>JASJET010000171.1:132500-1432500 GCA_034092305.1 Diaprepes abbreviatus
AAAAAACATATTCAACATTTTCGAAAAACAAACAAGACACTTAAACAATAGTTAAAACTTTAAAATCTTTTAAAAACTTTTAAAAATACTTAATTTTACCGGTACGCACCTTGACATTTTGCTGTTTTGTTTCTGAATAAAATTCTTAATTTTTACATCGTTTACTGAGGATACGTGGAATGCGAATGTGTTTTATTTTTTTAATATTTTTTATATTTTACAATGCATAAAAAAACAAATAAGGTATATGTTTGGTTTTATGTTTAAGAGGATATTCCATTTTTGATTCTTATTTGACTGGATCGAATACTTAATGTTTAAATTAGATTTGCGTAAATGTGGCTCAAATTTCCCATATCTGTTCTGTCGTTAACAGTGTTTTTATCTATTTTAATTTCAATCATTTCTTTTATCTGTAATTTTTGGTAATTCATATCTTTGTTTTTTATAATGGTACTGTTATAATCAAAAGTGTGTTTTTCGTCCTGTGTGTGTTTGTTTAACGCTGTTGAGGTGTTTTTTGTATATTTATGGCCATTCAATCTGTTCTTCAGTAATTGGCTCGTCATGCCTATATATTTTTTGGGACAATTTGTGCAAGGGATTGAATATATTATATTTGATTTATTCATTAGGGGAGTTTTACTTTTTAAATTTGTGAACAATGTATTTAATTTATTATGTGACCTGTGGCATATGATGATATCATGCTTTTTTAAAATGTATATATTTTTTCTGACAGCTCACTAGTGTACGGTAATGCCACATATTTTTGTTGTTTATGTTCTATGTTTTTTGTTTTTACGTTATTATAGAACTTATATGTTCGTTTATCAATTATTTTGGTGATAGTCTTTTCGTTGAAATTATTATTTATTAGTGTCTCTTTTACTTTTTGCAGTATTTTTGGTCGGAATTCTGGAGACGTTAGGGAGATAGCGCGATCAGATAGACCGATTATAACGCTATTTTTTTGAGTTTTTGAATGATTAGAGAAATAGTTTAGATATCTACCTGACCAAGTTGGTTTGGTGTACCATTCAGTTAAAACTTTGTTCTTTCTGCGTATAAGTGTCATATCTAGAAAATTTATTTTATTATTATTCTCTATTTCGGACGTGAACTGTAATTTTTCGTTGAAACTGTTAAACTCTTGGAGAATTTCATTTATTTTATTTTGTGGTACAGCTGCTATGCAATCATCGACAAAACGTTTAAAAAATATTATGTTAAAGTTTAATTTTTCTAAAACTTTATCCTCTAAATATTCCATTACTAGCTGAGCAATGGTAGATGAAATTGGTGATCCCATAGCACATCCATCGAGTTGTTTGTAAAAGGTATTTTCGTACTGAAAGTAATTTGTATTAAGAACGAGGTCAATAGCATCCATAAAATTATTTTTTGATAGCGATGTATGTTTTTTTAAAATTTCCCATTTTTCTGCTAAAATAGTGTGGATAAGTTGATTTGGTATGTTTGTATACAAAGATATAACATCTATACATCATACATATATATATATATATATATATATATATATATATATATATATATATATATATATATATATGGAGGAATCCGTGAAATCCGCATAAACATATATATATATATATATATATATATATATATATATATATATATATATATATATATATATATATATATATATATATATATATGACGTAAATGGGTACTTGTTTGGAAAAACGCTCGGACATGTCAAATTTTATTTTTAGTTTCGAGTTTTTTGTATGATATCGAAATATACAGGGTAGCTTTAATTGTAAACTCCGTTTTTTATAACAGAATCAGAAAGGGCCCATTTTTTACATACGACAAGGTAAAAATTGATGTTGCCGAGAAAAATTACTATAAAATTTTGAAACTCTCTGTTTAAAATACCCACTCCGTAATGTGGTGATAGGATGTTACATTTGTCGACTAGACGTCCGATTATAAATGATCAATAGTGAAAACGACGAAATAAATCAGTTCCCAGAATATTAAAACTACTCACTAAAGAGGCAACTGTTACATCATTTGGTGATATATTGTAAAAGATCAAAAATATTCAACACATAATTTTTTGTTCGTATTAATTCCTACGTTTAATAGCTAATAGACATTGAAAGCATTCCTTTTACTTCAGTAACAAAGTTGCTGTACCCACGCGATATCTAAATTACACAAATTTTCCGTAACCCATAAATGATCTTAAGAATAACCGAGATTTATCAAAGGATAATTAGTTTGGATTTATTTCAAAGGATAACTTAAAAAGATAAATTTCTTCTTTCAATTATACATGTTAAAAATTGAAAATTATCTATATATACCATTTGTTAATGACTTCTTCATCTTTCAATAACTTCATACATAATAGTTTTAAAATTATAAATGATAATACATCCATAAAAATTACTATGAATGGATTATTAGTAGAGCAAAATAAATTTTGCTAATTAATCAAAAATTAGGCAATTAGATAATTGAAATTCACCTGTCGATCGAGGCGGAACAAATATTGTAGGTAAAAATAATTTATTTCAAAAAATAAATAATTAACAGTTTTTTTTAGGTTATGTACTTGATGTTGTCAAAAGAAACAAGTTTTAGACCATTGCCATTTAATATTATTTGCAATATAAATGAATTATAGATCTAATTATGTCTGGGATTGTGTTTAATGGGTGAATAAGAACAAAACGAGTGAATAATAATTAATTTAGGAATTTTAATTGATAATTTGTGAGGCTACTGGGTTTGTACACCAGATTACGAATTTTTAGTGATTTGCATATGAAAAAAACATAGAGGGAGTTATTCAATAGATATTTAACTGCGTGTAGTAATAATTAAAATTTAAAAAAAAAACAACGTTTTTTATATTTTATTACTTTGAAAATAAAATAATTTTATTGAGACTCACTTGAATTGACGATACGTTCGGTGAAATTCAACCCGATTGGTTTAGTAATTCATTTATCGATGCCGTGGTAAAAAAGGATTTTAGGAATATTAGAATGAATTAGTGTAAAAGTTGTTGTTGAAAGCTGGAAATTTTATGTAATAGCAATTTTTTAAAATGCTATTCTTTATATATTTTTTGACATTTTTTTTTGAATCCTACATTTGGTTGTAATAAATATCTAAATATCTTCTATTCTTATCTAGCTTCTGTCGGCATTTTAGTACGTAGGATTGTTTAAGGAATGTTTTCTAAATTTTTCGGTTTTAGGCTTTTAAATTCAATCCCACTTTTAAAAGTGCGCTAAAAAGTAATGTGAAATTGAAATTATTGAAGTCGGAGCCAAATTATTTCTAAATGAAATAACTAACTGCTAATATTTATAAATTATAGTAAGAAAGCAATTACACATAAAGTATTTTTAAGCTGTTTAGGCGAATCACATTTTGTCAGGTATTAGTTTGGCGCTAACTTCAAAAATTTCAATTTCATATAAAAATTAATAGTTATTTTTCATTTTTTAGTGCATTTTTACAAGTCGGTTCAATTTTTTTTTGAAAAATTTTATTTAAAATGCTATTCTTTCTTTATATTTTTTAACATTTATTTTTAATTCTAAACTTGGTTATAATAAATATTTTCTCTTCTTAGCTAGATTCTGCCGTCCATTTTTGCACCTAAGCTTCTTTAAGAATTGTTTTCTAAATTTTCCGATTTTAGGCCTTTAAATTCAATTATAACCAGCTTGCTTTAGGTCGCCGACCGATTTTATGGGTGATCTTCCCCTGTGTTGATTGTGATTGCAAGGTCTCTCCGTCACAAGGGCTTCACACCAGTTATCTAAACTCATTTGTATCACCTTCTAGTGAACATTTTTTTCTCTTATGCCTGTCACTTAAAAATGACTTGGTACAGTTGATTAATTTTTTTTAGTTTATGCATTTAGGTTACCCAAACTAAGTATTTTTTTAGGAAAGCTAAAACGTTATTTTTTTTAGCCACCCTTATATTAAAATATTCATTAGGAAGCTTAAGAAAAAAAGTTGCGTATGTTTTAGTTACGAAAAATTAACTATTCTGTTCGTTTTAAATTTTTGTCAAATATGGCATATTTTAAAGCTTTATTAAGTTTTATACAAACTTATTACATTTAAAACTACAGATTCAAAATAATTTAATTATTCTATAGTTATAGCAACAATCTATTTAGTATCCCCAACTAATTTTTCCTTTTGGCAGTATTGCAAGCGGGAATATGACGTACGTGGCCCTATCTACATTAATCAAATCAAGGACGATCACTTGTTCAAACTTTAATCATACCCTAAACGCGTAGTCTTGTCTTCTTTCTTTGAAGTGAGAAAAAAAGACAATCTTTTAAGCCAATTTTTTCCTGGTTTTTATTTGTGTAAAGCGATGAGTTTGCGTTGCTGACTTTTCAATCGTTTACTTTGTTTATAATAATTGTATTTCTGGTTATTCTTAACAGGTAAGTAATGTATTTATTTTAATTTTGTTGTATAATATTGATACTGAAAATTGCTCAACCCAATTTAACAATTTTATAAATAAAATTAGGAAAATATTGTCACTGAGAATACTACAGCCATTTTTAACAATTGGGAATGATTTTAAAATGATTTTTAGGTATAGTATGTTTAAATGAAAAATTATTTCTTGTTACTAATTAGAGAGAACGGTAAAATACAAAGTAACTTTCGTAAAATTAGGTAATCGACATATGTATGTATAAGTGGCATATAAATAAATAAATATACATATTCAACCCTTTGGCTATATTTGAAAATTTCAAAAAGCACTAGTACCGTTCAGATAACTTTTATATTTGAATTTATCCTTTAAAAAATACAGTTTTTGCAATTTTACTACTTTTATTCAGATTTATATTTTTATTTCTCGATTATTAAACATATTTTGATAAGGATACAGCTCATATGAATATACCAGAAGATGTTCAAAAATTTTCACATTTAGAATCTACGTACCTTATATAAAAAAGGCTTTCTCCATCTCTCTCTTATATAAATAGACTTAGGGGGATACTATTTTATTTTTTGTTAAAATGTCAGGTGTGATAAATGCTTGTCTTCGGGATTTTAAATGCTTTTTAAAAATGTTATGGAACGTGCTTCCATATCTAACTTAACCTGATAATGGTCGCCGAAAAACGAAACGCCCTACTTAATATCTGAGGAAGCCATTTTGAAAAGGACTAGAGTGGTAATAGAAATATAAAAATTTATTTTGCCCTATATCCCCAAAGAAAATCAAAAAATAAAATTTAATTTTAGGTTTGTTGTAAATATTTTTAGAAGTACTTGGAATTTCTTAGATTTTTCGATGACACTTACATTATTTAAGCTTTACAGTTTTTCTGATCCTATAGTGATGAGGCTTGAATTTGCAACATCCTGTACATATTATTACCTTTGTCCTCTGTACTAGAATTACTTCTTTACAAGTTCTTGCGTCAGGAATAAAATTTTGTAAAAAATATTTATTATTTTTCGTAGATTGTGAAGAGGACAACTTAACGTAAAAGAGTCTTTTGAATGGTAGAAACATAGCACCACCTCTCCAGCAGGTTGAAAAACGCTGGAAGCAAACAACAGGAAACGGAAGAAATTTATTAATCCATTCACCAATTGATAAGTATACCAGTATCTTCCCTATTTTACATAACAACGCTGGATATAATATGGTTTAATGCAATTTGGATTTAACCTTACTTTTTGCTGGTCACGTATTATTTTTAAAATTTGTTTTAGTTTAATATCAACTTTGAAGGCATTTACAAAGCTTCTATAGTTTCTAATTCTATATAAGGAATAAGCCCATAACAAATAGATTACCCAGTATATAAACTGTTGTTTAATATACAATCAATCGTTTTTTATAGCAATAAACGCAAAAAATCCCAAATAATTTTGTTTTACGTTTAATTATTTTGCTTTGTTGGTGTCTGAATTAACAAACAATTTGAATTTATTGTTAGTATTTTATTAAAATTTCTCCTTTGCATTTTGTACAAGAAAATTTATGTGGCAATAGTGACGTTTAAGGTGAAGCACACGAGTCCAATAATATAGCTAAAGCCACAAATTCTGAGTTTTACTATTTTACTTTTGAAACGATGTTAAAGGTCAAAATTTGGAAAAAAAGTTTTTTCTCAAAAACGGCTAAAAGGCAAGAAAACTGAGTAAAAGTTATCGGAAATTTAAAAATTTTTTTAAAGAGCTTTTTCATTTCTGGTATGATCTTTCGTGTTGACAAAATATTCAACCATTGTCTAGATTCTGTCAGGAGCATTTTGTTTCTTTTTTTTTTCGATAATTAATTGGATATGTTGTTATTTGTTTACTTTATTTTATTCCTTGCTTGATTAACTGGTTTACTTTCTTGTTATCTATTGTGGTTTTTATTGTTTTGGTTCATTTGTGTTTTTTCTTTGTTAAGTTGCTAATTTTGTTGCAAATATTTGGAATCTCGATACCTTGTTCGATTTATATTCTTGATAACAACCTTTACGGTTTTATTATTACTTCCTTTTTTTTTATGAAGTTGTTCGATTTCAATTAGATTTTGTCAGTTCGCGTTTTTTACTTTTAGTTTTTTTTTCTACTATGTCATTTACTTTTTCTAACTCATTATTCTTTATGTTGATTTCTTTTCTATTGCACACGCATGATGGCGAAGCTCTGTAGAAGTTGATTTACATTTTTTTCCCTATATTCCACATATGGGATAATTTATTAATGCTTTCTTCGAGCTAATTGAAAGTATATACCTGTAAAATGTCATCGTAAAAGAAGTAAAAAAGAAGTAACAAAGCTGTGATATATCAACGAACGGACGGACGGGCAAACATGACGAAATAATAAGGGGTTCTGGTGTTAACGGAGCCCTAAAAAGGTTCATTCTGACCTTTTCCTTATAAACTTTTTTATAATATGCAAAATTACTTGCTTACGGCATTTTACTTAATCACGAAAATCTACAATGATCGATCGCTGTGGTTACGAAACGTACATACTAATATGAAAGGTCAGCAGGAAACCGAGTTAATACCATTAGTAACATTATCTATCATTTGGAAGCCGTAAAGTGGAGCAATTCTGGGCTGCCTTGGAATAAAAGGAGTTATTTTTAAAATTTATGTAAATTACTTTTATTAACAAGTAATCTTGGGTAAAAGGCCCGGCACATACACAATGTGAATGTGTGAATTTCGCTACTTTCTCAAATAATATAGATTTTGACCTTCTAAACAATAGTTTTCAAGGGCACATCAAAAACCAAATTTTGATATTATATAAAACAACAGAATATACAGTATGACGACTTACAGTTGGTTCCATAAAAACGGGTTGCTGTTTAATTGAATAACATAGTTGTTTAGGCTTGTTTACTTGCTACGTCCAACACATGAGGTTCTACATTATCTTGCGAGGTGCAATAATAGTCGTAAAGTCTATTAGACATATTCATATTGATAAAATCAAAATTTGACAAAAAAATAAAGAAATCTATCTGCCAATTCTTTTTTTGGGAGATAGATTGGAGAAGAAAAAACCACTTATCATAAAATGACACAATTAAAAACTGATGACTATTGCGATTTGAAAAACAGTTTTTCTTAGTTAAAACTAAAAATGAAATTCAAAAAACACAAATAAAAAACTTTTCCACATTAACATTTAACAGACGATAGCCCACACAAAATAAAAAAGGGCTACCTTGTCGTCACAAAAAACGGTATGATTTATTAAATCGATGTTGATAGTATGTAGATACATATGTGAAAGAGGGACGTATCTTTA
Source organism: Diaprepes abbreviatus (assembly GCA_034092305.1). NCBI lineage: Eukaryota > Metazoa > Arthropoda > Insecta > Coleoptera > Curculionidae > Diaprepes > Diaprepes abbreviatus. The sequence goes on from JASJET010000171.1 coordinate 140,313, forward strand.
TATTTATTATTCTCCGATTGAAATTAAATCGTATAGAGGAAGAAAAACATAATTATCGGAAATACAAAAATTTAAATTTATAACTACATACTGTTCAAAATAATATTTCGGTAAATAAAACCACTTTGATAGATGCAAGAAATACGCCAAATTTGTTATAAAAAAACTTTTCAGTCGTCTGTTATAAATGTATTAAAATCGACGATGTCGCTACGAAAGAAAGTTATAAAAAATATTCTTTTTTAAATTAAAAAAATGTGATAAAATGAATTAGATACAATCCCGTTAATATCAGACAAGGATAAGACATGATAATTTATCTTATTCAATCAGGTGGCTTTGGTAAGGTCTCTTCTACCTTCTTGGCTTGTGCAGTTCTCTCCATAAGAGAGCGGAGAGTGGTCGGGGTTAAGGTTGAGACCGGTTTCTTACAACAAAAAACTACTATGGCCTTTAAATTTACAAGTAGTATCGAGGACAACAATTCATTAAATCAAAAATCTAAATATCCCTCAGACAGTACAGACATATAAAATCTGAGTAACAGAGGCTTCAGTCCTGGCGTTAAGTAAAACTTTGGCAGATTCTGGAACACTGGACATTAAGATGCGGTTTGTGGCTTAAACAATTACTAATATTTAAGTAATAATGGAAATGAAGACTTACCGGTGGCGTTGGGTGGCCTTTTTATGGTGAAGAAGGAAGAAAAAACTGGATATCGGGTTTAGTCCCAGTATTGACCAAATTAAAATCAGAAAAACACATTAGAGGTACACAAAGCAACTATTTACTCTAGAATTTGGTCCAGAATCCGAATTATCCACTTCAAATGTAGCAAAAATGCTAAATGACGTTTCTAGATACAACTCTGCAAAGAATATGTCGTTCTTATCAATCTGTTATTTTTTTCCTCTCCCTAAAAAGATGTTCAGCGAAATGGCGGGATTTTTATTTCCACACTATGACAAGTGATAAGTCTTCAAAACCAAGAAAAAAAATACCAAATTTTCAAATTATTTAAGAAATTATAACATTTACTAAGCAGATTGGGGAATATACAAAAATTTATACCGGTCAAAAGGGCTTTATTGAGGTAAAATTGATTTGCAAGAAAGGTCGAGTTTATTCTAGCCTTAAAGTTTGTTGTCGATATGATTTTTCTTTCGTTTTTAGCTCGTTAACAATCTCAATAGTTATATATATATATATATATATATATATATATATATATATATATATATAATATATATATATATATATATATATATATATATATATATATATATATATATATATATATATATATATATATAGCAAAATAACTGACACATGGGGAAGATAAAAGTGTCCCGAAAACTTACGAAAGATCCAACAAGATCCAGAGAGTTGACACTCAAGATTTGGTCGAGCCCGAAACCAAATGTTTTTCGGCCCAAAGGATTATGAGAAGTAGTAAAGGAGAATGCTCTTCAAGCCGAAACCAAAATACAATTTAACTTAACACTACCTGTCTCAATATTATATACCGAGCCACTCTATACAAAACTAATATTTTTCTATATTTTAGGTACAAAGGAAGTCTTACAAGCTAAACATGATAACGACAAGTACTATTTTTCATTTGTAATAAATTGTGAACCCAATTCCAAATAGAGACAAAAATATTGCCAACTTCTACTTTTATTTGTAAATATTTTCCCAGTAAAAGCACATAAATAGTGGAGGAAGTAAGCATAAAATTATTATCTTTAGACAGATTTTGAATGGGGAAAAATAAAAACGTAACAATACAATATACAATAACCACAATACATAACGAAAAATCCAAGAACAGAGACAGAAAAATAAACGCTAAAAACGAATTGTTGCAATATAAGAATGAAAATTTCAAAATGTCAAAAAAAGGGAAAATTATAATTTGGAAAGATTAAAAAGTTTCGCAATTTAGTGATTAAGTTAACATAAGAAGTACGGAGTTTCTCCACATCCTTACAGGTATTAATCGAGTCATACTTCTTTACTCAAGAAATGATTTGTAAGAAGAATGTTATTGTAGAAACGTTTTGTATCTATGTTTTTTGTACTTGATTTTAATTTTAACTCAGGAAAACAGTTTTCCCGATATGTTGCAATGGTCATCCATTCTGATTTATTATTGTGTCGTTGTTTTAGGACGAGTAGTTTTTCTTATAATTTCTTTATTACTATAGATTTGTATTGTAAAGCCTTGAAAATGCTTTAAAATAAAGCAGAACGTCGGAAAAATTGTTTTTTCTACGATTTGCGATCCAAATTCCAACGAATCTTGGTTGAAATTTTTTTAACCGATTTCTAAGAGAAGGAGGTTCTCAATTAGTCGAATATGTATTTTTTTTTATTTATGTATGTACACCGATTTCTCCGGAACGGCAGCACCGATTTGAATGAAATTTTTACGTTATGTTCGGGAAGTTGGTGTTTCCATATTTTTTTGGACGAAATTGGTACAGTAAAATTCAAGATGGCGCTGACAATATGGCGACCAAAAAAATTAATTTTGTTCGATTTTCTCCAAAATTGGTATAAGGGAATTCTCGGGGTCGTACACAAAGAATCTGAAATTATTTTTAAAAAATTCAATAATGGCGGATCTAATATGGAGAACGAGAAAATCAATTTTGTCCGATTTTCTCCAAATTTGGTACGGGGGAGTTTTCGCGGTAGCACATAATGAATCTAAAATTATTTTTAAAAAATTCTATATGGCGGATCCAATATGGTGGATAAAAAATTAATTTTGTCCGATTTTTTCAAAATTGATATGGGGGAGTTTTTTGGATCGGATATTACGAATATATAATTATTTAAAAAAAATCAATATGGTGGATTAAAGATTTTACATCTCTCGATTTTGTCTAAAATCAGTATTGGGGGATTTTTGTTAGTGTTAATTATGAATTTAAAATATTTTTTGAAAAACTTAATCTGACGGATTCAATATGGCGGGAGAGATACTTTATCCTCATCCATTTCAAATATTACCTATTTTGATTTATTTTGTAATCTCACCTGTTAAACCACGATTAGGAGACATTTTTTTCTCAGTCACATCTTTTCACCCGCGTCTGTAAGAAAGATACGTACTTTCTCATATATTTTGCAGAGGCAGCTCAATAATTTTTGAATCTGTTTCGTGACAACATGGAGAATTTTTTTTTGAATGTTTTATGATAATTCGCATTCATTATAAACATGTTTGTCTGATAGACTTCACGAATATCAAGCCACCGACTATCATTGCAATTTAAAGCCTCGAGTATTGGACTTACAATCTAAACAAGTATGGGATTCAAACACGCAAAAATACGTTTTTATGTAACTAATAATATATTTAGATAAGAATATCATATAATACGTTTTCCGACTATAGTTTAAAATATCAACAAAAACTTAAGTGTTTATTTTATTGTAATTATATATTAGAACACCTTTCAGAAGGTAAATCCAAAGGATGAGAACCTCTCTTTAGCAGAGCAAAAGTTACAACATTTAAAAAAATAGGCGATATTCTTCGAAATCATCTTTCAAAAGCGTGCGAGGTCGTTTACAAGTAAGTTATCTTAAAATTAATTAACTGTTAGATAAATTTACTGATAAAACTATGATGTGACAAAAAAAGGGTAGCTAATTGTTTTTAGCATTTTTATCTTCAACAATTTTAAGTAAATCAGTAAATCGTTTCCATTTAATTTGAAAAAATTTAACGAGAATGTGAACAATTAAAAAATATTATTTAAAAACATTTCTCTCAAAAATTTAAAATACTACTTTTACTTTGTTCCTCTTAACTACTCAATATCATGCAGGTTCAATACATATAACAAATAACTAACAAAATCTCACATTATTCCCACAACAATAACACCAAAAAATGCACTCACCGACATCCTCTTGCCGATAATTCTGAATCAGCTCAGCCAGCTCCATGTTTCCAGCTATCACAGCAACTTGACAAGGCGTTTGATTGGCGAAATTCAAGGCCTGTCTGTCCGCTCCCCGGAAAAGCAGTTGACGTGCGCAGGATTCCTGGCCGTTCACTGCACATACATGGAGGGGGGTGTTACCTGAGGCATTCCGCGCATTCATATCTGCACCATAGAAAAGCAGATGCTCCAGGTGTTTCAGGAGGCCGTTTTTACATGCCTAAAAGAGCAAATTATATTTTAAATTGAACGATTCAAAATAGGTATTAACTTACCTGATGAACTTCTTGCCACCCCTGAGTATCCGCCGCTCCTGTTGTAGCGTGATCATGTAGCAACGTTTCCGTGAAAACGGGATCGACGTTCGGATGAACCGTAAAATATAACGGAGTCAGGCCTTTATTGTCCTTGTAGTTCGGAGATGCTCCTAATTCTAAAAGCGTTTTAAGTGACTCCAAACTTCTGTGTTCCACAGCTCTGTGTAGCGCTGTAGAACCATCTTTGGTTCTGTAGTCTAGGATGGCCCCGCCGTTGACTAGAGCCATGAGGACTTTGGCGGGTTTCTTGATACCGGTGGCGATAGTTAGAGGCGTTTCTACAAAGAGGTAAATGAGTATTTAAATTTAGGATAAAAAATGATAGATGCGAAAACATATATTTTCAATGCATAGTAAGTAGTAGGTTGCATACGTTTTGGAGTATGGGTAAATATATTTTTAATACATAATAAGTACAAAATTACATTTTTCGGCTGCTCTGTGGTGTTTAGGAATTTTTTTGAGTTTATGACAAACTAGCGACCCGCCCCGGCTTCGCACGGGTGCAATACTGATACTAAATACACTACAGAAAAACTGTGACTATTTATTTTATTTTTACAACAATTATTACATCGGCCTCCGACGCGCTATTTATAGGCACGCTGCCGCCGCCCCGGTCGGCCAGTACCGCCGCAAGCGCTACTTTCCGCAATTTTAAATCTGTAATATCTTCGAAAATATTCATTTAAATCTTGTGCTGTAAAGGACCATATAGATCTATATTAAATCAACAATGTATTTAAGCTATTTAATTGTATAAGGATTAATGCTGTATTGGTTAAAATCGCTTCAAAATTTGCCATTATTTGTCGTAAAAAGTAAATGACAAAAAAATGTTATTGTGAGATATCCATGAGAGATAGACATATACCATCGCGGAGTTTTCTGTAGACCTTTTCAATGTGTACAAATAATTAGTACATTATTTTGATAAATCTCGTAGGGTTCAGCCTGCGTTTGCAATGTAAGCGGAAAAAAATATGATAATTAACGACATCACATTAGAAACCTCAAAAATAACAGTATTTCTCCACTATTTAATGGATGTTATTATACATATAAACCTTCCTCTTGAATCACTCTATCTATTGAAAAAAACCGCATCAAAATCCGGTTCGTAGTTTTAAAGATTTAAGCATACAAAGGGACATAGGGACAGAGAAAGCGACTTTGTTTTATACTATGTAGTGAAGAGTTGGAGGAAATAATGGAATTTAGGCCTGCCAGTAGTCAAGCGCTTGGAGAAAGAAAATAATAAAAAGAAGAACAACAACAAGGGAAGGTCTCTGATTTTGTGAAAATGAAGAGAGTTATAAAGAATACAAGAAGGCGTTTCTTGAAAATAGAATAGAAATAGAAATACATGCATTAGTTATAAAAGTAAAAATGAATAATTAGTGAGAAGCGAAGAGAGATAAAGGAAATAATCGAAGTAAAGGACATTTAAAAACAAACATGGATGGAATACTTACAATCCTATTATGCTGAACAAGAAGAAGCAAAAATAATGGATGACAGAGATAGGGACACAATTATTGAACAAAGTCATGTAGAAGAAGAACTTAAGAAACTCAAAACTAGAAAATCAGCACGGAAAGACGGCTTGCTTACCCAATGAGCTAGTTCTTAAAGTATGAAGGGTCAGTACTATTATAACAACTGATCAAACTCATTACAAAAATGATTAAACAACACAAATAACTCCATAATGGAGATTTAGCATCTTTATACTAATGCATAAAATAGACATAAAATAAAAAATAAAATCAAGTTCAACAAAATCACGAAGATAATCATATTAGCAGATTATCAAGAAGGATTCAGAAAAAATCAAGCACATATGCTGTATTTGTAATTAGACAACAAAAAAACAAACAAAAGAATAGAGTAAATCCGTTAATGTGTGTTTTACCGATTTAAAAAAAGTTTTTAACAGAATTGGACTTGCCTACTGAAAATATGAAATACGACATACCATAGAAGCAAGGTTGGAAGGCTAATTCTTCTTCTTCTTCTTCTTCTTCTTCTTCTTCTTCTTCTAGGTAGAACCAAGTTCTATTATCTATACAATGCCTCATCGATCCTCGTTTGAGGTCGAAATCCAGCTGTCTTTCCATCTTTTGGGGGGCCGTCCAGGAGGCCGTTTGGTGTTTGGTTTCTCTCTCATCACGGTTTTTGCTAGTCTGTCATCGTCCATTCGTTCCACGTGGTCTCTCCACTGCCTACGACGATTTCGAACCCACTTCACAACATCCCCCACTCCGCTGTCCTCGCGTATTTTTGCGTTTCTTATCCTATCTCTTAAACTTGTTCCCGTGATCATTCTCAGCGTTTTCATTTCTGTGGTTCTCATAATTTGTTTTGTCTTTGTGGTTTCATTTCTTGTTTCTGCGCCGTAGGTCAGTATCGGTCTTACACAGACCTTGTAAATTCTTGCTTTGCTCTCAACCGTCAAATGTTTATTGTTCCAGATTATGTCTCTTAGTTGACCTGATATCATGGCCGCTTTGTTGGCCTGTGTGCGTACTTCTTCCGTTACTGCCCTGTTACTTGTTACATGTGCTCCTAGGTATTTAAACTTCCCAATCTGTTCGATATGTTTGTCATCAACCATTAGTTTGCATCTTACCGGTTCTTTTGCTATTACCATTGCTTTGGTTTTCTCCACAGATATCTTCATATTATACTGTTTGGCTGTTCGTTTCAGATGGAAAAGCATTCTTTGTAAGTTGTCTTCGCTATCTGTTGTCAAGGCAACATCGTCTGCAAAGCATATAATCTGAACGGTGTTGTGTCCCATTAAAATTGGTAAAGATGTTCGAATGAGACTTCTTAAGTTCTTTATGGCTCAACTTTGCGGTAGATGAGATTATAATGAAGGTAGAGAAACACAGAGGGTACCAAATGGGAGGAAAACAACTAAAAATCATCTGCTATGCAGATGATGCAGGAGTAATGGGACAAAGCAAAGACGAGCTTCATAGAATGGTTCATTAATTCAACATAACATCAAATAAATTTAACATAAAAATATTTCCAAAAAAAAACAAAATGAACGAGTAAATTGCAAGTTAGAACTAGACGAAAGCATCATCAAATAAAACATGGTGTTTAGATATCTGGGAATAACACTCAGTAGTTTTCGAGAGTTTAAGGCTGAAGTAAAAGATCAAGTTACCAAAGCAAATCGAATAGCAGAACGCTTGTAACGCTTCAAATTTAAATAAACATAAACCAATGAAATGATACCAAAAGCGGATCTGCAGAAACACGAATGGGTATAGCAAAAACGAAACAGATACTGGAAATGCGATTATTTTGACGTATTAAAGGAAATATACACATAAACGTGGACATCAGAAACACATTAAGACTGAGAATATCAACGAATGGACGAAAAGTCAAAAGTTAGAATTGAACCCGAAGAAAAACAGGGAGAAAGCTGCCTACATAAAAGATGTCGCAGAAGAAGCGGAATTTGGCCAGTTCGGACACACTCCACTGTACTTTTTGTATAAATAGCTGTGTAGCTTTAGAAATTGTTCAGTTTCACTTGAGAACGGCTAGAGACCACTACTAACCGAAACGTCGTGATATCAACAAAAAATAAATACAATGCAAGTTCAACATATATCTACTTTGCAAACGTGTTTTATTTTTTTATTACCGTGTAACTTTCCTTCCAGTTCGTTTATTAACATAGAAGATTGCACATTAAATTAAATTATCAGAGAGTGGATTGAGAACAATATCAAATATTTAGAAAGATATTTAAGGTCAGCTTTATAAAAATGCGCATTAAAATCGTTATAAAAATTTGTTGATTCTAGTTTTACAGGAAAAAAGTATGATATAAAAGGTATTGCTTCATCTCTAAGAACTCAACTTTAGAGTTAATTTACATTTACAAGTTCTTTTATCACCTTAAATAATATACATTTTAAAATTAAATCTATTTAATTTCCACTTGAACCCTTTTAAGATCTCATGTGGATTTACCTTTAGATTTACGTTACCTTACCCGAATCAGTTTTAAAAATCCCCTTAGGAGTAGCAAAGAGCTTTCAGATGTCTGTGCTTTAAAACTCTTATAACATTGTAAGCTTTTTTCTCGTTTTTTCTTTGCGTTTCGGTCCCTTTTATTGCTGACATTTGTCGCTAAAATGGTTTACGGGATAATAACACTTTACGCAAGTCGAGCACTTTTTTAGGGATGTAGTTAAAAAGTTTTAATTCCGATTCGGTAGAGTGGTCTAGATTTGGAGCACGTTTAATTTAATAAATAAGGATTTAATTGTGAAAATGTAGCAACTAAGTTCTGAAATTACATATATAGTTGTCTTGGTTTTATATTTCTTGGTTAGGTAGATTTTTATTATCATCATAGATTAAATTTCATAATATTTTTAAAACGAGTGAATTATATGACCTACTAGATGAATACCATCAGCACATATGTCAGTTTACGATGCTAATTCAAAATTATGGTAAATATTCCTAATACTGGAAACATTGATTTTTTCTCTGCTTTGTGGCATACCTCCTATTTTGGAATCGTAGGTAAAATATCGGCAGGATATTACCCGCAGATGTTGATATGATATGGCAATTTTAAGTAGACAGTTGTTTTCTGTGGATTTTGCTCTCGGTTCGTTACAACTCCACTGATAAGACCAATAGGAGGTCGAAACTAGTATGCAGAGAGAACCAGAGTGGAATTCGTAGAGAATATACTGTATATATATATATATATATATATATATATATATATATATATATATATATCATCCAGCTCTATATTTAGAAATTCCGCTATCCACAAAATTTGATGAACTGAATTTTGAATATTACTATAATGATTTTAAACACTGCAATTATTTGGAAATTAACTTTTTCTTGGCAAATTTTGACTGGGCCTCATTAATGACGCAAAACAATGTTGATATAATATTAAATTCGTTTTATAAATGTTTGAATTGTTGCTTTGATATCTATGTCCCTAAAGCTAAAACAAAAAATAAAAAATTTCCGCCATTGTTCAGTCCAGAATTGAAGAAGTCTCTGATTTTTGAAAAAAAGAACGCCCATAAACAATATAATATTTCCCATTCCAATTCTGATTACATATTATTTTCAGAGTTACGTAAGCTATGTAAGTGCACATATAAATACAATTATAAAAAGCATATATCTGGCATTGAAGACTCTATAAAGTTTGATAGTAGGTTTTTCTGGAGGTATGTTAATGCCAAGAATGCGAAATTTTCTCTTCCTAGTAGTATGTCACATAATAATGTAAGAGCGGAAGACTCAACCGCTATAGCAGAGCTCTTTAGAGCTTTTTTCTCCACAGTCTACACGCATGAACATTGTGAGACCCGTACTTTTAATTACACAAAAACTGTAAACCGTGGTTCTTTTCAAGTTGAGGCGGTGGACGTGTTTAATGCAATAGATCACTTGAACACTAAATTGGGTACCGGTCCGACGGGATACATATTTCTTAAGAATTGTCAGGATGTTTTGTCTGCGGTGTTGGCTCAGATTTTTAATATCTCTTTATCAACGGGTGTTTTTCGAAAAGTATGGAAAACTACTTACATTACACCAATCCATAAGAATGGAGACAGAGCTAACGTCGAAAATTATCGTGGAATTTCGAAATTTTCACTATTTAGTAAGATTTTTGAGGGTATTGTTTATCAAAAGATGTGCCCTCTTTTTAGGCATGTATTAGCGACTTCACAGCATGGTTTTATGGCAGATCGATCAGCTACTACTAATCTGCTTGTTTATGAGCCGTACTTGGTGGAAGCTTTGGAGTGGAGGTGTCAAGTGGATGCCATTTACAATGACTTCTCCAAGGCTTTCGACAAGGTTAACCATCAACTTCTTATTTACAAGCTGGAAGGCTTGGGCATACATGGATCATTTCTATAATGGAGAAATAGTTACTTGTCTGATAGAGTACAGCGAGTAAAAATTAATAACTGTGAATCATCTGATATACATGTTACCTCTGGTGTTCCTCAAGGTACTCACCTCGCCCCGGTCCTTTTTAACTGCTTTATTAACGATATTGAGGACATCATAACTTTCACTAGATGACTTCTTTATGCAGATGATTTAAAGATATTTCGGGTTGACGGGAGAACGACTGCGAGGGCATTCATCAAGATTTAGCTCGATTCTCTGAATGATATGAATTAAATTTTATACACCTCAATATTAATAAGTGTTCAATTATAGCTTTTATCGTAAAATGGATTGGATAACTTTTGATTACTTTCTTGAAAATTACATGATTAATCGTGTTGAATGTGTGAAGGATCTGGGTGTTGCATTTGATAGGGCCCTTCGCTTCGACACACATATTGATAATATTGTGAACAAAAGTTTGAAATAGCTCGGGTTTGTGTAGAGAATGCTTACAGATTTTAATAGTGTAGATTGGTTTAAAGTGATATACTGCTCTGTAGTTCGATCAAACTTGGAATATGCGTCCCAAGTCTGGTCACCTCATTATTTTACATACAAAGAAAAAGTGGAAAGAGTACAAAGAAAGTTTTTAAGTTTCATTGCCTTTAAACAGGGAATGTAGCAGGAGCGGTCTGTATATGATGATACTGCCGATGCTTTGAGGTTGCTACCATTGTGTGTGAGGCGCATATGTCTCGACCTCGTTCTACTTTATGAGATTGTTAACTCTTGAATTGATTCTCCTGAACTACTCAATAATATTGGATTATCGGTTCCTCCAAGAACTTTTAGAGCGCACGATTTGTTTGAGGTGATATATTACCGAACAAATGAATTCAGTTCCTACCGACATTAATATTTTTCATTTGCCAGTTAATGTCTTTAAATTTAAAATATTGCAGTTCTTGAAAAACTAGTTAATATTGTCAACTGTCAATACCTGTTTTTTGAAGCACTTTAATGCATTCTTAGAATTGTAAGTTACTTAATTCTGATTTTGTTTTAAATAGTGTTCGTATTTTTTATTTTTGAAATGGATTGTATTTGTTTGATCCGTTAATATACTATTATATACATATATATATATATATATATATATATATATATATATATATATATATATATATATATATGACTTCATCGATTTTTCTTACCTTTATTTATATTATCGTGTTTTCTTTTATTGTGAACCATTGTAAAATGAACTTTACGTTGAAATAAAATAAAATGAATTAAAAAATATCCGGCAAAAATGCGCAGCATTGTCGACGTGACTGACGTTTTTTTATGTTTTTTTTTCTCGATTTGATTTTTGATCTGCTATATTTTAAGAAAATGTTATTTATAGCTCTATACAAAATGTGGTACGTTTTAGAATGTACAAATAAATGCGTTTCAAAAAGTTGATGCTGGTAGCCGTTACTATGTGGTAGTTAATCATCTTCGGGAAATGCTTAAAAAGGAACTATTATGTTTTCTTTTCTATGTCTATCTTTGTAATTTAGTTCCAAAATGACTCTATAAGGTGAAACTGCAGTCACTGTTTTCTAAATAAATTTAGTGCTATAAAACATAGTAGTTCCTTTTTAAACATTTCCCGAAAATGCGTTTTAGTAATTGTAACACGATTTAAAGGTATAGGTTATAACATACAGTGCGAAAGTGAAATTTATTTTTTTTCTTGGGAAAACTGTGTGCGATTGCAAAGAAAAAAAACTTCAGATTCATGTTTTACTACTTTAAAATAGGGTGTATGCCAAAAATCGGCGAAAATTTAGTGCTTCTAGTATTCCGAATGATTACCAAAATTATTTTCAAGCAATACAATAACAAAAAATATTCCATAATTTTATCCACGAGCCTATATTTCATTTAAATTTACCTCCAGATTCCTGACAGTGAAAGTTTGGATCCAAACCCTTTGAGCACATTTTCGTAACTTTTTCCACCTGCCCATTTTGTACATAATCCAAGAACCTCCGTAAATTAGCTCTAGTGTGTAAACTCTTAAGTTGTTTTTCATCTAAGGAGATCATCTTGTATACTCTTCTTTTGTACTTAAGCTAAAACAAAAAATTTAGTTATGTATAAATTATTATCTTCGACAAATATTGTGAATGAAACAAATAATTAGTCATTTTCAAGTTGATTCCAACAAAAAACTAATGGATATTTCTTGCATGAATGATATACTGCCACAAAGTAAATTTTATAAATCATTTTTAATTATTGAATTGCGTTTTTTAATAAAACCAGAACTAAAAATTGGAATAAAAACTGATATTGCTATTAATTTAATAATTAAAGACTTATTAATTTATGTTCATATTGAAATTAATTCTAGGTTGATTGATATTTTTAAGAGACCTCATTTCTATATCATTTTTTATTCTTTATATAGTTTTTGATCGTTTTTTTTAGTTATGAGTGTTTTTGTATACTTTGTAGGCGTTTTTTTTTCTAAATTTCAAAACGAGCATTATTTTCTGTGTGAAAAAATAAATTTAATGCAAAGAAGTTTGTAAATAATGTTGAAGATTTATTTGAAAATATTTCTCGAATTTGCTTGGGGACTTTTTATTTATAAACACCTCTGTAAAGCAAAGATATTTTTCTTCTGGCCTTTTTAATACTGGATACAGTTCTCATGGCACATCACAATTTATATTTTAAAATGTTCAAATTGCGTTCAACCCTCGCAAAAATATATTATTTGTATTCTCGCTACGAATATCTTTTCAAGGAGAAAATAGTTATCTTTTTTCAAGACACATTGTTAGAAATTTCGGTTCGATTTCAGTAGCGTTACACATCCCCAAAAATAAGGTCTTTGTGTTTTGAAATTTCGATAATTTATTAGTTTTGTTCGGTCACTGGAAATTGACACGGAACGTAATGGAGAGATAAACAGAAAAAGATATGGATGGATATGGATATGAGTTTTAATATAGTTGTATTTGAATAGTGAAGATATTCTTCTTCTTTAGGTGCCGTCTTCGTTCCGAAGGTTGGCGATCATCAGAGCTATACGTATTTTCGAGACTGCTGACCTAAACAGCTGGTTATTGCTGCAATTATACCATTCTCTTAGATTTTTTAACCAAGAGTTTCGTCTTCTTCCTACAGATCTCTTTCCCATAATTTTTCCCTGCATAATAGTTCTCAGTAGTTGATATCTTTCTCCTCTCGGAACGTGTCCCAGGTATTGCAATTTTCGTTTTTTAATTGTAAGTATGACCTCCTTTTCTTTATTCATTCTCCTCAGTACTTCAGCGTTCGTGATTTTCTCCATCCATGATATTCTTAACATTCTGCGGTACATCCACAATTCAAAGGCTTCCAACTTGTTAATATCGATCTTTTTAAGCGTCCATGCCTCCATTCCATAAAACAAAACTGACAGTACGTAACATCTTGCCAGACGAACCTTTAATTCAAGATTCAGGTCTCTGCCACAGAACACTCTCTTCATTTTCGTGAATACGGCTCTTGCTTTCTCTATCCGGATTTTGATTTCTTCAGAGCTATCGTTGTTTTCATTGATGACGGTGCCTAAATAGTTGTATTTTCTGACGTGTTCTATATTTTGGCCCTGTATGCGTATATCTGGGACATTTTGGGTTGATTTGGATATTAACATGCATTTTGTTTTTCTTATGTTTAGTGACAGTCCATATTCTTCACTGACTGTTGCTACTCTATTGACTAAGGTCTGGAGATCCTCGAGTGTTTCTGCGATAAGTACTGTGTCATCGGCGTTTCTGAGGTTGTTTATTAAAATTCCATTTATTTTAATACCAACGAATTGGTCAATAAGTGCTCTATTCATTATGTCCTCAGAGTAAAGATTGAACAAGGTCGGTGAAAGTATACACCCTTGTCTCACTCCTCTTTTTATTTCGACTTCTTCAGTCGTCTCTTGCTCCACTCGCACTACTGCTTTCTGATTGTAATAAATATTCGATATAATTCTGATGTCTCTTTTATCGAGGTTCTTTTCCGTCAATAGACTGATAAGGTGATCATGTCTCACTTTGTCAAAGGCCTTATTGTAGTCTATGAAGCACATGTATACATCCTGATTTATATCAAGGCATCTTTGAGACATGACATTCAGTGCAAATAACGCTTCTCTCGTTCCGAGTTCCAGTTTTTTATGTATTCTAGTGTGTATAACTTTTAGAAATGTTTTCAGTATGTGATTCATCAGGCTTATTGTGCGATAGTCGGTGCATTGTTTTGCTTTTCCCTTTTTTGGAATAGTTACAAATGTGGATAAAAGCCATTCCTGTGGTATTATTCCTGTTTTGTAGATATGATTAAAAAGCTCCACCAATGCATAAATCGACTCTTCCTCTATGAGCTTGAGGACTTCCATCGGTAGTTCGTCTGGACCCGGAGCCTTTCCATCCCTCATTCTTTTTAGTGCATACATTACTTCCTCTTTGGTTATATCTGGGCCTTCATCCTCTTGTCTGCTGTTTAGATTAGGTTCAGATATTAAGAAGTAGTAATTAGATCGTTGTGTTTTTGCTGTGTTAAGAAGTAGTTAATATAGTATTAGAAGTAATTTAGCTAAAAGTGTTGTGATTATTATTCGGCGGAAAGTGAATGATTTAAATCGTAACAATTAGTGTCAGAACTCTACAGGCTGATGCTGATACAAAGGATGCAACTGGTCTTATTGGTAAATTTGGTTTGTGCAATTTTCCAAATGAGTTTATCATTATTTGAAAACACGCTTTTATAATTTTCTATTAAGTTTAATATTAGTTTTTGATATTTGTCGGTTGAATTTTGTTGAAGCAAAATATTGTTATCTGACCTTAAAAATATCTATCGTTTTTTAAACATTATCTAATTTATTCATAGCAATCGTGAAAATGAAATTATACTTATTCTTTAGTATGGAAAGTACCACTTTTCTATAGTTTTAATTATTTTTATTATGTTTGTTACTATAGAGATCTTTTTGGATAGTTTTTGCCAATATCATTCTGAGTATAATTATTATAAATTAACACCACATATTTTAACATAGAACTTAATATAATTAAACAAATAGCAGTTATAACAAATACGTCCCAAGTTTATTAGAAAGTATTTTTGAAAATAAACTAAAGGATTTTTAATCCTTCCTAATATCAAAAAATAGTTATGAGGCAAAAAAAAATTAAAAATATATTAAGGAGACAGAATATCAATATCCCATTAAAAATGAATATTAACTTTTACAAATTTATTAAAAATAATAAAGATAAGACCTGCAAAGAGCAAAAATACGGAATTCATGCCAAAAAAGTTACATAGGTCAAACAGGCAGCAACCTTCATATTAGAATTAAAGCGCATATACAAAAAACACCGTTCAGCGTACGCATCTTTGTTGCAAAACCATAGCTTTCATAAAAACATCAAAATACTACATATCGAAAATAAAAGCAAAAATTTGACTATGTTAAAATCATTAGAGATTAAAAAACTTTAGAAGACAGATAACATTTTGAATGATTGAACAATTATATGTCATTAACTAACCATGGTTAAAATTATTTAATAATAGGAATTGCTCTGGTTTTTTCTTATCATGGTACACCCATAGAAATTAGTCAACCTCTAATTTTAAAAATAGATACCTGGACATCCTCAATAATATTTATTTCTAAACTTTGTTTTCATTAACAATTTGACATTTGACGGAGTAGCAGTGCTACGAAACAGAAAGTGATTACTGTTATTGATATAAAACTTTAAAAAATAGGCGCAGGTAAAATTTATTTTGCTTGCAATGAAATAATAATTAATAATTTAACTATTTTAATGTTAAACCGCAAATTCCTGACAGACAGAATGCACCATATTGAATTTTGCCTTTCCTCCAAATTAACTATATTGCTACGAGCGGATGCTGAATATGGTGTGTTTTGTTTCTTGTACTATTTATGTGTTCGTCTTGCATTGTCAATTTGGTTTACCTCATTGCAGGTGCTTCATGCGATCGACCTTGTATACTTGATTTTTCAGGTCCATTTTGTCCTGTTGATTTCTTAGAAATTAGAACTCTCTCAACGCAAGAATCAAGCAAATTAAGGAGGCCTATCAGCAAAGATTTGCAAAAAATATGGAGCGAGACAAGCACGGGAGTGTGTTGAGGAAAAATAAACTAGAAGTGAAAGATACCGCACATATTAACAAAATCACAGTCGAAGAATGGACAACATACTTTGGAAACCTATATGATACAAAAAATAAAAGAAATTGAACACAATTTTAATATATCAAATGAAACGATAGAAAATCTACTGAAATCGCTTAAAAATTTTAAAAGCCCTGGGCTTGAAGAGATATAAATAAATTGCTGAAATATGAGGGAGACGAATTAATTATAACCGAAAATAACAATCCTCTTCAAAAATATTATTGAACAACACAAAATACCGAAGGATTGGAAAAAAAACTACCACTATATCACTCTATTAAATAGCGTACTTTTTTTTCATTAAACTCGGGGATCTGCAAAACCTTTCAGCTGGAGGAATAAGATGGATTTCGGAAAAACCGATTAACCATTGCTGCAATTTGTATTGTAAAACAAATAATGAAAAATCTATAATATTTAACATACTGGCTCAGCTTTGTCGATATGGCTAAAGGATTTTCCGAGTCTGATTTATAGATATTACCAAAATAATGAGAGAAAAAGGAGTATATCGACATTTAATTCGATTGATCTTAGATGTCACCAACGATGCAAAACCAATATAAGAATAGGATAGATATTAACAAAAAGTATGAAAATAATCAGAGAATCAGAAGAATAATACTCTCTTAGTCCTTTTATCTTTAACCTAGATATAGATAACATCATAAAAAAAAATTTCCAGAACATCGGGACTTAAAATGGAAGAAACATTAATATCATTACTTTCAAAAGGACGCTCGCATATGCCACAAATCGTGGCTTTTTTAAACTCTTCCAGTTTATCATGTGTTAAACGATTCATGGCTTTAATTTCTTTCAAATACGTGTTATAAAGATACCTTAAATCGGCTTCAATATGGTCTATAAAGACTTTTACTGCATCATCCCCACGATATAGCTCAAACTTGGAAACAGAATCATCAAAAGAGCATTTTATTAAATACATAAAAGAGTAAGGTTCATGTTTTAAACTTTTTAATGTGATGCAGTACTCATTGCTGAATAACTTACAAAGGATTCTTTACATTTTCAACGAATATCTTTTGTAAGTTATTCAGCAATAAGTACTGCATCATCACATGGTTTAGTTATTCCGGGTTTCAATTCGTTCGTTCAAAAAATCGTTTTCACGACGTTTCGCCACAATATCATTTGGTGTTTTCAAGTGCGCTTTGTCTCGTTGCTCGCTCAGAACTGATGGTTGCCTCTGTTGAATTTCGAGTTTTGTTTAGCTGGCTCGCTTTCTAATTGGACGAGCGGCTTCGCAGGCTCCTCCCCTCTGCCGAGTGTGATATATTTGATTCTTGTATACTATTCTCTCGTGTATGGATTGATTTTTGTTGTTTTGTTTCTTGATTTTTTATTAATGTTTTCCACGTAATTGGAATATGTAAAGTATCATCTCGTTTATTGAGCTGTCCCGCTTTTTCGATTTCTAGGGCCTCTCTTAGGATGCGTATCTTGCAGTTCTGTACTGGTGCTATTTCTTATGCTTTTTCGAAATCGATGGTATGTTCGGTTACTTGGTGATGTTGAAATAGAGTTGAAGTTGTCTGTTTATTTTTGAGACTATTTTTATGTCCTTGAATTCTTGCTGATATGCGCCTGTTTGTTTGTCCTATGTATGTTTAATGGTAATCTGCACATTGGATGCTGTAAACGCTATGATTTTCAAGGTTGGTCTTATCTTTGGGATTTCCCAAGATGTTGGCTATTGTTCTTTGTGGTTTAAATATGGGCTGTATGTTGTTTTCTTCAGATTCTTCCGATTTGTTCGTTATTCCCTTTATGTATGGGACTATGGCTTTGTTCTTTGTTTGATCTTGGTCTTTGGTTATTGTTGTGGTCTTCTCGTGCCTTTTTATGGTTTCCTTTATATCTGATTGTGAGAAACCATTCCGTTCTAGAGCTGTTAAAATGTATCTTATTTAGTCTTCTTTTTGTCAAGTTTTGTTAGGCGGAGAGATTTTGTTACTAGGGTGTCGACTACTACCTCTTTTTGAGAGGGATAATGATGTGATTCTGCACTGAGATATCGGTCAGTATGTGTGTGTTTCCGATATACGCTAAAATCCAGGGTGTTGTTAGGTTTTCTAGTAATAACAGGTCCAAAAAAGGAAGTTTCTATTCTTGCTTAATTTCTAGCGTGAATTGGATTCCATGGTGGACATTGTTCAGGTATACGAGGAAATAGTCCAGGTGTTCTTTTCCATAAGGCTATATTATAAAAATATCATCCACATGGCATTTCCAAAGAATTTCGGTTTTAAAGGTGCCTTTTGCAGTGCCTCTTGTTCGAAATATATCATAAAAGATTGGCCATCTGTTTGTTTGTTTATTCGGTTATTGAACATGAAATAGGTGTTTTTTAGGCAGTGTTTTGCAAGTTCAATTGTGTAGGCTAGAAAATCTTCGTTCATGGCGATTTTGTCCAAAGTCTCATCAAGTGGTATGGTATACTTGGATATAACGATTTTATATCCAGAACTGTTAAGATGTCATTTTCTTCGAGGTGAATGTTTTTGATTATTTTGGTGAGATAGATTGGAGTTATTCACGAAGAAATCGGCCAGTTTGACTCTTGGTTGCATGATATTTGCTAAATATTTTTCCAATTTTTGTGTTGGAGATCAAACAGGCGCATATCAGCAGGAATTTAAAAACATAAAAATCCATACCATCGATTTCGAAAAAGCAAAAGAAATAGCACTAGTACAGAATTACAAGGTACGCGTCCTAAGAGGCCCTAGAAATCGAAAAAGCGGAATAACTGAAAAAATGAGACTGAGAGATGCTTTACATATTCCAACTACATGGAAAAAATAATAAAAAATGAAGAAACAAAACAACCAACCAATACACGAGAGAACAGTGGACAAAAATCAAATATCGGCAGAGGGGAGGAGCCTGCGAAGCCGCTCGTCCAATCAGAAAGTGTATATATATATATATATATATATATATATATATATATATATATATATATATATATATAGAGAGAGAGAGAGAGAGAGAGAGATTATATTTTATTACTAGTCAAAATAACGCCGCTCCTGAAGATTTCCTTTCATATTATTTTTACTATTTGTCGGAGTTTCAAAACAAAGTCCGTTTTCATAGAAGAAAAACAGTTTGCTATTTTGACGAAGCTTCTGGGCAGATTTGTTGTCGTCTAGTCATATTAATTCTAAGACATTTATATTCTCTGTTATGCTTTGTTGGAAACCAAAAACTATTTTCCCTTTATGTTTGATGGTTCGGAGGAAATTATGACATATTTAACCCAGTTTTGCCCGTATTGAATTTAAATTATTCTATATCACAATCGTAAGAAGCACGATACACATTTATTTATTAGAATATTGTTCATAAATTGAGGTTAAATAATATTAATTTTTGCTGACGAGTTAGTATTAAAGCTAAGAGAAAAATGTAATTTTTTTCGTTACGATAATGGATTTAGGATATTTTAGATTGCGCATCTGTTCACCCAGTCGATTTAGTTTTAAAAAAATTATGTTAGTTTAAAGGTTGTAAACAAGGTTGTCGAACTTGCATTGTCTTTATTTTTTTTTATTTTTACGATGTTGTGATTAGGTTGTATCTGTTATCAAGCATAAAGTGAATGTTTTGTCTTAAGACTACGAGCTTATATAGGGACTGTGTCCATTGAAGCGCAAAGTTTCGGTCCGCTGTACACACCTCAATGACTTGATGTCAGAAAGTAGTGGTTGCCAAAAAATAGGTATCTCAACACTCGGTTTACTAAAGATTCAAATATTGTTTTTAATGTAAGCTGCTTCTATAATTTTTTTTTTCATGTTGGGTTCCATATATATTACTGCAGCCTCAGACCATTTTATATGTTGTTGTTTATCCCAGGCGTGTTCTGCATGTGTGTATGAGTTTTATGTTCCTTAATTCTAACTTCCAGCGGTCGTTTGGTTTCTTCAATATACATTTCACCACACTCATATGGAACTTTGTAAACACAGTCTTTCTTATCGGTAGTTTTTGGTTTTGTTTCTGTTAAATGAGCTCTAAGTGTATTTCCTTATTTAAAGGCTGTTGTAATATTGTAACTACTGGCAATTCGTCTTATTTGCTCCGAAGTTCCCTTAATGTACGGAATTATGAAGAAGGAATGTGTTTTTTGCTGTCCAGTGTTCGTTGTTCTAAAGTTATTTATAACATCGTCAATTAGTTTCAAAGCATAACCATTCTGTTGTAAATCGGATTTATTATTTGCTACCGCTTTTTCCAATGAATCTGCATTATTGCATATAGATATATATATATATATATATATATATATATATATATATATATATATATATATATATATTATTATAGAGGTTGCATATTATTCCCCGTTTACAGAAAGCAAACACATACTGGACAATATCTTAATCATAGTTCTAATCATTCTGTTGTAACAAAAAGGGGAATTATACGCAACCTCCATAAACGCGCTATATCAGCCGACAGCTTTTCAGGTACGCAAAGTAACGTTTTACTATAAATTTAGTCAAGGACTCGAATCTTTAACATTAATATCCAGCAAAAATGCTGAGTGACCTTTCCAGATGTAACTCTGCATGGAAAAATATCCTTATCACTCTATGATTTTTTTCTTCTCCCCAGAAAAACGTCCAAGGCGGGAAAAGATGTAAGAATCTGTATATCGACGTTATGACAAATGACAAACAAGCCTTCAAAACAATGAAAAATAAAAACCAAGAAAATTGTGGTATGTTCACAAATTTATACCGGTTAAAAAGGCTTTATTGAGGTAGAATTCTCTTACAAGAAAGGTCGAGTCAGTCCTAACCTTAAAGTTTGTTTTTATTTGACATTTATGTGATTCTTCGTATTTAGCTTAATATAATCTCTAATAAACGATGAATAAAAGACGAATATTTGTCAAATTTCCACTATATTTAACTAAAAAACTTGACGCGTTTCGCTAACACTGTAGCTTCATCAGAAGTTCTATTTTAAATGACAAAATAATTGGTTACTTGAAAAACTTATATCTAGATTTACAATAATGAATAAGTGCAATACCCTAGTTCAAATTTTATTACTTATTATTTAAACTATTGGGAAATCCACACTGGTTTTTGTTAAAAGATATTTAGCAGGGGTGAGGTGTTGATATCTGTTTGGTCATTTAATAGATTACCTGTGTTCTTTAATTGATTTATTTCTATGGCTTCTAAGAAATTCAGTTGATAACCTTTCCTTTCTACATGGAGAATTTCACACTGTGTTATTATTTAGATTGCATTATATTGAATTTCTCACTTTTGACATAGAAACCAGAATAAAAGTAAAAGATATAATTCACAAAAAATTTTTAACGCAAAAAAGAAAACTAAACTATCTAATTCAACAAAAACCAAATTCAACTATTTCAAACACTAACTTCTCAGATTACCAGTTTTTTGATAGATTTATTAACTTTTCTGACATTTCTTTCAATCAGGAAGAATCAGAGTTATTAAATAAAGGTTTTAAACATAACTTACAAAATAAACTCAATATTAAGGATTTCGAAACATTAG
This sequence comes from Diaprepes abbreviatus, assembly GCA_034092305.1. NCBI lineage: Eukaryota > Metazoa > Arthropoda > Insecta > Coleoptera > Curculionidae > Diaprepes > Diaprepes abbreviatus. The sequence continues at coordinate 162,342 of JASJET010000171.1, forward strand.
GAGTAGAAACTGAAATTGCATTGAAAGATTATCCTAACAACTTATCAATTAAATATCAGAGCGCAGAAATAATTAAATCCGAATTTTTAAAAAACAATATTCAGGAAAATAAGGAAGAACAAACCCTAAAGACTATAATTCAAAAAACAAAATAATATTATTTTTACCAGAGCAGATAAGGGAAATATGGTGATAGCTATAACAAAAATCAATATATTGAAAAAACAGAAAATTTTATCCAGTCAGGAGAGTATGAAATCCTAAATAAAGATCCTACAGAAAAATTCCAAAAAGAAATTAAACAAGAAATTAACAAAGCACTCAGCATTGTATTACAAAAAGACAAATTTAAACTACTTACAATGAACCCTCAAATACCTCAGTTATACTCACTAATCAAACTACATAAAGTAGATTATCCAACAAGACCAGTGGTATCCTACATGTTTGCACCAGCATATAATGTCTCATCATTCTTAATAGATAAAATAAAACACTTTTGCAACTTTACACCACCATATAGTATAAAAAATTCAACGAAATTTGTCAACAAAATAAAAACCCTAACTTTACCAGACAATGCAAAACTAATATTTTTTGATGTTAAGAACTTATTCCCAAGTATTCCACCAAAAGAAACGCTCTCTTTAGTAGAAAATCTATTGAAGAAAAATAAAATAAACTTGATTATAAAAAATTATATTTTAAACTTATTAGAGGCTTGCCTTAACCAAAACTATTTTCCGTTTAATATAAAGTCTACAAAAGCAAAGAAGGATTGATTATGGGTAGCCCTTTAAGCCCACTGTTAGCAGAGATTTTTATGGACAATATAGAAAAAATAATATTTAATAACCACATAAGCCAACATTTCTTCTACTGGTACAGATATGTGGATGACATATTAGTGTGTTTCACAGGCACAGATCGACAACTTAATAAATCTTTAGATGTTATTAACTCAATCCACCAAGATATTCAATTTACTATGGAAAAAGAAGAAAACAACTCAATAAATTTTCTTGATCTAGTCATTACTAAAGTTTTAAATAAACAGTCTTTGGAATTTTTCACAAACCCACACATACGGATACAACAATACATAGAACTTTATCTCACTCAGAACAACATAAATTAGCGGCTTACCATAGTTTTATTCATCGTCTTATTAGCATTCCCTTATCTGAAGATAATTTTAATAAAGAATTAAATTGGGTTAAACAAGTTGCAGTTAATAATGGTTATTTACCATCAATGGTCAACTTAATTTTAACAAAAAAATTAAAAAAGAAAGCCACACCAGAAGTTTATCCTATATCACAAGGAAACAAAAAACGCAACTTTACCGGTTTAATATATTTTGGTAAATCATCAATTAAAATTACAAAGTTTCTGAATAAAAAAGGTATTGGGGTAGCCTCCAAAACAAATAATTCAATATGAAAACGCTTAAAAAATTATAAAACAAAAACAAATAAAAATAACTATAAACTTAAATGTGGAAGTTACCCAAAAGTATATACAGGGTGATTCAAAAATCGATCACGAAACTTAAGGGGGTGATTCTACTTGACAAAATAAGGGTAGAGCTTCATATAATTTTTTTTCAAAATGTCATTCGTTTTCGAGTTACAAGCCGTCCAAGTTCAAGTTTTTATTTTTTGTTTTTTGAATTACTCGCTTACAGGAAAACCGATTTGACTAATATTTGAAAGATAGGCTAAGTCTTCTGCGCTTCATCATTTTAGTAACAATTCACATTGATTGTTTGCCGCTAGAGGGCACTTTACCTACATTGAAAATTGTTTTTTTGTCATAATTTTTTAGTGTTGACAGCTACAGTAGTTTTTGGCATAATTTCTGAAAGACTGATGCCAGGCCTTTAAAAAAGGTGCTCTTTATTTACATCGCTAAACCCAACGGTTTAGACGTAAATCACCCTTAAAAATTAAGTGGTAAATTTACTTTTCTCATTTCATTACCACCAGCTACCAGGTAAATAGCTATCAAAGTATACTAGAGCTGTCAGTTTAACATCAAATAAATTCGCTTTTTAAACTATTTAATTTATAATCTTAAAATAACTAATAATGGCTAATCACAAATATTCAAATATCGAATATTGTGATATCCATTTTTGTTATGGAAAAGCAAATGGTAATGCAGAGTTGGCAAGAAGATATTATATGGAGAGTTATCCGGAAAGAAATATCCCTCATGCTCAAACATTTTCCAGTGTGCACAGGAGGCTTGCGGAATGTGGTTCCTTTAAAAGTTATAATGGAAATAGGGGAAGACCTAGAACTGCTAGAAACGTGCAACAAGAAGAAAGAGTGCTTGAAATTATTGAAGATAATCCAGGTATTAGTACTAGAAAAATTGGGAATGAAGTGCGGCTCTGTCAGGCTAGTTCATGGAGGATACTAAGAGAAGAACAACTCTACCCGTTTCATTCAAAAAAGGTGCAGGCTCTTTATGACGATGATCGGCCGAGACGGTTGGAAATGTGCAATCAGATCCTAGCTAAGTATGAACACGATAATCGATTAATTGGCGTCATATTATTCACTGACGAAGCTGGTTTCCCTCGTGATGGCATAACAAATCTACACAACATCCACACATATGCTTACGAGAACCCAAACAATGTGGTAGACACGAAACATCAGCGTAGATTTTCACTAAATGTGTGGGCAGGGATAATAGGAGATTACCTTATTGGTCCTCATTTCTTTGATGGCCCATTAACTGGTGACGTATACTTAGATTTTATCCAAAATCGTCTCCCATTGTATCTGGAAGATGTGCCATTGGAAGTAAGGGCCAACATGTGGATCCTCCAAGACGGAGCTCCGCCCCACTTTAGTATACGTGTCCGACAGTATTTGAATGCAACGTATCCTGAGCGATGGATAGGACGAAGTGGACCATTGGCATGGGCAGCGAGGTCACCAGACCTTAATACTATGGATTTTTTCTTTTGGGGTCATTTGAAACAATTGGTGTACGATATTCCAGTAATCAACGTCGAGGATCTTCGCTTCAGGATAATCGAAAAGTGTCAAATTATTAAAGAAACACCAGGAATTTTTCATCGAGTTAGGCGACATTTTTTGAAGAGTGTTAGGAAATGTATGGAAGAAAATGGGGGACATTTTGAGAATCTTTTTTAGTTTGTTTAGTACTGTTTCATTAATTTTTATCAATTAAATGTATATCGCAATAATCCATAATATGAATATTTACTGATTAGCCATTATTAGTTATTTTAAGATTATAAATTAAATAGTTTAAAAAGCGAATTTATTTGATGTTAAACTGACAGCTCTAGTATACTTTGATAGCTATTTACCTGGTAGCTGGTGGTAATGAAATGAGAAAAGTAAATTTACTACTTAATTTTTAAGGGTGATTTACGTCTAAACCGTTGGGTTTAGCGATGTAAATAAAGAGCACCTTTTTTAAAGGCCTGGCATCAGTCTTTCAGAAATTATGCCAAAAACTACTGTAGCTGTCAACACTAAAAAATTATGACAAAAAAACAATTTTCAATGTAGGTAAAGTGCCCTCTAGCGGCAAACAATCAATGTGAATTGTTACTAAAATGATGAAGCGCAGAAGACTTAGCCTATCTTTCAAATATTAGTCAAATCGGTTTTCCTGTAAGCGAGTAATTCAAAAAACAAAAAATAAAAACTTGAACTTGGACGGCTTGTAACTCGAAAACGAATGACATTTTGAAAAAAAATTATATGAAGCTCTACCCTTATTTTGTCAAGTAGAATCATCCCCTTAAGTTTCGTGATCGATTTTTGAATCACCCTGTATAGGCCAAACAGGCAGACCGTTTAAAAAAAGGATTCAGGAACACAAAAATAATTTTTTACACAATTAAAACAGTTCTTCATACGCAAATCATTTAATAGAACAAAATCATCAATTAGAGGATAATTTTGAAATTCTTCATGTAGAAAGGAAAGGTTATAAACTGAATTTCTTAGAAGCCATAGAAATAAATCGATTAAAGAACACAGATAATCTATTAAATGACCAAACAGATATCAATACCTCACCCCTGCTAAATATCTTTTAACAAAAACCAGTGTGGATTTCCCAATAATTTAAATAATAGGAAATAAAATGTGAATTAGGGTATTGCACTTATTCATTATTGTAAATCTTGGTATAAGTTTTTCAAGTAACCAAATATTTTGTCATTTAAAATAGAACTTCTGATGAAGCTACAGTGTTAGCGAAAAATTTGACAAATATTCGTCTTTTAATCATCGTTAAAATACCACAGTTGTGAACCCAATTCTGATAAAAATAAGATATACTGCCAACGTTTGCCTTCATTCATAAATATGTTTCCACAAAAAAAAAAAGAAAACACATAAATGATGGAGGAGGTATGCGTAAAAATTATTATATTTTAGATAGGAAATTAGACAGGAAAAAAAACGTAACATTATGTTAGTTGAGTTTTTTTTGACGATAAAGTCCGTTTGACTTTTATAATAGTTGATAGCTAGATTTTCAATAAGCAAACTTAAAATGTTTTTCTGTAACGATACCTTAATTTAGAAATGTCTTTTTTCAAAATGATAGTTTGAAGTTTAACTCCCAACTGTGTTGAAGAAGTGTAGAAAGTCGAGTTATTACAAAAGTTTTATCTCAGTCGTTGATAACCAACCAAACACGGTTAACTAATGCATTGCACGTAACTTACCTCGAGATAGCCCACGGGCCCATTAAACGGGTAGTCCCCAAGGCGCCGTTCCTCATCCAAAAACTTCCCTGCTCGGCCATTTTCAGGCGGACAAAACAGGCCGTAGTTAAAGCTCTCCTTTAATTCCTAAACAAAAAATAAATAGGGGTTATTAAAGATAGAGTTAGTAACAAGAACATAAGAAGTATTTTAGCAACAAGAAACTGAAATGCTTTAGTAACAAGTATAAAAGCTCCCGAGCGACAAAAACTAGCATTGCCGCTTGGAATGTTAAAAAGGAGTTAGCCTATTAGCCCAGTCATTTGGTCAAAAAAAAAGGGGGTTACCTGGAGAGTTTTCCGGGAGTTTTGGAAATTGGTAATTTTATAGATTTCGATGCGCTCTTTCCGAATTTCGACTTTGCCACCTCGTATCTTTGCTGCTCGCGCCGCCATATTCGAAAAATGGCGCCTACTAACAGTTTTTTTACAATATCTCCTTTCCGACGCATTTTACGATAAAAACATTTATACACAAAATTAAACAGGAGAAAATTTCCTTCAATTTTATATATTAACAATTTTTTTTGTAAAATCAATAGTTTTGGCGTACGAGCGCCGCAATGTATTATTCATCTACACCACCACTTTTTTTTCGTATATTTCTCCAAAATATTTTACTATTGTCGCAGGTATTAAAAAAACAGGTATAAGGGTAATGCGTCGCCTTTGTGTCGGGTCCCTCTCTCGACCTTAAACGAAACATCTGTCGGTAGAACTCAAGAGAAGTATTTAGTTTAGTCTGAATCATCAGTATACGTCTATCGTCTTACAGTGTTGTTTGGGTTTATAAAGCCATGGCTTCTGATAAAGTAAATTGTGTTATTTGTAATAATCCATTATTAGAAAGTGAAACAATTGAAGTGAAGGAAAAAGGATTAAAGACTTTTCGTAAGTCAAGTGTTAAATGAAAAGACAATAAAGTTGAACTTTTGGCGGGATTAAAATCGATAGTGTTTCATGATGTATGTCGAAAAAGATATAATAATGAAAAGTTAATCGCTGCATCATTGCGTAGAGGAAGCGATGTCACGACATCTCAACCACTACTGCGATCCTCGCACCCAACATTCTTATTCAAAGACCATTATTATGCGCTGATGAGATAACAGTAGAGTTTTTAGCAAAACAAAAACAGACGCGTGTGCAAGCTTAATGTTGTGTATAGTGTGTGGAAATTATCAATGAAAAATAGTATTTTAGAACTTGCTAAAGCTCGTGATGATGATTGGAGTCGAGCAATTGTTGAGTGTCTTGAGCATGTGAATGATTTGGTCGCAGCCGATGCACAGTACCACAATTCCTGGATGAAAAAATTGTATCAAGCACCACCAACTGAAGATATAAAAAGGTCCGTATGCAAATGAGATCGATACTGCGATGCAGTTTATTTATTCTTATCTTGAGCAGAATTCCGATGAGTGTCAGTTTTCTCTGGACGAATTGATAGCCAAAATTTAAGGTGATTACCGTCCACACATAAAAATAGTGAAAGCACAACTCCTCAAAAAATGCGGTGATGATATTTTAATTGCCGTCACTGCCAATAAGGCTCCGGTGGTTTGTTTCCGAAATACAGGGTTTAAGCTATTAACGGAAGCCTGGTACAATCAAAAAAGTAATGACAATGCAGAAGAACGTTGGCGTATTGTAAAAACGGCAGCAGAAATTGTTATAGAGGATATTCGCTTTACGGTGTATGAGACAAAACATTATCCTCCATCAGATAATTTTTTTCAAGACTCTGAGTCAGATATACCTGAAACTTTACGCGCTTTCCTAGATGGAGTGATTTTAAGAAACAAACGATCGTCTTTTGAAAAATGGAAGAAAAAAAGCATTGCTCTCGCCCATTCTACAATTGCAGCAGCAAGGCCGAAATCTTTTATATCATCATTACATATCGGACTAGCTGTATTTTTATTTCATAAGTATGAATCTCGGCGATTAATAGATGTATTATCATCTCTTGGATTTTGCTCTTCATACATCGAAGCAAAGTTTTGTTCGAAGTGTCATCTATTATTCGCGCACCGTTGAATATCGATGATAACGCATTTTCTCAATTTGTTTTTGACAACGCTGATTTCAATACGCAGACATTAGATGGTAATAACACTTTCCATGCCATGGGCGGTATCCATTGTGTAACACCTACAACTGCTATCGCTCCCGATCAAATTATTCCACGATTAAAGCAAATGCCGTCTGCAAGAGTCGTTGGTAGTTTAGGTACCATTGCATTAAAACATTTGTGAAAAAAAAAACGATACGGACTTAAAAACAATAAAGATTCAAAACCTTGGTAGCATTCGTGCGGCTTCGGAAGTAGGTATGCCATCCATTTCAGATTTATTGTGGCTATATCCATCGCAGATGATGCGGATGAAATTTCGGTCTGCGACGTTTCGATCGGTGCCCAAGACGAACTCGCAACGCCTGGTCCATCAGGAACAGCAAAGCGAAGGAGATTGCGCTAAATTTCGAAAGCGTGCATCACATGTGGATTAAGCCTACAGGGGACACCACGAAAAAAAAACGCGCCGCTTACTCTACCTGAAGGTGGTGAGGAAATGAGTTTTTTTCCAAAACGCATATTGAAATGTACTTTGCGGCGCTCGTACGCCAAAAACTATTGATTTTACAAAAAAAATTGTAAATACATAAATTGTACCAAATTTTCTCTAGTTTAATTTTGTATATACATATTTTTGTCGCAAAATGCGTCGGAAAGGAGATATTGTAAAAAAACTGTTATTAGGCGCCATTTTTCCAATATGGCGGCGCAAGCGGCAGAGATACGAGTTGACAAAGTCGAAATTCGAAAAGAGCACCTCAAAATCTATAAAATTACCAATTTTCAAAACTCCCGGAAAACTTTCCAGGTAAAACTACCAAATGACTGGAGTATATTTGATCCACACATCTTTATTTTAAGGCAAATAAGAGAGTACATTGCAATGATGGCAGTGACCAAGCTGTGGATTTTCTATTAAAAAAATAATTTTAAAATATGGGGAGGGTGATAGTTAATTAACAAGCGAAATATTTAAACGTTAATTGAGTTTGGCAGGAAATTTTAATTAAAAATGAAATACTTCGCTTTAATTTTACTAAGTGATGAAATTTTGTAAGAAGAAAGAGTTTAATATATATTCTGCTATTACTGCTCTACAATGAATAACAGGAAGAAAATTCTTAATCTAATATAGTTTTATATTAAAGCTTTTAATTTACTGCAGGAAAATCATTGATTTTGAAGTCTGTGTGACTAGAAAAAATTATTTAAAGTAAAGGAGTTCATAGTAATTCTTATTAATACATCAGTAAAATAAACATTTTGCCGGGACGCTCAATCATCCAGGCAGAGACCCGGATTTTCGGGTAATATAGGCCTATGGAAATAAACTGTATATATTCTCTGTACGAGATTTTGTGGCATAAACTTTTTGTAAACAATTAAAGGTCAAAAATGCATTTTTTTGCATTTTTTTGCTTATCAACAAAAACTAAAGAAATTTTTGGACAAAATGGAATAGCCATCTTGTAGATAATTGAAAAACCTACATACGATATTTTTATTTGTTGCTGAGAAAAATGCAAAACAAGGTCAAAATTGTAATAATATTCAATTAACAATATCTATTGCTAATTGCAACCTATGACTTTATTGTGACGTAAAAAGTTGGGTCTTTTAGTGCCTAATATGTGGTAAAAGTTTCAGATCGAAACATCAAATAGTTTGTTCAAAATTTAATTTGTTTATCACAGGCGAGCGAATTTTGCAATAACATTCTAGCTCCATCGATGAAGGTACACCAACTCTGAATACATCTCATGAACGAGGAACTCTTCTTCTATGAGAAGTATTAAATGAAATTGAGGAAAATTAATTTTAAATTTGTTTAATCTTCATTCGAAAACCACTATCATTTTTACCTTGTAAACAAATTAAATAACTTTTGTGTTTTTGCCGACAAAAAAATTCTGTTTTTATATTTGGGAAGCTGGTATTTTTTGATGAATTTAGAAAAAAAACGGCTTAGGTCAATATGCGCCAAAGTTAACAATTTTTTTAAAATTTATTCCTATATTGTTAATAACAATTAAGAAACGAAACTAGCGCCATTCGAAAGTTTAAGAGTTTAGGTGTGAGTTTTCTGGAAAATGATAACACAAAAATAAAAGCTTCAATGAAGTTTAAAAAATGTTAATTGTTTAAAAGACGACTCGGCAGGAAGATGAGTTGCTAACAAATCCGCGCGTTCAAAAAATGAAACAGAAACTTCAAATTGCTACCATTAGCTATATCTCCGAAAGTTGTTGTCGGATTTTGATAATTATTTTTTTAATTTGTGGTACCTTTCTGCGTACAGATCAACAACAGATCATCTCGTTGGTTTTGAGATAGATATCCAGGCTGCTTTTCGTAGGAAACAACACCTGGTTGCCGTATCCCTAGATATATTTAATTCCTATGACACTACCTGGAAACATGGTATCCTCCTTCAACTCCATAAACTAGGATTTAAAGGTCACCTTCCAAAATTCATCTCAAATTTTATTCGCGACCGTCTTTTCGCAGTTCGTCTGGGTACCCATATCTTTCCCTCTCACCCTATCAAAAATAGTATCCCTCAAGGCTCAGTGCTTAGCTGCACCCTTTTCCTTCTATCCATGAACTCCATCAATGACTATATTCCTCCCTCCATTACGGCTAGACTCTATGCTGATGACTTACTTATATATATATATATATATATATATATATATATATATATATATATATATATATATATATATATATATATATATATATATTGCCTCACAATCATCTATCACCTGCGAAAGACAACTTCAGCTATGCATTCAAAAACTGCAATCATGGGCAATGAAGACAGGTTTTACTTTTAGTCAGTCTAAATCAACGGTCACCCACTTTTGTAAAAAGAGAAACTGCCTAAAGCTAAACTCTATCTCACTAAACCGTAGACATCTCCCTATGGACAGCCAACTTAAGTTTCTTGGCCTAATATTTGATGATTAAGCCTCCCTTAAGGCTCGATGCTTTAAGGATCTCCATTTATTAAAGTTTCTCTCCCATACCACCTGGGGCTCAGACTTCTACACGCTCCTCAAAATATACAAGTCCATCATTCTCCCCAAGCTGGACTATGGGTGCATTGCCTATGACTCGGCTAGGCCCTCATATATCTCTTCCCTTGATCCTATCCAGAACCAAGCTCTACGATTATCGACTGGTGCATTTCGTACTTCCCCAATAGTCAGTCTTCAGTGCATTACTAACACTCCTGCTCTGTGTCTCCGACGTTCTTCTCTTCTTACAAAATACGTCATATCTGTCAAATCTAGACCATTCCTTTTGGATTATGATAAAATCCTTAATCCTTCTGATTTCCCGGTTGTCTCAAATATCACATTGGGTGCCAATGATAGAACTTCTGCGTTTATAGCCTTCCATAACATATCTAGTCTCAATACCACCTCCATCCTCCCCCAGATCTTCTCCCCCTGGGATTTTCCCCTTTTTGAAATCAATTTTGATCTTCTGCAGTATGATAAGAACCATACTTTACCTTCCATCATCAAACAACACTTCCTTAGCCTAATTAACTCTAAGTTCAAATCTTTCAAACTATCGTTTACTGACGGTTTCAAATCGGATCTAGGGGTAGGCTCAGCTGCCGTAACCAACTTTTCATGCAACAAAACAAAGTTAAATCCCCTTTCATCCATTTTTTCAGCTGAGTTGTTTGCCATCAAACAATGCATCAGAGAAATAATTAAGCACTCCTCCACCCCCAATCATCTAATCATTTCTGATTCCCTCAGCTGCCTCAGATCCATCCAAGCCACTAACACATCCCACCCTCTCATGAATCAAATTCTCGACCTCCTTAAAAAGGGATCCCAACGTAATCTGTACATAGCTTTCATGTGGGCCCCGAGCCACATCGGCATAGAAGGGAATGAATTAGCAGACACTCAAGCAAGATCTGCGATCCTTGAAGGCACCTCTTTTTTCTCTTTACTCAACCCCAAAGAATTTAATAGACACATCGATAACATTATTCGCAACATTGTGCAGGTTCGCTGGGAATCTTTAGAAAACCCCAATAAACTCCTCCACATTAAGAGAAATTTCTCAGAGACATATCACTTTCCCCAACTGCCCAGAAAGGAAAATGTCGTATGGAAGAGAATCGCCATTGGACATTGCAGAATGACTCATTCTTTTCTTCTTAAAAACGAGGATCCCCCTCAATGTCCGTCTTGTCGTTCCCATCTATTTATAAAACACATAATATCTGACTGTCCCTCATACAGAAATGCTAGAGAGAGGTATCTAACCTCTAATAATTTTGCGACAGTTATGTCTTTTGATTTGACTAAGGCCAAACGCTTACTTTGTTTCTTGAGGCATACTGACCTTTACAGTAAAGTTTAAATGATCCCAACAATTTCTACAGAAGGCGCTAAATGGTCTGAGATACTGACGCGCCTTTAACCCTTAAATTAACTAACTAACTAACTAACTGCGTACATTACCAATATGCATACTATTTATTTTGTTGAGTATAAATTAAACATTTAATTTGTTTAAACATTTTTTTCTACACAATTTTTTCCTTAAAAATCAATAATTTTTGTTCTTTAGTCGTGAAAATTTAATAATTAAATTATTGTTATAGAACATTAATATTCGTTATATTGCGTGTAAGAAAAAGCTGTATAAGTAAGTATTGTTTGCTACCCCAGTATATACCTGTTATAGCAATATATGATATATTCAAAAATTACTATGTTTTTAAGATTTTCATAGTTAAACATAGTAATAGGTTTTGAAAGTAAATTATTTTAACGGCCAGCTCCCCAAATATAAAAACAGAATTTTTTATCGGCAAATACAAAAAAGTCATTTAATTTGTTTACAAGGTAAAAATGATAATGGTTTTCTAATGAAGTTTAAACAAATTTAAAATTAATTTTCTTCAATTCTATGTAATACTTCTCATAGAAGAAGAGCTTCTCTTTCATAAGATGTGCTCAAAATCGGTGTACCTTCATTGATGGAGCTAGAATGTTATTGCAAAATTCGCTAGCCTGTGATAAACAAATTAAATTTTGCGCAAGCTCTTTGATGAATCGATCTGAAATTTTTAACACATATTAGGCACTAAAAGACTCAACTTTTTACGTAACAACAAAGTCGTAGGTTGGATTTAGCACTAGTTATTGTTAATTGAATATTATAACAATTTTGACCTTGTTTTGCATTTTTCTCAGCAACAAATAAAATATTGAGATCGGTAAAAAACCAGTTTGTAGGTTTTTCAATTCTCTACAAGGTGGCTCTCCCATTTTGTCCAAAAATTTCTTTAGTTTTTGCTGGTAAGCAAAAAAATGCATTTTTCGACCGTTAATTGTTTACAAAAAGTTTATTACACAAAATGTCGTGCAAAGAACATATACGTTTTATTTCTATAGGCCTATATTACCCGAAAATCCGGGTCTCTGCCTGGATGAATGAGTGTCCTCAACTAGGTCTTTTTTTCACTTATTTGACTGGGGTATAAGAGCACACCATTAATTTTGGTTCATATCAATTGGTTGGTCATTTATTTTTGGAAATAAAATTTGAATATTTTCATTAAAACCACGAGAAAATTTTGATGTACCGTATTTAAAAGACAAAAACTGCACAAATTGAAATTGGTAGTTCTCTCAAGTGAAATTTAGGTAGTTTACTAGCAAATTACTTAATCTCTCTAGAAAATAATAACAATATATATGGTAATTTCGATCATAAGCAGGACACAGGACGTCATTAAATAGATGTCCCAAACTTTATTTAATAATGTATAGAGTTGGGTTTGATTTTGATTTTTTTTTTAATCATCATTAAATAATCATGAATTTTTTTATTTTTTTTTTAGATTTCCACATAAAAACTCATAGGGAGCAAGTGAAGAGGATATAATTATATTTATAAAATGTATTTTCTTATCGAGTGTAAATATCCACATGTATTTTTTATCAGATTTACAAACCAAACGGTTTCACACTCCCTCCAGGGGTCATTGAATCATACTAGGTATACAAAGACACCAAAAGTATGAACCTCTGTGGGGACCCTTTCCATGTCATCGGGTCTGAGGTGGCGTGGTCTTCTGTAGTTCCTACAAACTTTCGGACCGGCAGCTGAGTCGTATCTTTCCTTATACTCGGTTGTGGCAAACGGTTAGCATACTCCAATTATGTGCTAGATTGTCTCTGATATTCGACAGCCATATCTGTATTGGTCGTTTCCTATTGAGGGATCTCTGATGATGAATTTCCGATAGTTCTTCATCGGAATAGCCTGGTCTTGGATAGCTAATAAGAAGCTCTCGGTTTCCGGAAACATCTGTCCTGAAATCAACCAGTAGTTCGATGCCGAGTTATCGACATTCTCCTGGATGATCTCATTTGGATGCCGTCCATGAAGTGGTTTCTGTAGCCAGGCTTGTGACTTTTTTTGGTTTGTTCGATGATGAGGATCCCGTTCTCCCTAAGTTTATTATTTGTTGATCGAGCTGCTTACCAATATCGACCAGTTCTCTTCCTCCTTGGAAGCACTCCGAGGGTGGTGTTTGTGTGCTTTTGTTAAGAGTGTTCTTATTTTCTTTTGCAGGTTTTCGATGTACGTCCTGCTTCATTTTACAATTCCAAAAGAGTAGCTAAGCACAGAGCATGCGTACGTGTTGAGCGCCTTAAACAAATTTGTACTATTTAGATTAGTTCGTAACACCCGCTTTACCCTCCTGACAAATTCAGTTGTCAATTCGGCCTTCATAGTGCGTTCATCAATTCGTTTAGCCGGTTTAATACCTAGGTATTTGTATGTTTGTTCTGCTTCCATTGCAGCTATAGTTTCACCGTTCTGCATCTCAAATTCTCCCGGTTGTATTTTTCCTTTAATGATGTTCAAAATACGGCACTTGTCAAGTCCAAATTGCATTCCGATATCCCCGGAGAACTCCTCAACAATTAAGCATTTGTTCCAGTTGGTTTCTGATAGCAACCATCAGTTTAAGATCATCCATAATAGAGGATGATTCAGTCTTACTACCTCTTCGTTGTTATTTCTAATATAAAGTCGTATTTGGTCGAATTCAAACGGCGTGACAGTGGGTTCATTGCAAGGCAGAACCACAATGGGCTTAGTGAATCGCTTTAAAATACTCCCCTTCGTTTTGGAATTGTATTAGTTTCGATGGAGTCGCTGCATATCACTTGCAATTGGATTCTAGTTCTCCAGACTGACATGATGCGTTCCAAAAAGGAAACAAAATGATTCTCAATACAGTTTTGAACCACTGATGTGGCACTGAGTTGAAGACCTTCTTATAATCCACGTAGACAGCAAAGAGGTTTCTTCGGATGGAACAGGCTTGTTTACATATGACAGAGTCAACAATCAATTGTTCCTTGCATCCCATTGCTCCCCTGATGCATCCTCTATGTTGAGTTGCGATGATGTTATTTATATATTAATATTTACATGATTAAACCTCTATTCTACAAAAAGGTATACGTGTATATTTTTCTGTATATTTTAATTCTTATTAAGAAAAATTAAGAATATAAAGTTTTATTTTTACGGATATCCTTTGGCACAAATTTATTTTTTATTATCACTAATAACCAATTTCCAATAGGTAAATATAAGATATTTTTGTAATTATAAACTTAAACCACTTTTTACTTATTATTTAGCATAGATATCTGTATTGTAAACTGTATAGGTTTTCTATTACTTTTCACTCTTTCGTTCAACAAACAAGAAATCAAGGCATATGTTCTTTTCTTTTTGCCGTGTGTCTCTAGAGGTTAAGAGGTTATAACTGCCAGAAAATTCTTGTCAGGACTCGCTTACGTGTTTGTCAATAAATTATTAAGGGGTAATAATTCGTGCTCATTTTTTAGGTAACTGGTTGCGCATTGTAGCTATTAAGCAGTGTGTAATTTTTATGCAAGTTGTTTGAATTATTATAATAAATATTTTTTTTACTTAAATCATGATTTTTATTATAAAAATATCAAGTGATTTAAATTGTGATTCTAATCACGATTTAAATCCTTTGATTAAAATCAACCCAACTCTTGTAAGTATCGCATAATATTTAACTCAAATCTACTTACTAAGGTTATTTTCAAGAAGTGCAACTTTGCATATTAACAAATATAATAAATACGTTTACAGTGTTGCAAATGACTGATTATTACAAATCTGAATAATCAAATGCTAATGCAAAAATATAATTACAATAAAACAAAATAGCGTGCAACTTAACGATATTTTAGAGCTATAACATATAAAAGCCAAGAGCTGGAAGCATAAACATAGATCAAAAAATAGGTAGGTAACAATCAAAATATATTATTTTATTATTCGTTTCTTTTTGTTGATCGTGCAGTTATTAATTAGATTTCTTCTGTTTTGGGTTTCGGCTATAATTTTACTTCATAAGAAATTAACACATGTTTTTGCTTTTACGTTTCAATTTATTTTATTATTTCAACTATCTTCAGAGAATTCAACTGTAAATATGAAGAGGAATTTGTAATTTGTTATTGTATGAATTGAAAAATTAATTTTTTATCTAATGTTGACTAGTGATTCACTTAATTAAATTATGTTTAACTTTTTTTATATAAAAACACACATGTATTACATTTGTTGGGTGTTTGAAAAGATAGTAGTAAAGGGTTAGGAATTTTCTGGACCTTCTGCAATTTTATTGCCCTATTAAGTTGGTACAAACATTACTTAGATTCATTGTATAGGGTGTTTTTTTTAATGTGGATCACTTCTTTAATTATTGTTTTTTGTAATTATTTTCTGTGTGCAAAAATTTCAACGTTGTTAAAGTCGATATTATGTAAGTTGTATCGCATGTTTGATTAAGGCGGTTTTGTTGTCGTTATTGTGATGTTTAATACTGTATTTGTCTTTTTGTATTCTATTTTTTAACTATTGTTTTGTTTAACCGATATATGTTTAGTTACAATCTAAACAATATATCTTGTAAATGATATTTGTTTGTTCGTCTTTAGGGACATCGGGTATAAGGCTTTTGAAATTATTGGATGGTTTTTCAGCTACTTGAGATATCATATGATTTTAGTATTTTTTTTTTAATAGGGTTGGTAATTTCTGGGCATAAGGCCAAGATACGTATTTTTGGAACGATAAAACGATGGTTTTTATTGGTTTATTGTTGTTATGGAATTTTTATACTCGGTTTTTTACGATGGGTTCAAAAAAGTTTTTTGGATAATCTTTTTTGCTAAAGTGTTTTTGACTTTTTTTTATATTTTAGGGTATAAATTGTAAATGGGAAAACCAGATATCCTTATCGGTTAGTGCTCTGACTATACTCTTTTTGTATTTTTTAGGTGCCGCAGTTTTGTGGTCTAGGTATCTTTATGATCATATCTGTTCTGTTTACCAGTTTGTTTTTACTTAACCATTTTCATCATCATAAGCAGTAGGGTCAAGGAAATTAATGGCTTTATTACTTTCCTTTTCTAATGTAAACTATATTTTTTTTATGATAACTATTAATTTTATTGAAGGTGTACTGAATTTTATCTTCAGACATGCAAGTTTTCCCATCCACAATTTTGACCCCAAAATATAAATAAAATTTTTATAAAAAAAAATTGAACCCACTTCTAAAAGTATGCTAAAAAGTGAAAAATAACTATAAATTTTTATATGAAATTGAAATTTTTGAAGTCGGCGCCAAACTAATATCTGACAAAACGTGATTCGCATAAACATATTAAAAATACTTTATTTGTAATTGCTTTCTTACCATAATTTGTAAATATTAGTAGTTATTTATTTCATTTAGAAATAATTTGGCGCCGATTTAAAAAATTTCAATTTCATATAAAAATATATGGTTATTTTTCACTTTTTAGCCCACTTTAGAAGTCGGTTCAATTTTTTTTCATAAAAATTTTATTTTTCTATTATTAGTTTTGAATTCATTATGGTATCCATAAATTATTTGAACTAAGTAGTAATCGAGATTAGTGTACCTCGTAATGATTCCAAGGTGGTCAAAAAGTACCCATTTTATCCAAAGTTGTAAATCACCCTAAAATAAACCATTAAAAATTCTTTGGTTCTAGATTTCTCCAAATACCAGTGAAATTGTATAAAACATATATTTTTTAGTCTGTCATAGTAAATCCACTATCTTAAATTTCAAATTAATTTTAGATTGGTAATATAAACCTCAAAAACCTTCCAATATCGATATTTGAAGAACTTGAAACGTAAATTTCTTAGCTCGATATATTTTATACTGCATATTGAGTTTCTATACGCCCCAAGAACCTCGCAATATCAATTTTATACAAAATCGGAAAATGTAAAATTTCCAGTTCGTCATATTGTATCTTATCAACCTAATAGTTGTAAAAAATTAACTTAATATTCGTAATACACGACCCCGAAAACACCCTAATACTAAATCTAAAAACATGCGAATAAGAAAAAATTTTCAGTTCACCATATTGGATCCGCCATATTGAATTTCAAAAAAAATAATTTTAACGTCTTAATCTAATCTAAATCTAAACCCTTCAAAGCCCATTTGTACCAATTTTGGATGAAATCTAGAAATTTTAAATTTCTAGACCTTCACATTGCATCTGACATATTAGATTTTCTTAAAATAATTTTATATTCTCTATTTACATTCTCAAAAACGATTCAGTCCCACCTTTGAACAAAATCAAAAAATGTAAAATTTTGAGTCCGTTATATTGGATTCACTATATTGAATCCTGAAAAAATAAATTCATAATTTATACCCTCAAGAACTTCCTATATGAGTTTTGGAGAAAATCGTAAAATGCACCATTTTTTGAATCCGCCAGAATGAGTTTTTCAAAAAATATTTAAAAATTCGTAATTAACACTAACAAAAATCCCCCAATATTGATTTTAAATAAAATCGAGAATTTATGTAGAATCTTTAATCCGCCATCTTGAATTCGCCATATTTATTTATTTTTAAATAATTTCAAAACTAATTTTTTATCCGCCATATTGGATACGACATATTTAATTTCTTAAAAATAATTTCAGATACGTTATGTGCTGCTCTGAAAACTTCTTCATATCAATTTTGAAGAAAATCGGACAAAACTGATTTTTTCGTTAACCATATTGGATGCGCCATGTTGAATTTTTTAAAAATAATTTTAGATTTGTTATGTGCGACCCCGAAAACTTGGAGAAAGTCGGCCAAAATTAAACTATTTTGTCCGCCATATTGAATTTTTTAAACATAATCTCAGATTTGTTGTGTACGACTCCGAAAATTCCCACATACCAATTTTGGAGAAAATCGGAAAAAGAAAAAATTATTTTTTTTTGGCCGCCGTATTGTCAGCGCCATCTTAGATTTCACCGCACCAATTTCGTCCAAAAAAGTATGGGACTACCACAGCAACTTTCTGAACATAACGTAAAAAATTTAATTTAAATCGGTGCCGCCGTTCCGGAGTAATCGGTGTACATACTTAAAAAATACATAGTCGACGAATTGAGAACCTCCTTCTTTTAGAAATAGGTTAAAAAATAGAATACAAAACCACAAATACAGTATTAGACATCAAAATAACGACAACAAAACCTCCTTAGCCGAACATGTAATAAAACTTACATAATATCGACTTTAACAACGTTGACATTTTAGACACAGGAAATAATTACAAAAAAAGAAGAACTAAAGACATAATCCACATTAAAACAATGAACTTCAGGACAGACACAAATGGCCTGAATAATTTTTATATCAACTTAATAGGGCAATAAAACTGCAGAAGGTCCAGAAACCTTCTAACTCTTTACTCGTATACTTTCAAACACCCAACAAAACAGATGCATAAAAAATGTAGTAAAAATATTACCAGTGTGTTTTTATATAAAAAAAAAGTTCAACATAATTTAATTAAGTGAACCACTAGTCAACATTAGTAAAGAAATTAATTTTTCAATTTATACAATAACAAATTACAAATTCCTTTTCATATTTACAGTTTAATTCCCTGAAGATGATTTAAATAATAAAATAAACCCAAACGTAAAAGCAAAAACATGTGTTAATTTCTTATGAAATAATATTATGACCGAAATCCAAAAAACAAAAAATCTAATTATTTTCTATGTACCCTAATTAACATGCACATCTAATTTTCCTTAAAATAAATCATTTATTTACATAATCATAACGTAATCTATGTACAGGGTGAGTCAACGATTGGATGAAGTAGGTTTGTGCCTTTTCGGTGAAATTAACAAAGAAACTATATTTATTGTTTGATACAGTTTATTTTTACGCAGATTTTAAAAATATTTAGGACTCTGCAGGGTGAGCCAAAAAACTAGGACAGCATAAAGTTGTATTTTTTTAAATAGAACACCCTATATACGAATCGTATTTTCGATTTAGCTTATAATTTTAAATCTTTTTTATTAAGGGTTTACTATAACAAAACTTTATAGTTTCTGAGATAATTAAGTTTAAAGAAAAAAAGTCACATTTTCAAGCATCAATTCAATCCTAAATAACGTTTTCAATTTTGTGACAAATATATTCAAATTTGGAATTTAGCAAGGCCAAGGACAAGTTAACATAATTTTTACCTAATATTTGCAATAAAAGCTACAGGGTGTTGAACACATCGGTTCAAATTTGAACAAGTTTAAATGAATAAATATCTTTTTTTTTTAAATGGTACACCCTGTATATTTTCATGTTATTTAATAAAGTAATAAAAACCCTAAAAGTTTTGTTCAATATATCCTATACCTATTTATAATAGTTTTTGAGATATTTCAGTTTTTCTTATTTTCCATACTTTTTTACAGAAATAGTCTTCATTATCATAGTAGCCATGGCAAAAACAATGTAAAAGAACATTTTTCTGTGTGTTAAATTTATAACCGCAATCACTTCTTTTGGTTTTTATGTAGTGTAGTTTGGTTTTTTTTTGCATTCATCTTATATTGTAAAATTAATTTTCCAAAGAATGAGTTAATAGATATGATTTATACAATAGGAGATGTTCAAAAAAATTGCCTTCTTGCTCAAAGAATTTACAAAATGAAGTATCCTGATCGACGCCAGCCTAATACCCATACTTTTCAAAACTTAATGCAAAGATTTGATTCTTCTGGTACTGTTGATTATCCAAAACGTAAAGTGGTCAACAAACCAGTAACTAATGAAGAAAAAGAACTACAAGTATTGTTAAATGTTCAGGAAAATCCTTATATTGGTAGCCGTCAGTTAGCAGCATTATGTGAAACATCACAATCCACCGCTAATCGTACTACCAAGAAATATAGGTATCATCCATATCACATGGAATTACACCAAGAATTGCATGGACAGGATTTTGAAAGTCGTGTAAACTTTTGTCGTACAATAAATGCGGAGATTCAATTAAATCCAAAGTTATTATGCAAGGTAATGTTTAGTGATGAAGCTACTTTTAGAAGTAACGGTGCCGTAAATAGACGCAACATGCATTATTATGCCACAGAAAACCCATTTTGGATTAGAGAGGTGCTACATCAAAACCACTGGTCATTAAATGTTTGGTGTGGTATTCATCATAATCGAATTATTGGACCCCACTTTTTTAATGAACCACTGGCCATAGTTACCTGAACTTTCTACAAGAAGAACTACCCCAACTGCTTCAAGGTCTCGATAGGGATGAGCTCGACAGTATGTGGTTCCAGCACGATGGTGCGCCTCCGCATTACCATCGTGAAGTTCGTGCGTTTTTGGACCAACGATATCCGCAAAAATGGATTGGACGTGGGGGTTTCATTGAGTGGCCACCAAGGTCTTGCGACATCACCCCATTAGGTTTCTTCCTATGGGGTTATATTAAAAATAAGGTGTATGTTAATCCACCAACAACAGTGGAAGATATGCGAAACAGGATTAGGGATACCTGTAGAACAATAGCGCCACTAATTTTGTCCAGGGTCCGAGAAAATCTGCAAAAAAGACTAAATTTGTGCATTGCACAAGAGGGTCGTTTATTCGAACACTTATTAAAAAGAAATAATTAATCTCAGTATTTAATAGGTAATTTTTTTGTTTCAATTTAGTATAAAAGTAAATATGTATTTGCCTTGTCGTTATTGTTGTGTTAATTTTTTCACATTATGTTTAATTAAACTATTGCCGTTGTAATATAACGAATAATATATTTCATCATATTTAACCACATTCTGTTTGTTTCTGTAGTTTCTTTTTATTATTTTACATGGCTACTATGATAATGAAGACTATTTCTGTAAAAAAGAATGGAAAATAAGAAAAACTGAAATATCTCAAAAACTATTATAAATAGGTATAGGATATATTGAACAAAACTTTTAGGGTTTTTATTACTCTATTAAATAACATGAAAATATACCATTTAAAAAAAAAGATATTTATTCATTTAAACTTGTTCAAATTTGAGCCAATGTGTTCAACACCCTGTAGCTTTTATTGCAAATATTAGGTAAAAATTATGTTAACTTGTCCTTGGCCTTGCCAAATTCCAAATTTGAATATATTTGTCACAAAATTGAAAACGTTATTTAGGATTGAATTGATGCTTGAAAATGTGACTTTTTTTCTTTAAACTTAATTATCTCAGAAACTATAAAGTTTTGTTATAGTAAACTTTTAATAAAAAAGATTTAAAATTATAAGCTAAATCGAAAATACGATTCGTATATAGGGTGTTCTATTTAAAAAAATACAACTTTATGCTGTCCTAGTTTTTCGGCTCACTCTGTAGAGTCCTAAATATTTTTAAAATCTGCGTAAAAATAAACTGTATCAAACAATAAATATAGTTTCTTTGTAAATTTCACCGAAAAGGCACAAACCTACTTCATCCAATCGTTGACTCACCCTGTACAAGTACATGCAATTCGTTTTAGTCAGCGTAAAAAATAGAAGTTCAATAATAATTTAATGAGTGTGCAAAATTGTATACTGTTTTGTCAGTTTTAAGTCAAAATAAATATAATGAAAATACATTATCGTTACTATAATCTTGGAATTTTTCTTTATGATATGTGCTAATCGTAAAAATAAATAATTTTCTTGACGTCTATTCGCCATTTATGATATTTGCAACTATTGTAGTTTTGTTATCATATTTATTGAATTACAACATTTATATCCTAAAGTAAACTTTACCTTCTAGTCGTTTTACAAATCTATATTGTAAATGAAATTATATTGTGTCGGTAAGTACTATCCGTTCCGTAATATTATTAATTTAATCTAGCCGTGAGTAATAACAGTATAGAATCCGTAAATTTAAATATTTTTATAATATTACTAGCGACCCGCCCCGGCTTCGCACGGGTGCAATGCTGATACTAAATACACTACAGAAAAACTGTGACTATATATTTTATTTTTACAACAATTATTACATCGGCCTCCGACGCGCTATTTATAGGCACGCTGCCGCCGCCCCGGTCGGCCAGTACCGCCGCAAGCGCTACTTCCCGCAATTTTAAATCTGTAATATCTTCGAAAATATTCATTTAAATCTTGTGCTGTAAAGGACCATACAGATCTATATTAAATCAACAATGTATTTAAGCTATTTAATTGGATAAGGATTAATGCTGTATTGGTTAAAATCGTTTCAAAATTTGCCATTATTTGTCGTAAAAAGTAAATGACAAAAAAATGTTATTGTAGGATATCCATGAGAGATAGACATATACCATCGCGGAGTTTTCTGTAGACCTTTTCAATGTGTACAAATAATTAGTACATTATTTTGATAAATCTCGTAGGGTTCAGCCTGCGTTTGCAATGTAAGCGGAAAAAAATATGATAATTAACGACATCACATTAGAAACCTCAAAAATAACAGTATTTCTCCACTATTTAATGGATGTTATTATACATATAAACCTTCCTCTTGAATCACTCTATCTATTGAAAAAAACCGCATCAAAATCGGGTGCGTAGTTTTAAAGATTTAAGCATACAAAGGGACATAGGGACAGAGAAAGCGACTTTGTTTTATACTATGTAGTGATATTATTCAAGGAGCGTGTTATGATCACTTTTGTACATGGGGGTTATAATAAAGCAATTTCTGAAAACTAAAGAAACATCAGTTGCAACTATTTACTAACAATGTAAAAATAAAAATTGAAGCATATTTCCAGTGGCGTAACTAAGAGTACGCACACTTCCTCGCAGATTTTTGAATTGGTCCTTCTATTTTGCACACTCGTCTTGTTCCTTCGTATTTGTTCATTTTCATCAAGAGATTTGAGGGCGCCCCTCCGCACAGAGGGGGTCTGCGGGTTATTTACGCTACTATCCACTTCTTCTTAAACATGAAAGAGTAGTAGGGACTTAAGTCTACTCTTGTTTAATAGGATATGTGCTTTGTCAACCCCACAAAAACATTTGGCTAGGCGCGCGTCCAAGGGGGGGCGGGCAGTGGAGGCGATCACCCCCCCCCCCAAGAGCTTCGAGTTTAGGAAAATAGACCCGATTTTGCCTCTTATACTATAGTTTATTCAAGAACTAGAGAGAGTAATAAATCATCTTATACCCTTTTTTTCTTCGCAAACTACCTGTGTTCTTTAGTCCGGTGTCTTGGGCAAAGTCTTGTTAGACACATATATTTTTCCTAGGAATGAGTTAAAAATTTTATAATCAAAAATACCGGTCTATAATAATGGGTCACTTGGGTTGGATAACAATAGACATTTGGAAGTGTGAACTGTTAAAAAGGATTTTAATCCTTGTCATAGGCGTTGGAAGGAGGTTTATTTTATCACTAAGTATTTATGGCATAGAATATTATTTCGGTAATAAACTTAAAATAAAAAGTTTTTATAATATTATTTTATTTCATATGATTTCTTAATAATTCACATACATTACATATTTAACACAAATCACAACTGTATTTTTATTATTTTTAATTTTGGCATAAAAACTATTTGAGGCACATTTAGACTAAAACGTAGCCTTATTCTCTCAAAAAATTCTAAGTTATAATTTAAATTCTGTACGCGTAAGAAAAAGACACAAATACAATAATAAAATAATAAAAAAAAATTACGGCGAATTGGAAATAAATATATATAAAATCAAAGAGTGGGAGACACTAAAATAAAAATATATAAAAAAATAAAAAATATATAAACAACATTAAACAATAAAATACAAGAAAAATAAAAATTTAAATAATAAATTGTGTTTACACTGGTAAACATTACGTATCTAATTCGTAATCAAAGTCAGTGAAGCTATCTTCGCTAGAATTAATTATAATTGGTTCCTCTATCTCACCGATCATGAGACTGAGTTTCCACATTTTGTTTTATTCTTTTATTATATGGATCTTTCCCAATTTTCCGCAGTAACTTTATTCCAAAAATCTTTCAAAAGTTTAGTTAAATTACTAATTTTGTAAGTGGTGTTATTTCTAGCAACTCTACCTTTTACTGAGAGATATATTTCCTTCTCCAACGGACATTTTCCGGACGATCTATAAGAACAGATTTCCTATCTGGTTTTCCCCAGCAAAAAATAAGTTTTCTGAGCAATTTACAGAGCTCAGTTCTTTTAATTTCAGGTAAATCCCGATCTTCATTGATTTTAGTTAGAATTTTGTCGACGGTTGGGATCTGCTTCTCATAATAAAATGTATGTACAACTCCTTTTATTGCAGTTTTCATCTCTTCTTCCAACGAGGTTTTTTCTCTGCCTGTGATCGAATGTAACTTGAGAGTACTAGCAATTTCAGCCGTTTTTTTCTCCTTCAGTATTTGATACATAATAGATTTTCCAGCTCCTATCATGTTGGATCGCATCTCAACAGAGCTTTCAACATTATTATCTAGATATTGATATTTTAAGGCATCATAAACATTCATCGTAATAAGTTTTTCGTTGAGAAAAAAATGCCTTGGTTTAACGATTTTGGAATAAATATAGAGGTGGAAGCTATGTCTTTGGTTATTTCATTAATCTCAAATAATATATGAAAACAAGCACAAACAAGATATATCACTAAGGACACACTGTAGGGTATACTTTGCTCATTGATAAAAGTTAAATTGAACTATCAAAAATTTATAATATTGAAATATAATTCAATATAATTAAATTTACGGCAGTCCTCAGTTACCTACGGCACTGCAGCAAGTACGTTAGAGGTTTCGGTAACAGTTCTGAAATAGAGTATAGGAATGTGTATGCTTGCTCCCACCCCCCCTTCCAAAAGCTCTGAGTTCAGGAAAATAAAACCGATTCTGCGTTTTATATTAGGGATGTGTATGCTGCTGGCACTCCCCCCTGTTGACAACTTGTTTTTCTTGCGATAGGCGCCCCCAAGGGCTTTGAGTTCAAGAAAATAAACCCAATTCTGCCTCTTATACTAGGAATGTGTATGTTGTTGGCATCCCTCCCCCTCTCAAGAGGTTCAAATTCAACTTGCTTTCGCTTGCCATACTGTACTTTTGTGATATCACCCCCCCCCCCCACACACAAAGATAGAGGCTGGATCCGCCCCTGCATTGGGCAGATTAAAACTAGACGCTAAGCTTCACAAATATCAAAATTATAAAGAGATAAAGACAGGAAAAACCACAAAGTTAGGTTAAACCATGAAATAGCAGAGAACTTGACACGTTTTTTATATCATTTGATGGGATCTATCTAGGTGGAAGGATTTTAGACTTGTAATGTACAATAACAAAACATTAAATGTGTGTCCTTTTAAAAAGAATAAAATTTTGCAAAAGTAGCAAAAGGATTTATAAAACTAATATTTATTTTACAACTGAATCAAACAATTTGCGTATTTTTATGTATTACAATGCATTTTTAATGATAACAATTTACATAGGGAATAACGAAGGATTATCAGATATACATTTTAAATTTTTGTTTATTTACGAGTTACTAATAATCCATAAATAGATTAGTTAAGTCATTAATTTTGACATTTATATTTCCATATTTCGTTTGGGGAATTAACTGTTTTTTAAAGCTTTATTAAATTTTATTTTATTTAAAAAAGAGTAGGAACAATTTTATATATATATATATATATATATATATATATATATATATATAATTATATATATATTCTTTGACTTTTATACAATTCTTAATCTTGAACAGGGGTGTCGAATTTTGGAAAATTGAAACGTCACTGTGACCCTCTAGAATTATAAGTATGTAAATTTGTCTGTAAATGTCAATTTAATTTTGGTAAGTATAAATTAGAAATATTACGTTAAAGTTCTAATATAATGGAAAAGCTGTCATTATTATTAGTTTTATCGGTGTTACCTATTTTTTAAAGATAGGAACAAAAAAGCAATCAGTTAGTGCACTAAGGATATACATAATATCAAATAAACTTATAGAATTATTTTCCGCTTTTATGGTTATTTTTTAAATTATGTTGCACTTGCCTAGTTTCCACTATCTAATTCAGATCGAATGAAAAATTAGAAATAATGGATTTGTGTTTTAAAATTAGCCATTATGCAAATAATTAAAGGTCTGTCTTTGTTCTCCCCTGAACATCAAAGGTTTTTGAATAAACTGTTAATGTATAGTTCTTTTAGAAGGATCGGTATAGTTTCCATTAGTCGAAGGATATATATTCGGCAGCAATGGATTTTATAAAAGAAATTCAAAAGAGATGACTGCTATGGTATCGGTTAACTTGCATAAGGCGATAATGTAAACCATGAAATTATTGTTGCCAAAATTGGAATTGTTGAGCTTGTAGAGGAATTGTCAGGACAGAAAGCAGTTGGTATTATATATATATATATATATATATATATATATATATATATATATATATATATATATATATATATATATATATTTAAATATTCTATGGGAAGAAATATTTATACAAGTCGAATCATCTGTTTTTTCAAAAGACTTCTTCGAGACCGCACAAATACAGCAAGATGTGTCAAGAATCCTCAAAACAACTAATTCCTCAGCATTGTCGAACATAAAGTTTTAAAAGACCTATACTAATGCGAAATCATCATAATATTTCTAGTAGACAAACGCAATGCTACCGTCATTATGAACCCCGAAGATTATTTACAAAAATATTCTAAAAAGCCCTTCCTATAAGCATACCCTAAGAAATACCACCATTCTCATCAAACTCAGTTTTTGGATGTCCTAGTAACAAAGGTAATGGATGTACACCGACAACACATATTATATCGGGAACCCACCTACACGAACAGATTTCTTAATGTCGATTCACACCTCCACTCCTTGCAAATACAAAGCGTAGTCTGGTCTTAAGATTTCTTCGCTTTACCATAGAAGAAAATAAGAGAAGAAAAAACACGTACAAAAACTTTAAGACAAAATTGCTACAAACTATTAATAAAACAATAAAATTACAACAACTATTTCAAGATAGAAAATATCTAGCAGATTTTGGCTATGTTCCACAAGGAACCGAACCAAGGAACAAACTACTTGCAAATGAATATAAAAATAAATTAAAAAGCCTGTCTTTGATGTTGATTTAAAACTGGCGGAATGCCAGGTACTTAAACACTTGCATTAAATCAGGTCTAATATGGCGAAAAAACTAAAAATGTGTTATGTTCAAAACCACCCGACTCTCCCCTAATATAAGCTTGGTGTGCTATTAGACACATACACACACACACGTATATATACATAAGCACTTACGTAAAGATACAGGAAAACAAATTGCAAAAGCAACAATTGTACTTTACACCATTAAATGTGATTTATAATCGAAAGAACCAACTCTTTGAATATGTTCTACCCTACGTGTTTTTAGAGCCGATCATAAAATTCGAAATAACAAAAGTTAGTGCTTCTTACGACCTGTTCAACGTCCGGCGATAAACTTTTATTTTATGCTCGTATATACATACATTCAATTGCTGTGACATGCTTTGTATGTATGATTAAAGTTTATAGTTTCTAGATAAGTTATTCGAGTGGTGGTATATAACACATCATAATTACTTACATGTTTTAGTATCTAATAACGATAAAGCCTATTTGAATATTTGAAAGTCCAGTATATGCTTTTTAATAAAACTGTAAAAAGAATTTAACTTATCTGTCAAATTATAGCATATTACATATGTTATATCTATATATATTCTCTTTTTTACAATGAAGATTCGTGAATTTCTATTAAGGTTCATCATGTGTATTATAGATGAGCGCTACACCCCTAAAAAGATGCCAAAAAAAAAACAGGGAGGGATGCGAGTATGAAACCTTTTCTAGTCGATGCATTGAGTTTTTACGAATAAACAACCTTGATGACATTTTTTCATACCGATGGTCGGTAATTTGTCATTAACAAAAAACCAGCAAAATCGCAAAAAATTTAAAAATCGACACCAAAATACATTTATCATATACTTTTTGTAAGATTTTCGATTAACCGTAAAATTCACCATGTCTGGTTCGGTCACTCACCAATATATATATATATATATATATATATATATATATATATATATATATATATATATATATATATATATATATACACGTTTGAAAAACAGGGGAAAAATCCAACATTAGCAATTTTGAACTGTATTTAAAGGCATATTTTTGATGGAATTGTACAAATTCTAGAAAGTTAGAAAGCAGCCAAACGTCCTACTTGACTATTCCATCATTTTATAGTGACACTTGTCATGTGTCAACCGGGAAGTGTAGTGGGTGGTGTAGGTAGTGGGGGAAAATACGGATACCGTAAACAGTGGCGTAGTCAAGCAAAAGATTTAGCAAAAATAGAAAATTAAAGTTAAGAAATACATACACAGATACTCGGTGTCACTTTTTTATTCATGGTGTTACTTTCTTGGTTAATGTGCACCATTTCAAGGAAGAGCCTTTTGTGATAAGCAGGAACTCTTTCTAGAATCTCAGTGCCATCCCAGTTAATATTGTGGTCTTGATGAAAAACATGTTCACCAGAGTACAAGAGGGCAAACTTCTATTAATGTCACTACGATGGGAAGTGAGTCTGCCTTTGAGGCTTCTGGAAGTCTGACTTACATAAACTAGTTTACAGTTGGAACAAGAAACCTTATAAACTATGCAGGACGTCTCATTTAGCTGTAACGGCGTTTTGGTTTTAGAATAAATTTTAAAGAGAGTAAGTAATTATTTCCTAGCTATTTTAATATTTGTATTTTTAAAAATATTTATCAATTCGTCAGTAAGATTTTCTACATGTGGTAATGTGTGGAAAAACTGAGTTTGTACTGTTACATTTGAAAGAGTGTTAACTGGGGTTAAAGATTGAGTATGACGGTTGAGAAGGTATTTCAAAGATGTTTTCCGGAATATTGTATTTAGTATTATAAAGAAATTTTTTGATAATGCTATCAGGGTAAGAATTTTCCAATAGTATATCATTAAGTTGGCGTAATGCCTCTGCTCTAAAATTCGGACGAGTCAGTCTGACAGCTCTATTTTTCATTCCTAAGATAAGATTGATTTTCGATCTCATAGGATAGTACGGATGATAACTGATGAATCTATTAGAACAGTATGGTTTTCTTTACCACTCTATATTCTATACTCTTTAACTCTTTTAATTCTCATATTCAATTCACAGTTGAAGAAGAAACTAACAATATTATCCCGTTTTTGGATATGTTAGTTATACATACGAATGAAAACACTCTACAAACTAAATGGTATAGAAAACCATACTGTTCTAATAGATTCATCAGTTACCATTCGTACCATCCTATGAGATCGAAAAATCAATCTCATCTTAGGAATGAAAAATAGAGCTGTCAAATTGACACACCCAAATTTTAAAGCAAAGGCATTACGCCAACTTAATGATATACTATTGGAGAATGTGTACCCTGACAACATTATCAAAAAATTTCTTAATAATACTAAATACAATATTCCGGAAAACATCTTTGAAATACCTTCTCAACCGTCTCTGTCATATACTCAATCTTTAAGTCCAGTTAACACTCTATCAAATGTAACAGTACAAACTTAGTTTTTCCACACGTTACTACATATAGAAAATCTTACTGACAAATTGATGAATATTTTTAAAAATGCAGATATTAAAATAGTTAGGAAACAATTACTTACTCTCTCTAAAATTTATTCTAAAACCAAAACGCCCTTACAGCTAAATGCGATGTCCTGCATAGTTTATAAGGTTCACTGTACCAACTGTCAACTAGTTTAAATAGGCCAGACTTCTAGAAGTTTCACTTCCCATCGTAATGACATTATTAGAGGTTTGCCCTCTTGTGCTCTGGATGAACATGTTTTTCATCAAGACCACAATATTAACTGGGATAGCACTGAGATTCTGGAAGGAGTTTCTGCTTATTACAAAAGGCTCTTCCTTGAAATGGTGCACATTAACCAAGAAAGTAACACCATGAATAAAAAAAGTAACACCGAGGGTCTGAGTGCCATTTACAGTTATATTTCAAAGTTGGGAAAATATAAGTTTTTGAGCGTCCTGGACAATCTATCTCCAGATGAGTAGGTTTTCTATTAAATTCTCTTAAATTATGTAAAAAATATCAAACAAATAATTTCTTAACTTTATTTTCCTATTTTTGCTAAATCTTTTGCTTGACCACGCCACTGTTTACGGTATCCTTATTTTCCCCCACTACTTACACCACCTACTACACTTTCCGGTTGACACATGACAGGTGTCACTATAAAATGGTAGAATAGTCAAGTAGGACATTTGGCTGCTGTCTAACTTTCTAGAATTTTTACAATTCCATCAAAAATATACCTTTAAATACAGTTCAAAAGTGCTAATGTGGGGTTTTCCCCTCTGTTTTTGAAACGTGTACTTGTTTAATATTCAAACCATATTGGTGAGTTACTTAATAATTATAAGTTAGGTTAATACTCTAATTGTTTAATTAATAATTGTAGAGATGTCCTGAAGAAGAGATAAATAAATTCTCGAAAACTTGACATAATCAAAAAAGGGTTTTTCTCCCCACCAAAGCCTACAAATTTAAACAGATTGCATCCCCAATAACCCTAGTTTGGAATATATATATATATATATATATATATATATATATATATATATATATATATATATATATATATATATATATATTGATATTGCAGGAGTACAATTTCTGCAAAGCATCCTCTAGTTCATTTAAGGATTATTGACACTTTCATGGCAGAATAATAATCTAAATTTCGTTGTTTGCAGTATGTTAAACCTGCAACAATTTTTGTTGCCAGATTGTAAAGTATCAAAAATTATTGATCTAGATTATACAGAGAGATACAAACAGTTTTTTTTTTGCGAATTTTGCTCTTAGTTCGTTACAGCTCCATAGAGGAGACCAATAGGTGGTCGAAACCCGTATGGAGAGAGCACCAGAGTTGTATTTGCAGAAATAAACTGTGGATTAGCATTCTTTACGCCAAGAAATTAATTTTTAATCTTTCATAAATCGCAATCGTAGACGAAGCGTCAGAGGGCAATTTTAAAATCACACTTGATTAATCCCGTAATATATTATAAACACGACATCTGACGTGCCCAAGGAAAGTTTTAGTGAATATTTTATCAAATATAGTTTAAAGTATCCCAACAAATTACGACAGGGGATCACTAGTAAACCAAATAATAATGAGACCCACCACTGAACCGTACAAATTTCTTATTTCCATTTTTGAATTTAGATTTTCAATTGCTGGTAATAAGTTACGCCACTGCAAAATATTTTCTCATGCATCAGTTTGTAAGATTGATGCTACTCAATTTTTTGCGCTAGCCGCATAAAAATGAAGCGGTTTTGATTATAGCCACAGTTGGGTCGGGTTTACATTCGTAACTCCGGTAATAATATATGACTTTGTATCTGAACTTATCATTAAATAATTGCTCCAATTTAAATATTGAAATTCTGACGCCCACCCATTGTCTGCAAGGACTGCAATTTTTATGTGAAGTGAAGTGCAGTGGTCGGAAATACTTAAACGACCAAAACGTTTTGGATTCAGGAATGATTGAAATAATAAAATAGTTATTTAGGTCAAGGATCTTAATGTAAGATAGTTTTTAAGTTTTTATGATGACATATTTGTTGTTAATATGCTAACAACACATCGAATACATCGATATATCTGTATTAGAAGAGTTAGTTTAGCTTAAAAATGTTTGAGCACTTAGTCTGGACGCTTCCCCGCTATCGTACTTTATTGTGGCTCAAACCAATTTATATTTCATGTAACAGACCCATAGACATACAAGATATATAGACCGAGAATTCTATAGAAGCGTGTTAGCTCTCGCTTAGACAGAGAAAGAGCGAAATAGATGAGAAGTATCTCTCGTTCTATTCCGTTGAATAAAAAGAGAGATACTCCCTATCTATTTCGCTCTATCTCTTTTTAATCAAGGACCAACGCGCTTCTCCGAGTCTGGATCTATATCTCCACCTTTTGTCTTTGAACATACTTTTAAGCTTAACATTTAGATTGGAAGTTTGTTCTTGCTCAACGTCTGATAGTCTGTATACATAATTGATCTTCATAGATTAGGAGGATTGTAAAAAAAGTCTCAAAATATAAATAATTTTTAATAGGCGTAAGATTTTTAGACATGGTTTTCAGTACAAGATCAAATGGAGGAAGCAATGAAGAGATTAACTCAAGAATATGTCAACCAATCACCGCAATCGAGCAACAAAATAGTCTTTTTTGGAGCTCAAAAATAACAAAAAAGAACAAGATTTTGTTGTTATGGGAAGGAAATAAAGGAAATAGATAAAAATTTTATGAAGATGATGATGCAGACATACAAGAATGGACAGAGTTAGAAACGACGATGTAAGATATGAAATGGTATAGTAATGAATATAGGGGGAAGTAACACAGCCAATTAAAGTATGGAAATGAATTTTACCAACGAGAAGAATGCGAGGAAGACTCAGACATTTATGAAAAACGAATGTGATCGAAACAATGAAAGTAAGAGGAATCGATGAAGATTATTTCGATAGAAAAGAATGAAAACAGTGAAAGAGGCCGGCAGCAACTCACAATTGCAGCTAAATACTTAAAGCAATAGTGATTGCTTTTGGGGGCTATTTTCTACAAGTAAAGATATGACTTGTGAATTTTCTATTAAATTTCACAAACTTTAACTCATATTTCTTCTTATTTAAAGAAATCTTGGTCATCAAAAAAAATTGAACTGAATGCGATTTAAGGTCATGATAATTTGCAAAAGTTTTACCATTCAAAGAGTTTTATAAACTTCGAAATAAATGGTAATCAGATGGTGCAAGATCAGAATTGTATGAGAGATAGGAACCACTTCCCAACCAAGCTCCAATAATTCCCCCTCGAGTTACTAAAGAGGAGTAAAGCTTTAGAGTATTATGATAGAACTCTCCTGTGCGATTTGTCAATTCTGGCTGTTTTTTTTTTGATTGCTTTATCCAGTTTCATTAGTTGTTGACAGTAAACATGTGAATTGATTGTCCGGCCTCTTGGAAGCAGCTCAAAATACACAATACCTTTATAGTTTCACTAAATTGACTGCGTGGCCTTTTTTGGATGCAGTTCAGCTTTAGATGTGATTTGTGCTTTTTCAACTTGCTTGTTCCATGAACATTTTTGAATGATGTAGATAACCCATTTTTCATCGCCAGTGATGATTTTTTTAAAATAAGAGTTGGTTTTATAGTTCATGAGATACATAGGACTAATAATGATCCTTTTGTGTTAAGTGAATCTCTTTCAATTCATGCAGAACGGAAATATCGAACTTTTTAGCGAGTCCAACACGTTTAAAGTGATTTTCAATTATTGTGTGAGATACATTCAATCTCTCTGCAACCTTTCGAACAGTTATATGATGATTCCCTATAATTATGGCTTTGATTTGGTCATCATCAATTTCAGTATATTGTACAGAACCTTGGTCATGAAAATTTTCTGAAATGGAATTTTTTAAACCAATCAACCAACACCTGCGATCTGGTATGCAATCAACACTAACAACTTCACATATCTCTTACATCTCTTTAGGCGTATGAGCAGCTTTATTCCTTTGTGGAAATAAAAAAGTAAAATATGAATTTATGAATTTCTTGTTGTTCTTCAATGGTGTTTCTGTCCCATTCATTTTTGCGACTCAAATTTGTATTGAAGCTTTTCACAAAGTTGAACTTCTTTTTCATTTCATCTTGGGACATGTCCTAGATTTGTTGATTTCTGGATGAGAGATTGGACCTTCGTTTTATGACGCCATCTCTGATCTTAAAAATTGTCCTCTCCTCCATATTCTCTATAAGTATATGTAGAGGTGTAAGGTTTAGGATTACTTTCATGGCGTTCATTGGGCAGGTTTTCACTGTCCCAATTATACACGTATATGCCAGTCTTTGAACTTTCGACAGGTTGGCTCTCGTATTGGCTAGACTGGTTGTGATTAATTGGTCTCACTATTGCAGTATACATCCAGTCCAGGATTTTTGGGTTTGTATCCCAGCTTTTTCCTGCAAAATTTCTACAGTCCATCAAGGCTTTGTAGCTTTGTTGATGACTTCTTTTTCGTGCTTGTTCCAGAGAAGTTTATTATCTACGGTCAGCCCCAGATATTTAACCTCTGCCTTTCACTCAATAACGTCCCCATCCATTTTGATGGCTTTTAGATTGACTTTTTTTTTCCTTGTGAAGTGTACTAAGATAGTTTCGGTGGGTTTGACATTTAGTCCCATTCCTTAGTATGTTAAAGCATTCTTTAGACCATGTTATAGAGGGTATTCTTGAATTTACTTCTCGCAATTACGACTACGTCATTGGCATAGCCCTGACAACATATGCCGAGATCAGTCAGAGCACAGAGGAGTCGAACTACAATTTAGCTCCATATAAATGGAGAAGCTACTCCCCCTTGAGGGCATCCTCTGGTGGTAGAGAGGGCGATAGTTTCCTGTCCTATCTCTGTTTCTGCTGTTCTAGTGGAGAGAAATCTCGCTGTCTATTTGGACGTAGTTTCGTCCATTCACCTGTCATCAAGTGCTCCCTTGACTGCCTCGTGTGGAATGTTGCGAAAAGCCCCTTCTATATCAAGAAAGGCAAATATTACGGTTTCCTTACTGTTTAGTGCATCTTGAATCTCATCTGTTATTTGTATCAGTGCGATTTCCGCATGCCTACCCATTCGACACGCATGTTGATAAGGGTGCAGTGGAGCCTGTTCAAGAATTTCTGTTCTGAAATTATTATCTATTGCTTTCTCCATCGTTTTTAAAACAAACGATCCCGTTTTCGGCATGAAGGTGACTCTGGCCCTTCTCCATATTTCTGCTATGTAGCCCAATTCGAGGCTACTTTGGTTGATGCGTACTATATGTGTTAAAATCTCTTCCTGTCCTCATTGGAGCGGAGCCGTCATTATTCTATCGACTCCTGGGGTTTTAAATGATCGGAAGGTATTCATTGCCCATTTTAGACGATCGCTACTGCATATGTGTTTGGCCATTGCTTGAGCTTTTCTGGTAGGCATTTCGTGATGTTCTATTGCATCATTCGCGATGCTAGGCTTGCTCCCCGGAAAATAAGCGTTAAGTAAGAGTAATGCTCTTTCCTCCTGGCTCTTCGTGAAACCGAAATTGCTCGTTTTTGCACTTCATCGTAAAATTGACCCTAAACTGACAGCTACAATCAAAAATACGCACAAGTTGCTTTTAAACATCTAAATCTGACTGATATCAAAAGTCAAAATGAAAAAAATTATAATACTGACAGAAGTTCTTCAAAACAATTACAACGCTATCTATGTGGGACCACTAAAATTACTTCGTTGCCGATCCAATATTATTTTATTGTTCAATCCAATCCATGTTTCTTGACCACTGTGAATTGTTTGGAACGATTGCAAGATCCAAGGATGAAAAATGATTTACATGCGCTATTTATAAATTTATGTTGCCCATGTCGACCGAAATTAATTTATGTTTCGCCATGGAGGTATACGGCAGTGGGCTGTCAACTTCGAACATAAAAGCTATCAGAAGATTTATTTTTTTTGTATATTTATGTACACGCTGAATAAAGTTATAGGAAATGACAAGACTTCTAAGAGAAATTTTTTACTTCGAATAGGTAGAAAACATTTCTCGCCCAATGTTGCAGAAAATATTTAATATATTTGTTTTTTAGTTTTTTTGGATAAAGTTGTATATGTAATACAACCACAACATTTCGTTTTTTATATCTGTTTTAGTTTCTGAGCAAACTTTTACAAATGGAAATTTAAGACAAATAAAATTTTTATAAACAAATTGAACCGATTTCTAAAAAAACACTAAAAAGCAAAAAATAATAATATAAATTTTTATATGACATTGAAATTTTTCAAGTCGGCTCCAAATTAATACCTGGCAAAAAAATATGATTCACATAAAAAAAAAATTGAAAAATATGTTACTTATAAGTGATTTCTTACCGTAGCTATTTATATCGTATTAACAGTTACTTGTTTAGTTTAGGAATAATTTATTGCCGACTTTAAAATTTTCAATTTCCTATAAAAATTTTTATGATTATTTTTCACTTTTTAACACTTTTTCAGAAGAAAGTGCAATTTCTTTTTATATTGAGTTGAATTTTTTTCTTTAAGGTCACAAAAAAGTATCCATTTTATGCAAAGTTGAAGACCAAACTAACCTGAACACAAAAAATTCTTTGATTTTGATAATTCTCTAAATACCAGTGTTGTGGAACATAACATCTCACCACCGCTTTCCGGCAAAACTGGACTTAAATAGAGGTCCAAGTCTGTGGAAAGTACAAGGATGTCTGAGAAAGATACCGGTGGATCCCACTGATGAGTCCACCACCGGTATCGGGACGAAACATCCATAGATTTACTACGGTGGTCGAAAATAGATCGTTAGCTACATGTCCCTACCACCAGGGGCATTGCTAATTGCGACATGGCGCCCGAGCAGGGACGGCGGCAGACGAGAGTCTTAACCGGCGTTGGCTTTGATTAAGCCTGACCCGGTCATTGGAAGACCACCGATGATGTCCGTTCCACTTCCTTTTCAGGCCTGTGCTTTCTAACGGCTTGGACTGTCCGACAGTTTAAGCCGGAGAGCAAGAACATAACATCTCACCACCGCTTTCCGGCAAAACTAGACTTAAATAGAGGGCCAAGTCTGTGGAAAGTACAAGGATGTCTGGGAAAGATACCGGTGGATCCCACTGATGAGTCCACCACCGGTATCGGGACGAAACATCCATAGATTTACTACGGTGATCGAAAATCGCTAGCTACATGTTCCTACCACCAGGGGCATTGCTAATTGCGACACCAGTTTTGAACGGAATTGTACCAAATAAATAGCTAGTCTATTATAGTAAATCCGCTATCTTGAATTTTAAGAAACTAATTTTAGATTCGCGACCTAGGCTGTCAAAACCCCCAATATTGAAAGAACTTGAGATATGTAAATTTTTTAATTTGACATATGTTATCGTGCACATTGAGCTTGAGAAAATTAATTTTAGATCCGTAATATACGGCCCAAGGACCCCGCCACATCAATTTTGAACAAAATCGGACAAATATTAAATTTGTAATCTACGATTCCGAAAACCCTCTAATATCAATTTCGAAAAAATGCAAATTAAGTAAAATTTTCAAACCATCATATTGGATCCGCCAAATTGAGTTTCAAGAAAATAATGTTAAACTCGCAATCTAATCATAATCTATACCCTCGGTAACCCCCCAGTACCAATTTTGGACATAATTCCGAAATAACATTTTTAGACCATCATATTGTAACGGTTCAAACTTTTTTTAAAATTTTTAAAACCTAACCATATAATCTTAGGTTGGGAACTAATAAAATACAGAAACTCCTGCTAAATAACTTACGCTATATTGCATTTGTCATATTGAATTTTTTTAAAAATATTTTTAAATTCCGTATTTACACTCGTAAAAATCGAAAATTCATTTATTTTCACGATTTTCTTCTCATAAAAAGTTAATTTTGTTTACCTAAAATTTGTAAAATAAACTGTTTTTTCCCAGTACAAAGGATTTAAATGCGTTAAATTCATTGAAGCTTAATTTTCTCAAAAACACTTTTTCCTAATGGAAATGAAAAGATAAGTAAAATACGATGATCTTATTAACAGTTTCATTGTGAAATTTTCTGCACCTTAGACACTGATCTCTTCAATATAAACGAGGTTTTATCAGAACATTTTCAGATATTCAACTGAACTCTCTCCTTTCACGTTTGAAATATATGCAAATACTGAACCAAGAATCTGCATTAAATTTAAAAATAAAACTAAAGGAAATATTGAAGAAGGCTTTCGGCGAGTCTGCTATGAAAAAATCAAGTTTGATGAGTAGTGCAGATGTTTCGAAGACGGTTGTGAAGATGGTGAAAGAGTTAAAGAGCTCAGTACAACAATTAACGATAGGAAAATAGAAAAAGTTAAAAAAATCATTGTTGATAATCTCCGAATAGAGACAGACATACGAAAGATGGCGAAAACAATTCGTAGTTGTAAAAACTAGCAGCTTTCACCACACCATTGATTCGTGATTCCATATTAAAAAAATAGAAAAGTAACACTGTAATGATATTCCAGCCACCAAACTCACAGGATATAGCTTCCTGTGACTTTTTTCTTTTTGTGAAGATAAAATGGACATTGAAAAATCATTGAATTAGTTAAAGCCTATACCGGAAAAACGCGTTATAAAAATGTTTTGAAGATTGAAGAAAATACTTTCAGACGTGTTAGATCTAATGGGGATGTATTACTTAGGACATCACATCAATATAGATGAGTTTGTCAAAATAAATAGTAATTCTGCAAGTTCCTGATTAAATCTTGTATATATTTATTTGTCATTATTTTATGAATAAAGACCAGAATTGTCTAATAGATGTTTCGGTTAATAATGTTGATTTTACTCAGAGATGGCGTCACTAATTACACCTATAGCGTTTTGAAAGGTAATTATAAGACGTTAAAAGCCAGTTTGTTATCAACTGTCATTGTGCAAAAAATATAGTTTTTTATAGGTTCGAAAATGTCGAATTTTGTATCACGAAAAGACGTTTTGTGGGGAATTTTAATCGTTCACTTATAGAAAACAGCTGCTGAAAGTTATAGATTGTTGCTTGAACCTTATGGTGATGAATTACTTTTGAACGATGGTTTAAATGCTTCAAAAGTGGAGATTTTGATGTAAAAGACAAGGAGCGTCCAGGCCAGCTCAAAATGTTTGATGATGCAGATTTGCAAAAATTATTGGATGAAAACTCAACTAGAACGTTAAAATAATTTGCAGTAGGACTGGATATTTCCCAATTCACTATTTTCGGACGTCTATACATATTGGGCAAGGTCCGGAGAGAAGAAAAATAAGTTCTGCCTGAATTGAAGGAAAAATACATTGAAAAACGTGTAAAATTTTGTTTCCTAGACAGAAAAGAATATCATTGTTGCACAGGGTTGTGATAGGTGATCAAAAGTGGATCTATTTTGACAACTTGAAGTGTAAAAAACCATGTGTAGATCCAGGCCAGCTTTCAATATCACAACCTGTGCGCAATATACAGGGAAAGAAAACTTTGCTGTGCATTTGGAGGGATGATAAGGCTGGCGATCGATATCGACAACAACTGATAAAATTAATTCGAGCATTGAAGAAAAAATGGCCAATATACGCCAAATGACACGATAAAGTAATTTTTAACATGACCATACTCGGCCACAAGTTACAATATGTGTGAAAAACCATTTGGAAAACGTTAAATGGGACATCCTACACCACTAGCCGTATTAACCAGATTTAGCTCCTTTAGATAGTTTTCAGCAGTGTACTGTCGACCTAATTAGTAGCCCTGAAGCAGAAACTGACGCTAATGAACTAAATAATAAATTAACAACTGCCTTACTAGAAAATCAGAACAAATTTTGTCCTAAAACCCGAAAAGAAGAGTAGCTCAGCCAGAAAACAAGACAACTAATGCAGAAAATAAGTGAAATGAGAAGCGAAACGGACACTAAAGCTGACGAACTACAAAGAATAAATAAAGAAATATCCAAAGCTGTTAGACAAGACATTCGAAAATACAATCAAGAACAG
The DNA here is from genome assembly GCA_034092305.1 of Diaprepes abbreviatus. Taxonomy (NCBI): domain Eukaryota; kingdom Metazoa; phylum Arthropoda; class Insecta; order Coleoptera; family Curculionidae; genus Diaprepes; species Diaprepes abbreviatus. The sequence goes on from JASJET010000171.1 coordinate 202,431, forward strand.
ATCGAACATATCATTGAGAACAATAAAAGTATGAAAGTATTGAGAAGAAAACTAATAACGGGAACAAGACAAATAATCAAAGTGAAAGATAAGAATGTAGAGGAAATTCTTAAAGTAGTCGAAGATTTTTACAAATTACTATACAGAAGCCAAAACAAAAAGAATAGCAAAGAACAAGTACCAGAAATATTGACAAGGAAAAAGGGCATTGTCAACAAAGGATCAGAAGAAATGCCGGAAATCACAATAGACGAAATAAGACTAAGAACAACAAATCTCCAGGCGAAGATGGTGTAGTTACTGATGCAATCAAAATCGGAGGTATTTGTCTACTTAAGAAAAAACAAGACCCTTTTAATATGTGCCTTTTGGACAGAAAAAACTATCGAATACAATCGACCACTCGTTCTGGCTTTTGTAGATTTCCATAAGGCCTTTGATACGGTAGAGCTTGACAAAATTATGGAAGCATTATAAGCATGCCGCATGGACTACCGATACAAAAAGTTAATTTACAATATATAAAGGAATGCAACTATGTCGGTGAAACTACACAGAAACACGGATCATATCCCAATTGGCAGAGGAGTCCGACAGGATGATACCTTATCGCCTAAACTGTTTACTGCAGTACTAGAATACGCCTGTAAAAAACTTAACTGGGAAAAAAGAGGCCTGAATGTAGACGGCTAAAGATTAACAAATTTGAGGTTCGCGAACGACATAATTTTATTTTCCGATAATCTCAAGGAGATATGTACAATGTTACATGAACTTCAGCTAGTGTGCGCCAATGTGGGTCTTAAAATAAATATATCAAAAACAAAATTTATGACCAATCTGGTACCTAGTGGAAATATCAATATTGGAGACAACGAAGTGGAGCTTGTGGAAAAATACATATACCTTGGACACGATATAAAGATTACAAGAGATAATCAAACATGCGAGCTACGGAGGAGAGTAAATGTCGCATGGGCAGCCTATGGAAAACTTAAAGACATCTTTAAAAGCGATATACCAATTTCTTTAAAACGTAAAGCATTTGACCAATATGTGTTACCGCTCAGGGAAAGATGAAAAGATCAATGCTGGGTATATCGCTGCGTGACCGAGCTAGAAATGAAGACCTGAGATGAAAGACAGGAGTTACCGACGTAATTTTCCGAATTGCCACACTCAAATGGAACTGGGCCGGACATGTCGCCCGAATCAGTGATGGAAGATGGAGAAAAAGATTACTCGAGTGGAGGCCGAGATTAGACAAAAAAAGTAGAGGAAGACCCTTACTCGTTGAACTGACGATCTCAAGAGAATTGCAACAAATTGGATGCAAATCGCTCAAGATAGAGAGACTTTTACAATAACACATACATTTTAAGGAAGAAATGAAAATTTGGCTTGACAAATAGTTGAATTTGAAAATACGAATAGTTTTTAGTCGAGGAATCCATTATTTGACAGAAAGATGTCAAAAAGCTAATACTTTGGTTATTGAGGTAATTTATTTTGGTCTGGAAAGAGATGCGAAAAAAATCAACATTACTAACCAAAACACCTAGTAGACTGGACAACTAATGGACAATACCGATAAATATATTCTAGAAAAAAATAACGCCAGTTTAAGTTTTCGTCATGCCAATCAAAACGAAAAGTTGTTGCCACTGCAACTTTTATTATTATTTATTATCTTGCTATTATAAATAAATAGTAAAATTGGAAAATCAATTAATCTATTTACAAAGGTATTTACTCAACGATAAAATCCATTGTATTATGCTAAAACAAACATAGGACATTGCTAAGTCCTTAGTCACCTTAAAGTGTGTACTTTACAGCCTGATATCCTGAGTAAATTCGTATGAAATTGCATTTTCCCGGTAAGAAACGGATTTAAGCAAACACAGATTATCGCGTTTAGATTAACTAGCACCTGCCCTCAAATATTTGTTAAAGTACGTATAAACTGAATAGCTTCGAGAATAATTAATTTTTAACTAGATATGTGTTTTAAAATTATATATATATATATATATATATATATATATATATATATATATATATATATATATATATATATATATATTTAAATAAATTGGGTTAAAAGAAAAAAAAAATAAAGTTAAAAAAAATTCACTAAATGAAAAAAGTAAATTAATACAATTATTTTATATTGTAATCAACCTAGTAATTGCACATTTACTTACGTACTTGGTAACTTTTTGAAGTCGGCGCCGCAATACTTTTAAAATGAATTAATTTAGTACAAAAAAAAATTAAACTAACATTTTCAAAACCAATTGACTTCTGAATGCACAATTCCTAAAACTGTTTCTTATTTTATGTACTTTTCACCTGTTGTAGAGGATGATATTGAGTTAGCCATAAATCAAGTTAAAAGGTAAAATAAAATTTTTATAAAAAATTGAACCGACTTCTAAAAGTGCGCTAAAAAATGAAAAATAACCATAAATTTTTATATGAAATTGAAATTTTTGAAGTCGGCGCCAAACTAATACCTGATAAAATGTGATTTGCATAAACAGATAAAAAACGCTTTATTTGCAATTGCTTTTTTACTATAATTTGTATATACTAGTAGTTATTTATTTCATTTCACTTCACTTCAAAAATTTCAAAAAGTCGGTTCAATTTTTTTATAAAAATTTTATTTTTCGATTTTTAGTTTTGAATTCATTCTAATATGCGTAAATTATTTGAACTAAGTACTAATCGAAATTAATGTACCTCGCAACGAGGTGGCAAATAGTACCCATTTTATCCAAAGTTGTATATCACCCTAAAATAAACGACTAAAAATTCTTTAATTCTTAGAACTGTCTAAATACCAGTGAAATTTCAAGTCAATTTTAGATTGGTAATATAGGCTCCAAAACCTTCCAGTATCGATATTTAAAGAACTTGAGACGTAAACCCCATAATACCAAATCTCAAAAAATGCGAATAAGGTAAAATTTTCAACCCAACATATTGGATCCGTCATATTAAATTTCAAAAAAGTAATTTTAACGTCTTAATCTAATCTAAATCTAAACCCTTCAAACCTCCTTAGTACCAATTTTGGATGAAATCCGATTATTAAAAATTCCATCTGACATATTAGATTTTCTTAAAATAATTTTATTTTGGCTACTTATATCCTTAAAAAGGACTTAGTCCCACCTTTGGACAAAATCGAAAATGTAAAATTTTTAGTCCCCTATATTGAATTCGCCATACTGAATCTTGGAAAAATAATTTTAAATTCATAACTGACACTCTCAAGACCCCCTATAGCAGTTTTGGAGAAAATCGGAAAATGTAATATTTTTAAGACGCCATATTAAATCCGTAGATCGAGTTTTTCAAAAAATATTTTAAATTCGTAATTACCACTAACAAAAATCTCCCAATATTGATTTTAGACAAAATCGAGAGATGTAGAATCTTTAATCCGCCATCTTGAATTCGCCATATTTTTTTTTTAAATAATTTTAGATTCGTTATATGCGACCCCGAAAACTCCTCCGTACCAATTTTGGAGAAAATCAGACAAAATTGATTTTTTGTCCGCCATATTGGATCCGACATATTAAATTTTTTAAAAATATTTTGGATTCGTTATGTGCGATCCCGAAAACTCCCCTTTACCAATTTTGGAGAAAATCGGACAAAAATAAATTTTCTTGTCTGCCATATTGGATCCGCCATATTGAATTTTTTAAAAATAATTTCAGGTTCGTTGGGTTCGACCCCGAAAACTCCCCCGTACCAATTTTAGAGAAAATCGGACAAAATTAATTTTTTTGGCCGCCATATTGTCAGCGCCATCTTGGATTTTACTGTACCAATTTCGTCCAAAAAAATATGGGACCACCGCAGCAACTTCCTTTACATAACCTAAAAAATTTCATTCAAATCGGTGCTGCCTTTCCGGAGTAATCGGTGTACATATATAAAAATAACATACATAGTCGACGAATTGAGAACCTCCATCTTTTAGAAGTCGGTTAAAAAAGCACAGACATGGATTACTGACATTTTTATTAAAATTATGCAATAAAAATGTAATAAAATTCTTTAGCAAATTTAATAAAATATTAGCGTGGATCGTATCAACACGGCTTTCGTAAAAGGCACTCTGTCATTGTTGATTTTGTTCAGTAAGTGTACCGAAATCTAGACAAGGGTAAATTCACGGTGGGGGTATTCTTCGACCTAACGCATGCCTTTGACACGTTGAAAAAAATGGCTTTTTTTATATGGAAGCAAATCTCCCGGATTTAAATTATATATATATATATATATATATATATATATATATATATATATATATATATATATATATATATATATATATATATGTATGTATGTATATATATATATATATATATATATATATATATATATGTATGTATGTATATATATATATATATATATATATATATATATATATATATATATATATATATATATATATATATATATAGATAAAGTAGGTAGTTTCGTGACTGGACTAGTTTTGTATTTCAATAAGGAATAATCGTATGACAATTTTCAAAAAAGCATTTTAAGCTCTTTCAAGGTACTTTCAGCTAATATAAAGAGCAGATTAAATTTTAAATATTTGAAAAGTTCGTTTCGAGAATAAAAAGATAAAAAAAAATTGTATTTTCTTGGTTTTGCTAATGTCAATGCAGTTTCGCGGGAAATACCCGCAAGAAAATTCTGAATAGGCGGTTTTTTGGTTTTTTCCGAGAGCTTTAAAATGATTTTTTAAATTTTGTTCTAAGTGTATTTTCTACTAAAATACGACCTTTCTAACGAAAAAAAAATTACTTTTTTCCAATGCTTCATATTTCTGTAACTGCAAAACACAGAAAAAAATGTTTGTTTTTGCTCGTAAAATGATCTTGTATTATTCCGGGATTTTTTCCGCACTTTTAATTTTTTGTCGATTTCTTAAATTTAAAAAAAATTTCAAAAACATTAGAATATGGTTATACGTGCATCGGAAAATAGAATTGGAACAAATTATGGTCCTAGTATGATTTTTTTTACAGAGTTTTGGTCTATATAATGAAATGATCTATTAAAAAAATGAAAAGCATTTTTTTAATAGATCATACATATGAGCTCATATATATAAGCTAATTAAAAAATGTTTTTTCTTTCATAAAACAAATCGCAACTCTGTAAAAAACACCATGACTCTAAGTTGTTCCAATTCTGTTTTCAGATATATCCATAACCATATTATTATGTTTTTGAAAAATTTTAAAAAATCGAAGATCAGAAGTGTTGAAAAAATTTCGGAACAAGCTAAGATAATTCTGCATGTAAAAATAAACATTTTTTCCATTTGCAGTTTTTTCTAGCTCTTGTAGGTATATCCAGCATTGAAAAAAATGTACTTAGAACAAAATTTAAAAAAGCATTTTAAAGCTATCAGAAAAAACAAAAAACCTTCTACTACTTCCCGCAAAACTGCATTAATTTTAGCAAAATCGAGAAAAAAGGTTCTTTTTGTATATCTACAACCACCAAGCACAAAAGATGCCAAATGGGATTTTGGCGAAAAGTCTGCAAACCTCTACAGGAAACCAAACGAACGAACGGATGTAGATTGATACTAAATCACATGTTCCCATCCGTGAAACACTACGCAACAATATATATATATATATATATATATATATATATATATATATATATATATATATATATATATATATATATATATATATATATATATATATATCAAGTTTCCGACCTCGGTTTATACACAGAGAATAAACACGATAATGTCACCACTACATTCCCTGTCAACTAAAGTTTTTTCAGAAATTCGCCGCCATTCTATTATCTCGGGTATTTCCAATTGATCGTCTAGCTTTCGATGTATCTGCTCTCGTTTTTGCTGTATACGTCATGATTTTCGTTTACTAGATTCTTGAGTTTGTGTCATGTTGAAAATGTTCGTATTTTTAATTAGGTCATCCTGTAGCTTTCTTAGCTTGACCTAACGATATATATATATATATATATATATATATATATATATATATATATATATATATATATATATATTGTTGTGTAAACTACATCTCACTGATAATTGCTGCCACAGTTTAAGTTCAAATAGTAGAATCAAAAATTATATAGTACGACAACGGGTGTCTGGGAAGGTGTCAGTCGAAACCCACTGAGGAGTCCTAAGGCTGACACCGGGACGAAACACCCCAAATTTTTACTTTACAGTTTGTTCGTATTTCTCACTGGGTACAGGGACCCTAGCAGAATACGACATGGCATCCCTGGACGTGGGAACTTGCACTTGTGGCATCAAGTAGCATGGGTGCTTAGCCACACCGAATCCGCGACGGGGTGTTAGGCCCCACAGTTCTCAGGCCAAATAACAATCAAGCCTTCCTTGTAATCGGAATCTGGAGTGCAAATCTCCAATTCTCGAGGAAGGTTGATTGTCTAGAGGCGGGGATGTTGTGTAAACTACATATCACCGATAATTCCCGCCACAGTTTAAGTTCAAATAGTAGAATCAAAAATTATATAATACGACAAGGGGTGTCTGGGAAGGTGTCAGCCGAAACCCACTGAGGGGTCCTAAGGCTGGCACCGGGACGAAACACCCCAAATTTTTACTTTACAATTTGTTCGTATTTCTCGCTGGGTACAGGGACCCAAGCAGAATACGACAATATATATATATATATATATATATATATATATATATATATATATATATATATATATATATCGATCAAATTAATCTTTGTAACCCTTTTCAACCGCCACTGAACGCAAATAGATCTTTCTTGAGATGACTTACGCCATGCCTTACGATAAAACGAATGTGCAATGGGCGCGAACAAGTGACTTGAGGGAGATTCCTTCATGGGTCAATGGTCAAGTGGCCCCAGCCGAGGCCTTTTTTGCTATTCATTGGCAAGGAAACTCTTTTTGTTTCTCGAGTAAATGATTTACTAGGAAATGACGATACAAAAGCAAGAAATCCTTTTGATATATGAGAGTATCAATAACTATTCATACGTATTATAGAGTTGAAAGTTGTTATAAGAACGCCAGATTTGTTTGTAAGACAGGCAAGTAGTGAGTAAACATTTACAATCGGATTCACTAGGAAGGTTTAAGTATTAGACCTGATCTAGCTGCGATGAAACTTGGGTCTTCTAATGGCCCAATTTTGTTTTGCTTAGGATATAATTATAATTTATATTACATATATCAATAAATAAACGCTTAAAACCTAGATATAAAGCCCTAATGTCACGAAAATAAATAAAATTTTCTATTATTACCGATAAAGAAATGAAAGAAAATTATTTTTTTATTCTTGTATTTTGAAGGTTAAAAACTTACCTATTGTTGCATTTGTCAATTTAAACCCTCTACTATTAACTTAAACAGGTTTTAAAGTTAGACCACGTTAAGGGATTAGGAGATTAGCCTTTTTATCCATTGTTTTGTATGACTCTTCATCTATATCAAACTGTGAAAATAGTGCTTTGCTAAAAGGGAACCAAGAGCTTGTGGAAAAAGACACTTGGCTCTATCTTTCTATGAGAATTTGTCATTAATGTACCACTAGAACCATTATTTTAAGAGCTGTTTAGTTCGCAGAAGTCATTATTTGGGAATAATCCCATGTACTGCACGTAGAAATGAATTTCAGATTTCGTGTTTTTCCATAAAAGTAAATCGCAATTTTTTAAAAATCATTATAGGAATAAATTTAAAATACAATAAAAACGACTTAAAATAAGTACTATCTATATCATCTGTCAAATAATTCATGAGATATTATATTTTCGTAATCTTCAAGGATTACCTTATAAAATTTTCATACTGCTTATTTCCTACTATAGTTGTAAAATTAAAAAGTTATTGAATATCACGTATTGTTTTTCGTCTTATCTAAATAAATTATTGGGTTTTGTGTATTCAAAGGTTAAATTTTATCAATAAAAATCTATTTTTAGTTGGATTAAAAATTAATAAAATTAATTATTGTTAAATTACTTTTTATCTATAATTATAGGCGCCAATTAAAATTTGCTAAAAAAACCACTGACGTCATTAAATAGGAATTTAATAGTATAAAAATAATCCACAACTAACATTCATTAAGGAAAATATCAGCGAAACAAAATCTTAGAAGCCAAAATGAATTTGATCTTCATAGGGGAACTTTTCCAGTGTAAAGAGGACAATAATTTGTAAATATCTGGAACAGTTTTGGTTTTACGAAGAATTTTTTCAAATGATAATTGAATTGACTTGATAAGTATTGCGTACTATATTCTGTGATTTTTTTTTACATTTTTGGTAATATGATAACAAGGTTTATAGTTTCTAAGAAAATACAACAGGTGTCGTCTGGTCGTTTTCCTTTCAAGATATTTCTTTAGAATGTAATTAGCTGAAATATGAAAATATTTCTAAATGCGTATGTTTGTTTTTTTCTAATTATCACCTTTACACGTACAGTTATCCTTAAAAATGCATCATTGCGATATGTTTAACCTATTTAAAAAAAGGAGGTTAATATACAGGGTTGTGTAAAAAAATTGCTCGGGTCTGTCAGTTTTATTTTCTTGACCGAATCCAACATAATAAACTTTAAGAAATATTGCAACCATTAATCTTATGCTACCAGGTTAAGGATCATTTCAAATCTATTAGTGCTATAAAAACATGGTGTTGCTTATTTGAATACCATACCTGTTTGCAGTGGTGCCTTGTGAACACAAAAATTGTGGGTTCGGCACTATATTTAAATTTTATAGACACAAAAAGAAACTTACAAATTTCTGTTAGAAATCTATATAAGGCCTAAACATTTAAAAAGTGGAGCACTTTTTACACTGCACTGCAAACTTATCTATGCATAAAAATGTTTGATAATAAGGTCTCTATATGCTTATAAACAAATAACATTTTCCCCCTACGTACTACTTCAAAAATTCACTCTTCTTCTTCGATTTTTTTTGGAAGCAAATTTGGCGCGTTCATTAAAATTTGGGGTTTCACTAATTAACTTCTTTCCAATCGACAACACTGGTCATGGAATTTCTTAAGAAAGTCTTTATTCTTTTTAGAGTACAGAAGGGTCCTTCAGCTTCTGCTGTAGTCATAGTGTTGTGGAGCCAACATCTTACCACCGCTTTCCGGCAAAACTGGATTTAGAGGTTCAAGTTTGTGAAAAGTACAGAGATGTTTGGGAAAGACACCGGCGGACCCCACTGATGAATCCACCACCGGTATCGGAACGAAACATCCATACATTTTTAAGTGGTCGCAAATAGTTCGTTAGTTATATGCCCTTAACATCAGGGGCATTACCACGACATGGCGCCCGAGCTGGGACGACAAGATGGAAGGCCGTCGAGTCGTGGCTTTGTGCTAAAGCCGGTACCTTACTTTGGAAAGACCACCTAGAATGTCCGTTCCACTTCCTTTTCAGGCCTGTGCTTTCTAACGGCTTGGACTGTCCGACAGTTTAAGCTGGAAAGCAAATGCCTTAGGGGGCATGTTGTGGAACTAACATCTTACCACCGCTTTCCGGCAAAACTGGATTTAAATAGAGGTTCAAGTTTGTGGAAAATACAGGGATGTCTGGGAAAGATAGCGGTGGATCCCACTGATGAGTCCACCACCGGTATCCGGACGAAACATCCGTACATTTTTAGGTGGTCGCAAATAGTTCGTTAGTTATATGCCCTTAACATCAGGGGCATTACCACGACATGGCGCCCGAGCTGGGACGACAAGATGGAAGGCCGACGAGTCGTGGCTTTGTGCTAAAGCCGGTAACTTACTTTGGAAAGACCACCTAGAATGTCCGTTCCACTTCCTTTTCAGGCCTGTGCTTTCTAACGGCTTGGACTGTCCGACAGTTTAAGCCGGAAAGCAAATGCCTTAGGGGGCATGTTGTGGAACTAACATCTTACCACCGCTTTCCGGCAAAACTGGATTTAAATAGAGGTTCAAGTCTGTGGAAAGTACAGGGATGTCTGGGAAAGATACCAGTGGATCCCACTGATGAGTCCACCACCGGTATCCGGACGAAACATCCGTACATTTTTAGGTGGTCGCAAATAGTTCGTTAGTTATATGCCCTTAACATCAGGGGCATTACCACGATAATAGGTATGATGATCAAAATTTCTAATAGTTTTTTTTTGTTTTTCGAAACGGCTTAGATAAATTATTTTTAATTAAAAATGAAAAAAAAAAGTATTTATTATTATATTACGCACATACATGCATACATAGCTGGTATATTTATGACGTATTGTTGGGAAGTTGAGTATTTATATTTATTAAAAGAACGTCTAATCTCTTTAGCGCAATATCCGTTGCTTCTCAGAGCATTAGTCAGTTTTTTTGTTTCTGATTTCAATGATTGTTCGTCACATATTGAAAGGGCTCTATGTACCAAAGAGTTTATGACGGATTGTTCTTAAGAAGGAGGATGTTGTGACGTTGCATTTAAGCGTCGATTTGTATGTGTTGGTTTTCTGTACAAAAAATGTCCTCATTTGTCATTATTTTTCCTTTATACTAGTACATCGAGAAAGGGAAGGGGAATAGTGAATTTTATGCTAGAGTGTTGTTGGTTTAGATGATCCAGGAAATTATGGAGGTTACCTGTACCAAAATTTAAGCTTTAAAGGAGCGGAAGACAAGGCGTTTTTTCGAAAGCTTCCATGAATATGTTCGCTATCACGGGTGACAACGGAGATTCCATGGCCGCTTCCGAAGTCTGCTCCTAGAAAGTTCCTTGAAAAGTAAAATAAGTGGAAATCAGACATGCTTTAATTAATTTTAGTAGGGTGAAGTTAAGTTATTTCGTGATATGTCCGATATTATGGAAACTGAATCATTGATAGGAACATTTGACACAGCCTAAACCCAAGAAACACGATTTTCAACTTCACCAAAGCAGTGAAATCTCTCGCTCTCCATTGGACATATTTATAATGAGTACAAAATATTATAAAATATTATTATGCTTATGCTGCCGCTCTAAAATATATGACAAAGTCTGTATAATTCGTAAAGAAGTGGGTGAAAAGGTATGATTGAAAAAAAAATGTCGATCATCTTCTAGATCCTGGGTTAACACGGTGACCACAAAAAACAAGATAAGATAATTAATCAAGTGTTCCAAAAAAATCTAAATCTTAATTTTTGAAAATAACAGAGTATTTTAGCTCGCAAGGGAATACGTGTTGGCCTAGATATCATTCCACGGCGACTTAATGAAAAAGATATTAAGTATAAAGCAACACAGACTGAGGACCCAAAAATGAAGGGTTCAAAAATCACTATTGATATAATTTTTTTGAAAAAAGAAATGCAATTAATGAACATAGACTATCTAACCAGAGTTTTGATTAATGTTGAAACACAGATTACAAATATACAAAAATTCTAAGGTAGTTTATTCATAAAATGGCTTTTCTAAGGAATGCGATCGAATCTGAATATATAATTTACAAAAGTGTCTTTTATTTAATTTAAAAATCGTTTTGTGAGACGAAATATTAACAATTAGAATGTGCATAATTAACATGCTGGAGGTCACTACATATAACAAAATGCCAATACATTTTGGAATACCTTAAAAATGGTTTTTACCATATTTTTTTAAAAACGAATGCAACGTGGATCCAAAAATTATGAATTTTTTTGGAAAAACCCGGAATTTCTTGAACATTTTGTTTAGAAAATACAGATTTTTTAAATAAAAATAATTTGAAAACATCTGACGCGTAGTGGGATACAGTGATCACAACTTGACAACGCGCGATAATTCCAACCTAAGTTAGTTAGGTTAGTTCTTCAGAATGTGACATTTTTAAAAAAATATTTCTCGATATTTTTATTTATTTTCTCAATGTGTTGGGATGTCAACAAAACAAACTGTTTAGGTATGAGACTCACACTATATGAACGTTACTATACACACGTTTATTCTATAGACCATTCAATATAGACATTGGCGGTGCTGCCAGATTTATTATATTTAAAGTTATTACTATATAAGAATGTGTCTGATCCAAAAATTATAAATTTTTTTGGAAAAACTCAGAATTTCTTCACCATTTTGTTTAGAAAATACAGATTTTTTTAAATAAAAATAATTTGAAAACATCTGACGCGTAGTGGGAAACAGTGATCACAACTTGGCAACGCGCGAAAATTCAAACCTAAGTTAGTTAGGTTAGTTCTTCAGAATGTGACATTTTTTTAAAAATATTTCTCGATATTTTTATTTATTTTCTCAATGTGTTGGGATGTCAACAAAACAAACTGTATAGGTATGAGACTCACACTATATGAACGTTATTATACACACGTTTATTCTATAGATCATTCAATATAGACATTGGCGGTGCTGCTAGATTTATTATATTTAAAGTTATTACTGTATAAGAATGTGTCTGTACATTGAAAGTTAATGTGTGTTGGGTACAGTTTCGTACAAAAATAAAATTCTTTAGGCCTGAGAATCTTTAACTTTTGGTATTTACTTAAAGGCGATACTTTAATACAAAAAAGATTTCTTCAAATTATTCCAGAAAATACAAAACGATTATTTTCGCAGTTACTGTGTATGTTAGGTTGTTTTAAGAATCTCTAGATTAAAATCGTCTATTATAGATTAAACATTGTTTAGACAAATGTGATAACAATTATTTAAACAATTTATTCTTACTATTCAATAAATAAAACAAACAAAATACGAAATGATATTTTTGTAGTTACTGTGTGTCTTGATTTGTTTACACATCTCTGAAGTAAAACCGAAATCTAAATTTGAAAAAAAAATTATATAAACGACTAAACAATTATTATAAACAATTTGATACAAATTGTTAAAGATTAAAATGAACAAAATATTAAAAAATCATTTTTTAAATAAATTTGTGCAAAAAATTTGTAAATATTTTCCTTTAAAATAAATTTATCTCTAGCATATAGGCTATGGAATGAGGAAAGCGGACAACGGTAAATCTATTCACACATAATTTAGGTTTTTATTCTAATTTGTCTTCTAAAGACTTAACCAAAATTCTCACGAATCGACCAGCAATTAAAGGCAACCATTTATTTTTGGATACGATGCAGAAAATAAACAACTATTATGAACATGCAACAAAAATCGTGCAATTATGTTTCTACCAGTACCTACCCGATACCAGCTTGCCACCTGAGCGTGCCATCAAAATGAAAAATAATTCAAATAATAAATACGTTACAGTGTTACTTAGATTTAAATGAATGACACAAACATGTCATATAATGTAACCAATAAATCTACAAATCTTTTCATTCTTCCTAGCGCGAAATTATATGTAAAACATAATAAGTTCTATTCTTTCATTCTTACATAATGTGGAATTAGGTGCCATATGAAATATTTTTGTTGTATTATATAGATTTGGAAAAGATCAAGAAAATACATATTATTCTTAAAATGATTCTGATGTTTGTGTCATTCCATTTGTGCATTAATGCTAGGCTGTTTATCAGGAAATATGTCCTCTATAAGAAAAATAAACACATGAGTGAAATGAAAATAACAAATGTTGAAGAAAAAATATGTTTCAAGTAGAAACTTCAGTTACCCTGTCGCCATTTTTTATGGTGTCATTCTAACAATACGTTACGTAGCAGTTAATCTACTTTGTTTTTTCTTTTAGTATTAAAAATTAATTAATATATTAAGTAAGAGCTTGTTGCAAATACCAAAATTAATTAATTCGATTATTATCAATTAATTACATTTTATCTTAACACTTGACATAATTGCAATAATATTTTTACAATTTGCATTTTATCGATATACGTACACGTATTAACCAATTCGAGAAATCTGTATATTTATTACTAATTTTGGGTGGGGTCAACGGTAGTTTTCTTTTAATTGTTGTTTTTTTCTTCTGAACCATTAGATATGATTTATTTATTGAAAAAATTGTGTTTTTAACAACAGTTTTTTTTATTCAAAGGAAACGTTTTGAACACTTTATCAGGATTTTCTCATTTTCTCATGTTGGCGTTCTAACAGTTCAGAGATGTATTTTAGTATGTGTGATGCATAAAAATAAATCATTTAATCAAATTTAGTCTATAAAAGGTATCCGTCTATAGGCGGTGTACAGGAGGTGTCAAAATAGCCACAGAATTTTACATAATTTATAATTAAATATTAGACCCTAAAGGGCTACCCAGTCATTTATCTTTTAAGCAGTAGCTTGTGAGCGAACCTGTATATTTGAATGAAATTTTAGCATACTGTATAACCGATAAAGACTTAACAATCTTTGATATTACCAAAGAAGTCAGATGGGGGTTAGCCAATAAACTCATAGACCCAAATTTTTAACAGGTGTCAGTTTTCAGAGCTAAAAAAAATCATGTTGAAGAAAAATCGATTTGTTTGCGTCCAAGAAGGGCAAGAACAGAGTTTAAAAAATACATTCTGGATAAGGTTCCTGAAACCTTCCAAGAACAATTTTTTATCTTTTTCATGTCTAACAGGTACACGCAATGTCTCGAAATGATTATTCAGGAAGATTTGACTACTCAAACTTATTTTTACAAAAATTTAGAGAAAATCCACATTTCACTAGAACTGCTTGATTTACGGATGAAGCTAGGCTTCATAAGGGAAGACGTTATAAGTTCTCATAGTTTATATTTTTGATATGAAGAAAATTCCGATGAACATAAACTAAAAACCAAGAATGATATATGGTTAACGTTTGGGCGGGAGTCATTGGGACTTATTTGATCGAACCTATTGTTTTGAAAGAAAGATTATGTGGTGTACTCTATCTACAATTTTTGCCCCAAACTTTAAGTAACCTTTTAGAAGATTACTCTTGCAAGTTATAACTCAGATGTGGTTTATATACGATGGTGCTGTACCACATTTTAATAATTTAGTTTATCGCCATTTAATAGATACTCTTGGTAATCGTTGAGTGGGTAGAGGCGGACCTATTTTATAGCCACCAAGATCTCCAGACCTAAGTCCGAGTGATTTTTTTTTAGGAGACTCTTATTTGACGCCAGTAAACACCAGGGAAGAGTTGTTTGAAAGGATAATTTTTCAGAAATCAAAAAAATATATATTTTTTGGGCAATATCGATTTGGAAATTTCTGGACAATAAATTCTTCTTGCCTGTAAAAACACTGAAGTGATTTTAACACATTCTGTACATTGCCGAGAGTTTTACATATACTTACCGAATACTCTGCCAACTTTCGGAGATATTCGTTATTCAAAAATTAGGAAATTAAATTTAAAAATGATATGATATGGAAATGTACGTAAATATTCACAACTACTGCGTTTTGTTAGTATACCAAAAATAATATTTTGTATCCAGTGTATTTACAGAACGATATTGTTCTATTAAAATTCTTCAAATTTAAATGTTATAGTTGTAAATTAACGATGTAACTTTTTGAAAGGCAAAAATTTTTACAAAAAAATTGAACCGGCTTCTAAAAATACACTAAAAAGTGAAAAATAAAAATATAAATTCGTGTTATTTGCATTATTTAGTCATAATTTGGCGCCCATTTCAAAAATCTCAATTTTATATATAAATAATATATATTACTATTTTTCGTTTTTTAGCGCATTTTTACAAGTCAACGCAAATTTTTTTTTTAATTTTATTTTTCGCTTTTTAATTTTGAACTCTAATATAGAAATTATTTGAAGTAAGTACTAACTGAGACTAGTGTACCTCGAAATGTCGCAATAAAAATACCCATTTTATCTTAATTAGTAAACCATATTAAATTGAAAAATTCTTAAATTCTGAGAATTCTCCAAATACCAGTTTTGAATGAAATGGTACCAAACAAATATATAATCTGCTATAGGAAATCCGCTATATGTGAACTTTAAGAAATTAACTTTAGATTCGTTAATCAAGCTCCCAAAACCGTCCATTACCGATATTTAAAGAATTTGAGACATGTAAATTTTTTTAGTCCGACATATTTTATTCTACATATGGTGTTTGAAGAAATTAATTTAAGACCATAATATACTACTCAAGAATATCAATTTTGTACAAAATTGGAAAATGTTAAACTTTAAATCCCCCATATTGTACAGGGTGAGTCAACGATTGGATGAAGTAGGTTTGTGCCTTTTCGGTGAAATTAACAAAGAAACTATATTTATTGTTTGATACAGTTTATTTTTATGCAGATTTTAAAAGTATTTAGGACTCTACAGGGTGAGCCAAAAAACTAGGACAGCATAAAGTTGTATTTTTTTAAATAGAACACCCTATATACGAATCGTATTTTCGATTTAACTTATAATTTTAAATCTTTTTTATTAAGGGTTTACTATAACAAAACTTTATAGTTTCTGAGATAATTAAGTTTAAAGAAAAAAAGTCACATTTTCAAGCATCAATTCAATCCTAAATAATGTTTTCAATTTTGTGACAAATATATTTAAATTTGGAATTTAGCAAGGCCAAGGACAAGTTAACATAATTTTTACCTAATATTTGCAATAAAAGCTACAGGGTGTTGAACACATCGGCTCAAATTTGAACAAGTTTAAATGAATAAATATCTTTTTTTTAAATGGTACACCCTGTATATTTTCATGTTATTTAATAGAGTAATAAAAACCCTAAAAGTTTTGTTCAATATATCCTATACCTATTTATAATAGTTTTTGAGATATTTCAGTTTTTCTTATTTTCCATACTTTTTTACAGAAATAGTCTTCATTATCATAGTAGCCATGTAAAATAATAAAAAGAAACTACAGAAACAAACAGAATGTGGTTAAATATGATGAAATACATTATTCGTTATATTACAACGGCAATAGTTTAATTAAACATAATGTGAAAAAATTAACACAACAATAACGACAAGGCAAATACATATTTACTTATATACTAAATTGAAACAAAAAAAATTACCTATTAAATACTGAGATTAATTATTTCTTTTTAATAAGTGTTCGAATAAACGCCCCTTTTGTGCAATGCACAAATTTAGTATTTTTTGCAGATTTTCTCGGACCCTGGACAAAATTAGTGGCGTTATTGTTCTACAGGTATCCCTAATCCTGTTTCGCATATCTTCCACTGTTGTTGGTGGATTAACATACACCTTATTTTTAATATAACCCCATAGGAAGAAATCTAATGGGGTGATGTCGCAAGACCTTGGTGGCCTCAATGAAACCCCCACGTTCAATCCATTTTTGCGGATATCGTTGGTCCAAAAACGCACCAACTTCACGATGGTAATGCGGAGGCACACCATCGTGAATTATCTCAGAAACTATAAAGTTTTCTTATAGTAAACCCTTAATAAAAAAGATTTAAAATTATAAGCTAAATCGAAAATACGATTCGTATATAGGGTGTTTTATTTAAAAAAATACAACTTTATACTGTCCTAGTTTTTTGGCTCACCCTGTAGAGTCCTAAATATTTTTAAAATCTGCGTAAAAATAAACTGTATCAAACAATAAATATAGTTTCTTTGTTAATTTCACCGAAAAGGCACAAACTTACTTCATCCAATCGTTGACTCACCCTGTACTCTCACATTAAATTGTCAAAAATGAATTTCAAATTCATAAGCTATGACCCCGAATACCTCCTAATAACAACTTTGAAAAAACGTAAAATTTTCATCCAACATATTGTAAATGTAAAATTTTTAGATTACTATATTACAATGCCATACTGAATTTTTAAAAAATAATTTTAAATTTGTTATTTACATCCTCAGAAGCTCCCTAATACTAATTTTAAAGAAAATCCAGAGAAGTAAAATTTTTAGTCCCCAAATTGGATCTGTTACTTGAGTTTTCGAAAAATAATTTCAGATTCGTAATTTACACCTTCAACAATCCCCATAGACCAATTGTGGACAAAATCAAGAGATACAAAATTTTCAGTATGCCATATTGAATCCGCTTTAACGAATTTTTCAAAAATAATTTTAAATTCGTAATTTACATCCCCAAAAAACCCTCAATATCAATTTGGGACAAAACCAAGAGATCTCAAATTTTTAATTCGCCATATTGTATTTTTTTAAACTTTTGGATTTAGTGCGACCCCCAAAAACTCCCCCATACCGACAAAATCAGAAAAAATTGTTTTTTTATCTGTCATATTATAAGCGCAATCTTGGATTTTATTGAACCAATTTGGGTCAAAATGGTATGGGACTACCGCAGGGGTTCCTGAACATAACGTAAAAAGTTTCGTTTAAATTGATGCCAACGTTCCGGAATATCTACGTACACACATAAAAAAAGGTACTTAGTGGTCAAAGTTAGAATCTCCTTCTTTTAGAAGTCGGTTAGAAATGTCTTTAAATTCCTAAAATTTAAACAAGGTCGTCGGAAAAGAGATTTTCAAAATTATTGGATATTGCCTTGGATACATTATCCAAATTTTCAAATTTAGTGTTTTTAATATTCATTCATTTTTCAAGATATAACAAGATGAATAAAAAAATCATTTAAATAAATAATTATAATTAGAGACATATTTCCTGCGACGCAGCTTCTATTGTTATTGCAATAATAAGCTTATCACACTTCACACTGTCACTAAACTCAAGTTATGAGTACCTATTTCTACAAGCACAGTACTTATTTACATAATCTATACTTATACTTAACTAGGTAGGTGATATTTAAGGTTATTAAAGGTTTAATACCATGTAATAATCATAAACTATGTTTCGCTAATAAAACTGGACATCTTATATTGATCAGTTTTTTTTTGTATATACCTACTTCGCCAATAAATTAACGCTTAATGAAATATTTCACATCTTTAAATTATCGTTTAGTTAAATTGAAGAATTTCTATTTTTGTTACTTCGGTTTTAAAATGTTTATTTTGAGTCAAAATTTCTGAAAGCGGCCAATAAAAATCGACTAGTCGATTTTCATGATTTTTTTTTGCAGATTCTTAAAGCCTTGCATGTCAAAGTTAATGTCTTAAAACATTTTCTGAAAATTTAATTTTTTCAAAAAGTTATAAACAAATGAATTTCTAAGCAACTTTTTATTAAAATTGCGATACCTTGGTTAATATTTAATACAAGTTGATGAAATTTTTATGGTATATTCATAAATAGTAACGGAATCGAATAAGAGATGATTTAAACTGAAAACTTATAATTTGTTAATAAACAAATAATTTTGTAATAAACAAATAACAGTTTTACCAACTTCTCCTTGTGCTACAAAAATTTTCTTTTCACATTTGCATTCCTTAAACTCTAGCCTCGATAACTGTGAAATGAAATTTTGGTGATCTCCACTTGGAAAAAAGTTATGAATTTTTAAATATTATCATGAAGACGCGCGAGGCGGGCGCGCCGCGTTGCGTCATGCGACCGATACCTACAGTACAACGTATACTTTTCTCCCCTGGTTTTAATGTTTATAATTTTATAAAATAAAAGATACCTCATACACACATGTTTCCACTTCTCATTTATTATTTTACAGCTTTATCTACTTTCAATATAGTGCTTTTTGAACATGTTGAAAAAATCTTACATTAGATATTCTTGGTGCTTTTTATATTCATCTAACGTACAAAAATCCAAATCAATTTTGTGAAAAAAGTTGCGTGCCCATTCGAAAAGTTTTTGTGTTGTAACAATCGTTTTATCTTGTAAGCTAGCATGATATGAATTCCTCTTTAAGCAATCATTTTTTATCTGAATAAAAATTAAAAATAATGAAAATATTAGCTACTACTTACTGTTTCGTGCTGACGTTTGCCATTGATATTAACCGATTTAAAATCTTTCACTCCTAGCATTACTCGACTAACATCGTCAGAAAAGTAAAACTCTTTGACTTTTATCCGGTTGAGCACAGTAGCCTTTATCTTCTTTTAACATTTTAGCTGAAGCAACTATATGTCTGCTTAAATAAAATGTTTATGCCGTTTTTCTAATAGACCACTGTATAGGTACCGTTGTCAATAAAATTATTTTTTGCTGTCATGTTGATGTTCGCGATAATGCAAGTTTGAAATCGCTGATCCAACTATTACAATCCACATCATTAAAAATATTTGAACTATTATTATTAAAAGATTTTCGTAAAAGCTCGTGGTCTGTATCTGATAGATTTAAGCTTAGTTTTTCGGTAGGAGGAGCGATTAATACTTCTTGTAACGCAGTTGCAAGTTTTAGTCTTTTATTCTTATTATCCATAGATTTAATACAAACATAATCTTCATCTTTTTCGGAGAAATCTAATTCTATTTCATCTTCAGTCTGCGAATTAGCTTTTCTTTGCAAGCTGCTCTATTGGATTTGTTGTTGATCTATTTATTTATTGGAACTGCACAGAATCTTTTTTTTTTTTGATATAACTGTCTTTTACATGAAATACAAACGAATAAACCAAAGAAATCACTAAACTTTTCATCGCATTTTTCAGACCAGAAACATAGTTTATTTTTTACACTATTGTGACCTTTTTTTGAAAAGGATTACAACACTTTAGCAGTGGTGACATGATAATAATTAACAGATCACTGCTAGCGAAGTAGCGAATGCACATTGACTTGTGTTATATACGATTTGCATAACATGTAACAACACAACAGCTAAGAATTATAAGTAATAAAAACTCAACTAAATCGATTAGGCATGACAAATAAACATATTTTTTTTCTAAATAATAATATAACTACAAATTATTTAAAATAAATTAAGATTGTAACATCATTCGCAACATATATATTTAAAAACGGTTATAATGAAAGTAGATAAAGCTGTAAAATAATAAATGACAAGTGTAAACATGTATGAATAAGGTATTTTTTATTTTATAAAGTTATAAATATTAACATTAAAACCAGGGGAGAAAAGTATACGTTGTACTGTAGGTATCGCTCGCGTGACGCGGCCCCGCGCGGTCGCATTCAAGCATCTTCATGATAATATTTAAAAATTCATAACTTTTTTCCAAGATGAGATCACCAAAATTTCACTTCACAGTTATCGAGGCTAGAGTTTAAGGAATGCAAATGTAAAAAGGAAATTTTTGTAGCACAAGGAGAAGTTGGTAAAACTGTTATTTGTTTATTGCAAAATTATTTGTTTACTAACTAATTACAAGTTTTCGGTTTAAATTATCTCTTATTCGATTCCGTTACTACTTATGAATATACCATAAAAATTTCATCAACTTGTATTAAATATTAACCAAGATATCGCAATTTTAAAAAGAAGTTGCTTAGAAATTCATTTGTTTATAACTTTTTGAAAAATTTAAATTTTCAGAAAATGTTTTAAGACGTTAACTTTGGCGTGCAAAGCTTCAGGAATCTGTAAAAAAATTCATAAAAATCGACTAGTCGATTTTTAGTGGCCGGTTTCAGAAATTTTGACTCTTTAACAACCAACTTTAAATAGGATAAATGGATACTATACAAAAAGTATCAATACGTGTTTTGGTTTACCTATTGCTATAATTTATACGATGCAATACTAAACTTAGCAAACATTTCTTTTTATTCAGGTAAATTTTGAACTAGAATTATAAACCTTTCAAAAAATAGACCTAGTTTACATACAATAAATAGTATCAGTAAACTCTAGAAATTTGACAAAAATTCTGCTTGAAGAGAAAATGACAACGTTGGGGCCTTATGTACTTTGGAGACCATCGGTTCAATTTAAATTGTTAAGATATTGTTTTTAATAATCAAATGAATACATTTTTTTTTATTTTTGGTGGAAATTAATTAAAATGAAAAAAATGTTTAATAATTACGTGATTATTTCACACTTGTTTGCATTTAATTAAAGGTTCATTCAGGTCTTGCAATATCAAGTAATTATTAAGAGAACTACTTGAAGTGATAATTTGCTAACCACTAAGATCAACTATTCATTTTAAATTTACAGGGAGTTCCATTTAAAAAAACACAGCTTTCAGAGCTTTTGAGATACCCTGTATAATATGAAAATAATTTTAAAAAGTAACTATATTAGACCCACATATATCTCAAAAATAAAACTTTTTGAAATTCACATATTTTGGTCGTAATATTCTGTGTCGTATAGGGTGAATAACCCTGTCTATATATATATATATATATATATATATATATATATATATATATAAATATATAAGTTGTTTTTTAAAACAACTCTTTCTGCTCTGGCCCAACACTGATTAAACACAGGACATAAGATAAATTTCTCGGGAACAAAAATGCTATCGAGATGTGAAAACCTGTCCACAAGGGTTACAAGGAAGGCTATTGAAATTGCAAAGAGGCCCAATAACTTAAATAACAGAGATGATAGCCAACGTGTGCCTAATACTTGGAAAAATCTGCTTACAAAACATCAACCAGTACCACTTAGTAACGAAAGAGATTACAACTCGGCAACGCAACCACAAACACTGGCAATAAGGCCGATGACGCGCAGCAGGTCACGCCACCTGGTTCGGAACCATTCGGAAAACGAACACGTCCGACGCGCACACGGTACCGACAACACCGGAGTCGCAGGCGTCAGTTCGCTCGTAGACGCCATACAGTGAGCTTTGAAAATGGTGAATGAGATTTTACCGAAACGTCAGCTGCCTTACAGTCCTAAGAGGGACTCAGCACATACACGGGATGCCCGAAAACCTTTGATTACACATCACACCCGTGAGAATATCCGACATAACATATATATATATATATATATATATATATATATATATATATAAAATAAAATAGAATAAAATATTGGCTAAGCGGACGTGAAAATTTGTCAATCTACATGATTCTCGTATTAAAAAGTGCGGAGCACTCCAAAGTATGGAATAACTCCGGGTCCGACAGATGGCGACAGCGCTGTTTCGTCCCAATATGGGACTCGTCAGGCCACCGCAGTCGGTACAAACCATCATCTCGCCTTTGCATCGTATAAGCCATACTTATAATCAGAATACGGCAAATAAGACGACAAAGGCGAGATCTCGATGGTCCACTTGATAATACAGATTAACAAAGTTTGTAAGAGAACCGTCATATGGTGGCGCGACGGTGAATTAAAACAAAAATATGTAAATATGTCTTTTGGGTAGCGCGTTTCGTGTACTCGATTTTACATATTTCTGTTTTAATTCACCGTCGCGCCACCATATGACGGTTCTCTTACAAACTTTGTTAATCTGTATGGTTCTTGTATTATCAAGTGGACCATCGAGATGTCGCCTTTGTCGTCTTATTTGCCGTATTCTGATTATAAGTATGGCTTATACGATGCAAAGGCGAGATGATGGTTTGTACCGACTGCGGTGGCCTGACGAGTCCCATATTGGGACGAAACAGCGCTGTCGCCATCTGTCGGACCCGGAGTTATTCCATACTTTGGAGTGCTCCGCACTTTTTAATACGAGAATCATGTAGATTGACAAATTTTCACGTCCGCTTAGCCAATATTTTATTCTATTTTATTTTAAATTACACGGACAAAAACTTATCTACATATTTATATATATATATATATATATATATATATATATATATATATATAATAAAGTGAGGAGAACTCTAAAATATTGGAAAAACTTCGATTTTGGAAAATCACGACAGCGCTGTTTCGCCCTCGTTGGAATTCATCAGGCAATTCTAACCGGTACAATCCATCTATTTTGGTTATCTGTGATTATGTGTAAGGCGGACCTTGTAATTCCCCTTCTTTAAAACAAAAATTGTCGTGGACAGTGAAACTTGTACATAGTCTTAATGAATTATGCTTAACTGGACGCTTTAACTTGAATGAACACCCTAGGAGTCCTCGCTGTCAGACTGCAGGTCTGGAGTCGAGAACTTCATGGATTGTAATCCATCTAAATGCAGTCGCATCTTATTTACTATTTTAAAGCAGAAAAAACAGCAGGTAAGACTTGACGACGCTATCTCAAGAGATCACTCAGTAATACACGAGCAGTGTTGTCACCCTTGGACATAATGAATTCAGTAGACGTTTCGTAGAAATTCGGTATGCTTCGACAATTTTTAGCAGATTTTCAAAATAGCATATTATCAACTATAGCCAACGATTTATTTATTATTATTATTATTGAACAATTACGTTTTCCAGTCGAATTGCTTACTGGACGTCCACTCGATAATGAAGCAACTTGGGAAGACTAAACTAACCAACTTAATAAGCAGTTTGTCAAAAATTACAAATAGAAAACGACAGAATGAAGACCCGCTATGACCTTAAGACCAATACTGGTGGATTGGTGAAAAAGTTTGGTTGTACAGGGTGAGTCAACGATTGGATGAAGTAAGTTTGTGCCTTTTCGGTGAAATTTACAAAGAAACTATATTTATTGTTTGATACAGTTTGTTTTTACGCAGATTTTAAAAATATTTAGGACTCTACAGGGTGAGCCAAAAAACTAGGACAGCATAAAGTTGTATTTTTTTAAATAGAACACCCTATATACGAATCGTATTTTCGATTTAGCTTATAATTTTAAATCTTTTTTATTAAGGGTTTACTATAACAAAACTTTATAGTTTCTGAGATAATTAAGTTTAAAGAAAAAAAGTCACATTTTCAAGCATCAATTCAATCCTAAATAACGTTTTCAATTTTGTGACAAATATATTCAAATTTGGAATTTAGCAAGGCCAAGGACAAGTTAACATAATTTTTACCTAATATTTGCAATAAAAGCTACAGGGTGTTGAACACATCGGCTCAAATTTGAACAAGTTTAAATGAATAAATATCTTTTTTTTTAAATGGTACACCCTGTATATTTTCATGTTATTTAATAGAGTAATAAAAACCCTAAAAGTTTTGTTCAATATATCCTATACCTATTTATAATAGTTTTTGAGATATTTCAGTTTTTCTTATTTTCCATACTTTTTTACAGAAATAGTCTTCATTATCATAGTAGCCATGTAAAATAATAAAAAGAAACTACAGCAACAAACAGAATGTGGTTAAATATGATGAAAAACATTATTTGCTATATTACAACGGCAATAGTTTAATTAAACATAATGTGAAAAAATTAACACAACAATAACGACAAGGCAAATACATATTTACTTTTATACTAAATTGAAACAAAAAAAATACCTATTAAATACTGAGATTAATTATTTCTTTTTAATAAGTGTTCGAATAAACGACCCTCTTGTGCGATGCACAAATTTAGTCTTTTTTGCAGATTTTCTCGGACCCTGGACAAAATTAGTGGCGTTATTGTTCTACAGGTATCCCTAATCCTGTTTCGCATATCTTCCACTGTTGTTGGTGGATTAACATACACCTTATTTTTAATATAACCCCATAGGAAGAAATCTAATGGGGTGATGTCACAAGACCTTGGTGGCCACTCAATGAAACCCCCACGTCCAATCCATTTTTGCGGATATCGTTGGTCCAAAAACGCACGAACTTCACGATGGTAATGCGGAGGCGCACCATCGTTCTGGAACCACATACTGTCGAGCTCATCCCTATTGAGACCTTGAGCAGTTGGGGTAGTTCTTCTTGTAGAAAGTTCAGGTAACCATGGCCATTTAGTGTTTCATTAAAAAAGT
Organism: Diaprepes abbreviatus; assembly: GCA_034092305.1. Classification (NCBI taxonomy): domain Eukaryota; kingdom Metazoa; phylum Arthropoda; class Insecta; order Coleoptera; family Curculionidae; genus Diaprepes; species Diaprepes abbreviatus. The sequence goes on from JASJET010000171.1 coordinate 228,117, forward strand.
GGGGTCCAATAATTCGATTATGATGAATACCACACCAAACATTTAATGACCAGTGGTTTTGATGTTGCACCTCTCTAACCTAAAATGGGTTTTCTGTGGCATAATAATGCATGTTGCGTCTATTTACGGCACCGTTACTTCTAAAAGTAGCTTCATCAGTAAACATTACCTTGCATAATAAATTTGGATTTAATTGAATCTCCGCATTTATTGTACGACAAAAGTTTACACGACTTTCAAAATCCTGTCCATGCAATTCTTGGTGTAATTCCATGTGATATGGATGATACCTATATTTCTTGGTAGTACGATTAGCGGTGGATTGTGATGTTTCTCATAATGCTGCTAACTGACGGCTACCAATATAAGGATTTTCCTGAACATTTAACAATACTTGTAGTTCTTTTTCTTCATTAGTTACTGGTTTGTTGACCACTTTATGTTTTGGATAATCAACAGTACCAGAAGAATTAAATCTTTGCATTAAGTTTTGAAAAGTATGGGTATTAGGTTGGCGTCGATCAGGATACTTCATTTTGTAAATTCTTTGAGCAAGAAAGCAATTTTTTTTGAGCCTCTCCTATTGTATAAATCATATCTATTAACTCATTCTTTGGAAAATTCATTTTACAATATAAGATGAATGCAAAAAAAAACAAACTACACTACATAAAAACCAAAAGAAGCGATTACGGTTATAAATTTGACACACAGAAAAATGTTCTTTTACATTGTTTTTGCCATGGCTACTATGATAATGAAGACTATTTCTGTAAAAAAGTATGGAAAATAAGAAAAACTGAAATATCTTAAAAACTATTATAAATAGGTATAGGATATATTGAACAAAACTTTTAGGGTTTTTATTACTCTATTAAATAACATGAAAATATACAGGGTGTACCATTTAAAAAAAAAGATATTTATTCATTTAAACTTGTTCAAATTTGAGCCGATGTGTTCAACACCCTGTAGCTTTTATTGCAAATATTAGGTAAAAATTATGTTAACTTGTCCTTGGCCTTGCTAAATTCCAAATTTGAATATATTTGTCACAAAATTGAAAACGTTATTTAGGATTGAATTGATGCTTGAAAATGTGACTTTTTTCTTTAAACTTAATTATCTCAGAAACTATAAAGTTTTGTTATAGTAAACCTTTAATAAAAGAGATTTAAAATTATAAGGAAAATCGAAAATACGATTCGTATATAGGGTGTTCTATTCAAAAAATACAACTTTATGCTGTCCTAGTTTTTTGGCTCACCCTGTAGAGTCCTAAATATTTTTAAAATCTGTGTAAAAATAAACTGTATCAAATAATAAATATTGTTTCTTTGTAAATTTCACCGAAAAGGCACAAACTTACTTCATCCAATCGTTGACTCACCCTGTATAATTCGAAAAGAAACAAAGGCCGTTCACTAAAGCTTCAAAAGTCATGGGAATATCCGTACAACGTAGTGACCCGACTAAACAATCTGGTGTACGGAATTCAGAAAAGCCCTCATGCGAAGATGAAAGTCGGTATTTTCACGGATTGGTCCATTATCGGGAACAAGAAGATTGATCTGGACGATCAAGACCTGGAAGGGGGCAACTTCATGGCAGTAAATATTTCATCGTATTAGTATGTGTTTGTAATTTGGAGGGTTTTAGGTTTATTTTCTACTTTCCTCATGAGACGTCTACGAAAGAAGGTCTGGAATTTTTTTTAAATTCTATTTTCTTATTTTCGACGTGGAACGCCTATAAGAGAAGATCTATAAATTGCCAGATTATTCCCCTTTCTTGTTTTTATTACAGCATATAGTTTGGAAATTCTTCTAGAAGATTCCAGAATCTTCTGATATCGGCAAAAAGGGTATACAAAAGGCCTAAATCAGGTTTCTTGGACAGTTTAGTTTGAGACGTCGTTGAAGTAAGTTGGATTGTTTAACAAGTTGTCAAAATTGTAAAAATAAAAGGTTATAAAACAATAAAGTGGATATAAAGACCGGAACAAGTTTTCGTTGGGCCCCCTTGTATATATACATAAATTCATAAAAATTGAATATTGTGTATATTAAAAAGTTTTCCTTTTCATAATAATTTAAGTATGTTTTCTAGATAAGATAATATTTTCTAATAATTGAAAAAAATATAAAGAAAATCAATAAAATTACAATAAAGGCCAAAAATGATAACAATGGCATATATTTTTATAGACTGGGTTTTAAAATAAATTGGTTTATATATATTGCTTACTAGTTTTAAGATAATGACATTATCTGTAGAAAACATGTGAGCGATTGTGTAAAAATTCAAAAAATTGGAAAACTTTGATTAAGTAGCGGATTGTTTAATATATTTTTGTCAAAGTAAATCAAACGCAAGAATTCTATTATTATTTATCTTTTTTTACTATTGTAGAGTGGGCACAAAGTGAAGTGTTTTGAAAAAATAATGGAAGATATAGAAAATACCTGATATTATTACAAATTTCATTCTAAAAAAGGAAACAAATCATGTCGAACGTATGTAAGAGATATAGAAAATAATAAATTGATAAAAAATTTGGTTTTATATTTTTAAAAGGCCAGAAAATACTTATCAACTTAGCTTTTTTCAATAAACAATCTGTAGTATATAATTGACAGTACCAGCAATTATTAATTAGAATGAAACACAAACGAGGAACGCTAATGGCAGAAAGATGTTGAGACTTTTTGCATATTTATTACTTTGTCATGTAGGAGTATGTTGGATTTCCAGGTACAGGGTGAGTCAACGATTGGATGAAGTAGGTTTGTGCCTTTTCGGTGAAATTTACAAAGAAACTATATTTATTGTTTGATACAGTTTATTTTTACGCAGATTTTAAAAATATTTAGGACTCTACAGGGTGAGCCAAAAAACTAGGACAGCATAAAGTTGTATTTTTTTAAATAGAACACCCTATATACGAATCGTATTTTCGATTTAGCTTATAATTTTAAATCTTTTTTATTAATGGTTTACTATAACAAAACTTTATAGTTTCTGAGATAATTAAGTTTAAAGAAAAAAAGTCACATTTTCAAGCATCAATTCAATCCTAAATAACGTTATCAATTTTGTGACAAATATATTCAAATTTGGAATTTAGCAATGCCAAGGACAAGTTAACATAATTTTTACCTAATATTTGCAATAAAAGCTACAGGGTGTTGAACACATCGGCTCAAATTTGAACAAGTTTAAATGAATAAATATCTTTTTTTTAAAATGGTACACCCTGTATATTTTCATGTTATTTAATAGAGTAATAAAAACCATAAAAGTTTTGTTCAATATATCCTATACCTATTTATAATAATTTTTGAGATATTTCAGTTTTCCTTATTTTCCATACTTTTTTACAGAAATAGTCTTCATTATCATAGTAGCCATGTAAAATAATAAAAAGAAACTACAGAAACAAACAGAATGTGGTTAAATATGATGAAATACATTATTCGTTATATTACAACGGCAATAGTTTAATTAAACATAATGTGAAAAAATTAACACAACAATAACGACAAGGCAAATACATATTTACTTTTATACTAAATTGAAACAAAAAAATTACCTATTAAATACTGAGATTAATTATTTATTTTTAATAAGTGTTCGAATAAACGACCCTCTTGTGCAATGCACAAATTTAGTCTTTTTTGCAGATTTTCTCGGACCCTGGACAAAATTAGTGGCGTTATTGTTCTACAGGTATCCCTAGTCCTGTTTCGCATATCTTTCACTGTTGTTGGTGGATTAACATACACCTTATTTTTAATATAACCCCATAGGAAGAAATCTAATGGGGTGATGTCGCAAGACCTTGGTGGCCACTCAATGAAACCCCCACGTCCAATCCATTTTTGCGGATATCGTTGGTCCAAAAACGCACGAACTTCACGATGGTAATGCGGAGGCGCACCATCGTGCTGGAATCACATACTGTCGAGCTCATCCCTATCGAGACCTTGAAGCAGTTGGGGTAGTTCTTCTTGTAGAAAGTTCAGGTAACTATGGCCATTTAGTGGTTCATTAAAAAAGTGGGGTCCAATAATTCGATTATGATGAATACCACACTAAACATTTAATGACCAGTGGTTTTGATGTTGCACCTCTCTAATCCAAAATGGGCTTTCTGTGGCATAATAATGCATGTTGCGTTTATTTACGGCACCGTTACTTCTAAAAGTAGCTTCATCACTAAACATTACCTAGCATAATAAATTGGGATTTAATTGAATCTCCGCATTTATTGTACGACAAAAGTTTACACGACTTTCAAAATCCTGTCCATGCAATTCTTGATGTAATTCCATGTGATATGGATGATACCTATATTTCTTGGTAGTACGATTAGCGGTGGATTGTGATGTTTCACATAATGCTGCTGACGGCTACCAATATAAGGATTTTCCTGAACATTTAACAATACTTGTAGTTCTTTTTCTTCATTAGTTACTAGTTTGTTGACCACTTTACGTTTTGGATAATCAACAGTACCAGAAGAATCAAATCTTTGCATTAAGTTTTGAAAAGTATGGGTATTAAGCTGGCGTCGATCAGGATACTTCATTTTGTAAATTCTTTGAGCAAGAAGGCAATTTTTTTGAGCCTCTCCTATTGTATAAATCATATCTATTAACTCATTCTTTGGAAAATTGATTTTATAATATAAGATGAATGCAAAAAAAAAATAAACTACACTACATAAAAACCAAAAGAAGCGATTGCGGTTATAAATTTGACACACAGAAAAATTTTCTTTTACATTGTTTTTGCCATGGCTACTATGATAATGAAGAATATTTCTGTAAAAAAGTATGGAAAATAAGAAAAACTGAAATACCTCAAAAACTATTATAAATAGGTATAGGATATATTGAACAAAACTTTTAGGGTTTTTATTACTCTATTAAATGACATGAAAATATACAGGGTGTACCATTTAAAAAAAAAAAGATATTTATTCATTTAAACTTGTTCAAATTTGAGCCGATGTGTTCAACACCCTGTAGCTTTTATTGCAAATATTAGGTAAAAATTATGTTAACTTGTCCTTGGCCTAGCTAAATTCCAAATTTGAATATATTTGTCGCAAAATTGAAAACGTTATTTAGGATTGAATTGATGCTTGAAAATGTGACTTTTTTTCTTTAAACTTAATTATCTCAGAAACTATAAAGTTTTGTTATAGTAAACCCTTAATAAAAAAGATTTAAAATTATAAGCTAAATCGAAAATACGATTGGTATATAGGGTGTTCTATTTAAAAAAAATACAACTTTATGCTGTCCTAGTTTTTTGGCTCACCCTGTAGAGTCCTAAATATTTTTAAAATCTGCGTAAAAATAAACTGTATCAAACAATAAATTTAGTTTCTTTGTTAATTTCACCGAAAAGGCACAAACCTACTTCATCCAATCGTTGACTCACCCTGTACATAAGGAACAAACGTTATTTCTTAATCAAGAGAACACGGCTTTAAAGGCTTTACCAAATTATACCTAACATTTTTGTAATGCAAAACAGGCAAAGATAATAATTAGTACTTCCTTAGAATGAAATTACAGAGTTAGAATTCATTAAAAGAACGTTTATTCAACTTGAAACACATTCCATTTTCTTAAAACTTTCATAAGATCCAGTTCTCGAAGTTTCATTGGCTCTATTTTTAGAATTAATACAACGTTTCGACTAGTTGTTAAGAAACAATTTTTTTTATGATGATTATAGACAGATACATGGTGATAATCATAAAAGTAAAGACAATGAATGTTAATAAGTGCGAAACATTGTTTACAACTTCCATTGTTAAGTAAAAAATTATGTTTAGAACGTACCTTGGGCAGGGCGGCTAGGCACTGCTGCTTGACATCCCACACGAGTTGATCTCGTGGGAACTGCAGGCACTTTTGCACGCTGAGCTCTGGTACGTGGATGCGCACTAGCAGGTAGCCCGAATCGTCGGACCCACCGCGCAGCTCGCCCTCCTCCTCCATGATTGCTGCGATATCCTCACATCTGAAAAACAATATATTTATAGAGTAATTTTAAAGTTACAGTGCCGTTTTAGAGCTAAAATAAATGATATTATAATCAAATTGCAATGACTTTAAAAACTTAAGTGTAAAAAATTATTTTTATTATGTATAGTTAAAGCAGTGGTGTAGCTAGCCTTTAGGAGAGGGGGCAAACATCTAGGAGGGCGATCTATGTTTCTTTTGAATCTTTATTCTGGTTAATAAAGGTTTATAAACTCCGCCATTGTCTGGTCTCAAGTCCAGGATGAGAAAGGAGGAGGGTTAAACGAGGGACTAACTATTCCTCTTTGTAAAAAGCAATTAGTTATGAAAACGAAACACATGCCTCGGACAAGGACGGATCTTTCAAGACGACAAAAGCGACGACAAAGGACAATGAATATAGGAACCTGGAACGTATTAAGCTTATATCGGCCTGGAGCCCTAACCCAAGTGGTCAAAGAACTTGAATCTAGAAACATGGACATAACTGCCTTACAAGAGATTAGATGGACTGGAGAAGGCACAATGAAAACTAGTAAATCTGTCGTATTTTTCAGTGGAAGTGAACGGGAACATCAATTCGGCACTGGTTTCATAGTCAAGGAGAGTCTTGTGGGGTCAGTCATGACCTTCAAACCGGTTAATGAGAGGCTCTGCTACATCAGATTAAGAGGGCAGCTGCATAACTACTCTCTAATTGCCGCCCATGCACCGACAGAGGAAAAGGAAGAGCAAATAAAAGACAACTTCTTTGAAAAACTGGAAGAATTAACAAATAATCTCCCCAAACAGGACATGCATATTATCTTGGGGGATTTCAATGCAAAAGTTGGCAAGGAAACAGCATATAGACCAACAATAGGTAACCATAGTCTCCATGAGGTCAGTAATGATAATGGAACAAGGCTAATAGACTTTGCAACATCTCACAACCTGCTAATAAAATCTACAATGTTCGAACATAAGAAAATACACAAAGAAACGTGGGTCTCTAATGACGATGTCACAAGAAATCAGATCGATCACGTCTTAGTAGATGCCAGAAGAGGTAGTAACTGCTTAGACGTGAGAAGCCTAAGAGGGGCGGATGGAGACACGGATCATTTCCTTGTAAGAACGAAGGTGAGAACAAGAATAGCGTCCCAAAAAACTCACAAGAATACGCCAGCAACCACATGGAATACAGAAAGTCTGCAGAATAAGGAGACAGAGGAGAAATTTCAAAACGCTATACAAATAAAACTGAAACAGACAGAAAAAATAATAACATAGACTCGACTTGGAAGAATATAAAATCAATTTTGACAAGCGTATCTAATGAAATACTGGGTAACAAAAAGAGATCAACAAAAAAATGGTTCGATGACGATTGCCGGAAATCCATAGAAGAAAGAAACCTAGCTAGAAGAGACATGCTACAAAATCCAGCAGACAAAAATATTGAACGGTTCAAATATACTAGAACACAGACAAGAAAACTAATGAAAAAGAAAAAGAAGGATTACCAGGAACAAATAATCAGAGAAATAGAAGAAAATCGGAAGAACAACAAAGCAAGACAATTCTTTAGAAAAGTCTCTAGTATAAAAGCAGGGTACCAAGCAAGAACAGGAAACTTCCTTGAAAAAGACAGCGAAGAGCTTATTACTAATGACTAGGAAATCTTAAAAACCTGAAAGGAATACTTCTGCCAACTGCTAAACGGTGGAGCTAGCACGAATACATCAAATATAGAGGTACATACAGCTGAAATAGAAGACCATTGCCCGACATATGAAGAAGTAACCCAAGCAATTAAAAAACTTAAAAATAATAAAGCCCCAGGCAGCGATGGTATACCCCCAGAGTGTCTGAAGCACGGAGGGGAAGCACTATACAGATCTATATACAAGCTAATTCAAGGTATTTGGCAGGAAGAAACAATGCCAGACGAATGGAAAGAAGGCGTTATCGTACCAATTCACAAAAAAGGTAACAAAAAGCAATGTAATAACTACCGAGGAATAACCTTCCTTAATACTACCTACAAAATCCTTGCAAACATTCTGTTAGAAAGAACCAAATCGTACACAGAAGAAATCATTAGAGAGTATCAATGCGGATTCAGACCCGGCCGATCTACTGTTGACCAAATATTCACTATAAAACAAATAATGGAAAAATGCTGGGAGTTCGATAGAGAGCTTCATCAGATGTTCGTAGACTTTAAACAGGCTTTCGATAGAGTATGCCGGATGAGACTGTGGACAGCGATGCAAGAACTTGGCTTTCCTAAAAAACTAGTCAACTTGATACGGATGAGTATGGAAGGACTACGATGTAAGGTGAGCGTTGGGCAACAGTACTCGGAGACATTTGAGATTAACAATGGACTGAAGCAGGGAGATGCACTTTCACCACAACTCTTCAACGTAGCTTTAGAACACATAATCAGAAATGCAAGAATTGATACACCGACTTCCATATTCCATCGGGAAGGACCAAACTTACTACTGGCATTTGCAGACGATGTAGATCTAATAGAAAACACAAGAATAAAAATGAAGGAAACTTTTATCAGGTTCGAGAAGGAAGCAGAGAAGATGGGGCTACAAATAAATGAAAACAAAACTAAATATATGTACACGAGCCGCAATATTCGAAACAGAGACAGAATTGGACAGAACATCACCATCGACGACTACAACTTTGAGCGCGTCAGAGAATTTAAGTATCTTGAAACAACAATAACTGAAGATAATAACGGATCACAAGAAATAAACAATAGGATCCAAGCTGGAAACAGATGTAGCTACGCCCTTCGAGACCTGATAAAATCGAAACAACTAACAAGACGAACAAAGATAAATCTATATAAAACAGTTATAAGACCAGTAGTGATGTACGGCAGCGAAACTTGGACAATAACAAAGGCAAACGAAGAGCGACTGCGAGTTTGGGAGAGAAAAATCCTAAGGAAAATCTTTGGCCCGTTACTGGATGGGGCAACGGGATAATATAGAATAAGAACAAAGAGTTGGAAGAGTTAAACGCAGACGCCAACATAGTAAAAGAAATAAAGTCTAGAAGACTCCAGTGGACGGGCCACCTCATAAGCCACTCTAACGAAAGAATAGTGAGACTGGTATGGGAAGAAACCCCAACTGGAAAAAGACCACTTGGACGACCCCGGCTCCGATGGCGGGATAATATAGCAGGAGACCTTAAAGCTATGGATGTAGAGAACTGGATGGAGCTAGCAAAGGACAGAAACGAATGGAGGCATATTGTCAAGTCGGCTAAAACCCACACGGGGTTGTAACGCCACGTAGTAAGTAAGTAAGTAAGTAATAAAGGTTTATATATTATTTGTTATAAAATCCATGTTTAAATTGAAGTTATTCACGGGAACTTGGGTTCTTCTTGATTAAAAAAAAGGAAAAAGAAAACACTACTTGTATATTCTAACTAAAAAACAATATTACCTAAAAAAGTTGACAAACAAATTTTGTTCAAAATACAAACCAGAAATGCTACCAAGATTCTAAAAAAAAATTCCCTAAGCACAATAAAAAATAGGCGTGCAAAATAATTTATCCTATTTGCATATTCAGTAAAGTTATGTTTGTTAATCTGTCAGGCTATTATATGATTTAATATTTTTAATCTATTAAAATTTTTTCGCCTGTTGCAGTATTTGAAGCAATATTTACATAAATTAGGAAAAATTGACTTAAATTTTTTTGCAAATTAAGAAAAGGTATTTTAATTTACGTTCCTCATTTGTTTTAATAAAAAAACTAAATAATTTATATTTCTTTCCTTCTGAATAGGCGATTTGTAAAAAATACATAAATCATACAAAGATTTTACGTTTTTTCAATAGCAGGAATACACGTATTTCCTGCCTCCAAGTATGAGGATTTTTTTACGACTTGGAAAAAGTCGTCAAATTTCTGTGTAAATATTTGAATAAAGGTATTAAATACAAATAAATTTTTTATAAAAAAATTGAACCGACTTCTAAAAGTGCGCTAAAAACTGAAAAATAACTAGAAATTTTTGTATGAAATTGAAATTTTTGAAGTCGGCGCCAAACTAATACCTGATAAAATATGATTTGTATAAACAGATTAAATATACTTTATTTGCAATTGCTTTCTTACCATAATTTGTATATATTAGTAGTTATTTATTTCATTTAGAAATAATTTGGCGCCGACTTCAAAAATTTCAATTTCATATAAAAATTTCTAGTTATTTTTCACTTTTTAGCGCACTTTTAGAAGTCGGTTCAATTTTTTTATAAAAATTTTATTTTTCGATTTTTAGTTTTGAATTCATTATGATATTCATAAATTATTTAAACCAAGTACCAATCGATATTAGTGTATCTCGCAATGACTCCAAGGTGACAAAAAAGTACCTATTTTATCGAGAATTGTAAATCACCCTAAAATGAACCACTAAAAATTCTTTGACTTAGAATTCTCCAAATACCAATGAAATTGTGTTAAACAAATATTTAGTCTGTCATAGTAAATCCACCATCTTAAATTTCCAATTAATTTTGGATTGGTGATATAGGGCCAAAAACCTTCCAATATTGATATTTAAAGAATTTGATCTTCTTACCCCGATATATTTTATATTGCATATTGAGCTTGTATACGCCACAAGAACCCAGCAATATCAATTTTAGATAAAACCGGAAAATGTAAAATATTTATTCCTTCATCTTGTATATGTAACTTCATATTCGTAATACACCGCCCCCACTCCCTAATACCAAATCTGAAAAAATGCGAATAAGGTAAAATTTTCAACCTACCATATTGGATCCGCCATATTGAATTTCAAAAAAATAAGTTTAACGTCTTAATTTAATCTAACTCTAAATCCTTCAAGGCCCCCTAGTACCAATTTTAGATGAAATCCAGAAATTTAAAATTTCTAGACCGTCATGTTGCCTCTGATATATTAGATTTTCTTAAAATAACTTTATATTCCCTATTTACATCCTCAAAAACTATTTAGTTCCACATTTGAACAAAATGGAAAAATTTTTAGTTAGCTATATTTTCATTCGAAATATTGAATCCTGAAAAAATTCTATTTAATTCATAATTTACACCCTCAAGAACCCTCTATATCAGATTCGTAATGTGCTATCCCAAAAACTCCACCAAATCAATTTTGAAAAAAATCGGACAAAATTAATTTTTTATCCACCATATTGGATACTCCATAATGATTTTTTTAAAAACATTTTGAATTCGTCATGTGCGACTCCGAAAACTCCCTCGTATCAATTTTAGAGAAAATGGGAAAAAATTAATTCTTTTGTCCGCTGTATTGGATCCGCCATATTGAATTTTTTAAAAATATTTTGAATTCGTTATGTTCAACCTCGAAAACTCCCCCATACCAATTTTGGAGAAAATCGGACAAAATTGTTTTTTTCGTCCGCTATATTGGATTCGCCATATTGAATTTTTTAAAAATAATTTCAGATTAGTTATGTGAGACCTCGAAGACTCCCCCATACCAATTTTGAAGAAAATCGGACAAAATTAATTTTTTTGACCGCCATATTGGATCCGCCATTTTGAATTCTTTAAAAATAATTTCAGATTCGTTGGGTACAACCCCGAAAATTCTTCCATACCAATTTTGGAGAACATCGGACAAAATTAATTTTTTTGGCCGCCATATTGTAAGCGCCATCTTGAATTTTACTGCATCAATTTCATCTAAAAAAATATGGGACCACCGCAGCAACTTCCTTTACATAACGTAAAAAATTTCATTCAAATCGGTGCAGCCGTTCCGGAGAAATCGGTGTACATACATAAAAAAAATATATATATACGCGACGAATTGAGAACCTCCTTCTTTTAGAAGTCGGTTAAAAATTTACAGAAATTTAAAAATTTTCTCTTAGTCAATTTTCAATGTGTCCGTTTTTTTTCATTATAAAACATTTTTGATATTTTTTGAGTAAATTTATTTAGTTTCTACTACACAAGCTTGAAGTTTCTTTAGTTTTTAAGATTGTTAAAAAATTCATAATTGTGGATTTTAAGTATTTTATAGTTGATTTAATTAGAGATACTGCTGCTGACATATTGACATCGGCTTTTTGTTAATAATTAGACGGAACTTGAAAATTGTTTATTTTCAGAAACAAAGAAGATATATATATATGAATTTAAAAAAATTAGTTAATGTCTATTAGCGTCAATTATGTGACTTACATTGGTAATTAAAATTTCATCAGATAAGATGATTTCCAAAATCTGTATTATTGTAGGGAGTTTTTTAAAAATCGAATTCATCGCTCTGGTATAACTAACGTTACCATACGTGCCGTTTTAAAAGGGACTGCCTCTTTTTCGGTAAATTTTTATCGGTATTAAATTAATAACAATCACTATTTTACATTTTTGTAACTTTGCTTCATATTTATTGTGTGTTGTGGTTTGTATTTTTGGATATCAATCATTTATCTATCTATATAATAATGATCAAGTCGTTGGGGAATCCCCGCCGTATTTTTTCAGAATAATACCTACGTTTTTGATTTTTTACATCGTGGTGTGTTTAGGTAAATAAGTTACAGGTTATATTGTTTTAGTGAGTGTTAACAATGCCGAAAAGCATCTTTAATGTTAAATTAAAAGCTCATCTTTAATCTTAATTTAGTGATATAGAACAGCATTTAAAGTCGGAAAAACATAAAAATTCTGATCGTGCAGGTGCTGCAAATTCTTCTCTCATGAAATTTTTCAAGAAATCAGATGCGCCGACTCCAAACGATTTGGATATCGCTGCGGCAGAAGGCATCTGGGCTATTATTGTAAATGTTTCAGCCCGTACAGCGATTGAAGAATTAAAATTGATTCACCATAAAGGCATGGAACAATGTCAAAAAAAATATCATTACTGTAATAAACATCATAATAAAAATTCTAGTTCATTCTCAGCTGTAGATAAGAAAAGCAAAAAAAAAATGAAAAGGAAAAAAGCCTCAACAACAATTATACAGTTTTAAATACCTTTTTTGAATAATTCTATCAAATTAATGTAGTAAAAACAAAACAATTAAAACTTTAGATAAAGGGCAAAATTATAAATGAAAAAAATTAAATAACAAGGAAACTTACATACATTTAAAATTTAATGATAAGCCAAGAACAAAAAGTCTACTTCGAGATAATGCTGCCTTTATCACACTCATAAAACTCTTCCAATGTATAGAAGGCTTTTTTACCCAAATGATTTTTAAGACACACTTTAATCTATTTCTCGGTAGTAAATGTACATGTTCAGGTAAAGAATTAAAAACTTTTATTATAGAAAACTCGAGCTTTTTCTGCAAATAATTGAAGTTATATTTATCAGGAAGCAGATTTGTTTTATTTCTAGGAATGTAGTTACGTTTAATAGATGCACCGTCAAAAAGATCCCTGTTATCAATAATAAACATCACCGAATCCAAAATGTACATACCTATAACCGTCAAAATATTGTTACTAATAAAGATATTTCTACAACTGTCTTATTGTTTCATTTAAAAATACACCGTAAACAATTTTTTTGTGCAGAATCAAAACCCCATTAATATCACAGGAATTACCCCAAAATATCAAATCATATCTGAGTCTGGACTGTACAGAGCTGCATCGATTCCAACTCTCTTCGAAATAATCCTTAATGCAAAAAATACTGAGTATTTTAGTGGCAACTCTATCGATGTGCGCCTCCCAATCCAAACTTCTATCGAAGCTTAGTCCCAAAACAACAACGCTCTCAACTGATGTTATTGTTGTATCCTCAAATATTAATATGAATTGATTATTTAATCTGTTGCCAAACATAATGCACTATGTCTTGGAAACATTTAGCGACAGGGTGTCGGACCGAAAGTACCCATCGAGAATGTCCATCACAGATTGAATCTTCATCGATAGCAACTCCGTCGTGCTTTCATTGAATATAAGTGCATTATCATCAGCATACAGTACAGTCTGCTCTCCAGAGATTTCAGGTAAATCATTTGTATAAAGAATATACAAAAGAGGTCCAAGTATTGAACCCTGAGGGACGCCCCTCTTCATTTTAACCCTCTGAGACACTATAGCCCTACTATGGAGATCAGACTCCACCACACACTGAGTCCTGTCCGTCAAATACGATCTTATATATATATATATATATATATATATATACAGGGTGAGTCAACGATTGGATGAAGTAGGTTTGTGCCTTTTCGGTGAAATTTACAAAGAAACTATATTTATTGTTTGATACAGTTTATTTTTACGCAGATTTTAGAAATATTTAGGACTCTACAGGGTGAGCCAAAAAACTAGGACAGCATAAAGTTGTATTTTTTAAATAGAACACCCTATATACGAATCGTATTTTCGATTTAGCTTATAATTTTAAATCTTTTTTATTAAGGGTTTACTATAACAAAACTTTATAGTTTCTGAGATAATTAAGTTTAAAGAAAAAAAGTCACATTTTCAAGCATCAATTCAATCCAAAATAACGTTTTCAATTTTGTGACAAATATATTCAAATTTGGAATTTAGCAAGGCCAAGGACAAGTTAACATAATTTTTACCTAATATTTGCAATAAAAGCTACAGGCTGTTGAACACATCGGCTCAAATTTGAACAAGTTTAAATGGATAAATTTTTTTTTTAAATGGTACACCCTGTATATTTTCATGTTATTTAATAGAGTAATAAAAACTCTAAAAGTTTTGTTCAATATATCCTATACCTATTTATAATAGTTTTTGAGATATTTCAGTTTTTCTTATTTTCCATACTTTTTTACAGAAATAGTCTTCATTATCATAGTAGCCATGTAAAATAATAAAAAGAAACTACAGAAACAAACAGAATATGGTTAAATATGATGAAATACATTATTCGTTCTATTACAACGTCAATAGTTTAATTAAACATAATGTGAAAAAATTAACACAACAATAACGACAAGGCAAATAAATATTTACTTTTATACTTAATTTAAACAAAAAAATTACCTATTAAATACTGAGATTAATTATTTCTTTTTAATAAGTGTTCGAATAAACGACCCTCTTGTGCAATGCACAAATTTACTCTTTTTTGCAGATTTTCTCGGACCCTGGTCAAAATTAGTGGCGTTATTGTTCTACAGGTATCCCTAATCCTGTTTCGCATATCTTCCACTGTTGTTGGTGGATTAACATACACCTTATTTTTAATATAACCCCATAGGAAGAAATCTAATGGGGTGATGTCGCAAGACCTTGGTGGCCACTCAATGAAAACCCCACGTCCAATCCATTTTTGCGGATATCGTTGGTCCAAAAATTCACGAACTTCACGATGGTAATGCGGAGGCGCACCATCGTGCTGGAACCACATACTGTCGAGCTCATCCCTATCGAGACCTTGAAGCAGTTGGGGTAGTTCTTCTTGTAGAAAGTTCAGGTAACTATGGCCATTTAGTGGTTCATTAAAAAAGTGGCGTCCAATAATTCGATTATGATGAATACCACACCAAACATTTAATGACCAGTGGTTTTGATGTTGCACCTCTCTAATCCAAAATGGGTTTTCTGTGGCATAATAATGCATGTTGCGTCTATTTACGGCACCGTTACTTCTAAAAGTAGCTTCATCACTAAACATTACCTTGCATAATAAATTTGGATTTAATTGAATCTCCGCATTTATTGTACGACAAAAGTTTACACGACTTTCAAAATCCTGTCCATGCAATTCTTGGTGTAATTCCATGTGATATGGATGATACCTATATTTCTTGGTAGTACGATTAGCGGTGGATTGTGATGTTTCACATAATGCTGCTAACTGACAGCTACCAATATAAGGATTTTCCTGCACATTTAACAATACTTGTAGTTCTTTTTCTTCATTAGTTACTGGTTTGTTGACCACTTTACGTTTTGGATAATCAACAGTACCAGAAGAATCAAATCTTTGCATTAAGTTTTGAAAAGTATGGGTATTAGGCTGGCGTCGATCAGGATACTTCATTTTGTAAATTCTTTGAGCAAGAAGACAATTTTTTTGAGCCTCTCCTATTGTATAAATCATATCTATTAACTCATTCTTTGGAAAATTCATTTTACAATATAAGATGAATGCAAAAAAAACCAAACTACACTACATAAAAACCAAAAGAAGCGATTGCGGTTATAAATTTGACACACAGAAAAATGTTCTTTTGCATTGTTTTTGCCATGGCTACTAGTATGGAAAATAAGAAAAACTGAAATATCTCAAAAACTATTATAAATAGGTATAGGATATATTGAAAAAAACTTTTAGGGTTTTTATTACTCTATTAAATAACATGAAAGTATACAGGATGTACCATTTAAAAAAAAAAGATATTTATTCATTTAAACTTGTTCACATTTGAGCCGATGTGTTCAACACCCTGTAGCTTTTATTGCAAATATTAGGTAAAAATTATGTTAACTTGTCCTTGGCCTTGCTAAATTCCAAATTTGAATATATTTGTCACAAAATTGAAAACGTTATTTAGGATTGAATTGATGCTTGAAAATGTGACTTTTTTTCTTTAAACTTAATTATCTCAGAAACTATAAAGTTTTGTTATAGTAAACCCTTAATAAAAAAGATTTAAAATTATAAGCTAAATCGAAAATACGATTTGTATATAGGGTGTTCTATTTAAAAAAATACAACTTTATGCTGTCCTAGTTTTTTGGCTCACCCTGTAGAGTCCTAAATATTTTTAAAATCTGCGTAAAAATAAACTGTATCAAACAATAAATATAGTTTCTTTGTAAATTTCACCGAAAAGGCACAAACTTACTTCATCCAATCGTTGACTCACCCGGTATATATATATATATATATATATATATATATATATATATATATATATATATATATATATATATATATATATATATATATATATATATATATATATTCAACATATAATTCGTTTTTTTATTATGACATAATAATTATCATCATAATTTAAACGATGTCCCGTTTTGAGTAAAAATAAAAATGGTCACGTTAGGTATGATTTGCCTAACGAGTCGTTGACAGTTTTTATAGGCTTAGTGTTTTATTATAGGTTTCTTGAATGTTTTGAAAACATTTTACTTTCGGAAAACTTTCTATGATGAAGGAACCTAACTAACCAGTTAAATAATAGCCAATTCATAAAATTAATTTAAACTATAATAACACACAATAACAATACATTGAAAGACAAATTTATATTTTAAACAAAGACCAATGGGTAATTATAACTAACCCTTGAAAAATTACACAGTTATCCCCCTCCCCCCCCCCCCGGTCCTCCCCTGGCTCATTAATGATGTTGCAAGTAGAATTTTTGACAACTTATCGTTTTAGTGGCAGTAATGGTCATAGTGTTCTAACTTCTTTAGAGAAATTTAAGTTATTCAAGTTTATTTTAGCTTATTATATGAAAACATATAAAAAATAAATATGCATCACAGAGGCTCACACTCTTTTGGGGTTAAAAATAACGTTTATAGGCTAAATAATTTAATCGTCGTGTCAAGCATCTTATTAAGTACTGTAGTATCAAATGTTCTTATTATTGACTGAATACGCCCTATCATATATCATTTCTGTATATAAATGTCTGTGTGCTCTAAATTTGACATATATAATATGGAACATATGGTATTTATAAAATATAGTATACGTATCGTGGTGAAGGGGAATGTTTCGAGATTGCGGTTGTTTTCGAGTAATATCCCTTCACTGATAAAATATTGATAAAGTTCTTAGAAACTATGGCAACAGCGAGTGGTTAGATGAAAATTTCCTAATTTAGTTTTGCCAATAGTGGATTTTACGAAAAATGAGATTTTCTTGAAACAAATGTTGTCAATTTCACGTATGGAATTGAAATATCTCTTCTAAATAATTTATGTTGATAATCCATCCTGCCATTTAGTTCCATTTTCTGAGAGATTATAGTATTTCTTTCAAATTACCGCCATATCAGTAAATATTCATAATATACGATTAACTTGACGTTTAAGTTAAAAGAAAACTGTTTTTCGATAGCTTAATAATAAATAATTTTCTCATATTAGCTTTGTTCGCGGGTCACTTTCCGAACCGATTCAGAACTAGCATGGAATTAGTTCAGGATTGTCGTTCAGTTATTAACCGGTTCAGGATTTGTTTTTACCACGAACGATTTTGGAACTTTGAATCGTTCACTGTGGTATGAGTCACATTATTTAACATACGGTGTTAAAACTAACTTTTTTTTGTTCCAGGGTGTTAAATGTTGATTAAACTAGTTGTTTTTTTGTTTTAAATAACTGAAAACTGTGTTCTTTTTTTAGGTTTTATTATTTGTATTATTTTAAATAAATATTGAATTATAATTGTGTGTCTGTTAGTTCCTTTTAGAATTAAACGTCTTGTTTTTTGCTGAATAGAATTTTTTATAAACGAGATCTATTGTTTGGTCTTTATTTTGGGGTTATGTTTATATTTCGGGAGCCTCAAAGTAAATCTAATTCCGAACATACGCCTAATAAAAAGATGTGGGTTTTTCTAACTAATTAAAGTAAAACCAATATAATATAATAAAATATATACTGGAACATCAAATGCCACGAATGGCATAAACAAAAGAAAAACCCAAAATAAAATAAAAACAATTGTCAAACAGTTGCACATTGCGGCCGCAGCATGAAAGCTGGCGCTGCATAAAATTCTGAACTTACAGTTCTTCTTCAATCCTTAGAACCGATAGAACTGGTTCGGAATCGATTACGAACCGAATTATTTTCTCCGCGAACATGGAACTGTAACTAAAAATTCAGAACCTTGTTATCCGCGAACGCTGCTATTTCAACTGCGCATGCGAATTAGTTCAGCATCAGTTCTAAATCCTTTCCGCGAACAAAGCTAATGTTTACCGGTCATTGAATTGTTTTTAAAAGCTGGTGGTAGTCCCAAAAGTACGTGACCTGACGTATAGATGGCGTTTATTGTTTGAAAAAAATGTCTATAGTCGAAAGTACCAACCTTATAAAGCTAAAGTTTGAAATGTGCCGAAGCTACGTTGTTTGACAGCTATCGATAGTGAATACTCTCAATGAATTTGTAAACATGGAAAAAATTGGTCATCGTTATGTGATAAAATACTTTCATTTGAAAGGTTTTAATCCAACTAATCCCAAAGTTGAGCTATATTCTACTCTAGGGGAATCTGCTCCATCGTTTATAATAATAAAATATTTGGAGGCAGCACGAGCTGCCAAGACAAACATTGTAGTGGTCGACTAAATGACGTGACTACGCCAGAAATGTTGAAGAATATCCACTAAATGGTATTAGATGACCGTCGACTGAAAGTACGGGAGCTAGCAGACATGGTAAGTATTTCAAACAACACTATACAGGGTGTCCCGAAAATATGTATACAACGTTTGGAAAAAACGATTTTTTTGTTATTAAAGATTCATTCGCCTTTAAAAAATTCATTGATACAGTAAACCTACCCGAAAATTACAGGCTCATTTCGCTAGATGTTATATCTTTGTATACAAACATACAAAAAAAAATAAAGAGCTTAAATCCAAAAAAAGACACAATATATATATATATATATATATATATATATATATATATATATATATATATATATATATATATATGAAGTAAAATGCGAACAGTAAATGCAAACTTCTCTCCATCATATCCTTTCTGTGTTAGAGGTTGCACAGTTAGAATAAATTGTTATAAAACGCAATTTATCCTATTCCACCACCATCGAGATGATGGCCTACCTGTACCACCATATCGAGAAGAAAGTCAAAACTTACCCTCCCCGCCACAGTGATACGGCAGAGGTACATGTTTCGTCTCTACTAGACTCATCAGGGTACCGACATGCACCTGACTGTGCAAAGGACAGATCGGAAGGAAGCATGCACATACTGTGGATATATCCACTGCTATTGCATCTCACACGGAGGAATCCGTGAAATCCGCATTAACATATATACGCCATCCGGCGGGAGGCCGGAGAAGTCGCGTTCAGTATGTGCATGCTTCCTTCCGATCTGTCCTTTGCACAGTCAGGTGCATGTCGGTACCCTGATGAGTCTAGTAGAGACGAAACATGTACCTCTGCCGTATCACTGTGGCGGGGAGGGTAAGTTTTGACTTTCAACTCGGTATGGTGGTACAGGTAGGCCATCATCTCGATGGTGGTGGAATAGGATAAATTGCGTTTTATAACAATTTATTCTAACTGTGCAACCTCTAACACAGAAAGGATATGATGGAGAGAAGTTTGCATTTACTGTTCGCATTTTACTTCATCCATACGCGGAGCTGCATATAGCTGTATGTTTGCTGAATGTGATTTCAGCACTACAACGGCATAATGTGGATATATCCACTGCTATTGCATCTCACACGGAGGAATCCGTGAAATACGCATTAACATATATACGCCATCCGGCGGGAGGCCGGAGAAGCCGCGTTCAGTATGTGCTTGCTTCCTTCCGATCTGTCCTTTGCACAGTCAGGTGCATGTCGGTACCCTGATGAGTCTAGTAGAGACGAAACATGTACCTCTGCCGTATCACTGTGGCGGGGAGGGTAAGTTTTGACTTTCTTCTCGGTATGGTGGTACAGGTAGGCCATCATCTCGATGGTGGTGGAATAGGATAAATTGCGTTTTATAACAATTTATTCTAACTGTGCAACCTCTAACACAGAAAGGATATGATGGAGAGAAGTTTGCATTTACTGTTCGCATTTTACTTCATCCATACGCGGAGCTGCATATAGTTGTATGTTTGCTGAATGTGATTTCAGCACTACAACGGCATAATGTGGATATATCCACTGCTATTGTATCTCACACGGAGGAATCCGTGAAATCCGCATTAACATATATATATATATATATATATATATATATATATATATATATATATATATATATATATATATATATATATATATATATATAATTCAGTATTAATCCAGGAATACATCCGTTCGTTCGTTTGGTTTCCTGTGGAAATTTGCAGACGTTTCGCCAAAATCTCATTTGGCATCTTCTGTGCTTGGTGGTTGTAGATCAGAGTTTAGGTTTTTTTTTGTATGCTTGTATACAAAGATATAACATCTAGCGAAATGAGCCTGTAATTTTCGGGTGGTTTACTGTATCTATGAATTTTTTAAAGGCGAATGAATCCTTAATAAAAAAGTCGTTTTTCCTGTAATATTTGAAATGCAATCCGATAAGAATTTTGATAAACGATAGTATGGCGATTGTACACAAGAAACAATAGGTCTTAGAGGTATATCATGTTTATGTAATTTTAGTAGGCTGTATATTTTTGGTGGAATAGGATTGTGAATGGTTAGCCTTTTTGCACCTTTTTCAATTAGTTCTTTTGCATTAAGTAATTTTTTTTATGAAGGTATTATTTTTCTTTCGATATAAGTTAGTTGAATCACTCTCAATCACTCTATATATTTTCGTCTTTTAGTAAGTTGTACATTTTTGTGTCATAATCTGTCTTGTTCATAACTACTGTTTGATTGCTTTTATCAGGCTTTAGAACAATAATTTGAGTGTTGTTTTTTATAAATTTTTTTGTTCGATTCATTTGTTAAATTTTATTGGAGGCTGTTACTTTTTATTGTTTTGTGTCTTATTTTATGATTACATTAGTTACTTCAGCTCTAACTGTGTCCTTCTTGTCATCTGGTTCATTGCTAATAGCAGATTCAATTGAGGCTATATATTCCGTTATTGTGAATTTTTTTTATTTTGCACTAGGAGACCATATACTAAATGCATATTCTAGATGAGGACGAACAAGTATATTATACAATTTTATTATTATATTATAGTTAGTAAACTGACTTCTATTTCTAATTACAAAATCAAGCACTCTAAAAGCCTTCTTAATAATATTGCGATAGTGTCTATTAAATTTCAAATTAGACTGGAAGTGCACCCCCAAATCCATGCATTCAGTCTTTTTTGTAGTTTTGTTCCATCGATAAAGTTTCTTTATTTGTATAAGATATAAAGAAGCATTTATTAGTATTTAAATTTTTTTTATTTGACTGACACAATTCCTGTACTGAATTTAGGTCTGCTTGTAGTGCAGTACAATCATTACTGTTTGTTACTTTCTTAGATATTTTAAAGTCATCCACAAATAAGAGACCATCAGAATGTTTGACACTATTAGGTATATCATTTAAAAACATTAAAAACAAGAGTGCGCCCAGGTTGCTACCTTGCGGCACACCACCTGTTGCCATAAAAGCCTGAGAAAATTACTTTCTCACTTTTCATAAAGAGATAATCATTCCTAGAAAAGCCAAACTCAACAAGCTTAGCCAGTAATATCCGATGGTCCACCTTATCAAATGCCTTTGCACAATCAATATACACTGTATCCAACTGCTTCCCGTCATCAATAGTATCCGAGGCATGATTTGTAAATACAAATAAATTTGTTACACTTACAAATCCAAGTTGTTTCTACTATTTGATGAGTGATGTTGATCACAATGTCATCTGAAAGGATCATCTCAAATATCTTAGCAAATGAATTAAGTATACTAATTGGTCTTTAATTTTCAACATTTGTTTGTTTAACATCTTTAAATATGAGAGAAATAATTGCTGTTTTTAGTTTACTTGCGTCAGTTGTCCAAAATCGGGGGTCGTCTTGTAGTATCGTGAATATAAATTAGCAAAACTGCACTATTTTCGGCAAATCAGGATCTCTTAGATGTTAAACCAAAGATATTAAAAAAGGGTGGAAGTTGTCTTTCAACAGAATTCTATATGTTGAGCTTTTCGAGACTTTTGCTTGTAGAATCACTTGTTTTAACGATGTCCTATGATATGGCGCAAAATATTCCAGAATTGCAATTTGGACATTTTCATCATTGAGAATAGGTTTCCTTTTGTGCATTTTTGCCTTAATAGTGCCAAAATTTTTGAAAGTTTTCAATATTCGTTTAACACTGTTTCCTGACCATTTCTGTTTATTTGGATATCCATCAGCAAATGTCTGGCATGTTCTTGATAAAACTTGGTTACATTCCCCATAGATAATAAACAAATTTAATCTTCATGCGTATAATTTAATCGCCTCGGCTTGATTTTTATTAATAATTGTCAAATGTCAAGATATAGTGACATTTTTGTAGTGCTCTATTGTTTTTTTCGTCGCGTTTTGCCGTCATGGCCAACTAATAACAAAACCTATAAATTAACCTAATAGTTCGAAAAAATTAACCTCATATTCGTAATACATGACCATAAAAACACTCTAATACTAAATCTGGAAAAATGCGAATAAGGTAAAATTTTCAACTCGCCATATTGGATCCACCATATTGAATTTTGAAAAAATAATTTTACCGTCTTAGTCTAATTTAAATCTAAACCCTTCAATGTCCCCTAGCACCAAGTTTGGATGAAATCCAGAAATTTAAAATTTCTAAACCGTTATGTTTTTCTATTCACTATTTACATTCTGAAAAACGATTCGGTCCCACATTTGAACAAATTCGAAAAATGTAAAATTTTTAGTCTGCTATATTGGATTTGTCATATTGAATCCTGAAAAAATACTTTTAAATTCATAATTTAGACCCTCAAGAACCCCCCTATATCAGTTTGAGAGAAAATCGAAAAAAAATATTTTAAATTCGTAATTAACACTAACAAAAATCCCCCAATACTGATTTTAGACAAAATCGAGAGATATAGATTCTTTAATTCGCCATCTTGGATCCGCCATATTTAATTTTTTAAAAATAATTTCAGATTCATAATGTGTGATCACAAAAACTCCCTCATATCAATTTTGAAAAAAATTGGACTAAATTAATTTTTTATCCGCCATATTGAAATTTTTTTTCAGACTCGTTATGTGCGACCACGAAAACTCCCCCATATCAATTTTGGAGAAAATCGGACAAAATTAACTTTTTTGGTCGCCATATTGGATTCGTCTTATTGAATTTCTTAAAAACATTTTGGATTTGTTATATGCGATCCCAAAAATACCCCACAAAAATTTTTAAAAAAATCGGATAAAATTAAATTTTCTTGTCCGCCATATTGAATTTTTTAAAAATAATTTCAGATTCGTTGTGTACGATCCTAAAAATTTTCCCATGCCAATTTTGGAGAAAATCGGACAAAATCATTTTTTTGGCCGCCATATCGTCAGCGCCATCTTGGATTTTACTGCACCAATTTCATCTGGAAAAATATGGGACCACCGCAGCAACTTCCTGAACATAACATAAAAAATTTCATTCAAATCGGTGCCGCCGTTCCGGAGTAATCGGTGTACATACATAAAAAAAATACATAGTCGACGAATTGAGAACCTCCTTAGAAGTCGGTTAATAATGTTCCACTAAAAATAAGTAAGAAGGCATGAATTTCCTGTATAACAGGAAGTACCATCATCTTGAAAATACTTTAGTCGAATTTAGTAAACTGCAAAATTTTAAAAATTCTCTAAAGTCTATTTTCCCAAAAATCGATAGCGGCAAATTATTATAATAATTAATATAATGTTTTTGATGATGATGACAGCAGCTGCCTGGTCACCAAAGGGAACAGCCGAAGCTGAGGCTGTTGTTGTGGTCGATGGCATTGTCTATTTATTACTTACTTTCACTGGTGGCAAGTCTTCGGAAGTGACCTTAGGCCATTTTGTATTATTATTTTGCATGAAGAGACTATACTTTTATATTTGTTTTGAAGAAAAACTATTGTAAAAAAACCTTTTATCCTAATCAGTTACACCATTTTAGCTGCGCGGAAAGTGGTTTAGAGGTTTTCTTGGCTTTGGAAAATGCATGAACAGTTTTGTGGTTTTAATTGAGAAGAGCTTGACACTATTAATTTGCTATAGTGCTTCATTCAGTAGATTGAGATAGCACACTTTCTTGCCCTATCACCATCTCTTATGTGCAGCTATTTAAAATAGTATTTATCTCAAATCATACATAAATTAACTAGGAGAAAACTGTTAATACATCTTCAAAAAATGTGGCCAGTCATGGTAATTATAACACAAAATTGACTTTTTTGTGAAAAGCAACAAAAATTTATAGAAGATAGAAGTATTTTTGAAGAATTATAAAGTTGAGAGTTGAATGAGCAAATTAACTTAGTGAGTTGGATAAAGGCCTTGAAATTTATTAATTGCTTTCTGAACAAATCGTTCGTGTAATTTTAACCTCGAAGCAACTGCAGGTGGAATTAATCTTTGGTGTGAAAATAATAAGTGTAAACACCACTCACATGTAAAATTACCTCTTGAATACTTACAAGCTAAAACGACTGATCATTCCGTAACGATCCGATTTCGACTTAGGTATTTTCATAGTACATTCAACATATTCAAACATAATTTTTACACATCACTGTATATCAAAAAAAACGTAAAATGATAAACACAATCGCGTTACCGACAAGTTTAATAGAAAAACCAATGTAGTGTACATACGCCGATTGTTTCACTTGAACAAGCAAGGTATTAACTGACAAATAAAGCTGACTTTGGCGGTTTCAGATAGTGAATCTTAATTCAAACTTGTGCGAGAGAGATAGAAGGTGAAAGACAGATTTTCTACCTTATCTTATCAGTACAATTCCACGTAGGTACAGGTCTTTTTTATCTTTCTCGTAGATTAAACTTGGGAGACGTTAAGGTGGTCGGCTCAGATATGAGAAGTATTATGTTCAAGAAGTTATTGTTTCAGACGTTTGGGATGTGTTGGTTAAAATTATTTATTGCGGTTTTGAGGTACCGACTAGAGTATCATGTTATTTTTTAAGATATCACGCTATACAGGGTCACCGTATCCATAGAAAATAATTCTTTATTTACTAATTTTATTATAGTAGTTATACAGGGTGTCCAATTTTCGATGGTTTTATGGATTTTCCCAGTTATTAGTAAAAATAGGTTAAGGTTTTCCTTACATTATGCTACTTTTTTAAGAAAAGAACGATGCTACTAACAGAATTTTCATAAAGTTCTTCGTTTTGGAGATATAGAGCAATTTTGAAAGAAACAAAAATCTATTACTGGTATCCATAGTATGTTAATGAACATAAAAGGGCTAAGCATATTTTTGGATTCTTAATCTAATTTACTTTATAACAACAAACGGTTATGTATTACGTTAAAGTAAAAAAAATGTCCACAAATTTGTTCAAATTCTTCTCCTTAAAGATGTTTCACATATAATTTTTATATTCTTCAATGTATCTGAAATAATAAAGGTTTGTGCCTGTAACTCTCTAAAGGCTCTTTAAGTTGCATTTCTTAAATCCGCCATGGATTGGTACTAGATGGTATAAATTTTATTTCTGAGGTATCCCCATAAGAAAAAAATCCAAAATTGACAAATCGCGAGACCCGAGTCTTATAGGTCCATTTGTCCAGCGGCCCTGAAAATTAGTGTCCTAGATAGGCCCTTACAATTGACATATTGTGAGAGGGGGCTCTATCTTGTTGCAAGTACATGTTGTTATGTCGCATTAAGGGCACTTCTCTTATTTTATTTATTTATTTAAATAAGCACTTAACAGATTTAAAGAATCCAGTTACAAATTCAGTAGTAATTTTTAAAATTATATGATAAAAACACTGTATTATTTTATGTAGAGTTACTTTAAAAGCACTTAGACTGTACATAAACAAATCACATTCAGACTGTACTGTATTATATAAGCTACAAGTTCTATATAAGGGAGAATTAAAGGCAATATTGGAGTTTACATGGGGCCAATTAAATAAATTTTGATTTCTCGTACTATACGTTGGCATATTAAAGTTTAATGACTCCAATATCCCCCTATTTTTAGTAAAACCCCTTAATACTTTAAATAAATATAGCAAATCTGCAATTTCTCTTCTTTTTTCTGATGTGTTCTTATTATATTTTCCATGCAAGAATTCCTTCGAATTGCTAAAGCCATATAGGCCTGATTCCTTAGAATATATATATATATATATATATATATATATATATATATATATATATATATATATATATATCTTTACACCTTGTTTTGTACCTTTTGAATGTTATCTTTATGGCACTGATTGGATTCCATACCTGACTACCATACTCTCAAATGCTGCGAACAAATGTCTCGAAAAATACCCTTACACACTGATAGCTATTGAAGTCTCTAGCGCTTCTAATAATAAAGCCGTAAGTCTGAGACGCCTTCTTACAAATATATTCTATATGAGCTTTAAATATCAACTGCTCATCAAAAGTGATACCCAAATCCTTAATCTCACTGACTTTGTTTAGTGTTGTGTTTCGCAAGTTGTACGCATAATTAATAGATTTCTTTTTTCTAGTATATTATAATACTGAAGATTTGTGTATGTTAAATTGAAGCTTATTTTTTGTTGATCAATTAACTAATTTGTCTATCTCAGATTGAAGTAAAATACAATCATTCATAGGCCATAACTCTATAAAGTTTTAAATCGTCAGCAAATAGTTTAATTTTTGAATCATTTGCACCAAATGTGACAGTGATATCGTTGATAAACATAAAAAAAGTAGCGGACCGAGGTTGGAACCTTGAGGAATCCTTGATGATGGTACAAAACAGCAAGAGGTATATTGATCTCCGTTAATTAAATAAGACGACATTAGCTGTAACAAATTTGGATGGAATCTATATTGCAATTTCAACTTCTGCAAAAGTATAGGATGGGACACCACATCGAAGGTCTTGGCAAAGTCAGTGTAGATAACATCTACCTGACCATGTTTGTCCAAGACTCCCGGTGTTCACCACACATAATAAGTTACCCACGCATGCTGATCGGATGAAATTAACGGCGATATCTAGTTGTAAATTGATTTAAATAAGATTGTCTCAAATATCAATGTGTTGCAGAATTTGTAAATATTTATTTGCGGTAAGGCTGCTTTTATATATCGCCGACCTCCCGCCGGATGGCGTATATATGTTTATGCGGCTTTCACAGATTCCTCCGTGTGAGATGCAATAATAGTTGATATATCCACATTATGCCGTTGTAGTGCTGAAATCACATTCAGCATATACTGATATAGCATAATGTGGATATAACTACTGCTATTGCATCTCACACGGAGGAATCCGTGAAAGCCGCATAAACATATATACGCCATCCGGCGGGAGGTCGGCAAAGCCGCGTTCAGTGATGCATGCTTCCTTCCGATCTGTCCTTTACACAGACAAGTTCATGTCGGCACCCTGATAAGTCTTGTGAGAGACGAAATATGTACCTCTGCCGTACCACTGTAGCGGAGGGGGTAAGTTTTTTAACTTTCTTCTCGGTATGGTGGTGCAGGTAGGCCACCATCTCGATGGTGGTGAAACAGAATGAATTGTGTTTTTCAGCAATTTATTCAAACTGTGCAACCTCTAACATAGAAAGGATATGATGGAGCGAAGTTTGTATTCACTGTTCGCATTTTACTTGACAAAATAAGGGTAGAGCTTCATATAATTTTTTTTCAAAATGTCGTTCGTTTTCGAGTTACAAGCCGTCCAAGTTCAAGTTTTTATTTTTTGTTTTTTGAATTACTCGCTTACAGGAAAACCGATTTGACTAATATTTGAAAGATAGGCTAAGTCTTCTGCGCTTCATCATTTTAGTAACAATTCACATTGATTGTTTGCCGCTAGAGGGCACTTTACCTACATTGAAAATTGTTTTTTTGTCATAATTTTTTAGTGTTGACAGCTACAGTAGTTTTTGGCATAATTTCTGAAAGACTGATGCCAGGCCTTTAAAAAAGGTGCTCTTTATTTACATCGCTAAACCCAACGGTTCAGACGGAAATCACCCTTAAGAATTAAGTGGTAAATTTACTTTTCTCATTTCATTACCACCAGCTACCAGGTAAATAGCTATCAAAGTATACTAGAGCTGTCAGTTTAACATCAAATAAATTCGCTTTTTAAACTATTTAATTTATAATCTTAAAATAACTAATAATGGCTAATCAGTAAATATTCATATTATGGATTATTGCGATATACATTTAATTGATAAAAATTAATGAAACAGTACTAAACAAACTAAAAAAGATTCTCAAAATGTCCCCCATTTTCTTCCATACATTTCCTAACACTCTTCAAAAAATGTCGCCTAACTCGATGAAAAATTCCTGGTGTTTCTTTAATAATTTGGCACTTTTTGATTATCCTGAAGCGAAGATCCTCGACGTTGATTACTGGAATATCGTACACCAATTGTTTCAAATGACCCCAAAAGAAAAAATCCATAGGATTAAGGTCTGGTGACCTCGCTGCCCATGCCAATGGTCCACTTCGTCCTATCCATCGCTCAGGATACGTTGCATTCAAATACTGTAGGACACGTATACTAAAGTGGGGCGGAGCTCCGTCTTGGAGGATCCACATGTTGGCCCTTACTTCCAATGGCACATCTTCCAGATACAATGGGAGACGATTTTGGATAAAATCTAAGTATACGTCACCAGTTAATGGGCCATCAAAGAAATGAGGACCAATAAGGTAATCTCCTATTATCCCTGCCCACACATTTAGTGAAAATCTACGCTGATGTTTCGTTTCTACCACATTGTTTGGGTTCTCGTAAGCATATGTGTGAATGTTGTGTAGATTTGTTATGCCATCACGAGTGAAACCAGCTTCGTCAGTGAATAATATGACGCCAATTAATCGATTATCGTGTTCATACTTAGCTAGGATCTGATTGCACATTTCCAACCGTCTCGGCCGATCATCGTCATAAAGAGCCTGCACCTTTTTTGAATGAAACGGGTAGAGTTGTTCTTCTCTTAGTATCCTCCATGAACTAGCCTGACAGAGCCGCACTTCATTCCCAATTTTTCTAGTACTAATACCTGGATTATCTTCAATAATTTCAAGCACTCTTTCTTCTTGTTGCACGTTTCTAGCAGTTCTAGGTCTTCCCCTATTTCCATTATAACTTTTAAAGGAACCACATTCCGCAAGCCTCCTGTGCACACTGGAAAATGTTTGAGCATGAGGGATATTTCTTTCCGGATAACTCTCCATATAATATCTTCTTGCCAACTCTGCATTACCATTTGCTTTTCCATAACAAAAATGGATATCACAATATTCGATATTTGAATATTGGTGATTAGCCATTATTAGTTATTTTAAGATTATAAATTAAATAGTTTAAAAAGCGAATTTATTTGATGTTAAACTGACAGCTCTAGTATACTTTGATAGCTATTTACCTGGTAGCTGGTGGTAATGAAATGAGAAAAGTAAATTTACCACTTAATTTTTAAGGGTGATTTACGTCTAAACCGTTGGGTTTAGCGATGTAAATAAAGAGCACCTTTTTTAAAGGCCTGGCATCAGTCTTTCAGAAATTATGCCAAAAACTACTGTAGCTGTCAACACTAAAAAATTATGACAAAAAAACAATTTTCAATGTAGGTAAAGTGCCCTCTAGCGGCAAACAATCAATGTGAATTGTTACTAAAATGATGAAGCGCAGAAGACTTAGCCTATCTTTCAAATATTAGTCAAATCGGTTTTCCTGTAAGCGAGTAATTCAAAAAACAAAAAATAAAAACTTGAACTTGGACGGCTTGTAACTCGAAAACGAATGACATTTTGAAAAAAAATTATATGAAGCTCTACCCTTATTTTGTCAAGTAGAATCACCCCCTTAAGTTTCGTGATCGATTTTTGAATCACCCTGTATAGTACTGTTTGATATCCATAAAATGTATAATATCAATATAAAATGATCGTATGATTTATGGCAATATTTGCTTTGTAAATTTAAATGAATTATAAACGGAGGGATTAAAAACTTATACCCGTTTTTTAGATTTACTATTCAACACGGCAACACTGCATCGTCTCATGTCTTGCTTTTTTACTACTATTTACTATAACAAAATTTATTGAATGAGTTGTATTTAATACTTGAAAATTCTCATCTTGCGCTCTCGCCAAAAATTGCAAAAATAATTGCCAATGCGTTCATAAGTGGTGAAAGTCTTGTGTGTTAGTCAATGACTGAGAGAATCTCGCATCTCCATACCGAAGCTCATACTGCAGAGAAAATTTGAGGGCAGACGGGTACCAGGTCGAAAACAACATTCGACTCTGCAATATAAAAAACTGGGGTGGTATATCAGACGCCATAATCATATTTAAACAGACTGAGAGGGCACTCTAGTTATGTAGTCATGAAATAAACAAGTGATCGCCAACGTGTGGCATAGCATATGGCACCCGCAGAAGAAGAAGAGGAGGAATTTTTAATATCCACACCCCTGCTTTCTAAAATAATAAAAAAAAAATCTCATAACGTATAATAAAGTTACAAGACAAACGAATGATATTATCGATAAAAGCTAGACGACAATCTGCGTTAGACGTAAAGCAAAAAGTCGATTACATAATTAAATTAATAATAAATTGCTGTCCATTAGAAAATAATTGTCTGCTGTTCAATTTTATTAACATTCGTATATTATACCAATCTAAGACTAATTTATTATATGAATTTCACTTTTCAATCTGATTATGTATACACGATATAGGTTACAAGAATCAGGAATATCATTAAGAAGATATGTTGTTGCAGTTTCGACCTCTTGATATCTGGTTTGGATTATTAATGAATTTGTTTTTATATGCATTATAAAGCTTGGTTTATTAGTGTTCTTGATTCTTAATTTAACTCTTATTTTGTTGTCACTATACAGTAATTAAGTTGGAATTTCAAAATAGCCGATCTCACATATGTTTTATTAAATTCAAATCTGGGCTAGACGGTGGCCGATCTAATTTGTGAATCTGAATTGCATCGAGGTAATTAGTTACTATGTTAGCTGCGTGTGGTCAATAGTCAATAGTAGTGCAAGAGTTCGGTGCGTTCCTCCCAACTAGTATCATCTTAAAACATTATGTCGCCCCCTCCAAAACTAACGGTGGGTGTAAGATTGCATCTGGCGTCCATGAATAAATATTTTTCCATTTCTCAATATTCCATTAAACATGTGTTCAGTCCAACTGTAATGGACGAGTCTTGGGATTTTGGAAAGAACGTGAAACTTTGACAGCCGTTTTGGTTTCTTTTAATCTTCGGGTGACTGCTTTCGAACTAACATTAATTGGTCCAACATTGATGTGTTTCATTTTTGAGATGCGTGAATGTCGATGTGCGATTTTACTTAGAAAGAAGTATCAAAAAACGACCATCAATAACTATTGCAAATCGTCGTGCAGTATCTTTTGATCTCTACATCTAATATAAAGGGTCTAGCCAATTAAGAGGGTCGAAACTGCCCCTCGGTAATAAAAAAAATAAAAAACACCTGGTTGTTCTTCATCAAAAAGTACCCATAGAAAAAAAGCCCCTTTTATCGTCACATAACCTTAAAAAAAAAAGCGTCTTTTTTCGATTTTTTCATGATTTCTTCGATTTTAATCATCGTAGAAACTTCCTTTTTTTTTTCATTTTGTAGGTTTTTTTATTGCCTACAACAAGATATTTTTTACAAAAATTTTTGGCGCGAAATTCAAATTTTTATGGGTATTCGAAAATTTTTAAATTAAATAAAATAAAAACTAGGACAATAGCAGAGCCAAAAAAAATATGTTGTTTTTTAGAAGCCAAACTACATCCATGATTTTTTTTAGATTTTGAAAAGTGGTGAAACATAGTCAAAATTGCAAAAAACAGCATTTATTAGCATTTTTTCGCATTTTTTCAGTTGTCTTAAAACTATGTATGTATATATAATATATATATATATATATATATATATATATATATATATATATATATATATATATATGTAATCGAAGGTTTTCGGGCATCCCGTGTATGTGCTGAGTCCCTCTTAGCACTGTAAGGCAGCTGACGTTTCGGTGAAATCTCATTCATCATTTTCAAAGCTCACTGTATGGCGTCCATGAGCGAACTGACGTCTGCGACTCCGGTGCTGTCGGTATCGTGTGCGCGTCGGACGCGTTCGTTTTCCGAATGGTTCCGGCCCATCAGGTTGCGAGACCTGCAGCGCTCATCGGCCCTGTTGCCAATGTTTGGGGTTGCGTTGCCGAGTTGTAATCTGTTTCGTTATTAAGTGGTACTGGTTGATGTTTTGTAAGCAGATTTTTCCAAGTATTAGGCACACGTTGGCTATCATCTCTGCTATTTAAGTTGTTGGGCCTCTTTGCAATTTCAATAGCTTCCCTTATAACTCTTGCGGACAGGTTTTCACATCTCGACAGCATTTTTGTTCCCGAGAAATTTATCTTATATCCTGTGTTTAACCAGTGTTGGGCCAGAGTAGAAGAAGTTGTTTTTTGCTTGACAGCGTTCATATGTTCGTCTCTTCTGGCGCTTATTTTACGGTTGGTTTGGCCTACGTAAGATGAGCTGCACTCTCCGCATGGAATTTCGTACACTCTCTGGTTTTCTAGAGGGATTCTTTCTTTAGGTGTTGGCAAGAGATCTTTTACTTTACGGTCTGTGGTGAAAATGGTTTCAATGTTGTGTTTCCTGAGAATTCTTGCGATCTTGTCTGTGGTGCCTTTTATATAAGGAACAAAAGTTTTGGAGCTATTCTCTTGGTTTTCGCGATTTTTTGGGGCCAAGTGTTTGTTTTTTAGAGCCTTGTCTATATGTTCTTTTTTATAACCATTCTTTATTAGGGCGTCTTGCAGTATGTTCATCCCTTTGTGAAAACCTTCGATTACACATCACACCCGTGAAAATATATATATATATATATATATATATATATATATATATATATATATATATATATATATATTTATTTATCAATTTGCAATAAACAATATTGCACCTAGATGCTGCAGCACCTGTATGTGCAAAAAAAAAACAAATCATATCCTAAAATTACAGTGAAAGTCAAACATGGAAACACTTAATCAAGTAAAAAAGTAAACAAAAAAATCACTATGAGTACAGTAAATAGATCCACACCAATACACAATTTAATTTATCACTTTTTCAAATAAACTAATATTCTTTAAAATAAATTCTTTACTTATTTTATTAAAGGTTTTTATTTTATTTATTTGACGGATTCCGGCTGGGAGAATATTGTGACATTTAGGAGCCAAATAATCAATAAATTTAAGATTCATCGTTTTTTTGTTCTCTGGCAATATTCAAAGTTTGTTCATATTTGCTCGAGTCGAGTAGCAATGATTTGTAAAATTCTTAAAATGCATTGATTTGTGACAGTATGAACATATTAACTGTATGTACAAACACTTCATACTACATATATCCTGACTATACAACAGACATGATGGATATGTTTTATTTCGCCTATATATAATTTTAATAATATATTTTTGTATAATATTTAATGGTCCCATATTACACTCATAAGCACCACCCCATACGATCAGACCATATCTTAAAAGCGATTCAACCAACGATTTATAAATTATTTCAAGTAGTTTGGTACTTAAGAATTCTCTCATTATGTAAAACTTACTAATTAATTTACGGATTTTTTTAGATAACTGATATGTTCATTTCATTTTAAGAACTGATCAATGATAATACCTAAATATTTGGTCTTAGTGATAGGAAGTATTTCTAACTTTGGATCGTCATTTATCATTAAGCTCTGAAAATCTGGCCTACCAGCTCGTGTTAAAGAGAATGCCATATAATTAGTTTTCCCTATATTGAGGGACAACTTTAGGGAGTCCAAGCAGTTTTTTTATAATTTTAAAATCATTAATGGCAGTTGATCTTACCTCCTCCCAAGTATTTCCCGAAAATAACATGGCCGTGTCATCGGCATAAGACAGTATTTTACCCCCAATATTAAGACAAAGTAATGAATTTATATAAGAAATAAATAGGACTGGACCCAAAATTGTCCCCTGTGGCACACCCATCAATATCTTTCGTGGTAAACTAATACTCTTATTGTATATATATATATATATATATATATATATATATATATATATATATATATTTATATATATATATATATATATATATATATATATATATATATATATATATATATATCAAGACTAAGATAACTTAAGGTTAGTTTTTATTTCAAATACTTAGTCATGCCGTAATTTTTTTTTAAATACAAAGTAACATAGAAATAAATCATTTCAGTTCATATCGTCAAAAAACGAAAAAAGACGTTTTATTTTTTTTTTTAGGTTATGGGACGATAAAAGTGGCTTAAAATTTTTTTGTGTGGGTACTTTTTGATGTAGAACAACCGGGTGCTTTTTATTTTTTTTTACCGGCTGGGCAGTTTCGACTCTCTTAATCGGCTAGACCTTTTGTCTTACTTATTATCTTACCTGTCGAATTCACCAAAAGTCACTCTCCTAAAATAGTACGAAGAGATAAATAAAAATAAGGAATTAAATTTTTAACAGTTTTTTCTATATCTCATAAATTGTTTGATGTAACTTAGCTCCGATAATTTTAATTGTGTATATTTTTAGATAATTAAAAATTACCATTAGAACATTAGAGGGATGGAGAGATTTAAAAAGTCACTTTGGGGACTGAAACGACTAAATAAAAAGTGTAAAATAAAAAAAAATTATTTGTATTGAACGATATCCCACTTAATGAAAAATCTGATGCCTATTTTTCATACAGGGAGCGAGGAATGGAACTGGCAAACAGTACTATTAGATATCTAGCACAAGGTTATTATTTGAGATTAGAGTAAATATATTTGGTTCGGACAGAGCTATATTTGTACGGAGAACACATGATGAAAGAATGAGTCACAGATACCTAACAGCCATGGTGGAAGCTTGATGGTCTGTGTGAGGAATCTCCACATAGTCAAGGTGTTATCACTGTATACATATATTAAAAGAATGGTATTATAGACCAATTTTTGATGCTAGTGCTGGTACATTTAGAATACCTAGCGAATATTACTTTCAACAGGGCAATGGAACCAAATATTCACCAAAGTTAGTAAGAAAAAGTTTACTCTATTATCTGTCACATTTGTTCAAAAAGCGCCCTCTCCTTCCAATCCATACAAGTTAACCCTCATTGAAGCATCTTGAGTGAGCCATTAGAAAACATGACATATCCAATAAAATTATCTTCAAGAGGTCTTCTTGGAAAAATGTTTGCAGTGTAATAATTTACATTAAACAGTAAAATGGCTCGTTTGAGGTCGAAATCCAGCTGTCTCTCCATCTTTTGGGGGGTCGTCCAGGCGGCCGTTTGGTGTTTGGTTTCTCTCTCATCGCGGTTTTTGCTAGTCTGTCATCGTCCATTCGTTCCACATGATCTCTCCACTGCCTACGACGGTTTCGAACCCACTTTACAACATCTCCCACTCCGCTGTTCTCGCGTATTTTTGCGTTTCTGATTCTATCTCTTAAACTTGTTCCCGTGATCATTCTCAGCGTTTTCATTTTTGTGGTTCTCATAATTTGTTTTGTCTTTGTTGTTTCATTTCTTGTTTCTGCGCCGTAGGTCAGTATCGGTCTTACACAGACCTTGTAAATTTTTGCTTTGCTCTCAACCGTCATATGTTTATTGTTCCAGATTATGTCTCTTAGTTGGCCTGATATCATGGCCGCTTTGTTGGCTTGTGTGCGTACTTCTTCCGTTACTGTCCTGTTACTTGTTATATGTGCTCCCAGGTATTTAAACTTCCCAAACTGTTCGATATGTTTGTCATCAACCATTAGTTTGCACCTTACCGGTTCTTTTGCTATTATCAATGCTTTGGTTTTCTCCACAGATATCTTCATATTATACTGTTTGGCTGTTCGATTGAGATGAAAAAGCATTCTTTGTAAGTTGTCCCCGCTATCTGCTGTCAAGGCAACATCGTCTACAAAGCATATAATCTGAACTGTGTTGTGTCCCATTGGGTATCCAATATTTGTGCTTTTTACCTCATCAATGATTTCGTCCATGATTACATTGTTCGTTTGCTACATGTCATTATTTTGCGTACTGTATAGCAGATTAAAGTCCTATCTCAATTACGTCCATTCCAGCCAATTCTTGTCAAAAGTGTTGTCAATGTGATACAGTAGCGATCGTCATTGATAGTCACAAAAGCATTTTTTTAATTTTCTCAGTAGTGTGTTCGCACAAATGGTTACTTTTAGAGAATGCATCAGAAGTTATTGCAAGGCATGTGGAGCTCTGCTTTTAATATAAACCCACATTTCTGTGCTAACTTTGGTTAGTAGACTGCAGTTCTTGAGGCGGCAGGATCTTGTGATTATAAAGATGTAAATCTTCTGTCGAAATTCATTGGAGAGTGCTGCAATAGAAGTTTTACAAGAGCAATCCGGATGGAGAAATAGTGGTTCTACGACAGTAACACTCATAACGGCGATGTTTTCGGTCAGTTTTTTAGGGGATGAAAGGTAATATAAAGGTAATATTTTTTCCCTTTCAATGAAAATGTTCACACTAAAATAAACATGTTACTTGCGAGTCATCACTGGAAAATATTTTCCATCTTAGTAATGGATTTTCACTGTGAATTCCAGACTATAATGGAACGTTTTTGTAAATGCCTAAATTTCAACTAAAAAACTACCAAATATGGCTGACTCAAGAACTCTTTAGTTATTTGAACTGTCTTTGATGTCGTATAAATAATGAAATACCTGAATCTCTTATCTGCATTAACTTACATGTAAAAATGTTTTTCTGGCCGACATTAAAGAAATTGATTGGATGATAATGTTTTATTTGAAAATATACATCTAATATTTGTTGAAAAAAGCTTAGTTTCTATAATAAGTATCTCAGCAATATTGCTGACCTAAATTAAACAGATTCCTGTATAAATATGAAATATTATTTTGTTGTTAGGAATATGTAGGTCAGCAAAAATGATCTTTGGAATAACCTCGGGCCGTATTCGCCCTTAATAATTTCTGGCATCTCAAATTTGATCCCAAATCAAATAACTTTGCCAGTATTGCACCTTCGGGGTAGATATAACCGTTTACTCTGCCTTCAATAAAAATAAAAATAAGATGCTTTTAGGCCAATCCATGGGCGCAGTTAGGGTTTATATCACCTTTTCATTGGATGGGATTTAAATTAGACTTGATGATTAGGTATATATTGATTTTTTTTAACTTCGGTTTTTCGCCATTTTAAATCTTTAAAGTGTTTTCACAATATATACATATATAATACATTATATATATATATATATATATATATATATATATATATATATATATATGTATATATGTATATGTATGTATATATATATATATATATATATATATATATATATATATATATATATATATATATATA
The DNA here is from genome assembly GCA_034092305.1 of Diaprepes abbreviatus. NCBI lineage: Eukaryota > Metazoa > Arthropoda > Insecta > Coleoptera > Curculionidae > Diaprepes > Diaprepes abbreviatus. Next base: position 266,587 of record JASJET010000171.1, read on the forward strand.
TATATTTAGTTGTCGATCACTTTGGCTTCCGTCGAAAAACAATACAATTTAACATCCATCGATATACACGAGTATATTTTTTGTATATTGTTTGTACAAATTACGGTAATATTGACATCCGTGCTTTCGACGGTAAAGGTAAAATCCATTTGTATAATATATTTTTTGGGTATAACTTGGGTATGCTGTTGGTTCCATATATTCCGTTTGTGGTAAAATAGGATCCTTACAGTGTTGTCGGTTTCCCAGACAATAGAACCGTGATGTTAAGCTTTTAAAAACTTAATATGACCGTTTACTGTAAGACAGTGTCAGAATAAGATTTTTGATAGTTGGTGTGTTTTGTGCTGTGTGCAGCCTTATAAAAGAAAGGTAAGTTAATATTGATCTTAATCCAATAATTAAAAAAAAAACATTTGTAGCTTAAAAAAGAATAGGTTATAAAATGTATATCCCTCATATGTAATGTTGGGTAATATTAGATATAAACTCACTTGGGTAAATTATAAATTTTGTTTCTTATTAAAATTACTTGATAAAAGATTGCAAATGATTATTTTGTGCAATCCATTAAAATTGGATTCATTTCATACATTAACTTTTATGAAAAATACATTTATAATTTTATTTTGGAGTATATACTGGTAATTCTTTTTTTCGTGAGGTATATGAAATTTTAATATCAATTAATAAGCAATAAACATGGTGACGTTCCGCATACGATTGCGCGTTTTACGAAAAGCGATTAAATATTTGTTAAATCTTTTATTTTAACATATCTGGGTTATTCTTTAAGACCACATTTCTGAATTATTTTAAAATATATAGGGTAGTTTAAAGAAGGGTAATTATTGAAACAGAAGTAAATAACAAATTTTTGAAACATTTTTTGTACCCACTAATTTGGGGGCGAAAAACAAGAATCTGAAGTTTATTTTTGGCGGTGGTGGCCTTTGAGATAAATGTATTTTCTATTTACAGGTTAGACTATTTTTTAATATTCCGTGCCAAAACGGAATCACTTCAGTGTCCGTCCGTCTGTCACACCTGATTTTCTTAGAAATTATGCGACGTAAAATTTTGAAATTTAGCACAAAGATAGTGTGATGGTCCAATTATAGACGTGAATCATAAAAAAATGAATTTTGATTTTGGGTGTTAATTTCAGAGGGTAAATTGGCAAATTTTTCTTGGATAATTTTGCATTATTTTGTTATTTTTACTACATTATTACTAAAATAAACCATTATAGATCCATAAACCTGACTATTTTCCACTTTGAGCGCTATCTATATATATATATATATATATATATATATATATATATATATATATATATATATATATATATATATTTCCGGCAAAACTTGACTTAAATAGAGGTCCAAGTTTATGGAGACTACACGGATGATTGGGAAAGATACACGTGGATCCCACAGATGAGTCCACCACCGGTATCGGGACGAAACATTCGTACATTTTAGGTGGTCGCAAATTAGATTGTGATTATATGTCTTCAACACCAGAGACATGATTGCAACATGGCGCCCAGGTAGGGACGACAAGACGGAAGGCTGTCGAGTCGTGGCTTTGTGCTAAAGCCGGTACCCTACTTTGGAAAGACTACCTAGGATGTTCTTTTCACTTCCTTTTCAGGCCTGTGCTTTCTAACGGCTTGGACTGTCCGACAGTTAAAGCCGGAAAGCAAATGCCTTAGGAGGGCATGTTGTGGAACTTAACATCTTACCACCGCTTTCCGGCAAAACTGGACTTAAATAGAGGTCCAAGTTTGTGAAGAATACAAGGATGGCTGGGAAAGATACCGGTCGATCTCACTGATGAGTCCACCACCGGTATCGGGACGAAACATCCGTACATTTTAGGTGGTCGCAAATTAGATTGTGATTACATGTTTTCAACACCAGAGACATGATTGCAACAATATCAATATACATATATATATATATATATATATATATATATATATATATATATATATATATGGTGTTCCAAAAGTACAGCAATAACCGAATATTTTCTAAGCAAAGCATTTTTGAGAAAAATATTTTAAACGAAAGTTGTAGGAAATCAAACGGCGCATATGATGGTGACCTAGACCTAGACTTTCAAGGTCTATTGAAGATTAAGTTGAGTTTTACGAATAGAAACCCCTTTATTGTAGAAATGGAAAGCGGAGAAAATTACCTATCTAACGATACAAATAATATCTAGAGGTCATTTCAAGGTCAGGAAACAGCAGAATATTTTCTCAGTAAAGCATTTTAGAGAAAAATGTTTCAGATGAAAGTTGTAGGGAACCAAACGAGGCATTTGATGGTGGCCTTGACCTTGACCTTCAATGTCATTTGAAGGTTGAGTTAAATTTTTCAAACTTTGAAATGACCTCTAGATGTCGTTATCTTATTTATACCGTTGGATAAAATTTTTTTCCGCTTTCCCTTTTTGTAATAAAAAATGAGGGTTTCTATTTGAAAAATTGAACTTAATCTTCAAATGACTTTGAAGGTCAAGATCACCAGTAAATGCTCGGCTTGGATATAAAGTTTTTTTAGTACAGGTTGGATTTGCGATTGATACATACAAATTTATGAGACAAAAAATAGAGTTGTGTTGCAATTACAATGTAAATATATGAGTATGCTACATAAATGTCTTCTTTTCCAAAATACAACCTTATTTAATAAATTTGTTTCATTTCTACATTTTTAATTATCTACATAGGAGTTTATAAAAAGGAATAAGTCAGACCATCGATAAAATATAGTAAGAATTGTAGCATTTTTTGAGATGCAATATATTTGAATTGAAACATTACATATATTACTATTTGAATATATTTAGATATTTATCATGTACGTACTCAATACGCATTTAACCTTTTTTTTAGGATATATATGATGCTGGTATGTATCCCTTTAAAATTAAGTGATATCGGATGTGTATACCACTAAGTTATAACCGGTTGGGAAACATTCAATTATGTAACATATAAAAATATTTAACAGCCGATGTCAGTGATTTTTTCTTAATTTTTTTATGATTTAATGTCGGATTATAAAAAAATCAATTTCCCATCATACAGGTTTCTGTAACGTTACATAAATAACAGAAAGTAGGCTCTTGATACTAAAATAAGTTTTTAATTGATATTATTTTTTTCTTTTGAAATCTTACAAGTATTTTCATAGCTTTTGCAAATTCACAATCACAAATTTTCAGTATAATGTGACCAATCATTTTACACTTTTTAGTCAGTTTTAAAAACGTGGTATATTAAAATTTTTTTTATTTAAATAATTATTATAAAATCGTTTATATGAGTCTTTTTTCTAAATTTCTAAGCCTATTGGTGTATGTATTATACTGTACTAGCGACCCGCCCCGGCTTCGCACGGGTGCAATGCTGATACTGAATACACTACAGAAAAACTGTGACTATTTATTTTATTTTTTCAACAATTATTACATCTGCCTCTGGCGCGCTATTTATAGGCACGCTGCCGCCGCCCCGGTCGGCCAGTACCGCCGCAAGCGCTACTTCCCGCAATTTTAAATCTGTAATATCTTCGAAAATATTCATTTAAATCTTGTGCTGTAAAGGACCATATAGATCTATATTAAATCAACAATGTATTTAAGCTATTTAATTGGATAAGGATTAATGCTGTATTGGTTAAAATCGCTTCAAAATTTGCCATTATTTGTCGTAAAAAGTAAATGACAAAAAAATGTTATTGTGGGATATCCATGAGAGATAGACATATACCATCGCGGAGTTTTCTGTAGACCTTTTCAATGTGTACAAATAATTAGTACATTATTTTGATAAATCTCGTAGGGTTCAGCCTGCGTTTGCAATGTAAGCGGAAAAAAATATGATAATTAACGACATCACATTAGAAACCTCAAAAATAACAGTATTTCTCCACTCTTTAATGGATGTTATTATACATATAAACCTTCCTCTTGAATCACTCTATCTATTGAAAAAAACCGCATCAAAATCCGGTGCGTAGTTTTAAAGATTAAAGCATACAAAGGGACATAGGGACAGAGAAAGCGACTTTGTTTTATACTATGTAGTGATAACTAGAAAGCCTACAAAGGTTACTAATCAAAAAATCTTGTTTATTTTTTTCGATGATAGATAAAGAATCTGTAAAGTGGATCCCGTTTCCGGTTAACACATTTTGAAATATGCTCTATTTTTTAATGTCCAACAGTAGTAAGCCATCACGTTTATATTTCAATGAAATACAGGATCTAGTCCAGCGGATAAGATACTTTTTCGTGTATGCCTGTGAAATTATTTTAAAAATTGCTTCTAATTAATTTTGTTAAATAAATTACAATTTATTCAAATTAAATTTTATTTCCTCGTTATTAAAGGTAGACACTATCTCATACATTACAATAAACATAATCATCATTAACAGAGCGTCAATAAATAAATATATTCCCAGCATTAATATTTATCATTAGAATGGAAAATTCATTAAAATGTAATCAAGTCAAAATTTCAGCATGCAACTATGTAATTAGGTTCAAGTGGAAATAATACGAGAAATCAGAGTAAAAAAGTCTTTTATTTAGTGGAATACTATTTGTTCATAATTTTTATTATGTCTGAAGTTATGAAGGAAACAAGATGCTTTGTTGGAAATAGCAGCGGGATTGACAAGAAGAAAATTGATAGAAATATTTGTTTATAAAAATTATATAAAACTACTAAATATTTTACTTTTATATATATATATATATATATATATATATATATATATATATATATATATATTTATATATATATATATATATATAAAACCGCCATATGCTGGCGCGACGGTGAATTAAAACAGAAATATATAAAATCGAGTACACGAAACGCGCTGCCCAAAGGATAGGGGTCGCATTTTTCGGTACTGGCAACCAAGCCTACTGCTAATTTCAGCAGCCAAAGCCATGTGTCGCACCAAATGATCCGACCATGAGAGCACCGTTTAGCGTGTTTCAAAGCCAAACAAGTAAATAAATAAATAGATAAGTTTTTGTCCGTGTAATTTAAAATAAAATAGAATAAAATATTGGCGAAGCGGACGTAAAAACTTGTCAATCTACATGATTCTCGTGTTAAAAAGTGCGGAGCACTCCAAAATATGGAGTCCTAATATGACGAGTCCCCTATTAGGATGAAACAGCGCTGTCGCTATCTGTCGGACCTGGAGTTTTTCCATATTTTGGAGTGCTCCGCACTTTTTAACACGAGAATCATGTAGTTTGACAAGTTTTCACGTCCGCTTCGCCTATATTTTATTCTATTTTATTTTAAATTACAAGGACAAAAACTTATTTATTTATTTATTTACTTGTTTGGCTTTGAAACACGCTAAACGGTGCTCTCATGTTGGGATCGTTTGGAGCGACACGTGGCTTTGGCTGCAGAAATTAGCAGTAGGCTTGGTTGCCAGTACCGAAAAATGCGACCCCTATCCTTTGGGCAGCGCGTTTCGTGTACTCGATTTTATATATTTCTGTTTTAATTCACCGTCGCGCCACTATATGGCGGTTTTTTACAAACAACAAAAAAGCCTGACGAGTCCCATATTAGGACAAAACAGCGCTGTCGTCATCTGCCGGACCTGGAGTTTTTCCATATTTTGGAGTGCTCCGCACTTTTTAACACGAAAATCATGTGGATTCACAAGTTATATATATATATATATATATATATATATATATATATATATATATATATATATATATATATATATATATGTTTATGCGGATTTCACGGATTCCTCCGTGTGAGATGCAATAGCAGTGGACATATCCACATTATGCCGTTGTAGTGCTGAAATCACATTCAGCAAGCGTACAACTATATGCAGCTCCGCGTACTTCATATATATATATATATATATATATATATATATATATATATATATATATATATATATTTTGTATGAAATTTCGTCATTTTGGTACTTAGAAATGTAAACATTAATATGTAGACTTATAAAAAAATGTTTACTGTATTACCCTTTGTTAAAAATTCATTTATTAAGGGAGTAAGATAGGAGATAAAACTTTATATGAAACTTCTTCATTTTTGAAGTTAGAAATCTAAAGATTAGTATATAGGCTTATGGTTGGAAAGAAAAGTTTACTGTGCCACCCTTTTTTTTGTAAATTCATCCCTTAGGGGGCAAAACAGGGAATGAAAGGTTGCACGAAATTACTATTTTGGAGACAGAATTTCGAAAAACTTCAGTATTGTTTTTTAACCAAAAGCCTAAATATAAAATGTATGTTACTTACCTTTACAAAATGGGATAAGAAGAATACAAACTTTTATCTCTTATTTTTAAATATGAAAATTTCACTAAGAAATAAAGAAATCTATCTGCCGTATTTAAATAGTTGCCTTTCAGGCAGAAATGGAAAGAATATATACAAACAGTTTGTTTCCTGCAAATACAACTCTGGTCCTCTCCCCATACGCGTTTCGAGCACCTTATGGTCTCGTCAGTGGAGTTGTATCTGACCGAGAGCAACATTTGTAGGAAGCAACTGCTATATAAAATATAAATTTGAAAATATGTAGGTAGGGTAATAAAAAAAATTATATAGCAGTTGTTTCCTGCGGATGTTGCTCTCGGTCCGATACAGCTCCACTGACGAGACCATAAGGTGGTCGAAACGCATATGGATAGAGGACCAGAGTTGCATTTGCAGAAAACAAACTGTTTATATATATTCTTTCCTTTTTTCTATCTGAAAGGGTAATACATATAAACAATTATTTAAGTACGGCAGATAGATTTCTTTATTTCTTACTGAAAATTTGATATTTAAAAATTTCACACTATTCCGGTGATTGTAAAGATGTCGTTTAACTAGCGATATTTTTCAGTCTGGCATCGAAGTCGGTAGGTTTTTACTATCCTACCGAGATACTTTGGAATTTGTATTTTATATGGCAGTTGTTTCCTGCGGATGTTGCTCTCGGTCCGATACAGCTCCGCCGACAACTCCATAAGGTAAACTGTTTGTATATATTCTTTCCTTTCTCTGCCTGATAATATATATAAACAACTTTATATCTCTTATATTACCCTCTGACCCGTGGAATTTACCAAAAAGTTTAGGTATGTAAATACTGATTTCTAGCCAGAAACCTGAATACTAAATTTTACATTTCTTACTTCAAAATAATTAACTAAAAAATCCCCGTACACCCTTATTTACCCCGTAAGGGTGTATCAGAAAACACAAACATGTTAATGCCAATTTATAGCCAGAAGATTAAATATTAAATTTCATGTATTCCACGTATTGAACGTCCATCATGGTGGCAGGTATATAAGTAGTTCAGAAGCGACAAACTTGGGTTTCCCATTATGAGCGTTTTCCTCAGGTGGTTCACCTCGCTATGCATCTAGAAAATGGGAAAAGAGTTTATTTTAATATCGAAAATTTGGTTGATAAAATATCCAATCCCCCTGGCATCTGACATTTGGAAGAACAAACAATCTGAAAGGAGAAAAACGGGGGTAAATCTTGGTGGATGATCAGGCGTTAAAAAAGAGCATGCTCTGGGGAAAGTTTACACAGCACACCCAAATAATACTGAGTTGTCCGATGACCAATTTTGCATCTGATGACTTGTTAAGGTGGGTACACCATCCTGCTGCAGCACATACCGCTTTCCAGATAACACAGCTTCCATCCACGGCTTCACTACATTTGTTAGAATAAGCTAGTAAACTTCTTTTATGACATTATTCCCTAGCACGTGAACATTCGCCGGAACTTTCGTTCTTGCAACAATGAAGACATCTTCAGGATCGTGGGTGAACCACCGGTTATTGTTTCTTACGGAACACAAAATCAAATTGTAGCGTTTAACTCGCTTTGCCCTGGTGGCTTCGTAAATCATCTGCACCACTTTAATTATGTCAGAATTGTAGCGGAGGTCTTCCTCGATGCATAGTTTTCTCATTCGCATCAATAACCGACGACAATTTTCAGATCGACTGCCCTGGATCCTCAAGAACCAGTTCCTGGGCTTGTTGAATGATATCGGGCGCTCCTTCAACTGGGTTGTCCTCGCCGGTATTGATAAAGTTTCGTTGGAATTATTTAATTCTGCGATGACATCATACACAGTCGATCTCAGATACTCGAAGAACCCAACTCAATACTTGGTTTCAACATTGCGACTGTTTCGAAGTTATGATGGTTTAGTATATGCGTCAAGTTATTTGAATACTAATCGCGATATCCACCAAAGGTATAAAACGCCGGAAATTTCAAATTGAAATTTGTGCAGATTTTGATGCCATACCCTGTACTTTTCGATTTTTATTTGTTGCAATAATTTTGTCAAGCCTTCCCCCGAAAGTTTTTTCTTGTTTGATGATAGAATTAACATTTATAATTTGATTTTTTATAATAAACCAGTGACGAATCTGTAACAAATGCAAGGAAAGAAATATATTTTCTTTTCAACATTATTTCCAATTTCTCTAAATAAAGTGTGTATATTAAGCTACGAACTCCACTGAGACGAGTGGTAGCTTCTGCGTGTGATCCATCTTATTAATCTGACTAGATAAATTAAATAGAGGGAATTATGCGGTCTTCCAAGAAATTGCTGCTGCCGGTATATTTTCTTCGCTAAACACTAAAATTATCACAGTTTAAGAATATTAAGCTGAAGTGATTCTCAGAACCTCAGTAGCGGTAATACTTTAGTAAAATTATGATACATAATAAAATTGAATTGTATTATAATAGTTGATAATCATTGTGTTTTTTAAGAAATATATTCTTTGCCTTAAAACTCTGATCCGATTGTTTATTAAATATTGTAGTATTCATATTATATTTTGAAAATATGGATATTTATGATTAATAATTTTCGGATATTATATTTTAAACAGCTTTGCACGAAGGAACAATGACGAAAACAGAAGATTGACTTACATTGTAACAGCTTCTACTAAGTAAGGAACTCAATCAATTTATTATAAAAAATTTATGACAATAATTTTCCATGCGAAATGGTAGATATCTGTTGGACTTATATTGTTTTTATTTTTTTTTAGTTGAATATCACGACGTTTCGGCTAGTAGTTATTTCTAGCCGTTTTCAAGTGAAACTAAATAAATCCCTTTGCTACATAACTATTTATACTAAAGTAAATGCAGTGGGGTGTAACTGAGATGGGTGCAGTCATGCCTGCTATGGCAAAATTCCATTTTTATGCTGCATTTAGTTTTAGTTTACAATTATTAAGAAGTGGTTTCCACACTTCTCTTATATCTAAAGATGGTTTATTAAAACAACTTGGATTCTGATGTATAACCGCGGCTTCTTTGAATTTCGGTTTTCTCCAATGTTGTTCTCGGTGTAGTATTTTAGCTTCAGACCATTTTATGTGGTGTCCATGAGGCATGGTTGGCGGCACCAGATTTTTCTGTTTCTTTTCGAGATGTGCATTTTTGGTGTTCTTTGATCCTTACGTCAAGAGGTCTCTTTGTTTCGCCAACGTAGGAATTGCCACATTCATATGGTATTTGATATACACAGTTTTTCATGTCCCTCTGAGTTGTTGGTTTGATCCTAGTGAGCCGACTTCTCAGAGAGTTATTGGAATTAAAAATAACGTCGATTTTATATCGTTTTCCTATTCTTCTAACTTTTTCTGAAATGCCTTTAACATAGGGGATGTCCAAAACTGGTTGTCGTTCTTCATTCGTTGTCGATGTTGTCCTATTTCTGCGTTGTTCTAGAAATTTATCCACTAGATATACTGGGTATCCGTTGGCTGTCAGATCATTTTTAATGTAATCTATCTCTTTCATCAAGTTCTCGTTGGAGTTACAGAGAGTTAAGGCTCTATCTACGAGATTTCTTATAATTCCTTGTTTGGTGTTGTTGGAGTGATTAGATGAATAATTAAGGTATTGTCCTGTGTGCGTGGCTTTTCGGTAAACCGAAGTTCGAATTTGTCTGCCACTTCTTTCAACCAAGACATCTAAGAATGATAATTTATTTCTATTTCTTTCCCCATGGTGAGTTTAATAGTTGGGCTAATATTGTTGAGATGAAAAAGGAAGAACCCCACATCTTTATGGACTCTCAAAAATACTTAAGCAAGACATGCCCTTACGACCTATCACGAGTTCCCGGAACTCTCCGACTTCTGAACTTGCCAAATTTCTTCTTCCAATCCTGAGACCATTACAAGGAAATACATCGTCCTGGGTTAAGAACTCGCAACATTTCGTAGAAATTATACATGAAATAGAAGTACAACCGGAAGACCATTTTATTAGGTTTGACGTGGAAAGCCTATACAGCAACGTTCCAGTAAAGGAGTCACTAAAATTATAAGAAAGAAACTTGAAGAAGACCAGACCTTAGCAGAAAGAACATCTTTACCACCGCACGCCATTATGGACTTGTTGGAAAGTTGTTTGACTAATTCCTATTTTCAAGAAAAAGAAAAATTCTACATCCAGGATAATGGACTACCGATGGGATCTTCACTTTCACTGGTGGCCGCAAATATTTTCATGGAATGGTTCGAGACGTTTGCAATTGAATCCACAACTAAGAAACCCAAGTTATGGCTCAGATACGTAGACGATATTTTTATTATTTGGAGTAGAAATGACGAAGAACTTCGAAACTTCATTTTTCATCTCAACAATATCAGCCCAACTGTTAAACTCACCATGGAGAAAGAAGTAGAAAATAAATTACCATTCTTAGATGTCTTGGTTGAAAGAAATGGCAGATATATTCGAACTTTGGTTTACCGAAAAGCCACGCACACGGGACAATACCTTAATTATTCATCTAATCACTCCAACAACACCAAACAAGGAATTATAAGAAATTAGCGACCCGCCCCGGCTTCGCACGGGTGCAATGCTGATACTAAATACACTACAGAAAAACTGTGACTATTTATTTTATTTTTACAACAATTATTACATCGGCCTCCGACGCGCTATTTATAGGCACGCTGCCGCCGCCCCGGTCGGCCAGTACCGCCGCAAGCGCTACTTCCCGCAATTTTAAATCTGTAATATCTTCGAAAATATTCATTTAAATCTTGTGCTGTAAAGGACCATATAGATCTATATTAAATCAACAATGTATTTAAGCTATTTAATTGGATAAGGATTAATGCTGTATTGGTTAAAATCGTTTCAAAATTTGCCATTATTTGTCGTAAAAAGTAAATGACAAAAAAATGTTATTGTGGGATATCCATAAGAGATAGACATATACCATCGCGGAGTTTTCTGTAGACCTTTTCAATGTGTACAAATAATTAGTACATTATTTTGATAAATCTCGTAGGGTTCAGCCTGCGTTTGCAATGTAAGCGGAAAAAAATATGATAATTAACGACATCACATTAGAAACCTCAAAAATAACAGTATTTCTCCACTATTTAATGGATGTTATTATACATATAAACCTTCCTCTTGAATCACTCTATCTATTGAAAAAAATCGCATCAAAATCCGGTGCGTAGTTTTAAAGATTTAAGCATACAAAGGGACATAGGGACAGAGAAAGCGACTTTGTTTTATACTATGTAGTGATCTTGTAGGTAGAGCCTTAACTCTCTGCAACTCGAATGAGAGCTTGATGAAACAAATAGATTACATTAAAAATGATCTGACAGCCAACAGATACCCAGTATATCTAGTGGATAAATTTCTAGAACAACGCAAAAATAGGACAATATCGACAACGAATCAAAAACGAAAACCAGTATTGAACATCCTCTATGTTAAAGGCATTTCAGAAAAATAAATTCGACGTTGTTTTCAGTTCCAATAACCCTCTGAGAAGTCGGCTCACTAGGGTCAAACTAACAACTCAGAGGGACATGAAGAATTGTGTATATCAGATACCATGTGAATGTGGCAATTTCTACGTTGGCGAAACAAAGAGACCTCTCGACGTAAGGATCAAAAAACACAAAAAATGCCCATCTCGAGGAGAAACAGAAAAATCTGGTGCAGCCAACTATGCCTGGACTCATGGCACCACATAAAATGGTCTGAAGCTAAAATACTACACCGAGAACACCATTGGAGAAAACGGAAATTGAAAGAAGCCGCGGTTATACATCAGAATCCGAGTTGTTTTAGTAAACCATCTTTAGATATAAGAGAAGTGTGGAAACCACTTCTCAATAATTGTAAACTACAACTAAATGCAGCATAATAATGGGATTTTGCCATAGTAGGCATGACTGCACCCATCTCAGTCACACCCCACTGCATTTATTTTTAGTATAAATAGTTATGTAGCAAAGGGATTTATTTAGTTTCACTTGAAAACGGCTAGAGATAACTACTAGCCGAAACGTCGTGATACTCAACAAAAAAAAAATAAAGACAATGGAAGTCCAACAGATATCTACTATTTCGCAGAAACAACGTTGTCTATGACCTTCAAACAAACAATAATTTTCCATACTCATATGTTCAGAACTAATAATATATTTAGATAAAAATACAGTATTTCGAAATATTAAAAAGTAATATCTATTTACTTGAAAACCGCTACGTGGTCTTTAGGCGTGAAACTTTCGGTCCACACAAAAACAATAGGAAGTTATTTTTAGCCCGTTATTAGAAAATCCTTTTTTGTATCTCACCGTGCACTTACTTTAAAATGCATAGTGTGACACCATATGGGACTACACGAAAAGGCTATAAAAGGAAAAGCATATGCGTAAAATGGCTCACTTGAGAGTTGCAAATGTCACAGAGATATACAGGCCTTGTTCACACTTGTACCCTTTTAAGGATGTCGTCGGATGTGAAATAAAGCAGGTAGAAAAGTAGAGAGTGGAATAAGATCAGTATTTAGTAAATAAACATGTATTCTAAATGAATAAGTTTAAAAAAAATTAAGAGCTGCGTCATTTCTCAGACATATTGTTCCCAGATAATTTTAAGAATAATTGTTTAATTAAATCAAAAGTGAAGAATGACATAAGAGTAATTAATAGTACTTAATGTAGACTGCGAATTCCATAGAAGAAAGTTCAGAAAGAGATAGAGAGTTTTCAATGAGAGGTACGTCTCTTTCTAATTTCGGTCACGTGACAGGGATACCCAATGACGTTGAGAGCAGGCGCGGATCCAAGGGGGGCCCCCCAAGAGCTTTGAGTTCAGGAAAATATACCCGATTTTATCTCTTACACTATAGTTAATTCAAGGACTAGAGAGAGTAATAAATCATTTTTTACCCTTTTTCCTTCGCAAACTACCTGTGTTCTTTAGTTCGGTGTCTTTGGCAAAATCTGTTAGATATATATTTTTTTCCTAGGAATGGGTTAGAAATTTTATAATCAAAAATACCGGTCTATAATAATGGATTATTTGGGTTGGATAACAATAGACATTTGAAAGTGTTCAAAAGGATTTTAATCCTTGTCATAGGGGTCGGAAAGAGGTGTATTTTATCACTAAGTATTTATGGCATAAAATATTATTCGGTAATAAATTTAAAATAAAAAGTTTTTATATTATTATTTTATTTCTTATGATTTCTTAATAATTCACATACAGTACAAAATACAGATAATTTTGACATATTTAACACAAATCACAACTGTATTTTTATTATTTTTAATTTTGGCATAAAAACCGTTTTAGGCACATTCAAACTAAAACATAGCCTTATTCTTTAAAAAATTCGAAGTTACAATTTAAATACTTACAAAATACTCATTGTCAAAAAGAAAAGAAGTTAAACATATAAAAAATAAATTCGTCCATATAATATTAAAATTTTTTTGGGGCTATCGGTCATTTTATTATTAATTATAAACATTTTTAGGAAATTTGACGTTTCAGATTATTTATTTTTTAAATTAAACACTAAAAAGGGATTCAAATGTAATTACTTTTTATATGTTACAGTTAAAATTAGATCTACTTATTTTTATTTCTATTGCACTGGCATCTTAATTTAATTTCCTTTATTATATGAAATATCCGATAGGCTTAAAAAAATAAAATAAACGTGTTAATTCTAGACGCTTAAGAAAAAGACACAAATATAATAATAAAATAATAAAGAAATTACGGCTAATTGGAATTAAACATATATAAAATTAAAGAATGAGACACACTAAAATAAAAATGTATAAAAAAATTAAAAAAATATATAAACAACATTAAACAATAAAATACAACAAAAACAAATTGTGTTTACACTGGTAAACATTACGTATCTAATTCGTAATCAAATTCAGTGAAGCTATCGTCGCTCAATTAATTAAGTTTCCACATTTTGTTTTATTCTTTCATTATATGGATTTTCCCCAATTTTCCGCAGTAACTTTGTTCAAAAAAATCTTTCAAAAGTTCATCTAAATTACTAATTTTATACATTGTATTATTTCTAGCAACTCTGCCTTTTACTTGAGAGAGATATTTCCTTCTCCAACGGACAGTTTTCGGACGATCTATAAGAACAGATTTCCTATCTGGTTTTTTCCATCAAAAATTAAGTTCTCTGAGCAATTTCTAGAGCTCAGTTCTTTTAATTTCAGGTAAATCCCGATCTTCATTGATTTTAGTATGAATTTTGTTGACGGATGGGATCTGCTTCTCACGATAAAATTTATGTACAACTCCTTTTACTGCAGTTTTCATCTCTTCTTCCAACGAGGTTTTTCATCTGCCTGTGATCGAATGGGGGAGTACGAAACATTCCAGTCGTTTTTTCTCCTTCAGTATTCAGTACATAGTAGATTTTCCTGTCATGTTGGAACACATCTCAACAAAGCTTTTAACATTATTATCTAGATATTGATATTTTAGGGCATCATAAGCATTCATCGTAATAAGTTTTTTATTGAGGAAAAATGCCTTGGTTTAACGATTTTGGAATAAATATAGAAGTGGAGGCAATATTTTTTCGGTATCTTACTAATCTTAAATAATATATAAAAACAAGCACAAACAAGATAAATCACTAAAGACACACTGTAAGGTGTACTTTTCTCACTGACAGAAATAAAAATGAACTATCAGAAATTTTATTATTGCAGTAAATTTATAAAAGCTTATAATATTAAAATATGATTAGATTTACGCAGTCCTCCGTTACCTGCGGTACTGGAGCAAGTACGTTGGGGATTTCGGTAACAGGTTTATTACTCTCTCTAGTTCTTGAATAGAGTATAGGAATGTGTATGCTTGCGATCGCCCCCTCCCCCTCCCAAGAGCTCAGAATTCAGGAAAATAGAACGGATTCTGCCTTTTATATTAGGAATGTGTATGCTGCTGACACTCCCTCCCCGTTGACAACTTTTTTTTCTTGCGATAGCCGCCCCCCAATAGCTTTGAGTTCAGGAAAATAGACCCGATTCTGCCTCTTATACTAGGAATGTGTATGTTGCTGGCATCCCCTCCTCTCCAAGAGCTTCAAATTCAGAAAAATAGGCATGACCCTGCCATTTAGAAATGGGAATGTCTCCGGTGTCCCCCCCCCCCCCCCCCGTCGACAACTTGCTTTCACTTGCCATAATGTACTTTTGTGATGTCATCCGCCCCTGGTTGAGAATATCCTGCTTAGATCCGCCCATAAAAAGAGACGTACTACTGATGGAAACGGGAACCACCCCTTGGGAAACGCTGGCTTAAATGACAATTGACCAAAGAGGAGCAATGAACTAATACTGAAATTTTTAACTTGTGTCTATTGATTTCTGCTTCTGACAAACACACAAAGAAAAAATTGTAATATTTGCCAAAAGAAACATTAAATCTGTTTGATGTGGGCGCGCCACCGTTCCCTGATATTTTGTTTTTCAGTATAGGTGAACGACCTCATTAGACATCGCATTTAAAATAAATGATCGATTTCAGATCTCATGAAAATTGTTGTTTCATTGCCGGTTTTATATTCAATTTACCTTTTGCGATGAAAATTAGAAAACACGAGGCATTTCCAATTCAAATTTGCTAAGTGCAGGTTGAAATGAATATTTCCTTAGGGAGAGATGTGATTTCGTGTCTAAGTGACGGTTGAGTTTCGCATCAACGATCGGATGATTATCTTGTATAGTCTTGCATAGGTTGGTGCCGGTAAAATACCACGGGCATTGTAATGTCATTATTATTGTGAGGCTTATAATTGGCGTTCTTTGCCTGTTTTTGCTTAAGCGAGTTATACACGCTCCTTTTTGTCTCACGTTTGGCTTGCACAATGTAAGATCAAAGACCATTAAGCTGACGTTATATAACAATCTTTGGTAAGGCGGAGTTACAGCTGAATTGTTTACAAATAGCAGCTAGAGAATCTCAAGAAGAATTGACTAGCAACTGAGTACCGCGGAGAATATATATATATATATATATATATATATATATATATATATATATATATATTTAGTTGGTTATTTTCTTCGGAATATGGTTCATTTTTATATTGAAACTACATATATAGAGTAGTCATACTTATTGTATATATATATATATATTTTTATTTTTCAGGACGTTTCGATTCTTTCGAATCTTTATCAACTGATGCGGATGCATTAAGAACATAGATTTTTGTTTTAAACAAAAATTAATTACGTCACAAACCAATTGTAATCACTCACTCTTTTGTATATTCACTTTTTAAAAGTATTTTTAACGGTCCAGTTAGAAGAATGGGCACTACATTTTTTACCCTATAACTGCCTTGACTTGACTCAAGTCAAATATATTTAATGGTTCAAGAAAAATTAATTCCTATATTATATATATACATATATATATATATATATATATATATATATATATATATATATATATATCCTTTATTTTGTCTTTTCTTGAGTTTAGGTTCTATATTTAATAAAAACACAAAACAATTGACGTTTCGCCCTTTATTCAAGGCATTTTCAAAATTTTTTCCACCTAAAAATATTTTTATATAATTAAAATACGCCACATAAAAAATATATCTACAATTTCAAAAAACAAACAAGACACTTAAAAACAGTATTTAAATTTTTAAAATTCTTAAAAATATTTAATTTTACCGGTACACACCTTGACATTTTGCTACTCTATTACTAAATAAAATTTAATCTTTACAACGCCTACTGAGGATACATGGAATGCGAATGTGTTTTGGTTTTTTTTATATTTTACAATGCACAAAAAAACAAATCACTACATAGTATAAAACAAAGTCGCTTTCTCTGTCCCTATGTCCCTTTGTATGCTTAAATCTTTAAAACTACGCACCGGATTTTGATGCGGTTTTTTTCAATAGATAGAGTGATTCAAGAGGAAGGTTTATATGTATAATAACATCCATTAAATAGTGGAGAAATACTGTTATTTTTGAGGTTTCTAATGTGATGTGGTTAATTATCATATTTTTTTCCGCTTACATTGCAAACGCAGGCTGAACCCTACGAGATTTATCAAAATAATGTACTAATTATTTGTACACATTGAAAAGGTCTACAGAAAACTCCGCGATGGTATATGTCTATCTCTCATGGATATCCCACAATAACATTTTTTTGTCATTTACTTTTTACGACAAATAATGGCAAATTTTGAAGCGATTTTAACCAATACAGCATTAATCCTTATCCAATTAAATAGCTTAAATACATTGTTGATTTAATATAGATCTATATGGTCCTTTACAGCACAAGATTTAAATGAATATTTTCGAAGATATTACAGATTTAAAATTGCGGGAAGTAGCGCTTGCGGCGGTACTGGCCGACCGGGGCGACGGCAGCGTGCCTATAAATAGCGCGTCGGAGGCCGATGTAATAATTGTTGTAAAAATAAAATAAATAGTCACAGTTTTTCTGTAGTGTATTTAGTATCAGCATTGCACCCGTGCGAAGCCGGGGCGGGTCGCTAGTAAGGTATATATTTAGTTTTATGTTTAACAGGATATTCAATTTTTGATTCTTATTTGACAGGATCCAATACTTAATATTTTTGTTTAAATTAGGCTTGTGTAAATGTGGCTCAAATTTCCCATATCTGTTCCGTCGTTAACAGTGTTTTTGTCTTTTTTAATTTCAATCATTTCCTTTATCTGTAATTTTTGGTAATTCATATCTTTGTTTTTTATTTTGGTACTGTTATAATCAAAAGTATGTTTTTCGTCCTGGGTGTGTTTGTTTAACGCTGTTGAGGCGTTTTTCGTGTATTTGTGGCCATTTAATCTGTTCTTCAGTAATTGGCTCGTCATGCCCATATATTTTTTGGGACAATTTGTGCAAGAGATCGAATATATTACATTTGATTTATTCATAAGAGGAGTTTAACTTTTTAAATTTGTGAACAATGTATTTAATTTATTATGTGACTTGTGGCATACGATAATATCGTGCTTTTTTAAAATGTATTTTATTTTTTCTGACAGCTTACTAGGGCAAGGTAATGCTACATATTTTTGCTGTTTATGTTCTATATTTTTTGTTTTTACGTTATTATAAAACTTATATGTTCGTTTATCAATTATTTTGGTGATAGTCTTTTCGTTGAAATTATTATTTATTAGTGTCTTTTTTACTTTTTGCAGTATTTTTTGTCGGAATTCTGGAGATGTTAGGGAGATAGCACGATCAGATAGACCGATTATAACGCTATTTTTTTGAGTTTTTGAATGATTAGAGAAATAGTTTAGATATCTACCTGACCAAGTTGGATTAGTGTACCATTCAGTTAAAATTTTATTTTTGCTACGTATAAGTGTCATATCTAGAAAATTTATTTTATTATTATTTTCTGTTTCGGACGTGAACTGTAATTTTTCGTTCTTCGAGTTTTCACAGAATAGGCCAAATAGTCGTTTTCTGTACCATTTTGTGTTTTTTGAAGAAGAATAATATTCAGGAATATCTTTACAAATGTTCAGAAATTCGGAACATGATTTATAGTCGTCCAATACGCTATAGCGGCTATAATGGTAATAACATATTGACGACAGCACAAAACAGAAGCAAAATATTTATAGTAAATGTTCGAAATGTCGACCATCCATTTCCAAACACTTCCATATTCTTTTTTCGAAACCACTGCCAACTTTGGACAATATTTTCGGAGTTACAGTTTGAAAAGCGTCTTTTACGCGTATTTTCATATCTTATAGTGTTATCGGGGGCACAACGTAGACAATTCCTTTCATGTATCTCTATAAAAAAAAATCTGATGGAGTTAAGTCCCGAGATCTTGGGGACAAACTTTTAAATTCGTCTCTCCCAATCCACCTATTTCAAAAGTTGACATTTAAAAATTGTCGAACCTCGCGATGATAATGAGGCGGAGTTCCATCCAGTTGAAGCCACATAGTTGTTCTAAGATTTAAAAGGACATCTTCGAATAACACTGGAAGTTGGTGAAAAAGAAAATCGCGAAACATCAAACCATTTAAAGGTCCTTCAAAAAAGTTGGATCCAATTAAGTATGGATCCGGTATTCCTACCCACACATTAACCGACCACCCATTCTGGTTTCTCATAACTCTGTATTCATTCAATGGAAGTTTTGTCTATTTGTTATGAAAAGTACATTCATCACTAAACAACACATTATCAAAAAAGTGTTAATTTTCTGCCACTTTATCTAACACCCACAA
The DNA here is from genome assembly GCA_034092305.1 of Diaprepes abbreviatus. Classification (NCBI taxonomy): domain Eukaryota; kingdom Metazoa; phylum Arthropoda; class Insecta; order Coleoptera; family Curculionidae; genus Diaprepes; species Diaprepes abbreviatus. The sequence continues at coordinate 286,265 of JASJET010000171.1, forward strand.
GCAGAATTCAGTTCAGTACCTTATTAAAATAGGCACTTATTTTAATCGCAGAATCCAAAAATGCAATAATATACAGGGAGCGCGATTTAAAAAAAACACAACTTTGATACTTTCAGAGTTTTTGGGACACCCTGTAAAAATATGAGACCCCCCCATATATCCCAAAAGTAAAACTTTTTGAAAGTCACGTATTTTGGCTGCAATATTCCGTGCCGTATAGGGTGAATAACTATATATATATATATATATATATATATATATATATATATATATATATATATATATATATATAATTTTTCTTTTGTTTTGTCTTTTCTTGGGTTTAGGTTCTATATTTAATAAATACATAAATTTATTGACGTTTCGCCCTTTATTCAAGGCATTTTCAAAATTTTTGCTTCCTTGACATTTTGCTGTTTTGTTTCTGAATCATTCAGTGGCTTGATGAACATTTTCCAGGGACGTGGATTGGCAGACGTGGTGCAATTGAATGGCCAGCACGATCTCCAGACCTAACCCCTCTAGACTTTTTTCTTTGGGGGTATTTAAAAAGCAAGGTTTATAAAACCCCACCTGAAAATATTGACGATTTAAAAGATCGAATTGTTCGGGAATGTAGAGGAATTAGCAGAGAAACCCTTGCCAATGTTCGTGGGGAATTTCAAAATAGGCTTTTTTATTGTCTCGCTAATAACGGCGCACATTTTGAACATTTAATAAAATAATTTTCTTCAACTGAATAAAACTGAATAAACTGCTTATATTTAACACACATTTTTGCATCCTAATTGCCTATAACGTCTATTAACTTAATTTTTTTTGACATCGTTGGATAGCAGATCGTACGTCCTTTAAAATGATGTATCACACTATAGGGTAATCATTTGACATACCAAAGTTCGAGACCGATATATTATGCATTATTACAAGACATTTTTGCACACTATTCGCTTGTACGTCAACCGATTTAATTTTTTTTTATACGGTTGGATAGACAATTTTATGCTGCTTACAATGATGTGTCACAAGGTGGGGGTTCCCATTTGACATATCAAAGTGAGGTTAGCTGGAGGTGAGGAGGTGATTGACAGACTTTTAACAAATGCAAAATTAAACTTCCCCCTGTATATCTAAATTGACATGTTTTTTCTTTTTTTTAAATTTTTCTATTTAACAAAGTTATTAAGGATGGTTCGTTTTGAAATGAAGGCACTGTATATATATATATATATATATATATATATATATATATATATACATATATATATATACATATATATATATATATATATATATATATATATATATATATATATATATATATATGTAAACTAGTTAATATTGGGGTGTGCAGCAAGTGAAAGAGTAGTCTTTAAAGTTGAGCCAAGCTTTTGAAAATCTTTATTATCATTTTCAGGGAGACCACAATAGTAATAAAAAAAGGGAAATTGGTGACATCAATTTTCCCCAAAATTTTAAATAACTTACATCTTTATTTGAGGATGTTCACTAAGATGTTAAATGATTTTATGACAATGTACATTCGTAGAAGAGACCAAAAACTAGGATCACAGACCAATTTACAACAACTTGTTAAATAAAATTTACTTTAAAATTTAAACTAAAATAAAAAAAAGCAGGAGGAACCATTTTGTTCGTTCCTTCTCGAGTCACATGTAAATGTAAAATGAATTTGAAATTATGAGGTTAGGAAATGTTGTCAGCTGTCAGTAGGGCTACCAACCTTACCCAATTATTATTAAGTTTTGTTAGGATGATACTGCAAACTGTTTTTTTTTAATTTTATTTTAAATTTTAAAGTCAATTTTATGTAACAAGTTGTTGTAAATTGGTCTGTGACCATAGTTTTTGGTCTCTTTTACGAATGTACATTGTCATAAAACCATTTAATATCTTAGCGAACATCCTCAAATAAAGATGTAAGTTATTTAAAATTTTGGGGAAAATTGATCTCACTAATTTCCCTTTTTTGTTACTATTGTAGTCTCCCTGAAAATGAAAATGATAATAAAGATTTTTTATAGCTTGGATCAACTTTAAAAAGTACTCTTTCACTTGCTGCACACCCCAATATTAACTAGTTTATTTGAATAGTCAGCAACGACTACCCTCTCGCTATATATATATATATATATATATATATATATATATATATATATATATATATATATATATATATATATATATATATATATATATATATATATATATATATATATATATATATACAGGGTGATTCAAAAATCGATCACGAAACTTAAGGGGGTGATTCTATTTGACAAAATAAGGGTAGAGCTTCATATAATTTTTTTTCAAAATGTCATTCGTTTTCGAGTTACAAGCCGTCCAAGTTCAAGTTTTTATTTTTTGTTTTTTGAATTACTCGCTTACAGGAAAACCGATTTGACTAATATTTGAAAGATAGGCTAAGTCTTCTGCGCTTCATCATTTTAGTAACAATTCACATTGATTGTTTGCCGCTAGAGGGCACTTTACCTACATTGAAAATTGTTTTTTTGTCATAATTTTTTAGTGTTGACAGCTACAGTAGTTTTTGGCATAATTTCTGAAAGACTGATGCCAGGCCTTTAAAAAAGGTGCTCTTTATTTACATCGCTAAACCCAACGGTTTAGACGTAAATCACCCTTAAAAATTAAGTGGTAAATTTACTTTTCTCATTTCATTACCACCAGCTACCAGGTAAATAGCTATCAAAGTATACTAGAGCTGTCAGTTTAACATCAAATAAATTCGCTTTTTAAACTATTTAATTTATAATCTTAAAATAACTAATAATGGCTAATCACCAATATTCAAATATCGAATATTGTGATATCCATTTTTGTTATGGAAAAGCAAATGGTAATGCAGAGTTGGCAAGAAGATATTATATGGAGAGTTATCCGGAAAGAAATATCCCTCATGCTCAAACATTTTCCAGTGCGCACAGGAGGCTTGCGGAATGTGGTTCCTTTAAAAGTTATAATGGAAATAGGGGAAGACCTAGAACTGCTAGAAACGTGCAACAAGAAGAAAGAGTGCTTGAAATTATTGAAGATAATCCAGGTATTAGTACTAGAAAAATTGGGAATGAAGTGCGGCTCTGTCAGGCTAGTTCATGGAGGATACTAAGAGAAGAACAACTCTACCCGTTTCATTCAAAAAAGGTGCAGGCTCTTTATGACGATGATCGGCCGAGACGGTTGGAAATGTGCAATCAGATCCTAGCTAAGTATGAACACGATAATCGATTAATTGGCGTCATATTATTCACTGACGAAGCTGGTTTCACTCGTGATGGCATAACAAATCTACACAACATCCACACATATGCTTACGAGAACCCAAACAATGTGGTAGAAACGAAACATCAGCGTAGATTTTCACTAAATGTGTGGGCAGGGATAATAGGAGATTACCTTATTGGTCCTCATTTCTTTGATGGCCCATTAACTGGTGACGTATACTTAGATTTTATCCAAAATCGTCTCCCATTGTATCTGGAAGATGTGCCATTGGAAGTAAGGGCCAACATGTGGATCTTCCAAGACGGAGCTCCGTCCCACTTTAGTATACGTGTGCGACAGTATTTGAATGCAACGTATCCTGAGCGATGGATAGGACGAAGTGGACCATTGGCATGGGCAGCGAGGTCACCAGACCTTAATCCTATGGATTTTTTCTTTTGGGGTCATTTGAAACAATTGGTGTATGATATTCCAGTAATCAACGTCGAGGATCTTCGCTTCAGGATAATCGAAAAGTGCCAAATTATTAAAGAAACACCAGAAATTTTTCATCGAGTTAGGCGACATTTTTTGAAGAGTGTTAGGAAATGTATTGAAGAAAATGGGGGACATTTTGAGAATCTTTTTTAGTTTGTTTAGTACTGTTTCATTAATTTTTATCAATTAAATGTATATCGCAATAATCCATAATATGAATATTTACTGATTAGCCATTATTACTTATTTTAAGATTATAAATTAAATAGTTTAAAAAGCGAATTTATTTGATGTTAAACTGACAACTCTAGTATACTTTGATAGCTATTTACCTGGTAGCTGGTGGTAATGAAATGAGAAAAGTAAATTTACCACTTAATTTTTAAGGGTGATTTACGTCTAAACCGTTGAGTTTAGCGATGTAAATAAAAAGCACCTTTTTTAAAGGCCTGGCATCAGTCTTTCAGAAATTATGCCAAAAACTACTATAGCTGTCAACACTAAAAAATTATGACAAAAAAACAATTTTCAATGTAGGTAAAGTGCCCTCTAGCGGCAAACAATCAATGTGAATTGTTACTAAAATGATGAAGCGCAGAAGACTTAGCCTATCTTTCAAATATTAGTCAAATCGGTTTTCCTGTAAGCGAGTAATTCAAAAAACAAAAAATAAAAACTTGAACTTGGAATAAAACGAATGACATTTTGAAAAAAAATTATATGAAGCTCTACCCTTATTTTGTCAAGTAGAATCACCCCCTTAAGTTTCGTGATCGATTTTTGAATCACCCTGTATATATATATATATATATATATATATATATATATATATATATATATATATATATATATATATATATATATATATATATTAAACGATTTATATCAAAACTTACTTTGTTGTGTTGACATTTACAAAGTTCTAAATTCAAGATAACATTTCATAAAGTCTTAAAAGGGAAGAAGCAGTAGAAGTGTGAATATATTTGGGACATCTTGCTAAAAGTTGTAGTTCTCAAGGGGATATCCGCATGGGTTTTCCCCTTATACGATGTTTTTGTGTTATGTCGTGTACAGTTCAAGCCGGGATCATTATAAACTTAAATATCCCTAGTAAGTAGGAACAGTACTGGGTGATCAAAAACCTTTATGACATAAAAATGTACATTAACTTCTCAAAAGATGGTGTTATTAAGTTAGTCAATGGGATTAAACTTATAACTTTAAAATAATAACTAAAGTTTTTAGATATTTTTAAAAATAACGGTAGCTGACACTTGAGTATTTTTTTAGTGTTTGACCTTACTTAAAATGTACTAATTAAAAATCAAAAGTTGTTGCAAATTCCTGTGACTATTTGGTATGTGCAATATTAATAATTTTTAGGAATTTTATTTCTTTAGATATTAGAATAAGAAATTTAAATATTAATAACGTGTTTACCAACCATAATTGGCAAATGAAATTAGTCTTGGTATTTGTTTTTAAATAAGCGAGAATCGAAATAAAAGTTATAACATTGCAGAGAAAATTTTGTTTCTATTTGTTGACCGTGCAGTTATTAATTAGTTTTTACTTTTTTGGGTTTCGGTCATACTATTCCTTTATAAGAAATTAACACATGTGTTGTTCATCATCATTGTGTTTTGATACAACAACAACTTTGTCAGCGACCAAGTATGCCGAGTAGAAAAACTCTAACCAACCAACAAAAAGCAATGTTCCACCAACCCAAAAATACGTATCATTGCCGTATATACCAGAAATTACTAATCCCATTAAAAAAGTGCTAAAACCATATGATATCCAAATAGCTGAAAAACTTTCGAAGAATTTCAAAAACCTTTATACAAAATTTAAACCCGATATCCCTCAAGACGAACAAACGAATGTCATTTACAAGATCAATTGTTTAGATTGCAACCAAACATATGTCGGTCAAACCAAACAGTACTTAAATAAAATTTTTATAAAAAAATTGAATCGGCGTCTAAAAGTGCGCTAAAAAGGGAAAAATAACTAGAAATTTTTATATGAAATTGAAATTTTTGAAGTCGGCGCCGAACTAATACCTGACAAAATGTGATTCGCATAAACAGATTAAAAATACTTTATTTGTAATTGTTTTCTTACCATAATTTGTATATATCAGTAGTTATTTATTTCATTTAGAAATAATTTGGCGCGGACTTCAAAAATTTCAATTTCATATAAAAATTTCTAGTTATTTTTCCCTTTTTAGCGCACTTTTAGAAGTCGGTTCAATTTTTTTATAAAAATTTTATTTTTCGATTTTTAGTTTTGAATTCTTTATGATATTCATAAATTATTTGAACAACATGCTAATCGAGATTGATGTACCTTACAATGACTCAAAGGTGGCAAATAGTACTCATTTTATCCAGAATTGTAACTCACCCTAAAATGAACCACTAAAAATTCTTTGATTCTTAGAGTTCTCCAAATATCAATGAAATTGTGTCAAACAAATATTTAGTCTGTCATAGTAAATCCAATATCTTATATTTCAAATTAATCTTAGATTGGTAATATAGGCCCCAAAAACCTTCCAATATCAATATTTAAAGAATTTGAGACGTAAATTTCTTAGCCCGATATATTTTATATTGAGTTTGTACAGGCCCCAAGAACCCTGCAATATCAATTTTAGATAAAACCGGAAAATGTAAAATGTTTAGTCCTTCATATTGTATCTAATCAACCTAATAGTTGTAAAAAATTAACTTCATATTCGTAATGCACCACCCTCCAACGCCCTAATACCAAATCTATAAAAATGTGGATAACGTAAAATTTTCAACCCACCATATTAAATCCGCCATAATGAATTTAACAAAAAACAATTTTAACGTCTTAATCTAATCTAAATCTAAACCCTTCAAAGCCCCCTAGTACCAATTTTAGATGAAATCCAGAAATTTAAAATTTCTAAACGGTCATATTGCATCTGACGTATTAGATTTTCTTAAAATAATTTTATATTCGCTATTTACATCTTCAAAAACGATTCAGTTCCACATTTGAACAAAATCGAAACATGTAAAATTTCTTGTCAGCTATATTGCATTCGCCATATTGAATCCTGAAAAAAATAGGATTAAATTCATAATTTATACCCTCAAGAACCCTCTATATCAGTTTTGGAGAAAGTCGAGATATGTAAAATTTTTAGAACACCATATTGAATCCGCCAGATTGAGTTTTTCAAAAAATATTTTAATTTTGTAATTAACACTAACAAAAATCCCTTCACGTCAGACAAATTCGAGAAATGTAGGATCTTTAATCCGCCACTTTAGATCCGCAAAATTTAATTTTCTTTAAATAATATCAGATTCGTAATGTGCTATCCCAAAAACACCCTCATATCAATTTCGAAAAAAATCGAACACAACTAATTTTTTATCCATCATATTGGATACGCCATATTGAATTTTTTAAAAATAGTTTTAGATTCGTCATGTGCTACCCCGAAAACTCCCCCACACCAATTTTGGTCCGCCATATTAGATCCGCCATATTGAATTTTTTAAAAATAATTTCAGATTCGTTATGTGAGACCCCGAAAACTCCACCATACCAATTTTGGAGAGAATCGGACAAAATTGATTTTTTCGTCCGCCATATTGGATCCGCCATATTGAATTCTTTAAAAATAATTTTAAATTCGTCGTGTGCGACCCCGAAAACTCCCACGTACCAATTTTGGAGAAAATCGGACAAAATCGATTTTTTGTCTGCCATATTGAATCCGCCATATTGAATTTTTTAAAAATATTTTGAATTCGTAATTTACGACCTCGAAAACTCCCCCATATCAATTTTGGAGAAAATCGGACAAAATTAAATTTTTTTTTGTCCGCCATATTGGATCCGCCATTTTGAATTTTTTAAAAATAATTTCAGATTCGTTGGGTACAACCCCGAAAATTCCTCCATACCAATTTTGGAGAAAATCGGACAAAATTAATTTTTTTGGCCGCCATATTGTCAGCGCCATCTTGGATTTTACTTCACTAATTTCGTCCAAAAAAATATGGGACCACCGCAGTAACTTCCTTTACATAACGTAAAAAATTTGATTCAAATCGGTTAAGCCGTTTCGGAGTAATCGGTGTACATACATAAAAAAAAATATATATATACGCGACGAATTGAGAACCTCCTTCTTTTAGAAGTCGGTTAAAAATAGAATACAAAATCACAAATACAGAATTAGACATCACAATAACGATAATATAATCGCCTTAGCCAAACATGCACTAGATAACATATACAACATCGATTTTAACAACGTGGAGATTTTAGACAAAGCAATTAATTACAAAAAAAGAACAATTAAAGAAATGATCCATATCAAAAGAACACCCTGTACAATGAATTTAAGATCGGACACAAATGACCTGGGTAATGTGTATACCAATCTAATAAGGCAATAAAATTGCAGATGGTCAAGAAAATTTCAAACTCTTTAGTAGTACTCTGTCAAAAGCAAAACAAACCAGATGTGTAAAAAATGCATTCAAAAAATAATATCAGTTTTCTATATTTCTATTTATATTAAAAAAGAATTTTTTAATTATATTTGTATTAAAATTATAAAATAGTTAAATGTAAGTTAATCAAGTAAACCACCTGTTAACATTAGGTAAGAAATTAAAATTTTCAGTTTATATAACAACAATTTACATATTCCTTTTCATATTTACAGTAATTCTCTGAAGATGGTTTAATCAATAAAATAAACCGAACCGTCAGGAAAAAAAAACATTTGTTAATTTCTTATAAAGTAATAGTATGATCGAAACCCAAAAAAGTAGAAACTAATAAATCGCAGAGAAAAATTTTAATTTTAAAAATGTAATTGTGACCAACATAAATAACCTGTAGATTCACGAAAAGTGTAGATACTTCTAGCAAAAAAGAATTCAACTTATATAAAATACATTTAGATAAATCGATTTTTTTCAATCTCTTATATGAATCTTTTTTTTTAATTCTTATTAATTTTCGCTGATTATGTTAATCTAAACATATAAATTAACAGCTTTGTTTACAAAAACATACAGCCACATTTCACTATATTATTACAAACGAAAGAAAGTGAATAAAATTTCTTCAGTTTTTAAGAAAAAATACCAGATAATATTTGAAAAATAGAGAACCGAATGATACGAGCAGAATTTTAAAAATTTATTTTAGTGAAGAGATATTCGAAAAAATTGCCAATAGTTGGTACACCACTGAGTGTCAAAAGTGATGAGGTCATGCCCGAGTGAGAGTGGGATTTTTTTCTCGGGAAAACAATACAACAACGGCTTACTCCGCAGTCTTTCTCATGAACAAAGACAGGCATTGACCGTGGTCGCCTTCGCCAAAGAAAAGATGCTTCCTGTGTCCCTGGGAGGCCGAGGAGCACCCTCTCATTACTGACACGAAAAGAAACATCAAAGAATTATTCTCTTCCGAGTCTGTCATTTACAATTTAAATTTGATAAGTATTGAAAATTGACGATCGTAAAATATCTGCACTAAAATTATTGGAAAATTTACAATATGTAATTTTTTAATAAATTCTTGGCGCTAAATTTATAAGTAATTTAAAATTTCTTCAGTGGTACTGCCACCTTTTGAATTTAATTTTCCTTAAATCTCGATCGATTTTCAAGTTTTGAAAATTTTATTTTAATTGCATTAATAACGTTCAACGTTTGTAGGTTACAAATTTACTTCTAGAACTATTCATTGTATCGTCAAAACCAATGCAAAAAATGAATGAATGAAATACCTTCTCTGTCTATCCTTTCTTCCCATTAGTATGCTCTTTAAAACTTATTAGCAAGTTTGAATATACTTACGGTAAATTTATGGGGGCATTGTGTTGACCTCAGAAAAAAAGCTCAAGTTTGCTTCTACATCACTTTACTTCTACGACTAGATTTCATTCAGATCTGAAACAATAATTATTTTTAATTATTCATATGTTGCATGAGTTTGCCGTCGGTAAAAATTAATATTTGAAGAAAGTGTTTATGAAACGTCCTATATAGGGTAATTCTCCGGAAAATTTATCGATCAATTGTGGAAAAACTATAATTAGAAAGAATCTGAAAATTTGTATAAGATTGTCTTTTCCAAAAATTAGTAAAAAAGTAGTTTTCAAAATATTGGCAATTCAACATTTTTTTATTATAAAAATGCTATACGGCTTTTAAGTTTTATTATTAGTTGGCCATGACGGCGAGGCGTGGCGAAAATAAAACAATCGAACCTTACAGAATTGTTACTATTTCTTGCCATTTGACGTTCATTAATATTAATCATGCCGGGGCGATTCAATTACACGCACGAAGATTATTTAAACTTATTTATTATTCATGGAGAACGTGAGATATTTCAAGAACATGCGATACATTCGCGGCCCGATATCCGCAGAAATAGAAACCAACACCACCAACTATTAAAAGGATTATAGAAAACGTCAAGAGCTTTGGATCCATACAAGCAAAAAGAAATAGAAATAAACCAGTTGTTAATAATGAAAATATTGAAACTACAATTTTAGGATATTTCGCCGCATATCCGACAATATCTACAAGGCAAGTATCATTAGAGTCTGGATTATCTCAAACATCAGTTTTAAGGATTTTATTGAAACACAATTTTCATCCCTATGTATATTCCATAGTCCAACATATACAAGTCACTAGTTTTCCACGAAGAGTAGAGTTCTGTCAATTTATTTTACTTCGATTACAAGAAAATGCGGTTTTTTTTTGGATAATATTATTTGGTCGGGTGAAGCCAAATTCACAAAAAATGGATTGTTTAATCGACGCAATTCCCACCATTGGAGCGACTGAAACGTACATCCATTTAGAGAATTAAATTGGCAGTTTAACGTGTATTGTGCTATAAAAAATGACGGCTTCGTCGTCCTAGAATTCTACGAAGATAATCTGAATGATAAGTTGGCCATTTTACTGCCGTTGAAGAGAAGAGGTTGTTAGTATCAACTGTCCCGGCCACATTGCGGGAATGTGATAAACCAGAAGTTAGGATCTAACACCATTAGATTTTTATCTTTCGGAAACAATAAAGTAAAGGATTTATGCCAAGTTCGTTGAATCAATGGAAGAACCGGTCTACTAGTTCTAGAACCTTTGACCAACTCGATGCAACCGAATTAGCAAAAGCTACTACAGAATCTGTTATGTCTAACATTCGAAAGTGTTTAAGAGCCAATGGTGGTAAAAATGAACATTTAGATTGAGATTATTTTTTGCGATTACTTCTGTTTCTTACCATTACTTATTATTCATCATTATTTAGTGTCCATCGACGCAACATTGTATAAAATGTTTACATAATTGAAATGATTTTCCATATTTTTTCTAAATTTTCTTCTGTTTATTGATGTTAGGATAGGATATTTTTCGCTGAGAACTCTGCGTATAGACTGAAAATTCTGTTGTACTTGCCATAAGTAAAAAACTGTTCTAGCTAGATGTCTTCTTCTTCAAGTGCCATATCAGGTCCCCCTGACGTTGGCAATTACATTGGCAAGTCTTTCACGGTCCTGCGCTAGCTGGAACAGTTCCCCCGCACTACGTACACCTGTCCATTCACGAATATTTCTCAACCAGGAAGTCTGTCTCCTTCCTACCCCTCTACGTACCTCTACTTTACCCATCATGATTAATTGAAGAATTCTATATCGCTCCCCGCTGAATATATGAGATTTTTCTACACTTCACAGTGTTTAATAGTAGACGAGTTGTGTCGGCCCTATTGAGTACCATTTCGTTGGTCTGCCTAGCTGTCCAAGGTATTCTCAGCATTCGCCGGTGTAACCACATTTCGAGAGCCTCCAACCGATTAATCGTGGTAGCCTTAATTGTCCAGATCTCTGCCCCATATAGTAACACTGGCCAGACGTATGATCTTATCATTCTCTGTCGTAATTTTAGGTTGAGGTTATCATTGCAGAAAAGTGGTTTCATTTTTTGAAAAGTTCCTCTAGCAGTCTCTATTCTACACCTTATCTCTTTATCTGGGTTTAGATTTTCGGTGATATAACATCCAAGATATTTAAAATGAGTCACCCTGTCTATATTTTTTCCTTCCATTTGTATTGAAGCGTTAAGATGAGGTTGTCTACTAAAGACCATAAATTTTATCTTTTTGATATTTATGTTGAGCCCCATTTCTTGACCCTCAGTGTTAACACAGTTCAGTAGATGTTGCATATCGTATTGTATTTATATATTCTCCATTGATTTGTACTCCCATTCGTTGTCCTTGAGTAGCCCGTTTAAAGATTTTATCTGAATATATATTAAAAAGCAGTGGAGATAGTATGCAGCCCTGTCTGACGCCTCGCAGAATTTTACTTTCTTCTGTGAGTTTTCCATTTAGCCTTACTGTTGCTTTCTGCCGCCAATATAGATTTTTAATAATTCTTACGTCTCTGCTGTCTACCCCTATGTTACTTAAAATGTCTACGAGTTTTCTGTGCTGTACTCTGTCGAATGCCTTCTCGTAATCGACAAAACATACGAATACATCCTTGTGTTGGTCCCGGCATTTTTGCAGAAGTATATTTAGAGCGAATAAAGCCTCTCTAGTACCTAGGGCGTTTCTAAATCCGAATTGGGTTTCATCTAAATCTGCTTCGTATTTCGATCTTATCTTGCTGTGGATGATTCTGAGAAAGACCTTCAAAGTGTGGCTCATTAAACTTATTATTCTGTACTCACTGCATCGCTTTGCTCGCTGTTTTTTTGGGATTGGGACAAATAGAGACTTCAGCCAATCTTCCGGTATATCTCCAGTCGCGTAAACGGTATTAAACAGTTTGACCAAGATTCCTATATTTTCCTCATGGATGATTTGTAACAGCTCGGTTGGGACATTATCAGGCCCGGTGGCTTTCCTGGTTTTTGCAGATCTTATGGCAGATAGAACTTCACTGTTTAGAATTTCCGGTCCCATGTCTATATTAGCGTCTATATTAGATATAGGGACACCCTATTATAGGGAATGTTCTTGTCTATGTACTGAATGAATTAACAACGTAGCATCAATTTTCTCATAAGGCTGAAAATTTTTTACTTTTCCACTTCCCTGTATCTAAAATGTCATTTTCGGATAATTTATGATCGAGCCCAATAATAACTAAACACAACCAGAATTCCGAGTTTCACTATTTTGTTTTTGAAACGATATTCAATTTTAAGAGACCACACTCTTGTTAAAGGTGAAAATTTGAAAAAAATATATTTTTCCTCAAAACCGGCTAAAGTAGGACCAAAAATTTTGAGAAAAAATTATCGGAAATGAAAAAAGGAATACAAAAATATATACAACATACAGGACGATCCATTTAAAATAAGTAACCTTCGGATAACTTCCGGTATAACCGGAAGTCACACAAGATCGCTGTCACTTCATCTGAAGATAACATCATCGAAAACCCCAATACAAATTTACAGGATTCAAATCGCGTTACTTTCCAAGATATTCCAAGATATATTTTCTAAAATTACCATTTAGAGTTGTAATTTATTTCATATAAAATTTTTTCCTTTTATCCATCCTTGACTTAAATTTCTTTCATCTATTCAATCGTTAACATACACTTGTTGGATACTACACGGAATATTAACATCATTAAGTAGGCTTTTATGAGCGAATGTATGAATACGATCTAATTAAAAGTTATTTACATGGTTTAAAAGTAAAATGTTTCATAACACCACCGTATAACCAAAAGATACGCACACGCAATGGACCATAAAACTGCTAAATAATCCCAATTAATTTTAAATGTAAAAAACGAAAAAGGTTTGATTCGATAATTCGATAGCGAACCAAACATCATGCTTCATTAAGTTAATTAAAAACAGCCGAGAAATGTTGGTGTGGTTGCATAAAATGTTGATTTTTTGATTGCTCAAACTAGTCATTTTGGGAAGTTATTTAGTTATAAAGTGTGTCAAAAAATTTAACGTAAGAGACAGGTACTTTGTTATTGTTATTATTTGAGGTTGTTACACTAAAAAAAGTAACTAAATTATATGGAGTAAAAACCCATACAGGTGCTCAATCATTTCAATTCCAAATATCCTAGAATCAAATTTACAGTTGAAATAGAAGAAAACAACTCGCTGATATATAAATTTCGATAACAGCTAAATATATATATATATATATATATATATATATATATATATATATATATATATATATATATATATATATATATATATATTATATATATATATATATATATATATATATATATATATATATATATATATATATATATATATAAGGGGAAGAGTAGTTCTTGACCGACTAGTTAGAAAGGAAAACTCTAATTCTTGGGATAGCGGTCCTAGGACTTAATGAAACTCTATTTTTTACAAACGTCAAGCTTTCGGAAGTTTATTATTTCCTTCTTCAGGGCTACAATACAGAACAGTTCTGTTGATTATAATTTTAAATTTTACAATGTATGATATTTAATAATAAAAAGAAAATGATTCTAAATTCAAAGATTTACGTGCAAATTGAGTCCATTTATGGCTTTAAGAAAATGAAATGGAAATTTCATGTAGAAACTGTTGATTTTTGCATAATTATCACATTTTATTATTAAAATAGTTTTTTAAACACTAATATATAATTTTATTTTGTGGGTCATTTTAGTTGTACTGAATGTAGGTTTATCTGAATAGAAAATCCTTGAAACACTCTTTTTTTGGTAGATGGGATATGTCAGAAATGTCTAATTTTATTTTAGCGGTAATTTTGAATGAAAATCTCAGTGTAATCTACTCTCATCTCTTGTCCACTTTAAATAATAAAAATACTAGACAACAAGCCTCCTAGCCTCTTGACTTCACAGTTTCTCCATAGTTTTCTACAAATTACGTAAGTGCATTTTTGTCACTTACCTATAACAACTACATTGCTAATAGATATTTTGCAATTTTGAATATTGAGAAGGCGAGAGGTTAGAAGACTGTTTTCTAACCTTCTTTGTTCTATATAAATAATGTTCATTAATCATTTCCTATTACCTTCTTACAATTATTACAATTTTTAAACGCAACAATACTCATAAGAACTTCATTACTCATTAAATAAACATAAATCTTATCAATAGAAATACAAAGAAAAATAATATTATTAAATACCTAACTTGTAAATTAAAATTAAAATTGCTTGTAAAACATAATGGTTCCACATTCAAAATTACCGCTAAAAAAAATTAGACATTTCTGACATATCCCATCTACCAAAAATAGAGTGTTTCAAGGATTTTCTTATCAGATAAACCTACATTTAGTCCAACTAAAATGACCCACACAATAAAATTATATATTAGTGTTTAAAAAACCATTTTAATAATAAAATGTGATAATTAAGCAAAAATCAACAGTTTCTACATGAATTTTCCGTTTCATTTTCTTAAAGCCATAAAAATTTGCACGTAAATTTTTGAATTTAGAATCATTTTCTTTTTATTATTAAATATCATACATTGTAAAATTTATAAATATATCATTTTTCTTTTATTTTGTCTTTTCTTGGGTGTGGAACCTAAACCCAAGAAAAGACAAAATAAAAATGATATAATCTATGGTTCAAGAATCAAGTATATATATATATATATATATATATATATATATATATATATATATATATATATATATATATATATAGGGTGCGCCATCTTTTATGTCGGTATGTAAACATTGAATAATTAAAAAAAAACTGATTTCTATATATGAGGTATTTTTATTAAATGTGGTACTTTACAAATTATTGGGACTAGTTTTTGAATACTACATCGATCAAGTGACGACTTTTATTGGCCAAAGCAAAATGTGACCTTTTTGCTGTGTTTTCCATTACCTTTTCGAGCATTTCGGGTGGTATAGCGGTGATTTCCGCACGAATGTTTGCCCTGAGCTCTTCAATGGTTTGAGGCTTGCTGGCGTACACTTTGCTTTTTAAATAACCATACAAAAAGAAGTCCGGAGCGGTCAAATCTGGAGATCTGGGTGGCCAGTCAATGTCGCCTCTTTTTGACAAAAGACGTCCAGGGAATTTCGGTTGCAGAAATTGGACTGTTTGATTTGTAGTGTGGCATGGCACACCGTCTGGTTAAAACTAGTAATTATCAAGACCTTTTTCATGCATTTGGGGGCAGACATAATGAGCCAACATCCACCGATATTGATTTCCATCGACTGCTTCGTTTTCTTTGAAAGAAAATGGCTCAATGATGGTTTTGGCGCCAACGCCGGCTCAAACACTCACTTTTCGGTCATGCAATGGCGTTTCGTGGATCTCGTGTGGTTTCTCTATCCCTCAAATGCAGCAATTTTGCTTATAACGCCACCAGAGAGTATGAAATGGGCCTTGTCGGTCATCAAAATTTGCTTCCAAAAATCGGGTTCAGTGTCAACCATTCGAACGACTGTTTGGCCGTATTTCAAGCGACGTGAACGGTCTGTCGGCAATATTCTTTGTGTTAACTGCACTTTATACGGAAACAAATGCAAAGAATCCTTCAAAATGCACCGCAAAGTGGTTCCACTGACGCCAAAATGCTGAGCGCGGTGACGATACGACATTTTTGAGTTCTGGGCAACGCTCTCTCTAACCGCTTCAACCAGTTCATTGGAACCTCTTGGTCGTCGATGAACGGTATGTTGGCGATCTCCCACTGTCCCGTACTCAACAAAATTCGAAACCAAACGACGGATAGTGTTGTCAGACGGTGCCTGTCGGTCACGATATTTTCGACGATATGCACGTTGAGTTAACACAACTGAACGACAATTTTCAATGTACATTGTCACTATTTCGGCGCGTTGTTTCGGTGTAAAGCGATTCATGGTTAAAATTGTACTGAATTGACGTTTCAAAAACACGTATAACCAAATCAATCGGTTGGAAAATGTAAAAGTTATTAAATGTTTACATACCGACATAAAAGATGGCACACTCTATATATATATATATATATATATATATATATATATATATATATATATATATATATATATATACATATATATATATATATGAAAAACCAATTTTTCATTGTCAGCTCAATTTCTCATCCTAAAACCAATAAAATGGCAGCATGCAGAGCCATGATACATCGTGCGTTCTTTATATATCTACAAAGATAATCTAGAGAGAAAATTCGACATAATCAGAAAAATAGCAAACAACAATGGTTACTGACTGTCCAGCATAAATGCTATCATTTCCAAAAAACAAAGAAATATAAATTTGAATTAATGTTAATTTTAAAAACAAACCTGATAAATATAAAAAAGCAAAAGTTTATAAGTTAACATGTAATGAATGCAACAGTTGCTACATTACACAAACAGGAAGAAATTATAAACTCAAAACCTAGTAAAGACTTAAGACTTAGATATAAAGCATAAATTTCAAGATTTAAATAACTTACATATATTACATTTTGAACAAAGAGAGGAGAAATTAAACATATTAGAAATTAAGACTTTCTTAATACTCAGCTAGGAACTGGGAAATTTCCTGTTATTATAGGTATGGTAAATTAATGAAATTGAACCACCTTTCTTAAGTTTAGAACCAAAAGAAAAATGATAGTACAGCGAGTTATTGTACAAGAAGCTGTTGCATCGTTGCGTCTTTCCCTTGGTTGTCGGCTAGTCTAATTTCAAGATATTGGGGTATTAGCTACGGAATTAGGATATATGTCTATCTAGATATATAGATATTGTATGTTGCAGGTGTTTATCCATTCATTTTGTTACTAGGAGATCGAAAAATCAGAGCTGATTGCATTTTTAAAATTTCACAGTAAACTGGATCTTCGGGTATATGGAGCTAAGCAAATTCCTGGAGCAACTTTTTTTTTATCATAGGACCATATCACAAATACGTCGTCTACATAGCGACTTGACTTTGGGTTTAAAGTGAGATTTTTGAAGAGCTTAGATCTCGAAATAGGTCATGCAAAATTCGCAGCTGCTGAAAATAGAGATCATCATGGCAGCATCATCCATCTGTCGGTATACCTTTTTAGTATATAAAAAATAGGCGTTTTTTAAGGCAATGTCTGGTGAGGAGAGAGAGTGAATTTCCAGCAAGCAAACGTCTGCAACCTTCTACAAGAAGCCAAACTAGTGAACGTGTGTCTCCCTGATAAGCATATATATATATATATATATATATATATATATATATATATATATATATATATATATATATATATATGTTATGTTTATGCGACTTTTACGGATTCCTCCGTGTGAGATGCAATAGCAGTGGATATATCCACATTATGCCGTTGTAGTGCTGAAATCACATTCAGCAAATGTACTACTATATGCAACTCCGTGTCCTTTACACAGCCAGGGGCATGTCGGTACTCTGATGAGTCTAGTAGAGACGAAACATGTACCTCTGCCACTGTAGCGAGGAGGGTAAGTTTTGACTTTCTTCTCGGTATGGTGGTACAGGTAGGCCATCATCTCGATGGTGGTGTAATAGGGTGAATGGTGTTTATGTTGCAATTCAATCAAACTGTGCAACCTCTTACACGGAAAGGATATGATGGAACGAGGTTTGCAATTACTGTTCGGAATATTGCGGCCAAAATACGTGAGTTTCAAAAAGTTTTACTTTTGAGATATATGGGAGTCTAATATAGGTACTTTTTACAATTATACAGAGTGTCCACAAATTCAAACTAATCAAATAACAACTTTAAGTGGTTATAACTTGATTAATTTAAAGATAAGATGTGAGGCCCTTTCATTTCCTTTGTTATATAGTTTATATGTTAGTTTTTCATTACAAATACCTATTGTGATTGGTTAATTGTAGATTAAAATTACATAACCAATATGTAATCTGAAAAAATCAGTAAGTCTTAATTAGTAGGCTAAAATGAAAAAAAAAATCCAATTTATCTAGATTACTAGATTGTACTATTATTGGAAAATAATAAAATGTTAAAAAAATGCCTGAGAACGAGGTCAGCCATTGTTAAATAATTCTTTCGGAGAATAATTGCTACGCATTAGATTCACAATGAGATTAAGAAATTAAGATGTTAAATAAGATTTTACCTTCTTGTCTTTTACTCCTTTTTTTACCATAAATCAAATTGGTAATATCGATTTGCATGGAGATTATTGTTTAATATTTTATTCAAGAAATAATGATGGCAATTTAATGAATATGAATCTTGACTATCGGTATGCATTTGGGTATTCACAATCAAGCTATAATATTATATTCAGATTCATTTATTTATTATATGTTTGGTGAAAAACCTTTTTTGAAATTAATAAAGCTAATTTGAATAATTTAGTATAATGCGTAATTATTGATATTGCTAAGCTAGCGGCGATGTCCGAGAGTAAAAACTTATTGTTTCAAATTTGTGTTTGCGAAGTTAAAATGAGTTGAAAAAATTTTTGGAATAAACGTTATCAATGTATTTTTTCTAGGATTTTCGATAGTCTGCTCAAATTTTCAAAAATTCAGTTTTTGATCTTGAAAAAAACACAAAACTTGTTATATCTCGATATCAGGCGCGGATCCAAGGGGGGGGGGCGGTGGGGGCGATCGCCCCCCCCCCCCAAGAGCCTTGAGTTCAGGAAAATAGACCCGATTTTGCCACTTATGCTATAGTTTATTCAAGAACTAGAGAGAGTAATAAATCATTTTTTACCCTTTTTTTTTCTTCGCAAACTACCTTTGTTCTTTAGTCCGATTTCTTTGGCAAAATCTGTTAGACACATATATTATTCATAGAAATGGGTTAGAAATTTTAGAATCAAAAATACCGGTCTATAATAATGGACTATTTGGTTGGATAACAATAGATATTTGGATGTGTGAAGTGTTAAAAAGGATTTTAATCCTTGTCGTAGGCGTCGGAAGGAGGTTTATTTTATCAGTATTTATGGCATAGAATATTATTTCGGTAATAAACCTGATATAAAAAGTTTTTATAATTTTATTTAATTTCTTATGATTTCTTAATAATTCACATACATTAGAAAATATAGATAATTTTGACATATTTCACACAAATCACAACCGTATTTTTATTATTTTTAATTGTGGCATAGAAATCGTTTTATGCACATTCTGACTAAAATGTAGCCTTTTTCTCTCAAAAAATTCTAAGTTATAATTTAAATACTTACAAAATATCCATTGTCAAAAATACAAGAAGTTAAACATATATATAAAAAAAAATAAATTCGTCCATATAATATTAAAATTTTTTTGGGCTATCGGTCATTTTATTATTAATTAAAAACATTTTTAGGATATTTGACGGTTCAGTTTATTTATTTCTGAAACCATCTGCAGAACTAAAATTAAACACTAAAAAGGGATTGAAATGTAATTGATTTTTATAAGTTACAGAAAATTTAAATAATAAATTGTGTTTACGCTGTTAAACATTACGTATCTAATTCGTAATCAAAGTCAGTGCACCTATCTTCGCTCAAATTAATTATAATTGGATCTTCTATCTCACCGATCATGAGATCGAGTTTTCACATTATCTTTTATGCTTTCATTATATGGATTGTTCCCAATTTTCTGCACTAAATTTATTCAAAAAATCTTTCAAAAGTTCAGTTAAATTTCTGATTTTGTAAGTTGTGTTATTTCTAGCAACTCTACCTTTTACTTGAGAGAGATATTTCCTTCCCCAACGGACATATTCCAAACGATCTATAAGAACAGATTTCCTATCTGCTTTTTTCCAGCAAAAATTCAGTTCTCTTAACAATTTCCAGAGCTCAGTCCTTTTAATTTCAGGTAAATCCCGATCTTCATTGATTTTACTTAAAATTTTGTCGACGGTTGGGATCTGCTTCTCATAATAAAATGTGTGTACAACTTCTTTTATTGCAGTTTACATCTCTTCTTCCAACGAGGTTTTTCGTCTGCCCCTGATCGAATGTAGCTTGGGAGTACTAACAATTCCAGTCGTTTTTTTCCTTCAGTATTGGGCATATAGTAGATTTTCCAACTCCTGTTATGTTGGAATACAACTCAACAGAGTTTTTAACATTATTATCTAGATATTGATATCTTAAGGCATCATAAATATTCGTCGTAATAAGTTTTTCGTTGAGGAAAAAATGCCCTGCTTTTAATGATTTTGGAAGCCATATCATTTGGGTATCTCACTAATCTCAAATAATATATAAAAACAAGCACAGACAAGATAAATTACTAAGGACACACTGTAAGGTGTACTTTGCTCACTGACAGAAATTAAATTGAACTACCAGAAATTTTATTGTAGCAGTAAATTTATAAAAGTTTATAATGTTTAAATATAATTAAATAGAATTAGATTTACGGCAGTCCTCAGATACCCGCGGCACTGGAGCAGGTACGTTGGAGGTTTCGATAACAGTTTTATTACTCTCTCTAGTTCTTGAATAGAGTATAGGAATGTGTATGCTTGCGATCGCCCCTCCCCTTCCCAAAAGCTTTGAGTTCAGGAAAATACAACCGATTCTGTATTTTATATTAGGAATGTGTATGCTGCTGGCAGTCCCGTTGACAACTTGTTTTTCTTGCGATAGCCCCCCCCCAAGAGCTTTGAATTCAGGAAAATAGACCCGATTCTGCCTCTTATACTAGGAATGGGTATGCTGCTCGCATCCTCCCTCCCTATCGGCAACTTGTTTTTTCTTGTGATCGTCCCCCCCTCTCCAACAGCTTCAAATTCCTGAAAAATAGAGCCGATCCTGTCTTTTACACTAGAAATGGGAATGTTGCTGATGACTCCCCCCCCCCCCCCCCGTCGACAACTTGCTTTCGCTTGCCATACTGCACTTTTGTGACATCACCGCTCCCCCCCCCCCCAAGGAGAGAGGCTGGATCCGCCCCTGCTCGATATATATATATATGTTGTGTTTTTTTGTCATATGCCTATTGTCTATTTAAAAAATTCCTGCATCTCCCCCATTAACTTCATGAAGAATTCCTCGTTGGTCTTGTGATCATCCTGGGAAACACTGACTCTTCCTTGGTTCCTTGAGGTCTGTTTGGCAGTTTCAAACTGAAGAGCATAAGCAAGAGCCACGGAAATTTTCTTCACTCTGGCCATTTTTAGTGTCTGACTTGTTTCTGGGTAGCGTAAACCTTCAATAAAACTATTCACTGCTAACTCTTGCTTTATTTCTTCCTTGGAGTTGGGCCTTATAAACTTCCTGGAGGTGGGCTAAACTATAGTGCATCCCCAGAAAAGTAACAATAAACTCGTAATCATTCTGTTTCACCTCGTAGTGCTAGAACAAGAGCACGTGTCTTTTGTGGTGAACTCTAATTATTGCTGGCGGCGGCGGCTTTGAACTGACGGATATAGGTAAGTCAAGGTACTTTGCCGTCGAAGGCTTCATCACATTAGTTGCAGGAACACCATCTACCTTTATTATATCTGTATTGGCTACCTTCTCTGTTTGCAAATGTAACTGTTGCATTTGTTTCTGGATTTCCGTCACCTCATGTTGTACCTCACCGTGTACGTCTTCTCTAATTTGCAAATGTAATTGTTGCATTTGTTTCTGGATTCCCCTCACCTCATATTGTCTTTCTTGTTCTATGCGCTCCATATCTTCTTGATTTTTTTTTAATGTCTTCTTTCAGTTTTTGTTTCATATCTTCTTGACTTGTCTTAAGTTCCTATCTCATGTCCTCCAGGCTTGTTTTTAGTTCTTGTTTTATACTGTCATGATTTTTCTTTTAATTCTTGGGTCATGTTTTCTTGGTTTGTTTTCAGTAACATCAATTCTTGATTCATATCATCTTGGCTTGTCATTAATTCTTGGTTCATATCATCTTGATTTTTCGTCATATCTTCTTTCAATTCTCGTTTCATCTCTTCTTGGCTTGTTTTCATGTCTTGTATCATCATCAGTATTTGATTTAAACTACCTTGAAGTTGTTCTTCCATTTTTGCTTTCTGTTTTCTAGTTTCCACTGGCACACAATTTCAATTTCCTTTTTTTCTTCTTTTTCTAATTTTCTAACCTGAACTAACCTCTTCCGGATATTTCATCCATTTCCGACATCAATTTGTTCCGGACGGCCGATTTTTGAACACACACTGTATTACTGAACCCACTCTGTTATTTCAAAACATCTTTATTGTCACTACTTTGACAACTTGTCAAAATAATTCAAGTTGAGTCGAGGAGCTCTCAAACTATACTGTCCCCGAAAGTCGATCTGGATCCTTTATATACTCTTTTGATCGATACCGGAAGATTCCCTGATTTTCTAGAACGATTTTCATACTACAGGGTGTAATAAAAATAAGAAAAAGGAATAATCCGACGATATTTAGACTTTCTATCATAGGCGTTCCATAAGGAAATAGAATTCTCTAAAAAGTATATATATATATATATATATATATATATATATATATATATATATATATATATATATATATTCATGACGTTCCGCCAACATCTCAGCTGATATTTTCAAGTGATACTTCCTGGATGGCTGCTCGGCTTGGAATTGAAGTATTCCAAGTCCGCATAACTTTGCACAAAATACAAGTATCGAGTTCATAAAACTTTTCGGCCACCATCTTGAATCCGCCATCTTATATTTCTAAATTTTAATTTCAGATTCACGATCAGCAATACTTCCTAAAACCCGTTTTTATCATGTTTTGTCAATAAAATCAAATTTCGAACTTTTAGGCCGTCATTTTGTATCGACTAGCTTTAATTTTCAAATTTTGACTTCGGTTTCATGATCAGCGACCTTGAGAACCTTTTTGGGACCCATTTACATTGTGCTTCCTCGATAAAATCAAATTCCGAACATTTTGGCCGTCATCTTGGATCCTCTATCTTAAATTTTCAAATTTTTACTTTAGATTCGTGGTCGACGATTTTGAAAATATTATTATACTAATTAACAATCATATTCATAACTTGTTCAGAAATTTATATTTATTTTTATATTATTTTTATATAGTATAAATGCTTTATTTACTGCTACAAGCAAAAATTGATTGATATATATTTACATTATTACATCACAAATGATGAAATGGAAAAGTTATTGTTCAGTTGTTAGAAGATTTTTCTTTGTGTATAAGTTCGTATAGTCAGAATACAATTTAAGAATAATAAATGCCCATAACAATAGTAAATTGGTCACAATACATTTTTATTTACGCCGTATTCAAAACTATTACGTAATTAGAGCATTGTTTTCGGATCGTATAGTGTAATATGTCAAAGAACAATCACGATGACGAAGAATTTAGGTAGCCAATTCAGAATGTTACGTATTGTTTTAAGTTTACTAATGTCAAGTTATGAAAACTTTTTCTTATTGTGTCAGGTGATTTCTTTTTTGCCTTAGCAGGTTTTATCTTTAAATTTTTTTACTCGACTTTATCGAATGTTAAGTATATACAGGGTGTTTCACGACGAACTGTCGCGATTGGTTTTCGGAAAATTTCGGCATAATCTTGAAAATATTTTAGCCGAATTGTTCCTATCGACTTTACTGAACTGACAAATTTTTTAGTCAATTTTTCGAGAAATTGATCGCATCAGTGGGTCGTGGGTACAGGGTACCCCCTGTATATATAGGCAAATATTTAAGCACGGCAGAAAAAATAGATTTATTTATTTCTTATTGAAATCATACATCCGGATTCACTAAGAAGGTTTAAGACTAATCTTCTAGTCGGTACAGTTTTGTTTTGCTTAAGATAATGTTATAATTTATATTACACATGTCAACAAATAAATGCTTATAATGGGATATTATGGATAAAAACTTAGCGATAAAGTCTTGAAATATCTAAGAGGAATAGTTGTATCTCGAAAATAAATAAAATTAAAAAAAAAAATCAAAATTTCAGTAAGAAATAAAGAAATCTTTCTGCCGTAGTTAAATAGTTTGTTATATATGTAATTCTCCTTTCAGGCAGAGAATATGAAAAATATATGTACAACCAGTTTATTTCCTGCAAATATCGCTCTGGTCCTCTCTCTATATGCGTTTCGATCACCTCATGATCTCGTCAGTGGAGCTGTATCGGACCGAGAGCAACATTAGCAGGAAATAACTGATATATGAACCATAAATTTACATAGAATTACATATATAACAAACTATTTAAATACGACAGAAAGATTTCTTTATTTCATACTGAAATTTTGATTTTTTTAAAATTTCACGTTACTCCGTTGATTCATAGATGTCGTTCGACTGGCGATATTTTTCAGTCTGACATCGAAGTTGGTAGACGGCAGGTGTAATATCCTGCCGACATACCTTGAAATTTATGGTTTATATATCAGCTATTTCCTGCTAATGTTGCTCTCGGTCCGATATAGCTCCACTGACGAGATCATGAGGTGATCGAAACGCGTATGGAGAGATGACCAGAGCGATATTTGCAGGAAATAAACTGTGAGTCAACGATTGGATGAAGTAAGTTTGTGCCTTTTCGGTGAAATTTACAAAGAAACTATATTTATTGTTTGATACAGTTTATTTTTACGCAGATTTTAAAAATATTTAGGACTCTACAGGGTGAGCCAAAAAACTAGGACAGCATAAAGTTGTAGTTTTTTAAATAGAACACCCTATATACGAATCGTGTTTTCGATTTAGTTTATAATTTTAAATCTTTTTTATTAAGGGTTTACTATAACAAAACTTTATAGTTTCTGAGATAATTAAGTTTAAAGAAAAAAAGTCACATTTTCAAGCATTAATTCAATCCTAAATAACGTTTTTAATTTTGTGACAAATATATTCAAATTTGGAATTTAGCAAGGCCAAGGACAAATTAACATAATTTTTACCTAATATTTGCAATAAAAGCTACAGGGTGTTGAACACATCGGCTCAAATTTGAACAAGTTTAAATGAATAAATATCTTTTTTTTTAAATGGTATATTTTCATGTTATTTAATAGAGTAATAAAAACCCTAAAAGTTTTGTTCAATATATTCTATACCTATTTATAATAGTTTTTGAGATATTTCAGTTTTTCTTATTTTCCATACTTTTTTACAGAAATAGTCTTCATTATCATAGTAGCCATGGCAAAAACAATGTAAAAGAACATTTTTCTGTGTGTCAAATTTATTACCGCAATCGCTTCTTTTGGTTTTTATGTAGTGTAGTTTGGTTTTTTTGCATTCATCTTATATTGTAAAATGAATTTTCCAAAGAATGAGTTAATAGATATGATTTATACAATAGGAGAGGCTCAAAAAAATTGCCTTCTTGCTCAAAGAATTTACAAAATGAAGTATCCTGATCGACGCCAGCCTAATACCCATACTTTTCAAAACTTAATGCAAAGATTTGATTCTTCTGGTACTGTTGATTATCCAAAACCTAAAGTGGTCAACAAACCAGTAACTAATGAAGAAAAAGAACTACAAGTATTGTTAAATGTTCAGGAAAATCCTTATATTGGTAGCCGTCAGTTAGCAGCATTATGTGAAACATCACAATCCACCGCTAATCGTACTACCAAGAAATATAGGTATCATCCATATCACATGGAATTACACCAAGAATTGCATGGACAGGATTTTGAAAGTCGTGTAAACTTTTGTCGTACAATAAATGCGGAGATTCAATTAAATCCAAATTTATTATGCAAGGTAATGTTTAGTGATGAAGCTACTTTTAGAAGTAACGGTGTCGTAAATAGACGAAACATGCATTATTATGCCACAGAAAACCCATTTTGGATTAGAGAGGTGCAACATCAAAACCACTGGTCATTAAATGTTTGGTGTGGTATTCATCATAATCGAATTATTGGACCCCACTTTTTTAATGAACCACTAAATGGCCATAGTTACCTGAACTTTCTACAAAAAGAACTACCCCAACTGCCTCAAGGTCTCGATAGGGATGAGCTCGACAGTATGTGGTTCCAGCACGATGGTGCGCCTCCGCATTACCATCGTGAAGTTCGTGCGTTTTTGGACCAACGATATCCGCAAAAATGGATTGGACGTGGGGGTTTCATTGAGTGGCCACCAAGATCTTGCGACATCACCCCATTAGATTTCTTCCTATGGGGTTATATTAAAATTAAGGTGTATGTTAATCCACCAACAACAGTGGAAGATATGCGAAACAGGATTAGGGATACCTGTAGAACAATAACGCCACTAATTTTGTCCAGGGTCCGAGAAAATCTGCAGAAAAGAGTAAATTTGTGCATTGCACAAGAGGGTCGTTTATTCGAACACTTATTAAAAAGAAATAATTAATCTCAGTATTTAATAGGTAATTTTTTTGTTTCAATTTAGTATAAAAGTAAATATGTATTTGCCTTGTCGTTATTGTTGTGTTAATTTTTTCACATTATGTTTAATTAAACTATTGCCGTTGTAATATAACGAATAATGTATTTCATCATATTTAACCACATTCTGTTTGTTTCTGTAGTTTCTTTCTATTATTTTACATGGCTACTATGATAATGAAGACTATTTCTGTAAAAAAGTATGGAAAATAAGAAAAACTGAAATATCTCAAAAACTATTATAAATAGGTATAGGATATATTGAACAAAACTTTTAGGGTTTTTATTACTCTATTAAATAACATGAAAATATACAGGGTGTACCATTTAAAAAAAAAATATTTCTTCATTTAAACTTATTAGGTAAAAATTATGTTAACTTGTCCTTGGCCTTGCTAAATTCCAAATTTGAATATATATGTCACAAAATTGAAAACGTTTTTTAGGATTGAATTGATGCTTGAAAATGTGACTTTTTTTCTTTAAACTTAATTATCTCAGAAACTATAAAGTTTTGTTATAGTAAATCCCTAATAAAAAAGATTTAAAATTATAAGCTAAATCGAAAATACGATTCGTATATAGGGTGTTCTATTTAAAAAAAAATACAACTTTATGCTGTCCTAGTTTTTTGGCTCACCCTGTGGAGTCCTAAATATTTTTAAAATCTGCGTAAAAATAAACTGTATCAAACAATAAATATAGTTTCTTTGTAAATTTCACCGAAAAGGCACAAACTTACTTCATCCAATCGTTGACTCACCCTGTACATATATTTTTCATATTCTCTGCCTGAAAGGAGAATTACATATATAACATAAATAAAATTCTTGATTTTTTCTGGTTTAGTAATAAAAGAAAATGATTTTATTATGCCTATACTTCTAGGGTTGAAAACTTGTTGAACTTGTTGCTCTTGTCATTTTAAACATTCTGCTGTCAATTTAGAACAGTTTTAAAATTAGACTATATTGGTGAATTCGGGAGTTAATTTTTAAGTTCGATTTTATCTAAGATCAGATATTTAGACTCTTCTAAGACCTATTTTATCATCTAATAAATATTTATGGTATAAATTGTAAATTGGATCTATTATGGGTTGCTAGAATAGATCCAATTATATTCTATTTATTTATTAATTTTTACAAGACCTCTATAACATGCCGACAACACCATCAAAATATTGTACTCCTATGAAAAAATTAGACGTGAAGGAATATATGGAACAACTACGCTTTGAATTGATAACCTCCTTTTTTGGTGTCGATTAAAAATAGATTCACCGATAAGATGGTCAAGTTTTATAAGTTATTAAAGACTAGCGACCCGCCCCGGCTTCGCACGGGTGCAATGCTGATACTAAATACACTACAGAAAAACTGTGACTATTTATTTTATTTTTACAACAATTATTACATCGGTCTCCGACGCGCTATTTATAGGTACGCTGCCGCCGCCCCGGTCGGCCAGTACCGCCGCAAGCGCTACTTCCCGCAATTTTAAATCTGTAATATCTTCGAAAATATTCATTTAAATCTTGTGCTGTAAAGGACCATATAGATCTATATTAAATCAACAATGTATTTAAGCTATTTAATTGGATAAGGATTAATGCTGTATTGGTTAAAATCGCTTCAAAATTTGCCATTATTTGTCGTAAAAAGTAAATGACAAAAAAATGTTATTGTGGGATATCCATGAGAGATAGACATATACCATCGCGGAGTTTTCTGTAGACCTTTTCAATGTGTACAAATAATTAGTACATTATTTTGATAAATCTCGTAGGGTTCAGCCTGCGTTTGCAATGTAAGCGGAAAAAAATATGATAATTAACGACATCACATTAGAAACCTCAAAAATAACAGTATTTCTCCACTATTTAATGGATGTTATTATACATATAAACCTTCCTCTTGAATCACTCTATCTATTGAAAAAAACCGCATCAAAATCCGGTGCGTAGTTTTAAAGATTTAAGCATACAAAGGGACATAGGGACAGAGAAAGCGACTTTGTTTTATACTATGTAGTGATAGTGAAGTGTCCGGAGGAGAAGCTGACCTTCGTATTTTTCTAAATTAATATGAAGATATTCGTGATTAAAAATATTTGTAAACTGATATTTTCGGATACGGAAACCATATCTCCTAAGAAAAGTAATTTTCTCGGTGTATCATTTACAAATCGATGCCGAGCCAGAGATAAAATCCGCTTCAAAGAGAAAATACTCTCAGCAAAATTTATTTTGCCAGATAATCTATAATAAAAAGGAAAACGCCGACTGACACAGAGAGTAATTTCTGAAGGCGGTCTACGCCGGATTTATTGCATTGACTCTACGAGTTCTGCAATGTTTTGACTTGTATAGAGCGACGACTCGGCTATTTATTTTTATAGCTTCAATCGGTAACGTACATACCATAAGCGTATCGTCATCATTTTTAATAAAACACAGTTGATCATCTTAAGCTTTTAAAGTAAAAACAAACTAATTTAATTATGACTCTTATGAACCAGATAGTTCATTATCTTCTTTAACCGATTTCGAAAAGAAGTTGTTGCGGTGGTTCTTTATTATTTTGGGTGAAATTGGTTCAATAAAAATCTAAGGTGGTGCTGAGAAAATGGCGGACAAAAAATTAATTTTGTCCAATTTTCTTCAAAATTAGTATGGGGGAGTTTTTGGGGGGTCGTACAGAACAAATCTAAAATTCCTTTTAAAAAATTTATTATGGCGGATCCAACATGGTAGATTAAAAATTTTACGTCTGTCGATTTTAACCGAAATTGGTATAAGAAGGTTTTTAAGGACGTAAATTATTTTTAAAATATTCAATATGGCGGATCCAATATGGTAAGTTAACGATCCACCTCTTCCAAGACTAGCGGCTAGATGTAGGTATATGATCCATTGGATGCGCATGTCCATTTGCTGTTAATTTTCAATCATTAGATTTGCGGTTATGTTTCTATTTTTTTTGTGTTTACAGTAGCTTTAATTCAAAGGTTTGTTTAGTTTACTTTAAAAAAGAAAAATTTTCAGTAGGGTGACGGCACCAATTATGGACATGTTAAGGATACCTTTTTCCGTTTTATAAAATAAAATTCGTGTTTTTATGTGTACAGATACCGTATAGTGGTAAATGAATTTAGAGATAATATGAGAAGACGAATCTTTAAGTTGAACTTTAAATAGTTGGATATAAATATGTTATTTTACTTAAAAATATAGAAAGTTCAAAATCACCATTAATGGACACCTAAATCCCAGTAATGATCAACCAGTTATCGACAAGTTCAATGAAAGAAACCCATTTATTGGCAGTAACCTGGCTTTTCCTAAAGAGCATTCAACTACAAATTTAGGTAGGTACGTAAATGGTAGGTATATTTAAAAAGAATAGGCATTTATTAATCATAAATTAGCTTTTATTTGAATTTTATTTGAACTCACATTATTTGCGATAATCATCCCCAATTAAAATATTTCTGAAAAAAAACACTTATTCTCATATAAACTATGGCATCGAAGTAATAGTCTTAATTTATCATTTACAGTCTCAGTGTCATTAAAGTATTTATCCATTTAATATAAAAAAACATTATAAAACTAAAAACAAAATGAGCAAAGTAACAAAAACTAAATAAATTCTTATAAAATTAAATTGCTATTTCTTACAAACAAAATATTAGGTATTAATGAGATCTTCAGAGATCTGTGAATTAAAAATACTAAAAATCACAAAAGGAAGTGTGTCTACATAATTAAATACTGTATAAATCAGGTAAGTATTTCTCCATTTCCTTAACTTTATAGAAACCTCTTTTATTCAGAAGCAAAGGTTCACTTATAACTTCTATTAGATCGTGTTTTTTATACCATATTTTATCAGGTTTGTCAGGCCATCTAAAAGAATTGCCTGTTGATAGTACCATAGTGCTAATTTCATACTGGTCTTTATCAACGGCTTCTGTTCTGCCCGGGAAAAACTCGTCTTCATATTTTACTATGACAAATTGTCCGGATCGAACAATGGCTTTATATTTTGAAGGTAACGTTTTGATTTTTAGCATGTTTAGCGATTCATCTTCAGAATTTTCTTCACTCTTGTTTTCGCGACGTCTTTTGATCTCCCTTTTTTCATGCGCGAGTCCAGCTCTTTTCCGCTGTTTACACTCATCTACTTTTGCCCTTTCTCCGTTATCTTCGGTAATGCCATCCTCTTTTTCATTATAACTACTGTTTTCACTCTCAGCATATGTTATTTCTAAATCTGTATCTTCGGAAGTTGTGTCATCCTGGTCTATTGCTTTTTTTCTAGATTTAGAACATCGTTTGTCCATCATTGGTAATTTGGTCTGTACTCGATCCAGTAATAAACATTGTAAAAAACAGAGATTTTAGGTTATGTTTCTATTTAATATTATGACAAAATATATTCTTAGTTCCTAATATTCAATATAAAATAATATCAAACTTAATTATCAAATAACATAATGAAGTAATTCACGAAAATATATACTTACTCTCTTAAGAATTTTCATAATAAAACCGGATTTTTCGGACGTAGCTCATACTTCACTTATATTTAGGCTGCCATCTTGAAGAAAGTGGCCGATCTTGACATTTTAATTTGTTAGTGAGACAACTGACCCCCTACTACTTATAATCCAGTGTTACCATTCCCAAAATTCTTTTGCGTTTGGTTATTATTTCGGTTTATTTAGAAAAAATGTCCATCATTGGTTCTTGTTCATAATTGGTGCTATCACACTAGTTTTTAAATTCAAAAATGGGTGTTTATTGTTTTGTTCGCGATAAAAATTTTGAACATTAAAGCAATTATAACCGATACGTTATGAAGTTCATGGTTCAGATAAAGTTATTATTGAATATCCATATGAATCCACATTATTCAAATGTGAAAATTGTCTTTGTTCTTCAAGAAAAACCAGTATTTAAGATATTATTTATGATAAAAACATAATGTGAAATTGGACAAATGTGAAAAATTATTTTTTACTTCTTATCAAGGTATGTAGATTTATTGTCAACTTGCTTTTTAAAATTTTTAAACATTCTCCTACTACCCCTATGTGTGGGTAATAACTTATTTTTTTTTAGGATTTCAAGACTGGCTTTATGAAGAAGAAATGGTAATTTTTTTTTAAATCGTAATTCACAATATTTTAAAGATTATTTGGTTGTGAGTTCAATTACGAGGAATAAGGATAATATACTGAAAAAACAGAAGTCTGGAAAACCTGAATACCTAGTAAATAACACGAACCTATATAAGACTATTAGTTGCAAGCATATACATTGAGTTTGTCTTGATTATTTTGCAATCAAGACTAGTTGTAATCTAAAAAACAAAATACAGGATAAAGTTGAGTTAAAAATGCTCGCAAACAATTTTGCTGCTGTGTGTATTAAAAGCCTGGAAAGGAAAAAATTATAAATGAAATAAACTTAAATTTATTACTAGATATTTCCAATATCACTACATAGTATAAAACAAAGTCGCTTTCTCTGTCCCTATGTCCCTTTGTATGCTTAAATCTTTAAAACTACGCACCGGATTTTGATGCGGTTTTTTTCAATAGATAGAGGGATTCAAGAGGAAGGTTTATATGTATAATAACATCCATTAAATAGTGGAGAAATACTGTTATTTTTGAGGTTTCTAATGTGATGTCGTTAATTATCATATTTTTTTCCGCTTACATTGCAAACGCAGGCTGAACCCTAAGAGATTTATCAAAATAATGTACTAATTATTTGTACACATTGAAAAGGTCTACAGAAAACTCCGCGATGGTATATGTCTATCTCTCATGGATATCCCACAATAACATTTTTTTGTCATTTACTTTTTACGACAAATAATGGCAAATTTTGAAGCGATTTTAACCAATACAGCATTAATCCTTATCCAATTAAATAGCTTAAATACATTGTTGATTTAATATAGATCTATATGGTCCTTTACAGCACAAGATTTAAATGAATATTTTCGAAGATATTACAGATTTAAAATTGCGGGAAGTAGCGCTTGCGGCGGTACTGGCCGACCGGGGCGGCGGCAGCGTGCCTATAAATAGCGCGTCGGAGGCCGATGTAATAATTGTTGTAAAAATAAAATAAATAGTCACAGTTTTTCTGTAGTGTATTTAGTATCAGCATTGCACCCGTGCGAAGCCGGGGCGGGTCGCTAGTAAATAATAAAAATTACTCAGATGAACATCTGTTTATATTAGAAAAATCAAAAAACCTAAAAATTGAAAACATTGACCCTTTCAAATTAATAGATAACAGTATGATACCGAAGCCAGCAAACAAGAATAAAATAAACAGTCATTTTACTTTACTAAAAAAAGAAACGACAAAAGTAAAAATAAATAATAAAAAGCCAAATGAGGAGGAGCGAAAAATGATTAAGGGAAGTCTGAGTGTCACTGAAATAACTTCAACTAACAATTGTATACATATATGTAGTATAAAAAAATTAATGTTTGCAATGTATATTGTAATATATGTGATCTTTTAAAATAAAATATTTTTAACTGTATAGTAACCAAATTAATGTTTTATGTTGATTTTTGAATAAATATAAAAAATTAACTTTCTTTAAGCAATATTGTTTCATACATACTTTTCATAAGAACTATACTTTACCCTATACTTATATAACTCAGAATGTTAATAAGAATTTTCATTTAAGTATCTCTGTGCTCTCACTTTAAGGTTTTTGGCTTTAATATCAAAAAATATATCTGAAAAAATCATCATAAAAATAATTTTTTGCAAAGATGATTTTGACAAAAGAAACAAAACTTTTTTTAGATAATATACAACAGAAACATTAAAATTCAAATTCAAGAATCTAGATTTTCACAGATTTTTAAGGTTCATAAGTAAAATCAAAAATAAACCTTGAAACGTTTCTTAAAAAATTAATCAATCCTGTACATTATTTTATATTGATATGCAAACAAATTAATTGCATAACCTTAAATTCCACTCCTACGGCAAATAATTACAATGAAAATAGACATGCGCAGTAAATGGATCGTATTCCTGCATCTAGCCGCCAGTCTTCCAAGGAGGTTCGACAATTTTGGAGGGTAATCAGTCTGTTACAAAACATAATTTACAGTATCTTTCATCAATTGAGTCTACAGTTATAGATAATTAGCTGTATATTCGTTCAATTGTACTTACACTATTTTATTTCTAAGGATTGTTTAAAATACAATACTACCAGTATATTCAGCAAAGACATAATAAGAAAAAATAAACATC
Source organism: Diaprepes abbreviatus (assembly GCA_034092305.1). Classification (NCBI taxonomy): domain Eukaryota; kingdom Metazoa; phylum Arthropoda; class Insecta; order Coleoptera; family Curculionidae; genus Diaprepes; species Diaprepes abbreviatus. Next base: position 320,726 of record JASJET010000171.1, read on the forward strand.
ATATTTCAGAGAATATTTGATATAATAGCATTATTAAAAGTAACAGTCAACTTTAAAGGTAACAGTTAGCCGGACGTTGAACCAATAATTATTACAATCTATTTCATCGATAAAAAGTTTAATATATTCTGTAAGAAATACGGCGTTTTTTGTATAGTAACATTAATATTTATTTCAGGAGTAACGTAAAAACTTACAATTATTTAACAAGATTTTTAAAAAATCAACCAAAATCTAATATATCTTTGGTTGTTTTTTACAAAAAAGTTCTACTATTATACTATTTGGATTTCTTTTTGTCACGTTAATGAGCCGTGCAATAACTAGAAGTAAATGAAAGATTAAAGCGGGTCACAGACGCTTCTCCTTGTCTCTTATTCAGTCTTGTTTTTTTACTTGTCTGATTGGGTATAAACAAAACTAATTTCATATATTAACATCGCCTCCAGCTAAATTTACCTGGAGCAGTGTCAGGGTTGGGTTGATTTTAATTTAATTATTTAAATTACGATTAAAATCACGATTTAAATCAATGAGTTTTTTTCAATAAAAATTATGATTTATATATATATATATATATATATATATATATATATATATATATATATATATATATATGTTATATTGTAGGTTTTCACGGATGGTAGAATGAATAGTTTGGTTATTCCGGGTTTCAATCCGTTCGTTTTCACGACGTTTCGCCAAAATCTCATTTGGCATTTTCAAGTGCGGTTCGTCTCGTTACTCGCTAAGAACTGAGTATATATATATATATACATATATATATATATATATATATATATATATATATATATATATATATATATATATATATAAATAAGAGAGATAATGCACAAAAAATCTCAAATACATGGAAACAAGCGCCAAACTATAAAAAGGCCAACTGTTGTGTTATATAAATATAAGTTTCAAATAATAATAAGCAACGATGGATGTCTGGGAAGGGACCAACTAAGTCCCAGTGACGAGTTCTAAAGTTGGTATCGCGACAAAACACCCCAAAATTTTTCAGTTTGTGTATGTTGGAATTGCTCCTCAGGACACGGGAGCTAGCAGAGGACCCAATGGCAGGGGAGCAGAAACAGGGACACGCAGCTTCACATATTATAACAAGACAGAGGACCAGCACGCTCATTCCAAGTCGAGCAGCCGTAGAGGAAGCATCACCTGAAAATGCCAGCTAAGATGTGGTACTTTGTTGCATATTTAAAAGCAAAAATTTAGTTTTAATCTCATAGAAACTTTTTCTAGAAAAATAGTGGGATCTGTTTTCTTAATATAAAATTGTCACATGTAGTTCTTTCCTCTCAGCCATTTCAACAAAAATAATTACTTGAATAAAACTACATCACTCTGTTGAACTAAGAGACAACCAGTAATGTAACAAAATGAGCACGAATTATTACCCCTTAATAAATTATAGACAAACAAGTAAGCGAGTTCTGACAAAGCGAAAAAAAGGAAAATACGTCTTGATTTTTTATTTGGCGAATGAAAAAGTGAACAGTAGTATAGAAAATTTACGTAGTTTACAATACAGTTATCTATGTTAAATCATAAATAAATAAAAAGTGGTTTAGTTATTTTATTACAAAAATATTTTATACCTACCTATTGGGTATTGGTTGCTACTGATAATAATAAACAAAATTTTTGTTGAAGGATATTTGTAAACAATAAAAATGTAATTTCTTAATAATAAAAATATGGAAAAAATATAGACGTATACCTATTTGTAAAATATAAGTTTAGTAATGTATATATAAATATAAAAATATTAACATAATTGAGTGAATTATTCACGTGCGTATTTATACTCGATAATAAAATACATTTTCTAAATTCTCTCGACTTGTTTCCTATGAGTCTATGAGTAAAAAACTAAAAAAAAATCAGGAAAAATCCAAAGAATCATGATTTTTTAAAATTAAATCAATGTTTTTTTTTTAATTCGCCGAGTCCTGCACAATACTATATTGGATGAGGCATAAATCATACGTAACATCTCTATAGAAAAGAACATGAAAGCAAAATAAACCTCTCTCTCTCTCTCTAGCATTACAACCCGGGGTGGGTCTTTGCTGACTTCACAATCTGCCTCCACTTGCTGCGATCCATCATCAGTTCTTCCGCGCGTTCGACGTTTAGGTTTTTTAAGTCTGCTGCAACGTTATCTCTCCACCTCATCCTTGGTCTTCCTAGCGGCCGCTTTCCTTCTGGGTTCTCTTTCCATACCAACTTGACGATACGTTGATCTTGTCTCATAACATGGCCGGCCCATCTTAATCTTTCTGCTTTTATTGTTTTTACTATATCTGGCTGGTTGTATAGTTCCTCCAATTCCTTGTTTGTTCTCGTTCTATATTGCTGTGTGGTGTTGTTCCTGACCGGTCCGTATATCCTTGTAAGCATTCTTCTTTCTGCTATTTTCAGTCTATTCTCATTTTGTTTTGTCAACGTCCATGTTTCACATGCATATGTCATTACCGGTCTTATAACTACTTGATATATTCTTATTTTCGTGCGGGGGATATATTTTTCGATTTCATTATCTTTTGCAGCCCATACCAGCAGCGGTTGCCTCCTTCTATTCTGTTGTTAATCTCTTGCATAATATTGTTGTCAGAGGTGATCGTAGCTCCCAAATATTTAAACTGATGGACCCTTTCAAAATTGTAGTGGTCCATAGTCACGTTCTGTCCTATTCTGTCTCGCCGTTCCGTTCTTCCGTTTTGTTTTTTCTTCGTTGATTCATAGGCCAACCTTCTTTGCGGCATTTTCCAGTTTGAAAAACTCTTCCTTGACACTGGCAGTTGTATTACCTACAATATCGATATCATCAGCGAACGCCAATATGATGCGCGGACGTTGATTTCTAAAGAGGAGCGTTTTTGTGTTGGTTTTTCGCAAGATGCTCTCCAAGGCGACATTAAATAGGAGTGGACATAGCGCATCGCCTTGTTTAAGACCACTGTTGATTGTAAAGAAAGTTCACAATCTTCCTTCAAGTCTTACTGCACTTGTGGATCACTCTACACATGTTTTGATGAGGTTAATTAGCTTCTTCGGTATGCCCAGTTCTGCCATCGCATTCCACAAATCCACTCTTATGATGCTATCGTATGCTTGTTTAAAATCTATAAATAGCTGGTGCAATGTTTTGTTGTATTCCCAACATTTCTCCATTAATTGCCTAATCGTGAATATCTGATCTACAGTTGAGCGGTTTTTTCTAAATCCACACTGGTAATCTCCTATTTGAAACTCCACACACGCAGTCAATCGTTCTAAGATCATTAGAAAGAAGACTTTATATCCTGTGTTAATAAGGGATATACCCCTATAATTGGAGCAGCGCGTTTTATCGCCCTTCTTAAGTATTGGTATTATCACACTTTCTTTCCAAGAGGTTGGTATTTGTTCTTCTTTCCATATTCTGAATGTCGATATACACCAAAATCACTAACAGAGACAGAGAGCATACCTAACATCCTGATCTCTAGCTTCATTCGCCTTATGGACAAACGAGGAAAAGAAAAATAACACAGGCAGTCGCTGGGAACCCAAAAAACTTTTTTTAAAAAATAGCTGTATCGAACTTTATAATGCCATCAAGAAGAGAGACAAGGATCAGTATGTATGACTAGCTTAATATTAAATTTTGTCTCGTAATGGTCTGGACTTATTGCACTGATTACCGATTTTGTTCGAAAAATACCATAAATATACAAATTGAAGTTTTTTAACAATGAACCCATTTTACAGAAATAGGACCAGTCAGACACAATTACTTTTTTATTCTTCCCAGACCCATATTACCAAGAGAAAACCGTTATATTCCAATTATTTGATCTTATTATCCATTAGATAAACCACCAGTCACAAGAAGAAACACAATTATAGGAACATTATGTAATTTAAATTGGGTTAATATTTTAGTAACTATTTTTCTTTTGAAAAAGTTAAAATTTAAAAAATTTTGCTTTAATTTATTTGGTGTTTCTACAAACATAAACGTAAAAATTTTATATTTTCATATATATTATTTTAAGAATAAAATAAATAAAAAACTAAACTAAACGATATGAAATAACTTAATATAATTATTTTTGCATGTGTTGGTGCGCTGCCTTAGTTTTCCTCTAAGTATTATATTTTACATATATTTTCTTTCATACGAAAATAAAGTTATTGAGCGTGGTACTTGATTTTCAAAGTTAACTAACTTTCTGGTGATAAAATTAACACAGTTTGTATATATATATATATATATATATATATATATATATATATATATATATATATATATATATATATATATATATATATATATATATATATATATATATATATATATATATATATATATATATAAGACTCAGCTGAACTTGTTTACACCCTTTATCTCGATTACTATTTCCTCTTTTCAATTTTCATTTTTAACTTTTAAACTATCTAAGGTTATGTGTATATTTTTTATAGTACTTCACTGGTCATGTGGCACGTTAACAGATCTAAAAATTACATTAATCGCAAGCACTATATACAGCTGATCCCAAAATCGCATAAAGAAGGAGGGAGACACACACATACACACAACTACACTCACTAAACCTTATGTTGTGATGTAGGGGTGGGGCACCTGACCTAGCAGGTGACAGCAATGGAGCTTCTGAGAAATCGGGCCATATCTCAGAGTATTAAACCTTGCATCGGTGCGGGGAGCGCTGTGGATGTCTATTGTTTATTTCCTTCATGCTCGTGGGATAAAAATGAATCCTAATTTAACTGATAACAACGGAACTTGTAAGGTACCCTTTCCACTCACTCCCGGAGAAAAAACCGAACAGGTACCTTTCCAACCTCTACTATCGCCCTTCTTGCCAGGCTACAAAGATCAGAACAAGTCGCTTTAGCCCTTTCCGATCTTCTTGGCACCGTAATGTAGGAGGAACTGAAACAATACCTTCTGTTGAAGGTTTGTGGGACCAAATGGAAAGGGTGGCTCGATAGGAGCTGGGGCAGGAGACTCCCCAGGTGGACGCTTCTCCTCAGAAGAGACTGCATGGGTCGTCAATCGAGTTGGGAGATTCCAAAAAGGTGCTTCCTGAGAAACTGATCCAGCAAACAAAGGTCATGGAGTTCTGGGCTCTACGTCTCAGGACACTGTAAGGGTAAATAAGAGTCCCTGAATGGAGAAATCCACTTACGCTCAAGTGTCCGGCGACGTGTCCTTATGTCTGGTGGTGAGTCGGGCGGAGGAGTCCGGCGACTTTACCGACATCCAGGAATCAGAATTATCTAATGCAGTAATGAAGACCATGGGTCACGTGGTTCTTGAATAAATCTAAAATTTCATCAACCACATTCAATACCTTATTTTGAATTAATGTTTATTTAAAGTTGTTTGAAACTAAATAAAATGTTTAAAGTCTAGAAATATATGCATAAAGTTTTGTATAAAGTGATTTTACCTTTTTTGGTTGTTATATCCAATCAACAAAATACAATGACCCGATGCAAATCAGCAGCGTCACGTATTCGACACCTACCTAGGCCAGTATTCGTTAAATTTATGGATTTTTTATTTTCTTGCACAAATCAATGTTAAAAAATAATCTTTTTCGGAATTGCTCATATTGCTACCCTCAACAACTTGTCTGTTTCGAATATAAAACTCAACATTGTGCGTGAATTAAAGTATAGAGAGTGGGATCATTAATAAGTTGCAACCTAATTAGTTATTAGCTCATGACGACATTAATGCGTTCATAATTGTTCTAATCGCTGAATCTCAGCTTAAACATACTGTCTAACTAATGTATTATTAATAAAATATGTACAATATTCTTGTGAGAGTACGATATTGTATTTTATTCATTAAGCCACATTTTAAACAGAGATTATACGTAATTATTATATAGAACAGACATCAACTCGCTCGTTCTCAAATATAGTTATAATAATTGAAGTCCCTTATGCTCATGTATTATTTTATGCTTTTAATTAATATCGGTTGGTTAGCGTTGGCTCCGCCCCCTTTTTTCGGCGCCGTTGATGGTGTCAATCTAGGCTCAGACGCCGTGTCGGTACCTCTATCTCACCGATCATGAGAACGAGTTTCTCCATTTTCTTTTATTCTTTTATTATTTGGATTCTTCCCAATTTTCTGCACTAACTTTATTCAAAAAAATCTTTCAAAAGTTCAGTTAAATTACTAATTTTGTAAGTTAGTTGTGTTATTTCTAGCAACTCTACTTTTAACTTGAGACATTTCCCGGACAATCTATAAGAACAGATTTCCTATGTGGTTTTTCCCAGCACAAATTAAGTTCTCTGATCAATTTCTAGAGCTCAGTTCTTTTAGTTTCAGGGTAATCCGGATCTTCATTGATTTTAGTTAGAATTTTGTTGACGGTTGGGATCTGCTTCTCATAATAAAATGTATGTAGAACTCCTTTGATTACAGTTTGTGTGATCGAATGTAGCTTGGGAGTACTAACAATTCCAGTCGTTTTTTTCTTCTTCAGTATTCGGTACATAGTTGATTTTCCAACTCCTGTTATGTTGGATAACATCTCAATAGAGCTTTTAACATTATTATCGAGATATTGATATCTTAAGGCATCATAAACATTCATCGTAATAAGTTTTTCGTTGAGGAAAAAATGCCCTAGTTTAACGATTTTGGAATAAATATAGATGTGAAGCATATCTTATGGTTATCTCACTAATCTCAAATAATATATAAAAACAAGCACAAAGAAGATAAATCACTAAGGACACACTGTAAGATGTACTTTACTCGCTGACAGAAATTAAATTGAACTATCAGCAATTTTATTGCTGCAGTAAATTTATAAAAGGTTATAATATTTAAATATAATTGGATTTACGGCAGTCCTCAGTTACCTGCGCACTGGAGCAGGTACGTTAGAGGTTTCGGTAACAGTTTTATCACTCTCTCTAGTTCTTGAATAGAGTATAGGAATGTGTATGCTTGCGATCGCCCCTCCCCTTCCCAAGAGCTTTGAGTTCAGGAAAATAGAACCGATTCTGCATTTTATATTAGGAATATGTGTGCTGCTGATGCTCCCCCCCCCCCCCCCCCCGTTGACAACCATGTTTTTCTAGCGATAGCCCCCCCACTTAGTGCTTTGAATTCAGGAAAATAGACCCGATTCTGCTTCTTATACTAGGAGTATGTTTGCTGCTCGCATCCTCCCCCCGGTCGGAAACTTGTTTTTTCTTGTGATCGCCCCCCCCCCCCTCACTCTTCAAGAGCTTGAAATTCAGAAAAATAGACCCAATTTACCCTGCTTTTTACATTAAAAATGAGAATGTTGCTGGTATCTCCCCCCCACGTCGACAAACTGCTTTCGCTTTCGTACTTTTGTGATATCACCGCCCCCTCCAAAGAGAGAGGCTGGATCCGCCCCTGGTCGGTACAATGATTCCGCTTGAGGTGAGTTTCGATTATTCAACAAGACATTCTTTTCACTCACGAATCAATCTTGTCTTGTAGTGTAAAGCGATTTTCTGGCAATTGTCAAAATCAATTTTTTTATCTTGTCTTAAACTGATGTTAGAAAAGGGCCGATGTTGTCTGTTTCTTATGCCGAATTTATGTTCTTTTAGTCTTGCCGATATTCTATATATATATATATATATATATATATATATATATATATATATATATATATATATATTGTTGTGGAACTTAACATCCTACCACCGTTTTCCGGCAAAACTGGACTTAAATAGAGGTCCAAGTTTGTGAAAAGTACAAGGATGTCTGAGAAAGATACCGGTGGATCCCACTGATGAGTCCACCACCGGTATCGGGACGAAACATCCATACATTTACTACGGTGGTCGAAAATAGATCGCTAGCTACATGTCCCTACCACCAGGGGCATTGCTAATTGCGACATGGCGCCCGAGCAGAGACGGCGGCAGACGAGGGTCTTAACCGCCGTTGGCTTTTATTAAGCCTGACCCGGCCATTGGAAGACCACCGAGGATGTCCGTTCCACTTCCTTTTCAGGCCTGTGCTTTCTAACGGCTTGGACTGTCCGACGGATTAAGCCGGAAAGCAAATGCCTTAGGGGGGGCATGTTGTCGAACTTAATATCCTACCACCGCTTTCCGGCAAAATTGGACTTAAATAGAGGTCTAAGTTTGTGGAAAGTACAAGGATGACTGGGAAAGATACCAGTGGATCCCACTGATGAGTCCACCACCGGTATCGGGACGAAACATCCATACATTTACTACGGTGGTCGAAAATAGATCGCTAGCTACATGTCCTTACCACCAGGGGCATTGCTAATTGCGACAATATATATTAAAATGTGTTTAAAGTATTAATACAACGAGCAGCGAAAGCTATAGTGGATTATGTGCACTAAGTGAACGCCTGTAAGTAGACTTCAACTTCCCTTCATACACGGCGGCGTGTACGTTATAACTGATAAAAAGCTATTTACGTATAACGATTTCTATTTTCCAAAAAATATTTTTTTTTAGTTATTAACAATTTTTTGGTTTATAGCAAACCACCTGTTTATTTTTCGGAAACCTACCCTCGATATTCGTAATCAGTGAGACAAAGGACATACAAAAACTTTGGTGGAGCCATGTCTCTTCGCCGGCTACAAAAAACCACTTTGCTCCCGGACTATTAAAGTAGCAGTAGAAAAAGTTATTTTTTTTTAGGTAGATTGGTTTTTTAATCATTTTCAAAAAACTCGACTCGTATATTTACTATTTATTTTTTTAAATGTTGGTTTACGCCAAGGAACTTGGAAGGGATAGGAAAACTACAAAAATAGGCTAAATGCGTAAAAGAGTGTTTCAGCATGCAGAAAATAAATATCATAAATTGACATCGACTGGCTATGTGGAGCAAGCGCAAAAAGAAATTTCGTAGTAAATTTGTTGCATGAAGTTAGCAATGTAGGAACGGGAAACCAGGGCTGGGTTTGCGACACGATCGGCGTCCCGGCGTATTCTTTATGTTTAATGCGGCTGTTTGCCATCGTCCTCGACGCTTATTTTCTTTGTTGTGCGGTGCAGTATCATTAGTTAAATTTCGGAATTTATATTTGTGTATGTTGTCAAGACATTTGTATAGACTTTAATTTATAACAATGTATCAATGCATGGTATTGTTTTGTAAATCGCGTGGTTCGATCCCGGAAATTCATTATTTTCGGTAAGTACCTACGTTTTTTGTATTACATCAATATGTAAGATTATACTGAAGATCTTTTAATGGATCGACGATTTTAAAGTTTTGTTGGCGATAGTGTGTAGTTTTTATCATTTTTTCATTTCATTTTTTTTAATCAGAAATTAATTATTTTAAAGTTTGGAACGTACATGGAAAACACTTTACTTAATAATAACATAAAGGAAGAGTAACATATAGTTAATCTCTATGGCCAGCTCCTTTTTAACATTGTAGATAAGATAAGATTTTATTTCGAATTGTGTTTAAATTTTTTTTAAGGCAGTGTTTATTTCATTAGTCCTTTTTTAACCTGAACTTTAAATTGTAATTTTTTAATATAAAAACATAAATAAGAGATTTCTCAAGTCCAGTCCTGTCCCTTGACCTACTGCGCAAGTGCAGCATAGCCACATTGAGGGGAGTACAGAATTACATGAGGAACCAAATTTAGTTTAGGGTATTCTTCCGTTTACCCCTTCCAACTTCCTTGGTTTACGCAGAATTTGTGGTGATGGAGTGATATTTTGATAAAAGTTTCAGGATATTCTGAATAGGTCGCGGTGGTGGTCCATAAAAACTTTTCCAATATAAGTCTATTGCGAAGGTATTGAAAACTGAACAAAAATTGTTAGCTAGCGAACTTTTTCGTTGAAAATCATGGTTCTTGTGTTTAGGTCGTGTCAAATTGGAATTATTATCCGACGTTTCGCCTACGATTGCATGAGGCATCTTCAGGGATCTTTACTCCGCGAGATTAGAACACTGAATGACTATCGAGGAGCAACAGTCCGGTATTTATATCCGACTGGTGCTCAGCGAGTCACGATCCAGCGTTAGTAGACTGTAACTTGCATCTCTATTAATATTATTTGGATATTTACAAATTTCGATTGATTCTCTAATTTTACGTTTAAAGAAACCAGACACTACTAACACCTTAGTTTCTTTTACATTAAAAGTGTGACCTGGGCAATGCTGGTGTTCAGCTACTGCAGATTGTACAATTTGTTTTTCTTTCATACATTGTTCATGTTCCTTAAGCCTAGTGGATATAGGCCGTCCTGTTGCATCTACGTACACTTTACCATAAGAGCAAGGTATCTTGTAAATGTCCTCTGTTTGAAATGGAATTGTGTCCTTTGGAGACTTCAAATATTGCCCAACTTTCTTATGTCTTGAAAATCGACCGAACGTCTTGTATTTTCCGCGCAATATCCGTTGCCTCTCAGAGCATTAGTCAGTTTTTCTCGCATGTAAGAAAGTTGGACAATGTTTGAAGTCCTCTTTGCTCTCGTGGTAAAGGTATGTAAGTGAAACAGGACGGTCTATATCCACTAGGCTTAAGGAACATGAAAGATGTATAAAAACAAAACAAATTGTATAATCTACAATAACTGAACACCAACATTGTTCAGGTCACACTTTTAATGTAAAAGAAACTAAGGTGTTAGCATAAGTGTTTGGTTTTTTTAATCATAAAATTAGAGAACCCATCAAAATTTGTGAATATCCAAATAATATTAATAGAGATGCAGATTACAGTCTACATCACACGTGGAAATCGATTGTAATGCTGGATCTCGGTTCGCTGAGCCCCAGTCGGGTATAAATACCGGGCTCCTGCTCCTCGATAGTCATTCCGTGTTGTAATATCATGGTGTAAAGATCCCTGAAGATGCCCCGTAAAATCGTAGGCGAAACGTCGGATGATAATTTCAATTTGTCACGGTTTAAACCCAAGAACCATGACTTTTTCGTAATTAACTCTTAAGAGAAGTGAGAGATATTTTGACAAAATTTTCACTATATTCAAAAAAAGTTGTTGGAGGGATTCCATAAAAATATTTCCAAATTAAGTTTGATGTCAGGGAATTAAAATTGAAAACCTTTAAAAGTTTCATAATAATATCTCACTCCGGTCAACAGTTGCACTCGAACAAAAACGAGAGAAAAAATAAAATAAAAAAATGAAATTAAAACATTTTTTAAAAGCAGGAAAGAAACGAAATACATATAAGGTTAGAAATCATTTTGTTGACCTACTTATTTGACGGGCAGATTTATTTTAGTCTTATCGATATACAAAAAAAAACAAATAGTATTTTTTAGAGAACAGAACCTCCATTTCTTTTGCTATCTCGGGTAATTTTTTTTGTAGATAATTTATAGTGCTATTTGACAAAAGGCGGTGAAAAACCCTTGAGGGAACGTAAAATTTTCCATATTTTATTATTTCAAAAGAGAAATAATATGAAATGACGAATATAGAAATTGATGCGAAATTCTTTTGATAGATTTGGCGAAAGAAGAAATCAGATAACCGTAAACATTCAGATAAAAACATCATGTAGAATGTATTCCACCTAAATTTTATATTTAACAGCACCTAAAATTTACGAACAGGGTTTAACTTGATGACTGGTCTAAATTTATAATATATTTTTTAATTTATTAATACAGTCTTGGATCAGGAAGATTGGACAGATTCTGGGGATCCAAAACGACTGTCAAGTTTAGCATCTCACCAAAAATTTTTATTAACAATTTGAGAGCGACTTGTAAAAGTCTTTTGACACTATATCGAAAGCTGGAATTTTATTACATTTGGAGAGACCTGGTTGTTTCTCACTTCAACGACAAATCACATTATATGACAGGTGTAGATGGTGTGTCTAGTACCAGATCAACCATACAAGAACCCAGGGGCGGATCCAGCCTCTCTCCTTGGGGGGGGGGGAGGCGGTGATATCTCAAAAGTGCAGTATGGCAAACGAAAGCAAGTTGTCGACGGGGGGGGGGGGGGGGAGACGACATCACCAACATTCCCATTTTTAGTGTAAAAGGCAGGGTTGGGTCTATTTTTCAGGAATTTAAAACTGTTGGAGAGGAGGGGGCGATCACAAGAAAAACAAGTTGCCGACAGGGAGGGAAGATGCGAACAGAAGAAAAAAAAAAGGTAAAAAATGATTTATTACTCTCTCTAGTTCTTGAATAAACTATAGCATAAGTGGCAAAATCGGGTCTATTTTCCTGAACTCAAAGCTCTTGGGGGGGGGGGGCGATCGCCCCCACCGCCCCCCCCCCTTGGATCCGCGCCTGCAAGAACCAAATATATCGCCCTCGGAAGAGGGGAGGAGCCAGCGAACCACTCGTCTAATCAGAAAGCGAGCCAGCTAAACAAAACTCGACATTCATCAGAGACCACCAGTAACGAGATGAACCGCATTTAAAAATGCCAAATGAGATTTTGGCGAAACATCGTGAAAACGATTTTTTGCACGAACGGACTGAAACCCGGAATAACCAAACCATTCGTGAAAACCTAAGTTATAACATATATATATATATATATATATATATATATATATATATATATATATATATATATATATATATTTATATATAGGAACTTCATTTATGTTTGAGAGCGGGAGGGTTTATGTCTATTTTGCATAATAATTACAATCTCTGTTTAAAATAGGGTAAAGTGAATTAAATATAATATTGTACTGGATAATTTTTAAGCGTAGATTCAGTGATTAGAACAACAGGGATGTTGTATTCAAATAAAAATATAATTTTACCGCGAAACGGTAGTTTTCATTATAAAAATCCTAAAAACACAACTTTTTTCTTTATTTTTAAGGAATTTAAGTTTTATATAATAATCAAAATATGATTAAATCTCCTCCAAGTCACGTGACAACGAACACCAATCAAAGTGCATGAGGTGACTGAATACACACGTCATCGTTGTCAAAGGCTACGTTGTAAGGTTAACTTTGTTTTTTGGTGATTTTCGTGTAAATTCTTCGAAATTTGCGTACCACCCCCTTTGCAAGCGATTCTAAAAAGTTTTCCCATGATGGAAAGTGAATTTATTAAGGCAAATAGTTCGTCAGTTTATATTTTGTTAATACCTGTGTGAAGATGGAGACGTTATTCAGAAACGTTTCTACCGAATTTTAGAAGGGAACTTGTCAATTGCGCCTACCACCTGAACAACAAATTAGGCAATAAAATTTGGAAGATTAAGTGCTTAATTCCGGGGTATTCTAAAATTTTTCACTACGATGTTGTACCTACTTTGTAATAAAAAAAAGTTCATAATATATTTTTACGTAAATTAATTTGTTGATTCAAAATTTCCTTTTCGTTGTGAAAAAAAGTACTTTTTCTTTTTCGACAGTTGACGTCTATCCTATCTGTTCTATATTAATGCGGCCGAGCATATATATATATATATATATATATATATATATATATATATATATATATATATATATATATATATATATATATATATATATATATATATATAATATATATATATATATATATATATATTTATATATATATATATATATATATATATATATATATATATATATATATATATATATATATATATATATATATGTTATATCGTAGGTTTTCACGGATGGTAGAATGAATAGTTTGGTTATTCCGGGTTTCAATCCGTTCGTTCAAAAAATCGTTTTCACGACGTTTCGCCAAAATCTCATTTGGCATTTTCAAGTGCGGTTTGTCTCGTTACTCGCTGAGAACTGATGGTGGTCTCTGATGACTTTCGAGTTTTGTTTAGCTGGCTCGTTTCCTGATTGGAAGAGCGGCTTCGCAGGCTCCTCCCCTCTGCCGAGTGCGATATATTTTGTTCCTGTATGCAGGTCTCTCGTGTACTCGTTGATTTTTGTTGTTTTCTTTCTTGATTCTTTATTAATGTTTTCCACGTAGTTGGAACATTTATAGCATCGTCTTGTTTATTTAGCTGTCCCGCTTTTTTGATTTCTAGGGTCTCTCTTATGACGCGTACCTTGTAGTTCTGTACTGGTGCTATTTCTTTTGTTTTTTCGAAGTCGATAGTATGTCCGGTTGTTTGGTGATGTTGAAATAGGGCTGAGGTTGTCTGTTTGTTTTTAAGACTATTTTTATGTTCTTGGATTCTTGCTGATATGCGCCTATTTGTTTGTCCTATATAAGTTTGATGGCAATCTGCACATGGAATTCTGTAAACGCCATGATTTTCAAGGTTGGTCTTGTCTTTGGGATTTTCCAGGATGTTGGCTATTGTTTTTTGTGGTTTAAATATGGGCTGCATGTTGTGTTTTCTTAAGATTTTTCCGATTCTGTCTGTTATTCCTTTTATGTATGGTATTATGGCTTTGTTCCTTGTTTGGTCTTGGTCTTTAGTCTTTGTTGTAGTCTTTTCTTGTCTTTTTATGGCTTTCTTTATATCTGATTGTGAGAAACCATTCTGTTCTAGAGCTGTTGAAATGTGTCTTATTTCGTCTTGTTTTGTGTCAAGTTCTGTTAGGCGGAGAGATCTTGATACTAGTGTGTTGACTACTGCCTGCTTTTGAGAGGGATGATGGTGTGACGCTGCATTGAGATATGGGTCAGTATACGTGGGTTTCCGATACACGCTAAAGCCCAGGGTGTTGTTGAGTTTCCTAGTTAACAGCAGGTCCAAATCAGGAAGTTTCTTTTCTTGTTCGATTTCTAGTGTGAATTGGATTCTGTGGTGGATATTGTTCAGGTATATGAGGAAATCGTCCAAGTGTTCTTTACCATGTGGCCATATTAAAAAAATATCATCAACATAGCGTTTCCAAAATTTCGGTTTTAATGGTGCCTTTTGCAGTGCCTCTTGTTCGAAGTATATCATAAAAAGGTTATCTATGACTGGTGAAAGCGAGGATCCCATAGGTGCGCCATCTGTTTGTTTGTATATTTGGTTATTGAACATCAAGTATGTGTTCTTAAGGCAGTGTTCGGCAAGTTCAATTGTGTAGGCTGGAAAATCTTCGTTCATGGCGATTTTGTCCAAAGTCTCATCCAGTGGTATGCTTGGATATAGCGATTTTATGTCGGGGCTTGCTAAAATATCATTTTCTTCGAAGTGAATGTTTTTGACCATTTTAGTCAGATGTTCGGAGTTTTTCACAAACGAATCAGCCAGTTCGACTCTTGGTTGCATGATACTTGCTAGATATTTTTCCAGTTTTTGTGTAGGAGATCCCACAGCGCTCACTATTGGTTTGAGTGGTGCATTTGTTTTGTGTATTTTTGGTAAGCCATACAGTTTTGGACATCTGCTTGATTTTTCTCTTGGTATTATAGATTTTTCAGTTTCTAGGTCTAGTTTTGAGGCTTTAATCTTGGCTTTCGAAGTTTTTTCAAGGTATGTCGTTAGATCTCTGTTGGTTTGTTTGTAAGAGGCGTCTTTGAGAATTTCTGACATTTTTTGCATGTATTCGTTGGTGTTCATTACGACCGTGACATTTCCCTTATCTGCTGGTAATATTGTTATTTCCTTATTCTTTTTTAAGGATGAGAGGGCTTGATGTTCAGCTTGCGTTAAGTTTGAGTTTGGAGGCCGGCTTGATTTCAAAATTTGCGTTATGTCTTGTCTGGCTTGTTCGGCATTTTCTTCAGGGATGTTCTCTAGGGCAGCTTCTATATTTGAAATTATTTCTTCTAAGGGGACTGTTTTTGGCGTTACGACAAAATTAAAACCTTTAAACAGAACTAATTTCTCGCATTCTGTTAATTGGTAGTTGGAGATGTTATGGACAACTTTGTTGCAGTCCAGTGTTTGCTGTGTGTGGACAGTATTGCGTTGTGGTAGTGCCTCAAATTTCTTCTGTTGTTTTTTTGCCTTAAGGTGGGTGTCTGATTCCGTTCTCCAACAGGATACTTTTTCTATGTCATTCCACAGAAGATGATGGATTTTGTGGGTTAAAGATAAGTGGAGATTATAAAGTTCTATTTCAGTCCTTGATGTACCATCATCTCGATGGTGGTGGAATAGGATAAATTATGTTCCCTAACAATTTGTTCCAACTGTGCAACCTCTAACGCGAAAAGGATATGGTTGGAATGAAGTTTGCATTTACTGTTCGCTTTTTACTTCATTCATATACGGAGCTGCACGTAGTTGTACGTTTGATGAATGTGATTTCAGCACTACAACGGCATAATGCGGATCCACTGCTATTGCATCTCACACGGAGGAGTCCTTGAAGGCCGCATAAACAAATATATATATATATATATATATATATATATATATATATATATATATATATATATATATATTATGCTCTTCATTCAATGCAGCCTCACCGATGAGAGAATTAGAATGAAATTTACAAGTTCTCGTAGCTCAAATCTCGAAAAAATTCTTGCTTTGTAAAGAAATATTGAAATTCAAAATTACTTCAATCTCTCCATTATGCTTTACTTTATCTGAAGAGTGTATAAAAAATGAAGGTAAATCCCTTTAATAACAGTGGATGCCAATAAAAAATGTAATCATGCATAACGTGCTTTTAAGCTCGCAGTAATTGTGTAATAATTCCAATTGTCTCGTACAAATTAGAAAGTAGAAGCCGCAACTCTTAAACAAGATAACTGACAGTTAATTCCGCGTGCTCGAAGTGACTTACAACATTTGATTCTAATATCAATTTATTTGATATGATATAAAAAAAATACTGTTATTCGTTCGCACTCTCCCGAAATGACAAATTATTCATCGGAAAATATTAATTTTATTCTGGTTAACCGAAATTGTTCAGTGAGAATACAATGACCAGCAGAAAATGCGCAGCACATAGGAAAAATTTTTAAACAATCAAAATTTCAGTAAGAAATAAAGAAATCTTTCTGCCGTATTTAAATAGTTTGTTATATATGTAATTCTCCTTTCAGGCAGAGAATATGAAAAATATATGTACAAACAGTTTATTTCCTGCAAATATCGCTCTGGTCCTCTCTCCGTACGCGTTTCGATCACCTCATGATCTCGTCAGTGGAGCTGTATCGGATCGAGAGCAACATTAGCAGGAAATAACTGATATATGAACCATAAATTTCAAGGTATATCGGCAGGATATTACACCTGCCGTCTACGAACTTCGATGTCACACTGAAAAATATCGCCAGTCGAACGACATCTATGAATCAACGGAGTAAAGTGAAATTTTTAAACTTTTTTCTTACTGAAATTTTGATTGTTTAAAAATTTCACTTTACTCCGTTGATTCATAGATGTCGTTCGACAGGCGATATTTTTCAGTCTGACATCCAAGTTGGTAGACGGCAGGTGTAATATTCTGTCGACATACCTTGAAATTTATGGTTCATATATCAGTTATTTCCTACTAATGTTGCTCTCGGTCCGATACAGCTCCACTGACGAGATCATGAGGTGATAGAAACGCGTATGGAGAGAGGACCAGAGCGATATTTGCAGGAAATAAACTGTTTGTACATATATTTTTCATATTCTCTGCCTGAAAGGAGAATTACATATATAACATAGGAAAAATGATTATCTTTGTATTTAATGAATTTATTTTATTTCGAAAAAGTACTAATTGTCCCCAGATCAAAATAGGACCCATCAAATCTGGTGAAAGTCTTATAGTATACGACGGAGAGTCAAAAATTTGACATTGTGCTAGGAGTAAAATACCCCTATCTCAACTGTAGACAATATTTTTATTAAGAAATGTTTATATTTAAAAGTTATATGCATATACTGTGCCCGTCAATCACTTTTGCTATGTCTACGCGAAAACAAGTAGAAATTCAAAGTTCTATATTTTAGTAAGGAATCATCGCATGACCATTCTGAAAAAAAGCATTTAAAAGCTCTTTGCGAGTACTTGCAGATGACATAAAGTGTAAGTCGATTTTTAATTTTTTTAAAGGCTTTATTCGAGAATAACAAAATAAAAAAAAATTTCAACTTTATTAAATCAGCGCCATTTTTGTAGAAAAGTTTGTGAGAAAATTCTGATAGGACAGTTTTTTAGAGTTTTCAAATAGGTTTAAGATACTTTTTTAAAGTTTGATCTAGATGCATTTTAGACGAAAAAAAAAAGACTTTTTTGTAATGTTTTGTATATTCTTAACTGAATTAGATAGAGAAAAACTTCAAAGAGAAAAATTGCCCGTTTTTGCATGCAGAATGACCTTTATTAGTTCCGAAATGTTTTCCGCGAATTTCATTTTTGAAATTTTTATTATTTTTTGATTTTTCAATTTTTTTGAAAATAAAATCGAAAATATGCTGTTTACGACTGTTCACTCAGTATGATACCTACGCGTCATTTTCGGACAGTTTTTCAAATGTTTTTACATGAAAAAATATTCAGTTTATTCCTTTCTTTATGTCTAGTTTAGTTGTAAACAGTTAATTCTATGATAAATAATTAAAAAATTGGAAATCACCTAAAGAAACCAATTTATTAAGAACCACTTTACAAATTAGGTAGAAATATAAATATTATGAATATATATTATGAAATTTATAAATATTATGAGGTAGACAGTAATACCAAAAATTTTTGTAAAAAAACAATAATATATACATACATAATTTTTAGACTGTTTTTCTTCGAAATGACCACCTTTGTTGTTTATAACACTATTTCACGCAGAATAGACGATATGTCCGATGATATTCGAGATCAAGTAGTCGAAAAATTAAAGAAGAGCCCACATTTTGCTTTGCAGTTTGACGAATCTACAGATGATTCAGATTGTGCTCAGTTTGTATTATTTGTGTGATTTGAAGCAGATGACAGTATCGCGGAAGAAATGTTATTTTGCAAAGCGCTTCCAGTAAACACTTCTGTCCAGTGTTTGTATAATATATTTTTAAAAAGCACTTGCGACTACGACATTGATTGGACAAAATGTATCGCTATTTGTAGCGATGGCGCTAAAAGTATGTCAGGCAAAAATAGCGGACTTGTTGCGAAGTTAAAATCAATAATGCTAAACGTATCATGGACACACTGTTTTCTTCATCGACAAGCTCTAGCCGATAAGATTTTAACGTCTGATTTAAACGACTTGCTTAAAGAGATAATAAAAATTGTGAATTTTATCAAAGGTAAAGCCTTGCAAACCCAACTATTCAGAATCGTTTGTGAAGATATGGGTGCGCTTCATCACAATCTCCTTTATCACACAGAGGTCAGGTGGCTATCCAAAGGAAAGGTATTGACAAGAGTTCTAGTACTTAAAGCTGAATTGCTAATGTTCTTACAAGTTACTAAATCTGAATATGCTAATCATTTTTCTGACCCTGTTTGGCTCTTGAAATTATCATTTCTGGCAGATTTTTTTAGTCATCTCAATAATTTGAACAAGAATCTCCAAGATAGAGATGAAAATATTTTAACAGCGGAAGATAAAGTGAAAGCATTCCATGCAAAACTTCATTTATGGTCAACCTCTCTGCAAAACAATATATTTGAATCATTTCCAAGTCTTCAGAAGACTGTTGAAGATAATGCAACAGATCAATCGCTTGTGGTCGGAGCTGACATTCCCTGCATGATACAGAGAGAAACTATTAACACACTTTCCAGACTTGCACTCTGAAGCTGACAATGGGCACATATGGATTCTTAACCCTTTCTTGGATAAGTCAATAGAACTAGCTGATCTCACTACAAATATGAAAGAAAATCTTATAGATTTAGCTGCTGACGGCATGCTTAAAATGGAATTTTATTCACAAACTGTTGACGTGTTTTGGATGAAAAGGAAACAAGAATATCCTGAGCTGGCAAGGGAAGCTCTTAAATTATTAGTGCCATTCGCCACTTCATACTTATGTGAATTGGCGTTCTCTTCAATGGTGGACATTAAAACTAAAAAAAGAAATAGGTTTCAATTAGAAAATGATTTGATTATTAACATTTCAAAAATAGCACCACGATTTGACATTTTTTTGAAAAATAAACAAGCCCATCCTTCTCACTAAAATTGTATTTTACTGTAGTGAACCATGTAGAACCTTGACTTTTTTCTTTTGGCGGCGACCTCCCGAATAAGGCTCCACGACCCCCCTAGGGGTCGCGACCCACAGATTGAAAAACACTGCCCTAGGGTTCCAAGTTGGGACCACTTCTCTTTAACATATTTATAAACGATTTTACTTCCCAGTTGGACTGCCACAGATTGGCCAATGCTGATGATTTAAAAATATTTGAATGCATTGATTCTGTTGCAGACTGTCTATCCCTTCAGGCCGGTATTGATATGATCAATCAGTGGTGTGTGGCTAATAAGCTGGATCTTAACATCTCTAAATGTAATATTGTTTCTTACTCTAGGACAAAAAATTTTGTTCGTTTTAATTACCATATAAATAGTTCTATTATTAATTGATGCTGTACTGTGACGGACCTGGGTGTCGTCTTCGATGCGAATTTCCTTTTTATTCCCCACATTGATCACATGGTGGCTAGCGCATCTCGAACCCTGGGTTTTATTCTGCAAAACTGCAAACCTTTTTCTAGCACAGCCACATTCAAACTGCTATATTGGAGTTACGTAAGATCGAGGCTAGATTATGGATCAATTGTGTGGACCCCCATATACAGTTATCATGGTCTTGCCATAGAGGCCGTCCAAAGGAAATTTCTAAAGGAAATTTCTAAAATATTTAATGATTACAGAGGACAATATTTATCCCCAAGAGCTTCGAATTGAAATAAATAAGACTCAACCCTGCCTTTTACACTAGAAATCGGAATGTTGCTGGCGTCATCTTGCTTTCGCTTGCCATACTGTACTTTTGTGATATCATCGCCCCTCCCCTCCCCCCTTCCCAAAGAAAGAGGCTGGATCCGCCCCTGGTTCGATTATTTAATAAGACGCACTCAAATCATACTGAAATAAGAATGCAATAAATTACTTTAATCATGATCAATATTTCTTAAAAAAAAGGACAAAATAAATGGATATAGATAACAAAATATTTATATGTACTTCCTCGCTTTTCTTTCTTTTATGGTGTCGTTTATATATAAATTTAATATGGACATAACTAAAAGCATTAAGAGTTTCACTAAAGATCATTTGCACGAAGTCCTCGACGCATAAAATACATCCATACTTCACCTGCTTTATTAAATTAATCCAACTTGATTAACGTAACAAACCGTTCCAGCTCTGCTCTCTAAACTTGTTAAAAGCTATAACTCCCCATTTACCCCCGGGAATATACTGATGCGGGAATATTTTGCAGAATGCCGGTCAGTGAACCGACGTGCTCTATTGCATAAAAGCTTTTTCAGATGTATCGGCGCTCTTTTGGAACGCCGAGGACTCTTAAAAGGGGTTATTTATGAACGAGGAACTCGGGAACGAATAGATGAGTATGTTGTAATTATCATTATTAAATTAAGGTGTGTTTTAATGTGTGTATTTAATAAAGAAAATATTTCTAGTGGTATCTATCGATTGCACGCCATCAAATTATAAAATGCGAGTTTCTTTAAAAATATCTCTTTTCTGAAATAAAAACTTTTAATTTGTATCAATTTGTTCGGTTTTCTGGACTAATAAAATATTAGTCTCAAAGTTAATAGTTTTCGAAATACAGGATATCAAAACTGTAAGTTTTTTAAACTTGCTGGTATTTACCTTGATAATAATTTTGTTTGCACGAAATTTGACGCTTTGGGTTTTTTTAGGATAAAGAATCAATATTTCATTACCATTTGATTGCAGAGGGTGCCACCAGCAGCGCTTCGCCTTTAATTAAAGCTCCATAACTTTTTTATACTTCGGTGTCCTGAATTTCTAATTAAAATTCTTATTTTTTGACATCTTTTACTCAAAAAAATTGAATCTAGTAGGTATTGCTTCAAGCAGCCGTTTTTATATGAGATTCTTCAGACCATTGCATCCAGTACAATCCATCATCTCGTAATCGTATCCTATAAACTATTTTTAAAATCGAAAAACAGCAGACAAGACATGAATAGCGACATCTCGCGGATTACTCACAAGAGAAATGTTCACCAAGAATGTTGTATAAAACCGCCATGTGCTGGCACGATGGTAAAGTAAAAATAGAAATAAAACAAAATTCAATACACGAAGCATGGCTACTTAAAGGCTAGAACTCATCGCAGGATTTCGCAGTTTAAATAGGTGACGCACCACCAACGATCTCCCATATATATATATATATATATATATATATATATATATATATATATATATATATATATATATATATATATATGAAGTAAAATGCGAAACAGTGAATGCAAAATTCGCTCCATAGTATCCTTTCTGTGTTAGAGGTTGCACAGTTAGAATAAATTGTGATAAAACACAATTCATCCTATTCCACCACCATCGAGATGGTGACCTACCTGTACCACCATACCGAGAAGAAAGCCAAAGCTTACCCTCCCCGCCATAGTGATACGGCAGAGATACATGTTTCGTCTCTCACTAGACTCATCAGGGTACCGACATGCACCTGGCTGTGCAAAGGACAGATCGGAAGGAAGCATGCAACACTGAACGCGGCTTCGCCGACCTCTCGTCGGATGGCTTATATATGTTTATACACATATATATATATATATATATATATATATATATATATATATATATATATATATATATAATGTGATATTTATTAAATTATTGGGCGCCAGGCATAAATAACTATACCTAAGTATAATCGATTTGTAACATATTTTTTTATTTTAAATAAAAATTACTCAATTATACATGTGCTATATTTCTGAATGTACCCAGTTATTAGTGATTTGAAGTTTAAAACATTGATGTCAATTTTCTCTTTCTCAGGTGAGTTCAGATGAAAATATTTTATTATTAGAAAAAGTCAAACCAATGATTCAAAAACACAAATACAAACTTTATTTAAAATAATACAATCATGTCAATGTGTACATGTTTAAAATGCACTGTATTCTTCTTTAGGATTTAGAATTATTAAATCTGGCAATATTGTATAAATGTCTGAAGGATTAAAAATGACTAGTGTCTTAATATATGTGATTTTATTTTAAACAATCTAAAAATAATTTAATGTGTGCCGTTATTATTAAAAGTGATTTTGTTACAGTGCAAATTATACAATTTATTTCATTATTAACTATAACTACTTATAATAATGTTGGTATATATATATATATATATATATATATATATATATATATATATATATATATAGCTATTTTATCAAATTTTTATTCAAAAATTTCTATGTCTTACACATTAATGGTCCCGTTAATAAAAAAAAACTATCGATTTTTACAGTACAACCGATTAATGTCCACTCCTTCTTTTACTTTTCAAAATAACAACTGAAAATATTGACGTTATGTTACTTTTTTATGAACCAGATTAACGATGTTTACTGTACTTTAAAAAAAATGAATTTTGGCTTATATAGTAAATGGTGAAACAGTATAAATTTTTGTTTTAATTTTTTTCTGATTGGTCGGCCATCTGACGTGAACTGGCAACTAGATGTAATTTTAAGCTTTAAAACACAAAATCAAAATGGATTCCTAATTGTCAATTCATGATAAGATTTTGTTATTTTATTGATAATATGAACGAATTATTCTATTTGATGACAACAAATTATGATTTATGTAAATTTTGGACTTTTCCTGACATTTTGATATATCTACACTTTACTTTTGGTTATTATTTAGCACATAAAATTAATAAATAAAATTTGATTACATCTAACAAAATTTCACACATACATTTAAATTTTAATTATAACTTGCTGAAATTAATAATTCTTGGTTTAATAATATTATAATCATATTTAACAAGGTTTTACCTACAATTAGGTACTATTTTATTCTAGTTTCTTATTAAAATTAACTTATAATCTACATTTTCTGATATTATTCTTACACATTTACAATATTTTTAATAAATCGTGTTGTAATAAGTAGAAACTAATATATTATAAATAACTATTGATGAATAGTCTCTATATTTCACTAAATTTTATACATTTTATCATGTTATTATACAATTATAGGCATTTTATGTCCTTTTAAAACATGATTCAAATATAAATTCTTATATACTATTAACTAATATCTATTCTATCATCTGCACTTACCACATAAGTGCATTAATTTATTATTTATATCCTTTTTTGTTTGACATTTGCATAATCAAAAACACACCCGAAATATATATATATATATATATAAATATATATATATATATATATATATATATATATATATATATATATATATATATATATATATATAAAGAGATAAGTATCGTTTGTAGTGATAATTCTTTTCAAAAAAGGGTTGGTTTCAGTGCGTGCCAAATATGTGAATCTCTTTCAATTCATGCGAAGCCTAAATATCGAGCTTCTTCGCGAGTTTAAGAGATTTTAAGTGATTTTCAGTTGTGTACGATAGATTTAACCTCTCTGCAACCTATCGGACTGGTATATAATAATTTTCTTCAATTATGGCTTTGATTCGGTCATCATCAATTCCAATAGGTCGACCAGAACCTTGGTCATCCTCTAGCGAAAAATCTCCAGAGCGGAATTTCTTAAAACCAAGTGTCAGAAACACTCGTGTTATGTTATGCAATCAACACCATGAACTTAACATATATCTTTGTGAATCTGTGCAGCTTTCTTTTCTCTACGGAAATAAAAAAGTAAAACATGCCGAAAACATTCGTTTCTGCACTACATGTTAAAATTGGCCCTAGACTAACAACTACAAACAAAATTCCGTACATTTTGCTTCTACAGTAACTTAAATGTGACTGCTATTAAATGTCAAAAGGGAAAAACATAACACTGACAGAAATGCTTCGAAACAATTACAATGCTCTCTATGTGTGACAACCAAAATTACTTTTTTGCCTACCCATTAGTTTAACAATAAAAAATAAATTTGTCCTGTTACATAACCTCAAAAAATCCGTGATTTTCGCACATTTAATTTGGAATATCGCGAAAACCAGAAACAACAGGTCATTTCTGACTTCAAACTAGGATTAAGTCAAATATAAATTGATATCAGATACCTTTGTACACAAAGACACTTTTAACTCAGACTAGTGACTCGCCCCGGCTTCGCACGGGTGCAATGCTGATACTAAATACACTACAGAAAAACTGTGACTATTTATTTTATTTTTACAACAATTATTACATCGGCCTCCGACGCGCTATTTATAGGCACGCTGCCGCCGCCCCGGTCGGCCAGTACCGCCGCAAGCGCTACTTCCCGCAATTTTAAATCTGTAATATCTTCGAAAATATTCATTTAAATCTTGTGCTGTAAAGGACCATATAGATCTATATTAAATCAACAATATATTTAAGCTATTTAATTGGATAAGGATTAATGCTGTATTGGTTAAAATCGCTTCAAAATTTGCCATTATTTGTCGTAAAAAGTAAATGACAAAAAAATGTTATTGTGGGATATCCATGAGAGATAGACATATACCATCGCGGAGTTTTCTGTAGACCTTTTCAATGTGTACAAATAATTAGTACATTATTTTGATAAATCTCGTAGGGTTCAGCCTGCGTTTGCAATGTAAGCGGAAAAAAATATGATAATTAACGACATCACATTAGAAACCTCAAAAATAACAGTATTTCTCCACTATTTAATGGATGTTATTATACATATAAACCTTCCTCTTGAATCACTCTATCTATTGAAAAAAACCGCATCAAAATCCGGTGCGTAGTTTTAAAGATTTAAGCATACAAAGGGACATAGGGACAGAGAAAGAGACTTTGTTTTATACTATGTAGTGAAGAAAAGGAATGAAATATTTGTTTTATATACAGGACAATAAACGATAAATATGTCTTAACAGATTACATAAATTTTAAAACAAATTATATTAAAACCTATAATTTCATAATATTTTACTTCCATTAATTTTAGGGACTTAACAAAAAGTCAGTTTAATTGGTAATTAAATTTTAGGGTAAAATTTAATCCTGTTAAATATCTTACTGAAGAAACTTTTCATAAAATTTTATTAACGGGTGAACCATTTTTCACTTTTTAATACCTTACGGTCTTTCTTCTAATAAAGCCTAAACGTTTCACGCTTCTTTTCGTTTTTCATCTCAATTTCTGCCAAACTAGCTTCTTTCACATGTCTGTTTACGAAAAAGATGGAATTCAGAGTTAATCGAATACAAATAAGAAAATAAAAGAAATAATATACAATTCGAATCTAAAACAATTTGTAACACACTTTATACTTTTTTAAAAAAAATCAAAATTTCAGTAAGAAATAAAGAAATCTATCTGTCGTATTTAAATAGTTATATATCTATTCTATTTGTATATATTTTTCCTTTCCTCTGCCTGAAAGGAGACTTACATATATAACAACTATTTAAATACGGCAGATAGATTTCTTTATTTCTTACTGAAATTTTGATTTTTTTTAAAAATTTCTCACTACTCCAGTGATTCACACATGTCGTTTCACTGGCGATATTTTTCAGTCTGACATCGAGGTCGATAGGTGGCAGGTTGCAAAATCCTACCGACATACCTTGGAACTTATATTTCATATATCAGTTATTTCCTGCGAATATTGCTCTCGGTCCGATACAGTTCCACTGACGAGATCATAAGGTGGTCGAAACGCGTATGGAGAGAGAATCAGGGCAGTATTTGCAGGAAATAAATTATTTGTATATATTATTTCCTTTTTTTCTGCCTGAAAGGAGAATACATATATAACAATCCACATTTTTTTCGGATATCAAATAATCCATATTTACTATAGAAAACACAAAATTGGTATTTTATATCTTTATTTATAACTTATAGGTTCATAAACAGGAATTTTGAATATCAAGTCGCGTGCTATTTGAATTTTTTTTAATTGAAACATAGACATTTAAGAAAATGTTGTAACAACTTTGAGGATTATCTACAATGTGGTTGTTAGATTTGCAGTGTATTTATTTTTGTTTATTTGGACGACGCACTAACGAGTATTTGTCCTCAAAAGCCGGACAAAAAGGAGAAATGCAAACTATACAAGTAATCATCGAAATTATTTTTTTTGGTATACCTGAGTAACTGTACTATCATAAAAATATGATAAAGTGGCCCCTCCACGCAGCTACGCTCCGCACAGTTAATTGCAATCTAAGCTTCGTTCAATACGCACGCATTCGGTCTTGATACATTTTTTTAGACTTGTGTTTGGTATTTTGTAAAGTGAATATTAAAAAAAAAAATTTTGTGATGGAATCTGAAGAACAAGGTATGTATTTAATTTAAATATATATTATTTAAAAATATAATGACTGTTTAGTATTCTTATGGACCTAAAACAATATGCACGAAAATTTTCTATTTTTTTGTTTTTCTTTTTAACTAATTAGTGTTTTTGAATATGTTCCGAGCTAGGTCGGGCTACAATTCTTTTTTTATAATAAACCATAGACATTAGCCATATCATAACAGTCAAAACATTTTCCACATGTTTCCACCTCTTAAAAAAAACCGCTTTGAGTTCCACGGTTTTTTTTTGCAATAATTTTGGTTATTTTTTACTTACATACATATTTTTTTTCCTATAGGTACAAATTTGATATCAAATGTTATTGAGGTATATCGGAAAACGCTATACATGCTTTTTAAACAAAGCACATCCAGAACACTTGAAGATGAGGTGTCATTTATGGAACATAAGCTTTGTTGAATGATGAAATGTCTCCAAAACGAGTACCATACCTTAAGTCACGATTTAAAACATTTTAATAGGGATTTGAAGAAAAGATGGATATCATCTAACTATATTGAAGAAAGATTTTTGAAAAAAAAAACGAGAAATGGTTTAATACATCAATACCAGTACATAACTGGGCCACGAATTCTACGGGACGCCCAAGGAAGCATTTCCAAGAATTACATGATCGTAGTAAACGACGAAATACAAAAGAACTCCGCGAACAGGTACCTGTTGAGGAGCTTACCTATGCAGCTAGCGTACGTCAACGAATGTCTGGAAATGCCGCGGCCTCTAAACTTATAATAGATGCAACTTCAACACCAACAAGAGCCAAACTTTACAGGAAGGTAATAAATACTGCTTAGAAACCGAAAGTAAAAAATTACACCCTGAGCAATTTTTGCAAACCCTTGTTGAAGGTGACTTTACAAAGAGGCAGTGGGAGTTGTTACACGATTCCAATAAGGGTATATTTCCTTGTTATACTCTAATCAGAGAAACAAAGAAACTCTGCTATCCAAAACCAGACTCAATCTGAATGACGGACACGAGTGTTGAAGTAAGATACCCATTACGTTTTTTTAATATTACTCCCCTCCCCCTCCCTACCCTAAGTCAGCGCCCCTTCACTCGATTGGTAAAATAATTCTAGAAATGAAATCGGAGCACCTAAAAACATATAAAACGATACCCATTACGTTTTTTTAATATTACTCCCCTCCCCCTCTCCATCCTGTCAGCGCCCCTTTACCCGATTGGTAAGATAATGCCAGAAATGAAATCGGAGCACCTAAAAACATATAAAACGATAACCATTACGTTTTTTTAATATTACTCCCCTCCCCTCCCCACCCTAAGTCAGCCCCCCTTCACCCGATTAGTAAAATAATGCCAGAAATCAACTTAGCGCCCTCAAAACCCCCGGATACTGATTTTGATACGTCCAGAGTCAAAAACAACGACGTTATTAATTTTGTTTTTGAGACCAAATGCTCGTTAGTGCGACGTTTCGATTAGGTTGTAACTCTAATCGTTTTCATGGAATGAATTGTCTTAAGGTATGAACTTATATACGAACTGTGTCTAGTGAAGTATGAAGTTTCGCTTTACTGTACACATCTCATTGATGTGAGGGGTGAAGTAATGGTTGTCAAAAATTAGATATGTCAACACTGGACTTACTAAGATTCTATTATCTTTAATATAAGCTGCTTCTACAAATTATCTCCTTTTCATGTTGGGGTGCTGCAGCGGATCATTTTATATGGTGTTGTATATTCCATGCGGGTTCTGCAATACTTATAATTCAGCGTCGAAGATAAATGTCTTAATTTCTTAGTAGTTTTAGACATCATGAGTTTTTTAGAATCAATGCAAGTCGATGAAAACCATTCCAACGAGTTTAGATGGAAAATGAAATCAGCCCTGAGAAACAAGAAAAAATTCATCCAAAATTTCTCCAAGGCAGAAAAAAGGGCTTTAAAAAAATTCGAAAGGGTGAATTGATCAAAATTCTATGAGCAGACATAGGAAATGCAACGGTAATCATGGATATCGTAAGGTGAGACCAATAAATCGGAGATATGCTGAAAAAAATATAGACTGCTATCTCGTAACCTAACCAAATAAATAAAGCTTCACTTTAATCTCAACGGCTTTGTTAAGAAGTAGAATTCTCAAAGATCTGGGGAGCAGGAAATCCACATGTTTTGCAAGATGCATCCTCAAAAAGTGATCATTTGATTAGCCATGTGATTAGATTGTGTCTCTGTATTGGTCAATGACGATAGCTACCGACATATCTTGGAATTTATATTTCATATATCAGTTATTTCCTGCGAATGTTGCTCTCGGTCCGATACAGCTCTACACGCCAAACAGTGATGTTTCCAGGTCGTGTCATCTTTCGATTTAACCTGTTTGTATTTCCCGTCCTGGGGGTTTTAAGAAATTAGGTTTATGCGAACCATCTGGTGACGATTCAAATGTATTCTGAATTTTGTTACATATGCTTCAACGGAGTTGAGCGGTGGCCATTTAATCCATATATATATATATATATATATATATATATATATATATATATATATATATACATAACGTTATACGCCGTCTTCAGATACCAAACGCCAGCAATCTCGGTCCATCTACTGATCATCCTCTAGACCTCTATTTCTCATTTTCCCGTCGATACCTTCTCGCCAGCTATTCCTTGGTCTCCCTCGTTTTCTTTTTCTTCTCTCTTGGGGTATCCAGCTTAGTACTTGTTTAGGTAGACGTTCCTCTGCCATTCTTTGCACGTGGCCATACCATATCAATGATTTTGTTCTTATATCGTCTACAATTGTGTGAGTGACTCCCATTAATTCTCTGATAAGATCATTGGTTTGTCTGTCTCTTTTGGATTTTCTAGCCGATCGTCTCCAGAAGTTCATTTCAGTGGCTAACAGTGTCTTCTCGGGACATACACATTCCTAATATAAAAGGCAGTATCAGTTCTATTTTCCTGAACTCAAAGCTTTTGGGAAGGAGAGGGGCGATCGCAAGCATACACATTCCTATACTCTATTCAAAAACTAGAGAGAGTAATAAAACTGTTATCGGAACCTCGAACGTACCTGCTGCAGTGCCGCAGGTAATTGAGGACTAGTGTAAATGTAATTATATTTAAATTTACTGCAACAATAAAATTTCTGATAATTCAATTTAATTTCTGTCAGTGAGCAAAGTACACCTTATAGAGTGTCCTTAGTGATTTATCTTGTTTGTACTTGTTTTTATATATTATTTGATATACCCAAAAGATATGGCTTCCACCTCTATATTTATTCCAAAATCGTTAAACCAGGGCAGTTTTTCCTCAACGAAAAACTTATTATGATGAATGTTTATGTAGCCTTAAGATATCAATATCTAGATAATAATGCTAAAACCTCTGTTGAGATGTAGTCCAACATGACAGGAGTTGGAAAATCTACTATGTACCGTATACTGAAAGATTTAAAAATGACTGGAATTGTTAGTACTCCCAAGCGACATTTGATCACAGGCAGACGAAAAACCTCGTTGGAAGAAGAGATATAAACTGCGATAAAAGGAGTTATATATACATTTTATTATGAGAAGCAGATCTCAACCGTCGACAAAACTCTAACTAAAATCAATGAAGATCGAGATTAACCTGAAACTAAAAGAACTGAGTTCTGGAAATTGCTCAGAGAACTTAATTTTTGCTGGGAAAAACCAGATAGGAAATCTGTTCTTATATTTCGTCCGGAACCGTCCGTTGGAGAAGGAAATATCTCTCTCAAGCAAAAGGTAGAGTTGCTAGAAATAATACAACTTACAAAATTAATAATTTAACTGAACTTTTGAAAGATTTTTGTGAATAAGGTTACTGCGGAAAATTGGGAGAAATCCATATAATAAAAGAATAAAACAAAATGTGGAAACTCGATCTCATGATCAATGAGATTGAGGAACCAATTTTAATTAATTTGAGCGAAGATAGCTTCAGTAAATTAAATTAAGTTGTTAGTGCAATAGAAATAAAAATAAGTAGGTCTAATTTCAACTGTAACATATAAAAATTAATTACATTTGAATCCATTTTTAGTGTTTAATTGTAATTCTGCAGATGTTTTAAGAAATAAATAAACTGAAACGTCAAATGTCCTAAAAATGATTTTAATTAATAATAAAATGACCGATAGCCGCAAAAGTATTTTAATATTATATGGACGAATTTATTTTTTTATATATGTTTAACTTTTTATCTTTATGACAATGGGTATTTTGTAAATATTTAAATTATAACTTAGACTTTTTTAAGAGAATAATATTTTCTAATGTATGTGAATTATTAAGTAACCATAATTTTATTTTAAGTTTATTACCGAAATAATATTCTATACCATAAATACTTAGTGATAAAATAAACCTCCTTCCGAAGTCTATGACAAGGATTAAAATCCTTTTTAACACTTCACACTTCCAAATATCTATTGTTATCCAACCCAAATAGTCCATTATTATAGATAGACCGGTATTTCTGAATATAAAATTTCAAAGCCATTCCTACGAAAACTATATGTGTCTAACAGATTTTGCCAAAGACACCGGACTACAGAACACAGGTACTTTGCGAAGAAAAAAAAGGGTAAAAAACCATTTATTACTATCTCTAGTTCTTGAATAAACTATAGTGTAAGAGGCAAAATCGGGTCTATTTTCCTGAACTCAAAGGGGGGGATCGTTCCTCCCGCCCCCCCCCCTTGGGTCCGCGCCTGGCTCAAGAGGGAAAATTTGTTCTTTTTTTATCCCAATTAGTCCCATAAATCTCGAATATTCTCGTTTTACGGAATTCAAGTTCTTGTTTACTCTCCCTGTATATTACGAATTTTTAAAAGGAGTTCAAGGTGTTTTCTCAACATAAGCAATATTGGATACAACAAAGAACAATACAAGAAAATATGGAAAACATTTCGCTTTTATTTCCTTTGTTTGAAACGTGCAGAGTTATCGGCTTAATATGTTCTATCGCTGTTTTAACACGTATGTACATATCCTTTTGAGGGCAATTCAAAACCGGAAAATTGCTATTTATTTCCAGTAGATACGAACACTACAATATTTACGATTCAGGTTTTATATGTTGTCTTTGTTAAGTATGTCAAAATATCGTTTTTAAAATTTACGTTTATATTACTACTTAATCTCATAGTTCAAGAACTAATGAACAATTTGTTCAGAGCATTTTTTTATACTTTTGATACAAAATCATTTTGTAGATTTACAAAGTAATTGGATTGCCACCCATATACAGGGTGAGTCAACGATTGGATGAAGTAGGTTTGTGCCTTTTCGGTGAAATTAACAAAGAAACTATATTTATTGTTTGATACAGTTTATTTTTACGCAGATTTTAAAAATATTTAGGACTCTACAGGGTGAGCCAAAAAACTAGGACAGCATAAAGTTGTATTTTTTTAAATAGAACACCCTATATACGAATCGTATTTTCGATTTAGCTTATAATTTTAAATCTTTTTTATTAAGAGTTTACTATAACAAAACTTTATAGTTTCTGAGATAATTAAGTTTAAAGAAAAAAAGTCACATTTTCAAGCATCAATTCAATCCTAAATAACGTTTTCAATTTTGTGACAAATATATTCAAATTTGGAATTTAGCAAGGCCAAGGACAAGTTAGCATAATTTTTACCTAATATTTGCAATAAAAGCTACAGGGTGTTGAACACATCGGCTCAAATTTGAACAAGTTTAAATGAATAAATATCTTTTTTTTTAAATGGTACACCCTGTATATTTTCATGTTATTTAATAAAGTAATAAAAACCCTAAAAGTTTTGTTCAATATATCCTATACCTATTTATAATAGTTTTTGAGATATTTCAGTTTTTCTTATTTTCCATACTTTTTTACAGAAATAGTCTTCATTATCATAGTAGCCATGGCAAAAACAATGTAAAAGAACATTTTTCTGTGTGTCAAATTTATAACCGCAATCGCTTCTTTTGGTTTTTATGTAGTGTAGTTTGTTTTTTTTTTGCATTCATCTTATATTGTAAAATGAATTTTCCAAAGAATGAGTTAATAGATATGATTTATACAATAGGAGAGGCTCAAAAAAATTGCCTTCTTGCTCAAAGAATTTACAAAATGAAGTATCCTGATCGACGCCAGCCTAATACCCATACTTTTCAAAACTTAATGCAAAGATTTGATTCTTCTGGTACTGTTGATTATCCAAAACGTAAAGTGGTCAACAAACCAGTAACTAATGAAGAAAAAGAACTACAAGTATTGTTAAATGTTCAGGAAAATCCTTATATTGGTAGCCGTCAGTTAGCAGCATTATGTGAAACATCACAATCCACCGCTAATCGTACTACCAAGAAATATAGGTATCATCCATATCACATGGAATTACACCAAGAATTGCATGGACAGGATTTTGAAAGTCGTGTAAACTTTTGTCGTATAATAAATGCGGAGATTCAATTAAATCCAAATTTATTATGCAAGGTAATGTTTAGTGATGAAGCTACTTTTAGAAGTAACGGTGCCGTAAATAGACGCAACATGCATTATTATGCCACAGAAAACCCGTTTTGGAGAGGTGCAACATCAAAACCACTGGTCATTAAATGTTTGGTGTGGTATTCATCATAATCGAATTATTGGACCCCACTTTTTTAATGAACCACTAAATGGCCATAGTTACCTGAACTTTCTACAAGAAGAACTACACCAACTGCTTCAAGGTCTCGATAGGGATGAGCTCGACAGTATGTGGTTCCAGCACGATGGTGCGCCTCCGCATTACCATCGTGAAGTTCGTGCGTTTTTGGACCAACGATATCCGCAAAAATGGATTGGACGTGGGGGTTTCATTGAGTGGCCCCCAAGGTCTTGCGACATCACCCCATTAGATTTCTTCCTATGGGGTTATATTAAAAATAAGGTGTATGTTAATCCACCAACAACAGTGGAAGATATGCGAAACAGGATTAGGGATACCTGTAGAACAATAACGCCACTAATTTTGTCCAGGGTTCGAGAAAATCTGCAAAAAAGACTAAATTTGTGCATTGCACAAGAGGGTCGTTTATTCGAACACTTATTAAAAAGAAATAATTAATCTCAGTATTTAATAGGTAATTTTTTTGTTTCAATTTAGTATAAAAGTAAATATGTATTTGCCTTGTCGTTATTGTTGTGTTAATTTTTTCACATTATGTTCAATTAAACTATTGCCATTGTAATATAACAAATAATGTATTTCATCATATTTAATCACATTCTGTTTGTTTCTGTAGTTTCTTTTTATTATTTTACATGGCTACTATGATAATAAAGACTATTTCTGTAAAAAAGTATGGAAAATAAGAAAAACTGAAATATCTCAAAAACTATTATAAATAGGTATAGGATATATTGAACAAAACTTTTAGAGTTTTTATTACTCTATTAAATAACATAAAAATATACAGGGTGTATCATTTAAAAAAAAAAGATATTTATTCATTTAAACTTGTTCAAATTTGAGCCGATGTGTTCAACACCCTTTAGCTTTTATTGCAAATATTAGGTAAAAATTATGTTAACTTGTCCTTGGCCTTGCTAAATTCCAAATTTGAATATATTTGTCACAAAATTGAAAACGTTATTTAGGATTGAATTGATGCTTGAAAATGTGACTTTTTTTCTTTAAACTTAATTATCTCAGAAACTATAAAGTTTTGTTATAGTAAACCCTTAATAAAAAAGATTTAAAATTATAAGCTAAATCGAAAATACGATTCGTATATAGGGTGTTCTATTTAAAAAAATACAACTTTATGCTGTCCTAGTTTTTTGGGTCACCCTGTAGAGTCCTAAATATTTTTAAAATCTGCGTAAAAATAAACTGTATCAAACAATAAATATAGTTTCTTTGTTAATTTCACCGAAAAGGCACAAACCTACTTCATTCAATCGTTGACTCACCCTGTACAGTTATGCGCAAAATTATAGAATACAAAAAAATAGTAACCGTATTAGACCAGAACATCGGAATCATTTTCAATAATTAAGGCAGAGAGGCGAGTTGATTGTTCACAATTTTTATTGAAGAAGTATGTAAAATGTACGTCTAGAAGCAAATAGTTGCATGTAGGTCATATATATCTCCAAAGAATAGATATTTCAGAGGGAGCATTCACTGATAACAGAGTAGTTATTGTAGCAAAAGAGAATGACTTACAAATATCTTTGGAAACGTGGAATACAGTATTGAAAGAACACGAAATGAAACTAAACAAAAATAAGACTAAAGTAATAATAATAGAAGATTAACAAGAACAAATCATTATTCGAATTAACGGGATAAAAATGGAATAAGTGAAATTCTTTCAATATTTAGGAAACGGAAATTAACAGCATAATAGACAAAAACATTAAAACTAATCAAGTAATGAAAAAGACATTTACAAGTAAGAAATAAATCTCTAGAAAACTGAAAATTAATGAATTTAAAGCAAATTAGAGACCAATCCTAATATTTGTGTGTGAATCTTGGTTAATGACGATGAGGCAGCGGAGTAAAATACCGGCAGTCGAAATGAAGTATCTTAAAAGAGTTGAAAGTGTCAAAATTAAAAACAGAATAAGAAATATAGAAATAAGAGAAAACTTAGTATTACACCATTAGACAGGAGACAGTTATTTGGAGGAATTATCCAAAGAAAATGAAGAATACGAGCCTGGTCAAAGAAGAAAAAACAAGAAAGACTCAGGCAAACATGGGCTGAGGTCTGGGAGACCCACGGAAGAGGAGGGGAAAAATAAGAATGTCAAATATCTCGCGAGAAACATTTCGAAAAGAATGTTCCATACCATTTGACCTTGAGAGTGATCTTAAAGGTTATTTTAAAGTCAAGTCGATTTTTTTAAATGGGACCATCTATATTTAATTTCAGGAATGGAAAAACCCGAGAAAATTCTGCATCTAATGTATAAAAAATGTGAAGTTGAGGTGTCATCTGAGGTCAACTGAAGGATAATGTTCGAAGAGAGTCATTTAACACTAACCTTGCATTTGACCTTGAAAGTGACCTTAAAATTTTAGTTACGTTGGATATAGAATGTTTTCCACTTCTTATTCCTCAAATTAGAAATAGGCAATTCCGTTTATATATATATATATATATATATATATATATATATATATATATATATATATATATATATATATATATATATATATATATATATATATATATATATATATATACAGGGTGATTCAAAAATCGATCACGAAACTTAAGGGGGTGATTCTACTTGACAAAATAAGGGTAGAGCTTCATATAATTTTTTTTCAAAATGTCATTCGTTTTCGAGTTACAAGCCGTCCAAGTTCAAGTTTTTATTTTTTGTTTTTTGAATTACTCGCTTACAGGAAAACCGATTTGACTAATATTTGAAAGATAGGCTAAGTCTTCTGCGCTTCATCATTTTAGTAACAATTCACATTGATTGTTTGCCGCTAGAGGGCACTTTACCTACATTGAAAATTGTTTTTTTATCATAATTTTTTAGTGTTGACAGCTACAGTAGTTTTTGGCATAATTTCTGAAAGACTGATGCCAGGCCTTTAAAAAAGGTGCTCTTTATTTACATCGCTAAACCCAACGGTTTAGACGTAAATCACCCTTAAAAATTAAGTGGTAAATTTACTTTTCTCATTTCATTACCACCAGCTACCAGGTAAATAGCTATCAAAGTATACTAGAGCTGTCAGTTTAACATCAAATAAATTCGCTTTTTAAACTATTTAATTTATAATCTTAAAATAACTAATAATGGCTAATCCCCAATATTCAAATATCGAATATTGTGATATCCATTTTTGTTATGGAAAAGCAAATGGTAATGCAGAGTTGGCAAGAAGATATTATATGGAGAGTTATCCGGAAAGAAATATCCCTCATGCTCAAACATTTTCCAGTGTGCACAGGAGGCTTGCGGAATGTGGTTCCTTTAAAAGTTATAATGGAAATAGGGGAAGACCTAGAACTGCTAGAAACGTGCAACAAGAAGAAAGAGTGCTTGAAATTATTGAAGATAATCCAGGTATTAGTACTAGAAAAATTGGGAATGAAGTGCGGCTCTGTCAGGCTAGTTCATGGAGGATACTAAGAGAAGAACAACTCTACCCGTTTCATTCAAAAAAGGTGCAGGCTCTTTATGACGATGATCGGCTTACGAGAACCCAAACAATGTGGTAGAAACGAAACATCAGCGTAGATTTTCACTAAATGTGTGGGCAGGGATAATAGGAGATTACCTTATTGGTCCTCATTTCTTTGATGGCCCATTAACTGGTGACGTATACTTAGATTTTATCCAAAATCGTCTCCCATTGTATCTGGAAGATGTGCCATTGGAAGTAAGGGCCAACATGTGGATCCTCCAAGACGGAGCTCCGTCCCACTTTAGTATACGTGTCCGACAGTATTTGAATGCAACGTATCCTGAGCGATGGATAGGACGAAGTGGACCATTGGCATGGGCAGCGAGGTCACCAGACCTTAATCCTATGGATTTTTTCTTTTGGGGTCATTTGAAACAATTGGTGTACGATATTCCAGTAATCAACGTCGAGGATCTTCGCTTCAGGATAATCGAAAAGTGCCAAATTATTAAAGAAACACCAGAAATTTTTCATCGAGTTAGGCGACATTTTTTGAAGAGTGTTAGGAAATGTATTGAAGAAAATGGGGGACATTTTGAGAATCTTTTTTAGTTTGTTTAGTACTGTTTCATTAATTTTTATCAATTAAATGTATATCGCAATAATCCATAATATGAATATTTACTGATTAGCCATTATTAGTTATTTTAAGATTATAAATTAAATAGTTTAAAAAGCGAATTTATTTGATGTTAAACTGACAGCTCTAGTATACTTTGATAGCTATTTACCTGGTAGCTGGTGGTAATGAAATGAGAAAAGTAAATTTACCACTTAATTTTTAAGGGTGATTTACGTCTAAACCGTTGGGTTTAGCGATGTAAATAAAGAGCACCTTTTTTAAAGGCCTGGCATCAGTCTTTCAGAAATTATGCCAAAAACTACTGTAGCTGTCAACACTAAAAAATTATGACAAAAAAACAATTTTCAATGTAGGTAAAGTGCCCTCTAGCGGCAAACAATCAATGTGAATTGTTACTAAAATGATGAAGCGCAGAAAACTTAGCCTATCTTTCAAATATTAGTCAAATCGGTTTTCCTGTAAGCGAGTAATTCAAAAAACAAAAAATAAAAACTTGAACTTGGACGGCTTGTAACTCGAAAACGAATGACATTTTGAAAAAAAATTATATGAAGCTCTACCCTTATTTTGTCAAGTAGAATCACCCCCTTAAGTTTCGTGATCGATTTTTGAATCACCCTGTATATATATATATATATATATATATATATATATATATATATATATATACATATATATATATATATATATATATATATATATATATATATATATACATATATATATATATATATATATATATATATATATATATATATATATATATATATATATATATATATATACATATATATATATATATATATATATATATATATATATATATATATATATATATATATATATATATATACTCCTACTAGAAAAAAAATTTAATAAATTTGAAGTGAACAATATTAAATTTTTATGAGAAGAACGGGTTTTGGGAGTTTAGGATATATACTTTAAATTGAAATGTTATTGGAATCCGTAATATTAATTTTAGATGAAAATAAGAGTCGCGGTATGTTCCAAAGTAGAATTTGAATATGTTCTTATTCAATTAAGTTTGCGCTGCAAGCCGAAGCGCTTGTATCATCGTCTGAACTAAAT
This sequence comes from Diaprepes abbreviatus, assembly GCA_034092305.1. Lineage (NCBI taxonomy): Eukaryota > Metazoa > Arthropoda > Insecta > Coleoptera > Curculionidae > Diaprepes > Diaprepes abbreviatus. The sequence goes on from JASJET010000171.1 coordinate 360,018, forward strand.
TTCTTCGTCGTATGCGTATTTCTTATATATCCCATTAGATTTAAGACTAAATCATACAGTGACTAATCTCCAATTTTTAAAATCTGAATCGCATCAAGGTAATTAGTTATTATTCCAGTTGCATGTGGTCGAGCGTTATCCTGTATTAATATGAATTTTTGTATCCAATATGTTTTCTATATAAAAGTCATCAGTTTTTGTCCAGTCACTCCCACGAATTCGATACAATCCTCCCAAATAATATGTCTCAAAGCCTTTTAAAGTGAATGCTCTAACCTCATATATTTTAAAGTATTTCTGAGTTGTATTCAGTCTCTCGGTCACACTCTGGGTTTAAAATTGGTGAAATGAAAAATAATACAACATCGTGATATGTCTGGTAGAGCCCGATTACTTTCAGTTTGACTCCAGAGTGAATTTCTTGTGTTTGATTACAATGTTTAGGTATTTGAGACAAATTAAGTAAAAATTCAAAAGATTATCAACAAAACTATATCTGTTTTGGAGATAGACGTGGTTTTGTCCATCGGGTTTATATAATTGAATTCTAGTTTTACACGTTAACAGCCTATTTTTCCTAATTCTCTATGTTCCATTAGATATCGGTTCTGGAAAATTCTAATTGATGAGTTTTGTGATTTTTTCAAGGACGCGGAGATTTAAAAGCAAGACGGCACTTGCTTTTAAATCTGCCTTCTTTAATCTTCGTTGCACTGTTTTCAAATTAACATTAATTCATTTTTGAGATACGTGCTATTTCGTTTAGAATTAAATATCAAACGGTCATCAATAGTTTTTGAACATCTTTCTCGCCTTTAATCTCTACTAAGACGTTGTACGATATATTTTTGTCTACATTGTTAGTTATGTAGAGTAACAAATTGTGCAGCTTTAGCATTATTACAGTATCTAAAGTATTGCTAACGGTTTTTTAGGCTGCTCTTCTAATTTAAGCTCTCTCCTGGTCTTGCGAACTGGGGTTTTAACCACCAAATATAATAAATTAAATTTAAAATCCCCAAACAGCCACTACACTTTTTTATTCTGACACATGAATACCCTTTTGCAAACCTCGGGTCAATGACTTGACCACTACACCACCGCAAGCACTGGCATACTGTTGTTTTAAATAGGGGAAAAAGCAAACGTGGAATACTATCACCCGCTTATTTAACCACAAACAACTTCATTCACTTTAAATTATGATAATGTTCGAGAAAGCATAAATGCCATTAATATGAATTAAACGTCAATATTTTTAGGACAAATGAATATATCCGCCTACTGGATGAATAACATCAGTACATGTTAGTGGCCCTAATTTTTGGGACTACAATAAATATTTTCAAAAATTAAAATTTCAGCAAGAAAGAAAGAAATCTTTACCTCCGTAGACTTAGTTTAACAAATATATATATATATATATATATATATATATATATATATATATATATATATATATATATATATATCTTTAGAGACAGAAGTTCAATAAAAAACTGTGTTAAAATATATTGAAGAAGAAAGAGGAAACATTATTGTAAATTAGTATATTTTTAATTTGTACTATAAGTGAGTGAATGCGTTAGAAAAACTAAGAATCAAGTGTTACTCATTTATTTTGTTTCTAAAATAAACAATCACATTGACACTAAAAGTGCGTGAAGTTTACTATCAGTGCGGATATCGAGAAAATAAAACACTGTGATAAGTGAAAATATTCATTAATGTTCAGTTTGAAACAAGAAGGTAATAGTTTTAAGGTTTATTAAACAAAATATGGGAAAATTAAAACCATGTATGGTACTTTTCTGAAAAATATAAGACAGACTTATCTAGATTATAAGATAGATTTAAGTTTTTAGTAAACAAATCTAGGATTAAAATGTTCAGAAAATGTTATTTAATACATAGATAATAATATCCTAGGCAATAATAAACAATTTAGAGTTTTTTCGAACAAAATAGTCATAAATTTCTATGTGCAAGCCGTTTATTTTAATCAATTTTAATATATAAATAGTATGCCAAAGTGGTTTTAATGTGTATCAAAGTGTCGAGAAAGCTCTAAAGTTTATTTTGGGCAAGTTCAATAATGCTCAACTATAGAATTTTGGTCCATATATTCATCAAAACATATAAAATTTCAGTAAGAATTGATCAAATTAAAAAGTTGTCATAAATCGCAATTTCTCACGTTGGTAATATTTATCAAGGTAACTAATGTCACAAATCTGACCAATCAGGTTGGAGACGATTCAGATGTTTCGGGTTCTTTTAAATAGCCGAAGCGTAGGAATTTCTCCAGAGTTGAAATAATCTTGTTGCAAAAAGCATCGCGTCTTGAGAGCTCCCGAAATTTTACCATAACCTCAAATTTTCATTTGTTTACCTATATCATTAAAACAAAAGTGAAATATTTTGTTTTGTTTTATTTTTAATTGAGGTTATGTCTTTGTTTTGATAAGTAAGACAAGTTTAGTATTTAATAAAATTAAATAAAAAGTATCGAAGTTTCTCCTACGAATAAAATAATCATCCTTCAAATAACAACAAGTAAGGGAAATAGTGTTTTGGAAAATACAAGAAAATTAAGTCATATATTCTTAAAGAAGGATATATTGGTTCGAGTTTCTTTTTGGAAAAAATATTTGTAAATTTCCTTACTTGACAGGAAACTATTACAAAATATTTTGGGATATTTAAAGGATTTTGAAGAAGAAAACGAGTAAATTAATATACTGGGATTGTGTTTATGAATTTGGACCAAGATACAGAAAACAAAAACAAGGTGTAGAAAATAAAACCACGGTACAAAAAACAACACCAAGTTATTTATAATAGTCAAAGCAGGCTTTTAGTTGTTTGTAGAAAATAAAAATCTAGCATCAATAATAGACTAAGTTTTCACAAGATTAAAAAAATTACACTAATGAATGATTATTATACTAACCTGATAATATATAAATAACATTAATCATCCATAGTAGGTGTCGCTATAATAATTAACCACATATATCACGTCACGGCAAACGAAAATTTTTAAAAATAAATCAAATTTTGAGAAATTAACTACGTTTTCAAATTAATTTGCAGTAGCGTCATCTAGTGGAAGGTTGCAAAGTTAAAATAATCAAACGTTGCCAAGGAGTGATGCAGGTTGTTAAAAGGGATAATGCATGGCAAATTGAAATAAATATATGACAAAATTGATAAGAAGCATAGTTGCATGACATTTTATAGTATTGTTCTTATAATTTCATCCAAAATTGTTGAAAATTATGCAACATTTATTAATTGTTAAATAAAATATTTATATTGTGCTTTAATCTGTTTGTGTATACATTATCTGAGTGTGATCTTTAAAAAACAATCTGAACTCACCTGGGAAGAGGGTCAAATTAACAAGTAGAAACATTGGTAAGAAATAATTGTAATATCTTACAATTATTTTTACCTGGCGCCCAACAAAGAAAAATTAAGTATTTTTGATTAAATTTTGGTAATACATTTTGAAAATTTTAAAATTCGTGAAATCTGAAAATAAGTAATAATAATAATAATAAATAAGATTCCTACATACATAAATTAAAACAATTTTTTTTAACCGGGTAAATTTTGTGCGGGTGAGTAATCGTCACTATATATATATATATATATATATATATATATATATATATATATTCCATATTCTCCTTCAAGCCATTAAAGGAAAAATATACGGACAGTTCATTTCCTGCAACACAACTCTGATCCTCCATCCAAAAGTTGTTTCCTACGAATGTTGTTCTTGGTTCATTACACCTCCACTGATGATGCCATTACAAGATCGAAACGCATATGGAGGGAAGACCAGCGTTGCATTTGCAGGAAATGAACTGACTGTATAATTTTGCCTTGAGTGCCTGAAGGAGAAGAATGATAATTTGTTAAAAGTATTTTTTTAAATTGCCAGGCGTTCGCAAAATGGCATTAATAAAATGATTTATACCACCTAAGTACAACTTAAATAGCATTTTTAAAATGCTATAAAAATACTAATTTTTACCAGCTAGGCCATTTTGACAATTACAAAGTTGTAAAAGACATGAAAAGGTGTTTTAGATTTGCGACCAGAAAACCAACTGACGTTGTTCAGTAAAGCTATCCGCATATTTTGAACATATAAAAAATGTTTTTGCAGTAATTTCAATTATTTTAAACAAATTGTTCATCAGCTCTCCGTCAATCTAATTGGAAGGACGACTAAAAATGTTTTTCATTGATAAAACATTCAAATCTTTCAATCGATGACATAATTTAGGTGGCAGAGGCGGATTCATAAAATTTAATTCGATTTAATGTTGATGCAGTTGTCTTTTCTATTTACACAAAGTGGGACAAAAAGTTCTCATGAACGGGAATAATTTTTGGCTAAAATTTAAATCTTCCATGCATCGCACAATTGTCATCTTTTGGCAAAATCGCAAAGAACATGTGTATAATAGTCCGGGAGCCTAGAGTGTTTTTGTAGCCAATAAAGAGGCAAGACTTCACCAAAGTTATATATGTATTTTGACCCTTTGAGGTCAGGTCGAAGAAAAACTACCCCCTATGTTGAAAAGTGCATTAAAAGAATTTCGATATCTGATCCACATAAACGTCAATCCAAATTGCAGAAATTCGCGAACATTTCAACACAAACATAACGGATCGAACTGTGAGAAGACGTCTGTGTAAAGTTGGATTCTTTAGAAGAGTTGCTGTCAAAAAACCTTTATTCTCCAAAAAAAATCGGAAGATTAGACTTCAGTTTACTCACAGACATTTAAATTAGATACCTCAAAACTGGGATACGGTGCTTTGGAATGAATATTCCAAGCTGAGCAGCCGTCGAGTAAGCATCACTTGAAAATGTCAGCTGAGATGGCAAAACGTCGTGAAGATTTTCCTATTGACGCACGGATTGAAAATCGGAAAAACACCAGTGCATATATATATATATATATATATATATATATATATATATATATATATATATATATATATATATATATATATATATATATATATATATATACAGGGTGTCCAAGATAAGGATCCTAAGCATGGGGATCTCAGTACCTGTTGGAGTTACAGCTTAGGTTAAATTAGAAAAAAGTTGCGTACTTTGAAGCGTATTTACATGCCGTTGAGATACTTTAAAAATTTTCATGGCCAGCTGAGATATTGGGGAAAAACGAAAATTTGACGAAATAGATTTTATTTTTTTGTGACTTTATTTTAAAAGATATTAAAAAACTAATAAAACTTTTTCATTGGCACTTTTTAGATAATACGTGATGGCGTTTTTAAATTTTATATCCGACATTTTGTTTTCGAGAAACCATCATCAACTTTATTTTTTTATATGGCCCAAAAAAAAAGTATACCCTGTATCTGATTCCATTTTTTATTACAAATTCAACGATGTATCACATGTCATATTTTTTTTGTTAGACAAAAAAAAAATGCGATTTTTCTATTTTTTTAAACATATTTTTAAGTAGGCTTTGCAAACAAATAATGCTTTGACACTTTGACGTAAATACCTGTTATTCTGTCACATATGACTTAATTTAATGTTTATGGTAAGATAAAATAATAATTGTTAAGTTGATTTAGAGTTATTAAGTTGTTTGTAGAGTTCTTGTCGTTGTTGTTACTGTTGTTATTGTTTATTGTTGAATAATTATTATTGTGTTATTATCGTCGAATATGCCGGGTGGCCATTATAGTCATGAAGAAAAGTTTGACATGCTGACCTGCTACATTTTGTGCCAGAAGAATACTATAAATACTGCAGCAATGTATCTAAATAAATTTCCAGATAGAAAGCAACCATGTAAGTCCATTTTCTTACAGTTGGCGCGAAATTTAAAACAATATGGATCATTTAAAAAGCCAGTTTCATCCCGAAAAAAGGATTCTTCCGAAGAAATCCAAAATAACGTATTACAAGCAGTTGTTGAGAACCCTGACATCTCTTGCAGGCAAATTGAAAAAAATATAGGAGTAGCCAAATCCACTGCTCAATTTATTTTGCGTAAAAATAGATATCACCCCTATAAATTTAGGATTTGCCAAGCACTTAAACCAAGGGATCTTGAACGACTCCGGCATTTCTGTGAGTGGTATACACGCGCATGTGAAGATGATATCAATTTCCCTGCAAAAATAATATGGTCTGACGAAAGTCTAGTCACTAATAATGGTGTCTTTAACCGCCGGAATACTCATTACTGGGCGCAACAGAATCCGCGTGTTCAAAAAATTTCAAGACATCAGGAGCGTTTTGGGTTTAATATGTGGTGTGGAATTTTCGGTACCAAAATACTAGGTCCATTTATCTACCATAGTTCGTTAACTGGAGAACGATACCTTCAATTATTACAAAATAATTTAGAAGACTGCTTGGAGGATTTACCTCTGGCACAGGTTAATACCTGTTGGTTTCAACAAGACGGTGCTCCTGCACATAATTCTAGGCAGGTTCGCGAGTATCTTACGCAGCGATTTCCTGGAAAGTGGATTGGAACCTCCAGTGAAGTGCCTTGGCCAGCGCGATCTCCGGACTTAACCCCTATGGACTTCTTTCTTTGGGGGTTTCTTAAAAGCCAAATATACCATCATTCTTTTGAGACTGAGCAGCAGTTACGAGAATGTGTAACTAATGCATTCAACAGTATTACACCTGACATGTTGCGTGATGTTTTAAATTCTACCATAAGAAGATCATATTTATGTCTGGAAAATAACGGAAATCTGTTTGAACACCTGCTTTAAATTTAATAAAAAAAATTGTTAATTTATTTGTTGTTTTAGTTATTTTTAAATAATTTATCATTCTTTGTATATCATTAAAATAATGATTATCTTATGGTTAAATTTATGGTAGATTAAATTTTCTTGTTTCTAAGTAGTACTATGCTCCATTCAGCTTCATTGCTCTGTAAATAGATATTAACTAATATGTGAGATCAATAACTCATAACAGGTATTTACGTCAAAGTGTCAAAGCATTATTTGTTTGCAAAGCCTACTTAAAAATATGTTTAAAAAAATAGAAAAATCGCATTTATTCTTTTATCTAACAAAAAAAATGTGACATGTGATACATCGTTGAATTTGTAATAAAAAAGGGAATCAGATATAGGGTATACTTTTTTTTGGCCCTTATAAAAAAATAAAGTTGATGATGGTTTCTCGAAAACGAAACGTCGGATATAAAATTTAAAAACTCCATCACGTAGTACCTAAAAACTGCTAATGAAAAAGTTTTATTAGTTTTTTAATATCTTTTAAAATAAAGTCACAAAAAAATAAAATCTATTTCATCAAATTTTCGTTTTTCCCCAATATCTCAGCTGGCCATGAAAATTTTTAAAGTTTCTCAACGGCATGTAAATACGCTTCAAAGTACGCAACTTTTTTCTAATTTAACCTAAGCTGTAACTCCAACAGGTACTGAGATCCCCATGCTTAGGATCCTTATCTTGGACACCCTGTATATATATATATATATATATATATATATATATATATATATATATATATATATACCAGTTGTCCCAGACCACCCGTCCACCCCTTTTCAAATCTAGAGAAACTGGTTTTTTGAGAATTTCAGAATTTTGTATAACTATGTCGGATATGCTCTGTCGGCACTTACAATTTCCGGTTCCAACCGGAAATGAGTTTTTCAGGCCGGAAGTCCGTTTTTTTTAAATGGAACATACACATTTGTATAACGGAATCGGATTCTACGGTACAACGTATGAAACATTTCCAAAAAAAATCTTACTTGACCTCTAAATGACTTTTAAATTTAAATACGCTTTCTGTTTACCTAAAATTTCTTATATACTTTGCTAACCAAATTTTCGGAAAGGCAGTTGTGGTATCTAACAATTCTGAGTCATCTCAAAAAATAATGTCATTTTGAGGAGTCAGAATCATATTTTTACTGCAAACAAAATATTTTATGAACTAATAACTTGTTTAAAAATAGCAATAGTAGATAATCGCGTTTTTATGGCTTTGGATCGAAAATATTTTCATCTTTTTAAAAGTTAAAATGTGATTATTTATTTTTGTTATTATAAAATAAATTATTAAGTTCTAAAAAATCTTGCTGATAGTAAAAATGTAATTATTTATTTTTGTTATTATATAATAAATTATTAAGTTCTAAAAAATCTTGCTGATAGTAAAAATGTAATTATTTATTTTTGTTATTATAAAATAAATTATTAAGTTCTAAAAAATCTTGCTGATAGTAAAAATGTAATTATTTATTTTTGTTATTATATAATAAATTATTAAGTTCTAAAAAATCTTGCTGATAGTAAAAATGTAATTATTTATTTTTGTTATTATAAAATAAATTATTAAGTTCTAAAAAATCTTGCTGATAGTAAAAATGTAATTATTTATTTTTGTTATTATAAAATAAATTATTAAATTCTACAAAATCTTGCTGATAGTAAAAATGTAATTATTTATTTTTGTTGCTATAAAAAGAATTGTTATGTTGTTAAAAAATTTTGTTTATAGTTTTTATTATTATGAAATAAGTTTTTTTTTTTTAAGTTCTGTTTGAAGAAAAAGTGTTATTATTATTTTGTTGTGTTATTATAAAATGAACATTATCTCCCCCAATAAATCTGATTGACAGAAAAATGTGTTTATTACTTTATATTGTTGTTATAATATTAATTACTGTATGCTAATAAATCTTGTTAATTGTAAAAACGTGATTATCTACTATTGCAATTTTTAACGAAATTATTATGTTCTTAAATAAATGTTTCATATTTTGTTGCATAGAATCCGATTCCGTTATAAAAATATGTATTTTCTATTTAAAGAAACGAACTTTCGGCCTGAAAAACCAACCTTTGGTTGAAACTGGAAATTGTAAGTGCCACCAATCGAAAAAGCGTGGCATTTAGAAACACAATTTTGAACTTTTCAAAAAACCCATTTCCCTAGATTTTAAAAGAGGTGGTCCGGTGGTCAGGGACCCCGGTATATATATATATATATATATATATATATATATATATATATATATATATATATATATATATATCGGGCCTGTAATGTACTTTCTACTACCAAATGTCAGATACTGAAAATATAATTACCCAAATGCTTTTCTAGACATCGCCAAAATTAATTTGAATATTTCATCTGACTTTAGGTCAAATCGCTAAATAAGAAAATACGTCAAGGGGAAGATAATTAAATCAAAAAGAGTTACACAGTGTTTATTCTCACAGGACGCCACTGATTTGTCGAAAAATTACCCCAAGGGACAAGGGAATCCTGAGTGGAAATACCTTCGGTTGATGGACCAATAATGCAAGTGTAATAATTCATCGTGTTGTGAAAACGCTTCGGGCATTCTGTTATTGATCAGATGGCGTCTGAGTCGTTGCCTGGCAACTGTACGGCCGGCGTGGCGAGAACTTCTCGCGTGTATTTTCATCTGTTCTTTTCTCAAAATATTGTTTCATAGTATTGTATCTTGTGTAATTGTTACCACTTCTTATTATATAAGTAATGGATTGAATAATTAATTTTTATAATTTTTTTTTTCGATTTTCATATAGTATTATTAAGGAGGCAGTGGCTTATAGTACTCTTACTCCTTTATTTTCGCATTAGATTAAAACCATCAAGGTTAAATGTAAAGATAAAAGGCCCAGGTGGGGGTTCATGTTCTAATAAAGGATTATTTTCACTGAAGACCGATGTTTCAGATAAAGCCAGTTTCTTCATACGCCTGAGTTTAGTGGTTAGTTAGTTGTCCTCTTGCAGTTGGAGAATAACCCGACTTTGTTAAGGTTAAGTTTGTACATTTTTCATAGAATTGTTTTCGGTGGTAATAATATCAACTTTAAACACTGTTTTGTTTTTTGTAAAAATAATTTTATTCGAAAAAAAGCATTTGAATAAAAAACACTACGTAGTCCCTTTGATTATTTGTTTTTCCTAAGATTTCCCAGATTTAGGATAACATAACAGTTTTTTACAAAACATAAATCCGAAGTAACAAAATTCGACCTTGGTTATGAGATTGTTGCAATGACCCATATTGCAGCTACTATAAAAATAAAACAATCTGGTTGGTAACTGTTTTGTGGTTTTACTAATCTACTTATAGAAACGAATATATATATATATATATATATATATATATATATATATATATATATATATATAGGGTGTGCGAAATTGGTGATGACAGTATAGCAATATCGAAAACTATAAAAGATAGATAGCAGTATATTGATTATTTGTGCTGTGAATCAGTTCTGAATGGTTGCGTTTTTGAGACTAAAAAAAAGGAAAACCTTGCATTTATTTAGATCGATCATAATTTTTTTATTTCCCAATATTTTTTAAATCTGTAACCACTTTTATATGGCCACTTTTTACGCAGAATACATATATTTAATAAAATTTTAGTTACAAATGTTTCAATTTTTTTGAACCATCATCAACTTTGTTCTTCCTTATGTCCGTCATATTATATTTTGTACTCATCGAAAAGTACTTAATTTTTTCTAATAACATTATGTGAAATACTAATGCAAAAAGACACCGTTATAGCCTACAAATAACTAAAAATACTTTTTTAATAAAATTTTAAATATTTAAAAACAGAAATTTTAAATTATTCTTTTATTTAAGAATGAAATCAAATTCATAACAATATTTCTTTATCCTTCTCTATCTCTATCTTTCAAAAGTATTAAAAAAATCCTAATAATAAACTTAAAAATTACGTCAGGTTAATTTATTAATTCGGTTATTGTCATATTTTTGTTTGGTAGACTTTGAACCTGAAACAAATGAAGTACTTTTCTCTGTCGACGGAATATACCTATGAACCATCTCAGATTTGCTAATGACATAATCTTAGTAGCAAGTAATCTCCAAGAATTGAACGAAATGCTACAACAGCTAAATGACGAATCCGCATCTGTAAGCCTTAAAATGAACTACAACCAAACAAAAATAATGAGCCACGAACAGGCAAACATAACAATACAGAACCAGAGGATAGAAAACGTCGAACATTATGTATACTTGGGTCATGACATCAGACTAGGGAAATCAAACTATGATGCTGAAATAAAAAGGAGAACACAGCTGACATGGGCAGCTTTCGGTAAACTTGCATACATCCTGAAAAATAATTCAATTCCCATAAATCTAAAAAGAAAACTATACGACACATGCATATTACCGGTGTGTATGTATGGATTAGAGACCATGTCCCTCACCAAAAAGTCCGCTAAAAAACTGGAAACAGTCCAAAGAGCGACGGAAAGAAACATGCTTGGAATATTAGAAACACCGAGATAAGAAGCAGAACGAAAGTCAAGGACATCATGGAGAAGGTTGCAAAGATGAAGTGGCGATGGGCTGGTCACATAGTTCGGTACGAGGACAACCGATGGACACGAAGAATCCTGGAATGGAGACCGAGAGAGACAACAAGAAGCACGGGAAGACCTCAAAAAAGATGGGTAGACGGCATAAGGACAGTGGCGGGCAAACAGTGGATGAGATTGGCGAAGAATAGAGAAAGATGGAAACAATTGAGAGAGACCTACATCCAGGAGTGGATGGACAGAGGTTGACAGAGAGAGAGAGATTTTTTTCAGTCATAAATCTAACTTTAAAGAAGGTTTTTAAGTGCGCTTTTTAACGTTTCAATAAATATTTTTACAATGGTATTAAATTTTTCTGACAAAGAAAAGTTGGATATGGTGAAGTGTTATATCAGAAATGAAAGAAATGCTATCAGAGCTATGGATAATTATTTTAAGATGTGCCCCGAATGACGATAACCCAGAAGTACTAACTTTAGTAAACTGATTAGAAACTTACTTGAGTTTGGTAATTTCGAAAAATCTCGCGCAAAAAATTATATGAAAAATAACGACAATGCAATAGAAATATCTTTGAATATTTTAATGACAATAGTCTACAAGAATTTCAAAATCAACTGTTCATGATGTTTTAAAAGTTACTAAATACCATCCTTATATGCCAACCATTGTACAATTACTTCAAGAAGATGATTTTAATGGGAGATTCGTTTTTTTGTCATTGGTATGTTGGTAAATTTTTAGAAATCTCGTCATTTTCGATAAAGTTTTATGGACAAATATAACAACTGCGGAGTTTTTAATTAAAAAAAATCACCATTACTGGGCTCTTCAAAACCCGCAATTAAGCAAACCGTGTATGGTGCGCAGTGATCAGTAAGAAATATCCTATTTAGCTTTAAATGATTAGCATTTCTACGAAATGCGTTAATAATTTATCTTCAAAATGTATTTATTGATATTTTAATAACTAGATTTACATTTTTTAATATTCTACATTATTTTTAACAAATTGTCTGATGGCCTATTTATTTATGACCAAACATTGATAGGTCAAAGATATCTTGCAATGTTACAAAATCAAATTATTCCTGCCATTTGAGAAGTAATGCCAAATGATCAGTTTGATAATGGGTGTTGTCAGCAAGTCGTCCCTCACATAATTTCAGGAAAATTCAAACATTTTTAACGGAAACTTTTGGTGGAAAACTAATCTCCAACAAGGTCCTGTGCGCTGGCCTGCTAGGTCTCCGGACCTAAGACCTTTAGACTTTTATTTATAGGGATACGTGAAAAATGAGGCATACGAATTTGATTGTCCTAAAGGCAGAGAAGTTCTTGAACAGAGAACTCGCAATATTCTTGGTAATATCAATCAAAATATCATTCGTCGTGTAACCAGAGCCGTTTCTAAGAAATATTAACAGTGAACTGAATAAAAATTATAGAAATTCTGAACCTTAGTATGATTATGTATTTTGTAATTATTAAATAACATTTTTACAATAGGAAACACAGTTTTATAAAAAGATGTTGTTATTAGTTTGAATTTATTCTTAAGTAAAAGAATTATTTAAAATTTCGGTGTTGTCAAATTTTCTAATTTATTAAAAAAGGGTTTTTAGTTATTTTTAAGTTATAACTTCGTTTTTTCACATTAGTGTTTCACATAGTGTTATAGAAAAAATGAAGTACTTTTCGATGAGGTACGAATTCAATATGGCGCTTATAGGGAAAAACAAAGTTGACGATGGTTCCAGAAAACTGAAACGTTGTAACTAAAATTTGACTAAACGGAAGCTTTCTGCGTAAAAAATGCCATACAAAAGTGTTCACAAATTTAAGAAATATTGAAAAATAAAAAGTTATAGCCGATCTAAGAAAATGTAACATTTTATTTTTTTTTAATATCTCAAAAACGCAAAAATCGGAACTAATACACAAGCACCAATAACCTATTGACATAATTGCCTAAAATTTTCTGCATTACAGACCTTCCTATCATTTATAGTTTTCGTGATTGCAATGCTGTCATCATCAATTTCGAACAACCTGTCTTGGAAAAAATTCGTATCAAAAAACACAATTAACGTGTCCGAAGAGGCGTTTTTTAAACAATTAATTTCCTTTAGACTTTACGTACAGATTTTACATATAGAGCTGTCTAAACATGTATTTTTATCGTATCCCTATAATCTTAGATAATAATTAACTTTTATTAGCTTCTGGCAGGACCAATAAGAATAAAATAACCCTTCAAGAATAGAGTAATTATCTATATATATTGGCTAGAGCTTTAAAATGGCAAACATAATAGGAAATCACGTTCAAAACTACTTGAAAATGATTTAGTAAGAAACAAAATGAAAAAAAAGAAAAACATCGCTCAACCTATTTAGCCGAAGAACGTACAGGTAATTTAGGTTTTCTACTTAGGTATATACCAAGTATTATGTTCATGTAGGTATGTAGACTAAAAAACTCGATATATTGCATAAGAGCAGAACCGGTTATATTATACATAGCAATAAAGAATTTTGTTGAACGCAATTACTGGAGACAATGAGCAAAAAGCGCCGATGGAGGATGTGCTTCATTAATAAAGATAAACTCGCGCTAAAAGCTTCCGTGTATTTTTTTGGTAATAGAATGGATCAATGAGAAAAAAGGACGGTTAGAGAAAACATTCATATTTACTTATTATATCCCTTATTGTGATGTATTATTTGGAAATATTAATCGGTACACTCGCACGATGTGTGTTTTCTTCATAATTTGTATGGGTAACATAAGTGTAAATAAGGCTATTAGCTGAGGGTATTTTAAAGATTTGAAGGTACTCGCTGTTTGATTGTTTAGGGTTTACATCATTTTAAACAAAGAATTGTTATCAAAAATCTTTCTTATAATATGTCAGTAATAAATCATTATCGTACTGTCTGAAAATCGCATTATTTTTGCGGCATTTCAAAAAGTCTTTCCTTGACTTTTAGAATAACAAAGTGCAGATTTTGTTAGCTGTATTTTCAATTTCCGAAATTGGCTCATTTTCTTGCCTTTTTGTGACTTCATAACAGTCTTTTCTCTAAATGGCAAGTGATAAATTACATAATATTTTTATTTAATTTTGAATATCCGGTATTTTATAATTTCTTAACCGACTCTAAAAGAAAAAGGTTCTACATTCGACCGCTGTGTATTTTTTTTAAATGTATACATCAATTATTCCATTTGCATTATATTCAACTAGCGACCCGCCCCGGCTTCGCACGGGTGCAATGCTGATACTAAATACACTACAGAAAAACTGTGACTATTTATTTTATTTTTACAACAATTATTACATCGGCCTCCGACGCGCTATTTATAGGCACGCTGCCGCCGCCCCGGTCGGCCAGTACCGCCGCAAGCGCTACTTCCCGCAATTTTAAATCTGTAATATCTTCAAAAATATTCATTTAAATCTTGTGCTGTAAAGGACCATATAGATCTATATTAAATCAACAATGTATTTAAGCTATTTAATTGGATAAGGATTAATGCTGTATTGGTTAAAATCGCTTCAAAATTTGCCATTATTTGTCGTAAAAAGTAAATGACAAAAAAATGTTATTGTGGGATATCCATGAGAGATAGACATATACCATCGCGGAGTTTTCTGTAGACCTTTTCAATGTGTACAAATAATTAGTACATTATTTTGATAAATCTCGTAGGGTTTAGCCTGCGTTTGCAATGTAAGCGGAAAAAAAATATGATAATTAACGACATCACATTAGAAACCTCAAAAATAACAGTATTTCTCCACTATTTAATGGATGTTATTATACATATAAACCTTCCTCTTGAATCACTCTATCTATTGAAAAAAACCGCATCAAAATCCGGTGCGTAGTTTTAAAGATTTAAGCATACAAAGAGACATAGGGACAGAGAAAGCGACTTTGTTTTATACTATGTTGTGATAAGTTACTGCGGTGGTCCTACATCATTTTGGTTGAAATTAGTTCCGTAAAAACCAAAATAGCGCTGATAATATGGCGGACAAAAAAATTAATTTTATATGATTTCCTCCAAAATTAGTATGGGGGAGTTCTCAGTGTCGTAAAGAACGAATCTAAAATTGTGTTAACAAAATTCGATTTAATATGGCGGATTAATAATTTTACATTTCTCGATATTGTCCAAAATTGGTATAAGGAGGTTTTTGAGGGTGCAAATTACTAATATAAAGTTATTTTTCAAAAAAAATTAATATCGCGGCTCCAATATGGCGGACTAAATATTTAACATCTCTCGATTTTGCTCAGAATTGAATTTTAAAAAAATTCAATGTGGCAGACCAAATATGGAAGTCGAAAAAATTTATATTTTCGGATTATGTCCAAAACTAGTACTGGGAGTTTTCGAGGGAGTAGATTAAAATTAGATTTAGGGTTTAAGATTATTTTTTTGAAATTTAATTTGGCGGATTCAATATAGTGGATTGAAAATTTTCCGTTATTCATATTTTTTCATAATTGGTATTAAGTAGTTTTCGGGATCGTAGGTTACTAACCTTTTTGTCTGTTTTTATAGCAATAGCAAGCCTATATTACGAATGTTAAATTAGATTCTTCAAACTAAATAAGCAGGATAAAATATGTCGGACTAAAAAATTTTAAAGTCTCACGTTCTTTCAACATCAGTATTGGGAGGTTTTGGGGGTCGTTATTAATTAATTTCTTAAAATTCACTATAGCGGATTTATTGTAGAAGACTAATAATTTGGTTAGTACAATTTCATTCAAAGCTAGTATTTGGAGAATTTTTTGCTCCTCAGTCTAGTGTGGTCCACAACTTTGGATAAAATAGTTACTTTTTTACGACCTCAAGTCAATTCAAAACTAAAAATCGAAAAACAAAAGGTTTATTAAAAAAATTGAATCAACTTTCATTTCAATCAATTTTTATATGAAATTATAATTTTTGAAGTCGGCGCCAAATTATTATTAAATGAAACAAATAACTACTAACACGAGGTACATGCACGCTGAGGTAAGAGAGTCATTACAAATAAAGTATTCTTCTTTTTTTTTCATGAATCAAATTTTGTTAAGTATGGCGCCGACTTCAAAAATTTCAATTTTATATAAAAATTTATATTTTTTTTTGCTTTTAGCATTTTTTAGGAGTCGGTTCAATTTTTTTACAAAAATTTTATCAACACATTTCATGTGGCGTTAATATTATTTTGTGTTAAAGGTGTTTTTATTTTTTGTGACTCCCAAAATAATACAATACCGATAAATATATCATAAATAACCCTTCTTATTACTTATAATTTTGAATATCAGTTAAAAAACTGAGCTTAAAAACTAGTTTACTCGTTTTCGGCTTTAAAAAGAGCTTCTTGATTTCTATAGATTGCAGTTCCAGTGTTCCCCACAGATTGCTTTCGAATATTTAACGAGTCTTGTGTCTTCCATTCTTTTTATGTGTTTGTTCAAAAATTTTCATCTTTGTCTTACCCATTTTCCTATGTCCTATATTCCCCAGTATTGCCCAATGTATTCGTTCCGTATGCTCTTATACAGCGTCCTGTCTTGTATATTTCTTAATGTTTTCATTTTGACTGTTCTCGTCATTTGTAGGGTTTTGGCTGTGTCTGGTCTCGTTTCTGCCGCATATGCTACGATGCGCTTTACTGCCATTCTACATATTTTGATTTTGCTCTCCATTTTAAGACATTTTTTCTTCCAGACATCCTGAGATTCTAGCTACTTTCATTATTTGTTCTCTTACTTCGTTGTGTAGGTTTCCAAGGCTTGTTATTTCTGCTTCCAGATATTTGAAATGGTTTACCTGTTCGATAATTTTGGATTGGATTTCTAATTTATATCTTATGAATTCTTTAGATGTTACTAAGCATTTAGTTTTTCGATGTTGATGAGCATATTTAGCTCTTTTGCTATGATACTGAAAGTATGTGGTAACATTTGAAGGTTGTCTACAGAATTTGCAATAAATACCGCTTCGTCAGCATAACACACAGCATGGAAGAAGATTTTTCCCACTTTTAACCGACTTCTAAAAGAAGGAAGTTCTCAATTCGTCGAGTCTGTATGCTTTTTTTTTATGTATGTACACCGATTACTCCGGAACGACGGCACCGATTTGAATGAAATTTTTTACGTTACGTTCAATAACTTGCTGCGGTAGTCCCATATTTTTTTGAACGAAATTGGTGCAGTAATATCCAAGATGGCGCTGATAATATGGCGGCCAAAAAAATTAATTTTGTCTGATTTTCTCCAAAATTGGTATACGGGAATTTTTGGGATCGTACACAACGAAACTAAAATTATTTAAAAAAAATTCAATATGGCGGATAAAAAAATTTAATATTGTCTGATTTTCTCCAAAATTGGTGTGGGGGAGTTTTTAAAAAATTCAATATGACGGATTCAAGATGGCGGATTAAAGATTCTACATCTCCCGATTTTGTCTAAAATCAGTACTGGGGTATTTTTGTTAGTGCTAATTATGAATCTAAAATATTTTTTGAAAAACTCAATCTGGTAGGTTCAATATAGTGTCTTAAAAATTTTACATGTTTCGATTTTCTCCCAAACTGATATAGGAGGTTCTTGAGGGTGTAAATTTTGATTTAAAAGAATTTTTTCAGGATTGAATATGGCAAATCCAAGATAGCAAACTAAAAATTTTACATTTTTTGATCTTGTTCAAAGATGGGACTGAATTGTTTTTGAGCGAATATAAGTCTAGAAATTTTTAATTTTCGGATTTCATCCAAAATTGGTACTAGGGGGCTTTGAAGGGTTTAGATTTAGATTAGATTAAGAATTAAAATAATTTTTTTGAAATTTAATATAGCGGATGCAATATGGTGGGTTGAAAACTTTACCTTATTCGTATTTTTTCAGATTTGGTATTAAAGGGTTTCTGGAGTTGCGTATCACGAATATGAAGTTAATTTTTTACAACTATTAGATTGATAAGATACAATATGAGGAACAGAAAATTTTACATATTCCGATTTTGTCTCAAATTGATATTGTGAGGTTCTTGAGGCGTATACAATATCCAATATGCAATATAAAATATATCGGGCTAAGAAATTTACGTCTCAAGTTCTTTAAATATCGATATTGGAAGGTTTTGAGGCTTATATTACCGATCTAAATTAATTTGAAATTTAAGGTAGTGGATGGATGATAGATTAAATATTTGTTTGACACAATTTTACTGGTATTTGGAGAAATCTAAGAATCAAAGAATTTTTAGTGGTTCATTTTAGGGTGATTTACAACTTTGGATAAAATGAGTACTTTCTTGCCATCTTGGAGTCATCGTGAGGTACCCTAATCTGGATTAGTACTTAGTGCAGATAATTTATGGATATCATAATGAATTCTAAAACTAAAAATAGAAAAATAAAATTTTTTAAAAAAATGGAACCGACTTCTAAAAGTGCGCTAAAAAGTGAAAAATAACTATAGATTTTTATATGAAATTGAAAATTTTGAAGTCGGCGCCAAATTATTTCTAAATGAAATAAATAACTACTGATATATACAAATTATGGTAAGAAAGCACAAATAAAATATTTTTAATCTGTTTATGCAAATTACATTTTGTCAGGTATTAGTTTGGCGCCGACTTCAAAAATTTCAATTTCATATAAAAATTTCTAGTTATTTTTCACTTTTTAGCGCACCTTTAGAAGTCGGTTCCATTTTTTTATAAAAATTTTATTGTATGCCAACTGTTCGGGGTAGATTTTCTATTATTCAATACATTATTAAATTAAAGATGAAAGGGCTAAATAAATCACCCTGTCTACTTGTATACCTTTTGTTGTTATATGGCCTACTGTTATTTTTTTATTGAAATTAATCGAATAAAATATATAGTCTATATTCTAATCGATTAATTAGAGACTAATAACTCCTCATTGTTAAATTTGTTTGGAAATTCGAAGCAATAAAATGTAGTATACGTTTATTAAATCTAGGTATTGTCGCCATACCTTTTTCCCTTAAGAACCGGTAGATTATTGTGTCAAATTTGTTTAGTTTATTTAAATAGGTTAGCATGAACTTTTCCATATCATGCATTCAATCGGAAATAGTGGATGAATATAAATCATTTTAAACTTTATTTATTACAAGAAATGAGAAACCCAATTTAAAAACTGTGGAAATATACCGAGTTTTACAATGATTGTTACAAACACTGCAATGGGTGAAAGAAGTTTTCAT
Source organism: Diaprepes abbreviatus (assembly GCA_034092305.1). NCBI lineage: Eukaryota > Metazoa > Arthropoda > Insecta > Coleoptera > Curculionidae > Diaprepes > Diaprepes abbreviatus. Next base: position 379,708 of record JASJET010000171.1, read on the forward strand.
AGAATAAAAGAATATTAAGATATATAATGGGTTGACTATGGATGACGACAGATTGACAAACATGGAATAATGAAAGAGATTATTGCACACTGTGATAGGTAGATTTTAAATAAGAAAAAAAGAATAGTTTGATACATATTTTACCTATTTTAGATGCTATTGTTTGTTATTTAGAATCTACAGAGACTAATTCTTTTTTTCTTATAATTAAAAACTACCCAAATTCCTGTGAATAGTTTTAGGTTAAGAATAAATTTTTTAATAAATAGTAGCTCTTATTAATATAATAATGGTTATAAAAAACATAGTCCCCTAAATGTTTGCCCTTCCCGCCCTGAAAAGCTGGATACACCATTATATATTTAAGTAAATAATTACTCTGTATATGCAGAAACAACTAATTTTTCATATTGACAGATTAAGTATTACCAAACACTCTAAATCTTAATAAACCTATTTTAGAGACGAATTCTTTAAAAATAAGTTCAATCTCTCTTTATGATTTTGCCTCGTTGACTTGTAATGATGAAATGTGTACCGTTAAACAATAGTAAAAACAATTTTATTAGGAGATTTAATACACACTGGGATGGAATTTAAACGTTCGAGTAGTTAAAATATTACATCCAATTTTACCAGAATGAATTGCCGCTTTTCTGAGAAATTCATAAATTTGATCGTTACCGATGGATACATTATAATGGGTTAATATTAGTGTTATCTTTGCAGAACCGTAGTAAGATATCGGGAAAATTATACTAAATTTTTTTATAAAAAATCAGTTCAGAAAAAGCGACACTTCCCTTTAAATACCTGCGGTTTAAAAATGGGTGCTTCAATTTATCTTTATATATCACTATACAAAGTGTATACTTGACTGCAGGGTTAATATTTGACAATTATAAGTGAGAGTACCACAGGGTAGTTCGAAGGAATAACGAAACGCTTAATAAATAAGTTTAACCCCGAAAATATTATCTTAATATGCTGTAAATAAATATCATAAAATGGTATGAATAGGTGAGACGGATGTGGCGCACAAAGAAATTTCATAGTAAATTTGTTATTAAGACTGCATAGGGTTGATAACAGAGAAACCAAGAAAACAAAGTAGACTTTGCGGATGCGGTGGTGTCTCGGCGTAGTATTTGGTGTGATAATAAGTCTTCGATGCTTATAATTATGAAGGTTGTAGACAATGTTGAAGATTGACTAAAATGTGGCATTGACTTTATTTTTGTTTGTTTTTACAACGTTTCGATTAGGTTGTATTTTTTAATCGTTATCAAGTATAAACTAAATGTTTTGTCTTAAGGCTATGAGCTTATATAGGGGTTGTATTCATTGAAGCGCAAAGCTTGGCTTCACTGTACACACCTCAGTGATTTGCTGTTACAAAGTAGTGGTTGCCAAAGATTAGATATCTCTATACTGGGTTTACTAAAAATTCCATTATTATTTTTAATGTAAGCTGCTTATATAATTTTTTTTTTCATGTTGGGTTCCATATATATTGCCACAGCTTCAGATCATTTTTAACCGACTTCTAAAAGAAGGAGGTTCTCAATTCGTCGACTATGTATGTTTTTTTTATGTATGTACACCGATTACTCAGGAACAGCGGCACCGATTTGAATGAAATTTTTTACGTTATGTAAAGGAAGTTGCTGCGGTGGTCCCATATATTTTTGGACGAAATTGATACAGTAAAATCCAAGATGGCGCTGACAATATGGCGGCCAAAAAAATTGATTTAGTCCGATTTTCTCCAAAATTGGTACGGGAGAATTTTCGGGGTCGTACACAACGACTCCGAAATTATTTTCAAAAAATTCAATATGGCGGATCCAATATGGCGGACAAAAAATTTAATTTTGTCCGATTTTCTTCAAAATTGGTAGAGGGGAGTTTTCGGGATCGCACATAACGAATTCAAAATATTCAAAAATTAAATAGGGCAGATTTTACATCTCTAGATTTTGTCTAAAATCAATAATGGGGTATTTTTGTTACTGGTAATTGTGAATTTAAAGTATTTTTTGAAAAACTCAATCCTACGGATTCAATATGGAATCCTAAAAACTTTACATTTTTCCATTTTCTCCAAAAGTGATATAGGTGGGTGTAAGTTATGAATTTAAAAGTATTTTTTTCAAGATTTAGTATGGTGAATCCAATATAGTGGACTAAAAATTTTACATTTTTCGATTTTGTTCAAAGATGGGACTAAATCGTTTTCAAGGATGTAAATAGCGAATATAAAATTTTTTAAAGAAAATCTGATGATCTAGAAATTTTTAATTTTCGGATTTCATCCAAAATTGATACTAGGGGGCTTTAAAGGGTTTAGATTTAGATTATATTAAGATGTTAAAATTACTTTCTTGAAATTCAATATGGCGGATCCAATATGGTGGGTTGAAAATTTTACCTTAATCGCATTTTTTCAGATTTCGTATTATGAGGTTTACATCTCAAGTTCTTTAAATATCAGTATTGGAAGGTTTTGGAACCTACATTACCAATCTAAAATTAACTTGAAATTTAAGATAATGGATTTACTATGACGGACTAATTATTTGTTTGACACGATTTCACTGGTATTTGGAGAACTCTAACAGTTAAAGAATTTTTAGTGGTTCATTTTAGGGTGATTTACAACTTTGGATAAAATGGGTACTTTTTTGCCACCTCATTGCGAGGTACATTCATTTCGATTAGTACATAGTTCAAATAATTTATGGATATCATAATGAATTCGAAACTAAAAATCGAAAAATGAAATTTTTATAAAAAAATTAAACCGACTTCTAAAAATGCGCTAAAAAGTGAAAAATAACTATACATTTTTATATGAAATTGAAATTTTTGAAGTCGGCGCCAAATTATTTCTAAATGAAATAAATAACTGCTATTATATACAAATTATAGTAAGAAAGCAATTACAAATAAAGTGTTTTTAATCTTTTTATGCGGATCACATTTTATCAGGTATTAGTTTGGCGCCGACTTCAAAAATTTCAATTTCATATAAAAATTTATAGTTATTTTTCACTTTTTAGCGCATTTTTAGAAGTAGGTTCAATTTTTTTATAAAAATTTCATATATGGTGTTGTCTATCCCAGGTGTGTTCTGCAATACCTGATATCGACGTTTTCCTTTTGGTGTATGGGTTTTATGTTCCTTATTTCTAACTTCTAGTGGTCGTTTGGTTTCTCCAATATATATTTCACCACACTCGCACATTTTTTCTTATCGATATATAAAGATATAGCGCGATTATAGAGGTTGCGTTTAATTTCCCGTTTTGTTACAACAGAATGATTAGAACAATGGTTAAGATATTGTCCAGTTTGTGTTGGCTTCTTGTATACCGAAGTTTAAATAGTCTCGTTTGAACGATTCACCATGGCATCTAGGAAGGGCAATTGATCATTCACTTTTTTTTCCATGGTAAACTTAATTGTAGGTCGAATGTTGTTTAGATGTTTCAAAAAATTAAGTTCTTGATCATTGCCCTTCCATACGATGAAGGTATCATCGACATATCTCAACCAGACTTTCGGTTTCACTGTTGCACTTTCAATGGCATGAATTTCGAACCATTCCATATATATTGGCAACTACTGGAGAGATTGAATAACCCATCGGAAGCCCGGCTTCCTGAGCGTAGAACTTGTCCTTTCACCGCGTCCCTTACTCCTGTTCGGTTTCTTATGATGTGATTGGGTATTCTATCCCTAAGAGTGACTGCAAACATTGACCGTTCCATTTTTCATTGCATGACATGTATTCTGTTAATGTTCTTTTTTGTCAAATTAAGTGTCTCAGCTCCATACGTGAGAACAGGCAAGAGAGACTGGTTAAAGACCTCTCTTTTCAAGCATATAGGAAGATTAGATCTCAATATATATCTGAGTCTACCGAATGCCGCCTACTATAAACCTATTCTTTGCTGGATTTCGTGCGTCTGATTATCTCGCCTAATACTGATCTCATGTATTTGTATATATGTCCAGGGTGAGTCAACGATTGGATGAAGTAGGTTTGTGCCTTTTCGGTGAAATTAACAAAGAAACTATTTTTATTGTTTGATACAGTTTCTTTTTACGCAGATTTTAAAAATATTTAGGACTCTACAGGGTGAGCCAAAAAACTAGGACAGCATAAAGTTGTATTTTTTTAAATAGAACAGCCTATATACGAATCGTATTTTCGATTTAGCTTATAATTTTAAATCTTTTTTATTAAGGGTTTACTATAACAAAATTTTGTAGTTTCTGAGATAATTAAGTTTAAAGAAAAAAAGTCACATTTTCAAGCATCAATTCAATCCTAAATAACGTTTTCAATTTTGTGACAAATATATTCAAATTTGGAATTTAGCAAGGCCAAGGACAAGTTAACATAATTTTTACCTAATATTTGCAATAGAAGCTACAGGGTGTTAAACACATCGGCTCAAATTTGAACAAGTTTAAATGAATAAATATCTTTTTTTTTAAATGGTACACCCTGTATATTTTCATGTTATTTAATAGAGTATTAAAAACCCTAAAAGTTTTGTTCAATATATCCTATACCTATTTATAATAGTTTTTGAGATATTTCAGTTTTTCTTATTTTCCATACTTTTTTACAGAAATAGTCTTCATTATCATAGTGACCATGTAAAATAATAAAAAGAAACTACAGAAACAAACAGAATGTGGTTAAATATGATGAAATACATTATTCGTTATATTACAACGGCAATAGTTTAATTAAACATAATGTGAAAAAATTAACACAACAATAACGACAAGGCAAATACATATTTACTTTTATACTAAATTGAAACAAAAAAATTACCTATTAAATACTGAGATTAATTATTTCTTTTTAGTAAGTGTACGAATAAACGACCCTCTTGTGCAATGCACATATTTAGTCTTTTTTGCAGATTTTCTCGGACCCTGGACAAAATTAGTGGCGTTATTGTTCTACAGGTATCCCTAATCCTGTTTCGCATATCTTCCACTGTTGTTGGTGGATTAACATACACCTTATTTTTAATATAACCCCATAGGAAGAAATCTAATGGGGTGATGTCGCAAGACCTTGGTGGCCACTCAATGAAACCCCCACGTCCAATCCATTTTTGCGGATATCGTTGGTCCAAAAACGCACGAACTTCACGATGGTAATGCGGAGGCGCACCATCTTGCTGGAACCACATACTGTCGAGCTCATCTCTATCGAGACCTTGAAGCAGTTGGGGTAGTTCTTCTTGTAGAAAGTTCAGGTACCTATGGCCATTTAGTGGTTCATTAAAAAAGTGGGGTCCAATAATTCGATTATGATGAATACCACACCAAACATTTAATGACCAGTGGTTTTGATGTTGCACCTCTCTAATCCAAAATGGGTTTTCTGTGGCATAATAATGCATGTTGCGTCTATTTACGGCACCGTTACTTCTAAAAGTAGCTTCATTACTAAACATTACCTTGCATAATAAATTTGGATTTAATTGAATCTCCGCATTTATTGTACGACGAAAGTTTACACGACTTTCAAAATCCTGTCCATGGAATTCTTGGTGTAATTCCATGTGATATGGATGATACCTATATTTCTTAGTAGTACGATTAGCGGTGGATTGTGATGTTTCACATAATGCTGCTAACTGACGGCTACCAATATAAGGATTTTCCTGAACATTTAACAATACTTGTAGTTCTTTTTCTTCATTAGTTACTGGTTTGTTGACCACTTTACGTTTTGGATAATCAACAGTACCAGAAGAATCAAATCTTTGCATTAAGTTTTGAAAAGTAAGGGTATTAGGCTGTCGTCGATCAGGATACTTCATTTTGTAAATTCTTTGAGCAAGAAGGCAATTTTTTTGAGCCTCTCCTATTGTATAAGTCATATCTATTAACTCATTCTTTGGAAAATTCATTTTACAATATAAGATGAATGCAAAAAAAAACCAAACTACACTACATAAAAACCAAAAGAAGCGATTGCGGTTATAAATTTGACACACAGAAAAATGTTCTTTTACATTGTTTTTGCCATGGCTACTATGATTATGAAGACTATTTCTGTAAAAAAGTATGGAAAATAAGAAAAACTGAAATATCTCAAAAACTATTATAAATAGGTATAGGATATATTGAACAAAACTTTTAGGGTTTTTAATACTCTATTAAATAACATGAAAATATACAGGGTGTACCATTTAAAAAAAAAGGTATTTATTCATTTAAACTTGTTCAAATTTGAGCCGATGTGTTCAACACCCTGTAGCTTTTATTGCAAATATTAGGTAAAAATTATGTTAACTTGTCCTTGGCCTTGCTAAATTCCAAATTTGAATATATTTGTCACAAAATTGAAAACGTTATTTAGGATTGAATTGATGCTTGAAAATGTGACTTTTTTTCTTTAAACCTAATTATCTCAGAAACTATAAAGTTTTGTTATAGTAAACCCTTAATAAAAAAGATTTAAAATTATAAGCTAAATCGAAAATACGATTCGTATATAGGGTGTTCTATTTAAAAAAATACAACTTTATGCTGTCCTAGTTTTTTGGCTCACCCTGTAGAGTCCTAAATATTTTTAAAATCTGCGTAAAAATAAACTGTATCAAACAATAAATATAGTTTCTTTGTTAATTTCACCGAAAAGGCACAAACCTACTTCATCTAATCGTTGACTCACCCTGTACTTGTTCTAGATTTATATTATAGTTTAAAGGACTACTCATTACTAGGTTTGTCATGTATTGCGTCTTTGATAAATTAATTTTCAAACCGACTTTTTCTGAGGCATCGTTTACCGTGTCCAGCATATTTTGTGCTTCCTGTATATCGTTTGTTATTAACACAATATCGTTTGCAAAATAGGGATGATTTATCAATTCGCCATCGATGTTGATTCCTGTTGAATCCTAGTTTATCTTTTTCAACATGCTCTCTAGCAATGCAACAAACAATTTTGGGGAGAGTGTGTCACCTTGCCTTACCCCTCGAGCGATATTAAATCTATCTGTGCATTGATTTGCCGATGTTCTGACATTTGCCGTGGCATTCTCATATATGTTTTTGATAATTGCGGAGTATCGATGATCGACGCGACATCCGCTTAATTCCTCTAGAAGTTTCCGCTGATTCATTGAATCAAAGACCTTCTCGAAATCGACGAAGACAAGCATCAGTGATCTATTATACTCAATACATTTCTCGATAAGAACTCTGACGATCAGAACATGGTCATTTGTCCCATAGCCTGATCGGAATCCCGCCTGCTCTCTCGAAAGAAAAGAGAATACTTTATGTGTCAAACGGTTTGCGGGTATTTTGGTAAATAGTTTGTAGATGTGGCTAAGGAAGCTGATCAACCTATAATTTTTAAGGTCTGTAACGTCACCTTTTTTGTGTACAATAACAATGGTTGCATTTGTCCACTGTGATGGGGTTATTCCTTCTACGATGCATTTATTAAATAGAACTTTTAAAGCTTTGATGATTTATGGTCCTCCTTCTTTGACTGACTCTATTACCAGTTCATCTTCTTCGGGAGCTCTATTGTTTTTCACATCTCTTAGGACATTCATGATTTCTTCTTCGGTTATTTCTGGAATATCTTCCGATCCCTGATTTAACACTTTTGGAATGTCGGTTGTGATCAGTCGCTGGTTTGATGTATAAAGTTCTTGGTAGAAGAATTTGATAGAGTGTAAAATTTCTTCCTTGTGTGTTATTATGTTGCCGTATATATCTTTGATCTTCTGTATTTCCTTTCTTCCTGTTGTACTGCTTCTTAATACTTTCAAACTTCTATTCTCCTCTATGACGTCCCTAATTTTTTCCATATTATATTGTCTCTTATGCTTTCTGATTTCTTTTAATATCTCTCTGTTTCGGGTTCTATATTCTTGTGTGTTCTTGTCTTTCATTTCTCTTCTCTGCTTCATTAAAAGTTTTATTCTTTGGTTTAATTTTTGTTCCTTCACTTCCTTAGGGCAGAATTTTTCGATAGCGATTTTTGGATGTTTCCAAATACTTCATCTATCGTCGTACTAATTTCATAATTTAGAGAAGAGGCAATATATTCCTTATAAGAATCTGTGTTTTCAGGAATTACCTATTTCTTGCCATTTTTCTTGAGTGTCATGTTGATTCTTTCTTTCTTTATATTTATTTTTATTTCGGCTCTTACGATGCGGTGATCGCTTCCTGTCGAAAATCTGTTCAATACACTTACGTCTTTGATTATACATATATCTTCTATTAGTCATGAAATCTACTGCGTTTTTGCTTTTGCCATCTGGACTAGCCCACGTCCATTTTTTGCCGTTTCTTTCCTTGAAAAAGGTGTTCATCACTATTTATTGCAAAATTGTGTTATTTAATCGGTTTTTTCGCCATTTTACTTGTGTTTCATTTTACCTGATATGAACCGTTAACATATTAACATATACCGGCACCATTTTTGTTCCAACAATTTACTTGCTGATACTGATAATCGATTAAACCTAGAAAGAAAAGGGGCAATATTTAACATGAAAATAGCGATAACAACACCTTCCAGCCGATTATAAGAAATAAAGGGTGTTTTTTATAGAGGTATAGAACTTTAAGTTGGCAAAACTTTTTTAACCGGCGGCCATTTTGTCAGCTGTCAAGCGATTTATGTTTAGTTTGGTTTGGTATTTCAACATGAATAGACTGACGCCTGAACAACGTTTCCAAATTGTGCAAATTTATTTTGAAAATCATGGTTCTGTTCGAAATACGTATCGCGCACTACGTCCATTTTACGGTCAACATAATCGTCCATCAGAGCAATTAATTCGATTAACTATGGAACGTTTTCGCACCACGTTTACTCGAAATGATAATACGCATCCACAGAGACGTCGTACAGTGCGTACAGAAGAAGTCATTGCTGCTGTAGAGCGTAGCGTAGAGGAAGACCCGAATCAGTCTATCCGCCATCGTGCACAGGAATTGAATATGTGTCCATTCACTTTATGGAAGATTTTGCTGAAAGATCTTGGTTTGCGTGCTTACAAAATCCAACTCGTGCAAGAATTGAAGCCACACGATCACCTAGCAAGGCATAGATTCGGTGAATGGGCCCAAAACAAGATTGCCGTTGATCCCGATTTTCATAAGCGAATTTTGTTTAGCGATGAAGCTCACTTTTGATTGAATGGATACGTCAATAAACAAAACTGCCGTATTTGGAGTGATGATAATCCTCAAGTGTATGTTGAGATACCGTTACATCCAGAAAAACTGACTGTTTGGTGTGCTTTATGGGCTGGTGGAATCATTGGTCCGTACTTCTTTAAAAACGATGCTGGTCAGAACGTTACAGTCAATGGTGATCGCTATAGAGCCATGATTACTCACTTTTTCGTTCATCAATTGAACAACCATGATGTGCAGGAGCTGTGGTTTCAACAAGACGGCGCAACATGTCACACAGCTCGTGCCACAATTGATTTATTGAAGGAAACGTTTGGTAACCGCATAGTTTCAGGTTTCGGACCCGTGAATTGGCTTCCAAGATCGTGCGACTTAACGCCGCTAGACTATTTTCTGTGGGGATATGTGAAGTCGCTAGTCTACGCCGATAAGCCCGAAATGATTGATCACTTGGAGGACAACATTCGCCGCGTTATTGCCGATATACGGCCACAAATGTTGGAAAAAGTCATCGAAAATTGGACTTCCAGATTAGACTACGTCCGAGCCAGCCGTAGCGGTCATATGCCAGAAGTCATATTTAAATTATAATGCCAGAAGATTATCTTTCGAATAAAGTAAATTTCATGTCAATTTAAAAAATTCATCTTTGTTTTATTCCATTTAAAAGTTCTATACCTCTATAAAAAACACCCTTTATAAGTATTGTAAATATATGTTAAAGCTATTCTGTTTTAGATTCAAGAAATTATACAGGGTGATTCAAAAATCGATCACGAAACTTAAGGGGGTGATTCTACTTGACAAAATAAGGGTAGAGCTTCATATAATTTTTTTTCAAAATGTCATTCGTTTTCGAGTTACAAGGCGTCCAAGTTCAAGTTTTTATTTTTTGTTTTTTGAATTACTCGCTTACAGGAAAACCGATTTGACTAATATTTGAAAGATAGGCTAAGTCTTCTGCGCTTCATCATTTTAGTAACAATTCACATTGATTGTTTGCCGCTAGAGGGCACTTTACCTACATTGAAAATTGTTTTTTTGTCATAATTTTTTAGTGTTGACAGCTACAGTAGTTTTTGGCATAATTTCTGAAAGACTGATGCCAGGCCTTTAAAAAAGGTGCTCTTTATTTACATCGCTAAACTCAACGGTTTAGACGTAAATCACCCTTAAAAATTAAGTGGTAAATTTACTTTTCTCATTTCATTACCACCAGCTACCAGGTAAATAGCTATCAAAGTATACTAGAGCTGTCAGTTTAACATCAAATAAATTCGCTTTTTAAACTATTTAATTTATAATCTTAAAATAACTAATAATGGCTAATCAGTAAATATTCATATTATGGATTATTGCGATATACATTTAATTGATAAAAATTAATGAAACAGTACTAAACAAACTAAAAAAGATTCTCAAAATGTCCCCCATTTTCTTCCATACATTTCCTAACACTCTTCAAAAAATGTCGCCTAACTCGATGAAAAATTTCTGGTGTTTCTTTAATAATTTGGCACTTTTCGATTATCCTGAAGCGAAGATCCTCGACGTTGATTACTGGAATATCGTACACCAATTGTTTCAAATGACCCCAAAAGAAAAAATCCATAGGATTAAGGTCTGGTGACCTCGCTGCCCATGCCAATGGTCCACTTGGTCCTATCCATCGCTTAGGATACGTTGCATTCAAATACTGTCGGACACGTATACTAAAGTGGGGCGGAGCTCCGTCTTGGAGGATCCACATGTTGGCCCTTACTTCCAATGGCACATCTTCCAGATACAATGGGAGACGATTTTGGATAAAATCTAAGTATACGTCACCAGTTAATGGGCCATCAAAGAAATGAGGACCAATAAGGTAATCTCCTATTATCCCTGCCCACACATTTAGTGAAAATCTACGCTGATGTTTCGTTTCTACCACATTGTTTGGGTTCTCGTAAGCATATGTGTGGATGTTGTGTAGATTTGTTATGCCATCACGAGTGAAACCAGCTTCGTCAGTGAATAATATGACGCCAATTAATCGATTATCGTGTTCATACTTAGCTAGGATCTGATTGCACATTTCCAACCGTCTCGGCCGATCATCGTCATAAAGAGCCTGCACCTTTTTTGAATGAAACGGGTAGAGTTGTTCTTCTCTTAGTATCCTCCATGAACTAGCCTGACAGAGCCGCACTTCATTCCCAATTTTTCTAGTACTAATACCTGGATTATCTTCAATAATTTCAAGCACTCTTTCTTCTTGTTGCACGTTTCTAGCAGTTCTAGGTCTTCCCCTATTTCCATTATAACTTTTAAAGGAACCACATTCCGCAAGCCTCCTGTGCACACTGGAAAATGTTTGAGCATGAGGGATATTTCTTTCCGGATAACTCTCCATATAATATCTTCTTGCCAACTCTGCATTACCATTTGCTTTTCCATAACAAAAATGGATATCACAATATTCGATATTTGAATATTGGTGATTAGCCATTATTAGTTATTTTAAGATTATAAATTAAATAGTTTAAAAAGCGAATTTATTTGATGTTAAACTGACAGCTCTAGTATACTTTGATAGCTATTTACCTGGTAGGTGGTGGTAATGAAATGAGAAAAGTAAATTTACCACTTAATTTTTAAGGGTGATTTACGTCTAAACCGTTGGGTTTAGCGATGTAAATAAAGAGCACCTTTTTTAAAGGCCTGGCATCAGTCTTTCAGAAATTATGCCAAAAACTACTGTAGCTGTCAACACTAAAAAATTATGACAAAAAAACAATTTTCAATGTAGGTAAAGTGCCCTCTAGCGGCAAACAATCAATGTGAATTGTTACTAAAATGATGAAGCGCAGAAGACTTAGCCTATCTTTCAAATATTAGTCAAATCGGTTTTCCTGTAAGCGAGTAATTCAAAAAACAAAAAATAAAAACTTGAACTTGGACGGCTTGTAACTCGAAAACGAATGACATTTTGAAAAAAAATTATATGAAGCTCTACCCTTATTTTGTTAAGTAGAATCACCCCCTTAAGTTTCGTGATCGATTTTTGAATCACCCTGTATTTGTCCAAAAACAAACAAGTGTGAAAGGCAAATCACATTGTTCATTTACAATTTTTTAATCAGCATTTACCAACGTTTATATTTAATAATTATTATGGAATTGTCTTTATACAATAAAAATCTCCTTCCCTGAATACCCGCTCCGTAATCATATTATTTAGTTACTTTGAAAAATGACGGCGTCCGCAAATTATTTCCAAAAAATAAAAACATAAAATATATAAACTGGCTAAACTCCCTATTAATTCGATTCGCCATAGGATAGTCAAACATGATATTATATAGGAATTAGTCGACGGCACCATCTAAAGATGCCTTGGGGACAGTTTCTAGACGAGCTATGGAAACAAGCCACTGGTCATTACAGTCATTACGCGGGTACATTGGCGCCAACGCGACATTCTCAGGGGTAAATATTTTTAAAATGAGCCATTATTGTAAAGTGAAGTAAATAACTTGGTATGTGTACGAGAAAAACTGCTTTTTCATTTAAAAACTTGGATAACTAATACGGAAACGTATAGTTAGAAGAATTTGAATTCGGCGGTGCACTAGCGGAAATAGTCATTTTTAAATTAATTCTAGGTCAATTGACATGTTATATATTTATGGTATTCACGGCGAATAGCAAATTAACTACATATTGGTAACAAGTAACAGTTCAAATACAGATCTGACACTAAAACCAAAGTTTTTATTGTATCGTGTCAAAAGTTATATAAATATATATATATATATATATATATATATATATATATATATATATATATATATATATATATATGTACGTTTATGCGGCTTTCACGGATTCCTCCGTGTGAGATGCAGTAGCAGTGTATATATCCACATTATGCCGTTGTAGTGCTGAAATCACATTCAGCAAACGTACAACTATATGCAGCTCCGTGTATAGAATGAAGTAAAATACGAACAGTAAATGCAAACTTCTCTTCATCTTATCCTTTCTATGTTAGAGGTTGCACAGTTAGAACAAATTGTTATAAAACGCAATTTATCTTATTCCACCACCACCGAAATGATGGCCTACCTGTACCACCATACCGAGAAGAAAGTCAAATCTTACCCTTCCCGCCACAGTGATACGGCAGAGATACATGTTTCGTCTCTACTAGACTCATCAGAGTACCGACATGCACCTGGCTGTGCAACGGACAGATCGGAAGGAAGCATGCAAATACTGAACGCGGCTTCGCCGACCTCCCGCCGGATGGCGTATATACATGTTTATGCGGCTTTCACGGATTCCTCCGTGTGAGATGCAATAGCAGTGGATATATCCACATTATGCCGTTGTAGTGCTGAAATCACATTCAGCAAACGTACAACTATATGCAGCTCGGTGTATAGAATGAAGTAAAATACGAACAGTAAAAGCAAACTTCTCTCCATCATATCCTTTCTGTGTTAGAGGTTGCACAGTTAGAACAAATTTTTTCTTCATTCTATACACGGAGCTGCATATAGTTGTACGTTTGCTGAATGTGATTTCAGCACTATAACGGCATAATGTGGATATATCCACTGCTATTGCATCTCACACGGAGGAATTCGTGAAAGCCGCATAAATAAATATACGCCATCCGGCGGGAGGTCGGCGAAGCCGCGTTCAGTGTTGCATGCTTCCTTCCGATCTGTCCTTTGCACAGCCAGGTGCATGTCGGTACCCTGATGAGTCTAGTAGAGACGAAACATGTATCTCTGCCATATCACTGTGGTGGGGAGGGTAAGTTTTGACTTTCTTCTCGGTATGGTGGTACAGGTAGGCCATCATTTCGGTGGTGGTGGAATAGGATAAATTGCGTTTTATAACAATTTGTTCAAACTGTGCAACCTCTAACACAGGAAGGATAAGATGAAGAGAAGTTTGCATTTACTGTTCGTATTTTACTTCATATATATATATATATATATATATATATATATATATATATATATATATATATATATATATATATATATATATATATATATGTTGTATCCTAAGTTTTCACGGATGGTGGAATGTGTACTGGTGTTTTTCTGGTTTTCAATCCGTTCGTCAGTAGAAATATCTTCACGATGTTTCGCCAACATCTCTGCTGGCATTTTCAAGTGATGCTTCCTCGACGGCTGCTCGACTTAGAAAGTCTAAGGTTCTTGTGGGTCTAGATACAAAGTTATTAGTGCAGGAATGAGGTCATTTGGACGAAACAGGGCCCAGTTTGAACATTTAATTTAGATGGTATCAAATATTTTTTTTTTTTATTTCAAAGTTTTCAGTAATTTTTCTTGATAATTTCCTTATGTACCCATTTATTTTATATTTAACTCATTCGCTATTTAACGAAAGCATTATATATATATATATATATATATATATATATATATATATGTTTTTTTTTGTATTCTTTGGGTCAGGTTCATACGTGGATGTTAAAAAAAAAACAACGTGTTTTGACATTCCGCCTTTTATTTCAGGCATTTTCACAAAGTTTTTTTTTATATTATGTTCCTAATTTAATAATACCAATAACATTTTTCTTGGTCAAACAAACTAAAATTTAAAATACACAAAGTATGTTTAAAATGCCACACATTAACAAAAAAAGTTAAAAGGTTAAAAGACAATTCAAAATTTTTTTTTAAAAAACTTATTTTACAATTAAAAACTATATGATTTTAAAAGTATTTAAATTTTTACAAAAATTTGTAAGAACGCACCTTGAGCTTGCTATTTCTATTTCGGTAATGAATGATAAAATATACTGATTGTGGTATTGAAAAAACAATTAATTTTTTATCACATTATTTTCTAAATCATTACTTATGCAGTCTTTGTTTTTTTTTTATATCAAAATTGATAACATATAAATGTTCTAAGAGGATATTCCCATTTATTGACTTTTAAGAGGGTATATTATTTTTTAATCAGATTTGTGTAAATGTGGCTTAGGTTACTTATATCAGTTCTGTCGTTAAATGCGTTTTTTTTATTTCCATCATCTCCTCTACACTCAATTTGTTATAATTATGATCACGTTCAAGTATTGTTGTATTGTTGTAGTTGAAGGAATGGACTGTTTCTCGTACATGTTTATTTAATGCAGTCGTAGCATTCTTCGTAGATTTGTGCTCATTTAATCTATTTTTAAGTAACTGTGTGGTCATTCCTATATTTTTTTTTTTGGAAAATTCTTACAAGGAATTGAATATACAACATTGAAGTTATTCATTTTAGGAGTTTTACTTTTCAGTTTGTAAAAAAAGAGTTTAACTTATTTTGAGCTTTGTGGCTGACAACGATATTATGTTGGTTCAGAATATATTTAATTTATATATATATATATATATATATATATATATATATATATATATATATACTAGCGACCCGCCCCGGCTTCGCACGGGTGCAATGCTGATACTAAATACACTACAGAAAAACTGTGACTATTTATTTTATTTTTACAACAATTATTACATCGGCCTCCGACGCGCTATTTATAGGCACGCTGCCGCCGCCCCGGTCGGCTATTTTAAATCTGTAATATCTTCGAAAATATTCATTTAAATCTTGTGCTGTAAAGGACCATATAGATCTATATTAAATCAACAATGTATTTAAGCTATTTAATTGGATAAGGATTAATGCTGTATTGGTTAAAATCGCTTCAAAATTTGCCATTATTTGTCGTAAAAAGTAAATGACAAAAAAATGTTATTGTGGGATATCCATGAGAGATAGACATATACCATCGCGGAGTTTTCTGTAGACCTTTTTAATGTGTACAAATAATTAGTACATTATTTTGATAAATCTCGTAGGGTTCAGCCTGCGTTTGCAATGTAAGTGGAAAAAAATATGATAATTAACGACATCACATTAGAAACCTCAAAAATAACAGTATTTCTCCACTATTTAATGGATGTTATTATACATATAAACCTTCCTCTTGAATCACTCTATCTATTGAAAAAAACCGCATCAAAATCCGGTGCGTAGTTTTAAAGATTTAAGCATACAAAGGGACATAGGGACAGAGAAAGCGACTTTGTTTTATACTATGTAGTGATATATATATATATATATATATATATATATATATATATTCATATGTTTACATAGCTAATAATTTGCGGTCCATTGCTTTGCCTTGGTGTCTGTGGGAAAAAATATAACAAATCAAGCTTGGTTTACCTAAATTTACGAGAATTTGAAAGTAAAATAACAAAAAAGTTTTCTATCCAATCAGTCAATACCATTTTGCTCATTTTTACACCGGACAAGGAAGTTAATAACCAAACTAACTTCGTATATCCACTTTATACTTTAAAAATAATTTCATGGGTAATTTATTAAGAAAAGAATGTGGAATAAATTTAATTAACCTAATCGCACAATTTCTAGAAATTAGGGATTAAAAAGCGTATCGAAATTAATTAATACTTTTTTTTTATACGTTCTTGAATGCATACACTACAAATTCTTAGCGGCAAATAATAGACCGATTGTTAATTGTAAAGTAGTAAAAATAATTTAAGAAAAAAACAATGAAGTAGTATTTATGAAGGTTATGGCGATAAGATCAATTGATTGCCAAAGAAAAACGGCAAGTGAAGGACTACTTACTTCCACAAATCGATGAACTTGAAAATACTTATGTTTGAACGTGCATAAAAATATATGTTCGAGTCGAATCGAAAACCTTATAAAAAACTAGCGACCCGCCCCGGCTTCGCACGGGTGCAATGCTGATACTAAATACATTACAGAAAAACTGTGACTATTTATTTTATTTTTACAACAATAATTACAGCGGCCTCCGACGCGCTATTTATAGGCACGCTGCCGCCGCCCCGGTCGGCCAGTACCGCCGCAAGCGCTACTTCCCGCAATTTTAAATCTGTAATATCTTCGAAAATATTCATTTAAATCTTGTGCTGTAAAGGACCATATAGATCTATATTAAATCAACAATGTATTTAAGCTATTTAATTGGATAAGGATTAATGCTGTATTGGTTAAAATCGCTTCAAAATTTGCCATTATTTGTCGTAAAAAGTAAATGACAAAAAAATGTTATTGTGGGATATCCATGAGAGATAGACATATACCATCGCGGAGTTTTCTGTAGACCTTTTCAATGTGTACAAATAATTAGTACATTATTTTGATAAATCTCGTAGGGTTCAGCCTGCGTTTGCAATGTAAGCGGAAAAAAATATGATAATTAACGACATCACATTAGAAACCTCAAAAATAACAGTATTTCTCCACTATTTAATGGATGTTATTATACATATAAACCTTCCTCTTGAATCACTCTATCTATTGAAAAAAACCGCATCAAAATCCGGTGCGTAGTTTTAAAGATTTAAGCATACAAAGGGACATAGGGACAGAGAAAGCGACTTTGTTTTATACTATGTAGTGATAAAAAATAAAGGTATCAGTCAGTCTGCATTAAGAAACCTAAAATATTGTTTAAAAATAATATAACCGATTATAAAAAAAATTATTAGAAAGAAAGAAATAAATTATAAAATTTTGTATACTGCAATTAATTTTATGATTTTTTATTATTTACTCTTTTTGAAGTGGTTATATTATATCCATCATATATTGTTTATATAGTTTTTGATCTGTATTCCACTCCTTTTTACCTTTGTTAAGAGTATTTTTATGTAGTTTATAACTTTTCTACTATTAAATTAGTTGCAATATAAAACAGGGAATACTACATTGAGAAGGAAACACAAAGCATCGGTGAAATGGGTTCCATAATAAAGGACAAGATAACACACAATGTAACAATATTTAATAGCATTTTAGCTCGTCTAATGCAAGTTGTTCTAAAAATAGAAAAGACCTATAAAATAAAGATTATCCAAATATATGTCTAACATCAACCCATTTCGACGACAAAGTAAGTGAATTCTATAAAGATATCGGAAGAGCGATAAAGGTAAAAACATGTAATGACATGATATGAGAAAAAATAACGACCTCCATAAACATGGAGGCAGAAATAAATTATCAGAAAAACTACTAAACTTCATCGAAAAAGAAAATTTATTCTCCAGAACCACCTTGTTTGAAAAATAATTACCAAAATGGTCTCAAATAATATACTTGCAGCTGGGTGTATAAAATACAATTATACAGGGTGATTCAAAAATCGATCACGAAACTTAAGGAGGTGATTCTACTTGACAAAATAAGGGTAGAGCTTCATATAATTTTTTTTCAAAATGTCATTCGTTTTCGAGTTACAAGCCGTCCAAGTTCAAGTTTTTATTTTTTGTTTTTTGAATTACTCGCTTACAGGAAAACCGATTTGACTAATATTTGAAAGATAGGCTAAGTCTTCTGCGCTTCATCATTTTAGTAACAATTCACATTGATTGTTTGCCGCTAGAGGGCACTTTACCTACATTGAAAATTGTTTTTTTGTCATAATTTTTTAGTGTTGACAGCTACAGTAGTTTTTGGCATAATTTCTGAAAGACTGATGCCAGGCCTTTAAAAAAGGTGCTCTTTATTTACATCGCTAAACCCAACGGTTTAGACGTAAATCACCCTTAAAAATTAAGTGGTAAATTTACTTTTCTCATTTCATTACCACCAGCTACCAGGTAAATAGCTATCAAAGTATACTAGAGCTGTCAGTTTAACATCAAATAAATTCGCTTTTTAAACTATTTAATTTATAATCTTAAAATAACTAATAATGGTTAATCACCAATATTCAAATATCGAATATTGTGATATCTATTTTTGTTATGGAAAAGCAAATGGTAATGCAGAGTTGGCAAGAAGATATTATATGGAGAGTTATCCGGAAAGAAATATCCCTCATGCTCAAACATTTTCCAGTGTGCACAGGAGGCTTGCGAAATGTGGTTCCTTTAAAAGTTATAATGGAAATAGGGGAAGACCTAGAACTGCTAGAAACGTGCAACAAGAAGAAAGAGTGCTTGAAATTATTGAAGATAATCCAGGTATTAGTACTAGAAAAATTGGGAATGAAGTGCGGCTCTGTCAGGCTAGTTCATGGAGGATACTAAGAGAAGAACAACTCTACCCGTTTCATTCAAAAAAGGTGCAGGCTCTTTATGACGATGATCGGCCGAGACGGTTGGAAATGTGCAATCACATCCTAGCTAAGTATGAACACGATAATCGATTAATTGGCGTCATATTATTCACTGACGAAGCTGGTTTCACTCGTGATGGCACAACAAATCTACACAACATCCACACATATGCTTACGAGAACCCAAACAATGTGGTAGAAACGAAACATCAGCGTAGATTTTCACTAAATGTGTGGGCAGGGATAATAGGAGATTACCTTATTGGTCCTCATTTCTTTGATGGCCCATTAACTGGTGACGTATACTTAGATTTTATCCAAAATCGTCTCCCATTGTATCTGGAAGATGTGCCATTGGAAGTAAGGGCCAACATGTGGATCCTCCAAGACGGAGCTCCGCCCCACTTTAGTATACGTGTCCGACAGTATTTGAATGCAACGTATCCTGAGCGATGGATAGGACGAAGTGGACCATTGGCATGGGCAGCGAGGTCACCAGACCTTAATCCTATGGATTTTTTCTTTTGGGGTCATTTGAAACAATTGGTGTACGATATTCCAGTAATCAACGTCGAGGATCTTCGCTTCAGAATAATCGAAAAGTGCCAAATTATTAAAGAAACACCAGAAATTTTTCATCGAGTTAGGCGACATTTTTTGAAGAGTGTTAGGAAATGTATGGAAGAAAATGGGGGACATTTTGAGAATCTTTTTTAGTTTGTTTAGTACTGTTTCATTAATTTTTATCAATTAAATGTATATCGCAATAATCCATAATATGAATATTTACTGATTAGCCATTATTAGTTATTTTAAGATTATAAATTAAATAGTTTAAAAAGCGAATTTATTTGATGTTAAACTGACAGCTCTAGTATACTTTGATAGCTATTTACCTGGTAGCTGGTGGTAATGAAATGAGAAAAGTAAATTTACCACTTAATTTTTAAGGGTGATTTACGTCTAAACCGTTGGGTTTAGCGATGTAAATAAAGAGCACCTTTTTTAAAGGCCTGGCATCAGTCTTTCAGAAATTATGCCAAAAACTACTGTAGCTGTCAACACTAAAAAATTATGACAAAAAAACAATTTTCAATGTAGGTAAAGTGCCCTCTAGCGGCAAACAATCAATGTGAATTGTTACTAAAATGATGAAGCGCAGAAGACTTAGCCTATCTTTCAAATATTAGTCAAATCGGTTTTCCTGTAAGCGAGTAATTCAAAAAACAAAAAATAAAAACTTGAACTTGGACGGCTTGTAACTCGAAAACGAATGACATTTTGAAAAAAAATTATATGAAGCTCTACCCTTATTTTGTCAAGTAGAATCACCCCCTTAAGTTTCGTGATCGATTTTTGAATCACCCTGTATAAGAGAAGCTTAGTTCTCAACCAACTGAAAAAACCTTATACTATAAGGATAAATGTTCTAACACAGTTAGAGACAGAGCACTATCTCACATTGTAAGAATACCAGGAAAGGGTGGAGTGCACCACAATGGGAAAGGCTTCTACCCTTTATATATATATATATATATATATATATATATATATATATATATATATATATATATATATATATATATATATATATAATTAAAAAATTCATACAAGAACATATCTACATTTTTACAAAAAAAAACAAACAGTTTAAAACACTAGTAAAATTTAAAAAAAAAATATTTATTTTTACCAGTACCACACTTTGTTTATAAATTAATAATGAAATGCACTTTTTAAGTCATCTATTTAGGTACTGAGGATACATGGAATGCAAGTGTGTTTTATTTTTTATATTTTACAATGCACCAAAAAATCCGAAAAAACGCATATATTTGATTTAATGTTTAAGAGGATATTGAATTTTTGATGTTTATTGACAGGATCGAATACTTAATATTTTTGTTTAAATTAAGCTGATGCAAATTGTCTTAAATTTCCTAGATTCGATCTGTCGTTAACAGTGTTTTTATCTTTTTTAATTTCCTTTATTTGCAATTTTTGGTAATTCATATCTTTGTTTTTAATTATGGTACTGTTATAATCAAAATTATGTTTTTCATCCTGTTTGTGTTTGTTTATCGTTGTTGAGACGTTTTTCGTATATTTATGGACAGTCACTCTGTTCTCTAGTAATTGGCTCGTCATGCCAGTAGAAATTAAAAGAGATAAAAACACTGTTAACGACAAAACGGATATAAGAAATTTGAGCGACATTTACACCAACCTAATTTAAACAAAAATATTAAGTATTCGATCCAGCTAATAAACATCAAAAATTGAATACCCTCTTAAACATAAAATTAAATATATGATTTTTGGTTTTTTTGGTGCATTGTAAAATATAAAAAAATAAACACATTTGCATTCCATGTATCCTCAGTTCTTCAATAAACGATGTAAAAGTTGCATTTCATTATTAACTAATAAACAAAATGTCAAGGTGTGTACTGGTAAAATTAAATATTTTTGTAAGAATTTGAATAGTGTTTTAAAAGGTTTGTTTTTTAAAATTGCAGATATGTGCTTGTATGAATTTTTTAATTATATAAAAAATATTTTTAGAAAAGTAAATAAATGAAAAAACCATAAATAAAAAAAAACCTTAAATAAAGGGCGAAACGTTAATTGTTTGTATTTTCTGTTAAATAAAGAACCTAAACCCAAGAAAATAAAAAATAAAAAAAAGAATATAATCTATGGTTCAAGAATCTGGAAAATATAATTGTTTTCTCGTGTATTTGCTGTTTTATTTCTTGATTAGTAGTAGATATAGTTACTATTACATGGAAAATAGTAATAAAAAACCAAGAAACAAAACAACGAACGGATTGGAAGCCGGAATAACCACACCATTCATTCAACCATCAGTGAAAACTTACGATGTAATTATAAAATATTTTTATCGATAACTTAAGCTATCCCAATGTACATATTTTGCAGTATTCCCTTTTACTTTTCAAAATATATGAAACATTGCTTGCAAAACCTTTATTACCATTTTAGCTGACAAATAAAATATCCAAAAACACTTTCATTAATAATTTTTCAAATCAAATGACGGTCTTTAATATTTTATTTTGTAGAATCCTATGAATTAAATTATTGAGTCTTTTATCCTCAAAGATACGCCACTGGTGCTCCAGTATATGTGACAAGTAGTAACAAACTTGACTTGCACAGTTCAGCATCCTCTTACTTTCCTAATCTAAGCTTAAAAAATTATATTACCGTTTTTCTCTTCTTTATCACTTTACATAAAATGTTTCTAGGCCGCCTCTGACTGTTACTATTGATCTTTCAAGAACAATATTTTTTTTTACCTATTTATTTTATTACGAACACGTAAGATCATGCAATCCATATCGCATGCTATTATCCCATTAAAACATACCTTAGTTAGTGCAAATACTTACAAATACCTACTTTTTGAAACACCATCAATGAACAGTTACGCGAAACGAGTTTCCTGATCGGTTCTGCGACTTTGTTCTATATGACTACTTACTTACCCAGTGGGAGATTTTAAGTGTATATACGGGAAAAAGTAAATAAATAACGAATATGCTTCAAATAGCTAGAAAATTGCACTCATGGATGAAATTTCCGAATATTTTTGGTTATTACTAAGGCGTAAAAATAATTTTAAGATAGCTATATATATATATATATATATATATATATATATATATATATATATATATATATATATATATTTATTTATTTACTTAACGTTGGTACCTCCAAAATACTTATATACAGTACGTACTTCCCTCATATATACCGTAGTTACCTCCGTTTTCGGAGGTAACTACGCACCCTACATAATATTTTACTATCGGTCATTACAAGGTCGTCTGTATCGATCTGCGAAAAAATGCTTGGAGGTTACTTCGAGTAATATATAGCCTTAGATTCGACTAGTAAGTTCGATGGTTCACCACCGGCGCTAGTGTCGTTTGTACCCTGGAGACGTGCCACACGTAGTTCCCTCCGGCCATGAGATACTGAGAAGGTCATATATATACGACTTAATTCCCTCCGGGTTATACAGAATATATATTCAGCGTATCTACCTCTGATGCATAAGAATTGGAATAATTTTGCTTATTAGGTATTTTTCTCGCTGATATTCTGGTAAATGTAAGGTTATGAACAGGTGATTTCCGTGCTAGTTGAAAATTGGCTCAAATTTTTAAGGCAAAAGTCAATACGAGTGCTAGAAGGACGCATTACTAAAAATGGCTCAGGAGAAAAGAACAGATAAATATTTTCTGCTATAATTACGTATTATCAATAATATATCCAAAAATTCTGTGTAATGCCTCAGATAATTATGTGAATACAAAGATTACTTTCATTTTTATTGTTTTATTAAGTAACGTTATATTGTCTAGCCTCCCATTTAAAGACCTGTTTCTAAAAAGTGGTGTGAGCGCTTAATATGTTTGGTATCACGAGACTTACAAAGAAGGTGTCCTAACTCGACGCCTCCGATTTCAATATTTTTTTTTATAATTTTAAAAACCACATTTAAAAAGATATTCGGAAAAATATGCGAGAAAGACCACTACCCTCCTGGAACTAAAATTTTAAAATATGTAGTGAATATAACGCCTTAACTTGCAGTTTACAGAAAAAATATTTGGAAGTTCCAAGTCTTATAGATATTTAAAAATTAATTTTACAAATTTATATTGACATTTATTTTTGAATATTGTTTTTCATATGGGATATCATTTAAAAAAGCTTGTTATGAAGAATACACGTTTTATTTTCCATAATTTTACACAACAAAAAGATATTCTAAAAAATCTGCGGAAATAGATCAATCTCCACTTATTTCCGAATCTACTAGATCTTTTTTTTAAAAGGGAATATGGCGCCTTATTTGTCGTTTGCAAAAAAAAATTACGAAAATCCTAGGTCTTATAGATTTTTAAAAATTATTTTTACGTATTAATTTTCTTTTTTAATTTTGTATATCATGTGGGAAATCATTTAAAAGGGTTTGTTGTATAGAATAATTTTTTTATAATTTTAAATAGTATATTTAAAAAGAAATTCTGAAAAATATGTGAGAATAGACCATCTTCTCCCTAATTTCTTAAATTACTCCATAAAAATTATAAGAAAAAAAAGGAAATGTAGAATTTTTCGAATTTAATTTAGCAGACTTAAACTCTTTTTTTATTTTATATGTCATGTCGTGTATAATTTAAGAGGGTTTGTTTTGAGGATTACAAAAATACTTTTATCGTAATCTAAACTTTAAACTCTGTGCTTTTTGAGCAATATTATAACTGTTTTAACAAATTTTATTAAAACAGCAAAATAAATTAAATATCCATTTTTAATCATATTTATTCTATTCCCAATTAGCATAAATATGATTACTGTAAAATCAATATTTCGGTACAGAATCCACAGGTAAATTTAACTAGGAAAATGTTTAAATATGACACGAACTACCATCCAGTGAATCACAATAATATTGGAGGTAACTACATCGTCATTTTATTTCAGTATATACAACTCGGAAGAAACAACGAACTGTTCTTATTCTGAAATTATATACGATTTTTTTTCAGAAATATTTACCCCTCTTTTGAGAAACCTATACAATACCCATATATATGCAATTATTTTGGTCTTAATTTAAGGCAATCACCCGGAGGTTAGTCCGCCTTGGTTTTTATCCGGAGGGAACGACGTTCCGTTTATACATATATATATATATATATATATATATATATATATATATATATATATATATATATATATATATATATATATATATATATATATATATATATATATATATAGGCGGATATATTCATTTGTTTCAAAATGTTTACATTTGATTCATATTAAATACGTTTAGTATCATCATAAAACACGCCTTATCTAATTTAAAAATGAAAGTCAATTAAGTTATTTGTAGTTTTTATTGGACAGTTGATCAGGCTGGTTTTTATAAAGGTTAAAACACCATAGAACATCTTCAAATACTGCGCATAACTATAAAAACGTTCAAAGAATACAATGGACCACTCCCTCGTTGGCTTTAACAAAGCTTTGTGTTCGGTTTAGAACATTCGGCGACGTTGTCCCATCCATCTTTTCGTATTTTGCCACTCTCCATCTTGAAGGTTCTGAGCATTTAGAGCTTTCCTTATTCGTTCATTCCAATTTCTCCTATGTCTTCCTCTTCTTCTACGGTACTCTGGATATCAAATCATGGTTTCTTTGGGCAGCTGTGAATCAGCCATTCATTGAACATAGCCGTACCAGATTAATTGTTCGCTTTCTATATCTTTCATGATCGTATCTTTTATTCCCATCTGTCATGTCTCCTCGTTTCTTATTCTCTGTGTCCATGATATTTCTACTGACCTCCTCAAAGCATCTATTTCTACAGCTTCTACTCTTTCTTTATTCATCTCTGTGAATCTCTAAATCTCAACCCCATCAATCAAACAGCTTTTTATCATTTTTGTTGTATATGTTATATTTTCGTTTCTTGTTAATATTTTTGCTCCACAGTATCTCATTTAAGCATCTTATCACTCTTCTAGCTTGGATAATTCTTGCACGAATTTTTTAATCGTCTGTTCCTGTTCTATCAAAGATGACTTCTAAATATTTGTCCTCGTCACATCCTTCTACTTCTGTATTATCATTAATTTCGAGGTTACTCTTATTACCTCCTATGCAAAAATATTTGGTTTTCTCAACGTTTAATAATAGAGACTCATTTCCAGTGGCGGATCCAAGAGGGGCGGTGGGGGCAATCTCCTCACTCCTAAAACCGTCAAATTGAGAAAAATAGACCTGATTCTGCCTCTTAAACTAGGGAAATGAATGCTGTTGGCATCTCCCATCCTGCGACAACTCGCGTTGGCTTGCGATCGCCCCCCCCCCCAAATAACTTTGAATTCAGAAAAATAGACCCGACCTTGCCTCTTACCTAGGAATGTGAATGTTGTTGGCATCTTCTTCTCCGTTGACATCTCCTTTCGTTTGCGATCGCCCCCCAAGTGCTTCAAATTCAGAACGGCTGGCGTCTACCCCCCCCCCCTTCGTCTATAACTTGCTTTCACTTGCCATACTGTATTTCTTTATATCACCCCCCCCCCCCCCAAAGAGAGAGTCTAGATCCGCCGCTGCCCATTCTCCATACGTTTCTTGTAGTTTTCTTGCCATGTATTTAAGATCTTTCTTGTCGCCTACCAGAACTGTTTGACCATCGGCAATATATATATATATATATATATATATATATATATATATATATATATGTGAAGTAAAATGCGAACAGTAAATGCAAACTTCTCTCCATCATATCCTTTCTGTGTTAGAGGTTGCACAGTTAGAACAAATTGTTATAAAACGCAATTTATCCTATTTCACCACCATCGAGATGATGGCCTACCTGTACCACCATACCGAGAAGAAAGTCAAAACTTACCCTCCCCGCCACAGTGATACGGCAGAGGTTTTCGTCTCTACTAGACTCATCAGGGTACCGACATGCACCTCTGCCGTATCACTGTGGCGGGGGGGGGGGGGTAAGTTTTCACTTTCTTCTCGGTATGGTGGTACAGGTAGGCCATCATCTCGATGGTGGTGAAATAGGATAAATTGCGTTTTATAACAATTTGTTCTAACTGTGCAACCTCTAACACAGAAAGGATATGATGGAAAGAAGTTTGCATTTACTGTTCGCATTTTACTTCATTCATACGCGGAGCTGCATATAGTTGTACGTTTGCTGAATGTGATTTCAGCACTACAACGGCATAATGTGGATATATCCACTGCTATTGCATCTCACACGGAGGAATCCGTGAAATCCGCAAAAACATATATATATATATATATATATATATATATATATATATATATATATATATATATGTTTTTGCGGATTTCACGGATTCACCCGTGTGAGATGCAATAGCAGTGGATATATCCACATTATGCCGTTGTAGTGCTGAAATCACATTCAGCAAACGTACAACTATATGCAGCTCCGTATATATATATATATATATATATATATATATATATATATATATATATATATATATATATATATATTGTACAACTTTAATAAGTGTATGGTTTATATTTGTGTTCGTCATTGTTTGCCAGAATTTAGTTATAGAGACGTTGTAGTAAACCTTAGTTAAATCCATAAATAATATATGAGTATCTTGATTTGTAACGGTTCTTTTTTCCATTATTTATTTGATACAAAAAAATGTTATCATTACAGGATCTACCAGCACGAAATCCACCTTGTCCTTTTTCCTCACTCAGCATTTTTCCATAGAGTCGACTCATTATGCTAGTTATCATTATACATCTGTAATTTTGGCAATTTTCATTGTTCCCTTTTTTTTTTGTAAATTGAGACAGTCTTGCAATTGTGTAGGAAGTTAAAAAGCTCTGTTATTCCATTTTTCAATAATTCTTTAGAGATGCCCCCAAGTCCACATGTGTTTCCATTTTTTTAGTTCTTTTATAGCTTTAACGACATTATTACTATCTATTTCGACGTGTTCTCCTAGTATGGTAATTATAGCTGTTTCTTTCAAATACTTAACACTTTTTTGAATTAGCAATTCCTGAAATGCACAATCTATTGATTTTTAGATACTATTTCTACAGATGCTGTTTCCTGTCCTGTATTCTTTATAGTTTTTATGATTTTTCAAGCATTTCCTTCCGTCAATTTATGTGTCTATTTCTTTACATTTATTATCCCATATTTCGTTTTTTCTAAAGTTGACAGTTCTTTTTACTTCTCTTCTGATTTCCTCATATGTCTCTTTTTCTCTTGGATTGTTTGCAATATAAAGAAAAGTATTGGCTTAAAAGTCGCCATACTTGTCTATTACAACTTTGTCTATTGATAAAATTTCGGTGGTACTTACTCTATCTATCTATCACTGTATTCATAGTTTGTAATAGGAAACTCAATTTTCTTCATTGTTAGGTATTGGCGTGTACAAGTAATTTCTACGAAATGTTAAATTATTTTATCTGTATTAATAAATACATTTTCTTCCGCATTGTTGCCTCTCTATAGTTACCTTACCGACCACTGCAATTTAATACTTTGAGAAGCCCAGAAACCGTTCTATCTAAGTAATTATTTGCCCAAACCATATGGTACCGTGTATGGTACCATATGTGTAACACCAGGCGTTCTGAGTAGGTAGGTGTGCAGTGCATGCGGGCAGATATTTAAAATATTTTAATTAGAATTTTAATAAATATAGTCACATGTTATTAAATAAAATAAAAAAATATTATTGAAATAATGGTTAAGATAAAAGTGAATACTTAATCTGTATTCGGACAAAATATCTAGTCTCTCGTTATTTTAATACGACTAATTACTAATTAATATAGTTTCAAATTAATCCTGCTATAAACTTAAAAAAAAAATAATATAATATTTATCATTGCTATATCATAAATTTTATATCACAGATGTTACAAACAATTTTACATATTACCGTTGTTTATATATAGATAGTATTCATAGTAACAATTAGTCATTGGGTCGCCTTCTTCTTTCAGAACGTCTATATGCAGCATGTTACATTGATTTAAACAACCACAGATCACTTACAGTTATTCTGTGGAACTTTTTTCCGATTTGACTATATATATATATATATATATATATATATATGAGATTTCACCAAAACATCAGATGCCTTACAGTCCTGAGAGGGACTCAGCACATACATATATATATATATATATATATATATATATATATATATATATATATATATATATATATATATATATATATATATGTTATGTTGGATATTTTCACGGGTGTGATATATATAATCGTAGGTCTTCGGGTATCCCATGTATGTGTTGAGTCCCTCTCAGGACTGTAAGGCATCTGATGTTTTGGTGAAATCTCATTCACCATTTTCAAAACTCACTGTACGGCATCCAGGAGCGAACTGACGTCTATGACTTGGAACAAGCATCTAGGTGCAGATCGTCGCTATCTATTTTCAAGCTTCGCACATGCGTCAAGTGCTATTCTTTTCCGCAAATGTTGACACAAACATAACCCCAACATTTTGTTTTATATTAAATTTTTTTGAGAAAACGATGAATAAGTTTCATTGAAAAAGGAAAGATTTGTATAGAAAAGATTTAGAATACCCATACTTAAAATTTATTTAACTGTTTTGGTGTTGAAAGTCTTAAATAATTTAGTTCATAATGGAAATGGTTAAACATTGTATAATAAATACTTAGAAGAAACTAAATAATAATTTTGAAATATCAAGTTTCTTATTAATCAAACAAATTTTGACATCTGAAAAATGTATGAATTAAAATATAGTAGCTTGTATAAAATCAAAGTAATTCTTTTATTTATATAATATTCTAAATACATAACTATTTAGAACTTGACCGCAATGAAAGTTTTAATAATCAGCCATGTGAAATGTAAAAAAAATTATTAAAATCAAAACACATTGTTTCAATTTTGTAATAATTTATTATTTTGATAAAAAGTAATACAAAACATTTGATTATCCATAGTTTTTCGTTGTATTTTTGGATATTTTTAAATAACAGATACTTGATGTTTTAACGCCTAATTATTTTTCATTACTTTTATAACAGTGGCAAAATATATTCAACACCAGATTAGCTTTTGAAACGTCAAGTGTTTCTTATTTAGAAATATCAAAGAATACAAAAAAGTTTTTTTCCTTAGTTGTATAACGTACTGGCGAAATACTCAACATAACTAAAAAATCAATTTTATTGTTGAAATGTTAGGGTTTCAAAGCTCTAGCCTCCCTTTTTACACCTCTCTGCTTTTTATAAATAATTTATTCACAAATATTTGAGATTTTATTTCAGGTTGCTCACTTCCTAAAAGATCATCTACTTTTCATTTTAAGCTTATTCTGGGATCAATTCAATTATATAATCTTTAAATTAATTTGTGAAAAACATATATTTTTTAATGGTATTTTTTTGATAAATTTGCGAAGGACTTAAATATATCGCCTATCTCCGTGGAAGTTCCCTACAAATCAATAAATTTAACTCCAAGGGAACATGACAAAATCTAGGTAGTGTAATTTTTTTTTCTGAAGTATTAAGACATATTTTTTTAAATTATAATTTGCAGAACAGTAACTACACAACTTTCAGAAAAAATTTTGATAGCAACTCAACAAAATAATGTAATTGGTTTTGGGATAGATTTACCATCCATATTTGGCTATGGCATTTCACACAACTTATTACTTTTCATTCATATAATAAGTTTAGTGCTAAAATGTCCGCCTCATCACCCGAGAGCTTGAGCTTGTTCAGAGTTTGCTTTTTTATTTTATTTTGCTTCTTAGTAGTAAATAGACGCCTCTGAGTCGGTATATTTTTGTTGTGAGGGGTGTTGCTGTTGCTCGGCTTTGAAATTATCGAGTTCATTGATTGCTGCTGACTCCTCACAGCAGCAAGGGTTGGTTTCAGAGGAGCAAGAATTTTTTCAGCAGTTTCTGTTGAACTGCCAAGCTGTTCATGGACAAGTTGAAGGAGTTTATTTCTTCTCTCCTCTATTTGTTGCTGCACATTATTGGTGGGCCTATCAGTGCTTACAGCATTAACCAACCCAGTAATCTCTTCATTTCTTTCATTAATATTTATAATTAGGTTATTTTCTGTAAAAAAATAAATTACTTTTGAAGCCAACGTTCGAATTCATTAAATTTAAACTAAAATTGTGGGGTTATGTTTGTTTCGAATTTCGTTCAATCCCGTCGACATTGGCGGGAAAAAGCAGCACTGGATGCATGCGCGAAGCTTTAAAATCGACAGCAGCGGTCTGCACCCAGACGCTTGTTGACTTGGGTGCTGTCGGTCCCGTGTGTACGTGGGACGTATTCGTTGGCCGGATGGTTCTGACCAATCAGGTTGCGAGACCCGCTGCGCTTCATCGGCTTGTTGCCAGTGTTTGGAGTCTCGTTGCCGAGTTGTGGTCTGTTTCGTTACTACCTGCTACTGATTGATGTTTTGTAAACAGATTTTTCCAAGCATTAGGCAATCCCTGGCTATCATCCCTGCTATATAAGTTGTTGGGCCTCTTTGCAATTTCGATGTCTTTCCTTATAACTCTTGTGGACAGGTTATCACATCTCGATAGTATTTTTGTTCCTGAGAAATTTATTTTATGTCCTGTGTTTAACCCGTGTTGGGCCAGTGCAGAAGAAGTTGTTTTTTATTTGACAGCGTTTATATGTTGGTCTCTTCTGACGCTCATTTTACGGTTGGTTTGGCCTATGTAAGATGAGCTGCATTCTTCGCATGGAATTTCGTACACTCCCTGGTTTTCTAGCGGGATTCTTTCTTAAGGTGTTGACAAGAGATCTTTTACTTTACGGTTTGTGGTGAAAATGGTTTCAATGTTGTGTATCTTGGGAATTTTTGCGATTTTGTCTGTGGTGCCTCTGACATAAAGAACAAGAACTTTGAAGCTATTCTTATGGTTTTCACGATTTTTCTGAGCCAAGCGTTTATTTTTTAGAGCCTTGTCTATATGTTCTTTTTTTATAATCATTGTTTGTTAGGGCGTGTTGCAATATGTTCATCTCTTTGTGGTAATTTTCTTGAACTGTAAGGGACTGCGATCGAAACTCAAGTGATTTCACTACTGCAAATAATTGGGCGGGGTAGTGATATGAATCGGCTTTGAGGTATCTGTTGGTCTGAGTAGGCTTTCTATAGACAGTGTGTAAAAGCAAGCCATCGTCTTTTCTTTTCAGCAGGGTATCTAGAAAAGCTACTTTTCTTTCTTGTTTTGTCTCCGCGGTGAATTTTTGGGTGTATACTGTTTATGTTATTTAGGAAATTTTTGAAATTTTCTTTTCCATTTTTCCAAATAACGAATGTGTCATCTACGTAACGCAGCCACAGTCGTAGTTTGTGTGAGGAGGTCTCAAAAGCTTTTGATTCGAAGTCTTCCATAAATAAGTTAGCTAGTGCAGGAGATAGCGGCGATCCCATCGGGGCTCCCTCGACTTGTTTATATCGCTGGCCTTCATAAGTAAAATAGGGTGTTATCGAGACAGTGTCTAGCCAATTCGATAATATATTTTGGCAGACTGTATTTGTTTTCTATTACAGAAAGAACTTTTTTGACTGGTATTTACGTAAAAGTGATGTTACGTCAATCAAATAAAAATAATTAATGCTTGGCTAAAAAATCTCAATTCTTTGAAAACTATGGTAACGAAATGGAAATAAAATTGGAATTCAATTAATAGAACCATTAGAAGGAAAATTTTTAGGCCATTTTCTTTCTTATTAGTGAGATAACTGTTTCTTTTTAATTATATTGAACTCATCGGATCTCACCGTATAAAATTACTACGAATTGGCTTTTTGGAAAAGTATGGTTTTGCATCTGTAATAACATAAAATTTTAAGTAATACGCCAAACTTATTTGAAAAATTTGGATGCATCAAGATATTTAATTACTTACCAGTAACTGTGCTAGGGTAATATTCACCAAACTTACCTAAAACAAAAAGAAAAGAAACTCAATTTTTGACTACATTCTCTAGCAAAAAATTTGATCTTTAAAGACAAGTTATTAGACTACCAAAAAAAGTGGAATATTAGAAAATGAGCAAGCGAACTTTTAGGGGACAATCGCCCTCTCACAGCCCCCCTCTAGAATCCGCCTCTGAGTGTAATTGATATTTTGAAAGTTTTGGGCGTGACTCAACAAAAAAGTTGTATGTAAGCTTTAAACACCGTTTTCTCAAAATAGTTGTTTTCTAATTGGCGTGATAAATAACTCTGATAATTTTTATCCTTCTTCTTCTTTCTAACACAGTTAACCGTGCTAGTAGGCTATTGCCTATTTATTTCCATCACGTCTTCCCCGGAAGATGAGGCCCAGCATTCTCGCCATCGTTTTGGTGGTCTTCCCTGTGATCTTTTTCCTATTGAGTAATTCATTTTTGCGCTTTTAACGAGTCTACCGTTCTTCATTCTCCCTATATGTTTGTTCCAGAATCTTCGCCTTTGTCTAACCCATCTTCCTATGTCCTGTATCCCGCATTGTTGTCTGATACCTTCATTCCGTATTCTGTCGTGTAGAGTTTTGCCTTGTATACTTCTTAATGTTTTCATTTCGACTGTTCTCATCATTTGTAGAGTTCTGTCTGTATCTGGTCTTGTTTCTGCCGCGTATGTTATGATGGGTCTTAGAGCCGTTTTATATATCTTAATTCTGCTTTCGGTATTAAGGCATTTGTTCTTCCACACATTTCTTTTAGGCATCCAGAAATTCTTTCCGCTTTCATGGTTTGCTCTCTTACTTCGTTAAAAAGGTTTCAATGGCTCGTTATTTTTGGTCCCAGATATTTGAAGTGATTTACCTATTCGATAATTTTGGAGTCGATTTAGTTCTTTGGATGTTACTAAGCATTTGGTCTTCTCGGTGTTGATGAGCATATTTAATTCTTTCGCTTTAGTGTTGAACGAGTGCAGTAGTCTTTGGAGGTTATCTTCAGAGTCTGCAATAAAAACAGCATCGTCCGCATAGCAGACGGAATGGAAGAATGTGTTTCTCATTTTGTATCCAGCTGTTCTGGGGAGATTTTCTATTATTTTATCCATTATTAGATTAAATATGAAGGGACTGAGGGGCAGGGTCCTGTCTAATTCCTGTGTTTACATATATGTCTTCCGTTGTTATATGTCCTACTCTGATTTTTGTTTTGCACTGGTTGTTAATATCGTATATTAGGTTAATTAGCCTATGGTTTAGACCTTTTGTTCTCATTATTTCTAAGACGTCCTTTAAGCATACTCTGTCAAAAGCCTTGATCATATCGACGAAGCACATGTACGCAGGTTTATTGAATTCTAGGGATTTTTCAGTTATTTGTTTGATAATGAATATTGCGTCAATAGTGGATGTGTTCTTTCTGAAACCTTGTTGTTCTTCTCGTATACTTATGATTTTGGTGATTACTTCCAATAAAGTTATTGTGAATGTTTTGAGAATGCTATTAAGCAGTGTTATTCCTCGATAGTTTTCTGGGTGCGTTTTTTATACAACTAATTTAAAATTTAAACTAGTCTAATTAACTAAAAACTTTCCTTTTTATGGACAGTTTTATACGAAATTTTTCATTGAAAACTCATTTGTTAATTTCAACTGCCATTTTCAAAAAAAAAATCAATAATTTTGAAATTCCATATGTAGGTATTCTTGCGTAGATTAATGCAACTTTTTTTTTGTCAAAATTGCTTATGCCAAATGTCATACTGAGCAGCTAAAAAATGTGCACTGTAATCTGTAATTAGTTTTATAAATAAATTACTTTTTTATGCAAAAAAAATTGTTAAATATGCACATCATTTTTATCCGCTACTATGACTATACCCCTTAAGTAGATTTTAACGCAAATATACAAAATTTCACTAAAACTTCATTACATAACTATTGTACAGTTCATAGAGATTTCTTTTCTTATTTAAGTGAGCTCTATCTTTCCCAAAGTTTATTTTGTTAAATACAAAAAACATTTGTATCATTTGTATGTTTCTCTAATTATTTAATATCAGTTACTTACAGAACTAATTGATTAATCCATAGATATCAGCTAGCACGAATTAGCCGTAAATTTTAGTGTAACATTCGTGTTTGCATTTAAAATATCTATCTCAGCATTTATATTGCGGTTTATTAGGAAATTGCTCCTTGTACAAATATAACTACATTTAATTGATTCTATTTTGCACGTAATTCCGATAAAATATGAAAAAATCTCGTTATATTTCGGCAAATTGGTGTTTAAAATAGTTTATTTTATAATATCGTTTCTTCAACATGTGTTGCAAACCATGGCAGAAATCTTTAATAAAATTATTTGGACAGATTGCAAAACTTTTTTTTATACAAGTTTGAAATTGTTATTAACTGTTCTTATAAAATTAATTAAAAATCGTTCAGTAAAAGGATGGGATTAAAAATAATGTATAGGTATTTTCGGTATGTTTATAGACAAAATATATTTTTATACAATTTTCGCTCAGTCAAAATATTAAACAAAAAAAAATATTATCATGTAAATAAATGTTTTCTAACAAAGAAAAGATAAATGTGATTATTCTAAAAATAAAAGAATAAAATGCGGTAAATTTATTGTTTCACATTTCAAAGGCTTATTTACCTTAAGTTAGCAAAATTGGATTTTCCGAGACTTGGATACATTCATTATACATATATAATGAAATTAAGGATACTTCCTGTAAATTGTCATTGATTAGAAAATATTATTATTTTGACTTTATATGAAAGCGTAGCAAGCACCATTATATGTATTTTAATCCCCTATTTACGAATATCGAGGGTGGATTCCCGAAGCTTGGTCATGTAATGTGTTATAAACAAAAAAAAATTGTTAATTAAAAAAATGTTTTTTTTTTAATAAAAAATATTTTCCTATCGTCTCTCATATTTTTTTCTTCCGACGCATAGCTTTTGAGTTAAAAATTATTAAACATTTGGAAAATGGCATTTTTTGCCACTTTTCAACATGAATAACTTTTGACTAAATAAATATTTATAAATTCTGCGCCCTGAAGTTAATAGTTCAATTCAAGAACTACAAACTGAGATTAATTACAATGCAAAAATGTAATGTTTTTATAGCTTTCTAACGCTATAAACAAATAGTTAAAACGTTCGCGCCTCTGTGTATAAAGGGATGTCTACTTACAGGCGATAACCTAGTGCACAAAATCCATTATAGCTTCAGCATCGTTGCATTGATATTTTAAACACAGTTTAATATATTATATATATATATATATATATATATATATATATATATATATATGTAATCGAAGGTTTTCGGGCATCTCGTGTATGTGCTGAGTCCCTCTCAGGACTGTAAGGCAGCTGACGTTCCGGTGAAATCTCATTCACCATTTTCAAAGCTCACTGTATGGCGTCTACGAGCGAACTGACGCCTGCGACTCCGGTGTTGTCGGTACCGTGTGCGCGTCGGACGCGTTCGTTTTCCGAATGGTTCCGGACCATCAGGTGGCGAGACCTGCTGCGCGTCATCGGCCCTGTTGCCAGTGTTTGTGGTTGCGTTGCCGAGTTGTAATCTCTTTCGTTACTAAGTGGTACTGGTTTATGTTTTGTAAGCAGATTTTTCCAAGTATTAGGCACACGTTGGCTATCATCTTTGCTATTTAAGTTGTTGGGTCTCTTTGCAATTTCAATAGCCTCCCTCATAACTCTTGTGGACAGGTTTTCACATCTCGACAGCATTTTTGTTCCCGAGAAATTTATCTTATGTCCTGTGTTTAACCAGTGTTGGGCCAGAGCAGAAGAAGTTGTTTTTTGCTTGACAGCGTTTATATATTCGTCTCTTCTGGCGCTTATTTTACGGTTGGTTTGGCCTACGTAACATGAGCTGCACTCTCCGCATGGAATTTCGTACACTCCCTGGTTTTCTAGAGGGATTCTTTCTTTCTTTAGGTGTTGGCAAGAGATCATTCAGAAAACGAACGCGTCCGATGCGCACACGGTACCGACAACACCGGAGTCGCAGGCGTCAGTTCTCTCGTAGACGCCATACAGTGAGCTTTGAAAATGGTGAATGAGATTTCACCGAAACGTCAGCTGCCTTACAGTCCTGAGAGGGACCCTGCACATACACGGGATGCCCGAAAACCTTCGATTACACATCACACCCAGGAGAATATCCGACATAACATATATATTATATATATATATATATATATATATATATATATATATATATATATATATTGTATAAATAAGGGCTCAAACTCAGTTTTATTTGAGATTAAACAAGAAAAAAATCAGATACAGAAGGATTAAATGAAATAATAATGGTTAATAAGCCAGTGAATATGATATAGAATAGGTTAAAAATTAGATTTAAGGATAGTTTAAGGTATATTGTTTAATTTGTAGTGTGTATAAACAGATACAGTCTTAAGAAAAAGACAATAAAACCCATATTTATAGAATAAGTAAAATAATTCAGAATTGTTATATTCTTCAAAAATATGACATATTTCTCTCTATAAAAACTCAAGGTAATTAAAAAACTATGTAAAAAGTATTGAACTAGTTAGAGGAAATGTTAATACAAATAAATATATATTTTTGAATGAATAAAGAGTGTAGATGCGTTTAAAATACTAAAAATTAAGTGTTACACATCGTTTTTGGTCCCAATAAAACAATCACTCAGAAGACACAAAAGTACGTGTAGTGGAAAAATTAGTGCGAAATTCAAACAAAAACGCTGTGATTAGTGATAAACAAACGTTAATGTACGAAATATAAGGAGAATGTTTTAGTTTTAAGAATTATTAAACAAACGATGTAGAAATTAAAACCATAAGTTATGCAAAACTGTAAAATGTAGTATAGATTTAATTAGTTTATGAGGTAGATTTAAGTATGTTTTAAGCAATTTTGGTACCAATGTGTTAAGAAAATTTTATTAAATAATAGGGTAACAATATCAAAGGCAAAAATAAACATTTTAGAGTTTTAACGAACAAAATTTTAGTAAAATTGTCATAAATTTCAATGTTCAAAGTGTTAATTTTTATAAATTTTAATATATAAATAATATGCCAGAGTGGCTTTAATATATATCAAAATGTCGAGAAAACTCTAAAGTTTATTTATTGCAAGCTCAATGGTTAGATTTAGGTCAATATATTAATAAAAACATAAAAATTCCAATCAAAATTTGTAAAATTAAAAAGCCTTCATATTTTTCAAAGTATTAAAATTTATCAAGTTGCCAGGTGTCATAAAATCTGATCAACCAGATTGCAGAAATTTCTTATGTTTTGGCCGAATATCTAAAGCCGAGGCGTAAGAATTTCGAGAGAGTTGAATTTATCCATTTGCTGAAAGCACTGCGTTTCTCGTGCTGCCAAAAATTTACTTAACCTCAAATTTTCAATTGTTTTTAATAAAAAAAAAGAAAAAGGAAGTTTTCCTACGTCACCAGAAAACAGAAGCAAAATATTTTGGTTTTCAAAGAGGTTATGTGTTTTTGTTGCTGTCAAATGAAAAAAATTTAATAATTTATTTAAAGTAAATAGTAAAAGTTTACAAGTTTTGTCCTGTAAAATAATTGTTCATATCTCAGAGAACAGCAAACACGATAATATGGTGATAAGAAGAATATAAGAAAAATTAATTCGAATTTTTTCAAAGAAGAAAATAGTGGAACGAGACTTTGGATAATATTTGCCAATTCCTTACTTTATGGGAAGCGACAACAAAATATTTTTAAAAATTTGGAAGTTTTTCAAAGAAGAAAATAAATAAAAAAAACTGGAATTGGGTTTTATAATATATTGGGACCATGTAAAAGATAACATAACAAGGTATTTATATTAGATTAGGCAGTAGAAAGCTTTTAGTTTTTCGTAGGCATTGAAAACTAGCATCCAATAATAACCTAACTTTTCTTAAAATAAAAATAATTAAATTAATAAATTATATTTTGCTATACTAACCTGCTAGAACAATAATAAGATTTTTCATCATCAATATTAGGTGTGAAACTATATTAACTACTTAGGTGTGAAACTATATTAACTAATCACAACACAGCACACGATAATTTGTTTAAAATAATATCAATTTTATGAAATAAACGACGCTTTCCATGTTAAACTGTACTATAGCCATCTAGTAGACGATTGTGAAACTAAAATGTTGCCGATCTGTGATACAGGTTGTTAAAAGACAATGCATGGTATATAAACGTAAATACTAAGTAATATTGATTAGAAATAGTTTTGGTTAAAAGATAAAAGTATTGACCATTTAATTTCATCTAATATTTATAAATAATATTCTGCCATTTCTTTATATTGTTAAATAATTAATATTCTGTGTATTGACACTCTGATTGAGATCTTATAAACAACTGAATTCACCTGAGAAGGAGTCAATTTACAGGTTGGAACTCATCTATATCTATATAGATAATTTGAAAATTGAAAATATTTCAAATTGTTAAGAAATAGTTATAATTTATTGTAATTATTTTTTATTTGCACAATAAATAAATATTAATATTTTTAATTAAATTTTGGCAATATTTTGAAAATTTGAAATATAAATTTAATAATAAATTAATAACAAAGTTTCTTAAATTTTATAAACCAGGCAATATTTGGTGCGGGTGCGTAGCGCGACTACCGTAATTGTCACAATACATATATATATATATATATATATATATATATATATATATATATATATATATATATATATATATATATATATAGTCTCGTGACTAAACTAAAGAAAAAGTCAACTAAATCGAGAGGTTTAAGGCATTTTTGTGGGGCTGCAGTCCGAAGGATGGTTGATCAGAAAGGAAAACTCTTTTTTGTTTGTCTAGCTTTCGAGAAAT
The DNA here is from genome assembly GCA_034092305.1 of Diaprepes abbreviatus. Classification (NCBI taxonomy): domain Eukaryota; kingdom Metazoa; phylum Arthropoda; class Insecta; order Coleoptera; family Curculionidae; genus Diaprepes; species Diaprepes abbreviatus. The sequence goes on from JASJET010000171.1 coordinate 419,585, forward strand.
TTTATTCCCTTCATCGGGACTTCTACAAAAGAGAAAATTACCTTCCTTAATTCTATTTTTACAAAATAAAAATAAAGATAAAAAACCTATCATGAGCATATATGAAATGCCAGGTTTTGTTCAAGAGATACACTCATTAGCACTTAACACTAAGGTTACATAACAAGAAAAGGAATGTTTTAGAAGGCAACATTTATCTAATTAATTAAGAAATTGATTTTTTAACACGCGGACGTCGTTGAAACGCCATTTTAATTCAAGAATGAATTCGACATTTGACAGTTGACGTTAAAAGCCCGTTTCAATAGGTAAAGTTAACACTGCCCAAGAACAGGTAATCGTTCTGGAAGCGGAGGTAACAGTTCTTGAAAACTATTATGTTATGTTATTAAGCGGAAAATCAATGAAAAATTAAAATTGTGATTCAAATGGATAATGACAATGAAAGCGAAATGCGATTTAGATATCAAAAAAGGCGACCTCCACACTCAGTTGGACAAGTGTGATAACAACATTCAGAACAGTGGCTAAAAAGTATCTTACTGGCAAAATTGAACAGTGAGGGACAGATTTCCATTGATTTCTAGTTGTAATAAGTAATTGTAAATTACGCTGAAGTTTTCTATGTCTCCTCTTTTCTTCATGGAAAGTGGTTCGTTGTTTACGTGAACCATTTCTAGGAAGACTTTTTTATGAAAATTATTTTTTTTTGCTGGGATTTTTGGTCACTCAAAGGTCATTATATGATCCTTATTTAAAACATGATCCCCAAGAGCACAAGAAAACACTCCTCTGTTACGATCGACTTTATGAGAATTTATTCTGCCTAAAAGATTTCTAGAAGTTTGGCCTATATAAACTTGGTCACAATGAAAAATCCAATAGGTTGATATGTCATTAATTAATACTACTCACTCACTCACTCACTCATTAGGTCACATTTTAAACGGGGATTGTAATTATTATGCAGAGCAGACATCAATCCGCCCGCTTTCAGAAATAGTTTTAATAACTGAAGTTCCTTATACTAATGCATTATTTAGTTTATGACTAGATGCTTATAATTAACAAATAAAAATAGATATATGTTAAAAATATGTTTGAAGTATTATTACAATGGTCAGCGAAAGAAATAATGGATTATGTGCACTAGGTGAGCGCGTAATAATAGCTGATAGTTTGAAAGACCTAGAAAAAATAATGAATAAAATATTAAGAGTTAGTGGAGAATATGGATTCTCTCTCTTAACACGAAAAAGACCAAGTTCATGATAATTAGTAAAAACAACACCAATAATAATGAAACCCTAATGGCAAGAGGCCAGCACATAGAAAGAGTTAAGAAGTACACTTACTTGGGAACCCTAATACCAGAAAATAATGACTATACCGTTGAAATAAAAATCAGAATCGAGAAAGCACGTGCCAACTTTATTAGAATGAAAAAGGTTATCTGCAGCAAAGATCTAATGTTAGCCCTGAAAATATGACTGACTAAATGTTACGTATATAGTGTTCTATATTATGGAATGGAAGCATGGACACTGAATCGAGAGGCAATGAGAAGACTTAACTCTTTTGAAATGTGGACCTATAGAAGAATTCAGAGGATTTCGTGGGTGGATCGAGTTACGGAGGCCGAAGTGTTGAGAAGAATGGGGAAAGAAAAGAAAGTCGAGATAATGGTAAAACAGAGAAACTGCAATATTTCGGACACATTATGCGGGGAGAAAAGTACAGCATCTTACGGCTCATAATCCAAGGCAAAATAAGTGGCAGAAGAGGCGTAGGACGACGACGAATTTCATGGCTAAAAAACCCAAGGGAATGGTTTGGATGCAGTTCAAAACAACTATTTAGAGCAACTGCATCAAAAATTAAAATAGCTATTATGATTTCCAACCTACGCAATGGAGAAGGCACTTGAAGAAGAAGGTGAGCGCCTGTAACTAGACTTCACTTCCCTTCATACACGACAGCGCATACCTTATGGCGTTGTCCATAAATCTCGTAATCGTTTTGGAAGAGCGAGGTTCGCAAAAACATGCTGGTCAATCATATGAAGTAAGGAGGGGGTTTTCAGACCAATCACATTATATTTCATAGTGTAAGTTTTTTTTTATATCTTTCTAATTAAATATCTATAATAAATTGAAAATGGAATTTATCGAATGTAATCGAAAGTAATCTTATTAATAAAATTAAATATTTTTACAAATTTTAATAATTTTTATTTGAAACTTTTATTTTCAGCGAGATAACATATCAGGGATAAGATGAAGCATTCTATAGTCAACAAGGCGTAAAGATGCATTAACGCATTAACACAAGTTCAACTGAAAGCAAGACGCCAAATTCCAAATTGAAGTATCACGTGATATTCCAAGGAGAAGGGGAGCTGTAAAAAATCCTGTTTCATCATGTGAGGAAAGGGGGTTTCAAAATTTTCGAAAAACATATCACGAGATTTATGGATGGCCCCTATAACTGATGAAACGCCATTTCTTTACAGCGTTAAAAACAACAAGAATATTACATTTTCGCATTGCGATTAATCCCAACTGTATTTCTTGTCTTGAATAATCAAGTGCTGGGAGCAGAATCTGAAAATATTTATTTCGTTGAAAGTTATTCGTGTTGAAAAGGGGCAAAAATGCCATTTTTCAAATTTTTAATGATGATGAGGAGTCAAAATACTTATAAAAAAACTTTTGGTGGAGACATGTCTCTTCATCGTCTACGAAAACCTCCTGGGTTCATACACTAATAAGTATTGCTGTCCTGAGCTCCAAAATTATTATTATGCCTACCAATTCCAAAAATTAACTAATACTGAGACAAATTAAAAATTATTTTTCTTAATTGTGAAAAACGAATTTACTGAATAAAGGACAATTTTAACTAAAGTTAAATGGAAATATTTTGATGTCGGCCATGTATTACCGCCAGTGTTAAATTTGTCACACGTGTGGAACGCCTTACTGCAGAAAAAAAAATGATCGTAGCACGTATTCATCCCACATTATACAGAGAATTCTTCGCTATTCAATTATGATAAGATCGAGACTGACACACCTTTTGTTCGTTTACATATTTATCGGTGTCTGCAGTCTTCACACCATTCTTGTAAATGATCTGTGACTATCCTCAATGGCACCGTGATCTAATCCAAGTTTAAGGCTGATCTTCCTCGGTCGTATACAATTTTCTTTTGTGCGTAAATTACGAAAAATTTGTTTTAATAGTGAATGAATTAAATGTTCCATCGTGTCTATACGAGCAATTTTCCTTATGAAATATTAAAAGAAACGCTTTATACCAACAAAGTTATACTTCTATATCGTCACTCTAACTTTTACAAAACAAGTTGGAAAAATATCGGAACATATTCTCATGACAGGCTCCTATGACTGATGGTTGATTTGATCAATTACTGAAGAGTTTTTTTTTGTATTATTAGACACGAATGAAATTCTAAAATCATACAATTATAGTGTAGTTCAATTTTTAATTTACAAAGAACTAAGGCAAAATAAAACGCTTTAATTTAACAATATATTACTATTTTCATAATTCACTCAAGATTTTTTTTTCAGGAATGGAATTACAACACTTACGATTACGATATGAAAAAACGGTATTAAAAAGAAAAAGTCATGGATGCTATCTATCTGAACTGATGTTGATATGTCGCTTAGTATCATATATTTAAGCGTAGAACATGATCTCTCCTCAAACGTCTCTTTGAGATAAGTGAAGCGAGTTTACACAGGATGGGTCTGCTCTTATTGAGGAGCTCTTGTGAGCACTTTTCGTACTGTAATATAAAACAATTTATATGTGTTACCAAAACACGGACAAACATACTTCTACTTCTCCTTCTTTAGCAGCCTTTCACAGTCTTCTTCTAGACGTAGGTTTCCCCTTTCTGTTCCATACTTTTCTGTTTTGTGCCAACTGAATTCATCTACTTCCTGCTTTTTCCTTTATATTATCGACTCATCGCTTTTGTGATCTTCCAGCACTTCTTTTATATTCTCGGAATTTTCATCCGATTATACATCAGAATACTTCGGCCACATAATTAGAGGACCTAAATACCATCTACTTCGCCTTATAATACAAGGAAAAGTGGAAGGAAAAAGATGGATAGGCCGAAAGAAGCTTTCATGGCTACGTAACATCAGGCAGTGGTGTGATTGCACAGTGGAGGAACTGTTTCGTGCTGCAGCCGATAGAGAAAGATTTCAGGAAATTGTAAACATGATGACCACCAACGTCTGAATACGGACATGGCACCTAAAGAAGAGGAGAAGATACATCTTGTCCACCTATAATGCTCCTGACTATATATCCCACCCAGCGCCACTTCATTTTTGCTATTAAGGTTATACCATCGTCTACCTTTCTTGTTTATTTGTGACGTGATCTCTTAGACTGATATCCTTCTTGATATGCTTTATTTATTTGCGAAAAAACTGTTACAGATGTATGTAGGTGTTAAGTATATTTTTCTTTGCTACCCATGCCAATCTGTCTTGTAATCTTTGCTGTTCGGTTTGCTTTAACCAATCTGATAATATGCTCTAAGTAGACGTATCCTTCAGGCTCTCTATGATAGAGCCATCGATCTAAATTGTCATGGTTTTCGAAGTCATAAGCTCCGTTTTCCCTATGTTCATTTATAGTTCGATCTTAGATGATCTAATTTTGAGTTGCGTTAACATCTCTTGTACCTCTTATACCTCATGGCTGAACAGCACAACGTCGTCTGCGAAGCGCAGATGATTTAGGTATCGTCCCTAGATTTCATGAGTTTTTTTTAATCCTAATCTAGTTTTAAAAACGCAAGGGTAAATAGTTCTGGAGATATAGTGTCGATATGTCTTACACATTCATTTATTGCTATTTAAATTGATGTAAAATTTTCGATAACATTTATTGTGGATAAGATATTTCCATATATCCTCGAATTATTAAGAGAACTCGTGAATTTGACAGACAAATGGCGTAAAAATTATATTGCTATGTGATACAGGAAGTTATATATTTCTCCAGATCAGTAAATTGTCGCTGAGTGCCGTATTAGCTCAAAGTCGCTGAAATTATTTTATTGTAATACGTTACTCGTTAATAATTTTGTACGTAAATAATCAAAAAACTTGGTTTTTTAAATTTCTTACTCATTTAATGACTTAATATTAAACAATTTTATATAGAAAGGTGAAGTAAATTTAAAGTCCAGTTCTGAAATTTATACCAACTGATAAAAGTTATATAAACCAGAATTACTCAGATCTGTCCCTAATCTCATATATTATTCCTAAGTTAATTCAGTACGTTGACTATATATTTTCTTAAATAAATCTCCGTATCCTGAGCCTATTCACTATTCCTAGCTTTGATGATCGCCCAAAGTTCCATCGAATCGAATGTCGTATTATAACAAACCCATGGTATGTGAAGTTAAATCAAAGCTAGAAAAAAATCGGGACATTTATTACATTTTGGAGTGCTTGATAATATGACATAATAACAATAATTATTCTCATTTCTGTTGATAGTCTCCGATAAAGGAGTTCAGGATTGTCCTGTTGGGTATCGTCATTCATCATTGCTGTTCTTGCTACTCGGGTTCTGGCTCTGCCTCAAGTTCAGCATTCGTATCATTGTTATTGTCAGTACGCCTGATCTCACTTTCACTTTGATGTTATTAAGCCGTGTTACAGGAATAAGGCTGTTTCGGAGAATAACTCTGTATTGGTCAGCTATTCTCTGTTGTGACACTTGTATTTGTGGATACTCCTTGCAGAATTCGGCGTGTAGTTGTTGCCTGTAGACGATCATATGTCGTCCTATATGAGTTATCATGTAAAAAATGCGCATTATTGACTTATTCATGGGTATAGTTCATTTCATGCGTTGTCTTGATCATCCTGCTTGAGTGAGCTCTGGTTGAGGTTCTCGCACAGCGTCTTCGGGGTGGAGCTCTTGGAATTGTTTGGTCCTCGTGCTGATATAGTTGTTGTTGTTGCTGTTATTTGGTTGTTCTTCAACCTCGGGGTCTGGCTGTAGCGCAGGTTCTACAATTTGGTCATTATTATTGTCAGTGCTTCTTATCTCTCGTTCGATTTCCGTTTTGATGATGTTAAGTCGCGCTTCGAAGATTAATTAATTTCAGAGAATAGCTCTGCATTAGTTTGCTGTTCACTGTTGTGACACGTGTAGTTGTGGATATTCCCTACAAAATTCAGCATGAACCTGTTGTCTATAGCCGATCGTTTCTCATCCTAGTTGAGTCACCCTATAAAAAATGCGCATTATTGTTTCATTCATAGATGTTGTCCATTTCATGAGCTGTCTTGAAAGTGCCGCCTGAGAAAGCGTTGGCTAAGGTTTCTGCGCAGCACCTTTGGTGGGTAGAGCTCTAGCTGTTGTTTGGCTCTTATGTTTGCTGGGCTGTAGCTTTTTGTTCGACAGGGGTCCGTTCCCTCAACACCCTGCCACTTAAAGGATAATTATAAGAATAGCCTTCGACCTGCGTTCGTATATAGCAAAGCTCGTTATTATTGATGCATATTCCTGTATTAATGATAAGGAGCTTTGTTATATGTGTTCCTTGTTCTAATATTACACAGTAATGAGAATAATAAAAATAAGTTTAGAGTGAATAACCTTCAATCATAGTTGAAAATTTCCAATCCCAAGTCAATCTTTGCCGTTATGACACTAACATGACTGTATGAATATCAATAAGGTAGATAACGAACAGCTAAAATCTCTATTATCAAGCTCAAGATGTAATTTTAGGAATTCTATAACGTGACATTATTTTTACATGCTATTTTTTACCGTGACTTTATTAATTGCACACCCTTGGTAGAAAATATTGTCATCCCGAAGCGCAAAACTTTCTAAAACTTTTACAACAGCTGTCTAAACATGTCCAAACGTTAGTATACAGTCATTTGTAATTTCATAAATAAATAAAAAAGTCAAAAAAATTTAGTAATGCCAATTTTTATACTCGTTTGGAAAATCACAAAGTATAAAAAAATACCAAACAAAGACTGTCATACAATACGACGTATGTTTCATTTTTAAGATTCCATTAAAAAAGACTCTTCTAATTTCATTATGTCCATCTGCCCGCCTGTATATCACAGCATTGTAACTTCGTTAGTTTTCCTTCTTCTGAAGCGAAAAGTAATGTTCCTTGGCGGATATTTTTTCTCACTTACTGGTTTTCCAGCAGGAAAAATACAAGGAAATAATGAAGAATAGAAGAAAAAGGTAACTTTTATTTTATATGTCTAAAAACACAGCTTATACAATTATAATATTGGTTGGGTTCGTAACCTTAGATACGAGATAGTAGTTATTATTGATTGATATTATTATAGTTTACGTTTGATGCAATATTTTACGTAAATTCTCTGCTGAACACTTCCACTGACCATTGACATGGCCTGATAATAGGGAAGTACCTACCTACGTTAATATTTTGCATACGTAAGATGTGCCTCTAACTCCAAACTGCCTCGTACTTACTGAACGTATTTTGATTTTGTTTAAGATTTGATTAACAAGAACTTATTGAGATTTGCAGGCCCCCAGGAACAGAGGCCCGGAGCGAGCCACCCCCTTTGTACTCCTTAGTTCACCACTAATCGATTGATTATTTTGTCTATATTTAATGGTATGTCCCAGTGTATGAGCATGCGGGCTAATCCATCTATCGATTGATATTATTATAGTTTACGTTTGATGCAATATTTTACGTAAATTCTCTGCTGAACACTTCCACTGACCATTGCCATGGCCTGATAATAGGGAAGTACCTACCTACGTTAATATTTTGCATACGTAAGATGTGCCTCTAACTCCAAACTGCCTCGTACTTACTGAACGTATTTTGGTTTTGTTTAAGATTTGATTAACAAGAACTTATTGAGATTTGCAGGCCCCCAGGAACAGAGGCCCGGAGCGAGCCACCCCCTTTGCACTCCTTAGTTCACCACTAATCGATCGATTATTTTGTCTATATTTAATGGTATGTCCCAGTGTATGAGCATGCGGGCTAATCCATCCATCGGTCTTTTGACATATTTGATCTAAGCCACGTTTTCATTCGTTTCAGCGATAAGAATGTTCGCTCTGCACTCGAAAACTAATAGTTTTACTTCCAGTCTTTTTCTTATTCTATTCATATTTGATAAAAATGATCAAAGAAATATAATATAATACTATTTGAACTAGCAAGTTGAATATTTGTTTATAATTGTCACTCAAATAAACTTAGCAGTTTGTTGACGCTCAGTACAAAATACGAAAATAATTGCGTCAGAGTCTCTTCCGTGCACATATACATACTTACTCTCACGACTGAGACTGCACGCAAGCTTTTGTTTTTCCTGCAATTTTAAGTAAAAGAGTCCACGACATGTGTACTGCATGAGATCAACAACTCAACTAAATATATTTTGTCGGTAAAAACAAATCGTCAAGAAATGCAAACGCGAGTTGGAGAAAATTTACCGACACAATAATTAACAACTTTTCAGCTTGTATTCACTTGATCGCTCTATTATTCTTTAACATTTTGACCTGTGAATTCGTTTATTCTTTGTCTCTAATTCATAGACCGTAAGCAACAAAAATCATTCTCATAAAATGATGAAGTACGCAAAATGAATATAAGATGAAAGTGCGTCCCATGCTTTGGAGCATGAAATTGAATAGTACATTTCGATACTACCATAAAAAATTTGATTTTCTATGAATGTGTGACACTTATATGTGCAAAGTTGAGTTTTGAACCAGCTACATTAAAAAAATACATTACTTTACAGCATGTAAATGATTCCTCCAGTGGGGCAATTCACATTTGAGAATGTTTATTCTTTAGTCATTTAGTCGTGTGGTGATTTTTTGCAAGCTTGTTCTTGTTCAAATGATATCCATATTATGCCAGATACACATACGAGGGCGGTCCGATAAGTAATTAGCCTACATAAGAAACGAAAATTTTGGAAAAGTGGTGATTTATTTCTCAACATAGTCTCCTTTTAGCTCGATACACTTGACCCAACTTCTTTAATCCGTCTGAAAAATACGTTTTCTGGAGGTCTGCAAAGTAGTCCTCCGTGGCGGCGATAACCTCCTCATTCGGCGAGTGACTTTTTCAAGTTTGGAAACAAAAAGAAGTTGCACGGGGCCAAATCTGGAGAATACGGTGGATAGGGTAGTAGTTCGTAGCGCAATTCGACCAATTTAGCCGTGGCGATTGCAGAGGTGTGAGCCGGTGCTTTGTCATGGTGGAAGAGCACTTTTTTCTTCGCCAAATGGGGCGGTTTTTCTGCAATTCAGCGTCGAATCGGCCCAACAATTCGGCATAGTGGAGCCCTATGATCGTTTTGCCCTTCTCCAGGTAGCCGATGTAGATCACATCGTGCGAATTCCAAAAAACGGTGGCCATCACCTTTCCGGCCGATAGGACAGTCTTCGCCTTCTTCGGAGCACGCTCGCCGGGTGAAATCCACTGTTTCGACTGTTCCTTGGTCTCTGGTGTGTATCAGTGGATCCATGTTTCGTCGACGGTCACGAAACGATGCAGAAACTCCTTGGATTGCGCTTAAACAGCGCCAAACACTACTCAGAAGTGGAGGATATTACCCACGCGGTCTTTTGAGATGCCTACTGTCTCAGCTATCTCGCGCACCTTCAATCGGTGGTCTGCTAATACGAGATCGTGGATTTTTGTTACGTTATCCTCCATGGTAGCCGTTTTCGGGGCACCTGTGCGTGGCTCATCAAAAACCGACGTGCGACCACGTTGAAACTCGTTAAACCAATTTTTATACGATCGCCATCGAAGGAGAAGAGTCACTGTACACCGCATCCAAGTGCTCTTTGATTTCGCTGCGCGATTTCCCTTCCAAAAACAAGAATCGAATCACCGACCGATATTGCTCTTTTTCCATTTTTCTAAAATCGGTGGACACGCCCGCTTCCACACGCGGTCAAAACAAAACTGCGAGTTCGATTCGGTTGAAATTTTGACAGTAGCCGCCTACGAGAATGTACCACACGATAGTAAATTTCTCTTGCGATAGTGGCGCCATCGGGCGGTGAGGCTAAGTACCTATAGGACCGCCCTCGTATATTAGATGTTCTGAATGTAGAGTATTTACTTTTATGAGCTGGGGTTTCTTAAAAAGACATAAAATATGAACTCTTTGTCCCGTTCTATACGAATATGTGGTTTTAAAGCTTGAATCTCTTGAGTATTGTCCCCACCGCTCTCCCTTAGATCCGCCCCTGATCCTGATTAAGACGACTACAGTGTTTGGGGTCTTCTTATAGTATTCGTGAATTAAAATCAGGTCGAAACCTGCGTTCAGCAAACTATTAAATACTTTTCATATATTGTTATCAATTACTACGGAATTCTAACGTTATGCGTGTCTAACATGCAATGGACCAGTGTTTATTTTATTACCTACGACAAAAATAACATTTTTCCCATTTATCTAAACCATAAAACTAAATTATATTTTTAATATCTATTTCGGAACAAAATGTATAATTTTAACGCAATTACACTCGATCAATCTTCAATCTTAAGCCAAAAGTCCTTTTAAGAATTAATTAATTATAAAATTAATCCCTTTGATACACAGACAAACATTCTTTAATGAGCTTTTGTTATGTTTCCTTTGATAAAACAAAAAAGATAAATTGATTACAAATAACCCTTTGTAGTGTTTGTGTTTTGAAAGGACTTATGATAGAAACGTTTTATAGGTATTTACACCAATCATTCTGTTCAAAAAGGAGATTTCACACATAAATCTTTAACAAAAATTTTTTGGGTTCGAGTTGAGAGGAGGGGCATATCTAAGCATACATGTGGAAGACGTGCAACTAGTTTTACTTCTGGATAAATAAATGATGTTTAAAAAACTCTGTTAGAAACTATTGCAAAATTTATTAAGGTTTATCAGTTGCTGCAAAAATAACATTTTTTGCAGTTACACCGATATATAATAACCCTGCTTTGAAGTATAAAGACTCAAATTAAAGATTTTTTATATACATTCAGCTTTAGCATTTAATATTTCTTCTACGATGCAAATGGAAAATTTGACAGGCGAACAATTGAATTTTTCATGTATCCAGAAAAAAAACTGAGTGTACGTATTGGTACATTTATGCTTAAATATACCATTCTCCCCCAGGCGCGGATCCAAGGGGGGGGGCAGTGGGGGCGATCGCCCCCCACAAGAGCTTTGAGTTTAGGAAAATGGACCCGATTTTTCCTCTTATTATATAGTTTATTCAAGAACTAGAGAGAGTAATAAATCATTTTTTACCCTTTTTCTCTTCGCAAACTACCTGTGTTCTTTAGTCCGGTATTTTTAGCAAAATTTGTTAGACACATATATTTTTCATAGGAATGGGTTAGAAATTTTATAATCAAAAATACCGGTCTATAATAATAGACTAAAACGTAGGCTTATTCTCTCAAAAAATTCTAAGTTATAATTTAAATATTTACAAAATATCCATTGTAAAAAATACAAAAAGTTAAACATATATAAAAAAATAAATTCGTCCATATAACAATAAAATATTTTTGAGGCTATCGGTCATTTTATTATTAATTAAAAACATTTTTAGGGTATTTGACGTTTCAGTTTATTTATTTCTTAAACCATCTGCAGAATTACAATTAAACACTAAAAATGGATTCAAATGTAATTACTTTTTTTTATGTTATAATTAAAATTAGACCTACTTATTTTTATTTCTATTGTACTGATATCTTAATTAAATTTACTTTTATATATGGAAATACGATAGCCCCAAAAAAATAAGATAAACATGTTAATTCTACACGCTTAAGAAACAGACACAAACACAACAATAAAATAATAAAAAACTTACGGCTAATTAGAATTAAATATATATAAAATTAAAGAGTGGGACACACTAAAATAAAAAAACATATAAACAACATTAAACAATAAAATACAACAAAAACAAAAATTTAAATAATAAATTGTGTTTACACTAGTAAACATTACGTATCTAATTCCTAATCAAAGTCAGTGAAACTATCTTCGCTAAAATTAATTATAATTGGTTCCTCTATCTCACCGATTATGAGATCGAGTTCTCACATTTTGTTTTATTCTTTTATTATATGGATTTTCCCAATTTTCCGCAGTAACTTTATTCAAAAAAAACTTTCAAAAGTTTAGTTAAATTACTAATTTTATTAATTCTGTTATTTCTAGTAACTCTACCTTTTACTTGAGAGAGATATTTACGTCTCCAACGGACAGTTTCCGGACGATTTATAAGAACAGATTTTCTATCTGGTTTTTCTCAGCAAAAATTAAGTTCTCTGAGCAATTTCCAGAGATCAGTTCTTTTAATTTCAGGTAAATCGCGATCTTCAATGATTTTAGTTAGAATTTTGTAGATGGTTGGAATCTGCTTCTCATGATAAAATGTATGTATAACCCCTTTAATTGCAGTTTTCATCTCTTCTTCCAACGACGTTTTTCGTTTGTCTGTGATCGAATGTGGCTTGGGAGTACTAACAATTCCAGTCGTTTTTTCTCCTTCAGTATTCGGTACATAGTAGATTTTCCAACTCCTGTCATGTTGGAACATATCTCAACAGAGCTTTTAACATTATTATCTAGATATTGATATCTTAAGGCTTCATAAACATTCATCGTAATAAGTTTTTCGTTGAGGAAAAAAAGCCCTGGTTTACCGATTTTGGAATAAATATAGAGGTGAAAGCCATATCTTTTGGGTATCTCACTAATTTCAAATAATATATAAAAACAAGTGCAAACAAGATAAATCATTAAGAAAAAACTGTAAGTTGTACTTTGCTCACTGACAGAAATAAAATTAAACTATCAGAAATTCTATGTTGCAGTAAATTTATAAATATATTTAAATAGAATGAAATATAATTAGATTTACGGCAGTTCTCAGCTACCTGCGGCACTGGAGCAGGTACGTTACGAGTTTCGGTAACAGTTTTATTACTCTCTCTAGTTCTTGAATATAGTATAGGAGTCTGTATGCTTGCGATCGCCCTCCCCCTCCTAAAAACTTTGAGTTCAGGAAAATAGAACCCATTCTGCCCTTTATTATTAGGAATGAGTATGCTGCTTACATCCCCCCCCCCCGTTGACAACTTGTTTTTCTTGCCATACTTTACTTTTGTGATATCACCGCCCCCCCCCCCCAAAGAGAGAGGCTGGATCCGCCCCTGTTCTCTCCTCTACAATCCAAATTTTTACAATTTAATAGAAATTCAAAAGGTCACTTCAAGTTTTAAAACGAGCTTTAAAATATAAATACATTTTATGCATGCTTTTAAGATATGTAACGAGATGAGCCTGAACTTAAAAGTTGCACAAAAATACCACCTACAAGATATAAAAAAAATCGTCAATCACAATCATGATTGTTGAGAAATTCTACTGGTCTTTAAGTAAAAACTTTTATTTTTTTATAACGTTTTAGTCCTTATTTTGTACCTAATCGGTCTGTTTCTTTTCATATATCATAGTAAAAGTCTAGAACAATGCATTGTGTTTGTGAGGCTCTCTAATAGTTGTGTGATTGATCTATTAATTTCCAGAAAAAAATCATACAAGGGAAACTTTTAACTATAATATTAAAAATAACCTTCAATTTAATATACGTTCTTTAATCGAATTTAATGATTTTGTACCTTAAATCGTGAACAAGTTACAGGTACTTTGAAATTAAAGCTTCGTACATTAAATTTAATTGAATGTTACTTTAAATTTCAATAAAGCAACTGAAAACAACCAAATTTTAGTTCAAAATCATGGTTCTTGGGTTTAGACCGCGTCAAATTGGAATTATTATCCGACGTTTCGCCTACGATTGCACGAGGCATCTTCAGGGATCCCAATGCGAATAAGGTAAAATTTTCAACCTACCATATTGGATCCGCCATATTAAATTTCAAAAAAATAATTTTAACTTCTTAATCTGATTTAAATCTAAACCCTTCAGAGCCCCCTAGTACCAATTTTGATGAAATCAGGAAATTTAAAAGTTTTTAGACCATCAATATTGCATCTGACATATTAAAATTTTCTTAAATTATTCATTGATATTCGCTATTTCATCCTCAAAGACGATTAGTTCCACCTTCGAACAAAATCAAAGAATGTAAAATTTTTAGTTTGCTATGTTGGATTCACCATATTGAATCCTGAAAAAATAGTTTTAAATTCATAATTTACACCCTCAAGAAGCCCTACATCAGTTTTGGAGAAAATCAAAAAATGAATCCGCCAGAGTGAGTTTATCAAAAAATAATTTAAATTCGAAATTAACACTAACAAAAATCCCCCAATACTGATTTTAGACAAAATCGAGAGATCTAGAATCTTTAATCCGCCATCTTGGATCCGCCATATTTATTGTTTTTTTAATAATTTCCCAAAAACTTCCCCATATCAATTGTGAAAAAAAAATCGGAGAAAATTATTTTTATCCACCATATTGAATTTTTTAAAAATAATTTGAGATTCATTATGTGCCACCCCGAAAACTCCCCCCATACCAGTTTTGGAGAAAAATCGGTCAAAATTGATTTTTTTCGTCCGCCATATTGGGATGCGCCATATGAATTTTTTAAAAAATAATTTTAGATTCGTTATGTGTGACCCCGAAAACTGCCTCTTACCTATTTTGGAGAAAATCGGACAAAATTGATTTTTTGTCCGCCATATTGGATTTACCAAATTGAATTTTATAAAAATATTTTGGATTCGTTATGTGCGACTCCGAAAACTTCCCCATACCAATTTTGGAGAAAATCGGACAAAATTAAATTTTTCTGACCTCCATATTGGATCCGCCATTTTGAATTTTAAAAAAATAACTTCAGATTCGTTGTGTACGACCCCGAAAATTCTCCCTACCAATTTTCGAAAAAAATCGGACAAAACCAATTTTTTTTTCCGCCATATTGTCAGCGCCATCTTGAATTTTACTGCACCAATTTCGTCCAAAAAAATATGGGACCATCGCAGCAACTTCCTGAACATAAAGTAAAAAATTTCATTCAAATCGGTGCCGCTGTTCCGGAGTAATCGTGTACATACATACATATATATATATATATATATATATATATATATATATATACTATATATATATATATATATATGTATATATATATATATATATATATATATATATATATATATATATATATATATATAAATATATATATATATACGCGACGAATTGAGAACCTCCTTCTTTTAGAAGTTAAATGATATAACACATTTCACTATTACTTGCGCATTTACGCCTAAATTTGCCCTCTCCCCTTTTTAAAAGCCAAACCTTTCATATTTATGACAAACGTTATTTTCAGATTCCAAAAAATATAGCCTGGGATAATTTTTCAAAAACTTAACCTTTCCCATTTGCTATCTTTTATTAATTTTGTACGTTAAGTGAAAAAGTCATTTAAAATTAATTCGAAGTGGTATGCTATTTGTTGGTTATATAACCTTTAATTTCATATCTATTTATTTTCGGTTTAGAGTGTCCTTGTACAGTGCTAAATAAATAAGCATAAATAAGGAAACCTACAATTACTAAATTAATTGCGATACAAAACAGTTGTTAAATTTATTTTATTTTTTAATGATTATTTTGATGTCGTCTTCATTTAAAATACTTCATTCTAGTGTCAATTGGTCACTAAAACTTTAAAAATATTCATTTTATAGTTCCATTTATTTCCGGAGACCTTACCTGGTTATCACTTCACGAATTCATCTAAAATATTGTGAGGTCTGTAGGCCAATTTATGCGCAGAAATCTATTAAAAATGTAGTTAAACCACATAATAAATAATTTATTTGTGATTAAGCAGTTTATAACAGCTCTAATAAGAAAACCAGATCTTCTGTTAATTCCATTTTAACGGGAAATTTTAGTCACTGCCGTACTTTTTTCCCACGAACTTGACATATAAAATTGGAGCGCTCTTGTATGATATCTCCCTTATCACAAAATGACCATAATATTGGTCTTAGCAACAATCAATTTCCAAACTTTTATTATACAGGTGAAAGTGTATTCTTGACATTGACTGAATAATTTTCATTTTGATAGGAATTCATTTTTTTTTTGCTTTTTATATAACTAGGAACTTCAAATAGGACCGTTAATTTTCACCGGTTTTTTGTTAGTATTTTAAATAAGTGTCACGCTTGATCGTAGGACGTGCATAAATAACATTTTAAGCCAATCTTAAGAGATCTTGTCTTGACTCATATACTATCAGGATACCGACCATGCCATCAAACTAAAAGCTATTCGTAGTGATATTTTGTTATGCTTTCCATTCCCTAGTACGATTCATTATTTTGTTACAAATAATTAAAACCAAAAATTGCGTTTTTTTTCTCGTTTTTTGCATAGAAAATCAAAACTAATGAGGCAATCTCGATGCTGTTAAAAAGTAAATTATACAGGAAAAGAATACCAACAAAATGAGCCCTGGATCGACTCAACTAGATAATTAATAACAGAAAATTCAGCGATTTTTCAAAAATTCACATCTCTGTTAGTCTATCTACTGAAAATATATATATATATATATATATATATATATATATATATATATATATATATATATATATATATATATATATATATATTAATCGACTTCTAAAAGAAGGAGGTTCTTAATTCGTTGACTATGTATTTGTACCCCGATTACTCCGCAACGGCGGCACCGATTTGAATGAAATTTTTTACGTTATGTTCAAGAAGTTGCTGCGGTGGTCCCATATTTTTTTGGATGAAATTGGTGCAGTAAAATCCAAGATTTTGTCCGATTTTCTTCAAAATTGGTATGGGGGAATTTTCGGGGTCGTATACAACGAATCAGAAATTATTTTTAAAAAATTCAATATGGCGAACAAAAAAATTTAATTGTGCCTGATTTTCTCCAAAATTGGTGCGGGGAGTTTTCGGTATCGCACATAACGAATTCAAAATTTAAAAAAAAAATCAATATGGCGGATCCAATATGCCGGACAAAAAAAAATTAATTTTCTCCAAAATTGGTGAGGGGGAGTTTTCGGGCTCGTAGATAACGGATCTAAAATTATTTTAGAAAAATTCAATATGGCGGATCTAATATGGCAGACGAAAAAATGAATTTTGCCCGATTTTTTCCAAAATTGGTATGGGGAAGTTTTCGAGATCGCATATAACGAATCTGAAATTATTTTTAAAATATAGCGTATCCAATATGGTGGAATAAAAATTATATAACAAACTCTCCCATAACAATTTTTTAAAAATTGATATGGGGGAGTTTTGGGATAGCACATTCCGAAGCTGAAATTATTTTAAAAAAATTAAATATGGCGGATCCAAGATGGCGGAACTTTTCAACTGTGAAATTACTTCTTCAACCGTGTTTTGTTGTATTTGCCAAAAAGAGAGTTCAGGCGCACATACATGAATAATTTATGAACAGATCTTGTATGTTGTGTACGTCGACAGCAAACTTAGTACAGACGATGAAGGCTTCGGAAGTAAAGATACATCCATTCCTTGTACACAGACAGAATTTATAATTATGAACAAAAAAAGGCTATTGAAGATCTTCCAGCACAGGCTAATGTTATGAAATAATTATTTGAATAAAAATTTCTCCCAATGGCGATTAGAAAAACTGTAACCATACCTATTCCCAGCTTCGATAGAGTCAAGGGAGATGCTCGAAATGTTTTAGGCATAATGCAAGATACGAAAGTATATAATTTATACAGAGTAGGAATGAAATACAGAAAAATAAACACATTTTTTGCTAGAAACTAGAATACCAAGAATACAAAGAGAAATTACTTAATTTTAAAGATGTGCCCGACCTCCAGCTGTCGTTAAGGGAGATCGGTACAAAATATTCTAAGTTTGGGGGCCATGGTTTCACAACATGCCGCTATAATAAAAAGTGCTCTTCGAAATTGTGTAAATGTAAAAGATCAAAAGTATTGTGCAACTCAAAATTTCACAAAGCATCATCTTGTTAAAATAAAGAGTAATTTTTTTATTAATATTGTTATAATATTAATTCATTCTTATAATATTGAAACAATAAACATTAAATTTAGAAAATATGGTTTTATTATACCTAAATCTAACAAACAAATACATTTCTATACGTAAATTAAGTTTGACGGGTCACCCGATTTCATCAAATTGAGTTTCTGCGTTTGACTGTCCAAGTTGATCTTAGACATAAATTTGTTAATCAAAGTCGAAACACACTTTGATATAACACACACACACACACATAAATATATATATATATATATATATATATATATATATATATATATATATATATATATATACAGGGTGTCCAAGATAAGGATCCTAACCATGGGGATCTCGGAAACAGTTGGAGATACGAGGTCGGTTAAATTAGAGAAAAGTTGCACAATTTAGTGCTAAATTAAACGCAATTTAAAAATTTTTAAAATTCAAAATACTTCCGGAGATTTCCGGAAAAAACCGAATTTTGGCAAAATCGTTTTTAATTTTTGTAGGCTTTATTTAAAGAGATATCAAAAAATAAAAGGTAGATTCTTCTTGCCACTTTTTATTTTTTATAATTTGGTCTAAACAAAATTTAAATCCGACGTTTCGTTTCTGAGATACCATCATGAACTTTCATTTTTTATATGGAACAAAAAAAAGTATCCCATGTATTTGATAGCATTTTTTATTACAAATTCAACGGTGTATCACACTTGCATATCAAGTGTGTAGTTCATTGGCTTTTATAAAACTGATATACCTTTCTCTCTCGCTCTCATGGAGCTCTTATGGAAAGTACTTGAACTACGTATTCGATATGCAAGGGTGATACATCGTTGAATTTGTAATAAAAAATGCTATCAAATACATGGGATACTTTTTTTTTGTTCCATATAAAAAATGAAAGTTCATGATGGTATCTCAGAAACGAAACGTCGGATTTAAATTTTGTTTAGACCATATTATAAAAAATAAAAAGTGGCAATGAGAATCTACCTTTTATTTTCTGATATCTCTTTAAATAAAGCCTGCAAAAATTAAAAACGATTTTGCCAAATTTCGTTTTTTTCCGGAAATCTCCGGAAGTGTTTGAAATTTTTAAATTTTTTTAACTGCGTTTAATTTAGCACTAAATTGCGCAACTTTTCTCTAATTTAACCGACCTCGTATCTCCAACTGTTTCCGAGATCCCCATGCTTAGGATCCTTATCTTGGACACCCTGTATATATATTACACCTAATATTGGTGATGATAAATATTATTATTGTTCTAACAGGTTAATATAGCAATTTATTAATTTAATTATTTTTATTTTAAGAAAAGTTAGGTTATTATGGGATGCTAGTTTCCAATATCTACGAAAAATTTAAAAGCTTTCTACTGCCTTATCAAACATAAATACCTTGTTATGTTTTCTTTTACTTGGTCCCAATATATTATAAAACATAATTTCAGTTTTTTTTTATTTATTTTCTTCTTTGAAAAAACTACCAAATCTCCAAAAATATTTTTTGTTGTCGTTTCCTATAAAGTAAGGAAATGACAAAATATTATCTAAAGTCTCGTTCCACTATTTTCTTCTTAGTTCAATTCCAATTATCTTATATTCTTCTTATCACAATATATCGTATTTGTTGTTGTCTGAGGGTTGAACAATTACTTTACAGGACAAAACATGGAAATTTTTCGGAGCTTAAGAAACGCAGTGCTTTCAGCAAACGGATAAATCCAATTCTTCGAAATTCCTACGCATTGGCTTTTTATAATCGGCCAAAACATAAGAAATTTTTGCAATATGATTGGTCAGATTTTTGACACCTGGCAACTTGATCAATCTAAATACCTTGAAAAATTGGATTTTTTAATTTTACCAATTTTGACTAGAATTTTCATGTTTTTATTAACATATTGACCACTGAGCATTATTAAGCTTGCAATAAATAAACTTTAGAGTTTTCTTGACATTTTGATATATGTAAAAGCCACTTTGGCATATTATTTATATATAAAAATTGATAAAAATTAAGACTTTGCACATTGAAATTAATGACAATTTTACTCTAATTGTGATCGAAAAAACTCTAAAATGTTGATTATTGCTTTTGATATTGTTACCCTATTATTTAGCATAATTTTCTTAATATATTAGTACTAAAATTGGTTAAAATACTCTTAAATTTACCTTATAAACTAATTAAATCTATCTTACATTCTACAGTTTTACATTAATTATGGATTTAATTTCTACATAATTTTTTTCATAATTCTTAAAACTAAAACGTTCTTATATTTCGTACATTAATGTTTGTTTATCACTTTTCAGGGTGTTTTTGTCTTAATTCTGGACTAATTTTTCCACTACACGTACTTTTGTGTCTTGTGAGTGATTGTTTTGTTGGGACCAACTACGCACTGTTACACTTTATTATTAGTTTTTTAAAAGCATCCACACTCTTTTTGTTCATTCAAATATATATCTTTTTTTGTATTAACACTTCCTCTAATTAGTTCAATATTTTTAACATAGTTTTTTAATGGATTTTAGTTTTTATCGAGAAAAATATGTCATATTTTTGAAGAATATATCAATTCTCAATTAATTTATCTAGTCAAGAAATTTTGGAATTTATTATCTGTTTCTTAAGACTATATCTATTATATACTCTAAAAATTAAACAAAACATCTTGTCCTATCCTTGAATCTAATTTTGTCCTATTCTAAACCAAATTTACTGGCATATTAACCATTAAAATACTTTATTTAACCCTTCTGTGTCTGATTTCATCTTTATTTATCTCAAATAAAACTGAGACCGAGTACTTATTTATAATATATATATATATATATATATATATATATATATATATATATATATATATATATATATGTAGCATGGTTAACACATGTACAGGGTGAGTCAACGATTGGATGAAGTAGGTTTGTGCCTTTTCGGTGAAATTAACAAAGAAACTATATTTATTGTTTGATACAGTTTATTTTTACGCAGATTTTAAAAATATTTAGGACTCTACAGGGTGAGCCAAAAAACTAGGACAGCATAAAGTTGTATTTTTTTAAATAGAACACCCTATATACGAATCGTATTTTCGATTTAGCTTATAATTTTAAATCTTTTTTATTAAGGGTTTATTATAACAAAACTTTATAGTTTCTGAGATAATTAAGTTTAAAGAAAAAAAGTCACATTTTCAAGCATCAATTCAATCCTAAATAACGTTTTCAATTTTGTGACAAATATATTCAAATTTAGAATTTAGCAAGGCCAAGGACAAGTTAACATAATTTTTACCTAATATTTGCAATAAAAGCTACAGGGTGTTGAACACATCGGCTCAAATTTGAACAAGTTTAAATGAATAAATATCTTTTTTTTTAAATGGTACACCCTGTATATTTTCATGTTATTTAATAGAGTAATAAAAACCCTAAAAGTTTTGTTCAATATATCCTATACCTATTTAAAATAGTTTTTGAGATATTTCAGTTTTTCTTATTTTCCATACTTTTTTACAGAAATAGTCTTCATTATCATAGTAGCCATGTAAAATAATAAAAAGAAACTACAGAAACAAACAGAATGTGGTTAAATATGATGAAATACATTATTCGTTATATTACAACGGCAATAGTTTAATTAAACATAATGTGAAAAAATTAACACAACAATAACGACAACGCAAATACATATTTACTTTTATACTAAATTGAAACAAAAAAATTACCTATTAAATACTGAGATTAATTATTTCTTTTTAATAAGTGTTCGAATAAACGACCCTCTTGTGCAATGCACAAATTTAGTCTTTTTGCAGATTTTCTCGGACCCTGGACAAAATTAGTGGCGTTATTGTTCTACAGGTATCCCTAATCCTGTTTCGCATATCTTCGACTGTTGTTGGTGGATTAACATACACCTTATTTTTAATATAACCCCATAGGAAGAAATTTAATGGGGTGATGTCGCAAGACCTTGGTGGCCACTCAATGAAACCCCCACGTCCAATCCATTTTTGCGGATATCGTTGGTCCAAAAACGCACGAACTTCACGATGGTAATGCGGAGGCGCACCATCGTGCTGGAACCACATACTGTCCAGCTCATCCCTATCGAGACCTTGAAGCAGTTGGGGTAGTTCTTCTTGTAGAAAGTTCAGGTAACTATGGCCATTTAGTGGTTCATTAAAAAGTGGGGTCCAATAATTCGATTATGATGAATACCACACCAAACATTTAATGACCAGTGGTGTTGATGTTGCACCTCTCTAATCCAAAATGGGTTTTCTGTGGCATAATAATGCATGTTGCGTCTATTTACGGCACCGTTACTTCTAAAAGTAGCTTCATCACTAAACATTACCTTGCATAATAAATTTGGATTTAATTGAATCTCCGCATTTATTGTACGACAAAAGTTTACACGAGGGTATTAGGCTGGCGTCGATCAGGATACTTCATTTTATAAATTCTTTGAGCAAGAAGGCAATTTTTTTGAGCCTCTCCTATTGTATAAATCATATCTATTAAGTCATTCTTTGGAAAATTCATTTTACAATATAAGATGAATGCAAAAAAAAAAACAAACTACACTACATAAAAACCAAAAGAAGCGATTGCGGTTATAAATTTGACACACAGAAAAATGTTCTTTTACATTGTTTTTGCCATGGCTACTATGATAATGAAGACTATTTCTGTAAAAAACTATGGAAAATAAGAAAAACTGAAATATCTCAAGAACTATTATAAATAGGTATAGGATATATTGAACAAAACTTTTAGGGTTTTTATTACTCTATTAAATAACATGAAAATATACAGGGTGTACCATTTAAAAAAAAAAGATATTTATTCATTTAAACTTGTTCAAATTTGAGCCGATGTGTTCAACACCCTGTAGCTTTTATTGCAAATATTAGGTAAAAATTATGTTAACTTGTCCTTGGCCTTGCTAAAATCCAAATTTAAATATATTTGTCACAAAATTGAAAACGTTATTTAGGATTGAATTGATGCTTGAAAATGTGACTTTTTTTCTTTAAACTTAATTATCTCAGAAACTATAAAGTTTTGTTATAGTAAACCCTTAATAAAAAAGATTTAAAATTATAAGCTACATCGAAAATACGATTCGTATATAGGGTGTTCTATTTAAAAAAATACAACTTTATGCTGTCCTAGTTTTTTAGCTCACCCTGTAGAGTGCTAAATATTTTTAAAATCTGCGTAAAAATAAACTGTATCAAACAATAAATATAGTTTCTTTGTTAATTTCACCGAAAAGGCACAAACCTACTTCATCCAATCGTTGACTCACCCTGTACATATTTTGGGGGAGGGAGGCTTCCGGATCCGCTCTTGGATCGTTACCGACAAAATTAATATTTTAACATGACGCATTCATGTCGAAATAAGAATCTGGCAGAGAATTCAATGCTGTTATACAATTATGGTCACGTAATGGCGACCAGCGAGGGGGGCAAAAATTATTTAAATGAGTGATCCAATTCATATGTCAAGTTCGTATTTTTACCTAATGTATTGCTTAATTTAAAGAATGAATTCATTCTCGTTAAATTACTGCCCAAATTTATATAAACGGTTAATAAGAAAACTGCGGAAAGCGTTACCTTAAATCTCTCGCGACGTGCGGCATATTTTATCTCTTAAAATTTAAGCAAATCTTGATAAATAATTTTTGTCCGTTTTTCAACATTAAGCAAGTGGGCGAAACAACTTAAGCTCGTTCTTTACGTAATCGTCAATTTAAATTTTCTGGGTGGGCGTTCACTTTATCGTATGCGCTGATCTAGTTTATTTAATAGGGTATTAAAGTTTGATTTAATTTGAATTAATTGTGTTCTAAGAGAATACGACGCTCCCAAATTTAGAAACAAATCTGATGGCTCCATTTTTTAGTGTGTGTGACAAAATGACTAGGTTTGTTTTGGCGATTTATAGTTAGCCTTAACTTAAATTGGTTTAAGAAGTTGATTTATTTTGAAAATTTTTTGTCTGTTCCTTTCAAACTATACGTGTGCAATACAAAAAACAAAATAAATCAACTTCTTAAACTCATTTGAATTAAGGGTAACTATAAATCGTCAAAACAAACCTAGTCATTTTGTCACACACAAAAAAAAATGGTGGCATGAGATTTGTTTTTAAATTTGGGAGCGTCGTATTCTCTTAGAACACAATTAATTCAAATTAAATCAATATATATATATATATATATATATATATATATATATATATATATATATATATTTGAATATATTCTTGGGTAATAGGTTGTAAAATAAATTTCAAAAGCATATATAGTTCAAGAGTATTGAACTAACAAGGGCACTCCAAAGTATGGAAAGACTCCGGGTCCGATAGATGGTGACAGCGCTGTTTCGTCCTAATATGGGACTCGTCAGGCCACCGCATTCGGACAAACCATCATCTCGCCTTTGCGTCCTATAAAGCTGAATTTAAAATTAATAAAATTTTTATAAAAAAATTGAACCGACTTCTAAAAGTGCGCTAAAAAGAGAAAAATAACTAGAAGTTTTTATATGAAATTGAAATTTTTGAAGTCGGCGCCAAACTATTTCCTGACACAATGTGATTCGCATAAACAGATTAAAAATACTTTATTTGTAATTGCTTTCTTACCATAATTTGTATATATTAGTAGTTATTTATTTCATTTAGAAACAATTTGGCGCCGACTTCAAAAATTTCAATTTCATATAAAAACTTCTAGTTATTTTTCTCTTTTTAGCGCACTTTTAGAAGTCGGTTCAATTTTTTTATAAAAATTTTATTTTTCGATTTTTAGTTTTGAATTCATTATGATATTCATAAATTATTTGAACTAAGTGCTAATCGAGAATAGTGTACTCCAAGGTGGCAAAAAAGTACCCATTTTATCCATAATTATAAATCACACTGAAATGAACCACTAAAAATTCTTTGATTCTTACAGTTCTCCAAATACCAATGAAATTGTGTCAAACGAATATTTAGTCTGTCATAGTAAATCTATCTTAAATTTCAGATTGGTAATATAGGCCCCAAAACCTTCCAATATTGATATTTAAAGAAAATAAATTAATTTTATCCACCATATTGGATACGCCATATTGAATTTTTTAAAAATAATTTCAGATTCTTTATGTGAGGCGCCGAAAACTTCCCAATGCCAATTTTGGAGAAAATCAGACAAAATTGATTTTTTCGTCCACCATATTGGATCCACTAAATTGAATTTTTGAAGAATTATTTTAGATTCGTCATATGCGACCCCGAAAACTCCCCCTTACCAATTTTGGAGAAAAACGGACAAAACTGATTTTTTTGTCGGCCATATTGGATCCCATATATTGAATTTTTTAAAAATTATTTTAGATTCATCATATCTGACCCCGAAAACTCCCCCGTACCAATTTTTGACAAAATCGGAAAAAATTGATTTTTTCGTCCGCCATATTGGATTCGCCATATTGAATTTTTTTAAAATAATATCAGATTCTTTATGTGCAACCTCGAAAACTCCCCCATACCAATTTTGGAGAAAATCGGACTAAATTAAATTTTTTTGTCCGCCATATTGGATCCGCCATTTTGAATTTTTTAAAAAGAATTTCAGATTCATTGGGTATAACTCCGAAAATTCCTCCATACCAATTTTGGAGAAAATCGGACAAAATTATTTTTTTTGGCCGCCATATTGTAAGCGCCATCTTGGATTTTACTGCACCAATTTTATCTAAAAAAATATGGGACTACCGCAGCAACTTCCTTTACATAACGTAAAAAATTTCATTCAAATCGGTGCAGCCGTTCCGGAGTAATCGGTGTACATACATAAAAAAAAAAAATACATAGTCGACGAATTGAGAACCTCCTTCTCTTAGAAGTCGGTTAAAAACAGCAAACATGACGACAAAGGCGACATCTTGACGATTCACTTGATAACAACGACGGTGAATTAAAACAGAAATCTATACAATACGAGTACACGAAACGCGGTGCCCAAAGAATAGGGGTCGCATTTTTGGGTACTAGGCAACCAGGCTTGCTGCTAATTTTGGCAACGAAAGCCACGGATTGCACCAAACGATCCACCTATGAGAGCATCCTTTAGTGTGTTTCAAAGCTAAATAAGTAAATAAATAAATAGATAAGTTATTGTCCGTGTAATATAAAAATTTTGTTAATTTGTGTGGTTCTTGTGTTATCAAGTGAACTATCGAGATGCCGCCTTTGTCGTCCTGTTTGCTGTTTTTAATTTTAAATTCAGCTTTATAGGATGCAAAGGCGAGATTATGGTTTGTACCGAATGCGGTGGCCTAACGAGTCCCATATTAGGACGAAACAGCGCTGTCGCCTTCTGTCGGACCCAGAGTCTTTCCATACTTTGGAGTACTCCGCACTTTTTAACACGAGAATAATTCAGATTGACAAATTTCACGTCCGCTAAGCCAAGATTTTATTTTATTTTTCTTTTTATATTACACGGACAATAACTTATCTATTATATATATATATATATATATATATATATATATATATATATATATATATAAACACACTCCAAAGACAAAAGTTAATGGACGACAGCACAACCCCAAAAGCAATGGATATAGGACAATCTAAGACGGGTAGTTCTCGGGAAAAGCCAGAAGTGCAGAGGGTGTTAAGAATCTGCAGAGTCTAGACCACTACCCAAATAGAACAATACCTATGTATATAACGACCTATAACTGCAAGTCGTTATCAAATTGGGTCAAATTCAGAGTTAGAAAATGAAGCATTTTACATAAAATAGGATACTACTAGAATCAACAAAATAAGATGGAAAGGAATAGAGTCAATAGAACTAATATCAGGCAATATCCTTTCTCACACAATAACAACAAATGGACGAACGAGTGGTGTGAGATTCTTATTAATAAAAGATGGAAAGATAGGATGACCGATATAATAAGCACCTCAGAGTAGCTAGTTTAACTCTATGACTATCAAAAAAATACACCATTCAAATTTTAGTATAAGTACCAATCATCTCTTACTCTGAGGAAGACAAAGAGGAATTCTGCAATGAAATAACAGAGCTGTTAAACAATAACAAAGGTAAATTTAAGTGTCTAATTGGGAACTTCAATGCCAAAGTAGTGAAAAGATCCAATCAAAAACAAACGTGGAAAACTTCGAAATTGGGGAAAGAAATAAAAGGGCAGAAAGACTGATTCAATATGCATATTAATTACCAATACCTATTTCAAGAAAAACCTTAATAGAAAATGGAAGGCTTCAAATGCAACTATCAAAAATGAAACAGATTTCATCCTAACAAACAAAATAAAAACTGTTGTAAAAAAGATGTAATTGTACTCAACAAATTTCGAACAGATAATGACCATAGATTAATTAGAATCATCATGACAAACATCACAAACCTAAGTAAAGACTGGCAATGCTATGAAGAGCTTATCGAAGAAAGGCTACAAAGTTCAATAGAGAACACACGCCTAATGAAAACGATGTTAAATTGCACGAAAGAAATTGGAGGACCACAAACAATGCAATTATGATAGAAAAATTTTCGATGAAACAAGACCTCTTCTGAAACAACGAAAACAAATGAAAGTTAATTCCTATATACACAGAATGAATACACCGAAGTGTGTAAAACAATAAGGAAAAAGACTACAGAAATATAAAAACTTATAACTAAAGGCTTGTAGAAAATGCAATCTAAAATTATAAGAGCTACAAAAAGACCAGAAGTACGTTGACAATCGACAGAAAACAAATAATCGCATTGTTGAACGATAGTGAAATAGGGATGAAATAATAAAACACAAAATTTTATTTTACATTTTTAATATCTAATAATTATGTTTTAAAATTTTTATATTTAACTTTTTCTCTAACTTTGAAAGTGAGGGAAGGAGAAATAAGAAATATTGTTATTCAGAAAACCCTGTAACTCTGGATGCTTTGTCCTATTTGAATGGAAGTAAATCCTATACGGCAAAAAAGCTTTAATAGTTTTTTATCAATCAATCGTCAGATGGTGTTATTTGCAAACTTTTTTCCCAATATTTTCAGTAGCAACTTTGATAAATATCGTTCATTTGATGGTTGAATGATAACATATCATTAAAGCTTAATTAAAGCTCTTTTACTATATAACAATTATCTCTCAATTCATTAAAATCGGACAAAGCAATCCAGAATTGCAGTATTTTATGGATAACAATATTCCTTGTTTTTCCTTCCATTTATTGTAAAAGTATGGGCAAAAAGTTTAATAAGAATGTTTTAAAATATAAGTAGTATATATTAGGAACGTAAAATCGCATCTATATTTACATTTGATTTTTTTGGAAATCTCTGTTTTTCTATTTCATATTATTAAATAGGCCCTCTTGCGATCTATTTAGAAACGTAAAACTATTTTATGCAATTATATTTACATTTCTAAAAACTACCTCCTAAATGTGATCAAATTCGTTGAAATCGAATCAGGCGCTCCAAAGTTATAGTTTTTTTTGAGTAACGATATTTTTTATTTTAAAACTTAGAGGAAAAAGTTAAATACAAACGTTTCAAAACATAAGCAGTAGATCCATAAACAATAAAGGACACCTACTACTATATTTGATTTTTCTGAGAAATTACGGCCCAGTCAGAAACTTACAAATATTTTATTCTAATTCATCTTGATCACTTAACTATAGTTTTTTCCGAAAGCTCAATGACTGTATTATCCGAAAAACAGTCGGTCGATAGCCTTAACGACAGTTTTTGAGTCAACTTCTTATCTTCAGTCCTCAACCCGAAGTCCAAGTGATTTTCGCAGCGCCTTTTCTGTATCTAACCTGATGATGCTTTCTTTTGATATTTTATTATTTACATCAATCGTTGGCTATTGTTACGAGTAGTCAGTTTTATTCTTTTCTTCTGCATTTTGTCTTTGCGTTGCCTGTTCCGAAAAATAAATCACAATAATACAGCAACGCACAACTGACATATGACATAATTTTAAAGTTAGATGCAAATAAACAGCCGATGATGATTTAATTTACTCTATTCGAAAGATAACCTTCTGGCATTATAATTTAAATGTGACTTCTGGCATATGACCGCCACGGCTGGCTCGGACGTAGTCTAATCTGGAGGTCCAATTTTCGATGACTTTTTCCAACATTTGTGGCCGTATATCGGCAATAACGCGGCGAATGTTGTCCTCCAAGTGATCAATCGTTTCGGGCTTATCGGCGTAGACTAGCGACTTCACATATCCCCACAGAAAATAGTCTAGCGGCGTTAAGTCACACGATCTTGGAGGCCAATTCACGGGTCTGAAACGTGAAACTATGCGGTTACCAAACGTTTCCTTCAATAAATCAGTTGTGGCACGAGCTGTGTGGCATGTTGCGCCATCTTGTTGAAACCACAGCTCCTGCACATCATGGTTGTTCAATTGATGAACGAAAAAGTCAGTAATCATGGCTCTATAGCGGTCACCATTGACTGTAACGTTCTGACCAGCATCGTTTTTAAAGAAGTACGGACCAATGATTCCACCAGCCCATAAAGCTCACCAAACAGTCAGTTTTTCTGGATGTAACGGTGTCTCAACATACACTTGAGGATTATCATCACTCCAAATACGGCAGTTTTGTTTATTGACGTATCCATTCAAACAAAAGTAAGCTTCATCGCTAAACAAAATTCGCTTATGAAAATCGGGATCAACGGCAATCTTGTTTTGGGTCCATTCACCGAATCTACGCCTTGCTAGGTGATCGTGTGGCTTCAATTCTTGCACTAGTTGGATTTTGTAAGAACGCAAACCAAGATCTTTCCGCAAAATCTTCCATAAAGTGAATGGACACATATCCAATTCATGTGCACGATGGCGGATAGACTGATTCGGGTCTTCCTCTACGCTACGCCCTACAGCAGCAATGACTTCTTCTGTACGCACTGTACGACGTTTCTGTGGATGGACGATTATGTTGACCGTAAAATGGACGTAGTGCGCGATACGTATTTCGAACAGAACCATGATTTTCAAAATAAATTTGCACAATTTGGAAGCGTTGGTCAGGCGTCAGTCTATTCATGTTGAAATGCCAAATCAAACTAAACATAAAGCACTTGACAGCTGACAAAATGGCCGCCAGTTAAAAAAGTGTTGCCAACTTAAAGTTTTATACCTCTATAAAAAACACCCTTTAGAACGAGCTTGACTTTAAGCGCACTCGAAATCGTCAATATAAATGTATTAAAATATGTTTAATAGAACTTACTTTGACCAGTACCATCTCTCCTGGAAGTTAGTTTAGTTATACTCTTGGCTTACACTCTGTATAATATTCGTAAGATCAAAATTTTAATAAATAAACAAAAATAAATTACCATAACATTTGTATAATAAATAAAATCTGCATCTTAAATTACTACAAAAGATCAGGCCTAAAAATTGTTAATTTATCGACTTTGCGATTATAATTCCAATGTTAATTTAGACATTACATTAATTTTATCGGCGATAATTAATCATTCCTGTAGACCTTGTCGAGACTTTTTTATGTGTTTTATTGGATCGTTCCTTGTAAAGCCGAAAACCTTTTAAAGCAAATGTCAAAGGACCACCTGGTCAACTAACTTTTAAATACATCAATTTTTTTTGTTGCTGTATTTGGCGAAGATTAGATATGCTGTCTGCTACATATCGGTGGTTGGTAGATTAAAGCAAAGGTTGTTATATAATTAGCTAAAAATAGTCTTGCTTCTTATTGCGAAGTTTGCGTCTTTTTATGTAATACGATTAATTTTAAAGTACATTACACATAGAATTACAATAATGATGAATTTGGTTCAGTAGCTTAGTTAAAATAGGGAGTGCTCCTCCCAAACCCTATCTCCAAACTAAAGGGTGTTTTTTATAGAGGTATAAAACTTTAAGTTGGCAACACTTTTTTAACTGGCGGCCATTTTCTCAGCTGTCAAGTGATTTATGTTTAGTTTGGTTTGGCATTTCAACATGAATAGACTGACGCCTGAACAACGCTTCCAAATTGT
Source organism: Diaprepes abbreviatus (assembly GCA_034092305.1). Lineage (NCBI taxonomy): Eukaryota > Metazoa > Arthropoda > Insecta > Coleoptera > Curculionidae > Diaprepes > Diaprepes abbreviatus. Next base: position 450,847 of record JASJET010000171.1, read on the forward strand.
GCAAATTTATTTTGAAAATCATTGTTCTGTTCGAAATACGTATCGCGCACTACGTCCATTTTACGGTCAACATAATCGTCCATCAGAGCAATTAATTCGATTAACTATGGAACGTTTTCGCACCACGTTTTACTCTAAATGATAATACGCATCCACAGAGACGTCGTACAGTGCGTACAGACATTGCTGCTGTAGAGCCTAGCGTAGAGGAAGACCCGAATCAGTCTATCCGCCATCGTGCACAGGAATTGGATATGCGTCCATTCACTTTATGGAAGATTTTGCGGAAAGATCTTGGTTTGCGTGCTTACAAAATCCAACTCGTGCAAGAATTGAAGCCACATGATCACCTAGCAAGGCGTAGATTCGGTGAATGGGCCCAAAACAAGATTGCCGTTGATCCCGATTTTCATAAGAGAATTTTGTTTAGCGATGAAGCTCACTTTTGTTTGAATGGATATGTCAATAAACAAAACTGCCGTATTTGGAGTGATGATAATCCTCAAGTGTATGTTGAGACACCGTTACATCCAGAAAAACTGACTGTTTGGTGTGCTTTATGGGTTGGTGGAATCATTGGTCCGTACTTCTTTAAAAACGATGCTGGTCAGAACGTTACAGTCAATGGTGACTGCTATATAGCCATGATTACTGACTTTTTCGTTCATCAATTGAACAACCATGATGTGCAGGAGCTGTGGTTTCAACAAGACGGCGCAACATGTCACACAGCTCGTGCCACAATTGATTTATTGAAGGAAACGTTTGGTAACCGTATAGTTTCACGTTTCGGACCCGTGAATTGGCCTCCAAGATCGTGCGACTTAACGCCGCTAGACTATTTTCTGTGGGGATATGTGAAGTCGCTAGTCTACGCAGATAAGCCCGAAACGATTGATCACTTGGAGGACAACATTCGCCGCGTTATTGCCGATATACGACCACAAATGTTGGAAAAATTCATCGAAAATTGGACCTCCAGATTAGACTACGTCCGAGCCAGCCGTGGCGGTCATATGTTAGAAGTCATATTTAATTTATAATGCCAGAAGGTTTACTTCGAATAAAGTAAATTTCATGTCAATTTAAAAAATTCATCTTTGTTTTATTCCATTTAAAAGTTCTATACCTCTATAAAAAACACCCTTTAGTAGATTAACACTGATTTGATGCCAGTAGTATACAGAAGGTAAAAAATAGTGTAACAAATATTTTGTCTTTTTTCCTTAGTGAGTAATTAAATGCGTAACGGATAGTTTTTTGGGGTGGGGAGTATTTTGTGCGAGAACTGCTCTATTTTTAACTTGTTTGCATTTTGAGCGCAAAATCCCAAAGTAATGGACAGTTTTAGGAAAAAAATGAACTGCTTTAGAAAAACTCATCAAGGTTTATTTCTTTATGTCTAGATCATATCCTGCCATTTTTTTCTAGACTAGATTAGATAAAGGTGACCTAATAATAAAATATCGTATTAAAAATTAAAACATCATCAAATGTATTAAAAAATTATTTATTATGAAGTAGAAAGTAGACATAAAAAGCCATAAGTATTAAAAAAATAATGAGATGATTGAGGTAGGTGGAGTTTAAAGAATTTGTATGGGGATTTGTAATCAGTCTCTTTTTTGGAAAGTAAATTTGAGACCGCATGGAACTCACGCTCAACCCAATATAATGAGGTTAATGCACGAACTTCATAAAACAGACTGGCTGACAGACAGAAATTGAGCTGTCAAAGGAAAAATGTCCGTAGTATACTGGTTGCCATTATGGGGACAAAGTAGTTTTGGTACGTCAAATTAACCGTCAAAAGTAAAAAAATACTGTCATTGTTATTGTCGTGTGCTAAAATGTTTGCCCTTTCCCTTGATTAAATTTATTTTACATTACTTAATAACCAAGTAATATACACCAAGCCACTAGTCAGATATTGACCACAATATTATTTCAAATTATATATTATATAATATACCTCTGCATTTGGCTTTCGTTGATTACCAGAAGGCGTTCGATTCTATCGAATCATGGGCAGTTCTCAAAGCACTGGACAATGCTCGGATTGATTCAAGATACTCTGCTCTGATTCAGCATATATATGAAAACGCTTACATGCAAGTTACAATAGACGAGGATATAAAAACCTCGAGGATACCTATAAAAAGAGGCGTACGTCAGGGAGACACAATCTCTCCAAAATTGTTCACGTTGGCACTTGAAGATGTATTTAGGGGCTTGGACTGGCATGACAAGGGAATTAACATAGACGGAACACGACTAAACCACTTAAGATTTGCTGATGATATTGTTATAATCAGTGATTCACCAGAACAACTCCAATGTATGATACAAGAACTTCATCAAGCATCAGCTAGGAAAGGACTCAAAATGAACTTGTCAAAAACAAAAATAATGAGTCTAGAACAAATACAACTTAAAGTTGAAGATAAAATAATAGAAAACGTAAGAGAATACATATATCTAGGTCATAAAATACAAATAGGGAAGGAAAACCAATCGGCTGAAATTCCTAGAAGAATAAGTCTCAGCTGGGCAGATTTTGGCAAACTCGGATGTATTCTTAAATCCAGTAACACCCCCATAAGTCTGAAAAGAAAAGTCTACGAGTCGTGCATCCTGCCAGTTCTTACTTATGGTATTGAAACAACCTCCCTAACATGTAAAGCCATTAATAAGCTTCGGGTTACACAACGAGCAATGGAAAGGGCTATGCTGGGAATTAGTTTACGAGATAGAGTTCCAAATGAAGAAATCAGAAGAAGAACGAAAACAACAGATCTGAGCAAACGAGTAGCGCAGCTAAAATGGAGATGGGCTGGACATATCACAAGACATGACATAGATAGATGGACATACAAGATAACAGCATGGCGGCCAAGAGAGAACAAGAGAAGTGTTGGCAGGCCCCAAGGAATGGGTTAGAAATTTTATAATCAAAAATGCCGGTCTATAATAATGAACTACTTGGGTTGGATAAAAATAGATATTTGGAAGTGTGAAGTGTTAAAAAGAAATTTAATCCTTGTCATAGGCGTCGGAAGGAGGTTTATTTTATCACTAAGTATTTATGGCATAAAATATTAGTTCGATAATAAACTTAAAATAAAATTTTTTTATTATATTATTTCATTTCTTATCATTTCTTAATAATTCACATACATTAGAAAATATATATAATTTTAACATATTTAACACAAATCACAACTGTATTTTTATTATTATTAACAGAAATAGAAAAATATGGAAGAGGCCTACATTCAGGAGTGGATGAAAACGGGCTGATATGAATGAATGAAATGAATGAATTATTTCAAATAGGCACTATAGAACTGTTAAATCATTAAATTTTTATATAAAAAAAATTGAACCGACTTTTAAAAATGCGCTAAAATGTGAAAAATAACTAGAAATTTTTATATGAAATTGAAATTTTTGAAGTCGGCACCAAACTAATACTTGACAAAATGTGATTCGCATACACAGATTAAAAATACTTTATTTGGAATTGCTTTCTTATCATAATTTGTATACATTAGTAGTTATTTTTTTGATTCAGAAATAATTTGGCGCCGACCGAAAATTTATAGTTATTTTTCACTTTTTAGCGCATTTTTAGAAGTCGGTTCAATTTTTTTTTTTAAAAATTTTATTTTTCGATTTTTAGTTTTGAATTTATTATAATATTCATAAATTATTTGAACTACGTACTAATCGAGATTAGTGTACCTCGCAATGACTTCTAGGTGGCAAAAAAGTACCCATTTTATCCAAAGTTGTAAATCATCCTAAAATGAAACACTAAAAATTCTTTGATTCTTAGAGTTCTCCAAATACCAGTGAAATTGTGTAAAACAAATATTTAATCCGTCATAGTAAATCCACTATCTTCAAATTAATTTTAGATTATTAATATAGACCCCAAAACCTTCCAATATCGATATTTAAAGAACTTGAGATGTTAATTTTTTATATTTTATACTGCATATTGAGTTTGTATATGTCCCAAGAAATCCGTAGTATCAATTTTAGACAAAATCAAAAAAATAATTTTAACATCTTAATCTAATCTAAATCTAAACTCTTCAATGCCCCCTAGTACAAATTTTGGGTAAAATCTGCAAATTTAGAAATTTTAGACCACCATGTTGCATCTGACATATTAGATTTTCATAAAATAATTTTATATTCGCTATTTATATTCTTAAAAAACAATCAGTCCCACTTTTGAACAAAATCGAAAAATGTAAAATTTTTAGTCCGCTATATTGGATTCGCCATATTGATTCCTGAATAATACTTTTAAATTCATAATTTACACCATCAAGAACTCCCTATATCAGTTTTGGAGAAAATCGAAAAATGTAAAATTTTTAGGACGCCATATTGAATCTGCCAGATTGAGTTTTTCGAAAGATATTTTAAATTCGTAATTAACACTAACAAAAATCCCCCATTACTGATTTTAGACAAAAGTGGGAGATATAAAATCTTTAATCCGCCATATTTAATTTTTTTAATAATATCAGATTCGTAATGTGTGATTCTTTAAAAAAATCCGATAAAATTAATTATTTATCCATTATATTAGATACGCCATACTGATTTTTTAAAAAATAATTTCAGATTCGTTATGTACGACCCCGAAAACTCCCCCGTACCAATTTTGGATGATATCGAACAAAATTGATTTTTTGTCCGCCATATTAGATCCGCCATATTGAATTTTTAAAAATATTTTGGATTCGTTATGTGCGACTCCGAAAACTCCCCCACAGCAATTTTGGGGAAAATCGGAGAAAATTAAATTTTTTTAGACTTTACCATTTTTTTGTTAGGTAACCCTATATTAGCGTATTCACAATAAAATTAGCAAACTAATTTTTCCTTTTTTACTTATATCTTGTACTTTCGACTGGTACTAATATTTTTAGGAATACAAAGGAGAGGAAGGACCTAAAAAATTAATGAAAGGATTTTTAATTAAGGTTAGTCTTGACTGAATGTGATTAGACAACCCACGCAAGAATTGTTTGTTTGATTATTATCTTTTACACAAAATATCTCTTGTTAGCAAAGTTTTCCGCAAATTAAAAAAATATATATATATAAATATTTTCAGTAGATTTTCGTAAAAAATTTGTAAAAATTAAATTTCTGAATTCGCTTCTAGTGTTAAAAAAAAAACTATATTTCTCGATAAAAAATTTGGAAATTTATAATGTTAAAAAAGAAATATTACATAATTTTAAATTACTTTTGCCTAGAGCATCTACATATCTCCTAAACTGTGAATAAAAATAGCTATAATGTTACTATTTAGCGTCTTTGCCAAAATGCCGGAGGAATGTAATTATTCAAAAATAAATAGTAATTTAATTTTACATAGGTGTTGATAATTTGAGGTTACACTATCAGAAAGCCGTGAGCTATTTTGAAACAGGTTACTGTGCATTATATATATATATATATATATATATATATATATATATATATATATATATATATATATATATATATATATATATATATATATATATATATATATATATATATATATATATATAATAAAATAGAATCAAATATTGGCGAAGCGGACGTGAAAATTTGAAAATTTGTCAATCTACATGATTCTCGTGTTAAAAAGTGCGGAGCACTCCAAAATATGGAAAAACTCCGGGTCCGACAGATGGTGACGGCGCTGTTTCGTCCTAATATGGGACTGGTCAGGCCACCGCATTCGGTACAAACCATCATCTCGCCTTTCCATCCTATAAAGCTGAGTTTAAAATCAAAAAACAGCAAACAAGACGACAAAGGCGACATCTCGATGGTCCACTTGATAACACAAGAACCACACAGATTAACAAAGTTTGTAAAAATTCGTCATATGGTGGCGCGACGGTGAATTAAAACAGAAATATGTAAAATCGAGTACACGAAACGCGCTGCCCAAAGGATAGGGGTCGCATTTTTCGGTACTGCCAAGCCTACCGCTCATTTCAGCAGCTGCCTGTCGCCATCTGTCGGACCCGGAGTTTTTCCATATTTTGGAGTGCTCCGCAATTTTTAACACGAGAATCAGGTAGGTTGACAAATTTTCACGTCCGCTTCGCCAATATTTCATTCTATTTTATTTTAAATTACACGGACAAAAAGTTATCTATTTATATATATATATATATATATATATATATATATATATATATATATATATATATATATATACAGTGCCTTCATTTCAAAACGAACCATCCTTAATAACTTTGTTAAATAGAAAAATTTAAAAAAAAGAAAAAACACGTCAATTTAGATATACAGGGGGAAGTTTAATTTTGCATTTGTTAAAAGTCTGTCAATCACCTCCTCACCTCCAGCTAACCTCACTTTGATATGTCAAATGGGAACCCCCACCTTGTGACACATCATTGTAAGCAGCATAAAATTGTCTATTCAACCGTATAAAAAAAATTAAAGCGGTTGACGTACAAGCGAACAGTGTGCAAAAATGTCTTGTAATAATGCATAATATATCGGCCTCGAACTTTGGTATGTCAAATGATTACCCTATAGTGTGATACATCATTTTAAAGGACGTACGATCTGCTATCCAACGATGTCAAAAAAAATTAAGTTAATAGACGTTATAGGCAATTAGGATGCAAAAATATGTGTTAAATATAAGCAGTTTATTCAGTTTTATTCAGTTGAAGAAAATTATTTTATTAAATGTTCAAAATGTGCGCCGATATTAGCGAGACAATAAAAAAGCCTATTTTGAAATTCCCCAGGAACATTGGCAAGGGTTTCTCTGCTAATTCCTCTACATTCCCGAACAATTCGATCTTTTAAATCGTCAATATTTTCAGGTGGGGTTTTATAAACCTTGCTTTTTAAATACCCCCAAAGAAAAAAGTCTAGAGGGGTTAGGTCTGGAGACCGTGCTGGCCATTCAATTGCACCACGTCTGCCAATCCACGTCCCTGGAAAATGTTCATCAAGCCACTCTCGAATTGCCAAAGCGTAGTGCGGGGGAGCTCCATCTTGCTGGAAATGCAAATTATTTTCATTTAGTACCATAACAGCATTTTCATCCACTTGATTTTCTAAAGATTGCACAATGGCAGGGTATATTGTGTTTTCTAAAAGGTTTAAATAAATTTGCCCAGTTAAATTATCTTCCAAAAAAAATGGCCCGATGATTTCATTGCCATAAATTCCTGCCCACACGTTAATTTTTTCGGGATATTGAGTATGCCCTTCTCGGAAAAGGTGCGGATTTTCATTATCCCAGTATCTGCAGTTATGTCTGTTAACCAGTCCATTTAGAAAAAAAGTTGATTCATCACTAAAGCAGATATTCTTAGGTAAATGGGGGTCCTCGTCAATTCGTTGGCACATTAATTCGCAAAATTGAATTCTCCTATCAAAATCGTCTTCTCCGAGTTCTTGAAGAATTTGAATTTTGTAGGGAAAAAACTTATTTTGTTTTAAAACTTTATGCACAGAGCCAGCAGAAATGTTGGTTAAATCTGCGACCTTTGAGATGGATAAAGTTGGATCTATTGCAAAATGTCCTAGTACCTCGATTTGGCATGCTTCATCTACAACCCTTTTCTCAATATATTTTTTATTACAAACGGATCCCGTTTCTTCAAACTTTCGTACCAATTCGAGTACATATTTATGGCCCACGTTTTTGTCTTGATGCCTCTCGTTAAATGCTCTGGCGGTTCTACGAGCGCATCGATCTTCAGCTCCATAGAGAAAAATTATTTCTATTCTTTCGGCTAGCGTATACACCATTTATATTCACGTTTCAACTAGGCGTCACAATGACAATTTTAACAATAATAAACAACTGGTGTTTAAAGATCTTAAAAATTTTATTTATTGCAGTGATTTTTTGTACCTATCAGGTACCGCAAAAAATATCATTGAAATAAATACACTAGATTGATTAGACTGCAATGAATTTTGCGATGAATTTTAAAACAGGCTTAGTTTTTTTCTCGCAAATATTTTAACTGTTTATTATTTTAAAAAAATATTTATTTTAAATTTAAAATAATATTTTACTCTATGAAGTAGCCATTTGACATAATAAAGTTTAATGTGATAAGGTGTCTATTATTACCACACATCTTTTCTTACTATTCGCTTGTACATCAACAGATTTTGTTTTTTTTATTGGCTAAATAGAAGATAGTATGCCCTTTAAAATGATGTATCACACTATAGGGTAATCATTTGACATACCAAAATTCGAGGCCGATATATTATGCATTATTACAAGACATTTTTGCACACTGTTCGCTTGTACGTCAACCGATTTAATTTTTTTTATACGGTTAGATAGACAATTTTATGCTGCTTACAATGATGTGTCACAAGGTGGGGGTTCCCGTTTGACATATCAAAGTGAGGTTAGCTGGAGGTGAGGAGGTGATTGACAGACTTTTAACAAATGCAAAATTAAACTTCCCCCTGTATATCTAAATTGACGTGTTTTTTCTTTTTTTTAAATTTTTCTATTTAACAAAGTTATTAAGGATGGTTCGTTTTGAAATGAAGGCACTGTATATATATATATATATATATATATATATATATATATATATATATATATATAGTAGTTAATATTGGGTTTTGCAGCAAGTGAAAGAGTACTCCTTAAAGTTAATCCAAGCTTTCGAAAATCTTTATTATCGTTTTCATCTTCAGGGAGACTACAATAGTTACAAAAAAAAAGGAAATTAGTGAGATAACTTTCCCCAACAATTTTAAAAAACTTAGATCTTTATTTCAAGTTGTTAACTAAAATGTTAAATAGTTTTATGACAATGTTCATTCGTAAAAGAGACCAAAAACTATGGTCACAGACCAATTTACATCAACTTAATACATAAAATTGATTTTAAAAGTTAGAATAAAAATATAAAAAAGTCACATGTAAATGAAATTGAATTATGAGGTGAGGAAAATTTGTCAGCTGTCAGTAGGGCTACCAACCTTATCCAATTATTTTTAAGTTTTGTTAGGATGAAACTGCATTTAAGGGTAAATATGCAGTAAATGGTCAGCCATGCTGAAATTATTAGGACAGGAAAATTGTGAGGTGTCAGTAGGGCTGTCCACTTTTAGTAATTATTTTATTGAATTTTATTAGGGTGAGATTGTAATTAAACGTAATTATATAATACCTGGTCAGCCATACTAAATTTATTAATTCGTTATTATCTAAGGAAAACTATAGTCATTATTGTTAGTAATATTTGTTGAACTAGAAAAGAATTATCTAACGATAAAAGATAAGAATATATTTCACTCAATAGCAGTTTTTTTTATTTAAGCTATTCGGTTCTTGTGAGATAAAGGCCATCTCTAAGAAAAGCCTGTTGGCAATAATTGACTGAGTTGAAAGTATCCTCACTCACCCATAATCCATTGTCTCCCTGAAGATGAAAATGATAATAAAGATTTTCGAAAGCTTGGATTAACTTTAAAGAGTACTCTTTCACTTGCTGCACACCCCAATATTAACTAGTTTATCCTAACTAGTCAGCAACGACTACCCTCTCTCTCTCCGTCTGTTCTGTCATGTAGGCACCCACTAAGAAAGGATTTTTCAAAATTCGCATAATAAAAAGGTGAAAAGGTGTAAATTGTCATTTGATAAATTTATCAATATCTTTTGATCAAATGATAATAAGAACTCGATTTTGGTTTCAAAATATAGCTCATAACGTTACATGTAGATTTCGTTTTCAACATGCAATCAACGTGATCGTGTTATGGGGTTCCTGTATTGTATATTTCTATAATTTAAGACCGCGTCCTTAATCTTTGATACACTTACAGCCCTTAGAAGGGTGAAATGTAAAATGTAAACATGTAAACAAACAGCTGTCAAAGAAGGTTAAATTTTTAATCCTGTACCTTTTTCCATACTCTCCTGGTGTCTGCTTATAATATATTATTGGATTATTGTAGTTCTTAAGTCAATATTTATTCCCCGTACGTTCTTGACATTGTGTAATGCCGGACGGACAGACACCAATTGTCATTAATCGGTTTAAATGTTGTATGGTTACCACGCCGCCTGACGTAGAGTACTGATGACCCTTTACTAGAGGGATGTTAGTATTCGTGTGTATTTTTGCAACCCTTCGCTATGCTACCACTTGTCCTTCACATCTATGTAGATTTCCCCTAATATATATGAATGAATTCGATTAAAATATCACTAACTTATACATTTATTCCTTTTTGTCAATTTTTAATCCTCTTGTAACCAACTTATCTTAGAAATATTTTTATGGGATTAATCCAGGGATCTCCTTAGAGTATGGTGATAATTTCATTAAAAATTTTTACTCCTACCAAAAGATATACGTGAAGAAATATGTAAAAAATCAATAAAATAATGCCAGCATTCAAGTACTTTTTTGAATCAACAGTAAGTATTTAAGGTGTCAGTTAAAAAGGCTCACTTTAGATCGCAAACTTCGAAACATCTGCTGCTCAAATTTTGTACCGAAGGAACTATTAATTCAAAAAGGTGCGGTAGGAGGGCAGCCTTGTTGTTTGATGGCGGTCTCGATTTAAATTTACATGCACTTTAAATGTCCTTTCGGCTTCTACGAAAATATCTTTTTATGACTGTATTGTGTGTCAAAGGTTTCTTAATATGGAATGGTTGAGTGTCCCACTCGTATGACGGAAAAATAAAAAATGTTCTTTAACGAGCTGTCATTTATCAAACAACAAAAGTGAAATTTAGTTGGCGCCTGCATTACACTTTGTAGTTGCGTAATTATATGCAAAGTATTTATGACATTTGAGAAGTAGATAGTGAGTAGCGCATCACGTAAATCTATTTTTTTTTATATAAAGTCATTACAAAGAGAAAAGGTGAAAATTTTAAACGAAAAATGTATTTTTACAGCACCAGGCAAACAATGACATAGTCAACAACCTACCCCCAAAAGAATATGTTCACAAATTGTACCGGTTGAGTCAACGATTGGATGAAGTTTGTGCCTGTTCGGTGAAATTTACAAAGAAACTATATTTATTGTTTGATACAGTTTATTTTTACGCAGATTTTAAAAATATTTAGGATTCTACAGGGTGAGCCAAAAAACTAGGACAGCATAAAGTTGTATTTTTTTAAATAGAATACCCTATATACGAATCATATTTTCGATTTAACTTATAATTTTAAATCTTTTTTATTAAGGGTTTACTATAACAAAACTTTATAGTTTCTGAGATAATTAAGTTTAAAGAAAAAAGTCACATTTTCAAGCATCAATTCAATCATAAATAACGTTTTCAATTTTGTGACAAATATATTCAAATTTGGAATTTAGCAAGGCCAAGGACAAGTTAACATAATTTTTACCTAATATTTGCAATAAAAGCTACAGGGTGTTGAACACATCGGCTCAAATTTGAACAAGTTTAAATGAATAAATATCTTTTTTTTTTAATGGTATATTTTCATGTTATTTAATAGAGTAATAAAAACCCTAAAAGTTTTGTTCAATATATCCTATACCTATTTATAATAGTTTTTGAGATATTTCAGTTTTTCTTATTTTCCATACTTTTTTACAGAAATAGTCTTCATTATCATAGTAGCCATGGCAAAAACAATGTAAAAGAACATTTTTCTGTGTGTCAAATTTATAACCGCAATCGCTTCTTTTAGTTTTTATGTAGTGTAGTTTGGTTTTTTTTGCATTCATCTTATATTGTAAAATGAATTTTCCAAAGAATGAGTTAATAGATATGATTTATACAATATGAGAGGCTCAAAAAAATTGCCTTCTTGCACAAAGAATTTACAAAATGAAGTATCCTGATCGACGCCAGCCTAATACCCATACTTTTCAAAACTTAATGCAAAGATTTGATTCTTCTGGTACTGTTGATTATCCAAAACGTAAAGTGGTCAACAAACCAGTAACTAATGAATAAAAAGAACTACAAGTTTTGTTAAATGTTCAGGAAAATCCTTATATAGGTAGCCGTCAGTTAGCAGCATTATGTGAAACATCACAATCCACCGCTAATCGTACTACCAAGAAATATAGGTATCATCCATATCACATGGAATTACACCAAGAATTGCATGGACAGGATTTTGAAAGTCGTGTAAACTTTTGTCGTACAATAAATGCGGAGATTCAATTAAATCCAAATTTATTATGCAAGGTAATGTTTAGTGATGAAGCTACTTTTAGAAGTAACGGTGCCGTAAATAGACGCAACATGCATTATTATGCCACAGAAAACCCATTTTGGATTAGAGAGGTGCAACATCAAAACCACTGGTCATTAAATGTTTGGTGTGGTATTCATCATAATCGAATTATTGGACCCTACTTTTTTAATGAACCACTAAATGGCCATAGTTACCTGAACTTTCTACAAGAAGAACTACCCCAACTGCTTCAAGGTCTCGATAGGGATGAGCTCGACAGTATGTGGTTCCAGCACGATGGTGCGCCTCCGCATTACCATCGTGAAATTCGTGCGTTTTTGGACCAACGATATCCGCAAAAATGGATTGGACGTGGGGGTTTCATTGAGTGGCCACCAAGGTCTTGCGACATCACCCCATTAGATTTCTTCCTATGGGGTTATATTAAAAATAAGGTGTATGTTAATCCACCAACAACAGTGGAAGATATGCGAAACAGGATTAGGGATACCTGTAGAACAATAACGCCACTAATTTTGTCCAGGGTCCGAGAAAATCTGCAAAAAAGACTAAATTTGTGCATTGCACAAGAGGGTCGTTTATTCGAACACTTATTAAAAAGAAATAATTAATCTCAGTATTTAATAGGTAATTTTTTTGTTTCAATTTAGTATAAAAGTAAATATGTATTTGCCTTGTCGTTATTGTTGTGTTAATTTTTTCACATTATGTTTAATTAAACTATTGCCATTGTAATATAACGAATAATGTATTTCATCATATTTAACCACATTCTGTTTGTTTCTGTAGTTTCTTTTTATTATTTTACATGGTTTCTATGATAATGAAGACTATTTCTGTAAAAAAGTATGGAAAATAAGAAAAACTGAAATATCTCAAAAACTATTATAAATAGGTATAGGATATATTGAACAAAACTTTTAGGGTTTTTATTACTCTATTAAATAACATGAAAATATACAGGGTGTACCATTTAAAAAAAAGATATTTATTCATTTAAACTTGTTCAAATTTGAGCCGATGTGTTCAACACCCTGTAGCTTTTATTGCAAATATTAGGTAAAAATTATATTAACTTGTCCTTGGCCTTGCTAAATTCCAAATTTGAATATATTTGTCACAAAATTGAAAAGGTTATTTAGGATTGAATTGATGCTTGAAAATGTGACTTTTTTTCTTTAAACTTAATTATCCCAGAAACTATAAAGTTTTGTTATAGTAAACCCTTAATAAAAAAGATTTAAAATTATAAGCTAAATCGAAAATACGATTCGTATATAGGGTGTTCTATTTAAAAAAATACAACTTTATGCTGTCCTAGTTATTTTGCTCACCCTGTAGAGTCCTAAATATTTTTAAAATCTGAGTAAAAATAAACTGTATCAAACAATAAATATAGTTTCTTTGTAAATTTCACCGAAAAGGCACAAACTTACTTCATCCAATCGTTGACTCACCCTGTGCTCCAAAAGCTATCGAAACAGAACAAGACGTATAGAAACTCAAATTTGAAGTTCTGGACGAATGGAGGAATCACCTTGCGGCAACGTACTTTTTTTTAAAGCTGTATAAACTGAATCATCGGCGATCTTTCACTTTTAACGTTTAGAAGTGACCGCGGCACCTTTGAGACACAAAGCTGCCGAACGGAATTTAAATTGTTAGAAATAGAACCAGTCGGCAGCCTGACACTAGATCACGAAGGATGTTTGAGGTCCGGGTTCGTTGGAGTTTGTTTGTAGGAGATAATAATAGGTCAGGAATATTAGACAATTAAATGCAAATGAAAATTTTCTTTTTGGAAATCATTCTTCCAGTTGATAAAACGACTCTCATTTTTAGTGTTTGAATTTTGTTTGGTAAATATTTTTTTTTAACAATTAAGAGCGAAAAATGTATTACTACCGCCAAGAAAAAATCTTAAAAACACTGTTTCGTGTATCAAAATCAAAATAACTCTCTCTGTACTACACTTAGCACAAAAAAAAAACAAAATTAGAAGACACTGTGTGTTAGAAGGCAACGCCTGTATAAAACTTAATTTTAGTTTAAGCTAACAGACAGGTATGTTTTAATACATAAAGTGAATTCCCGAAGGTTGACGTAGCTAAACTAGTGTTTCTCATAAACTAATAAGTGTAAAGTGGCCAGACGACAGACTCAATAAAACAGTGGGTCAAATTACAACGAGGACTAGACATTTAAGTTTGAAGCTTGATACATTAAAGTTAATATATTTTTAGGGCTTGGTTTCCTTATAATCTCATTAAAATGAACTAATTTAAGTTTGTAGAAAAAAACCGAACAACAGTTTACTTTTATCTGAAATGTGAATTTGTTCTTAAAATATTTCATTATTGGATTAAATAATTTTAATTAGAACACTATTTTGCCTATTAATATCTAACAAATTAACACTAAGATATCCCTACACCTGTAAGATAGTCCGCAAAAGTAAATATAGGTTTATATTGCCTCCCTAGTTAAGAACAGTTGATGCTCGCTTTCCAACTAACTTAACTAGTTTCCCAAACAGATCTTATGTTCTAATTATCATCTCTCTAGCTACGATGGTGGCAAAGATTCGTTGGGAAGTGGATACTGATATACTATTATGTTTCAGAAGACTTTAGGGAAAACTTCAGCATTGTTGGCATTAGGATACGCAATTGAGTTATTTCTCAAGAACCATGCGGTATTGACAGCCTTACGTAACATTTCTTTCATATAACTGTTAATGTCCGCGTATTTTTGATATGTGCGCCCAGGCTGGTATTGCATACAACAGACTGGGCGTATTAGCACTTTATATATAATCAGTTTGTTCTTCTTGGATAGCTTGCTGTGTCTACTGAAGACAGGGTACAGACAGCCCGTGATCATCTGTATCTTTGTCCATTTAACTTCCACTTGGTTCTTCCATATCAGTTTCTTGTTATATATCAGTACCTTATGCACCACTGGAATGATTATCTAGAGATAGATGTTAATTAAACAGTTCTTGGATCGAGTAAAAAAAATAATTTGAGCATTTTCATGGTTTGCTTCCAGTTTCCAATACTTTTTCTATTTCTCGAGGCTGCAAAGATGTTTTTGCAACTTCGAGATGAATAATTTGGTGTTCCTGCGACTGTGTGTCAGTGAGGATGATATAGTCGAACTTCGAGATGTTCGCAATGTAAGTCTATTTTTATTGAAGGCATTGTCCCACCTAACTGACTGACATATCAACGCACAGGCTATTAAAGGTAGAATCATGAAAATTTGGAAAACGCTTGGTATCACCAATGTCGGACGGACACCAATTGCCATTCATGGGTTTAAATGTTGTATGGTTGCCACGCTGTCTGACGTAGAATACTGATGACGCCTTACTAAAGGGATGTTAGTATTCGTTTCTGAAGAATTGCAGTAGGATGTTATGATATAACGGAATATTAGATAGGGAATATTTGTCGTTCTGCAGTATTTGTCGGTTCAGGGAATGCATAAATTGGCCAGATTCATGGAATTGTGTACGATTGGTAACGATTAAATGTTAACTATAGATTGTACTTTGTACATGACATATCAAAGATTACAAGGATTTTATTTAATTTCAGGGTTTTTATTTTCGGTCTGTGGAGGTAGAGCGTCCTATGACAATGCTGAATTCTATCCGTGACTAGACCAATGGGCACCAAGACACACAGATCTCGTTTTTTTTTCCAAAAACCTCCTGGTTTAGATTTGTTGCTTTTAATTGTTTACAAAAAATATTTAGCAACAAATTTTACTGTGTTCGTTTTGTATCCCCAGAAAAAATGATTTCCAAAAAAAAATATCCCATTTGCATTTTATGTTTATTTTTGCTTGTTACCAGTCTAATAATATTCCTGGCCTATAAGTGCAAAAACAAGTTCGCAAAAAATTGTGTTATGAGTAACATACCAGTTTATCGTCAAAGGTAAGGTCGCTGTCCTAATTTACAATAGAACGATTAGCAAGCAAACTCGTAAAGTGAAGCTACAGAGGTTTACCACCCTCCTAAAAATCTCATCCAACTTCGCAACTTACCTAAAAAATACATTGCGATTATTTTTTAGATGCTTAGAAAGTAATGTCAATATGTTAAGGTTAAATATATTAACCACGTATTGTTTATTGAATAATTTAAATACAAAATTAACAAAGTTTTAAGAATTAAGCTGTGTTGTTGCAAAACCACACATCAAATTTTCAAGGTAAAATTTTTATAGTTTGCTGGAATATAAGATGCAGCTTTCAAGTAAAATGATTACTCATCGACAAAAATACCAAATTTTTGATGCTTAATTCTGATTTTTGTAAAAGGAACTACATAATTTAATATATGAGTACATGTTATGGTTTTTTCATTTTGACATTTTTCATATTTAGGCCACATTAGAAGCAATTTGTGCGTAATTTTGCCTGCAGCTATTAGTTTTGTGTCAATTTTAACATAAAGAAAAGATTTTTTTATATTTTACTGACATTTTAATTTTTAAGTTTCACACAACTCCAGTCCAATGTCGATTTCGATAAATGAAATATTTCCACAAAGAAACATTACACACTTCTTTATCGATGCACCTCTAGTATAAAATTACCAGCTTTCCCCCATTTTATTCAACTGATAATTCCTTCAATTAAATATGGAAATTTTACGGATTATACTGAATAATTAGGGAAAGCATCTGGCACACTAAATAATCGTTTTAGCATAATAAAGAAAATAAATCAGGTTAAAGTGAAGTAGTATTCTCTCAGGTGTTACCGCGCAACAATTTACACCTCTCACCTATATTTCTCACATTATAAACGCATATATCTCGACTAGTTCGTTAAAACTAGCATTGTACTAGATTGTAGAACTGTTTGAATAAACAAACATCACGTTTTAAAAATTTGCAGTATGCACGATGTTGAGTTACGTAAACTAGGATAACATTGGTTCGAAATTACCGATTTGAATGAAATTTTTTACGTTATGTAAAGGAAGTTGCTGCGGTGGTCCTATATATTTTTGGACGAAATTGGTATAGTAAAATCCAAGATGGCGCTGACAATATGGCGACCAAAAAATTGATTTTGTCCGATTTTCTCCAAAATTGATATGGGGGAATTTTTGGGTCATACACAACGAATCCGAAATTATTTTCAAAAAATTCAAAATAGCGGATCCAATATGGCGGACAAAAAATTTAATTTTGTCCGATTTTCTTCAAAATTGGTATAGGGGAGATTTCGGGATAGCACATAACCATCCAAAATATTTTTAAAAAATTAAATATGGCGGATCCAAGATGGCGGATCACAGATTCTACATCTCTAGATTTTGTCTAAAATCAATATTGGAGAATTTTTGTTACTGGTAATTGTGAATTTAAAGTATTTTTTGAAAAAGTCAATCCTGCGGATTCAATATGGCGTCCTAAAACTATATGATATAGGTGGGTATTTTTTCAAGATTCAGTATGGCAAATCCAAGATAGCGGACTAAAAATTTTACATTTTTCGATTTTGTTCGAAGGTGGGACTGAATCGTTTTCAAGGATGTAAATAGCGAATATAATTTTTTTTAAGAAAATCTAATATGTCAGATGGAATATGATGGTTTAGAAATTTTTAATTTCCGGATTTCATCCAAAATTGGTACTAGGGGGCTTTAAAGAGTTTAGATTTAGATTATATTAAGATGTTAAAATTGCTGATATACAATATGGCGAATCCAATATGGTGGGTTGAAAATTTTACCTTAATCGCATTTTTTTAGACTTCGTATTATGGGGTTTACATCTCAAGTTCTTTAAATATCAATATTGGAAGGTTTTGCAAGGCGATGCAAAACAGATGCTTGAGGAAATAGTACCTCATTAAAAGTCAGTCTCCGAATAAATGCAAGTTAAACTCAAATAATGACAAATCTAGTGCTTGCACAAAACATCAAAATAGGCAACTCCGAGATAAAAGAGACGCATATGTACAAATATCTCGGGCACAAAATACAAATTGGAAAAAAACAATCAAACACACGAGATACTGGGTAGAATTGGTTTGGGTTGGGCGGCGTTTGGCAAATTACGAGCAAAATACGAGAGGTATTTAAATTTATACCCTATGTCTGAAGAGAAAAGTATATGAATAATGCGTGTTACCGGTAATAACATATAGAGCAAAAACTTTGACATTAACAGAAAAGTCAACAGAAAATCTAAGAGCAGGTCAAAGAGCCATGCTTGGAATCAGTAAAGGAGACAGAATACCCAATAATGCCATCAGACAAAGAACCAAAGTAAAAGACACAGTTGAACACATAACTAGAAAGAAATGGAGAATATCGGAATGGCGGCCACGAGAAGACAAACGTAATAGAGGCAGACCACCAACACGCTGGAGCGATGATATAAAGAGAATTGCTGGGAATTGGGTAATGACGGCCCAGAACCGAGAGACATGGAGAAACTTAGAGGAGGCCTATGTTCAGCAGTGGACAATAACGGCTACACGATGATTATATATATATATATATATATATATATATATATATATATATATATATATATATATATATATATATATAATTTTTCTTTTATGTTGTCTTTTCTTGGGTTTAGGTTCTATATTCAACAAAAAATGCAAACAACTGACGTTTCGCCCT
Source organism: Diaprepes abbreviatus (assembly GCA_034092305.1). Classification (NCBI taxonomy): domain Eukaryota; kingdom Metazoa; phylum Arthropoda; class Insecta; order Coleoptera; family Curculionidae; genus Diaprepes; species Diaprepes abbreviatus. The sequence goes on from JASJET010000171.1 coordinate 469,755, forward strand.
TTATTTAAGGCATTTTGAAAATTTTTTCTTCCTAAAAACATTTTTATATAATTAAAACACCCACATAAAAAACATATCTACAATTTCAAAAAACAAACAAGACACTTTTAAAAACAGTATTTAAATTTTTAAAATTTTAAAAAATATTTAATTTTAACGGTACACACCCTGACATTTTGCTACTCTAATTACTAAATAAAATTCAAACTTTACATCGTCTATTGAGGATACATAGAATGCGAATGCGTTTTATTTTTTTTTATATTTTTTATATTTTACAATGCACAAAAAACAAATAAGGTAAACGTTTAGTTTTATGTTTAAGAGGATATTCAATTTTTGATTCTTATTTGACAGGATCGAATACTTAATATTTTTGTTTTAATTCGGCTTGTGTAAATGTGGCTCAAATTTCTCATATTTGTTCGGTCGTTAACAGTGTTTTTATCTTTTTTAATTTCAATCATTTCCTTTATTTGTAATTTTTGGTAATTCACATCCTTGTTTTTTATTATGGTACTGTTATAATCAAAAGTATGTTTTTCGTCCTGTGTGTGTTTGTTTAACGCTGTTGAAGCGTTTTTCGTATATTTATGGCCATTTAATCTGTTTTTCAGCAATTGGCTCGTCATGCCTATATATTTTCTGGGACAATTTGTGCAAGGGATCGAATACATTACATTTGATTTATTCATGAGAGGAGTTTTACTTTTTAAATTTGTGAACAATGTATTTAATTTATTATGTGACCTGTGGCATACGATAATATCATGCTTTTTTAAAATGTATTTTATTTTTTCTGACAGCTCACTGGTGTAAGGTAATGCTACATATTTTTGCTGTTAATGTTCTATGTTTTTTGTTTTTACGTTATTATAAAACTTATATGTTCGTTTATCAATTATTTTGGTGATAGTCTTTTCGTTGAAATTATTATTTATTAGTATCTTTTTTACAGTATTTTTGGTCGGAATTCTGGAGACGTTAGGGAGATAGCATGATCCGACAGATCGATTAGAACACTATTTTTTTGAGTTTTTGAATGATTAGAGAAACAGTTTAGATATCTACCTGACCAAGTTGGTTTGGTGTACCATTCAGTTAAAATTTTGTTTTTTCTGCGTATAAGTGTCATATCTAGAAAATTTATTTTATTATTATTTTCTGTTTCGGACGTGAACTGTAATTTTTCGTTGAAACTATTAAACTCTTGGAGAATTTAATTTATTTTATTTTGTGGTATGGCTGCTATTCAATTATCGACAAAACATTTGAAAAATATTATATTAAAATTTAATTTTTCTAAAATTTTTTCCTCTAAATATTCCATTACTAACTGAGCAATGGTAGATGAAATTGGTGATCCCATAGCACATCCATCGAGTTGTTTGTAAAAGGTGTTTTCGTACTGAAAGTAATTTGTATTTAGAACGAGGTCAACAGCATCCATAAAATTATTTTTTGATAGCGATGTATGTTTTTTAAAATTTCCGATTTTTCTGCTAAAATAGTGTGGACAAGTTGATTTGGTATGTTTGTATACAAATATATAACATCTAGCGAAATGAGTCTGTAATTTTCAGGTAGGTTTATTGTATCAATAAATTTTTTAAAGGCGAATGAATCTTTAATAAAAAAATCGTTTTTGCCTGTAATATTTGAAATGCAATCCGATAAGAATTTTGATAAACTATAGAATGGCGATTGTATACAAGAAACAATAGGTCTTAGTGGTATATTATGTTTATGTAATTTTGGTAGGCGGTATATTTTTGGTGGAATGGCATTGTGAATGGTTAGCCTTTTTGCATCTTTTTCAGTTAGTTCTTTTACATTCAGCAATTTTTTTATGAAGGTATTATTTTTCTTTTGATATAAGTTCGTTGGATCACTCTTAATATTTTTATATGTATTTTCGTCCTTTAGTAAGTTGTTCATTTTTGTCGCGTAATCTGCCTTGTTCATAACTACTGTTTTATTGCTTCTATCAGGCTTTAGAACAATGATTTGAGGATTGTCTTTTATAAATTTTTTTGTTCGATTCAATTTCTTTTTTAAATTTTTTTTGGAGGCTGTTACTTTTTATTGTTTGGTGTTTTATTTTGATTTTATGATTAATTAAAGCATTAGTTACTTCAGCTCTAATTGTGTCCTTCGTGTCAGCTATATATATATATATATATATATATATATATATATATATATATATATATATATATATATATATGTTTATACGGATTTCACGGATTCCTCCGTGTGAGCTGCATTAGCAGTGGTTATATTCACATTATGCTGTTGTAGTGCTGAAATCACATTCAGCAAACGTACAACTATATGCAACTCCGTATGTAAGTGAAATAAATGCGAAACAGTAAATGCAAACTTCTCTCCATCATATCCCTTCTGTGTTAGAGGTTGCACAGTTAGAATAAACTGTAATAAAACACAATTCATCCTATTCCACCACCATCGAGATGGTGGCCTACCTGTACCACCATACCGAGAAGAAAGTCAAAGCTTACACTCCCCGCCACAGTGATACGGCAGAGATACATGTTTCGTCTCTCACTAGACTCATCAGGGTACCGACATGCACCTGGCTGTGCAAAGGACAGATCGGAAGGAAGTATGCAACACTGAACGCGGCTTCGCCGAGCTCTCGTCGGATGGCTTATATATGTTTATACGGATTTCACGGATTCCTCCGTGTGAGCTGCATTAGCAGTATATATATATATATATATATATATATATATATATATATATATATATATATATATATATATATATATATATATATATATATTTCTAGTGAACAATTTTATCTATTAGCACCTAACCACGCCTATTCCAAATACCTATTAACTAACTAATCCTAATTCGTTGTTAGTACGAAATAATGTTAAAAACATTTTTATCTGGTTCTACATTTCTCAGATATCGTGTTTGTGCCAAATTTTAAAAATGTTCCGTTTTGTTATTTAAATGTATTGCATAAATCTATCAAACAACTATTTCGCGTTACACAATACCAGTTTTAATGAACTAGTATTATTAGCAGCGTAGATATTGGAGTACAATGTGGCGAATGTGGGGAAATTAGGTGAGAGGTACGAATTATTTCACCCGCAATACCTGAGATATTATTTTACTTATATTTTATATCGTTTCCTATGTTATTTAATAGAATTATAAAAGATATGCAGCCTAATTTCATTTACGTATTAATCGAGAAAGAGACCTTATAAAATTTTCGTTTTCTATTTTGTTGTTTTTTTATCTAAGCGCAGGTGTTTTGCCGGAAGTCTTTTTTCTTGATTTCCGACCTTAATTTTAAATTAAATCAAATTTTGAAGGATACAAAATGATGTTTGCATCCGTCTACTTATTTAATTGGGATTTTTTATATTTTTTATCTGAAACGAACTATTTTGATAATAGTTCCTGAAGTATTTTCAACAATGTACATTAACATTTTAAATATTCTGTGTTATTCTAATAGGTCTGCTGTGATCAGGCGCGGATCCAAAGGGGGGGGCGGTGGGGGGCGTTCGCCCCCCTCCTCAAGAGCTTTGAGTTCAGGAAAATAGACCCGATTTTGCCTCTTATACTATAGTTTATTCAAGAACTAGAGAGAGTAATAAATCATTTTTTACCCTTTTTTTTCTTCGTAAAATACCTGTGTTCTTTAGTCTGAGGTCTTTGGCAAAATTTGTTAGACATATATATTTTTCATAGAAATTTTATAATCAAAAATACCGGTCTATAATAATGGACTATTTGGGTTGGATGTGTGAAGTGTTAAAAAAGATTTCAATCCTTGTCATAGGCATCGGAAAGAGGTTTATTTTATTACTAAGTATTTATAGCATAGAATATTATTTCGGTAATAAACACAAAATAAAAAGTTTTTATAATATTATTTTATTTCTTATGATTTTTTAATAATTCACATACATTAGAAAATATAGATAATTTTGACATATTTAACACAAATCATAACCGTATTTTTAATTTTGGCATAGAAACCGTTTTAGGCACATTCAGAATTAAATGTAGCCTTTTTTTCTTAGAAGATTCTAAGTTATAATTTAAATACTTATAAAATATCCATTGTCAAAAATAGAAGGAGTTCAACATCTATAAAAAAAAATAAATTCGTCCATATAATGTGAAAATTTTTTTGGGCTATCGGTCATTTTATTATTAATTAAAAACATTTTTAGGACATCTGACGTTTCAGTTTATTTATTTCTTAAACCATCTGCAGAATTACAATTAAACATTAAAAAGGGGTTCAAATGTAATTAATTTTTATATGTTAAAAATATTTAAATAATAAATTGTGTTTACACTGGTAAACATTACGTATCTAATTCGTAATCCAAGTCAGTGAAGCTATTTTCGCCCAAATTAATTATAATTGGTTCCTCTATCGGATCGGACCATGAGATCGAGTTTCCACATTTTCTTTTATTCTTTTATTAAATGGATTTTTCCAAATTTTCTGCAGTAACTTTATTCAAAAAAATTTTTCAAAAGTTCTGTTAAATTACTAATTTTGTAAGTTGTGTTATTTCTAGCAACTCTACCTTTTACTGGATAGAGATATTTTCTTCACCAACGGACATTTTCCGGACGATCTACAAGAACAGATTTCCTATCTGGTTTTTCCTAGCAAAAACTAAGTTCTCTGAGCAATTTCCAGAGCTCAGTTCCTTTAATTTCAGGTAAAGCTCGATCTTCATTGATTTTAGTTAGAATTTTGTCGACGGTTGGGATCTGCTTCTCATAATAAGATGTATGTACAACTCCTTTTATTGCAGTTTACATCTTTTCTTCCAACGAGGTTTTTCGTCTGCCTGTGATCGAATGTGACTTGGGAGTACTAACAATTCCAATTGTTTTTTTCTCCTTCAGTATTCGGTACATAGTAGATTTTCCAACTCCTGTCATGTTGGAACACATCTCAACAGAACTTTTAACATTATTATCTAGATATTGATATGTTGAGGCATCATGAACATTCATCGTAATAAGTTTTTCGTTGAGGAAAAAATGCCCTAGTTTAACTATTTTGGAATAAATATAGATGTAGAAGCTATATCTTTTGGGTATCTCACTAATCTCATATAATATAAAAAAACAAGCACAAACAAGATAAATCACCAAGGACACACTGTAAGGTGTACTTTGCTCACTGATAGAAAGTAAATTGCACTCAGAAACCCTATTGTTGCAGTAAATTTATAAAACCTTATAATGTTTGAAGATAATTAAATATAATTAGATTCACGTCAGTTCTCAGTTACCTGCGGCACTGGAGCAGGTAAGTTGGAGGTTTCGGTAACAGTTTTATTACTCTCTCTAGTTCTTAAATAGAGTATAGGAATGTGTATGCTTGCGATCGCCCCTCCTCTTCCCAGGAACTTTGAGTTCAGGAAAATAGACACGATTCTACCTCTTATACTAGGAATTGTATGTTGCCCGCATCCTCTCCCCCTGTCGACAACTTATTTTTTTTTATGATGGCCCCCCTCCCCCTCTCCAAAAACTTCAAATTCAGTAAAATAGACCTGACCTGCCTTTTACACAAGAAATGGGAATGTTGCTGATGTCTCCACCCCCCGTCGACAGCTTGCTTTCGCTTGCCATACTGGACTTTTGTGATATCACCCCCCCCCCCCCAAAGAGAGAGGCTGGATCCGCCCCTGGCTGGGATTATGTTTTAAACGGTAGTTTTTAGAAATTAAGCCAAAACTATTGCAGACTCTCTTTACCTTTACAAACCGCTTTTTCAAAACTCTGCAGCTTATTTCCTGTTAAATCTTAAATGGGGGTAGTTTTTCCCTTTCTAAGTGTGTACTGCAGGACATTGATGGTACGTGAAATTCTATTTGAAAGGACTGCGCAATTTCAGTCAATCATGACATCTATGAAAATTAGGATCCGGCTAAATTTAAGGTTTTTCTTGTTTCTTCGTGCCGTTTAAGCTTAGGGGTAGTTTATCTCGACTGTATCAGGGTAGTTTATAAGTATTACGTAGGACCAAAGATTATTATAGCGAGCGTTAGCTCTAATAATCTTTGGTAGGACCAGTTCAGTTTGTTATTGCTATGAGGAGTACTTATAACCCCTTCTTGGGAATGTATTGTATAAAAAAAATTCTATAGTTTGATTTATTAAGATGAAACAACTATTCTTATAGCTTAATCTCATTTTCATCCTCTTTCAATGGTGTTTTTAGCTCTAACTAACTATTTTGGGAGTGTACAATTTTTTTCGACCGAATCTGTATGATTCAGTGGCCAAAAATACATAAGAATGCATGGGCAAGACTGACGACAGGGGGGGGGGGTATTGCTCTCGGACCCGGTTTTGTGACTCCATAACTTAAAATTTGTACGATGAGCATTTTTTAGAGTATATATACAAGGGCTTGTTGAACATGCACGTTTTTCACAAAGAAAATTAAGGAAAAAACAAAAGAAAATTGTTATGCCAACGTCCCTGCATATGCTAAAAGCTTTTTTCAAGAGGAAAGATTCATATCCGGCGACATATTCCGACTTCAAAATTTGCGTCGAAAAGTCACACCATTCTATTGGTAACATCACCTGATTTTGGAGCGTGTCGACCCGATCACTATATAAATATCTCGTTTTTGCGGAAAATTAGCAGCAGATCGAGTTTCAACAACATCATTTGCAGCAAGAGCGAAGCAGTACGAAGAATATCTGAGCCGACTTCGAAGGACCGCTGGATTAAAGGATCGCTTTGAATTGCTGATAGAGTTTTGGTCTCTAAAGGCTGTTTTCACGGCTGATTTCAATAATCGAATCGTTTTCATTGGCCAAAACTTCTATTTTTGGAAAGGATCGATTTTCAAACAGGATTTTTCAGTCTTCCACTTCAAAAAACCCCAGTTCTGGAATAAAGTGTTTCTCTTTTCTCTTTCAGATCAACGACGATCTTTCTGACGGTAGCATAGATTTTCCAGAAGATAGAAGAGCCAATAAACCTACGATAAGAAACCGGTTAGGCGTGTGCATCTGGAAAGTTCGACTATAATACCCCTATCCGTTCGTGACAATATCCGATGTTTTCTGAGTAGGCTATCATTGCACACCAATAGCTGAAAGGCGAAATATTGTTGAAGATTCCAGGATCGGTTTAAATAGTGTCTATGGGTTTTCCTCTTTTTTAAAACAGAGTGCGGACGTCAGGAGTACCTACTTACGGACTCCTAGGTAAGGTTTCGGGATTAACAGGGACCCCAAATTCACTTGTGTTCGGCCAAAGATCGCGTATACTCCGTATACCTGAAGGAGGTTGCGGTGAAACGGGATATGGCAACTAAAGATCGCAAAACTTTATACCATAACTTGAGTTTTCCCATACTCAACCGACCCAATAACTTTTCAAAAACATAAGTCATTTTTCGCGGAAAATAAACGACAAAAGCTATTCTTATTTTTCGTTCAAAAATAAAAAATTAGATGAAAAAAAACTTCAACCCTCCAGAGACATTACACTCGATAAAATTTTAAGATTTTACTTGCGGCAACCACTTAGCTTGTTTTTCGGGAATATTTAATTTTTGTACTTGTTTTACCGAAACGATCTAACCCATACATTTTTTCTAAATTTACGACAAATTCCGAATTACCCATACTTTTTACGAACTTGTAAATTAGCGACTGTGATCGAATAAATTTTACTTGTTTTGAGGAAATTAGAAAATTTACGTCTCAATATTTACGAAAACTCGGGACTTGGAAAAAATTTCCTGTATTTTCGAAAAAATACAGAGGTATTAAAACAAGATAGAAAAAATTGAATATTTTTCAAAAAGTTAGGTATTTCTTTGCGGATCAAAAGACAATTGGCCATAACGAAAAACACACATAATCCTGCCCCTACTAATTATTTTTTTAACAAATAGTAAACCCCGAACTCTTTAGAATTTAAATACTTCAATTTTTTTAGAAGACTTATACAGTACGTCAGCTCTCCACCCAGACGCATACCCATAACCCCTTTTTAAATTTTGGCAAGAAAGAATTTTTTCTTTCTTCAAAATTTAAGAGCAAGGCTCATCCATCCCAAGTGCTACAAATAAACAGCAAGAAAGGTGAGGTGATTTGGTTTCTCGCTGGGTCGGGCGGTTATGGTGGATCCTCTCCAGCACCACCTGTGTAGTGTCCCTTTCAACAATCCGAACATCCGTTGTTCACTTCAACTCATTTAAATCCCTTGCGTCAAGGTTCGTTCGAATCGGAATTCAGACAATTTCAGAGTTTCAGCGATGAAAGCATGCGTTCAATTCAACCTAGGGCCAGCTAATCCAGGATTATCGGTACCTAGGCATCACCAAAATTTACCGCAAGAGATACAACCTGGTCGAGAGGGATTCGTGTACGGTAACCAGCGCTGATCTATTGTCAAATTGTCGCGCGATCTCGACGGATATTGATACGCACGTACCTGTAGAACCGGTACGCAATCCGAAAGACGATAGGCTCGTAAGCTTTCCCTCCTGGGCCTGATTTCCCTGTTTACGCCTCTGTGCATAGCTGTGGTTCGCTGGTCTGAATTTTTTTTTGTGAGGCTGTGTTATTGATTCTAGGTGCGAATTTCCAAGGATCGTTTTGAGAAGTCCTTTTAAGATGCCTATCAGTCCATATTGTTGTTTTTCTCGGTCTTTCCAATTTTGGCAGATACGATGTAGATCTGTAACCAACTTATTCATGAGATACCTTTCATTTCATTCATTCATTTTAGCCTATTTTTCATCCTTCCAAAACTGGATATAGGCCTCCCCTATTTGCTTCCAAATCTTTCTATTCTGGGCTCTTCTTTGCCACATCAAGCCGGCATGTCTGACTATGTCATCCTTCCAACTCATCTGTGGCCTGCCTCTGGATCTTTTCCCTTCAGATGGGCGCCATTTTCCAATTTCTGAATTCCAACGGTTGTCTTTTATTCATTCGTTATGGCTTGCTCATTTTCATTTTAGTGATGCTGCTCTTTCTATAGCGTCAACTGCGTTGGTTTTTCTTCTTATCCACTCATTTTGTTTTTTATCTCCGAGTGATATTCCTAACATGTGTCGTTTCATAGCCTTTCGAGTTTTGCGGATTCTGTTCAAATTTGATTTTGTAAAGGTCCACCTCTGCGTTCTGTATGTTAGAACTGGCAATATACAACAATCAAATACTTTGGTTCTTAAGTATAAGGGAATTTTCTGATTTTTCAAAACATAGGAGAGTTTTCCGAAAGCCGTCCATCCCAATCGAGTTCTCCGGGTTATTTCGGCTGTCTGGTTGTCCTTACTCGCTCTTATGGCCTGGCCTAAGTATATATATATATATATATATATATATATATATATATATTCACCTGTTCTATTTCGGTTGCATTTACTGTTATAACTTGTTGTTCGTCTGAGTTTGACATTACTTTTGTTTTTCTAAGATTCATCTTTAATCCTCGTTGGAGCGATGTTTCATGGAGATCGTTTATCATTGACTGCAGATCTTCCCAGTCGGATGCGATCTCAGATGATTTAGGAATCTACCATTAATATTTATCCCTTTATTTTCCCAATTTAATCATTTGAACAAGTTTTCCAGGGCCATTGTAAATAATTTTGGCGAGACTGTATCTCCCTGTCTTACTCCTCTTTTGATTATGATGCGGTTCGTCTTTAGCTCGTCATCAAGTTGTACTGTCATCGTTGCGTCTAGATAGACGTGCATGAGATACAGCGTGTTAAAATTGTACGTAATAAATAAAAAAAAATATTTTCTGCTTCTGACAAAAACTTGACAAAATTTAATATTTTTAAGTCGAGGATTTGACAGCGTTCTGGTGCTGCTGCGAGAACCTTGCCGACCCACTAGATTTAATAAAAAAGATTGATGAGGGTAGGAGCATTAAAATTAGTACTAATATATTCTTTTTGGTGTGGCTAATTTATTACAGTAACGTAAGATAGCATCGTATTAAGCTATTATAAATATTACAAAAGAATTGACAGGTAGTACATAACAAAAACCTGTTACCTAAAATGCAATTATTGGAACATTTCGCAACGTTAACTGTATACATATGGAAACAAGTATTTTTGGTATCAAGGTTGAATTTGATTAGCAATAAAAGGTTCTTTTATATTTTAGGTATGCTAAAAACTAGTTAAAAATTATATAAAATAAAATTAAATTTTCATGGATATTTTACCCAACTACAACGACAAAATTGATTTTAATCAAGGTCAAGTGGTTCCATTTCAAAAATCATTGTATGCTTTTACTATTTATGGTATTGTCTAATTATCAGTTTTTAGAAAATTAATAGTCTTCAGACGAAGAACTACGTCCTTGTCTGGCGAAATTAACAATTCTGTATATTTACGGTGTGTACAAAAATAATATAAAAGAAAACTTTTAAGGTAGATATGAAAAACATTTTCTATACAACGAATATAATCACACAAATCTAATGTGTAATTATATTTACTAAAAAAGGAATTATAAGCTAAAACCGTAGTAATTTTGGCTTATAATTTGTTTGATGTGTACTTTTGTTAAAACAGCATTGGATGATGTTAGCACGAAATTAGCAAAAGTGTGTAAGAGGTTGTTTTATTGAGAATGGAGTATGACATATTTTTTTAATTTTACAATTTTATTGAAACATAATTGACTTTTGTTCTTTAAAAACGATGAGCATAAAGGAAAAAGGTTTTACAGTTGATCCAGTGAGAGAATACCAATACGTCATCAATCTCCGAACATATCAAAGACAGTTTTGAGACATGTTCTTCTTAATTTGCATTTGCAAATTATAAATAGTATGCAATCTGGTTTTCGGGGTACGCATAGCTATGAAACTGCAGTGCAGTATGTCTTTAATGACTGGAAACATAGTTTCGATCAAAATCTTATTAGGGGTGCTGTATTCTTGGATATGAGGAGGGCCTTTGAGACTTTGGATAGAGAAAGACTACTTAAAAAATTAGAAAGTGTCGGTATAAGGTGTGAAGTATTGGAACTTAGGAATACTTACTTAATTAATAGAAGACAAAGACTGAAATTGAATGACGTGGTATCTGACAAGATTGAAAGCAGCATAGGTGTTCCACAGGGTAGTGTGCTGGGTCCATTACTATTTCTTATATATATTGACGATATATGCATCTGGTGATTGTTATATACATCTTTTTGCAGATGATGTTCTTTTATATTTTACATGTTCTGATAGTATTCCATTGGTTAACACACTTAACTCTACATTACAAAATTTATATTGGTGGTATTCTTGTAACCAATTAAAATTAAATGTGGAAAAAATCAAATTCATGATAATCTGCAATGAGAATGATTACTGAACTGTTTCTCGTAGAGATCCTATTATTAAAATAGGCAATGGTGGAGGAGTTTAAATATTTAGGAGTAATCCTAGATATTTAGGAGTAATCCTAAATAGACAATTTAACTTCAAAGAAATGCGAATAACTTAATAAAAATAATCTCCTATATAATTAACTATATTTACAGATGTTTTTGACATCATATATACGCCATCCGACGGGAGGTCGGCGAAGCTGCGTTCAGTATTTGCATGCTTCCTTCGGATCTGTCCTTTGCACAGCCAGGTGCATGTCGGTACCCTGATGAGTTTAGTAGAGACGAAACATGTACCTCTGCCGTATCATTGTGGCGGGGAGGGTAAGTTTTGATATCATCTCGATGGTGGTGGAATAGGATAAATTGTGTTCTTTAGCAATTTGATCCAACTGTGCAATCTCTAACACGGAAAGGATATGGTTGGAACAAAGAGTGCATTTACTATTCGCATTTTACTCCATTCATATACGGAGCTGCATATAGTTGTACATTTTGCTGAATGTGATTTTAGCATTACAACGGCATAATGTGGATATATCCACTGCTATTGCATCTCACACGGAGGAATCCGTGAAAGTCGCATAAACATATATACACCATCCAGCGGGAGGTCGGGCAAAAAAGTGCGTTGCTGCACATTGGGTTCCAGTCATATTTTTGGATTGTGAAAAGATAAGGACATGCGCATAAGCGACTTCTTATTATCGATCGGTTGTTTCGTAGCGTCATCCGTAAACAGCACAGTATCGGCTCACCATAATTTTTGTGTTTATTTTTGCTTTGTGAGTTGCATGCAATTCAGACAGATTTATATAGATACCGAGAAAATCTAATTTCTTTGACATTTTTGTCAAACAAATGAGTTTAAAAATTATGTAAGATGACAATAGATTTTTATTCCTTCTTTAATAATCATTTGTTTGTCCATGTTTTAATGGAAAATCCAAGATCAAAATTAATTAACAGTATTAGATTTGTGTATGCAAGGGTAAGGTGTTTTAGTTTTGTAAAGAAACAAACCGAGGAAATAAAAGGAGAATTTATAAGAAAAAAGTTTTCCAAATTAGTTTTGTTTGCAAGCCAATATTTTAATAAAAATGTATTTGTAACTTATTTGTATTATTTTCCTTTTCCTTCATAGAGTAAATAAATAGTGTTGCTTTACAACGTTTATAAATTTACAGTCTGTCTGCGAATTACATTTTTTCTGTAAATTTTACTTAATACATATTTTAAACGGAATCTTAGTTACATGTTGGCTGTGTCTTCGTACCACATTAAATTTCCAAAACATGTAGTACGATATATTTTTAGTACTTTCCAAATGTTTATCAAAACATAAACTGAAGTTTGAAGTAGTAATTTCTTTAAAAAAATTCTGAAAATTCGTATAAAACCATAGAATGGTTTATTCTATCGTATAAAAAAGTGCAATCATCAATATGTCAAGAAAATGGCACAAGCAATTTTTTATAACCTATCGCATTACTTACATAAATAAAAACTAACGAATCATTTCAAAATAAATTTATTTGGTAGTGCAAGTAAGTATAATTATGAATAAAAAAATATATTCTCAAAATGAAATTGGTATATTTTAAAACATACATATACCCAGGCGCGGATCCAGGGGGGGGCGATCGCCCCCCCCCCCCCCCCAAGAGCTTTGAGTTCAGGAAAATAGACCCGATTTTGCCTCTTACACTATAGTTTATGCAAGAACTAGAGAGAGTAATAAATCATTTTTTAACCATTTTTTTCTTCGCTAACTACCTGGGTTCTTTAGTTCGATGTCTTTGGCAAAATTTGTTAGACACATATATTTTTTATAGGAATGGGTTTAGAAATTTTATAATCAAAAATACCGGTCTATAATAATGGACTATTTGGGTTGGATAACAATAGATATTTGGATGTGCGAAGGGTTAAAAAGGATTTTAATCCTTGTCATACGCGTCGGAAGGAGGTTGGCATAGAATATTATTTCGATAATAAACTAAAAATAAAAAGTTTTTATAATAATATTTTATTTCTTATGATTTTTTAATAATTCACATACATTAGAAAATAAAGATAATTTTGACATAATTAACACAAATCACAACTGTATTTTCATTATTTTTGATTTTGGCGTAGAAATCGTTTTAGGCACATTCAGAGTGTTTTTCACTCGAAAAATTCAACGTTATAATTTAAATACTTACAAAATACCCAATGTCAAAAATACAAGAAGTTAAACATACATAAAAAAATAAATTTGTCCATATAATATTAAATTTTTTTTGGGGCTGTCGGTCATTTTATTATCAATTAAAAACATTTTTAGGATATTTGACGTTTCAGATTATTTACTTCTTAAACCATCTGCAGAATTAAAATTAAACACAAACAATGGTTTCAAATGTAATTAATTTTTATATGTTACAGAAAATTTAAATAATAAAGTGTATTTACGCTGTTAAACAGTATCTAATTCATAATCAAAGTCGGTGAAACTATCTTCGCTCATATTAATTATAATGGGTTCCTCTATCTCACCGATCATGAGATCGAGTTTCCACATTTTCTTTTATTCTTTTATTATATGGATTTTTCCCAATTTTCTGCAGTAACTTATTCAAAAAAATTTTTCAAAGTTCAATTAAATTACTAATTTTTTAAGTTGTGTTATTTCTAGCAACTCTACCTTTTACTTGAGAGAGATATTTCTTTCTTTAACGGATATTTTCCGGATGATCTACAAAAACAGATTTCCTATCTGGTTTTTCCCAGCAAAAATTAAGTTCTCTGAGCAATTTCCAGAGCTCAGTTCTTTTAAGTTCTGGTAAATCCCGATCCTCAAGGATTTTAGTTAGAATTTTGTCGACGATTGGGATCTGCTTCTCATAATAAAATGTTTGAACAACTCTTTTTATTGCAGTTTACATCTCTTCTTCCAACGAGGTTTTTCGTCTGCCTGTGGTCGAATGTAGCTTGGGAGTACTAAAAATTCCAGTTTTTTTTTCTCCTTCCGGACATAGTAGATTTTTCCAACTCCTGTCATGTTGGAACACATCTCAACAGAGCTTTTAACATTATTATCTAGATATTGATATTTTATGGCAACATAAACATTCATCGTAATAAGTTTTTCGTTGAGGTAAAAATGCCCTGGTTTAACGATTGTGGATGCAATATAGATGTGGAAGCCATATCTTTTGGTTATCTCACTAATCTCAAATAATATATGAAAACAAGCACAAACAATATGAATCACTAAGGATACACTATGAGGTGTACTTTGCTCATTGACAGAAATTAGATTGATCTATCAGAAATTTTATTATTGCAGTAAATTTGTAAAAGCTTATAATATTTAAATATAATTAGATTTACGGCAGTCCTCAGTTACCTGCGGCACTGGAGCAGGTACGTTGGAGGTTTCGGTAACAGTTTTATTAGTCTCTCTAGTTCTTGAATAGGGTATAGGAATGTGTATGCTTGCGATCGCCCCTCCCCTTCCCAAGAGCTTTGAGTTCTGGAAAATAGAATCGATTCTGAATTTTATATTGGGAATGTGTATGCTGCTGGCACTCCCCCCACCCGTTGACAACTTGTTTTTCTTTCGATAGCCCCCCCCAAGAGCTTTGAATTCATGAAAATATACCCGATTCTGCCTCTTATACTAGGAATGGTATGCTACTCGCATCTTCTCCCTTTGTCGGCAACTTGTTTTTCATGTGATCGCTCCCCCCCCTCTTCAAGAGCTTCAAATTCAAAAAAATAAACCCGACCCTGCCTTTTACACTAGAAATGGGAATGTTGCTGGTGTCCCCCCTCCCCGCTGGCAACTTGCTTTCGCGTATTTTTGCTGCCCCCCAAAGATAGATGCTGGATCCGCCCCTGCATATACCTATAACTTACAATAATTATAATGCATCATTATTTTGTTATATACATAAAATATTTCAGTAGGTTTCTATTCTAGCCAAAATCGAATATTGGCTCTATAATTTCTAAGCTCTGATTGAATTAGTTTTTCAACTTGCCAACGTGTTTTTTCCAGTTGTTAATTTTTTTTCTATCCCGTTAAATTCTGAATGATACGGTGACAAGCATACAACACAATGTCCATATTCTTGCATAAGTACATCCTGCTTATATTTAACCGATGTTTCCACCCAATTCAAATTTTTTTTTCTGCAGCCATTCTATGATTTATTATTTTCTACGTCTGAAGATTCAGGACTTCACTATTAATATTGGTTTTGGAAGCAAATTAAGATTAAGTTATGTTCGTGTTGACATTATAATCCTCACTGAATTTCTTTGTTGGTACATTTGTTAATTCACCCCCAACAATGAGCTTGTTTACTTATTTTATTTTAAGTGACATTTTTATCATTTTGTTAAAAAAATTAATGCAGTACGAAAATATATGCTCCGTTCACCATTAAGACAGAAAAATATTATATAAAATTATTTTTAAATACTGCATATTCTTTGAAAAACCCATTTCGTATCAATATTTTCTCAAAAAATGTAAAAAAAAAGAAATGAGGAAAAAAGGGTCATATATTTTTTCATAATATAATATATAGGAGAATAAATTGCCGGACCTTAAAAAAGTTAATCAGTCACTCCCACCCCACAAAAAGAAAGTAGTTTAGACAAATAGTAAGACACATTTTCTTCACAATTTCATTTTCACAGTATAAGAAAGGACTGAACTAACTCTCATCGGTACAAACACTGATCGGATTATTCATTTCTGCTTCAGATATTATTTTTGCTCATATGATGTGAATCCCAGAACAAGAAAGTTAAATGAGACCTATTCCTATAGTAAAGTTTGCAACAAAACTAACTAAATAGATTTTCGAAGTTCGGTCCTGTCGATGGTCAGCGGATCATTTTGTAGTGCGCATGTCAACCCTTGTTCTACGATGTTTACTTTTTATCATCGTAAATTAGCCATTTTTGAGATGAAACTTTGCGGATCTAGTAAATATTTTATCTATGCTTTACAGCAACTTTTAATTAGCGTAAAGATGCCATTATCGATTTTTTTATTTGACTTTTCGTCTTCGGGCAATCAATCATCAACCAAGAACATATCGCAATCGTGACTCCTGTCAAATAATTATTTATTTCTTATTCAGACAAATAAATTTAACTTGTTTTAAAAATCCGCATAAATATTCACACAAACTAAACCGGCGATAAAAACCGAATACATTATTTAATACTGCTCTTTCGAGACTTCCAGTATAACTGACCTTCCTGCTTTGTAACTGTTTAGACGACGAATTCAAAATTAACAGATAAATATTTGTCAATGCATCATCTCCGTAAGCGATACCGTTATCGAAGAGACTGTAACTTAGAATATTTGTTTATATTATTAACATTTTTACCGGGACGGAATAAAAATTAGATTTAAAAACGGGTTATTCGATTTGATGTAAATGAACAAAAGAATATCGCCGTCTGACGTAACAGTCTAAGCTAAATTGCTGCAGAAGAAACGGTTGTTCATCTTGAATGTGTGAACAGTGAGTTATGTATTTTGTTTTCATTTTCCGTTACATTTTTATACGGTAGAACGAATTAAGAAGGTATTGTAATTTTAAATATGGTGTATTTTTTCTTCACACTGATTTTTAACTTTTATAAAGAAGATAAAGCCTTAAAAGCGATAAAAAGAACAGCTGGTTCCTGAAAATGAAAGAAAACAGATTTTTTTTGCTTTTGTATATTTAAGGTTCAAAAATTGTTTGTATTAAAACGTCTAAAAGGTGAGCATTTAAAATTCCAATGAAAATATTTAACTTTTCAAATAAAATTTAATATTACGGAGTTGTTAAAATATGCCTCTTTTGATTTCTAGCTTAGTTTTAGAAATGAAAGAATCCCTTAATTTAAAACAATACGATTATGGTTCTACACAAAAGCTATGCAATAATAACAACGTTTTTGTGGGCAAGAAAGTATGTGATGAACAGCTAAATCCATCCATATATATATATATATATATATATATATATATATATATATATATATATATATATATATATATATACATATACATACATACATACATATATGCGTAACTACGTCAGTAGCTAAGCTGAATGCAGAAACCTAGAAATTAAAATATAATCCCAGTATTGATCGTAATACAAAATAGAAGAACAGAAAGCATATTTTGGAATTAACTTCCTACTTAAATAAAAATAAATAAACTTCTTGCTAATAACCTTTTAAATATCAAACATAACTTGGCCAGTCCAAAGTGCCTATATTGTAATAAGATAAAAAAAAATCCCACTGGAGTCAAACTGAATGCATTCGAGTCACCAGACATCAGAATCCTATATTATTTTATTTTCATAATTTTTAAACCCAGAGTCGGTGGCAAGGAATTCAATACAATTCAGAAATACTTTAAAATATATAAGATAAATTAATTTTTTGATAAATTGGAGCTATCGTCATACAACCAGAGAGCAAATATCTATCAAAATATAACAAATTCCACATTAAATTACAAAGGCTACTCTCAAGAGTTTTACTCTAATAAAAGCTAACAATGCCAAGAAAAATGGGTCAATATACAACGTAATAATCGCTTCATGTAGTTAAATTTAGGTGTTTTGGAGAAAATAATGAGACTTAAGACAACACACTTTAGCCAGATTGAAATTTGTCATTAAACTCACTCATTAAGAATTTATTTTTAGGTCAAACTATAAAAGATCGTTTCAATGAACTGCAATTAATAAATCGTACTTTGAGTTCTTACCTGAAGTTAAAATAATTCCTTCATTGAAACCTGCAGAATAACTAAAATTCTTGTCTCCAAGTCTCTCTCCGTACAAATAACGCAATTAACTGCAAAAGAGTTAAAAGATAAGGTAACTAAACTCAACTAAAAGAATAATTTAAACTATTTTACATTCCAAAATCCTAAAGGACGGACCAAATAAATTGGGATATAAAAATGACAACTTTTTTAGTTGTTCCCAAAAGGGAAAGTAAAATATCAATGCAAATGGATCCGGTCTTACATTTATTAAAGATTCTGACTTGAGCAAAACGCTATTTTAATCGAGTGGGTCCAGAATTCATTAATAAGTGACCCATTAGATATTTTTAAATTAAAGAAATTTATTTCTTGCCTGCCATTATCAATGACCAAGTATTGATTATTATTTGAAATGGAAAATAATAGCTTTGTTCGCGGAAAAGATTTAGAATACTCATGCGCAGTTGAAATAGTAACGTTCGCGGATAACAAAGTTCTGAAGGCCAGATTCTTACTACAGAGCCGCTCTCGATACGGTAAAATATTCTTACCACTGACCTCTACTATGGACCCCTACTCTTGACGGCTGTTAAAGTCAAAAAATGGCAAACCATGGGCGAATAAATTCGTTTCTGCACATCGGGCGCCAGTTATATTTTTGGACGTTGATCAGATAAGGGCATGCGCATAAGCGACTTCCTATTATCGATCGGTTGTTTCGTAGCGCCATCCGTAAACAGCACAGTATCGGCTCAACGCCATTTTTGTGTTTAATTTTGCTTTGTGAGTTGCGCGCGATTTCAACGCATTTATAGCGTTTTTAGTGATTTATTTTATTTGTTTTTGTGTTTTTATTTAATATAATGGACTCCACAACGTGTATGGTTACCTTTTGCCAAAACAAGGGTAAAATACCAGGAATTTCATATTTTCGGTATGTATTTTATGTTTTATTTAGGAAAATAGGAAATAATTCGGATTAGAGTAAATTTAGAGGTGGATGCCATTTTGGTTTTGTTTGTTTTAATTTATTTTTTATAATTTTCTAAATTTTCCGATAAGAATTTATGAAATTTTATATAATACAAATGCTTCTAGTAGTGTATACTGTTTTTTATCAAAAACATCAAGAGAATTACCAAAAAAAAACAAAAGAAACAAAACTAAAAAGACACCTACATCTAGATTTACTCTAATCCGAATTATTACCCGAGAAAGTTAACGCATACAGACGGAAACAGCAGATTAGAGAAATACATTTTTTTCACAATTTTACTTTCACAGTATAAGAAATGACTAAACTAACTCCCATCGGTAGACACTGACCCGATTATTCCGTTCTGCTTCAGATATTATTTGTGCCCATATGATGTGACTCCCAGAACAAGAAAGTTACATGACACCGACTTCTTTACTAAAGATTGCAACCATGGTTGCAACTTTGATAACTTGCTTGATTTAGACACCATTTATGACTAATTGAACTAACTAAATAGATTTTCGAAGTTCGGTCCTGGCAATGGTCACCTGATCATTTTGTAGTGCGCATGCCCATGATTTGCCATTTTTTGGCTGGAACAGCCGACAAGAGTAGGGGTCTATAGTAGAGGTCAGTGCTGTAAAGAAGTTGTATCGGTTTCGCTTGAACTTTAATGCCAAAAAAAAAGTGAGTTAACAATAAAAATATGCTTTTTTAAAAATATCTCAATCATCAAAAGTCGATGTTTACATTTTATTGTCGTAAATTTACCGTTCTTGGAATTAAACTTTGCGGATCTAATAAATATTTTATCTATGATTCTTACGCGAGAAACAATAAACCATTCTCATTATCGGTTTCGCGGAGATTTCGATATTGCAAACTCTTTTTCATTTAAAAAAAAATGCATAGAACCAAGAGCGAACCGAGCCTAAGTTCGGAATTTTAGGCAGCGCCAGCTTTCACGCTGCGGCTGCAATGTGCAACTATTTGGTTTTTATTTTATTTTGGATCTTTATTTTGTTTATGTCATTTTTTACATTTGATGTTCCAGTATATATTTTATTATATTGGTTTTACTTTTATTAGTGTTAATCTACCTATAATCTCAATTGATAAATTAAATAAGTGTTTTTTACGTTTTAGTTTAAACGTAAAAAAAATAATATATTTTTAGTGAATACTCCCATTAAATGATTTATCGTCCAGCAATGAGGATTTACAAGAAATTTTAGAGTGATTCAAAATTGATAAAAGTGCTAATTAATTTGAGGAAATTTTACCCCTCATTTTCAGTTAAGCCGAGAAATGTTACAACTGGCCCATCGCTTCACTGACTTAATTGTTTTATATTCGCAGGAAAGAGATTCTGAAAAAGTTACAACATTATAAAGTGTATTATGGTTTGCGGTAAATGAAGTTGCATCGTACAGGGACGTTTCAGACCGGTTTTTAGTTTTGTTAAAAAATGTTTTTTGAAATAAAATTAAATGGACCTAAAACTATTGCATTTCATTTTTAGTTTAAAAAAAAACACATCTTTTAATTAGGCGTATGTTTAGAATTATGTTTACTTTTAACAGTTCTCAGTTAAAATATGTATTTTTTTATCAAAAATTCTATTGAGCAAGAAACAAGACGTTTTATTCTAAAAGGAAGTTACAGTTAGACTTTATAATATATAAGAATAACAATTATAATTAAATATATTTTTTTAAATAAAACAAATAATAAAACCTAATAAAATAAACAGTTTTAAAAGCTATTTAAAAAAAATAAAAATATTTAACACCCAGAACAAAAAAAAAGTTAGATCTTAAATAATGAGACTCTACCACAGTAGATGATTCAAAGTTCTGAAATCGTACGTGGAAAAAAAATTCTGAACCGGCTAATAAGTGAGCATGCGCTGTACGACAAACCTGAACTAATTCTGTACTCGTTCTGAATCGGTGTGCTAGTATATAGTTAATAATTTTAAACAACGAAATAATTTTTTTAGGTTACATTGTCATACAAAGCTTAATATAAAAATAATTTATTTATTCAGGGGCGTTTTCATACTTAGTTCAGGTTAGTTTTCGTCAGTCTGTGCTTGAAAATCATAAAACAGTGCTAATTAAAAGTTTATATACAGGATGACCCGAAAAATGTAGAAAATCTCCCGGATATGAAAAAAAAACACTTGAAAGGAACACTACAAGTTCATATAAACTTTTTTGAACGTGTATTTGGCTTATTTCGAAAAAAGATACACCTTTGTTCCATTTAAATGTTCAATTTTCAACCTTATGATAAAAAAAATTCAATCCAAAATTAGAGTTTACCTCTTTAGTTAAAAACGTCTAATTTCGGTGAACTGTAGTTCGACCTAGGTTCGCAAAAAATGTGCGTTTTATTTTATCGGCACCAAAACAAAGTATTGTTGTTGCAAACGCTGCTGAATACGAATTATTCCATTTTAGAACTTGTTAATTTTCACATCGCTGACATATTGATTCTTGGATATTAATTTACTGAATGAGAAATAATTGAAAATATGGAATATACATTTATTGAGTATGCATCTGATGGATGGTCTTGCATCCTGCAATGCTTTGGAAACCAGGAGGATGTATCACGACAGATATTCTAAGCGTACTCTTCCAGATCAGAAAACATTTCAATGAGTTGACCAACGTCTAAGGGAGCATGGTAGGCAATTCCATTTAATAAGGTAATATTATTAAATTTTTTCATAATTTTAGGAAATTTTGGGAAAAGAAGTATTGATGCAGATCGGGGAAAAACAGTACGTACAACGCAATTAGAGGAAAATATTTTAAATGCTATAGATGACACTCCTTCAACGAGCACTCCAAAATTATCAGTACAGTTTAATACATCGAAAACAATACTACATAAAGTTCTTCAAGAACTAATAGTAAATTTTTATTTTTATTATTTATTAATTTCTCTTGATAATTTTTGAAGCAGTCCTGGTATATTTTTAATGTTAGATAATAGATGTCTAAGTGCATCCAAGTATTAAGTCACGATGTACACAATACTGGGCTAATTTTATTATCTATTATAAGTACAAAGACATGAAGTTGTCAATAATAAAAATTTACTTTAATGATAAATTGCTTAAAATTGAGGTAATCCAATTTGATCAGAACAAATTATCAATTTAAATAAGACAGTTTAATTTTGAAATAAAAGTGCTTGATTGAATGAGTCGATTCAAATCAGTTATTTTTATTTCGAATGATAATTAAGGTAAATTGATGATAAGATAATTTTGAGGTGGATTTGATTAAAATTGAATATTTTTCAAGTCTTCGGTAGTATAGTATTCTCTTTATTGTCTACTTGTTACAATTTTAAATTCTTTTTAAAATAAAACTGTACAAACAAATAAATAACACATAGTTGTCTTACGTCTAAAAAATATCACACAAATTACATCACAGATTTTACAAACTAAGGTACATATATATCACAGTTGTATAACTACATATATTAAAGCTTTTCGTTGGCTCTTCTTCACTCCTGTGGATAGTGTCTTGCTCCTTCCAGGCGTCTCAGCAGGATGTTACTTGTTGAGATGGCTACAGAATAGCAGTACCTATTTTCTGGAGCAGGCTGCAGAATTGCTTGTGGGTATCCGTTCGTATTATTTCGCCAAAACAGCCAACCACAAACCCTCCCAGACTGATTGGACACCGATACATATTTTCTAGTTCCGTTACCAAGTTGAGGTCTCTCCGGCATGCTTGAGCTTTTCTTGTTCTCTATAGTTCTGGATTTGTGAAACTGCCACCTCCAGAACCAATATTTCTGATGGGTTGGTTAGTTTTATGAATATGTCAGGCCTGTTGTGGTATAGTTTTTTCTCGGCAAGTAGTTTGTTTCCTGCTTCTATCTGCACATCTCTACCCCTGTGTGTACTTACAATGAATAGTGGCTTTACCAAACGTAAATTTTTTGTTGCTTCTTCATGCGCTCCCAAATTTTTTAGGAGTGTCTTCAAGACCCAGTGGACCCCATAATCGTGCCTTGTAGTCACTGCACTTGTGGGGCAAACACTTGCCACGTGGTAGGCATTTTCAGTTGCATCACATCCCTTGATGCACCTCCTTCTAGTTGGATATGCCCCCAAGCCATGCAGTTGTTCTTCGGCTGCTGCGTTTAAGAGACTCTGACGCCAGCTGTCCATGTTTGGGGATTGATATGCTGGGCTTTTTCAGTACATTTTTGGCATAAGCTATGTTGGCCGACCATTCCTCCTCAAGATCCTGGTAGTATTTTGCTTTGATTTTTTTGATTATCTCGTTGCAACATTTGTTGTAATCTATGTTGTAAATTTGCAAGTTGACATCACACCGGTATTTGTCTAACACATATTCACAATCACTTATAGGGTTCCTTCAACCAGCCTTTTTGAGGGCACAGTATGCCTTGTGCACTTCTTCCATATCTCTGTGCATTTGTAGATAGATACCTTTCCTGACGAATTGCATTTCTGCTTCCAGCTCTATGGTTCTTAGTCCCAATCCCCCTTTCTACCTATGCATGTAAACTCTGGCGTTCGATGTTGTCTTCGATTTTATATTATTTTCTACGAGTTTTTTTCTTATCTTTGAATCTAGATTCTGGCACCTCTTCAGTGTGGTACTGCGCCTTTCATTAGGATATATATTGCCCATTATGTAATTTGTAGCTGGGTTTATTGTGCTATTAATAAGCGTTATTTTTTGGTTTGTTTTCAGTTCAGATTTTAATATCATATCTACTTTCATATTGATTTTTTGATCTATTGCGTCAAAATTATCTAGGGTGTCCCTTTCTAGTTGGTTGAGGCCCAGGTATTTGTATCCCTCTCTTATTTCATGCAGGAATGGTGCTATGCCATTTTCTGATGCACTTGCAGCTTTCCTGCTATATAAACTACATTTTGCAATGTTTAGCGTTAGCCCCACTTCTTCAGCTCCAAGTTTTAGACTAGATGTCATTATTTCTATGCTTTTCAGGTTGGGTGCATAGAATTTTATGTCATCCATGAAAGCAATGATTTTTTGTTGACCTTTGGCAGCTTGTGTGATGTCCTGACTTGTCTTTAGTGTAGTCTTAAACCGTTTATTAAATGCATTTAATGTTAATGCATTAAATTTAATAATTTCTACATAAAATTTGGTATTAAAGAACGAAGAAGCTTTCACGGCTTTGGTCAAGTTGAAAATCCTGGTTCTTGGGTTTAGACCGTGTCAAATTGGAATTATTATCCGAAGTTTCGTCTACGATTGCACGAGGCATCTTCAAGGATCCCATACTGATTCCGTTAGATTGAGTTTTTCAACAATTATTTTAATTTCGTAATTAACACTAACAAAAATCCCTCAATATTGATTTTAGACAAAATCGAGAGATGTAGAATATTTAATACGCCATATTTAATTTTTTAAAAATAATATCAGATTCGTATCGTGCGATCGCAAAAACTCCCCCAAATCAATTTTGAAAAATATCGGACAAAATTGTTTTTTTTGTCCGCCATATTGGATCCGCCATATTGAATTTTTTAAAAATAATTTTAGATTCGTTATGTGCGACCCCGAAAACTCAGACAAAATTAATTTTTTTGGCCGCCATATTGTCAGCGCCATCTTGAATTTTTCTGCACCAATTTCGTCCAAAAAAAAATTCGGGACCACCGCAGCAACTTCCTTTGCATAACGTAAACAATTTCATTGAAATCGGTGCGGCCGTTCCGGAGTAATCGGTGTACATACATAAAAAAACATACATAGTCGACGAATTGAGAACCTCCTTCTTTTAGAAGTCGGTTAAAAAAGAAAAGAAAGCAACACAACGATACGCCTGGCGCCTTCACCAAATAGCCATGCCCCTAAAATTTGAACAGTTTTTTTATGTCATAAAAATTATTGGAAGTAACCAAATTGTTCTTTTTTCACCTCAAATTTACACATGAGACCATAAATTTTTTATTTCAGTTTTGCCTCTTTTATGTTTTTGAGTTAAATAAAAGCATGTGGCTCATGAATTTCACTACACAAGATGGAAAAGTGACGCACAAGATGGATTTCTAGCTGGTTACAGAACCTTAAAAATAATTAAGTGGAACTTTTAGTAAGAAAAGAAAGTTGTGTTTCTTATTTCGTTCACAATTCATTAACGTCCGAAAGAATCTATCTCTATCTTGTACCAAAAGGATAGTCCATTACAGGATGCGCTAATAGAGAGGCATTTATGCTACACGTTTTAGATAACTGTTTTTACCAAATAATTCAATTTTAAAGCAAACAAATTACCTTTAAAAAATCAACATTTCCGTAAAAAATAAAAAACTCTATCTGCCGTATGGAGAGAGAACCAGAGTGATATTTGCAGAAAATAAACTGTTTGTACAGGGTGAGTCAACGATTGGATGAAGTAGGTTTGTGCCTTTTCGGTGAAATTAACAAAGAAACTTTATTTATTGTTTGATACAGTTTATTTTTACGCAGATTTTAAAAATATTTAGGACTCTACAGGGTGAGCCAAAAAACTAGGACAGCATAAAGTTGTATTTTTTTAAATAGAACACCCTATATACGAATCGTATTTTCGATTTAACTTATAATTTTAAATCTTTTTTATTAAGGGTTTACTATCACAAAACTTTATAGTTTCTGAGATAATTAAGTTTAAAGAAAAAAAGTCACATTTTCAAGCATCAATTCAATCCTAAATAACGTTTTCAATTTTGTGACAAATATATTCAAATTTGGAATTTAGCAAGGCCAAGGACAAGTTAACATAATTTTTACTTAAAATTTGCAATAAAAGCTACAGGGTGTTGAACACATCGGCTCAAATTTGAACAAGTATAAATGAATAAATATCTTTTTTTTTAAATGGTACACCCTGTATATTTTCTTGTTATTTAATAGAGTAATAAAAACCCTAAAAGTTTTGTTCAATATATCCTATACCTATTTATAATAGTTTTTGAGATATTTCAGTTTTTCTTATTTTCCATACTTTTTTACAGAAATAGTCTTCATTATCATAGTAGCCATGTAAAATAATAAAAAGAAACTACAGAAACAAACAGAATGTGGTTAAATATGATGAAATACATTATTCGTTATATTACAACGGCAATAGTTTAATTAAACATAATGTGAAAAAATTAACACAACAATAACGACAAGGCAAATACATATTTACTTTTATACTAAATTGAAACAAAAAAATTACCTATTAAATACTGAGATTAATTATTTCTTTTTAATAAGTGTTCGAATAAACGACCCTCTTGTGCAATGCACAAATTTAGTCTTTTTTGCAGATTTTCTCGGAGCCTGGACAAAATTAGTGGCGTTATTGTTCTACAGGTATCCCTAATCCTGTTTCGCATATCTTCCTTCCACTGTTGTTGGTGGATTAACATACACCTTATTTTTAATATAACCCCATAGGAAGAGATCTAATGGGGTGATGTCGCAAAACCTTGGTGGCCACTCAATGAAACCCCCACGTCCAATCCATTTTTGCGGATATCGTTGGTCCAAAAACGCACGAACTTCACAATGGTAATGCGGAGGCGCACCATCGTGCTGGAACCACATACTGTCGAGCTCATCCCTATCGAGACCTTCAAGCAGTTGGGGTAGTTCTTCTTGTAGAAAGTTCAGGTAACTATGGCCATTTAGTGGTTTATAAAAAAGTGGGGTCCAATAATTCGATTATGATGAATACCACACCAAACATTTAATGACCAGTGGTTTTGATGTTGCACCTCTCTAATCCAAAATGGGTTTTCTATGGCATAATAATGCATGTTGCGTCTATTTACGGCACCGTTACTTCTAAAAGTAGCTTCATCACTAAACATTACCTTGCATAATAAATTTGGATTTAATTGAATCTCCGCATTTATTGTACGACAAAAGTTTACACGACTTTCAAAATCCTGTCCATGCAATTCTTGGTGTCATTCCATGTGATATGGATGATACCTATATTTCTTGGTAGTACGATTAGCGGTGGATTGTGATGTTTCACATAATGCTGCTAACTAACGGCTACCAATATAAGGATTTTCCTGAACATTTAACAATACTTGTAGTTCTTTTTCTTCATTAGTTACTGGTTTGTTGACCACTTTACGTTTTGGATAATCAACAGTACCAGAAGAATCAAATCTTTGCATTAAGTTTTGAAAAGTATGGGTATTAGGCTGGCGTCGTTCAGGATACTTCATTTTGTAAATTCTTTGAGCAAGAAGGCAATTTTTTTGAGCCTCTCTTATTGTATAAATCATATCTATTAACTCATTCTTTGGAAAATTCATTTTACAATATAAGATGAATGCAAAAAAAAACCAAACTACACTACATAAAAACCAAAATAAGCGATTGCGGTTATAAATTTGACACACAGAAAAATGTTCTTTTACATTGTTTTTGCCATGGCTACTATGATAATGAAGACTATTTCTGTAAAAAAGTATGGAAAATAAGAAAAACTGAAATATCTCAAAAACTATTATAAATAGGTATAGGATATATTGAACAAAACTTTTAGGGTTTTTATTACTCTATTAAATAACATGAAAATATACAGGGTGTACCATTTAAAAAAAAAAGATATTTATTCATTTAAACTTGTTCAAATTTGAGCCGATGTGTTCAACACCCTGTAGCTTTTATTGCAAATATTAGATAAAAATTATGTTAACTTGTCCTTGGCCTTGCTAAATTCCAAATTTGAATATATTTGTCACAAAATTGAAAACGTTATTTAGGATTGAATTGATGCTTGAAAATGTGACTTTTTTTCTTTAAACTTAATTATCTCAGAAACTATAAAGTTTTGTTATAGTAAACCTTTAATAAAAAAGATTTAAAATTATAAGCTAAATCGAAAATACGATTCGTATATAGGGTGTTCTATTTAAAAAAATACAACTTTATGCTGTCCTAGTTTTTTGGCTCGCCCTGTAGAGTCCTAAATATTTTTAAAATCTGCGTAAAAATAAACTGTATCAAACAATAAATATAGTTTCTTTGTTAATTTCACCGAAAAGGCACAAAGCTACTTCATCCAATCGTTGACTCACCCTGTACATATTATTTCCTTTTTTCTGCCTGAAAGGATAACATATATAAACAAATTACCTTTACCGACTCAACCGTCAAGTTGCTAATTATTATAGATACACTTAAAGTTAAATTGACTTATTAACAATATTGTGTAACTAATTGTTGTCAATTTTTTGCTTTTAAACAATAAAGCTGACGGCTTACAAAAACTCCTTATTCCAGGAATAACCTGAAAAAAAAACGTTTAATTCGAATAATTTGCTTCCTTGGATTATACCTGAGATAATTGTCTGACGAAGCATCGAAATACTTAGAAACGTTGCATAAAAATGATTTAACAGAAACAAAAGGAAAACGAGTTTCGCATTGCCCTCGGAATTAGTTATTTCCAAAGACAATAAGTTGTTTAAAAGCCAAGAAATTAAGCGTTACAAAAGAATCGTTTAAATATAAACATTACGTCATAAAATTAAAACTGTGATGATTAGTTATTGCTTCCTTTGTTTTTTATCTAATTATAGCTAGATTATTAAAAAACAGAATAAAAACTTTGAAATGTGGTCATCGAAATAAGAGAAAAAGTTTGTATAACCAAGAATCTTTTGTTTTTAAGATACAATTCTTTAAAGAATTTATCACTACATAGTATAAAACAAAGTCGCTTTCTCTGTCCCTATGTCCCTTTGTATGCTTAAATCTTTAAAACTACGCACCGGATTTTGATGCGGTTTTTTTCAATAGATAGAGTGATTCAAGAGGAAGGTTTATATGTATAATAACATCCATTAAATAGTGGAGAAATACTGTTATTTTTGAGGTTTCTAATGTGATGTCGTTAATTATCATATTTTTTTCCGCTTACATTGCAAACGCAGGCTGAACCCTACGAGATTTATCAAAATAATGTACTAATTATTTGTACACATTGAAAAGGTCTACAGAAAACTCCGCGATGGTATATGTCTATCTCTCATGGATATCCCACAATAACATTTTTTTGTCATTTACTTTTTACGACAAATAATGGCAAATTTTGAAGCGATTTTAACCAATACAGCATTAATCCTTATCCAATTAAATAGCTTAAATACATTGTTGATTTAATATAGATCTATATGGTCCTTTACAGCACAAGATTTAAATGAATATTGTCGAAGATATTACAGATTTAAAATTGCGGGAAGTAGCGCTTGCGGCGGTACTGGCCGACCGGGGCGGCGGCAGCGTGCCTATAAATAGCGCGTCGGAGGCCGATGTAATAATTGTTGTAACAATAAAATAAATAGTCACAGTTTTTCTGTAGTGTATTTAGTATCAGCATTGCACCCGTGCGAAGCCGGGGCGGGTCGCTAGTATTAATTAAAATACGCTACAGGATAGTAATTCTATGATAAATAAATAGGAAACCAAGCTTTGGTTGACTTGTCTTAGGTCATGAAGCACCGTTAAAATTTGAGAGAAAAATCTGGCAAAAGAAGTGTCTGACTCGCAGGGGCGGATCCAGCCTCTCTCTTTGGGGGGGGGGGGCGGTAACATCACCAAAATACAGTATGGCAAGCGAACGCAAGTTATCGACGAGGGGAGGGGGGTAGACATCAGCAACATTTCCATTTCTAGTGTAAACGGCAGGGTCGGGTCTATTTTTCTGAATTTGAAGTTCTTGGAGAGGGGGGGGACGATCACAAGAAAAAACAAGTTGTCGATAGGGGGGAGGATGCGGACAGCATACACATAGTATAAGAGGCAGAATCGTATCTATTTTCCTGAACTCACAGCTCTTGGAGGGAGTGGCTATCGCAAGAAAAACAAGTTGTCAACGGGAGGAGAGTGCTAGCAGCATACACATTCCTAATATAAAAGGCAGAATCGGCTCTATTTTCCTGAACTCAAAAATCTTGGGATCGGGAAGGGCGATCGCAAGCATACATATTCCTACACTCTATTCAAGAGAGTAATAAAACTGTTACCGGAACCTCCAGCTTACCTGCACCAGTGCCGCAGGTAACTGAGAACTGCCGTGAATCTAATTATATTTAAACATTATAAGATTTTATAAATTTACTGCAATAATAGAGTTTCTGTTAATTCAATTTAATTTCTGTCAGTGAGCAAAGTACACCTTACAGTGTGTCCTTAGTGATTTATCTTGTTTGTGCTTGTTTTTAAATATTATATGAGATTAGTGAGATACCCAAAAGATATGGCTTCCACATCTATATTTATTCTAAAATCGTTAAGTCAAGGCATTTTTTCCTCAACGAAAAACTTATTAAGATGAATGTTTATGCTGCCTTAAAATATCAATATCTAGATAATAATGTTAAAAGTTCTGTTGAGATGTCTTTCAACATGATAGGAGTGAAATTAAAAGAACTGAGCTCTGGAAATTGCACAGAGAACTTAATTTTTGCTGGAAAAAAACAGATAGGAAATCTGTTCTTATAGATCGTCCGGAAAAGTCCGTTAT
Source organism: Diaprepes abbreviatus (assembly GCA_034092305.1). Lineage (NCBI taxonomy): Eukaryota > Metazoa > Arthropoda > Insecta > Coleoptera > Curculionidae > Diaprepes > Diaprepes abbreviatus. Next base: position 500,491 of record JASJET010000171.1, read on the forward strand.
CGAAGGAAATATCTTGCTTGCTAAAAATAACACAACTTAAAAAATTAGTAATTTAACAGAACTTTTGAAAGATTTTTTGGAATAAAGTTACTGCAGAAAATTTGGAAAAATCCATATAATAAAAGAATAAAAGAACATGTGGAAACTCGATCTCATCATCCGTGAGATAGAGGAACCAATTATAATTAATTTGGGCGAAGATAGCTTCACTGACTTGGATTACGAACTAGATACGTAATGTTTACCAACGTAAACACAATTTATTATTTAAATATTTTTAACATATAAAAATTAATTACATTTGAATCTCTTTTTAGTGTTTAATTGTAAGTTTAAGAAATAAATAAGCTGAAACGTCAAATGTCCAAAAAATGTTTTTAATTAATAATTAAATGACCGATAGCCCCAAAAAAATTTTTCACATTATACGGATGGATTTTTTTTATATATGCTTAACTTCTTGTATTTTTGAGAATGGGTATTTTGTAAGTATTTAAATTATAACTTTTTTGAGAGAAAAAGTCTACGTTTTATTCTGAATGTGCCTAAAACGGTTTCTATGCCAAAATTAAAAATAATAAAAATACAGTTGTGATTTGTGTTAAATATGTCAAAATTATTTATATTTTCTAATGTATGTGAATTATTAAAAAATCATAAGAAATAAAATAATATTATAAAAACTTTTTAATTTAAGTTTATTACCGAAATAATATTCTATGCCATAAATACTTAGTGATAAAATAAACCTCCTTCCGACGCCTACGACAAGGATTAAAATCCTTTTTAACATTTCACACATCCAAATATCTATTGTTATCCAACCCAAGTGACCCATTATTATAGACCGGTATTTTTGATTATAAAATTTTTAACCCATTCCTATGAAAAATATATTTTTTTGCCAAAGACATTGGACTAAAGAACACAGGTATTTTGCGAAGAAAAAAAAGGTAAAAAATGATTTATTACTCTCTCTAGTTCTTGAATAAACTATAGTATAAGAGGCAAAATCGGGTCTAGTTTCCTGAACTCAAAGCTCTTGGGGGGGGGGGGGGAATCGCCCCCCCCCCTTGGATCTGCGCCTGCTGACTCGCGACCAAAAAAAACTGTATAACAAATAAGATAATTTTGAATTTTCTAATAGAAAATCCATATGGTTTCGGTAGTGCAGACATAAAACCAGAAAACCCCGAAATTATATTTCGACAAAAAGGAAAAAAAGTATACTGAAATCTTAATAGTATTTCATTTAAATATATTTAAAAATACTTGCAAAAAGCGAGATAATTCTGTTGATATTTAATGATTACCAGACGTGAAAACAAGTGTTGTGTAAGTCAAAGTGAAAAGCGTTACGGGTAACAATGAATGTGAGTGAGAGCATTTATCAGCAGCAGTAAAAAAGGTACAGGAAAAAGTAGTTGTGAGATGAAAGAAGAAATAAAAAGTGTGACAACAAAACTGTTTTAAAAATCAATGATTATAAGCAGCAAACATGTTCGGCTTGGAATGTTTATTACTTCATTTCTCAGAAGTATCTAAAAACCCCATCCTGTAAAATACCTATATCGATTTAAAAAAATCCTCAGATTTCGATTTAGGCTATCAAAAAATATTTTTAAAATGCTTTTTTCGAGATATAAAGTTTTTATATTTTTCATAATTCGTGGACAAGGTGGAAATACACAATTTTCCGAATTTTTTGACGATTTTTAACATACCTCCTATTTTTGGGTCGTAGAACACGCATATGTTGTCAATTTTCGCCGATCTCGAGTGGTTTTTCCGAAAAAAAATTTATTTTCACTCATATAACTTATATTTTCCGTTCATTACCATTAAATTGTGGGCATTTATAGTAAAATACACAAACACTACACAATATTAATCATTTTTTTAACAAAATTTATATAAATAACCGATGAAAAATATAAATTTTCCATGAAATATAAGAAAACCTTTGTCTTGTCGTTTTATACTGTTTCTAGGCATGCATGGTTGGTTGCATATGATTTAAATCCAAACAGGTGATGCCATGTTGCCACGCTGACGTGGATTTTAAATTTCATTAGGATGGAAAATTTGATAGTTCAAATGCAATAAGTTGTGGTCATTCTAGTATTGTTGCGTAAAATGTGGGTAAACGTGCAGAATCGGGATGCCAAACATAAACAGATCTTTCGGCGAGCTACGTTGATCTAAAAACGAAAATCATAACTAAACGACCTGAACTAACTTGAAGTCGGCTAAGAAAAACCATATATTCTTCTTCTACGATCCAAAAATAGGATGTATTTAAAAAATCATCGAAAAATTCCTCAGGTCAGTTCAGGTTAGTTTTGTTTTTAAATTAAAGTAGCTTGCGGAACGATCTGTTTAGGTTTGGCATCTCGATTCTGCACGTTTACCCATATTTTACGCCACAATACTGGAATGACCATAATTAATTGCATTTAAATTATCAAGTTTTCCATCCCAATGGAATTTAAAATCCACGTCAACGTTACAACATTGCATCACCTGTTGGGATTTAAATCGAATGCAACCAACGATGCATGCCTAGAAACAGTATAAAACAGTAGTGTTTCTGTATTTTGCTATAAATGCCCAGAATTTAAAGGTAGTGATCGGAAAATACAAGTTATATGAATGAAAATTACTTTTTTTTTTTAGAAAAACCACGCGAGATCGGCGGAAATTGACAACATATGCTACGACCCAGAAAAACAAGATATGTAAAAAATCATCGAAAAAATCCGAAAATTGTGTGTTTACCGCTTCTTCAAGTATTACCATATATTTTTAAGGTTAAAACTCCAAATCTTCAAAAATTTGTTAAATGTAATAGATAAAGAAAAATCTATTATATATGTAGAACTTTGAACACTTTCTTAGTTATTGTGATCACATGCATTCCTATTTTATATATATATATATATATATATATATATATATATATATATATATATATATATATATACATATATATATATATATATATATATATATATATATATATATATATACATATATATATATATATATATAAAATAAAATAGAATAAAATATTGGCGAAGCGGACGTGAAAATTTGTCAATCTACATGATTCTCGTATTAAAAAGTGCGGAGCACTCCAAAGTATGGAATAACTCCGGGTCCGACAGATGGCGACAGCGCTGTTTCGTCCTAATATGGGACTCGTCAGGCCACCGCAGTCGGTACAAACCATCATCTCGCCTTTGCATCGTATAAGCCATACTTATAATCAAAATACGGCAAATAAGACGACAAAGGCGACATCTCGATGGTCCACTTGATAATACGAGAACCATGCAGATTAACAAAGTTTGTAAGAGAACCGTCATATGGTGGCGCGACGGTGAATTAAAACAGAAATATGTAAAATCGAGTACACGAAACGCGCTGCCCCGTGTACTTATTCTTTGCTGTTGTCCTTCATGATTATTACACACTATAGTATGCATTCGTCATACCTAGGCCAGCACAATTTGAAAGATAAGCAAAAAAAATCCTGACTCGTATTATCGTTTGGGCACCCACTTCATCTTCATTGTATTTGTTTGTGCCGGTCAGCACACATCTTTTTATTAGTGTCGTTAATACATTTCCAAATTTTACGGGGAAAAATGCCCAAAATGGTTAGAAAAAGTATTCTGTCGATCTCTAAGTCACAAAGTAAGGCAAATATGGTAAAATCAGGGTGTAAGCCAAGGAAAAGTAATAAAAAATACGATTTTTTATTATCAAAGTTACGGGCTATTTAACGTGAAGTTCGTAGTTACATACAGGCCAGAGAAAACAATGACAATGAGTTCATTCAAGGTAGGCATATAAATAAATTCATAAGTAAGTGACGTATGTCCTTTTTTTGTTTTTTTTTTCTGACATCAACCTAGTAACAAATGACGCTTGTCTTGTTGTGAAATAATTGCATTTTTCAATAATTGACGTAACGCCATACTAAAATTTTCATTTCTTGTTGCGAAAGCTGGTAAAATCCGCAAAAAAAGACAATGATTTCTTAAAAAGTAATTGACGTATGTCTTACTTTAATTTTATTTTTCAGTAATTGACGTAATGTCTTACTGAAATTTTTACTGCGTGTTGCGAAAATTGACACAATACGCAAAAAAAGACGAAAAACTAGGCTGAAAAGACGAGTAACAAGGAATTCTTAAAAAGTAATTGACGCATGTCTTACTTAGATTTTTTTTTTCAGTAATTGACGTAATGCCTTACTGACATTTTTTCTAGATGTTACAGAAAATTGATGAAAATCGCAAAGATTGCGAGGATTAGACTGAAAATACTAACAACAATAATATCTTAAAAAGTAATTGACGTGTCTTACTTTAAGTTTATTTTTCAGTAATTGACGTAACGTCTTACTGAAATTTTTCTAAATGTTGCGAAAAATTGACGAAATTCTCAAATATTGCAAAAACCAGGCTGAAAGTACTAGCAACAAAGATTTCTAAAAAGTAACTGACATATGTCTTACTTTCTTTTTGATAACATAAACTGCTGCATGAAAAACACTGTCTTTAAATGTGATACTACATAACAGAATTATTATTATTTTTTATAGGCATTCGCCAAGTAATTGTTTCGATTATAAATAAAATAACTGTTAATTAGATCGTGTCTTTATGCTTTAAACATCTACAGTGTGTTATAATCATGAAAGACAACAGCGAAGAATAATTAATAGATTGATCGACTTACCTGTAAGGATGATCGATCTGAATTATTCGAGCTGTTGTCCGAAATGATTATTACAATCCTCCCTTCCCATTTCATTCCCCTACGATCTAATTAACTAAACAAATACAATGAAGATGAAGTGGGTCACCAAACGATAACAGGAGTCAGGATTTTTTTATTTATCTTCCAAACTGTGTTGGCCTAGGTATGATGAATGCATACTACAGTGTGTAATAATCATGAAGGACAACAGCTCGAATAATTCAGATCGATCATCCTTACAGGTAAGTCGATTAATCTATAAATTTTTTATATAATTTTCAGCCGAGTTTATTTTTCACTTCTGAAACTAAGCAAATTTTCTATTATACCAATGTTTACTTGTCATTTCATATAAAATTTAGTTATATTTTCATTAAAAAAAAAAATACACACAAGCACACACACTAATATATATATACCCACACATAAAAGCAGAAAAAATAAACTTTTCTTTCTCTTTTAGGTCTTGATATAACCAAGTAAAAACAAAGTCCCTTGAAAAGAATTTTTATTAGAGGTAATAAGTTTTTCAACCAAAATTCCGCAAATATTTCTATTTTAATAAACTCGACCTCGACTGAGCGTTATGTTGTATTACGTAGAGAAATTTAATGAATTATAATTTGCTTCAGCTTTTTCCATTCTTCTGAAAATCGTTCTGTAAACAAAAACATATTCCAACTTTTAAAATCCAGCTTGAAAAGAGAGTCTTTTAGAACTCACCTGGGGCTGTTCGGGGTAAACTTAAAACTAATATAAAACTTTCTTTGCTTTATTAAAGTTTAAAAAGGGACTGAAAAGTTGAAAAATGTTGAGAAAGCAAATAAGAGGAAAAACATTTTCAAATTAAGCAAATAAGGGGAATGAAAGTCCAAATTTCATCTTTTGAACTACATACCTGAATATTTTAAATTGATTAAGTTAGAATTAAACGTCAAATTATGTTGTGAATCAATTAACAGCACGTTCCTTCCTAAAAAGTTTAATTATAAAAGGGGGTGAAATTAAGGAAAATTGCAATTTTCTTGAAAATTCCTCTATTCATCCCGTATTTTTAAGTAGTAGAACACGATGAGCTCTATTTTCTAAAGTGTTTTCTTTTTCGAAATTCATGATTCTTGGGTTTAGACTGTGTTATATTGGAATTAGTACTCGACGTTAATGATTGCAAAAGGCATCTTCAGGGATCTTTACTACACGAAGTTAGAACACTGAATGTCCATCGAGGTGCAACAGCACGGTATTTATACCCGACTGGTCCTCAGTGAGCCGTGATCCAGAGTTACATTAGATTTCCACGCGTAACGTAGACTGTAACCTGTGTCTTTATTAATATTATTTGTATATTTATAAATTACGATTGATTCTCTAATTTTACGTTTAAAGAAACCAGATACTGATGCTAGCACCTTAGTTTCCTTTACATTAAAAGTGTGACCTGAGCAATGCTGGTGATTAGCTACTGCAGATTGTACAATTTGTTTCTTTTTAATACATGTTTCACGTTTTTTAAGCCTAGTGGATAGAGACCATCCTGTTTCACCCACATACACTTTACCACAAGAGCAAGTTATTAAAAAGAAACAAATTGTACAATCTGTAGTAGTTGAATATCAGCATTGCTCACGTCACAAGTTTAGTGTAAAAGAAACTAAGGTGCACAGTATCTGGTTTCTTTAAACGCAAAATTAGATAATCATTTGAAATGTGTAAGTATCCAAACATTGATTAAATAAACACAAAAATTTCACCTCTTATGGACGCCTTGGTAACTATTTTTGGCGAGAGCGCAAGATGGGAAATTTTTAAGTATTAAATCCAACTCATTCAATAAATTTTGTTATAGTAAATAGTAGTAGAAAAGCAAGACATGAGACGATGCACTGTTGCCGTGTTGGTTAGTAAATCTAAAATATGGGTATAAGTTTTAAATCCTTCTGTTTATAATTCACTTAAGTTTACAAAGCAAATCTTGCCATGAATCAGACGATCATTCTATATTTATATTGATGAGTTTTTATGGATATGAAACAGTACTATATATTATCCATTTAGATTTCACAGGTGCCGTTTTTGAAAATGTAAAATATGATAAGGAGTTTCTAAATGGTATATATATATATATATATATATATATATATATATATATATATATATATGTATATTTCTTTATCTATTTATTTATCTATTTATTTATTTATGTAGGCCGATTACTCCGGAATAACTGTACCGATTTAAATTAAATTTTTTTGCGTTATGTTAAAGAAGTTTCAGGTTCAGTAAAATCCAAGATGGCTCACAAAATATTTAATTTTGTCTCATTTTTTCCAGAACTGATGCGGGGGAGTTTTTAGAATCGCACATACCAATTTAATTTTTTTTAATTCAAAATGGCGGACTAAATATTTTATATTTCTTAATTTTGTCCAAAACTGGTACTGGGTGATTTGTGAGGGTATAAAATTTTACATTCGTAAAAAATTATTTTCAAAAATTTTAATATGGCGGACTAAAAATTTAACATCCCTCGTTTTTGCACAAAATTAATACAGGGTGGTTTTTGAGTGTGCAGATTAAGACTTTCAAATAATTTTCTTTTAATTCAATATGAAACACTAAAAATTTTATATTTTTCTAATTTTGTCCAAAATTGGTAATTGTTTTTGGAAGCATAAATTATAGCTTTAAAATTATATTTTTTGGATTCTTCCAAAAAGTGGGGGGCGGGGCGAACATTACGGATGTAAAAGTAAGTTCACCAAACTCAAATGGCTGAATGAAAAATGTCAGTCTAAAAATGTTCATATCTCAAGTTTTTTCAAAATCGACATAGGGGGATTTAATTTTTAAATTAATTAAAATTGAATTTTTATTTTGTTCCCAAACTTTTCAAATAGTATTTTTCTCTTATTTTTTCGGAAAATATTGGTCACTTCAATATCATTTTAATTTCTTGAAAAAAAAACAACGAAATTTCATTTTTATTGGTAATATAAGTTAAAATACATTGTGTTTAATATATTTCAACAAAATCAAAAATAAGTTTCGGAAGCAAAGCCTTTATGTAAAAAAAATATAAAATTTGTCTCTCTCAGTCATCAACATATTTTAATTGTTTAATGTATAAATAAGTGTTAAAATAATCCTAACCAACAGAAATTTTTGGATAGTTCAGGTTCGTTTTGGTTAGTTCAGGTTACTAACTGAACCAACAAAAACTAACCTAAACTTATCGCACGTAATTTAGATTTGTTATTGTCCAACAAAGACCACGTGCAGACGAGACAATCTCTGGTAGGAAGGATTGTTGGGAAACGCGAATTCAAAATGGAGGACCGAAATTTGCAAAAAAAAAAGATATTGGTCTCTAAAAACCTATTAATTTGTACTTAAAATAGCCGGCACAAGAAAAAATCGTAGATGACTATTCAATATATTAAAGGGTAAGAGTAGAATTAAATGATGCAATTAGAAAAAAGACCAAAAAAATTGTGCATCCTGTTATGTTCAAAAATTGCCAAAAAAAAAACATTTTTTTGTAGTACATAACCCCAAATATCTCAAAATCCTGACATGATGGGCCAATTATGACCTCGGGCTTATATTCTATACAGCAAATTACTTCGGAAATAAACCCCCAACTGCTCAATAACAGAACTTTGTAGACCTGTGTAATCGATGACTGCACAAAATAATGAAAATTATTAGAAGTATGATATGTTGGTGTGTTTTATTCATAGACATATTTTTTTGATTAAAGAACAACTTAATAGAACACGGAACCTTTATACAGCCACGGCTCAAAATATATGACGAAGAAATGAGAGATAGACGAAGTGAATATTTTGGCTTTTGTAGAATCAGCGCCTTCAACCTCAAGTAGAGAAATGGAAAACTGGAGTCCTCAAAAGTTGTTCCCAAACAATATCAAAAAAATATAATTACCACCGTTATTAATTTTATGTTGTGATAAGAAGCGCTGAATATTGTTCTGCAATTGGTATATGGAACAACTTAGAGCTAGAGACAATTTTGGAAAATTGGTAATCTACCTCGATGAGTGTTATTTTACAGATACAATACCAACATTGATTGGCAGAAAATCTTGATATCATTTATGAAAGAGAGCAATAAGGGCGCTTCGGACTTGGTATCGCTTGTTTTTATCCTAGAAATATATATTAGGTACCGAATTTATGACAGAGATCTCACAGCAAATTGCTATCTAGAAATTTTAGAAGATGGAATATCTGAAAATTTCTCCGTAAGTAACCCAGACACAGAAAAATAGTCCAGACAAAAGTTATTTAGGAAAATGAGGGTCACCTATATGGGCTAGTGACCTTGACCTTGAAGTCATTTGAAGGTCAAGTTCAGTTTTTTAAATAGAAACCCCCATTTCTCGTTGCAGGAATGGAAAGCAGAAAATATTTCCTATCCAACAGTTTAAATAACATAGGAGGTAGAATCGCATCTAAAGATCATTTGAAGGTCAAATATTTTTTTTATCATAGATTGATATAAATTATCCAATAGCTCGACAACTAAGAATGATGGAGAAAAACTTGTCCTACAAAAGTTTCAGTAAATCAAACAGTGCATCTCAAGGTGGCGTCAAATTTGACCTTGACCTTAACCTTTAAGGGCATTTGAAGGTCATGTACATTTTTTTTTCAATGGAATTCCATACTTTCAACGTCGGGAATGGAAAGAGCGCAAAATTTTACATTCACATATGATTATGAGTGACCTTTCCTTTGATTTTGTGGTGGAATTTTTGAACGATTAATAAATAATTGAGTGAATAATTCATTTGTATCATTGCTTTTCTATGATATTAGTTATAGGACAATTCTGTACTAGTGACTTTGACCTTGAAGTTATTTATTATTATTTATTAATTGTTTCAAATAGTTGACCATAAAATCATATCTGATTGTAAAATTTTGCGCCCTTTCCATTCCCGACGTTAAAAGTATGGAATTCGATTGAAAAAAAAAAACGGTCTTAACCTTTCTCCATCACTCTTGGCTGTTGAGCTATTGGATAATTTACACCAATCCATGGTATAAGAACATTTGACCTTCAAATAATCTCCAGATGCGATTTTATCCCCTATGTTATTTATACTGTTGGATAGGTAATTTCCTCAGCTTTTCATTTCTGCTATAAAAAATGGGGGCTTCTATTTAAAAAACTCAACTTGACCTTCCAATCACCTTGTAAATTAACCTCAAGGTCAAAGCCTCCGGCACAAATAGGTGAACCCCATTGTCCTAAACAACTTCTTTTAAATTTTTTTTGTGTGTCTGGCTTACTTACGGAGAAATTTTGGTGCATAGATTAAAATAGCCCACCCTGTATATTTCCACTTAGACGGTGCACCGAGTCACAGCTAGTGTAGTGAGACCTTTTTTGGAAACTAATTTTCCTCAAAGATTGGTTGGTACCACTGGGACTGTTAGTTGGCCCCCTAGATCGCCTGAAGTCGGCGTTTAATTAAAAATTTATAGCAGGTCCCTGCAAACGATACAAAGACATTCTTAACCAAGGAAAAAATACAATAGATACAAAAGCTATGTAAACAATAAAATGATGTTATAGAAATAATACCAAACCTTCTAGAATTAATTTAAAATAGTTACTTCAAATATTGAGACACTGACTTCAAAGAAGTGCTGAGCAAATAAGTAAACATAAGTTGTTTGCAACATAAAATGGTTTTTAATTTATTTTTTAATTATTAGTTCAATTTTTTCAAATCGGTTAATGTAAAATAAATAATAATTTATTAACATCCAATAATAACATCTTTAAAGAGTTTCCTAATGTAAATAATACCTGTAATTATATTGCAGTTCTCCACCTCCATTTTGTTTTACTCTTACAGCATTCCGCTCTAAAAATCGTTTAAGAATTCTAAGAGAATTTTCGTATTACGAAGAACAAAAGAGTCGTGAAATATACCTACATATTTTTCAGAAAAGTTAATATTTTATCTTTCCTTCGAAAGGCGTTCTTTCAGTTCGTTCGTAAAATGCGTTCCTTTGGGAAATTTAGGCCGAATATCGCATTACAACGTTTGCCGTAATTAAATAAAGTAAGCAATATTATTGATAGAAGGCTTTTTCGAGAATATTTGGACATAAGAAAATACTAATGAACGACCTAGAGATAATTCTATTAATTTGTACGCTAACAAAATTATAACGCAGCTAAATTCGAAGATGAGAAGAATGTAGAGGCATTTTAAGTAATCCTTTCATAAACCTAACTTTTGAATCAAGATATTACCTTTGAAAAAAAAAATTAAAGTATGAATACAGTATTACACAGCATGACGTGAAATTTGATGTATATTGAATGAAAACAGTCATTTCTTGTAGATTCTGGGTCGCTCTATTCGCATTACATCAGGTTTTTTAAATATGCTAACCTAAAGGTGTAAAAAACGCGATTTTGTCCTACATTTAGGGTTATCTATCATCGCGACATTTTTTCTCAAAAAAACTATACGTAACATCTTAAAGCATAGTTCTTATTCTTTCAAATGCCGTTGAGTTTGTGCAAATATCTTTCTTTTTCTTTGAGATATTCAATTTTGAAAATTTCAAATTGCAAAAATTTTTCAAATTTCACTTCACCTTTCGTGACCAATAAGCATTTAAGCAATGATTCTGATAATCCAAGGCTACCAAAGAATCGCCCAATCGAACCATCAGCATGGTGGGTGTGCAATTTTTGCTAAGAATGGCACCCTGGGAAACCTAAAACCCATAAAACGGCTAAATGACTGTAGATTGCTGCGTGGAGATGTGTGGTTTGTTGATTTCTGACAAACCGTCTGTCCTTTGTGTATACAGACCACCAGCGGGTGATGTCGAGTTGTTCTCTGATGTTTTCTCTAAGGCCATAGAGTTACTGTTAGGATATTCACAGTATGTAATTGTTTCTGGTGATTTAAATATAGACTATTCTGAGGATACAAGCAAAAAAGCAATTCTATGTGATATTCTTAATTCTTTTAATCTGGAAATAACTACATACTTGCCTACTAGAATTGCATTAAATCGATTTGGTAATCTGTGTGGGAGTATCATTGATTATGTTTGCACCAATCTGCCAAGGTCTAATTATAGCTGCAAGTTAATAAATCCTCACTTGGCGGACCACTTTGCTCATATAATTAGCGTTTCTTATGATCTTAATATAACCACCAATCATCGCACAGCGGAAGATAGGGTGGGCAGAAATTTAACCCCAGCTAACTTATCTCACTTTTCATATCTTTTAGAGCGGGTTGATTGGTCTTTTCTATTGGAACTTCCAGGCGCGGATATTGCCTGGTCGGAGTTTTCATCTACTGTGGGCCATTACTTGGATTTGAGTTGTCCGTTGGGAGTGAGACGAAGATTCAAAAAATCGATGACAAGAACTAATGCGTGGTATGGTCCTTTTTTGGCAAGACAAAGAAAGGAACTGGATAATCTTTATTTCTTACAAAGATATATAGCCAGTGCCGAACATAGGATGCTTTATTGCAACAAAAAAAAAATTATAGGCGAAGTATACAAAACGCAAAAAAACTTATTATAGAGACAAAATAAATAATGCAACCAACAAAACGAAAGAAATATGGAATTGTATTAACCAAAATCTTAATAGGCAGAAAAGGATAACAAACCACAACATCGTTTTGCGCTTCAGCAATGGTGAAAGCGATGACCCTCAGGAGGTTTCTAACCACTTCGCTGAATATTTCAGCTCTTTTACCAAGTTGAAGTTGTTTGAGGCCTATGGTCGAAACATGTCTTTACCAGCAACAACTATAGAATCAATTTCTCAAACAATAGTAGTTTTTGCGGTGGTTCAGGAAAGGATAGTATCGACTATTAATTCGTTAAAGAACAAACGCTCCTCGGGTTCCGATAGTATAAGTCCGCAAATTTTAAAATTAATTTCAGAATCTGTCGCACTTCCCTTGACATATTTAATAAACAGATCACTTTCAGAGGGCATGTTCCCTCAAATACTAAAGCAGGCGGCAGTTACGCCAATATATAAAAAGGATGATCCTCACAACCTGGCCAATTACAGGCAAATATCTATACTGAGTGTATTTTCTAAAGTTTTTGAAAAAATAATATACGAAAATTTGATAAATTTTTTTAACCAGAATTCAATTATTACTCCTTGCCAACATGGTTTCAGACAGAACAAATCCATCGAGACAGCATGCTGTGATTTACTTAATTTTGTATATGCTGAGCTCGACAGGGGCAAGTATGTGATGTGCCTAATGTTTGACTTAACAAGTGCGTTTGATACTGTGAGTAGAGAGTTATTATTGAGAAAGCTCTTTGCTTCGGGTATAAGAGGAAATATCCTAAAACTCATCAACTCGTATATGTCTGATAGGAGTATATTTGTTCGATACCAAAAAAGTAAATCAGATTGCAAAAAAGTCGCCTTGGGTGTGCCGCAGGGGTCAGTTTTGGGGCCGCTCTTGTTTATGATTTATGTTAACGACCTACCTAGATTCATCAGTAGGGGAAAGTTGGTTATGTTTGCTGATGATACCACGATAGCTATATCTGCGGATGCCCCAGAGGAGCTGTTGCGTACAGCGGGAGGGGTATGTGAGGAGCTGGGCTAATGATACTAACCAATTTAACTGTTTCTTGTTTTTTCTAGCATTAAGGTATGCTATGTATATATTTTTTATTTAATTGTATAGACGAAACCAATGCTGAAGTATCAGTTTTATGGCTAATAAATTATTTCATTTCATATCATTAGTTTTGCAAAATAAATTTGTCCAAACAATTTGTTTAAATGAATTACTGCAAAATGGATTATTTTTTAAATAAATGCTTCCTCTTGTAATCGGTTAATTTACTTTTCAATTTTTTCCGTGACACGTCGGTTTCCCGTCGTAAGAAAAATTATAAATATAATTTTTTTCCAATTGTAGGCATCAGATTATAGAACAGAAAGCATGAAAAAATATTGACCGACAAAAGTTGTTGTTTATAAAGGGTTGTCCACCACTTTTAACATAACGATTTGATGTATTTTAGAGATTCACTGATAACAAGCTAATGTTCTCAGAATTGTTTCATAAAAATATGCAAAAGCCACCAATGATATTGTCCGACAAAATACATTTTCCGATTTTCCAGTCCGACGTATAAAAGGCTTCGCTCCTATGACAGCACGGTATTTATTATTTATGTGTGACCTAAGTGACCGACAACAATATCGGTTTAAACACCACTCTCCGACAAAAAATATTTATTTTATTGGTGTGCACAATAACGTATATCTGTCATTGAAGTGATTATTTTATGTACAATGTATAAATATATATATATATATATATATATATATATATATATATATATATATATATTAGGTTCTTTATTTAACAAAAAATCCAAAATAATTTGACGTTTCGCCTTTTATTTAAAGCATCTTAAAAAAATTTTGTTCTTTTTATTTATTGATATTCCTAAAAATATTTTTTTGTATAAATAAAAACATTCATATAAAAACATATTTACAATTTTAAAAAACAAACACTTTAAAAATCTATTCAAAGGACCCCGCACCAACTAAATGTAAATTGGATACCGGTCAAATTCACAAAATAAAATAAATGAAATTCTCCAAGAATTTAACAGTTTCAACGAAAAATTACAGTTCACATTTGAAACAGACAATAATAATAAAATAAATTTTCTAGATATAACACTTATACATAGAAAAAACAAAATTTTAACTGAATGGTACACCAAACCAACTTGGGCAGGTAGATATCTAAACTGTTTCTCTAATCTTTCAAAAACTCAAAAAAATAATGTTATAATCGGTCTGTCTGATCGTACTATCTCCCTAACGTCGCCAGAATTCCGACCAAAAATATTGCAAAAAGTGAAAAAGACACTAATAAATAATAATTTCAACGAAAAGACTATCACCAAAATAATTGATAAACGAACATATAAGTTTTATAATAACGTAAAAACAAAAAACATAGAACATAAACAGCAAAAATATGTAGCATTACCTTACACTAGTGAGCTGTCAGAAAAAATAAAATACATTTAAAAAAAAACATGATATTATCGTATGCCACAGGTCACATAATAAATTAAATACATTGTTCACAAATTTTAAAAGTAAAACTCCTCTCATGAATAAATCAAATGTAATATATTCGATCCCTTGCACAAATTGTCCTAAAAAAATATATAGGCATGACGAGCCAATTGCTGAAGAACAGATTAAATGGCCATAAATATACGAAAAATGCCTCAACAGCGTTAAACAAACACACACAGGACGAAAAACATACTTTTGATTATAACAGTACCAGAATAAAAAACAAAGATATGAATTACCAAAAATTACAGATAAAGGAAATGATTGAAATTAAAAAAGATAAAAACACTATTAACGACAGAACAGATATGGTAAATTTGAGCCACATTTACACAAGCCTAATTTAAACAAAAAAATATTTAAGTATTCAATCCTGTCAAATAAGAATCAAAAAATTGAATATTCTCTTAAACATAAAACTAAACGTATACCTTATTTGTTTTTTTATGCATTGTAAGATATAAAAAATATAAAAAAAATAAAACACATTCGCATTCCATGTATCCTCAGTAGACGATGTAAAGTTTGAATTTTATTTAGTAGAGTAGCAAAATGTCAAGGTGTGTACCGGTAAAATTAAATATTTTTAAAAATTTTAAAAATTTAAATACTGTTTTTAACTGTCTTGTTTGTTTTTTAAAATTATGTGGTGTGTTTTAATTATGTAAAAATATTTTTAGGAGGAAAAAATTTTGAAAATGCCTGAAATAATGGGCGAAACGTCAATTATTTTGCATTTTTTGTTAGATATGGAATCTAAACCCAAGAAAAGACAAAATAAAGAAAAACTATATATATATATATATATATATATATATATATATATATATATATATATATATATATATACCAAAATACTGAAATCATGTAATCATAAAAAAATACTTCAGTCGATAGGTTTAGGATAATGAAGGAAATCACCAATTGTAATCTTGATTATGATCTTTAGATTAAAAGTCAAGATCAAAAATTGTCAAGACGTCATTTTTTATGGAAAAACTTTTTTTTTAAGCAGTAGATTTAAAAGATAAAAACGTTTTTTTCTGAGATATTTTTCGATTTTCGTAATATTTGAACCTTATATGACCTTGGTCAAGGTGAAGCTTGTAGTTTGGATGATTTTTTGTATGCAGAAATCCATTTTTAACCTCATTTTTGGTAGTTTTGTTATTCATGTTATTTTTAGTCATCGATAGTTAAAATTTAGTAATTTAAATTTAGTGACTTATACTAAATTCTAATTTAATCATCAATAGGTTAGAATTTACCTAAAAGTTTGTTGTTGTTAATCAAGAAATTGACGGATTTTGTATTTCAGTGTATATTTGAAATTATTACAATCGGCCAAGCGCTTTCGGTCTTTCTATCGGACCATCCTCAGGGCTCAGATATATGGTTTTTACACAGGTATTTGCGACTTTTCTCAAACTGGCAGGGTTGAGGTGTGCCCTTTGACAAGGTCTGAACCTTGAGGATGGTCCGATAGAGAGACCGAAAGCGCTTGGCCGATTGTAATAATTTCAAATATACACTGAAATACAAAATCCGTCAATTTCTTGATTTCTTCGGTGTACAACCTGTTAATAACCTATTCATTTTCACGTTATGGTGAACCAGGTAGACAAACACCGAAATCTCTGTCTGAAGAGAGAATTGTCCGACGTCGACATATGGTTTTTACACAGGTGTTTGCGACTTTTCTTAAACTGGCAGGGTTGAGGTGTGCCCTTTGACAAGGTCTGAGCCCTGAAGATGGTCCGATAGAGAGACCGACAGCGCTTGGCCGATTGTAATAATTTCAAATATACACTGAAATACAAAATCCGTCAATTTCTTGATTTCTTCGGTGTACAACCTGTTAATAACTTATTGTTGTTGTTAATGCCTACATGACTTTTCGTTTTTAGCCTAACAACAACCCTAATAGCTGCAAAATAACTGGCACAGGAGGAAGATACAAATGTCCAGAAAACTTCCAACAGGAGCCAGAGAACTTTCAATCAAAATATATCGAGCCTGAAGGCAAATGTCTTCCTGTCTCCGAGGTCTCTAGAAGAAGGTAGTAATAAATTATTTAATATATAGACAGGGTTATGGGAAATAGTAAAGAAGTATGTGCTTCAGTCGAACCCAAAATACGATTTAAATTAAGACTTTCGGTTTCAATATTATATACCGAACTATTTTGTACAAAACTAGAATTTTTGTATATTTTAGGACCGTCAAAGCAATTACTATTCATTATATCATAATTGTGAGCCCAATTCCAGTAAAAACAGAAATCCTGCAAACGCTGAACTTTATTTGTAAATATGCTTAAAGAGAAACACATAAAAAATGGAGGAGGTAAGTAAAAACTCGAATGCACGACAACAGATTGGCAGAGAAAGCTAGAGAAAATTAACCACTTGGAAAAATATTTCCAGGGCCACCACCAAAGCGCTGGAGAAAATGCTGGACATTCACTTCGGAAGAGGTACATTGTATCAAAAAAAGGAATAACCCGTAACCAAATGAAAGAAGAGAAACTTTGAAAAAGTAAGAAAAACTCCACAGATTGAACCTGTTTGACTTATGACGAACCAGGGGCGGATCCAGCCTCTCTCTTTGGGGGGGCGGTGACATCACAAAAGTACATTATGGCAAGCGAAAGCAAGTTGTCGACGGAGGGGGGGGGGGTACCGGAGACATTCCCATTTCTAGTGTAAATGGCAGGGTCGTGCCTATTTTTCTGAATTTGAAGGTCTTAGAGAGGAGGGGATGCCAGCAACATACACATTCCTAGTATAAGAGGCAGAATCGGGGCTATTTTCCTGAACTCAAAGCTCTTGGGGAGCGGCTATCGCAAGAAAAACATGTTATCAACGGTGAGGCAGTGTCAGCAGCATACACATTCCTAATATAAAAGGCAGAATCGGTTCTATTTTCCTAAACTCAGAGCTCTTGGGAGCGGGGGGAGGGGCATCGCAAGCATACACATTCCTATACTCTATTCAAGAACTAGGGAGAGTATCCCCAACGTACTTGCTCCAGTACCGCAGGCAACAGAGGACTGCCGTAAATCTAATTTTATTTAAATATTATAAGCTTTTATAAATTTACTGCAATAATAAAATTTCTGACAGTTCATTTTTATTTCTGTCAGTGAGGAAAGTACACCTTAGTGATTTATCTTGTTTGTGCTTGTTTTTATATATTATTTGAGATTAGTAAGATACCGAAAAAATATGGCCTCCACTTCTATATTTATTCCAAAATCGTTAAACCAAGGCATTTTTCCTCAATGAAAAACTTATTACGATGAATGCTTATGATGCCCTAAGATATCAATATCTAGATAAAAATGTTAAAAGCTCTGTTGAGATGTGTTCCAACATGACAGGAAAATCTACTATGTACCGAATACTGAAGGAGAAAAAACGACTGGAATGTTTCGTACTCCCCCATTCGATCACAGGCAGATGAAAAACCTCGTTGGAAGAAGAGATGAAAACTGCAATAAAAGGAGTTGTACATACATTTTATTATGAGAAGCAGATCCCAACCGTCAACAAAATTCTTACTAAAATCAATGAAGATCGGGATTTACCTTAAATTAAAAGAACTGAGCTCTAGAAATTGCTCGGAGAACTTAATTTTTGATGAAAAAAATCAGATAGGAAATCTGTTCTTATAGATCGTCCGGCAGAGTTACTAGAAATAATACAATGTACAAAATTAGTAATTTAACTGAACTTTTGAAAGATTTTTTTGAACAAAGTTACTGCGGAAAATTGGGAAAAATCCATATAATAAAAGAATAAAACAAAATGTGGAAACTCAATTAATTAAGCGACGATAGCTTCACTGAATTTGATTACGAATTAGATACGTAATGTTTACCAGTGTAAATACAATTTGTTTTGTTGCATTTTATTGTTTAATGTTGTTTATATATTTTTTTTAATATATTTTTATTTTAGTGTGTCCCATTCTTTAATTTTATATATGTTTAATTCCAATTTCTATTTTATTATTATATTTGTGTCTTTTTCTTAAGCGTGTAGAATTAACACGTTTATTTTAATTTTTTAAGCTTATCGGATATTTCATAGTAAAAAGAAAATTAAATTAAGATGCCAGTGCAATAGAAATAAAAATAAGTAGATCTAATTTTAACTGTAACATATAAAAATTAATTACATTTGAATCCCTTTTTAGTGTTTAATTTAAGAAATAAATAAACTGAAACGTCAAATTTCCTAAAAATGTTTATAATTAATAATAAAATGACTGAGAGCCCCCAAAAAAATTTTTAATATTATATGGACGAATTTATTTTTCTATATATGTTTAACTTCTTTTCTTTTTGACAATGAGTATTTTGTAAGTATTTAAATTGTAACTTCGAATTTTTTGAAAGAATAAAGCTACGTTTTAGTCTGAATGTGCCTAAAACGGTTTTTATGCCAAAATTAAAAATAATAAAAATACAATTGTGATTTGTGTTAAATATGTCAAAATTATTTGTATTTTGTACTATATGTGAATTATTAAGAAATCATAAGAAATAAAATAATAATATAAAAACTTTTTATTTTAAATTTATTACCGAAATAATATTCTATGCCATAAATATTTAGTGATAAAATAAACCTCTTTCCGACGCCTATGACAAGGATTAAAATCCTTTTTAACACTTCCAAATGTCTATTGTTATCCAACCCAAATAGTCCATTATTATAGACCGGTATTTTTGATTATAAAATTTCTAACCCATTCCTAGGAAAAATATATATATCTAACAGATTTTGCCAAAGACACCGAACTAAAGAACACAGGTAGTTTGCGATGGAAAAAAGGTAAAAAATAATTTATTACTCTCTCTAGTCCTTGAATTAACTATAGTATAAGAGGTAAAATCGGGTATATTTTCCCGAACTCAAAGCTCTTGGGGGGGGGGGGCGATCGCCCCCACCGCCCCCCCCTTGGATCCGCGCCTGTGACGAACCTTACAACGAGATTGAAAAGAATGTTTAACATTATATAATTTTATTTTCTCTTTCAAAACTTTGATTATCAACGATGTAATAACGAAATCTGAGGTGCCAAGCAAATTAGAAGTAGTTGTTACGATATTTAATTAAATATTATGTTAGATAGTTAAATATTTCGGATACGAGGTCGAATTGCGGCTCATTAACAATAAATAACATTTCAATCTTGCTATACTAACGTAGTTATATGTTTCAGTTTAGCTAGTCTCAATCTATAATATGATTTAGAAGTTTTAAATTCGATATATTTTTATCTCATTGAACTTTAAAATTTTAATATATTTCTTAACGCAGCCACAGCAAAACTAAAATAGTCAGTAGGTTAACTTAGATTCGAGCCAGCCTCTAAAAGTTCCAATTTCAATATGATTCCAACAACAGTTTTAAAGTTAAATTGTCAATACTTTATTTGCCATTATTTTTTTTTGCATTGCGACTAATACTGGTTCTTCTAAAGTTTGCGACTTATTTACGAGATATTCGAATTGGAGAACAATAAGTATATTTGAAATATCCTTAAAACGGTCTTAAAAAGTTGCCTTTAAAAGTTTTTTTATGATAAAGGGTTATCCAATAAGAGCTGTCATTTTGAAAAGCCCGCTATTTCGGTAGATGTCACTTTTGAAGCTGTAAGTTTTTGACGTTTGACAAGTAGAAACTACGCCATAAATAAAGATGGAACGATACACGCTTCAACAACGCATTGAAATTATTAAAATTCACTATAAAAATGGTGAAAATTTGGCAGAGACGGTTCGTAAAACTCGAACATTTTTGGGTCGTCATGAAGCACCTTGTCGGAGCGCAATAAAGAAATTGGTGAAAAAATTCGAGCTGTTGGGACAAGTTAGTTATGTGAAGAAGAAAACCCGTGCACGTCGCTCAAGAACAGCCGAGAATATTGCTGCTGTAGCCGAAAGTGTTGAAGAAAACCCAGGTTTGTCCATTCCTCGTCGTTCTTTGGAATTAGGGATTCCACAAACGTCATTACACCATATTTTGCATAAAGATTTGGGTCTTAAGGCTTATAAAGTTCAGTTAACGCAAGAACTCAAGCCGGCCGATCATCAACAACGTCGTGCCTTTGCTGATTGGGTTCTTGAAATGCATGAAAATGATCCGGAATTCCATCGAAAAATCATCTTCAGTGATGAGGCCCATTTCCACCTCGGTGGCTTCGTCAACAAACAAAATTGTCGCATCTGGGGCTCGGAAAACCCAAGAGTTATTGTTGAAAAGCCTCTCTATCCTGAACGTGTGACTGTTTGGTGCGGTTTATGGTCCGGCGGGGTCATTGGACCTTACTTTTTCGAAAATGAGGCTGGAGCAACAGTTACGGTGAATGGATTGCGCTATCGAGAGATGATTAATGATTTTTTATGGCCGGAATTGGATGGTATTTATCTGGACCACGTTTACTTTCAACAAGACGGCTCTACGTGCCACACAAGCAACGAAACCATTGATCTTTTACGGGAAAAGTCTCCGGGCCGTGTTATCTCTCGAAGAGGTGATCACAATTGGCCACCGAGATATTGTGATGTGACACCTTGCGATTTCTTCCTTTGGGGCCACGTGAAAGACAAGGTCTACGCCAACAGCCCAGCGTCGATTCAAGACCTCAAAGATGGAATTCGTGAGGCTATCGAGGACATAGGGCAGCCACTTTGCGATTTGGTTATGGAAAATTTCATGAAAAGGATATGGTCCTGTAGGCATGGTCGTGGTGGTCATTTGGCTGATGTTATTTTCCATCATTAACGGCATACCTTCCTCTTTATAATGTAATAAATATCCGATCATTTATCTTAAAAAATGGCATTTTTCTTTGAATATCAAAATAACACCTCTTATTGGAAAACCCTTTAGTTTACAAATTTTTAATTCTTCATCAATTTTTACACTAATTGCAAAGAATTCTATACCCATATTCCTCACGTTTTACGATAGGTTTCCGCATTTAATCATACCAAATTGGTAAGTATTTTATGGTATTAATAATCGTAATATAATAAATAAACCTCATTATTCATAAAAATAAATTTTCTAGTTAGAAATACTAATATTTAGATCTTCATTGTTTTTTTACCAACGTGAGGTCATTTTGTTGAATAACATCTTGTTAAAAGATTGCAAATTTCCTACTGACTAATCTGAACTAAAATTCCTACGATTAATAATAAATCGATTTCTAGAATTGCAGTTAAACTTTTCGGACACGTAATTTAAATTAAAAGAACTTTAACAACCAGGATTCACTAAACTAGTAGAAAAAATTTAATCTTCTAACTGCCTAGTTTTGTCTTGTTCATGATATTTGTTGTGGAACTTAACATCTTACCGCCGCTTTCCGGCAAAACCGGACTTAAATAGAGGTTCAAGTATGTGGAAAGTACAAGAAGGACGTGTGGGAAAGATACTGGTGGATCTCACTGATGAGTCCACCACCGGTATCGGGACGAAACATCCGTACATTTTAGGTGGTCGCAAATAGTTCGTTAGTTATATGTCCTTAACATCAGGGGCGTTACTACGACATATTATTCCTTTCTTGCATCTCAGTCAATGTTCATTCATTCCTGGATGTAAACCTCTTCCAAATCTTTGGATCCAATTTTCTCCTATAACTCTTTGGATATTATCTCACCATCTTATGTTTTGTAGTCTCCAAACATCTTGTTTGCTTTCTATGGGCCGCTAAACTGCTAATTCATAGATTAATCTTTCAGCGTTTTGCTGATTTCGTCATTTGAAACCATATTTCTTAGTCTAATCCCGATCATAGCAATTTAACTTATTTATGTCTTCATACAGATTAACTCTGTGTGGTTTTTCTTCAGTAATAGACGATGATTTTTCTGTTTTCCTTCGAAATCCACTTTGGTGAGTGTCCCTTCATGACAACTGGGATCAAACGCTCGTATTGATAGCCCCACCTGGTTGATGGTTGACAGTCCAGTAAGTATAAGTTCTAAAAATAATATCCTACCGACACATTACGAAATGGGGATTTTATATAAATAGCCTTCTGTCAATTTTGCTTAGGTGGTTAAAAATTAGTAGAGAGAGAGAGAGAGAGAGAACCAGAGTGGATTTCGCAGAGAATAAACTCCTTCTTAACAATTTCCCATATATATATATATATATATATATATATATATATATATATATATATATATATATATATATATATATATATGAATAGTTTGGTTATTCCGGGTTTCAATCCGTTCATTTAAAAAATCGTTTTCACGACGATAGCGAGTAACGAGACGAACCGCACTTGAAAATGCCAAATGAGATTTTGGCGAAACGACGTGAAAACGATTTTTTGAACGAACGGATTGAAACCCGATTGAAAATCTATATATATATATATATATATATATATATATATATATATATATATATATATATATATTTCTTTTCTTGGAATTTCCTGTCTGAGTATATTTTCTTGGGGATGAAATCCATTTTATTAATTAATTTGCATATGTTTTAGTTATTATACATATTTACTGACTTTTCGGTTACGCTTGACCTGCCTAAGAATAATTTTTTGTTAACTATAATACAAACTTTTTTGCTAAATTGTGGAAATCAAATTAATTAGTTAATTGTAAAACATACCTTCTATATTATACATATATATATATATATATATATATATATATATATATATATATATATATATATATATATATATATATATATATATATAATATATATATATATATATATATATATATATATATATATATATATATATATAATATATATATATATATATATATATATATATATATATATATATTATGTCGGATATTCTCACGGGTGTGATGTGTAATCAAGGGTTTTCGGGCATCCCATGTATGTGCTCAATCCCTCTCAGGACAGTATGGCAGCTGATGTTTCGGTGAAATCTCATTCGTGACAGCACCTGTACAGTGAGCTTTGAAAATGGTGAATGAGATTTCACCGAAATGTCAACCGCCTTACAGTCCTGAGAGGCACTCAGCACATACACGGAATGCCCGAAAACCTTCAATTATATATATATATATATATATATATATATATATATATATATATACAGGGTGATTCAAAAATCGATCACGAAACTTAAGGGGGTGATTCTACTTGACAAAATAAGGGTAGAGCTTCATATAATTTTTTTTCAAAATGTCATTCGTTTTCGAGTTAGTCCAAGTTCAAGTTTTTATTTTTTGTTTTTTGAATTACTCGCTTACAGGAAAACCGATTTGACTAATATTTGAAAGATAGGCTAAGTCTTCTGCGCTTCATCATTATAGTAACAATTCACATTGATTGTTTGCCGCTAGAGGGCACTTTACCTACATTGAAAATTATTTTTTTGTCATAATTTTTTAGTGTTGACAGCTACAGTAGTTTTTGGCATAATTTCTGAAAGACTGATGCCAGGCCTTTAAAAAAGGTGCTCTTTATTTACATCGCTAAACCCAACGGTTTAGACATAAATCACCCTTAAAAATTAAGTGGTAAATTTACTTTTCTCATTTCATTACCACCAGCTACCAGGTAAATAGCTATCAAAGTATACTAGAGCTGTCAGTTTAACATCAAATAAATTCGCTTTTTAAACTATTTAATTTATAATCTTAAAATAACTAATAATGGCTAATCACCAATATTCAAATATCGAATATTGTGATATCCATTTTTGTTATGGAAAAGCAAATGGTAAAGCAGAGTTGGCAAGAAGATATTATATGGAGAGTTATCCGGAAAGAAATATCCCTCATGCTCAAACATTTTCCAGTGTGCACAGGAGGCTTGCGGAATGTGGTTCCTTTAAAAGTTATAATGGAAATAGGGGAAGACCTAGAATTGCTAGAAACGTGCAACAAGAAGAAAGAGTGCTTGAAATTATTGAAGATAATCCAGGTATTAGTACTAGAAAAATTGGGAATGAAGTGCGGCTCTGTCAGGCTAGTTCATGGAGGATACTAAGAGAAGAACAACTCTACCCGTTTCATTCAAAAAAGGTGCAAGCTCTTTATGACGATGATCGGCCGAGACGGTTGGAAATGTGCAATCAGATCCTAGCTAAGTATGAACACGATAATCGATTAATTGGCGTCATATTATTCACTGACGAAGCTGGTTTCACTCGTGATGGCATAACAAATCTACACAACATCCACACATATGCTTACGAGAACCCAAACAATGTGGTAGAAACGAAACATCAGCGTAGATTTTCACTAAATGTGTAGGCAGGGATAATAGGAGATTACCTTATTGGTCCTCATTTCTTTGATGGCCCATTAACTGGTGACGTATACTTAGATTTTATCCAAAATCGTCTCCCATTATATCTGGAAGATGTGCCATTGGAAGTAATGGCCAACATGTGGATCCTCCAAGACGGAGCTCCGCCCCACTTTAGTATACGTGTCCGACAGTATTTGAATGCAACGTATCCTGAGCGATGGATAGGACGAAGTGGACCATTGGCATGGGCAGCGAGGTCACCATACCTTAATCCTATGGATTTTTTCTTTTGGGGTCATTTGAAACAATTGGTGTACGATATTCCAGTAATCAACGTCGAGGATCTTCGCTTCAGGATAATCGAAAAGTGCCAAATTATTAAAGAAACACCAGGAATTTTTCATCGAGTTAGGCGACATTTTTTGAAGACTGTTAGGAAATGTATGGAAGAAAATGGGGGACATTTTGAGAATCTTTTTTAGTTTGTTTAGTACTGTTTCATTAATTTTTATCAATTAAATGTATATCGCAATAATCCATAATATGAATATTTACTGATTAGCCATTATTAGTTATTTTAAGATTATAAATTAAATAGTTTAAAAAGCGAATTTATTTGATGTTAAACTGACAGCTCTAGTATACTTTGATAGCTATTTACCTGGTAGCTGATGGTAATGAAATGAGAAAAGTAAATTTACCACTTAATTTTTAAGGGTGATTTACGTCTAAACCGTTGGGTTTAGCGATGTAAATAAAGAGCACCTTTTTTAAAGGCCTGGCATCAGTCTTTCAGAAATTATGCCAAAAACTACTGTAGCTGTCAACACTAAAAAATTATGACAAAAAAACAATTTTCAATGTAGGTAAAGTGCCCTCTAGCGGCAAACAATCAATGTGAATTGTTACTAAAATGATGAAGCGCAGAAGACTTAGCCTATCTTTCAAATATTAGTCAAATCGGTTTTCCTGTAAGCGAGTAATTCAAAAAACAAAAAATAAAAACTTGAACTTGGACGGCTTGTAACTCGAAAACGAATGACATTTTGAAAAAAAATTATATGAAGCTCTACCCTTATTTTGTCAAGTAGAATCACCCCCTTAAGTTTCGTGATCGATTTTTGAATCACCCTGTATATATCGTAAGTTTTCACGGATGGTGGAATGAATGGTTTGATTACTCCGAGTTTCAATCTGTTCTTTCCAAAAAAGTGTTTTCCACGGCGTTTCGCCAAAATTTCTCTTGGCATTTTTTTGTGCGGTTCGTCTCGTTACTCGTTCGTTTTTTAGCTTCATTATTTCCTCAGTTAAGGTTTATCACTAGATTTCACCATGATGCATCATATGTTACTATTTTACCACGTTTTAATCATGAACTTAAACTATTCTTCTGGTTGCAAAGTAAGCAATACTTCAATTTATTAGAAAATGTAGGAAATATCTTTTCTAAATAAAAAAAATGTAAATTTATATTGTTAAAATCAATTAAGGAGACTTTATAACGTGATATTAATTTAATAAGGCAACGGTTCTTTGAGTTAGAATGAAGAATTAGACTTTTATTTAAAGGTCTTCGAAAGCACTGGATTTGATCTTGCTACCACCAATTTTATTTGTTTCATAAAAGTTGTAATCCCTTTTTTCTTGGTGGTAAAATTTTAAATAACGCTCAATACAAGTTCTTAATTTGAAACTAAACAAGAATTTTAAAAACTACGGGCAAATTTATATTAACAAAGTCATCAACTCTTAGTACCGATGAGCGATGCTCTCTGTCTCTGTGTGTGGTGTCTTTAAAGAAACACATCCATTTATCATTTAAATGCTCACTTACTTATTTTAGGTACATATTTTTTAAACTTTCGCGCCTTTAAATTCACAATCATATTTTTATCTGTATAAAAATTATCTTTTTTAATATTTATTACTAATTTACTTACTTCGACTGCTGTAGTAAGTCTATTTTATCCAAAACAGGCGGACTTCCCGTAAGAAAATAATCCAACAAGGTCACAGTAATTTATCTATCCACTTGCATGCACACAGCAAATCAACAACAATTTTTAAATCCACTGAACCTTCACGCGCCAAAACTGTATCACGGTTCACAAGAAATAACTTAGCGCTCTAACGTGACTACGGCGAGGTCCTCGAAGTACCATTCTTCGACGGCCGGCACGAATACCGAGCACCTACTAACAACCAGCGAGATCAACGCGATTTCTACACAGTTCTCTCCCATACACACAATCGGTTTTTTCTTAAATCCCGTAAGGTAAATAATCGTTTAAAACGAGCTTTAAAATCTACCTTTCAACTTGATAGTAAATGAACAAAACCATGAATATGATAGTACTTAGACCGTGAATAAGATTATAGATTGATTCATATGATGATAACTTTAAATATAGCTAAGTTTTAATTTCTCACGTCATCAAAGTCAACATCATTCTGATATTTCTCTGACAGATTGGTAGTTCTGAATAAAATCATTAATTTTTGGTATAAAAAAAATTATACAGGGTGTAAAGTGTTATTGGAAATCATTTTATAGAAAGTTTTATTAGTAAGAATACTTTTTAACCGACGTATTTCGCGTAAAACTTTTGATACAATTTTCAACACGTTCTGAAGCAGAGGCTTGCAATCTTTCCCTTCTTACCAACCTCTTTTAAAAACTCGAATAAACTGGCGAACCCCCTGGTTAGTCAATAGGAAACAGTAGAAATGGATTATTAAAATTTATTAGTTCATAACGAAAAACTAAAACATAATCGTGAAATATTTACAGACAAACATTATTAAAACTATTGATAGCTTAACCTACTAGAAAGTATTAATAAATAATTTTTATAAAAAAAATTGAACCGACTTGTAAAAGTGAGCTAAAAAGTGAAAAACAACTATACATTTTTATATGAAATTGAAATTTTCGGCGTCAAATTATTTCTAAATGAAATAAATAACTACTAATATATACAAATTATGGTAAGAAAGCAATTACAAAAAAAGTCGTTTTAATATGTTTACGCGAATCACATTTTGTCAGGTATTAGTTTGGCGCCGACTTCAAAAATTTCAGTTTCATATAAAAACGTATAGTTATCTTTCACTTTTTAGCGCACTTTTAGAATTCGGTTCAATTTTTTTTATAAAAATTTTATTTTTCGATTTTTAGTTTTGAATTCATTATGATATCCATAAATTATTGAATATTTGAATTAAGTACTAATCGAGATTAGTGTACCTCGCAAGGGCTCCAAGGTGGCAAAAAAATACCCATTTTATCCAAAGTTGTAAATCGCCCTAAAATTAACCACTAAAAATTCTTTGATTCTTAGAGTTCTCCAAATACCAGTGAAATTGTGTCAAACAAATATTTAATTTGTCGTAGTAAATCCGCTATCTTAAATTTTAAATTAATTTTAGATTGGTAATATAAGCCCCAGAACCTTCCAATATCGATATTTAAAGAACTTGAGATGTACATTTCTTAGACCAATATATTTTATACTGAATTTGCATACGAACCAAAAACTCCACAATATCAGTTTTAGACAAAATCGGAAAATGTAAAATTTTGTATCTTATCAATATAATAGGTGTAAAAAAATTCGAATTTGTAATACACAACCCCGAAAACCCCCTAATACTATATCTGAAAAAATGCGAATAAGGTAAAATTTTCAACCAACCATATTGAATCCGCCATATATAATTTCAAAAAAATAATTTTAACGTCTTAATCTATTTTAAATCCTTCAAGGCCACCTATTACCAATTTTCGATGATATCTGGAAATTTAAAATTTCTATACCGTCATATTGCATCTAACATATTAGATTTTCTTAAAATAATGTTATATTCGCTATTTACATCCTTAAAAAGGAATAAAATATTTGGTCCGCTATATTGGATTCGCCATATTGAATCCTGAAAAAATATTTTTAAATTCATTATTTATACCCTCAAGAATCCCCTATAACAGTTTTAGAGAAAATCGAAATATGTGAAATTTTTAGGATGCCATATTGAGTTTTTAAAAAGTATTTTAAACTTGTAATTAACACTAACAAAAATCCCCCTATACTGATTTTAGATAAAATCGAGAGATACAGAATCTTTAATCCGCCATCTTGAATCCGTCATGTTTAATTTTTTAAAATAATTTCTGATTCGTAATGTGCGATCCCAAAAACTTCCCCATATCAATTTTGAAAAAAATCGTACAAAATTAATTTTTTATCCGTCATATTGCAAACGCCATATTGAATTTTTTAAAAATAATCTCAGATTCGTTATGTGCGACCCCGAAAACTCCCCCATACCAATTTTGGAGAAAGTCGGCCAAAATTGATTTTTTCATCTGCCATATTCAATTTTTTTTTAAATATTTTGGATTCGTTATGTGCGACCCCGAAAACATCTCCACACAAATTTTGAAGAAAATCGGACAAAGTTGATTTTTTTGTTCGCCATATTGGATTTGCCATATTGAGTATATTAAAAATAATTTTAGATTTGTTGTGTAGGGCGCCGAAAATTCCCCCATACCAATTTTGGAGAAAATCGGACAAAATTAATTTTTTTGGCCGCCATGTTTTCAGCGCCATCTTGGATCTTACTGCACCAATTTCGTCCAAAAAAATATGGGACCACTGCAGCAACTTCCTGAATATAACGTAAAAAATTTCATTCAAATCGGTGCTTCCGTTCCGGAGTAATCGGTGTACATACATAAAAAAAAATACATAGTCGACGAATTGAGAACCTCCTTCTTAATGGCTGCAGAAAACTCAAGACAGGCAGGAGTGTATCTAGCAGTGGACAGAAAGGGCTGATAGATAATGATGATGATAATGATGACTTCAGAGAATCCTGGCATATAATAAAGTCTAGTGTTTTGTCTTTTCTGACAGATTTAAATAATAATTTGGCAAATGAAATTGAATTATTTCTCTATTCAGCTTAAAGAATTGACTGATGTAACAAACGATGCATATGCTCGCTTAAAAAACAATGAATTTTCTGGTTTTCTCTATTTTTTTTTCCATTAAAAGATGAATACAGTAATACAAAATTTGAGAAATATCCTCAATGGGATATTTGTACCTGTTTGGTGAACAAAGAAATTCAAAATGTCTGAAATTTTGAGTCTTCGATCAGGTTCCGCATTTAACCTGTTTCTGTACTTATCTTTTAGGTATGTGTATGATGAAATTCCTTTCTCTCATAGATATGTTGTACAAAACTGTAATGGTTTTTTCCTTCAAAAAAGGATAATCATTTCTTACACTGGGCCGAAAATCAATTCAAGAGTGATCTTAAAAAACAGTTTTTAGGGAATTGTCAGAGGATAAGTCAATTTCTTTTTCCAGTAAAGTTAAAGAAGTATCCGAAGTTATATATTCCTGAAACTTGTTGCACCTGTCGTTAAGGTTTTCAGTGGTTTTGCAAATAATATATCTAGTTCAAGTCATAGGTAGACATAGTGATGTAAATTCCGAGATGGATGAGACCTACCTAGGAGTGTTGAGGGCAATGCAAGAACAAATCCTACAGAAAATGTAACAGTAAAAAATAGGTTGGGACCAAGAGAAGGGGGGTGAAAGTTGGCTAAAACGGGTTTTTTAAATCTACAAGCCACAAAACACATTCTGGAAAAAAAAAGTTTGAAATCTTAAGAATCTAAAATTTGAGGTTAAAAAAATTCTCAAAATCGGTCATTTTTTTATATTAATTGTTTATTGCAAAATTAACTTTTTTTGCACTTTTTTACTTTTAAGGGGAAGCCCTCGCCTTTCTGAATAAAATTATATTTTATAATAGTAAATCAAATAATTTGTTACTGAGATTTGCAAGATGCAAAATGTTATAACATTTTGAGTGAATATTTTGACCTCCACAAAGGTTCAAGCTCTTCGTAAAGGCTTAAACTTTCATATCTTGTTAAGAGTAAATGAAAAAATTAATTTTCAACCCCTTAAATATCTCCTTAAAAAAGGGTGAACAACTCTTATTTGAAATTTCTTTTTCCAAAATGCGTTTTTTAGCTTGTAGATTTTTTGCTGTTACATTTTATATAGGGTTTGTTCTTACATTGCTCCCAACACTCCTGGATAGGTCTCATCGATCTCAGAATTTACGTCAAAAACAGCACTCATTTTAACTTATGGCTTGGACTAATCATCTGGAACGGAATTCATAAAAATCTCTCCAACACAGATAAGCAATACTGCATCGTTTGTTACATCGGTCAATTCGTTAAGGTGAATAGCGAAATAATTCAAATTTATTCTTTTTAAAAGTTTGCATTCCACGTCATTTGCCAAATTATTAATTCTTTTAAATCTGTCAGCAAAGAAGAAATACTGGACTTTATTATCTGCCAAGATTCTCTGAGGTCATCATAATTATCATCATCTATCAGCCCTTTGTGTCCACTGCTCGATACACTCTTGCGTGTCTTGAGTTTTCTGCATCCATTTGTGAGTCATACTTTTACTATTTTGGCTCCTGCATGTGGTAAGTCTTCTTCTGTTTCAGCACTTGATCTCCATTCGAAGAGTAATTGTTTATCTCGCATCTGTTATTCGGATCAGGGGCGGATCCAGCCTCTCTCTTTGGGGGGGGGGGGATATCACAAAACTACAGTATGCAAGAAAACAAATTGTCAGCGGGGGGGGGGGGGGTGGTGCAAGCAGCATACACATTCCTGATATAAAAGGCAGAATGGGTTCTATTTTCCTGAACTCAAAGCTCTTGAGGGGGGGGGGGGCGATCGCAAGTATACACATTCCTATACTCTATTCAAGAACTAGAGAGAGTAATAAAACTCTTACCGAAACCTCCAACGTACCTGCTCCAGTGCCGCTGGTAACTGAGTACTGCCATAAATCTAATTATATTTCATTATATTTAAATATATTTTATAAATTTACTGCAACATAAAAATTCTGATAGTGTAATTTAATTTATGTCAGTGAGCACAAAGTACACCTTACAGTTTGTTCTTAGTGATTTATTTTGTTTGCGCTTGTTTTTATATATTATTTGAGATTAGTGAGATACCCAAAAGATATGGCTTCCACCTCTATATTTATTCCAAAATCGTTAAACCAGGGCATTTTTTCCTCATCGAAAAACTTATTACGATGAATGTTTATGATGCCTTAAGATATCAATATCTAGATAATAATGTTAAAACCTCTGTTGAGATGTTTTCCAACATGACAGGAGTTGGAAAATCTACTATGTACCGAATACTGAAGGAAAAAACACCACTGGAATTGTTAATACTCCCAAGCCACATTCGATCACAGACAGATGAAAAACCTCGTTGGAAGAAGAAATGAAAACGGCAATTAAAGGGCTGTATATACATTTTATTATGAGAAGCAGATCCCAACCGTCTACAAAATTCTAACTAAAATCAATGATGATCGCGATTTACCTGAAATTAAAAGAACTGATCTCTGGAAATTGCTCAGAGAACTTAATTTTTGTTGGGAAAAACCAGATAGAAAATTTGTTCCTATAGATCGTTCAGAAACTGTCCGTTGGAGAAGTAAATATCTCTCTCAAGTAAAAGGTAGAGTTGCTAGAAATAACACGATTAATAAAATTAGTAATTTAACTAAACTTTTGAAAGATTTTTTTGAATAAAGTTACTGCGGAAAATTGGGAAAAATCCATATAATAAAAGAATAAAACAAAATGTGAGAATTCGAGCTCATGATCGGTGAGATAGAGGAACCAATTATAATTAATTTGAGCGCAGATAGTTTCACTGACTTTGATTAGGAATTAGATACGTAATGTTTACTAGTGTAAACACAATTTATTATTTAAATTTTTGTTTTTGTTGTATTTTATTGTTTAATGTTGTTTATATGTTTTTTTATATATTTTTATTTTAGTGTGTCCCACTCTTTAATTTTATATATATATATATATATATATATATATATATATTTAATTCTAATTAGCTGTAAGTTTTTTATTATTTTATTATTGTATTTGTGTCTTTTTCTTAAGTGTGTAGAATTAACATATTTATCTTATTTTTTTGGGGCTCTTATTTCCATATAATAAAGTGAATTAAATTAAGATATCAGTATAATAGAAACAAAAATAAGTAGGTATAATATTAATTACAACATAAAAAAAGTAATTACATTTGAATCCCTTTTTAGTGTTTAACTATAATTCTGCAGATGGTTTAAGAAATAAATAAACCGAAACGTCAAATACCCTAAAAATGTTTTTAATTAATAATAAAATGACCGATAGCCTCAAAAATATTTTAATAATATATGGACGAATTTATTTTTTTATGTTTACCTTTTTGTATTTTTGACAATGGATATTTTGTAAGTATTTAAATTATAACTTTTATTTTGATTATAAAATTTCTAACCCATTCCTATGAAAAATATATGTGTCTAACAGATTTTGCTAAAGACACAAGACTAAAGAACACAAGTAGTTTGCGAAGAGAAAAAGGGTAAAAAATGATTTATTACTCTCTCTAGTTCTTAAATAAACTGTAGTATAAGAGGAAAATCGGGTCCATTTTCCTAAACTCAAAGCTCTTGGGGGGGGGATCGCCCGCCCCCCCCCCACCGCCCCCCCCTTGGATCCGCGCCTGATTCGGATCACATTATTTTTTTTTTGTTAATTCAAAATAGAATTTAAAATTCTATGAATAAATTGGATCATTTTACTAAAGCAATAATAAAATTATTCTTGACGTCTCCTAACGTCAATAGATTTAACTCTTACTAAGTGGAAAGTTTTCGAATTTATTCAACTATTCCGAATAATAGCAATATAATATGATAGCTCTAACTGTATTTGTATCATTTTTATTCAGTTGTGAACAACATATAATCGCGGTATTTTAAATTAATCAATACAAGAAATTCCTTGGTTTTTCCTGAAAAATGACACAAAGAAACTTTTTTCCGTTGTTTATCGGGATGTATCTTCAAGAAGACAAGAATTTATGACGAGATTAATTCTAGGAAATATTTATTGTAGCGCACGACCGCTTTTTTCTGCTTGGAATAAAGATTTGACGAAAATTGACTATAATTTGCAACGCACGAATTATATTTTATTAGAATTCTTAATGAAGCATAATAACTAAATATCGTTATTTGTAGATTTGAAGTTGTCAAGTGATATTTGGAATCGAGTCTCTAATGGTACTGTTTAGTGAAAATTGAAATAATAAATAACAATCTGGTTGTATTTATTTCTTTGTCTGATTTCGGATCTTTCTGTTTTATAGTTAAGCTATTTAAGTTTTGTTATTCGTTTGAAAAATTTATTTATATAATTATATAACAGTAAACTTACCATTTTTCCAATGCCGCAAATGCGTTGCTCACTCTAAAAAGAAAAAAAGGTATAATATAAAAATACGAATCTCATTTCTATTTAGGATAATTTTTGAAAAATGTTCATTTAAAATACAATCAAATATACACTGCAAAAAAAACTTCATATTAATTTTAAGGTAACTGTGCTGGAAGTAAATTTCATAAACCGTTTATTAAATGCATTAAAAATTCACCGTAGCGCCATCACATGGCGGTTTTATACAACGTTGTTAATTTATGTTGCTCTTGTGTTATTGGGTGAACTATCGCGATATCGCTTTTGTTGTCTTATTTACTGCAATAGCAGTGGATATATCCACATTATGCCGTTGTAGTGCTGAAATCACATTCAGCAAATGTGCAACTATGTGCAGCTCCGTGTATAGATGAAGTTATATACAGTGCCTTCATTTCAAAACGAACCATCCTTAATAACTTTGTTAAATAGAAAAATTTAAAAAAAAGAAAAAACACGTCAATTTAGATATACAGGGGGAAGTTTAATTTTGCATTTGTTAAAAGTCTGTCAATCACCTCCTCACCTCCAGCTAACCTCACTTTGATATGTCAAATGGGAACCCCCACCTTGTGACACATCATTGTAAGCAGCATAAAATTGTCTATCCAACCGTATAAAAAAAATTAAATCGGTTGACGTACAAGCGAATAGTGTGCAAAAATGTCTTGTAATAATGCATAATATATCGGCCTCGAACTTTAGTATGTCAAATGATTACCCTATAGTGTGATACATCATTTTAAAGGGCATACTATCTCCTATTTAGCCAATAAAAAAAAACAAAATCTGTTGATGTACAAGCGAATAGTAAGAAAAGATGTGTGGTAATAATAGACACCTTATCACATTAAACTTTATTATGTCAAATGGCTACTTCATAGAGTAAAATATTATTTTAAATTTAAAATAAATATTTTTTTAAAATAATAAACAGTTAAAATATTTTCGAGAAAAAAACTAAGCCTGTTTTAAAATTCATCGCAAAATTCATTGCAGTCTAATCAATCTAGTGTATTTATTTCAATGATATTTTTTGCGGTACCTGATAGGTACAAGAAATCACTGCAATAAATAAAATTTTTAAGATCTTTAAACACCAGTTGTTTATTATTGTTAAAATTGTCATTGTGACGCCTAGTTGAAACGTGAATATAAATGGTGTATACGCTAGCCGAAAGAATAGAAATAATTTTTCTCTATGGAGCTGAAGATCGGTGCGCTCGTAGAACCGCCAGAGCATTTAACGAGAGGCATCAAGACAAAAACGTGGGCCATAAATATGTACTCGAATTGGTACGAAAGTTTGAAGAAACGGGATCCGTTTGTAATAAAAAATCTATTGAGAAAAGGGTTGTAGATGAAGCATGCCAAATCGAGGTACTAGGACAGTTTGCAATAGATCCAACTTTATCCATCTCAAAGGTCGCAGATTTAACCAACATTTCTGCTGGCTCTGTGCATAAAGTTTTAAAACAAAATAAGTTTTTTCCCTACAAAATTCAAATTCTTCAAGAACTCGGAGAAGACGATTTTGATAGGAGAATTCAATTTTGCGAATTAATGTGCCAACGAATTGACGAGGACCCCCATTTACCTAAGAATATCTGCTTTAGTGATGAATCAACTTTTTTTCTAAATGGACTGGTTAACAGACATAACTGCAGATACTGGGATAATGAAAATCCGCACCTTTTCCGAGAAGGGCATACTCAATATCCCGAAAAAATTAACGTGTGGGCAGGAATTTATGGCAATGAAATCATCGGGCCATTTTTTTTGGAAGATAATTTAACTGGGCAAATTTATTTAAACCTTTTAGAAAACACAATATACCCTGCCATTGTGCAATCTTTAGAAAATCAAGTGGATGAAAATGCTGTTATGGTACTAAATGAAAATAATTTGCATTTCCAGCAAGATGGAGCTCCCCCGCACTACGCTTTGGCAATTCGAGAGTGGCTTGATGAACATTTTCCAGGGACGTGGATTGGCAGACGTGGTGTAATTGAATGGCCAGCACGGTCTCCAGACTTAACCCCTCTAGACTTTTTTCTTTGGGGCCAATGTTAGTGGGGAATTTCAAAATAGGCTTTTTTATTGTCTCGCTAATAACGGCGCACATTTTGAACATTTAATAAAATAATTTTCTTCAACTGAATAAAACTGAATAAACTGCTTATATTTAACACACATTTTTGCATCCTAATTGCCTATAACGTCTATTAACTTAATTTTTTTTGACATCGTTGGATAGCAGATCGTACGTCCTTTAAAATGATGTATCACACTATAGGGTAATCATTTGACATACCAAAGTTCGAGGCCGATATATTATGCATTATTACAAGACATTTTTGCACACTATTCGCTTGTACGTCAACCGATTTAATTTTTTTTATACGGTTGGATAGACAATTTTATGCTGCTTACAATGATGTGTCACAAGGTGGGGGTTCCCATTTGACATATCAAAGTGAGGTTAGCTGGAGGTGAGGAGGTGATTGACAGACTTTTAACAAATGCAAAATTAAACTTCCCCCTGTATATCTAAATTGACGTGTTTTTTCTTTTTTTTTAAATTTTTCTATTTAACAAAGTTATTAAGGATGGTTCGTTTTGAAATGAAGGCACTGTATATATATATATATATATATATATATATATATATATATATATATATATATATATATATATATATATATATATATGTAATGTCGGATATTCTCATGGGTGTGATGTGTAATCGAAGGTTTTCGGGCATCCCGTGTATGTGCTGAGTCCCTCTCAGGACTGTAAGGCAGCTGACGTTTCGGTGAAATCTCATTCACCATTTTCAAAGCTCACTGTATGGCGTCTACGAGCGAGGTTCGCTGCCCGAAAACCTTCGATTACATATATTTATATATATATATATATATATATATATATATATATATATATGTACAAGGTTATTCACTCTATACAGCACGAAATATCGCGGCCAAAATACATACCTTTCAAAAAGTTTTACTTTTGGGATATATGGGGGTGTAATATAGTTAATTTTTAAAATTATTTTCATATTATACAGGGTGTCCCAAAAGCTCTGAAAGTATCAAAGTTATAAATAAATAAATTATAAATAAATTATTAACAGGTTGTACACCGAAAAAATCAAGAAATTGACAGATTTTGTATTTCAGTGTATATTTGAAATTATTACAATCGGCCAAGCGCTTTCGGTCTCTCTATCGGACCATCCTCAGGGCTCAGACCTTGTGAAAGGGCACACCTCAACCCTGCCAGTTTGAGAAAAGTCAAAGTCAAAATTATGTTTTTTTAAATGGAATCCCCTGCATATTATTGTATATTTGGATTTTTCGATCAAAATAAGTGCCTATTTAATAAGGTTTAGAGTACCTAAACCTTAAAGTTTTTTAAATAATAATTTAGACAAAATCTAACCTAATTTTCATGTTTCAAATATTTCAGTTATGTACTCGAAATTTACAGTGAAGTTTAACAACAAATCATATTTTATATCCCAATTAGTACAAATTTGCCATATTATACAGAGTGTCCAAAAATTAAAACTAATCAAATAAGAACTTTGCTATAACTTGATTAATTTAAATAGAACGCTATACTTTTTAACTTACCAGAAAATAATCGTTAACCCTATATATATATATATATATATATATATATATATATATATATATATATATATATATATATATATATTGTCGTAATAATACGGAATACGTTTATAAAAATCTAAAATACAAATTTCAGTAATATTCTACCATCACATTCCGCCCGAAAATAACTTCAAATATGAGAATCAAACATTCATAAGTATGTCAACACAGGGTGTCTGGGAAAGATGCCAGCGGACCCCCTGATGAGTCGAACCGCTGGGATCGTGGACGAAACACCGCTGTCAAAATGTTGGGTCAAATTTTCAGTTTGTATATCGTAGTTGCGACCTACGAATACAACATGGTATCCCTGGCGGGGACCTTTGCGGGTTTATCAGAGGGCTTTTCCCCGCATTGAATCAGCAAATAGCGACTGGATCCGTGTATCAGACCACAATTTGCAGCGCGTCGTCAAGTTCTTGGGCACCCAGCTTTCCATCTTGATTCGTGATCAAGATACGATCACGGAACAATATGGAAAGTGGTTGCTTGAAGGGGGGGGGGGGGGGGCGTGTCGTAATAATACGGAATAACTTTATAAAAATCTAAAATACAAATTTCAGTTATATCCTACCGTCACGTTCCGCCCGAAAATAACTTCAAATACGAGAATCAAACATTCATAAGTACGTCAACACAGGGTGTCTGAGAAAGATGCCAGCGGACCCACTGATGAGTCAAACTGCTGACATCGTGGACGAAATACCGCTGTAAAATTTTGGGTCAAATTTTCAGTTTGTATATCGTAGTTGCGACCTACGAATACAACTATATATATATATATATATATATATATATATATATATATATATATATATATATATATATATATATGAAATAAAATGCGAAACAGTAAATGCAAATTTCGCTCCATTATATCCTTTCTGTGTTAGAGGTTGCACAGTTAGAATAAATTGTAATAAAACACAATTTATCCTATTCCACCACCATCGAGATGGTGGCCCACCTGTACCACCACACTGAGAAGAAAGTCAAAGCTTACCCTCCCCGCCACAATGATACGACAGAGATACCTGTTTCGTCTCTCACTAGACTCATCAGGGTACCGACATGCACCTGGCTGTGCAAAGGACAGATTGGAAGGAAGCATGCAACACTGAACGCGGCTTCGCCGACCTCTCGTCGGATGGCTTGTATATGGAGGAATCCGTAAAAGCCGTATAAACATATATATATATATATATATATATATATATATATATACATATATACATATATATATATATATATATATATATATATATATATATATATATATATATTCTTGGGATGACAAAATCACGCTTTTGCGAAAATAACAAGATCTCTTAGTTAACACATGTTGTTTGCTCTTAAGTGTTAATAAAAAATATTTTTGAAACAAAATTCGAGTTGTCAAAGACGAGAGTTGTTTCGTACTTCCTGGAAGAATGATTTATAAAAAGAAAATTTCCAATTACATTTTATGTTTATTCTTGCTTATTATCAGTCTAATCTTCCTGGCCTATTATGCAATAACAGAATTGACTATAGATACAACGACCCGATAGCAAATATTTACAGCGAAACAACAACAATTATTAAAGTACACGAGGGAACAGAACCAATATGTATAAAGAGAAGTGTTAGATAGGAAAATTTGATATTGCCTAAACATTTTTCCGACAATAGGGAATGTTTTTAAGAAGGTGAATTGGGAAGAACGAGTGTATTAAGATATGTGGAACGAATTTAAATAACCTAAGATTTGTTGGCGATATATATATATATATATATATATATATATATATATATATATATATATATATATATATATATATACATATATAGTTTGTTTGAAGTGTGTCACGGATGGATAAATGTGCTTTGTTGTTTATCCGGGAGTTCATCCGTTCGTCATTGTTTCCTGTTGAAGGATCTTGCAGACGTTTCGCCAAGGTCGCACTTGGCATTTTCAATGCTTACTGATCGGAGTTTGGAAAGTGAACTGAGGTTCCTTAGATTGCGCAGGCTTTTTATACTTTTCGTGATTGTTCGTGATCGTTCGTAATCGTTCGTGATCGTAGGTTGTACCGAAGATTGTTCGGTGGTGACTCCTCCTTCGTGCCGCGTGTGCTTGCCGACGTTGCCGGTTGTACTTGTTTTACCTTTCCAAACTCCGATCAGTAAGCATTGAAAATGCCAAGTGCGACCTTGGCGAAACGTCTGCAAGATCCTTCAACAGAAAACAATGACGAACGGATGAACTCCCGGATAAACAACATAGCATATATATATATATATATATATATATATATATATATATATATATATATATATATATATATATATATACCTGTAAAGTAGTAGATATCTATTGGACTTCCATTGTCTTAATTTTTTGTTGAATATTACGACGTTTCGGCTAGTAGTTATCTCTAGCCGTTTTCAAAACTGGTTTTCGTTCTTTATTCGTTGTCGATATTGTCCCATTTCTGCGTGGTTCTAGAAATTTATCCACTAGATATACTAGGTATCCGTTGGCTGTCAGATCATTTTTAATGTAATCTATCTCTTTCATTAAGTTCTCGTTGGAGTTGCAGATAGTTAAGGCTCTATCTACGAGTTTTCTTATAATTCCTTGTTTGGTGTTGTTGGAGTGATTAGATGAATAATTAAGGTATTGTCCTGTGTGCGTGGCTTTTCTGTAAACCGAAGTTCGAATTTGTCTGCCCTTTCTTTCAACCAAGACATCTTCTTCTTCTCTTCTTATTCTTAGTATAGGACTTTGTCCTGTATTGACTGTCAATGCATCTCGTTTATTTTTGTTCCTGTGACACCGATGTCCAGCTCTCTTTCCATCTTTTAGGCGGTCGACCAGGAAGCCTTGAGGAGTTTGGTATTCCTTCTTTTGCAATTTTTGCCACTCGGTCGTCGGTCATCCTGTGGACATGATCCCTCCATGCTCTCCTTCTTCCTCTGCCCAACCTTACGACGTCCTGTATTTCACATCTTTTTCTGATTTCATCGTTTCTTAGTCTGTCGCGTAATGTATGACCCGTGATACTTCTTAGCATTCTCATCTCAGTTGTCCGGAGTAGTCTTCTGGTTGCTGATGTGTCTGCTCTTGTTTCGATGGCATAAGTCATTATGGGTCGTATGCAGGTCTTATATATTCTGATCTTACTTTGTGTCGTCATATGTTTATTTCTCCATATAATATCACGTAGGTATCCTGATATTACGGCAGCTTTGGTTGTTTGTTCTTGAACTTCTGCTTTTAAGTTCCTATTGCTGGTGATGTTTGCTCCCAGGTATTTAAATGACATGACCTGTTCG
Organism: Diaprepes abbreviatus; assembly: GCA_034092305.1. NCBI lineage: Eukaryota > Metazoa > Arthropoda > Insecta > Coleoptera > Curculionidae > Diaprepes > Diaprepes abbreviatus. Next base: position 542,120 of record JASJET010000171.1, read on the forward strand.
ATGCTTTGATTGTGTACAGCGAGCTTACATCTTCTTGGTTCTTTACTGATCGTGAGAGATTGGGTTTTTCCTATGGAGATTGTCATGTTAAATTTTTCAGCGGTCTTTTCAAACTTGTACAGGAGCCGTTGGAGATTGTCTTCGTCTTCCGATATCAGTACTGCATCATCGGCATAGCAAATTATCTTTAGTTCTTCTTTTCCCATTCTATATCCTCTACCGGCCTCTTTCACCTCTCTGATAATTTCGTTCATAATGACATTGAATAGAATTGGACTGAGGCTGTCTCCCTGCCTTATGCCGGTAGATATTGGAATTTGGTTCGATGTCTTGTTGCCTACTTTAATTTTCGTTGTATTTCTGCTGTTTAAGTCTTTAATTACTTCCAGGATGTTATGACATATGTTTCTGTCCTTAAGTAGTTCGAGAACGTCATGAAGTCTGATCCTGTCGAAGGCTTTTGTGAGGTCGACAAAACACATATATGCCTCTTTGTTGTATTCGATGGCTTTTTCTGTAATTTGGCGAATTATAAATATGGCGTCAGTTGTTGACCTGTTTTGTCTGAAGCCTTGCTGCTCCTCACTGATTCCGCTACATTCTACTTTTTTGCTATGATTTTCGTTAGTAGCTTGGCGGTTGAGCTTAGAAGTGTTATTCCCCTGTAGTTGTTCGGGTCAGTTTTGTTGCCTTTCTTGAATATGGGTATGGTCAAGCTTTCCCTCCATTGTTCTGGTGTTTTTTCCTCGTTGAGTATTTTTCTATAGAGGGAATGTAACTCTTCTAGTAGTGCCATTCCACCATATTTGAGCATTTCATTTGTTATGCCATCTGGTCCAGGGGCTTTTCGATTTTTCAATTTGGTGGCTGCTGTTTTTATTTCTTCTTTTGTGATAATCCATTTTGGAGCCTGATTTCTTTCCGCATATTCATCCTGGGTTTCCTGTGTTATTGCGGGTGCAATGCTGTCGTACAGATTGTGAAAATACTTCTCCCATTGTTCTGTTGTTATTGCAGTGGTTTGAATGTATTCGTTCACGGGTTTTTTGCGGTTTCTTAGCATATTCCAGAGTTTTCTCTGCCCTCCATAAAGATCATGCTCCATGTCAGTTGAGAACCTTTCCCAGTAACCTCGCTTAATTAATTGGATGCTATCGTTTACTCTGTTCCTGGTTATTTTGTATTCCCCGTATGTGATTGTTTTGCTTCTATACTTCAAATATGATTTTCTCTTTTCTGCTGCTAGGGATTTCACTTCATTTGTAAACCATGGTTTTTTGTTGTGTTTCCCATTTTTATTTACTTTTCTTTTGCCCAGTGCTTCTTCGGCTGCTTTCATTATGTTTGTGTGTACTTTCATCAGCGCGGCGTCGATGTCATCTTCCTCAGTGATTCTGTTTTCATTAATTTTTTGTATCAATCTGTTTTGGTATAGGTTTCTGATGGTGTCGTCTGCAAAAGATTCTATGTTAAGCTTTTCAGTTATTTCTGGTCTAAGTTTCTCTTTCCTCATTATGGTGGTTCTTATTTTTGACATTACAAGGTTATGATTAGTTCCGGTGTTCGCTGAGGTCAATACTCTCACATCTAATATTTCAGAGGGTTGTACATTTTTGTTTGTTGTGATGTAGTCTATCATAGATTTGTGTCCTCTTGTGTTTTCAAAGGTGTATTTGTGCTGGGGTTTGTGAGGGTAAAAGGTATTGTTTATTCTTAGTTCGTTTTCGGCACAGAGATGTATAAGTTGTTGCCAGTTTTCGTTGATGATTTCTTCGTTGAGTCTATTCTTGATTCCCTGTATGATCTCATTGCCCACTCTTGCATTTAAGTCACCAAGTATGATCATCTTGTCTTTCTTTGATATTCGGTCAAGTGTGTTTTGCAATTCGTAGTAGAAGTTGTCCTTTTCTTCCTGTGATTTACTCATATCGGGGGCATATACGCTTATAATATGTGTTGCTTTCTTTTCCTTAAGAGCGAGTGTTGTTTGCAGTATCCTATCATTAATGTATATGATGTCCTTTATATTTCTTTCAAAGCTTTCGTGAATGAATATGCCAACTCCTGATGTTGCTCTTTCGTTTTTGTCTTTACCACTGTATATCAGAATGTAGTCGGTGAGTTTTGTATTTCCTTTGCCCTTCTTTTTGGTCTCCGACAATGAGCAGATGTCTATTTTATGTTTCCTCAGTTCTATCAGGATTTCCTGGTCTTTATTGTAGATCGATGTTATGTTCCAGGTTGCGATTCGAAGTTGTTTCTGTTTCCGTTCCAAGTTCGTTTTTTCCGTTGTCTCGCCAAGTCGTCTTCGTTGTGATCCGTCCTATCCGAGGCTGCATTTGAAGTTCTGTGAGCATTGCGGTTCTTTTACCACAGGTAGGTTGCTAGCCTCGCCTGTGAACCCTTCTCTTTTATCCGGGCTTGGGACCGGCAACATGATCACTGGGCTACTCAATCCACCCAGCAACCATGCAGGCAGAGTTCCCCAAGACATCTAAGAATGGTAATTTATTTTCTACTTCTTTCTCCATGGTGAGTTTAATAGTTGGGCTGATATTGTTGAGATGAAAAAGGAAGTTTCGAAGTTTTTCGTCATTTCCACTCCAAATAATAAAAGTATCGTCTACGTATCTGAGCCATAATTTTGATTTCTTAGTTGTTGATTCAATTGCAAACGTCTCGAACCATTCCATGAAAATATTTGCGACCACCGGTGAGAGAGTAACTACTAGCCGAAACGTCGTGATATTCAACTAAAAATAAAGACAATGGAAGTCCAACAGATATCTACTACTTTGCAGGAAACATCGTTGTCTATGACCTTCAAACAAACACATATATACCTGTAATTACAGACAACAAAACAATTATAAGAAATGCTGGAAGAATTGGAGACTCAAGCAAATAATATAGATTTAAATATGAATTATACAAAGACGAAAACTATGGGACACAGAACGGATACTACCATTAGAATAAATACAAGAAACAATATCACAAGTAAAGGAAAATATATACTTGATTCAATGTATTAAACTGAATAAAGAGAATCAGAGGGCGGAAGTGAAAGAGAGTGGTTGGTGAGGTTTGATAAGTATCTTAAAAGAATAAAATGTATCCATAGGACCTCAAATTACAAATATTCAATCAATGTCTTTCACTTGTGGCTAACAAATATAGATTTTAATAATATGTTTGATCCTTAAAGATTCAAGATTATAAAAATTGTTTTCTTTTATTATCAGACCTGCAAAAATTTAATATTTTGTTTAGTTATAGGAAGCAAATATTCATCTTACCGTTTCCAAGGTCTTATCTTTCAGTTTTTTTCCTTAATGTTTCCATATAAAGGTTTATTTTTTGACATACACAATGCAAATTATTAGAATATCATAAGCAAAATACATTTAGAATACAAATGTAAAATATAATAACGTGCAAGTGCCCTCGATTACCAATTCAATTAATTTACTTATTACGGTTCGTATAAATGAAAACTATGCGATAATTGTTGGTAAATGTATATTCATTAAATATGTATTTGCAACATAATATAATTTATTAACAGTTATGCAATACCCAGATATATTTTTGTTCCCGAGCAAAAAATAAGCAAAATTACATTATTTAATTAAATAATTGAAATATTCAAACCCTAAGTATTTGTAATTTAAAATTATAACTTATAATAACGGTTAAGCAGGTATGCCGGTTATTATTTTAATGCACCAGTTTAACCGTATTTAATATTTTTCAGTATTGAAGGTTAACTAAAGTATGGTTACATATACGCTGTTAAGAATGGGCCAAATGTTGCTTCTGAATATTGAAAAATTAACTACTGACTATTAGAACCACGAACTTGAGATATAAAACTGGACTGCTCGTGTTCCATATCTCCCTTATAAAAAAAATGACCCCACCGTGCTCCGTGCCATTTGGTGTAAATAATTGCTTTGGCAACAATGAATTCCCAAAGTTTTTATGATATTGGTGAAAGTGTATTTTTGACATTGACTGAATACTTTTCATTTTGACAAAAATTTATTTTTGATTTCGCTGTTTTATGGATTTTATCACATTTTATGTAACGTTTTACTGAAAATTTCAAACAGGAATGTGAACTTTAAGGTTTTTTTTTGTATTTTAAAAAATGTGATCGTAAGACGTGCAAATACCTCATCTGGTAAATTGGAATTTATTTAATTGATAAGTTATAAAGCATTCAATAATAAGTATTTAAAATTTTACCTTAAAATCAAATTGTAAATCTAAGGGTAACAAGTTTAATCTTATGGATATGATATATGATAATTATTAAATGCTATCAATATTTTAATTTTCTAAGAGAAAAGAATCTTCAAATTCAATTCTTTTATACATCAGATAAGAAACTCTGTTCAGAGCATTTTTCTGGAAATGGTTTTATACAAGAAGATGAGCAAAAAGTTTGTGTTGTGCTTCTTACAAATAAACTGCCTGAAAAAAACTACGAAGAACTGTTTGATGTAAACATCTTGAAGCAACTAAACTTGGACTTAATAAAATACACTGGCTCTACAAAAAAAAGCCCTGATAGGTGTGCATTAACCAACAACAATATCGTTTTACCATAAAGTTAATGTTCCACTGACATATAAAGCTGAATATCGAAACTGGTATGGTGTTAAAATTTAAAATGATTATACGTTTAAAAAACCAATATGCCATATTAAAATAGAAATAAATGATTGCATATAATATGAAATTTTTCAATATTATTAAGGATGTTTGGAAATTATATAAATTTTACTTTTATGTATTTGTTTTGTGTAAAAATAAAATAATAACCTTTTGTTTGAATATGTTATTAATTAATAAAACAAAAATTCTTGATTTTAGCTCAGATAGGAAATTTGTGTCGTGAAAATCCTTTGTCAAAGTAGTGAGAAGCTGCGATTGATTACCATTTCAAAAATTCAACTCTAGGAAAGGTCAATTCCAGATCCTTAAACAGTTAAGTAAATTGAAAGTTTGACCTAGTGTAAAAATTAAAAGTTGCTAGTAACTCTTAATGTATATATTTAGATTAAAAATGATTGTATTAATGTAAGAATTCTCTTGTATTTACAAGCTTCTTTATATTTAAAGTGTCTTAATAAATATTGTTTTATTTACAATTAAATATAAACTGCTTTAACACTACCCCCTTTAGAGTTAAATTTTTTTTTATAAAAATGGTTTAGTACATAATGTTACTTTACTTCATTTAAATTAAAGCTCCGTTTTTATGAAGGAAATGTCAACATTATTATGAATGTTGTTAACCTTATATAAATACCTAACATATCAGTTCTCTAAAAGCATCGAGGAGAAAATAATTTTAACAAAGACCTAATCGAAGCTATTTTTAAATGATGAAACTATCTTACTTTGCAATAGATTATGTGGACATTTCGATACCTTACATTAAACAATATACTATATTAATTCATGATATAAAATTTTTAAAAATAAATGCCTTAATACTTTTTTTCGTTAACTTCTTATACTCTACGTCCGAATAAGGATGTTTCTAAAACAGATATTTCAAAAAAAAATAGTCTCGATTTGTTTTTGGCGCATATTTCACATTTTAGCTATTTTGTTAAATAACAGTTTTATTGTAAAAAATAAAATATGTAAAAAGTCATAGAAAAAGCATTTTCATTTATTTATAAGAACTGACATTTCATGCTTGTTATCTAAAAATAATAAAATTGTTACATATTTACGCTGTTCCAAAGAAGTTAAAACATTTGTTTTATTGGAGTTGCTTTAAACAGAAAAATTATAATTTTGAGGAAACTAAAAGTAGAAATTCAAGTTAAATATTGTTTTACAGAAACAATTATCCTGGGCTGCGATTCTATAAGAGTAAAGGGAAAGAGATTGTCATAACAAGAATCTTCTATCTTTGTTCAGTCTGTATTAACACATAAGTATATCACTGTCCTAAAAGAGATAAGGAAAGAGAATGTCAAAAAATATGTTTACAAAATCGGAGCTCTGGTCTTTCTTATTGAATATACTCGATTAACCTGTCAAATAAAACAAAGAAGAGCAATTTATTGTTTAAGATATAGTATAGAAAGAGATAGTTATTGTCTAAACCTGTTAGTTAGAATAATAGAATTGACATTCATCCACGACACATTCACGCCAATGTAAGAAACTAGCAGGGAATTCAATGTTGCCATACAAATCATTGCACCGAATGGCGAACAATAAGGGGGGGGGGGGGTCAAAAATTATTTTCATGAGCAGTCCAGTTTTATATCTCAAGTTCGTGATTAGAACCGAGCATAAAAAGATATTTTGCCCTTTAAAAATTTGGCTTTGGCATTTTTGACGTTAAATAGGTTAAAATAAAATTATTATCGCAAATTTAAATTCAAACTTATTTATTTATCTTATTACAATTATATAATTTTAAAAAATCAGTAGTTAATACGACAAAAACACATTATCAGTGAAGACTACGCAGTCTCACATTATATTTTATCTTACAAATTAGTAGGGAGCCCAGTGAGTTTTCGTAGCCGATGAAGAGTCATGGCTTCACCAAAGTTTTTTATATGTATGTTGACTCCCTGATCACAAATATGGAGGGTCGATTTTCGAAAAATGATCAGGGTATTAAACAATAAAATTGATATTAAATAAAAAAATACATACAAGTTAGTATTAGCCACAATGCTAAAATGCAATGTTTTTATAACGCTATGGACATAGTGTTTCATTCATTATGACGTAATTGCAGCGTACTTACTATTCTCGTATGAAGGGAAGTGGAAGTCTACTTACAGGCGCTCACCTAATGCACATAATCCATTATAGCTTTCGCTGATCGTTGCACTAACACTTTAAACAGATCTTAATATACAGGGTGTCCAGGAAAATGTGGGAAATCTCCCGGATATTAAAAAAACACGTAAAAAGAATACTACAAGTACATAAAAACTTTTTCATATAGAGTTCCTCTTCAGAGATATCGACTTCCAAAAAGCTGAAATGGAATAATAATTATTCAACCACTAGGTATATTTCAATTTTTTTAAAATATGATGTATGCTAAGTTAGACCTTTCAGATTACTATCCAAGAAAGTGTTGTGAATTACTCACAGCTGCAGGGATGGACTAGCTGTGACATTCATGGCCCCACTTTTTTACGCCCTGTATGATAAGAATTTTGGACAACTTTTTTTACATACCTTTAACTATTGGCTAAAAATTAAGTATGTCGTTAATTCTATCCAGTTTCGAAAAAAAAACGTTTATTTACATCATGCATTTGGTGTATTTCGATAAAAGATACATCATTGTTTCTATCAAATGTTCAACCTTCAGCCTTATGATAAAAAAAATTGATCTAAAGCTAGAGTTTACTTACCTCTATAGTTAAAAACGTCCAATTCTGTGAATTGCAGTTCGACCTAGGTTCACAAAAAATGTGTGTTTTATTTTATCGGCACCAAAAACAAAGTATTATTGTTACAAACGTTGCTAGGTATGAAAGAAATAAATATCCTTCATTTTAGAATTTGTCAACTTTCACATCGCTGACGCATTAATTCTTTGCTTGGATATTAATTTATTGATCTTTGGATTTCGTGGTGATTTTAATTGTTAAAAAATTCGAAATATAGAATATACGTTTATTGAGTATGCAGATATGCATCTGATGTATGGACTTGCATCTTGGAAGGCTTTGGAAGCCAGGACGTTATATCACGACAGATTCTGAAATTAGCAAAACTGGGGAAGAATTTTGCTTTTTCTGTGACCGTCCAACACAAACAGCAGAACACCTTTTATGCGAATGCATGTCACAGTTTTGAATGAGACTTAAACTTCTGAAAGGACCTTGACGCCCGAAAAAATAAAGCACTTACCCCCCAGAAAAATAACAGAATTTGTGAATCTAAATATCACGGGCTTAAAATAAATTAGAATAGCGTAGAAAATATCTCATAGGTCCAGGTGCTGTAGAAGGGTAAGAAGAGCTTGCTCGATCCACTCACAATCTACAATATGGACTTATTGTGTTATGTGTAGATGCCCATTGGTAAAATGAAACTGTTTATTAAATAATATATTGTCTTTTTTAACCTTTCCTTTCAACTTTTGGTAAAGTATTTTGGTAATTGAAGCATCATCTTTTGGTATTCCAATGGGCCTAACGTTTGCTGGATAATATCTGATGTTTGACATCAGTCGTTCCATACTAAGGTATCTTTGGAAATATATCTCAGATAGTTTTTCGTTGTAATAACTTAGTCTTGGATAGCCAATAAAAACTCTTTAGTCTCTGTGAACATTTGCCCTAGCGTCAATCGACGCTAATTTGTTAACATTTTCCTAGATGATCTCATTTGGGTCCATAAAGAAGGTTAAGTCTGGAGTGCCCTCAAATGCATCACTGTTTGATGTAATATGGAAAAGTCAGTCAATCTGTGCCAAGACAATAGAATATTTACTATTTGTTGATGTCTTGGGAGCATTGTACATTTAATAGAATGATGAAGGTAATATTTGTATAATTTTGTTACGAGATTACTATTTTCTGCAGCTTTTCGATAAGCCCTCTGCTGTATTTCAAAATTCCAAAAGAATACCTGAATGCAGAACATGCATATGTTTTAAACATATTTTAACAATTTAAACTATTTTGTAGTACTTGCTTTACCCCGCATATAAATTCGCTTGTCAGTCTGGCTATCAGATTTACAAGCCAAACGGCTTCGCACTCCCTCCAGGGACCAAAAGTATGAAGCTCTGTGAAGACCCTTTCTTGTTATCGAGTTCTGCAGGAGGTTCTTTGGTATCATTCCAGTTGTTGACAGTATTATGGGAATCGTTTGGACGCTGTTCATTGCCCACTGTCTGCTGATTTCCATCTCCAGATCTCTGTATTTGACGATCTTCTCATTTTATTTTGGTCTTAGGTTGTTGTAGAGCAATGTCCATCAGTGTAGTTCGCCTAGAAATTTTATCTGTTACTATAACGTCTGGCCTATTATGAGAAACTGTTTGATCTGTTAGAACCGTTTGATCCCAGTATAACTGGAACTCGTTGTTTTCACGAATAAGCTCTGGAGTGTATTTGTAGTGAGGCACTTTTCTTACCTGCAATAGTTTTAATTTATCTAGTAACTCTTGGTGGAGTATCTTAGCGGCTGAGTTGTGTCTTTCCTTATACTTGATTACGGTAAACGCTTAGCATCCTCCAGTTATGTGCTAGATTGTCTCTGATATTCGACAGTCAAATATACATTGGTCATTTACTATTGAGGGATCTCGGATGATGAATTTCCGATAGTTCTTCGTCGGAATAACCTGGTCTTGGATAGCTAACAAGAAGCCCTCTATTCCCGGAAATATCTGTCTTGAACTCAACCAGTAGTTCGACGCTGAGTTGTCGGCATTGTCCTGATTGATCCCATGAAGTGGTTTCTGTAGCCAGGTTTGTCACTGCTCTCGGTCTGTTTGGTGGTGATAAGCAATATCCCGTTCCCTCAGCTGTAACGGCGTTGAATCGTCTGCCTCGCACATTGCTCGATGTAGTATGGAAGAGTACGCTAACCTGTGGAAATAAGATCGTAAGTTTATTATTTGTTGATCTAGCTGCTTACCAATATCGACCAATCCTCTTCCTTCTTGGTGTCTTGGAAACATTTTACGTTCAATAGCACTCCGAGGGTGGTGTCTGTGTGCTTTTGTTAAGAGTGTTCTTATTTTCCTTTGCAGGTTTTCGATGTCCGTCCTGCTCCATTTTACAATTCCAAAAAAGTAGTTAAGCGCAGAACAAACGTACGTGTAAAGCGTCTTAAATAAGTTTCTACTATTTAGATTAGTTCGTAACACCCGTCAATTCGGCCTTCATAGTGCCATGGTCGATTCGTTTATCCTCTTTCATACCTAGGTATTTGTAGGTTTGTTCTGCTTCCATTGCAGCTATAGTTTCACTGTTCTGCATCTCAAATGCTCCCGACTATATCTTTCCTTTAACGGTGTTCAAAATATGGCATTTGTCAAGTCCAAACTGCATTCCGAAATCCAAGGAGAACTCCTCTACAATTTTGACCATTTGCTCCAGCTGGTTTTTGGTAACAGCCATTAGTTTAAGATCATCCATATATAGAAGATGATTCAATCTTACTATCTCTTCGTTGTTATTTCTAATACTAAAGCCGTATCTGGTGGAGTTCAAACGACGTGACAGTGGGTTCATTGCAAGGCAGAAAAAAAAAGTTTCGATGGTATCGCTGGATAGCACTTGCAATTGAATCTTAGTTCCCCAGGTTGACATGATGCGTTCTAAAAGGAAACAAAATGATTATCGATCCTATTCATTCTCAATACAGTTTTGAGCCATTTATAAGACACTGAGTCGAAGGCCTACTTATAATCCACGCAGGCAACAAAGAGGTTTCTTCGCTTGGTAGAGGCTTGGTTCCATATAACAGAGTCAATAATCAATTGTTCCTTGCATCCCATTGCTCCCTTAATGCATCCTCTCGGTTCAGTGGCTATGGTGTTATTTTTACAATGTGCATAGATGCGTTAGGTCAAGCACGAGGTGATTACCTAATATAGTGTGTGAAGGCAGGTGCTATACTTAGCTGGATCATATGTGTTATGTTGGTTCTTTGGAAAGAGATACGTAATATCTTCTATCAGAAACAATGGCATTTTTGCTAGATTTACAAAAACATCATTAAAAAGATTAGCCGGTTGATTATGTATACACCAGAACTTCTGGACCCAGTCGAGACCTGGAAATTTCCAGTAATGGAATTCCTTAATTATATCTGAGATTTTTTCGATGGTAAATGGTTCAAACTGTATTTGGCTGTAGTTTTGGCAGATGTGGTGTTCTTCATTGATCCAGCCGGTTGCGATGTTACATAAAGAAGGTTAAGTCTGGAGTGCCTTTAACCGCACCACCGTTAAGGTATCTACCTCTCACATTATTTGATGTCGTAAGGAAAATTCAGTTAACTTGTGGCAATACAATAGAAAATTTACTATTTGTTGGTGTCTTGGGAGCATTATACATTTAATAGAATGACAAGAGTAATGTTTGTATACTTTTGTTAAGAGAGTTTTACTATTATCTGCAAGTTTTTGATAATCGTTCTACTCTATTTCAAAATTCCAAAAGAGTATCTGAACACAGAGCATGCATATGTTTCGAACATATTTTAACTATTTAAACTATTTTGTAGTACCTGCTTTACCCTCCATATAAATTCTCTTGTCGGTCTGGCTATTATTATTAATATCATTATTATATTGTAACACTAATTAGTTGAATTTCATAATTATTTATTTAATATTATACTCTCGCTAGATATGTCGTGTTTGATACAATTACGGAATCACGAAACCTATAACATAGAGGCCGCTTTATTTGGTCGTATTAATTAATAAAGGACACAATATTCAGGCAATGTATATTATCCTCTGGTACCCATGGATTATTACACGATTAAAATTTAATTAATGCAGTAATAACTAGAAACAGGAAGCCTAATGAGAAATTATATCACACGCAAAATTGCTGTGGGTAATGTGATGAACTGATGACCAGCGAGACTGAAAGTCAGGGTTGGATTAGGCGATTTAGTTATCGTACGATATTTTGTAAATTTGCGTAATTACGTAAAGTAGGGTGATTAACAGTGTACATAAAATTTTATTCCATTTCAAAAAAGGAACGTTATGATCAAGTACGTATCTATTTTTGCTGAGTGTATATAGACATGTTGATTTTATTCAAATAAAAATATAATTTTCCCACGAAACAGTAGTTTCTATAATGAAAATCTTAAAAAACACAATATTTTTCTTTATTTTTAAGGAATTTGATTGTTTTAATAATCTAAATGTAATTAAATTACTAAGTCACGTGACAATGAGCACCAATCAAATTGCATGCCGTCACTTGTTCGCAGATATAATCACTGTGCTATGTTGTTTGATCAACATTAATTTATAGTGATATCCGTGCATTTTCTTCTAAATTTGCTTACTAAGAAGATTTCCCATGATGAAAAGTGGATTTATTAAGGCAAGTAGTTTTTCTTTTCTCTTTTTTTCGCAACAAACAGTAACTTCTGTACTGCTGGATTTAGAAATGTGAAGACCTCTATACAGGGTGAGTCAACGATTGGATGAAGTAGGTTTATGCCTTTTCAGTGAAATTAACAAAGAAACTATATTTATTGTTTGATGCCAAAAAACTAGGACAGCATAAAGTTGTATTTTTTTAAATAGAATACCCTACATACGAAGCGTATTTTCGATTTAGCTTATAATTTTAAATCTTTTTTATTAAGGGTTTACTATAACAAAACTTTATAGTTTCTGAGATAATTAAGTTTAAAGAAAAAAAGTCACATTTTCAAGCATCAATTCAATCCTAAATAACGTTTTCAATTTTGTGACAAATATATTCAAATTTGGAATTTAGCACGGCCAAGGACAAGTTAACATAATTTTTACCTAATATTTGCAATAAAAGCTACAGGGTGTTGAACACATCGGCTCAAATTTGAACAAGTTTAAATGACTAAATATCTTTTTTTTTAACGGTACACCCTGTATATTTTCATGTTATTTATTAGAGTAATAAAAACCCTAAAAGTTTTGTTCAATATATCCTATACCTATTTATAATAGTATTTGAGATATTTCAGTTTTTCTTATTTTCCATACTTTTTTACAGAAATAGTCTTCATTATCATAGTAGCCATGGCAAAAACAATGTAAAAGAACATTTTTCTGTGTGTCAAATTTATAACCGCAATCGCTTCTTTTGGTTTTTATGTAGTGTAGTTTTTTTTTTTTTTTGCATTCATCTTATATTGTAAAATGAATTTTCCAAAGAATGAGTTAATAGATATGATTTATACAATAGGAGAGGCTCAAAAAAATTGCCTTCTTGCTCAAAGAATTTACAAAATGAAGTATCCTGATCGACGCCAGCCTAATACCCATACTTTTCAAAACTTAATGCAAAGATTTGATTCTTCTGGTACTGTTGATTATCCAAAACGTAAAGTGGTCAACAAACCAGTAACTAATGAAGAAAAAGAACTACAAGTATTGTTAAATGTTCAGGAAAATCCTTATATTGGTAGCCGTCAGTTAACAGCATTATGTGAAACATCACAATCCGCCGCGAATCGTACTACCAAGAAATATAGGTATCATCCATATCACATGGAATTACACCAAGAATTGCATGGACAGGATTTTGAAAGTCGTGTAAACTTTTGTCGTACAATAAATGCGGAGATTCAATTAAATCCAAATTTATTATGCAAGGTAATGTTTAGTGATGAAACTATTTTAAAAGTAACGGTGCCGTAAATAGACGCAACATGCATTATTATGCCACAGAAAACCCATTTTGGATTAGAGAGGTGCAACATCAAAACCACTGGTCATTAAATGTTTGGTGTGGTATTCATCATAATCGAATTATTGGACCCCACTTTTTTAATGAACCACTAAATGGCCATAGTTACCTGAACTTTCTACAAGAAGAACTACCACAACTGCTTCAAGGTCTCGATAGGGATGAGCTCGACAGTATGTGGTTCCAGCACGATGGTGTGCCTCCGCATTACCATCGTGAAGTTCATGCCTTTTTGGACCAACGATATCCGTAAAAATGGATTGGACGTGGGGGTTTCATTGAGTGGCCACCAAGGTCTTGCGACATCACCCCATTAGATTTCTTCCTATGGGGTTATATTAAAAATAAGGTGTATGTTAATCCACCAACCACAGTGGAAGATATGCGAAACAGGATTAGGGATACCTGTAGAACAATAACGCCACTAATTTTGTCCAGGGTCCGAGAAAATCTGCAAAAAAGACTAAATTTGTGCATTGTACAAGAGGGTTGTTTATTCGAACACTTATTAAAAAGAAATAATTAATCTCAGTATTTAATAGGTAATTTTTTTTGTTTCAATTTGGTATAAAAGTAAATATGTATTTGCCTTGTCGTTATTGTTGTGTTAATTTTTTCACATTATGTTTAATTAAACTATTGCCGTTGTAATATAACGAATAATGTATTTCATCATATTTAACCACATTCTGTTTGTTTCTGTAGTTTCTTTTTATTATTTTACATGGCTACTATGATAATGAAGACTATTTCTGTAAAAAAGTATGGAAAATAAGAAAAACTGAAATATCTCAAAAACTATTATAAATAGGTATAGGATATATTGAACAAAACTTTTAGGGTTTTTATTACTCTATTAAATAACATGAAAATATACAGGGTGTACCATTTAAAAAAAAAAGATATTTATTCATTTAAACTTGTTCAAATTTGAGCCGATGTGTTCAACACCCTGTAGCTTTTATTGCAAATATTAGGTAAAAATTATGTTAACTTGTCCTTGGCCTTGCTAAATTCCAAATTTGAATATATTTGTCACAAAATTGAAAACGTTATTTAGGATTGTATTGATGCTTGAAAATGTGACTTTTTTTCTTTAAACTTAATTATCTCAGAAACTATAAAGTTTTGTTATAGTAAACCCTTAATAAAAAAGATTTAAAATTATAAGCTTAATCGAAAATACGATTCGTATGTAGGGTGTTCGTTTTAAAAAAATACAACTTTATGCTGTTCTAGTTTTTTGGCTCACCCTGGAGAGTCCTAAATATTTTTAAAATCTGCGTAAAAATAAACTGTATCAAACAATAAATATAGTTTCTTTGTTAATTTCACCGAAAAGGCACAAACCTACTTCATCCAATCGTTGACTCACCCTGTACACTGTTTTTTTGCAGTATATAAATAAAATATCGTATTTATAATCAACTGATTTAAGTATATTACTGATCTGAGCTTAGACCTGGATGCATCTCAGCCATGGAAATACTTTGTGTAGAATAAGCTTAGTCTATTTCTCATTCATATTCCGCTATATCGAAAAAGTATTTTGCTTCATGTGACACGATGCAAAAAAAATGGACTTATGTCACATTATCTTCATCAAGTTTAATAACAGCAGGTGTCATATTGTTGTATCATTTAGCTTTCGTAATTTTTCTTATGCTAGTATTATCAAATAAAGATGTCTGATAGTTCATATTGTAGATGTTCTTTCAGATCATTTTTAAACTTCTGGTTCACAATCATTCTCTGGAAGAGTAGCAATGAATCAACAGAAACTTTACAACTGTTAATTTTGATGGATTTGTTAACTGATAAAATTGATTGAACTTAATCGACACGTATTAATTTTACCTCATTAATGTTCAAACCAGTTACTTTCACCATCGATTCTAGACCAATATCATAGGTTAAGATTTCTTCATAATTATAATATTTTTAGTAAATAATTAACTTTAAAATAATGTGTTGGATTCCACAGCTGACGTAGCTTCATCATACGTATGGATAAGGGCTTCGCAGTCTTTGCACTCTATCTCATGAACAGTTAATTGTATTAAATATAACCCAGGACCAAACTTATAAAGAATTTTATGCTCTACAACTTTTCTAATAACTCCAAACGTCATTTAGAGCGAAGGAAATAAGATATTTACCAAACAAAAAAAGGGTTTTACGAACTTTCACCTTGAATATCTTGACTTGTGTACACGATAGTCTATGAGACTTTTGAACTTATACAATGTCCAAATAAAGATTTATACAAGTTAATAGTTTATTATCTTTCTTTTCGAGTGTTACCCCTTTTTCAACCTTATATAATTAGATAATTAAGTTGTTAATTTCATGTCCTCAATATTTTCTAGTACTTAAGCTATTTTATTAGAATAGTATTCAGTACAATCCTGTTTGTCACATTCAGGCAGGCGCGGATCCAAGGGGGGGGGGGGCGGTGAGGGCGATCGCCCCCCCCCCCCCAAGAGCTTTGAGTTTAGGAAAATGGACCCGATTTTTCCTCTTATACTACAGTTTATTTAAGAACTAGAGGGAGTAATAAATCATTTTTTACCCTTTTTCTCTTCGCAAACTACTTGTGTTGTTTAGTCCGGTGTCTTTAGCAAAATCTGTTAGACACATATATTTTTCATAGGAATGGGTTAGAAATTTTATAATCAAAATTACCGGTCTATAATAATGGACTAAAACGTAGCCTTATTCTCACATAAAATTCGAAGTTATAATTTAAATACTGACAAAATATCCATTGTCAAAAATACAAAACGGTAACTATATAAAAAAAAATAAATTCGTCTATATATTTTTAAAATATTTTTGGGGCTATCGGTCATTTTATTATTAATTAAAAACATTTTTAGGGTATTTGACGTTTCGGTTTATTTATTTCTTAAACTATCTGCAGAATTACAATTAAACACTAAAAAGGGATTCAAATGTAATTACTTTTTTTTATGTTGTAATTAATATTAGACCTACTTATTTTTATTTCTACTGTACTGATATCTTAATTTAATTTACTCTATTATATGGAAATATGAGCCCAAAAAAAATAAGATAAACATGTGAATTATACACGCTTAAGAAAAAGACACAAATACAATAATAAAATAATAAAAAACTTACAGCTAATTAGAATTAAATATATATAAAATTAAAGAGTGGGATACACTAAAATAAAAATATATAAAAAAACATATAAATAACATTAAAAAATAAAATACAACAAAAACAAAAATTTAAATAATAAATTGTGTTTACACTAGTAAACATTACGTATCTAATTCCTAATCAAAGTCAGTGAAACTATCTTCGCTCAAATTAATTATAATTGGTTCCTCTATCTCACCGATCATGAGATCGAGTTCTCACATTTTGTTTTATTCTTTTATTATATGGATTTTTCCCAATTTTCCGCAGTAACTTTATTCAAAAAGATCTTTCAAAAGTTTAGTTAAATTACTATTTTTGTTAATTGTGTTATTTCTAGCAACTCTACTTTTTACTTGAGAGATATTTACTTCTCCAATGGACAGTTTCCGAACGATCTATAGGAATAGATTTTCCATCTGGTTTTTCCCAGTAAAAAATTAAGTTCTCTGAGCAACTTTCAGAGATCAGTTCTTTTAACTTCAGGTAAATCGCGATCTTCATTGATTTTAGTTAGAATTTTGTAGACGGTTGGGATCTGCTTCTCATAATAAAATGTATGTAACAACCCCTTTAATTGCAGTGATCATTTCTTCTTCCAACGAGGTTTTTCATCTGCCTGTGATCGAATGTGGCTTGGGAGTACTAACAATTCCAGTCGTTTTTCTTCTTCAGTATTCGGTACATGGTAGATTTTCCAACTCCTGTCATGTTGGCATTAAGGCATCATAAACAATCATCCTAATAAGTTTTTCGTTGAGGAAAAATGCCCTGGTTTAACGATTTTGGAATAAATATAGAGGTGAAAGTCATATCTTTTGGGTATCTCACTAATCTCAAATAATATATAAAAACAAACGCAAACAAGATAAATCACTAAGAAGAAACTGTATGGTGTACTTTGCTCACTGACCGAAATTAAATTAAACTATCAGAATTTTTATGTTGAAGTATATTTATAAAATATATTTAAATATAATGAAATATAATTAGATTTACGGCAGTTCTCAGTTACCAGCGGCACTGGTGCAGGTACGTTGGAGGTTTCGGTAACAGTTTTATTACTCTCTCTAGTTCTTGAATAGAGTATAGGAATGTGTATACTTGCGATTCCCCCCTCTCAAGAGCTTTGAATTCAGGAAAATAGAACCCTTTCTGCCTTTTATATTAGGAATATATATGCTGCTTGTACTCCCCCCCCCCCCCGTTGACAACTTGTTTTTCGTGCATACTGTACTTTTGTGATATCACCGCCCCCCCTAAAGAGAGAGGCTGGATCCGCCCCTGCGCGATATGGAATAACTCTGTCAGAATTTTTGTAAGTAATATGGAGGCGTTTTGAGCTGGCACAAAACGAATCTGAAATTATTTTTTAAAAAATTCAAAATGGCGGTTTAAACATTTTATATTTCTTGATTTTGTCCAAAATTGATATTGGAAGGTTTTTGGGGGTATAAATTATAAATTTTAAATGATTTTTAAACAATTTGATACCGCGAATCCAATATAACAGCCTAAAAATTTTATGTCTCGATTTTGTTTAAAATAGGAGATTTTCGCGGTTATAAATAATGAATTTAAGATTATTAGAAAAAAAATCAATATGGCAGATGGAATATGCCGGTCTAAATTTTGTCCAAAATTGATAATAGGGGTTTTCGAGGGTCTAGTTTAAGATTAGACTAACAGTTTAAAACTATTTTTTAGAAATTCAATATGGTGGATTCAATATGGCATGTAGAAAGTTTTACGTTACTCACATTTTTCCAAAACTGATACTAGAGTTGTAAGTTACAAATCTGACGGTCATTTTTTTGCAGATCAATATGGCAGATGCAATATGGGGGACAAAAAATTTTTCATTTTTCGGATTTTGTCTAAAATTGATTTATTTTTATTTTTTTTATTTTATTTATTATTACAACAAAAAATTTAAATTACATTATACATTTACATCAGTTATAGTAGCTTATGATTTAATATAGCCTATTATATAATGCAAGAGCATTTGTATGTGCAACACAGAAATACCCATATAGATATATAATACATCCTAACATACACACTTACATATTAATATATTTATTCATACACATACAATGATTATTTGCTTGAATTTATAGTATAAACAAGATTTACATTTGAGTTCCCATTTGGTAACTTTCCCACTAGCCATCTTGTATTGTTTTGATGATTTGATAATTTTTTACAATATATGATTTACACTTACTGTTAAAAAGGTTTAATCTTTTAATACTACGTATTCCTACTGGTAAAATGTTGTAGTACTTAGGGGCTAAATAGTCAATAAATTTTAAATTAATAGTTTTTCTATTTCGAGGTATAATCAAGTTTTTACCTATGTTTGCCCTGGTTGAATAGTTATGATTAATGAAATGCTTCAAATTATTCGATTTATGGTAATATAAACATATTAATTGTATATATAAACAATGTAAGCTGTATGTGTTCTCATTAAATAGTAAGTGTGAAGGGTAGGTTTTATTTTTTTTGTAGATAATTTTTAAGATATATTTATGTACAACAATAAGTGTCTTTAAGTTACCTTTATAAGTACCCCCCCCCCACACAACCAAACCATATCTCAAAAGTGATTCAACTAATGATTTGTATACAACTATTAATAGTTTTGTACTTAAGAATTCCCTCAGCAAATAAAATTTATAAATGAGCTTACGGATCTTATTTGTTAAATATTCAGTATGATCTGACCATTATAAAAATTGATCTATAATAACCCCCAAGTATTTAGTCTTTGATAAAAATGTAATTTCGAGCCCTGTACTCGCATTCACCACAATGGTGTCAAAATGCGGTCTAGATGCATTTGTCAATGAGAAGGCAATATAATTTGTTTTTTTTTTATGTTTAAAGTTAGTTTTAGAAAATCCAGCCAGCATTTCACTATCATAAAACCTTCCTTTACATTATCTCTTACATCATCCCAAGTATCACCAGAGAACAGAATGGCCGTGTCATCAGCATAAGAATAAATTTTACCATTGATATTGATGCCCAACAAAACATTAATGTATGTCACGAAAAGTATTGGTCCCAAAATGGTCCTATGTGGAACACCACTCCGAATTCTTCGCGGCGCACTAAGGCAACCATTGACCTTTGTAAACTGCTCTCTGTTAAAAAGATAACTCCTAAAGACTTCCAATACCCTGCCCCGCACTCCATAGAGTCCCAGGATCTCCAGAAGTTTTTCATGGGACACGGTATCAAAAGCCTTCGCTAAGTCTATGAACACGGCAATGACCTTCTTATCCACATTTAATTTGCCTATTATCTCAGAACTCAGACCATATATGGTGTCAGTAGTATACACTCCCTCTGAGAAGCCAAACTGATTCCCCGATAAAATACCATTCATTTTTAAAAAGTTTACAAGTCGATCCTTTAGACATTTCTCAAATATTTTAGCAAAGTTATTTATTAGGCTTATTGGACGGTAATCTTCTATTCTGTTTTTGGGTTCTCTTTTATAAATTGGAGATACTATTGACTGTTTAAAATAAGCTGGTATTTTATTTGTATTAAAAATAATTGGCGTTTTTGAGGCGAGAAATCCATAATATTTCTAATTAATTTCTTCAAATTCAGAATGCCGGATAAAATATGACGGAATAAAAAAGTTACATGTCTGACATTCTACATTACAAATCTAAAATTAATTCCTTAAAATTCAAAATAGCGGATTTAATACTGCATACCAAATATTTGTTTGGTATAGTTTCATTCAACACTCGTATTTGTGCAATTCTCAGAATCAAAAACATTTTTGTTGCTCAATTTAGTGTGGTCTACAACTTTAGATAAAATGGGTATTTTTTTTGCGATCTTGAAAATACTGCTACGTCGACTACACACACTTTGTTCAAATGATTTATAGACATCATTTTGATTTCAAAATTAAAAAATAAAATTTTTATCAAGAATTGAGCCGACGTCTAAAAATACGCTGAAAAACAAAAAATACAATATAAATTTTTATATGAAATGGAAACTTTTAAAGTCTGCGCCATATTAAGACTCAATGAAACAAGCATTTAAAAATAAAATATCTCTCAATCTTTTTATATGAATCACATTTTGTCGGATATTAATTTGGCGCCGACTTTTTTTCAATTTCATACACAAAAATTTATATTGTTATTTTTCGCTTTTTAAAGTATTTCTTGAAGTTGCTTCAATTTATTTATAAAAATTTTATTTTAAAAATATAAAATTTGTTATATTAATAGACTATCTAATAAGATTAGATTTTTAATTAGGTTCCATTATTTATTAATTTTTTAAAATTAGTCTGGTATATGCAGACATTTGTGACTCTCTGCTTATCTTTTGTTGTTTATAGTTATAATTTGTACCGCTACAGCTTCTTTACAGTAAATGCTGTTATTTAAACTAGATAAAAAGTATGCATGAATCACTATCATTCACTTTTTGTACCATTCATTTTATTTTTTAAATTATGTTAAGAATTTTTTATGAAAAAATGTTCATGAGAAAAGTGTCATTGATATGAATTAAATATCAACATTTTAAAGCAAATAGATGAATAAAATCAGCACATATATAAACTTAATATGCTAATTTAAACTTATTTTTTGAAAAAGTGATAACAAAAAATACCCGATAATTTTTCTTAGGCGTTTGTTTGACCACATATGTCGAAACTTAAGAATTAATAGCAAAAATTTGCTAATTCACGGATATAAAAAATGGGGGATCCTTTTTCTTTAGAAATCCTTGAATCAATTTGTATTTAATCACCAAAATGGTTGACTTCACTTGAAGTTATTTGCAAATTAGTTATCGTGCAGGTTCGACCCTGCCATTATTTGTTTATTTATGAAACAATTTCCGGTTACCAAGGTTTACATTAAATTTATAAAACAAAATATAATGTGTGGGAGAAATATGCAAAATACATACATATTTGCTGACCTCTATTTAGTTTTATGCAGACAATTTGTGGCGAAAATAAATAATAGAGTCATTTCAGTCAGCATATTGTGTATTTTATGCGCGCAAAATATAATTTATAAATAATTTCATTTGGGAATTCGCAATGATTGGTTTATTATATTATTCGTAACGGTTACTTGTTTTAGTAATTAAATTGTCATGAAATTAAAAAACAACTTTAAAGAAACAGAATATAAAAATAATTGCAAATTCGACATGTTCTTTTTAATCATCTAATTGTAAAGGGACTAGAGAGGAGCAGTATTGCTCTAATTTCTATTTTTACATTATCACAAACAAAAAACAAATTATTCACGATAGATTAGTGAGACTCATAATTGAAATAATGAAAGAAACCACCAACTAAGTCCGAACCATACACGAAAGAATAAAAGGAAAACAATGACAGATATAAGGAAGATCTAAAAAAGACCTTAAGAACGCAAGAAGCTCTCGCTTTCACAAAGAATTTAGCATAATCAATGAAAGAAGCCGGCCAGAACGTATCGAAGAAAATAACTAAAACAGAAAAAAATAGCCAGAGGACAAAAGACAAAGTAAAGCAATGAAATGTAAAATAAATGCAAAAATATCATGACACTGAAACAGAAACCTCAACGGACACAACACATGGCACGTGAACATTCACAGCACGTTTCATTGTTGCAAGATCTTCAGGATCGTAGGTCAGATTATTTCTTCCACTGGTTTTCGCATCGATAGTAAAAATTTTCCTATCAGCATCAGGCGGCATCGTTTCTTAAGGAACTCAAAAGTAGGTAGCAGCGTTCAACTAGCGCGACTTTGGAAAGCGTCTGTCTCCCTCTAATTGTGACGATTCAACGCATAATTTTCTCACTCACACCAACGATCGACGACAATTTTCGGATCGACTGCCCTGCATCCTCAAAAATCAACTCTTGAGCCAGTCAAATGATATAGGAAGTCCTGATAATGCGCTCCTTCCTCGCCGATATTGCAATACCTGTTTCCGCCAAGCGATTCAAAATACACTATTCAAATCTGTTAATTTGAGGCCATAGATAATTTTATTATGCTTTTTTTGCTAAATCCAAACTTGTAGTAATTTTTCCCTTAGCTTTCACCGAAATGAACATATTTTCACTTTTAGATTAAACTATCTCAACTATATATATATATATATATATATATATATATATATATATATATATATATATATATATATATATATATATATATATATATATAATAGAGCTGAGGTTGTCTGTTTGCTTTTGATGCTATTTTTGAGTTCTTAAATTCTTGCTGATATGCGCCTATTTGTTTGTCCTATATACGTTTGCTGGAATCTGAACATGGAATGCTGTAAAGGCCATGATTCATGATTTTCAAGGTTGGTCTTATCTTTGTGATTTTCTAGGATGTTGGGTATTGTTTGTTGTGCTCTATTTCAAAATCACCAAACCACCAGACATACCATCGATTTTGAAAAAGGAAAAGAAATAGCACCAGTACAGAACGACAAGGTACGCGTCATAAGAGAGGCCCTAGAAATCGAAAAAGCGGGACAGCTGAATAAACGGGACGTTGCAATGCATATTCCAACAACATCGAAAACATTAATAAAAAATCAAGAAACTAAACAACAAAGATCAACCAATACACGAGAGACCAGCATACAAGAACCCAATATATCGCACTCGGTAGAGGGGAAGAGCCTGCGAAGCCGCTTGTCCAATCAGAAAGCGAGCCCGCTAAACAAAACTCGACATTTGTTTGAAGGACATAGACAATGATGTGTCTTGCGACATTCATCAGAGGCCACCATTAATTCTCAGCGAGTAACGAGACGAACAGCACTTGAAAATGCCAAATGAGATTTTGGCGAAACTTCGTGAAAACGATTTTTTGAACAAACGGATTAAAACCCGGAATAACTAAACCATTCATTCCACCATCCGTGAAAACCTACGATATAACATATATATATATATATATATATATATATATATATATATATATATATATATATATATATATACTGTGGTTTTTCCGGTTTTTAATCCGTTCGTCAATAGAATAACGTTTCGCCAACATCTCAGCTGGCATTTTCAAGTGATGCTTCCTTGGATTCCAAGTCGAGCAGCAGTATATATATATATATATATATATATATATATATATATATATATATATATATATATATATATATATATATGGGTATAGGTCATTAATAAAAATTCTTTAAATTATATGAGACTATGTTACGTTTCGGCCTTAATTTTCAGCCTTTATCAAACTAAAAAAAAATGGATATACAATATTCAAAAACACAAGAATCAAAAACATACCTTATAATGTTGTTGGTAACTTCATTATTTTCTTAGTTACTTTGATTAAAAAATAAAACACTCGGATCGTCATGGTTTGCATGCACATATTACATAAAAGTTAAAATTAAACAAATTAAAATATATATATATATATATATATATATATATATATATATATATATATATATATATATATATATATATATATTCCAGATTCTTGAACCATAGATTATATAATTTTTTTTATTTTGGCGTTTCTTGGGTTAAGGTTTTTAATTTAAAAAAAAATCCAAACAATTGACGTTTCGCTCTTTATTTAAGGCATTTTCAAGACTTTTTATTTTTTTTATTTATTTACCTTCCCAAAAATATTTTTTATATAATTAAAACCATACAATTTAAAACACTATTCAAATTTTTAAAAAGAATTTAATTTTACCAGTACACCCCTTGACATTTTGTTTATTAACTAATAATGAAATTAGTGCACCAAAAAACCGAAAAAACGAATACATTTAATTTTATGTTTAAGAGGATATTCAATTTTTGATGTTTATTAACAGGACCGAGTACTTAATATTTTTGTTTAAATTAATAATAACCTATATTAAAAGAAAAATAATACCTTTATAAAAAATTATTCAATGTGAAACTAAATGAAAAAGATGCAAAAAGGCTAACCATTCACGATGTCATTCCACCAAAAATAGACGACTTACCAAAATTACATAAACATAATATACCACTAAGACCTATTATTTCTTGTGTACAATCGCCATTCTATCGTTTGTCACAATTTTTATGGGATTGCATTTCAAATATTACAATAAAACGATTTTTTATTAAAGACTCATTCGCCTTTAAAAAAATGCATTGATACAGTAAACCTACCCGAAAATTACTGGCTAATTTCGCTAGATGTTATATCTTTGTATACAAACATACCAAATCAACTTTTTCACACTATTTTAGTAGAAAAATGAGAAATTTTAAAGAAATATACATCATTATCAAAAAAAAATTATGGATGCTGATGATCTCGTTCTAGACACAAATTATTTTCAGTACGAAAACACCTTTTACAAACAACTCGATGGATGTGCTATGGGATCACGAATTTCATCTACTATTGCACAGTTAGTAATGGAATATTTAGAGGAAAGAGTTTTAGAAAAATTAAATTTTAATATAATATTTTTCAAACGGTTTGTCGGTGATTGCATAGCAGCTATGCCACAAGATAAAATCAATAATCACGTCCGAAACAGAAATAATAATAAAATAAATTTTCTAGATATGTGACACTTATCCGCAGAAAAAACAAAATTTTTACTGAATGATACACCAAACCAACTTAGTCAGGTGGATATCTAAAGTGTTTCTCTAATCAGTCAAAAACTCAAAAAATAGTGTTATAATCGGTCTGTTTAATCGTGCTATCTCTCTACCGTCTCCAGAATTCCGACCAAGAATACTGCAAAAAGTGACAAAGACATGAATAAATGAACATATAAATTTTACAGTAACCTAATAACAAAAAACATAGAACATAAATAACAAAAATATGTAGCATTACTTACACTAGTGAGCTGTCAGAAAAAAATAAAACACATTTTAAAAAAGCATGATATTATCGTATGTTACAAGTCTCATAATACATTAAATGCACTATTTACTAATTTAAAAAGTAAAACTCCTCTCATGAATAAGTCAAATGTAGTATATTCAATCCCTTGTACAAATTGTCCCAAAAAATATATAGACATAACAGGCCAATTACAAAAGAAAAGATTGAATGTCCATAAATATACGAAAAACACCTCAACAGCGTTAAACAAACACATACAGGACGAAAACCATACCTTTGATTATAACAGTGCCGTAATTAAAAACAAAGATATGGATTACCAAAAATTGCAGATAAAGGATAGAAATTAAAAAAGATA
Organism: Diaprepes abbreviatus; assembly: GCA_034092305.1. NCBI lineage: Eukaryota > Metazoa > Arthropoda > Insecta > Coleoptera > Curculionidae > Diaprepes > Diaprepes abbreviatus. Next base: position 567,995 of record JASJET010000171.1, read on the forward strand.
AAAACACTGTTAACGACAGGACGGATATAGGAAATTTAAGCCCATTTACATCAGCCTAATTTAAACAAAAATATTAATTATTCGATCCTGTTAATAAACATTATAAATTAAATATCCTCTTAAATGTAAAATTAAATGTATGCATTTTTTCGGTTCCTTTGGTGCATGGTAAAATATAAAAAATAAAACACATTCGTATATCATGTATCCTCAATACCTAAATAGACGATGTAAAAGTTGCATTTCATTATCAATTAATAAACAAAATGTCAAGGTGTGTACTGGTAAAATTAAATACCTTTTTTAGAATTTTAAAAATTTGAATAGTGTTTTAAAGTGGTTGTTTGTTTTTTAAATTGTAGATATGTTCTTGTATGAATGTTTATAATTATATAAAAAATATTTTTAGAAAGGTAAATTATTTATTTAAAACAAAAAATTTTGAAAATGCTTTAAATGAAGGGCAAAACGTTAATTGTTTGGATTATATATATATATATATATATATATATATATATATATATATATATATATATATATATATATATATATATATATATTAATTTTCTTGATTCTTGAACCATAGATTATATTATTTTTCTTAATTTTGTATTTTCTTGGGTTTAGGTTCTATAATTAATAAAACACAAAACGATTGACGTTTCGCCCTTTATTCAAGGCATTTTCAAAATTTTTTCCTAAAAAAAAATATATAATTAAAACACATCATTTAAAAAACATATTTTACCATTTTGGAAAACAAACAAGACACTTAAAAACAGTAGTCAAAACTTTAAAACATTTTAAAAATATTTAATTTTACCGGTACATACCTTGACATTTTGCTGTTCTGTTTCTAACTAAACTTTAAATTTTCATCGTTTACTGAGGATACGTGGAATGCGAATGTGTTATATTTTTTTTAATATTTTTTATATTTTACAATGTATAAAAAAAAACAAATAAGGTATATGTTTGGTTTTATGTTTAAGAGGATATTCTATTTTTGATTCTTATTTGACCGGATCGAATTCTTAATAGTTTTGTTTAAATTAGGTTTGCGTAAATGTGGCTCAAATTTCCCATATCTGTTCTGTCGTTAACAGTGTTTTTATCTTTTTTAATTTCAATCATTTCTTTGATCTGTATATATTGGTAATTCATATCTTTGTTTTTTATAATGGTACTGTTATAATCAAAAGTGTGTTTTTCGTCCTGTGTGTGTTTGTTTAACGCTGTTGAGGCGTTTTTTGTATACAGTGCCGGTTTTAGCACTACTAGCTCCCTGGGCGAGATTTCTTCGGCGCCCCCTAACTGCAATTCAATTACATACGAAAAAATGCAATGGGTACAATGAAATAACCATCTATTAAAAAAACCATTTATTTAAAAAAACTAATAAAATTTCACTTTTCTAGCCTTTCTATCAGCGAACTCTTTTATTAGACATTCAAAGTCTATGTTTTCTGCAATTTCATTTTCGATTGACAAAGTTGCTAAGTTTGTTAATCTAGATTGAGAGATTGTCGATCGCAGATATGTTTTAATCAGCTTCAGCTTGGAAAAACTCCTTTCCCCACTCGCAACCGTTACAGGTATAGTCAGTAATATTCGCAATGCTATCCATACATTTGGATACAGTTCCTGTAAGTTGCGATCTTTAATAAAATTCAAAACATAAGCAGGGGTAGCCACATTCTGATTAGGCAAAAAAGATTTCAGGCTTATTAGTTCATCACACAACATACAACCATCTATATCTGATTTAGAATCTACAGTTAATTTCAATTGGAGATCACTACAGAGTTTGACAAGGTCGGGTTTTTGAGGAATCTGTTTTATATTGTACAAAAAAGACCAGCAATCCGAGTACTCATTTAACTGTTCAAATCTTTCATTAACTGAAATTAATGTAGCGTCCAAGAGAGAATTGAAAAATTCTACCTCAAATTTCTTTTCAGGAGAAACAATAGGCTCGTCGCGGGCAGTTTCATCAGCTTGACGCTTAACAAATCGCATTCTTTTTGTGGCTCTAAACACAGGTTCAACTTCCAGTTCTTCAGCCAATTCCTTTGCAGTTGAAATGGCGGTTTTAAAGCCTGTATTTCTATATTCTTCCAAGAAAGTGCAGCATTTTTTCAACATTTCTGTGCATTTACTGAGATCTATATCTGGTGATTGTAGAGATTTACTAACGACGTTAATTTGAAAAAGTATGTCATACCAAACAACCAATGAAACTATGAAACTGAAATCTTTTAACTGTTCAGCTAGAGTAGTAGCCTCATGAGAGACTTGAGCATCAGTTTTCTGAGTTTCAATTGCCAAAGTAATTAAAGCGTCATGGATGGCACTAATTTGATAACGAACTGCTTTGACACTGCTTATTCTTGCTTCCCAACGTGTATCACTGAGCTTTTTTATAGTATATAATCCCAGGCAATCGGTTAGAATTTTCCATCGATGAACAGAAGCTGAAAATAATGTGAACAATCTCTGAAGTACCCCAAACAAAGTGACTGATTTTACCGAAGACTTAGCGGCATCGCATAGTACGAGATTGTAGCTATGACAGCCACAAGGTACATAAACGGCTAAGGGATTTATGTCTAGTATTCTCCTTTGAACACCAACATTTTTCCCTTTCATATTCGCCCCGTTGTCATAACCCTGACCCCTACAGTCGTTCAATTTAAGTCCGTGTTTATTTAAAATATCAATAATAACTTCAGTTAGTTTTTCACCAGTCGACTCATTTACAGGTAAAAATTCTACGAAATACTCTTTTACTGATATTTTATCGTCATTTGATGAAAAATCAACAAATCGTATTGTCAGTGAAAGTTGTTCTACGTGAGAAATGTCCGGTGTACAGTCAGCTATAATAGAATAATATTTTGATTTCTTTGCGCGTGATATGATTTCTGACTTCACTTTTTCACCCATCAGCTCTATTAATTCATTTTGAATGTCTTTTCCGCAGTAGTGGTCTGCAATATCACCCTTCATAGCTAATCGCAAGTGCTCCTGCATAACTGGATCAAATTTGGCTAGTAATTGTACTAAGCCCAAAAACTTTCCGTTATTTGGCGTATATAATTTGTCAGAACTACCTCTGAACGCCATATTGTTTTCAGCTAAATAAAGTGTAATATGCATCAATCTAGACAAAACATTATTCCATCTTGTAGTTTCCTTTTTAATCAAATATTGCTCTTGGCAATCTATTGTTTTGCCTAATTTTAAACGTAGTTCAGTTTCAATCCATGAAAGGTAAAACTTCTTATGTGAAGTGCTATTCTCGTGAGTTTTTAACATTTCAGACAAGTGTTTCCAGTCGTTATATCCTTCAGATACTAAATTCGACGTTGAGCTACTATCAAACAGCCGGCAACAAAAACAATAAACTCGATCCTTGGAAATGGAGTATACTAACCAACGACGCTGAATTGTTTCATTGTTTGCTAGTTTTTTAATGAAATGAGAATTAGAGAAATGTCGCCCTGTATCATTTTTCGGATAACCATCAGCATCACAATGAGTTTGCAGTGGGCCACTAGTTATTAGATGATCAATTATTTTGCTATTTCGAATAAGTGGCCAAGTAGCTGGATCCGCTATATTCGGAACAACAGTATCAACATCATCTAGTACATGTATTTGTTGTACATCAATATCAGATTCATCCTGAGCAGCATTTGTAATTGCAGTACAACTTGCTCCCTCACTTCGGGATTTTTCATCAAAAATCTCTTGAGTAGCCATTCCATCTGATTTACCAGACAGAGGCTCCACTGCCGATGCATCATTCGTTTGTATTGCAGATGTAGATGCCACATTCAAGTCTTGATTTTTTGTTGTGATATATTTATCTATATTCATAAACTTCTTTGTTTTTTGAAATTCCTTTTCTTTTTCTGCTTTCCGTTTCCTATATTCTGACCCAGATGGTTTTCTTTTGATGAGATCACCGTGTTCAGACATTTTGTACCTACTAGTAGTAATCAATTAAATCTGCAACAAATTAAATCTGTGTCAGTCGAAAAATATAGTATTAATTAATTTATTTACATTGCACGTCACAAAGTTACAACAATTACACAAAGTTATATATAACAATTATGTTATGTGACACCCTGTTAGGGTGTTACAAGGGTAGAGAGCCTGGAGCCAATTTCAATAATTAACCTGTTATTTTAACATCTTATATACTTTAAGTATTAGGGCTATTAGAGAGTGTGTGTGTAGTATAGATAGTAAAAATAAAATTGTACTTACCTAATGATGTGATCCGTCAAAAATGAAACACCTACTTATACACTATTTATATGTCTACTTTTAAAATAAAACCAATGTCACTCAGTAGTTGGAACAAGAGCATCGTAACGTAGCGTTAAACGTCTGATTACTGTGTTTGTTTGTTTTAAAACGATCGAATAATTGTTTTAAGAGCGTCCACTTATGTCAAGCAAGAATGATTGTGTTTTGCTTTGTCAAAAATTAAAAAGAAATAGATCTCGGGAATCCCCGACCATAGAAAAACACATTTTTTCTGTATGGTCGGGAAGTCGGGGATTCCCGAGATATTAAACCGATTGAACACTACGTTCCATTCTAGTGCTGCCAACTTAATAATTTTTACCTAAATTTAGGGAAAATTACAAGATTTACAAGTACCGGGTCGGCAAAAAAAGACAAGAAACTAGATAGTAATTGTTTGGCCAATGAGCGAGGGAACTATAAGGGGGCGCCTGTGGGAAATTATACAGAATCATAAAAAGGCGCCGGAGGAAAAGGGGCGCCGCAGGCAGCCTGCGGCGCCCCTTTTCGTGCGGCGCCCCTGGGCCGTCGCCCAACCGCGCCCTACCCTAACGCCGCTCCTGTTTGTATATTTATGGCCATTTAATCTGTTCTTCAGTAATTGGCTCGTCATGCCTATATATTTTTTGGGACAATTTGTGCAGGGATCGAATATATTATATTTGATTTATTCATTAGAGGAGTTTTACTTTTTAAATTTGTGAACAATGTATTTAATTTATTACTTTAAAAATAAATTTTCACATAATAAATTAAATACATTGTTCACAAATTTAAAAAGTAAAACTCTTCTAATGAATAAATCAAATATAATATATTCGATCCCTTGCACAAATTGTCCCAAAAAATATATAGGCTTGACGAGCCAATTACTGAAGAACAGATTAAATGGCCATAAATATACAAAAAACGCCTCAGCAGCGTTAAACAAACACACACAGGACGAAAAACACACTTTTGATTATAACAGTACCATTATAAAAAACAAAGATATGAATTACCAAAAATTACAGATCAAAGAAATGATTGAAATTAAAAAAGATAAAAACACTGTTAACGACAGAACAGATATGGGAAATTTGAGCCACATTTACGCAAACCTAATTTAAACAAAACTATTAAGTATTCGATCCGGTCCAATAAGAATCAAAAATAGAATATCCTCTTAAACATAAAACCAAACATATACCTTATTTGTTTTTTTTTATACATTGTAAAATATAAAAAATATTAAAAAAAATATAACACATTCGCATTCCACGTATCCTCAGTAAACGATGAAAATTTAAAGTTTAGTTAGAAACAGAACAGCAAAATGTCAAGGTATGTACCGGTAAAATTAAATATTTTTAAAATGTTTTAAAGTTTTGACTACTGTTTTTAAGTGTCTTGTTTGTTTTCCAAAATGGTAAAATATGTTTTTTATTTGATGTATTTTAATTATATATTTTTTAGGAAAAAATTTTGAAAATGCCTTGAATAAAGGGCGAAACGTCAATCGTTTTATGTTTTATTAATTATAGAACCTAAACCCAAGAAAATACAAAATTAAGATATATATATATATATATATATATATATATATATATATATATATATATATCTTCGAGCGTAGACGCCATACAGTGAGCTTTGAAAATGGGAAATGAGATTTCACCGAAACGTCAGCTGCCTTACAGTCCTGAGAGGGACTCAGCACATTTACGGGATGCCCGAAAACCTTCGATTACACATCACATCAGTGAGAATATCCGACATAACATATATATATATATATATATATATATATATATATATATATATATATAGGACATAAAGACATAGAACACTCTTCTGTACACTCCAGTAATTTTGATGAATAAACAGGCTGGAAAAAAATGTCACATTATAATCATTTCTCTACGGTCTGTAGAACCTGTTTATGCAGAATTCATGCTTATCACATTCCAGTAATCCAAAACCTATTATATAAAAATAAGAAAATTAATTAAAGTATTTAAAATTGTCCTCGAGAAACAATAAAGAAGAGGCGTAAGTAAATTGACGTAACACGACAATCGCAACAATGCTACTAAAACAATCACAATATAAATTGTAAATTATTCTATTCAAAGTGTAAGTTGTATGAACGACAATAATTAGAAGTAGGATAGGCGTGGAATAATGATACATTTTACACAATTGAAGATAACAAATAAATATATTTAAATGTATACAGCTGTCTAATAAAATTAAGATGGAAAGTTCTATAATCGTTTTAGTTTGCAAATACCTATCCTACTGAAAACATAAAGGAAAAAAAAAGTTCGAGTGAGAGCCATAAACGTATTACGTTAAGGTTCCGTCGATATATTTTTTTATTTTCGCCTCATTATCATATTAATTTACATAAGATTTTTCAAATATTTTTTTTACGAAATATAGATAACTAAATTTTGAACAACTTTGTCTGTTATCTACTAAATTAACGAACGTAACTTAATATTACCAGTTTTCGCGTAAAGTATTTACTAAATGGTGTTATATCGAATTTTTTGAGATTTTTAGAATCTACTGTTAAAAAACTAAATGATAAATACATGTTCGGTCAATGAAGTGATGACATTTTTAAAGAACTATTAAAAGTTAGTCCATTCGATGAGACTAGCGAAAAATACATTGTAAAAGTGTTCAAATAGTGTGATTTTAAATACCTTATCTTACTTGAATTTAGTATTTGTAACAGAAAAGTACATCTAAATACATCTAATTTCAATAACTTAGAATTTGCAACAGAAAATGTGAAATGTATCCATAATGTATTAAGGATTTAAGTCCTTAAAAATTACAAAGCTTATATTTAAGTCCACTTTATGTATTTAAATACATCTAAGGGAATTTAAGTCCTTCTGATAATAATTATAATAATAATTGTCTTCGAGTTATATTCAAAAAACTGGGTATCATGTTGGACATCATGAACAATCGGGTCTTACCAGCTTATGTTTCAGGGGCCTATACTCTGGAGTCCTTACATACGATAATCTATTGTGCTGCGAATGCGATAGCTAGAGGTTTAGAAAATAAAATTATCGCAAAGCTCCGTTCAGCAAGAACTCCACCATGGGAGAGACGTTTAAAAAACAAAATCGAAGATCTGCGAAAAGATGTAGGGTAGCTGACGGAGTTCATTAGGGGCATGAGAACAAGTAAACTTCAAAGACGAGTTGAAGAAATAATGAATCGAGCCCAGTACCATTCGCAACACGATCCAGCGAATAGTCCGGCTCAACAATGTCTCGACACACTGAAACAGAATCTCTCTACTATTGCAGGACGGCTAAAGAGATACAAGACCAGCAATAACCGAAAACGTGACAATGTGTTATTCCAACGGTCAGAAAAGACTTTCTACCGTAAGCTAAACTCTCCACCCAACATGGCAGATAATAGATATCCCAACAGAGAACAGGTAGAAGAGTTCTGGGGAAACCAACTTTCCACAACCGCCAATTGTAACATCGTAGCCGGCTGGATCAATGAAGAACACCGAATCTGCCAGGACTACGGCCAAATGCAGTTTGAGCCATTTACCACCGAGAAAATCTCAGGAATAATCAAGGAGTTCCATAACTGGAACTCCAGGTCTCGACAGAGTCCATTACTACTGGCTCAAGAAGTTCTGGTGTATACATCATCAACCGGCTAATCTTATTATTGATGTTTTTCTAAACCCAGCAAAAATGCCATTTTTTCTAACAAAAGGTATTACGTATCTCTTACCAAAAGACCAACATAACACACATGACCCAGCTAAGTATAGGCCAATCACTTGCCTTCCCACACTATATAAGGTAATCACGCCGGGCTTGATCCAACACATCTATGCACATTGTGAGCAAAATAACATCATCGCAACTCAACAGAAAGGATGCACTAGGGGAGCAATGGGATGCAAGGAACAATTGATTGTTGACTCTGTTATATGTAACCATGACTGTACCAATCGAAGAAACCTCTTTCCTGCCTGGGTGGATTATAAGAAGGCCTTCGACTCAGTGCCACATGAATGGCTCAAAACTATATTGAGAATGTATAGGGTTGATAATCATTTTGTTTCCTTTTTAGAACGCATCATGTCAACCTGTAGAACTAGGATTCAATTGCAAGTGCCATCCAGCGATACCATCGAAACTAATACAATCTCAATACGAAGGGAAACATTTCAAGGCGATTCACTAAGCCCAATGTGGTTCTGCCTTGTAATGAACCCTCTGTTACGCCATTCGAACTCCACCAGATACGGCTTTATTATGAGAAATAACAACGAAGTAAGATTGAATCATTTTCTATATATGGATGATCTTAAACTGATGGCTGCTACCAAAAACCAGCTGGAGCAAATGCTCAAAATTATTGAGGAGTTCTCCGGGGATATCGGAATGCAGTTTGGACTTGACAAGTGCCGTATTTTGAATATCGTTAAAGGTAAGACACGACCGGGATCATTTGAGATGCAGAACGGTGAAACTATAACTGCAATGGAAGCAGAATAAACATACAAATACCTAGGTATGAAACAGGCTAAACGAATTAACCATCGTACTATGAAGGCCGGATTGACAATCGAATTTGTCAGGAGGATAAGACGGGTGTTACGAACTAGTTTAAATAGTAGAAATTTGTTTAAGTTGCTCAACATATACTCATGCTCTGCGCTTAGCTACTCTTTTGGAATTTTAAAATGGAGCAGGATAGACATCGACAACCTGTTAAGGAAAATAAGAACGCTATTAACAAAAGCACACAAACATCACCATCGGAGTGCTATTGAAAGTACAATGCTTTCAAAACACCGAGGAGGAAGAGGATTGGTCGATATTGGTAAGCAGTTCGATCAACAAATCACAAATTTACGTTCTTATTTTCACAGATTAGTGGACTTTTCCAACCACATCGTACAATATGCGAGGCAGACGATTCAACGCCGCTACAGCTGAAAGAACGGGATATTGCTTGTCACCCCAAACAGACTAACAAAAGTTGCACTCCGGGCTACAGAAGCCACTTCATGGACGGCATCTAAACGAGGTCAATCAGGACAATGTCAACAACTCAGCGTTGAACTACTGGTTGATTTCAGGATAGATGTTTCCGGAAACCGAGGGCTTCTTGTTAGCAATCCACGGTTAGATATTCAAAAAATTGTAGATATATTGCATTTTAATTTTCCTTTTGAAAGTAAGATTAAACAGAGAGAGCAGAGTGAACGAAGAACCAGTTTTTTTTTTATAAAATACACCTAGGAGGCATACATTCTACAATCAAAATTTTGAAAATTTTCTTCTGATATATTCTAATTTATTGGGTAAAAAATCTTCAGCTTCCTTTAAAAGTTTTTGATACTAAAGAGAAGATCGGGTTTAAACTGATTTGAATATTTTCTGAGGAAATAGATCGTAATCGGGAATCTTAGGTTGACGCGGAAAATATGAAAAAGAAGTGGACTGTAATTTGAATTGGTAGAAAAAAAGGAAATGAAAAACTTGCACAAATCGCTTACCTTTCCGTACGGTCAATAGGGCACAATCTTGATCCTGAGGGTACCCTCTTGCTGGTGTTCGCAAGGCTACTCAATTCACCTAGTTTCTTCCCGCACTTTAAGGTTCGCAGAAATTGTCTAAAATTAATTGCTTATTTTGCCACGATGCCGACCGGAAGAACGATACCGTACTCGACCCTACTTAGAGCGTGAGATGATTGTATATATGACCAATTCGCTTGGATTGGCTATGCGACTTGTGCGCAGCAAAAAGTTAAGAAAAAATATAATAAAAAAAAATATATCGGAAATAAGAGTATTAATGATAAAGGCGACATAAATTGATATGTAATTCTAAACTACATTATTATGTCACATGGTCCCTAATTGGAATAATTAAATAATTTATTGCCCAAAAAAAATAAAATAACTTAGATTCCTGAACATTCACCCCACCAAAAACAAATGTTTTTAAACCTAGTAAAATAGAGGAAAATAAAACAGTTGAAAAAAATAATTTTAAGATAACTTAAAGAAAAAGGAAAAAATAAAAATAATGTTGCATTGCAAAAATAAGATTTTAGTTGCCAGGTAATGGGCAAATTTTGACCACAGGTCGTTGCATAACACCGTGGATCGTTTTAAGCGTAACTACGCGAACCACACCGTCTTGTCCCGGATGTAATTTAAGTATTCTACCCATTTCCCATTGAAGGGGTGGATTTTGCTCGTTTTTAATTAGGACAAGAGCGCCCTCATTAATAGGAGGAGATGGCTGAGTCCATTTGTGCCTCTCTTGGAGAGAATGGATATACTCTTGAGACCACCGTTTCCAAAAATCACCCTGGAGGCGCTGAATAAGCTGCCAACGATTAAGCCTATTTAAATTTATAGAGCTTAGATCTGGATCAGGGATAGAACTGTTAAAAGGCTCTTGAATCAAAAATGACCGGGAGTAAGAGGCTGAAAGTCAGTTGGATCGGCACTAATTGCGCATAAAGGACGTGAATTTAATAAAGATTCAATCTGGGTTAATAATGTGTAGAATTCTTCATAAGACAATATTTGAGTTCCTAAGACACGATAAAAATGACTCTTGAAAGACTTAACGCCGGCCTCTGCTAGTCCATTGAAATGTGGAGAGCCCGGAGGATTGAAGTTCCAAGTAATTGACAATTTTTGAGCAACATCTTGCGCCAAAACAAGAAGTTGGCTGTATGCACCCTTAAAATTTGTACCTTGGTCACTAGTTATAGTGACGCATTTGCCACGACGGGCGACGAAACGTCTGAAGGCCGCTAAAAATGATTCAGAACTAAGGTCTGATGTAACCTCCAAATGAATAGCCTTAGTGGAAGTACAAACAAAAACGCAAACGTAACCTTTAAAGGTTTTAGCACCTCGATGTTTGCTCATCAAGAGTGAAAAAGGCCCAGCAAAATCTAGGCAAATAGAAGAAAATGCCTTAATTTGAGAAATTCGGAGAGCTGGTAAGTCTGCCATGTAGGGATTATATGATTTTGGTTTACATCGAAAGCATCGAATACATTTTGAGAGATTTATAAATTGCACTTCGGGGTGATAAAATCCAAAACTGTTGAAGTAACAAATAATGCAAGGTTTTAAATCCTGGATGAAAATTCGTACAATGAGTATGTTCGATAATTAATTCTGTTATTCGATGCGATTTTGGTAAAAGAATAGGATGTTTTACATCAAAGGGAAATTGAGACTTCCTCAGCCTACCTCCTACTCGAAGCAATCCATCTGAGTCGACAAAAGGAGCAAGCTTTCGAAACGGTTTCGGTAGCAAACTATTTTGCGAAATCTTCGTTAAGATGTCCTAAAACACATCTCGTTGAACACGTTTTATAATAACTCGCAGGGAAGCTTCAATCTCGAAAGGTGACAAATGACCTTTAACTTTAGGTTTTGACCTTGAATTAGAAATAAAGCGAAGAGTATATGCAATGATCCGTTGTATCTTAGATAATAAAGAAAATCGATCTAGTAAAACAAGAAAATCATCGCAAGGAAGCGAAATGTTCAAAACTATTTGTTTTTCTTCCTTGGATATCTCTAAACCAGATTGACCCGCAAAATTGGTCTGTGTCGGCCAGAAAACTCGATTCTTAGATAAGAATTCTGGGCCAGACCACCAGATGGAAGTATCCAAAAGTTGCTGAGAAGTTTGACCACGACTAGCACAATCTGCTGGATTATGCTTGGAGGGGACGTGGTACCAAGATGAAATAGGTAAAATTTCCTGAATGTGACTTACTCGATTGGCAACAAATGTCTTCCATTTATGAGGAGAAGAAGACAACCAAGCAAGTGTAACCATGGAATCTGTCCAAGCATGTATGGCGTCAAAAATAACAAGATCAGCATAACTTTCCTTGACAAATGCCACTAGACCCGCGAGCAAAAGGAACAAATAATGTCAAATCCAGTAAAATTGAGGTGAATATTGATGTGTTTCAGGTGGGCGTTGTGGTCCCATTTTATTGCTTATTTTATTACCGTTGTAAATTTTAGAAGTTAGACGTTGACGTTCCTGCGATGGCGATAGTTTGAGATTCCTACAACGCCCAAATACAAAAATTCTAAATATCTATAAGAATTTTTTTTCACCTACCGGGAAAAACAAGAAATATGAAATTTTTTAGCCGATAAGCATATTCCTTTTGATGATTTTTTTTTTAAATGACAGTACTAAATTTGATATACTTATTATATGTAATTTTAAGTTACTTTAGGAGCTCTTTTCTTTTATACATATAGATCATTATTTGAATTTTAGTTTAGTGTACGAATGTCAAAGGAAATCTATGATATGATTTTTTTATTACATGCAGCTAAGAAGAAGTGGATGGGAGATAGATGCAGAGAAATGGAGGGATTAGAGAAAAAACAAGATACGTTGGATTTTTAATGTTTTCCAATGTCACAGCCTTATTTGAGCGCCTAAAGCGTTTAACATCATTTGTTTCTGTACGACCACGTTTGATTTCAGCAAATCTGCGATAAATGCTTGTTTTCGACAAAATAAATCTTTATAATATTTTTCAAGCCATTTTTTAGTTGTAATGATATTTTTTTCATCAAATAACAGTGTTTTATCAACGTGTGAAATTCGTTTTTTTTTCTGCTGTTTTGCTAATATCAAAAGGTTACTAAAACTTTAAAATCTCCATGACAGAAATGTCTTAATACGTATCGTTTGAAGATTCGTACTAATGCATGGATATGTTAGTAGAGTCGCCCTCTATGTGCCAGCCTCAGGACATTTTAAATCACCTGTTAACAATCAGCATTGTTTTTGCCAATAAATTCTCGAAACAAAATATTCTCTCAAGACACTTTTACTCCTGTCTCCCCCTGTATATGGCTTAGGCGGTAATTCAATATAGTATGAGGCTCATAATCCTCGAATGTTTATTGGTACTTGAACGGCAATATGTGGTACCTCTTGTGATATCACTGCGAATATAGTAATTTTGTTACTGCAGCCAACACGGGACATTAAAATTCCACTCTATAAATAAATTAGCTAGACAAGGTTTTATAAGCCGACGATTAAACAGTTCAGGGGAATGCACAGAGGGGTAATGTGTTGCAAAACATGGTCAAAAGTTCATTTTTTAATACTTTTTATATGATTTAACGAACTATTACAAACTGCTATTGTTCGGATGAATGTTATTTCAGCCACGTTAGTCTTATATATATATATATATATATATATATATATATATATATATATATATATATATATATATAGTCACGTGATTAGCATTATCTGTTAAATATTAATTTTTAACCTAAAAAAATTCAGAAGTGGGGTTATATCTCAAAATATTGACTAAAGTGATTAGAAAAAACTTTTCTAAATAGAATTTTTAGCCCATTTCAGCTGTATAAGAAAATTTAGATTTTTTGCCCATTTTTAGTAAATTGCACCACTGTCGCAAAATAACACTCAACGCAATCTATATAAAACTTCTTAGTTTTGACAATGCTTCGTTACAGACATATTTTGTTGAAACTAGATAAAATTTACGTAAAGTTAAATAAAAATTTATTTTCCACTTAATGTAAACTTTATTGATGACACTGCACTTGATTGTCTTGATTATAAGCTTCACTGGTCGCACTGTATATATATATATATATATATATATATATATATATATATATATATATATATATATATATATTATATTTTCCAGATTCTAGAACCATAGATTACATCATTTTCTTCTTATTTTGTCTTTTCTTGGGATTAGGTTCTTTATTTAACAAAAATACAAAAAAAAATTTGACGTTTCGCCTTTTATTTAGAGCATCTTCAAAAAAAAAATTTTTGCTCTTTTAATTATTGATCTTCCTAAAAAATATTTTTTATATAATTAAAACATTCATACACAAACATACTTACAATTTCAAAACACAAACGACACTTTAAAAAACTATTCAAATTTCTAAAAAAGTATTTCATTTTACAAGTACATACCTTGACATTTTGCTTATTTAATAATAATGAAATGAAATTTTTAATGTCGTCTATTTGGGTACTTAGGATGCATGGAATACGAGTGTGTTTTATTTTTTATATTCTAACAATGGACCAAAAAAGAAACGAAAGAAAGCATACATTTAATTTTATGTTTAAGAGGATATTCAATTTTTGATTTATTAAGAGAATCGAATACTTAATATTTTTCTTTAAATTAGGCTGGTGTAAATGTGGCTCAAATTTCCTATATCCGTTCTGTCGTTAACAGTGTTTTTATCTTTTTTAATTTCTATTATTTCCTTTATCTGCAATTTTTGATAATTATTATCTTTGTTCTTAATTATGGTATTTTTATAATCGAAAGTATGTTTTTCATCTTGTGTATGTTTATTTAATGCTGTTGAAGCATTTTTCATATATTTATGACCATTTAATCTGTTCGTTAGTAATTGGCTTGTCATGCCTATATATTCTTTGGGACAACTTGAGCATGGGATCGAATATACTACATATGACTTATTCATGAGCATGCATATAATTTATTATGAGACCTGGGACATACGATAATATCATGCTTTTTTAAAATGTGTTTTATTTTTTTTGACAGTTCACTAGTGTAAGGTAATGCTACATATTTTTGCTGTTTATGTTCTATGTTTCTTGCTATAAGGTTATTATAAATTTATTTGTTCGTTTATTTATTATTTCGGTGATAGTCTTTTCATTGAAATTATTATTTATTAGCGTATTTTTCACTTTTTGAAGAATTCTTGGTCGGAATTCTGGAGACGTTAGGGAGATGGCACGATCAGACAGACCGATTATAACACTATTTTTTTTGGGGTTTTTGAGTGATGTGAGAAACCGTTTAAATATCTACCCGACCAAGTTGGTTTAGTGTACCATTCAGTTAAAATTTTGTTTCCTCTGCGTATAAGTGTCATATCTAGAAAATTTATTTTATTTTTACTTTCTGTAATTTTTCGTTGAAACTGTTAAAATATTGGAGAATTTCATTTATTTATCCTGTGGCATGGCTGTTATGCAGTCATCGACAAACCGTTTGAAAAATATTATATTGAATTTTAACTTTTCTAAAACTTTTTCCTCCAAATATTCCATTTCATTCGCTTTTAAAAAAATTATTGATACAGTAGATCTACCTGAAAATTACAAGCTCATTTCGCTAGATATTATATCTCTTTATATACATATACCAAATCAACTTGTCCAAACTATTTTGGCAGAAAAATGGGAAAGTTTAAAGAAACATACATCATTATGAAAAAACAACTTTATGGATGCTGTTGACCTAGTCCTAAACACAAATTACTTTCAGTATGAAAACCCATTTTATAAACAGCTCAATGGATGTGCCATGGGATCATCAATTTCATCCACCATTCTTCAGTTAGTAAGGTTAGTCCCAACAGTAAAACGGAGACTTGAAATGGTATATTTATTAATATTATATTCCTTGTAATTTTAATTTGTGACAGGTATTTACCTGACGGTTTGGTTACTTTGAGATATCTTGTTAAACCAAAATATTCCTTGATAGACGAAAGGAGCTCCTCGTGGATGATTTGGCATTTGACAGCTATTCATTTGATAGACGTCCTGAACTTGTCAGCATATTGACGTAGAATTATTCTGCTTGTCGACATCCGAAATTATAGAAATCCTGTTTTTCATGATACCTTGATTAGAACGAGATATTGTACTAACTAGCAGTGTTGCCAATTGCAGATTACTGACTTATTACTGTATTCAGAGCTACAGTTAGGTTGGTATTCAGTCTACCACGCGTTACTACTTTGAGACTTCAACTTATGGTAGAAGCTGGATGTCGCCTGGATCTATATCAAGAACATTTAAGATAAGTATTTTAGTTATACTTTTTATTATTATGTTAGTGAAGTATTGAAATATTAAGGATTAATTACTAATATATTTAAACCCATAATGATATCAGTAGTATACGAAGTAGTATAGATAGATTACAATGCAGCAAATTTACATGTAAGGGTTGCAGTCAAAGTATATATGTGATATATCTTCATAGATATTAAGATTTATAACATATGTACAGTGTAATTTAGGGTAGTGTACTTTTCTTATCAATTTTATTATAAAGGTATTTTGTACTAAACGGGTGGTAACCTTTTATAAGTTCAACAAAATAAACTAGCTATTCTGTTATTATTTAAATTTTGTTAAGATTTTTAAATAAACCTAATAATATTATGTGGTCTATTTCTGTGTCTAGGTTAAACTAGATCTTTCCCATTTTAGATATTTCAGCTATTCTTTTTTTCCACTAGGAGGACCCACCCTTAAAGTGGATGGCGCCTTATTTTTACCTACTATAACCCCCTAACCCTACGTGAGCTTATCGAATGGGCAAATTTTGGGTCCAATGATAAGTAGAGAAATAGTACCATAGGTTCGAAAAACACCCACTAAAATAAATTTTGTTGAAAAATTAAAATACAGACATATTTTCTCCTAGTTCTAGTTTTTTTTATTTAACTTATTCAATTTTTTTGTGAGCATTTGTAAAGCGAAAAAAGAGGCCCAGTATCAAATTTTATTTAGTAATAATTTATTATCTAAACATTTGTTAAGATATATTTTGGCTATTCTGGTGTTATCTAAACTTTTGTATTATTTATTTATATATATATATATATATATATATATATATATATATATATATATATATATAAAGGTCCTTAAAATCATTAAGACAGACAATACATTCTCTGCGAACTGAGATCAGTTCTCAGCGAGTAACGAGACGAACCGAATGATTTTTTGAACGAACGGATTGAAATCCGGAATAACCAAACCATTCATTCATTCCTACTAAATATAATATTAGTAACAGAACAGCAAAATGTCAAGGAAAAAATTTTGAAAATGCCTTGAATAAAGGGCGAAACGTCAATCGTTTTGTGTATTTATTAAATATAGAACCTATACCCAAGAAAAGACAAAATAAAGAAAATAGAATCAAATATTGGCGAAGCGGACGTGAAAATTTGTCAATCTACATGATTCTCGTGTTAAAAAGTGCGGAGCACTCCAAAATATGGAAAAACTCCGGGTCCGACAGATGGCGACAGCGCTGTTTGGTCCTAATATGGGACTCGTCAGGCCACCGCATTCGGTACAAACCATCACCTCGCCTTTGTATTCTATAAAGCTGAGTTTAAAATCAAAAAACAGCAAACAAGACGACAAAGGCGACATCTCGATGGTCCACTTGATAACACGAGAATCATGTAGATTGACAAATCTACTCCGCTTCGCCAATATTGATTCTATTTTATTTTAAATTACACGGGCAAAAACTTATCTATTTATTTATTTACTTGTTTGGCTTTGAAACACGCTAAACGTTGCTCTCATGGTGGGATCGTTTGGTTCCACACGTGGCTTTGGCTGCTAAAATGAGCGGTAGGTCTGGTTGCCAGTACCAAAAAATGCAACCCCTATTCTTTGGGCGGCGCGTTTCGTGTACTCGATTTTACATATTTCTGTTTTAATTCACCGTCGCGCCACCATATGGCGGTTTTTAACAAACTTTGTTAATCTGTGTGGTTCTTGTGTTATCAAGTAGACCATCGAGATGTCGCCTTTGTCGTCTTGTTTGCTGTTTTTTGATTTTAAACTCAGCTTTATAGGATACAAAGGCGAGATGATGGAAGGTACCGAATGTGGTGGTCTGACGAGTCCCATATTAGGACGAAACAGCGCTGTCGCCATCTGTCGGACCCGGAGTTTTTCCATATTTTGGAGTGCTCCGCACTTTTTAACACGAGAATCATGTAGATTGACAAATTTTCACGTCCGCTTCGCCAATATTTGATTCTATTTTATTTTAAATTACACGGACAAAAACTTATCTATTTATATATATATATATATATATATATATATATATATATATAGGCTTGTCATGTTTACAATTAATTTACATTTAAAATTTTTTGACGCTGTCATTAAATTTAAAAATTTTAAGTATCCAGAACATTTTTGCCCATAATTTTAACGTAATTTCTCCCTTTGGAATCGTATTCACACAAAGTCATTTATGTATGTATGTGAGAAAGGACTGATTACATCGTGTGAATGTATCTAAACACCGTACGTACGTACAATTGTAGGAGACCTACAAAACCTCGAGTTTCAAGTAAATTGGACATTTTTTGCAATGGTAAATTTATTTTGTACCGTAACTTTAATGATAATATACGTTTTTAATGATGGTCAAATAATTACGTTGTCATTAGGTGTCACGAGTTAACCTACAACGGTGAAAAATATGCGGTATAAATACCTATCATATTACTGTATCTAATCAGGTAATTTTCTATTACTTTTATAGCTGCATTGGTTTTTTAGAAAAACATCTTCCGAACTTATATAATAAAGAGGTCGAGTTTATTTGTTTATTAGAGTCAATCTCTGAAATTACCCAACCGATTCTATATATTATTTCACCGCTGTAAAGATTTTCCTAAGATCGAAACAACTGGATACACAATCCTTTTCAAGGAAATAAAACTTCGGATATTTCTTTAACTTTACCGTTAAGGGAAAAGATCATTGACTTATCTGACAATTCCCTAAAAACTGTTTTTAAAAATCACTCTTTAATTGATTTTTGGCTCAATGGTAGATATGAGTATCCTGTTATGGTGGAAAAAGCCACTAAATTTTTATTGCTCTTTTGTAGAACATATACAGGGTGAGTCAACGATTGGATGAAGTAAGTTTGTGCCTTTTCGGTGAAATTTACAAAGAAACTATATTTATTGTTTGATACAATTTATTTTTACGCAGATTTTAAAAATATTTAGGACTCTACAGGGTGAGCCAAAAAACTAGGACAGCATAAAGTTGTATTTTTTTAAATAGAACACCCTATATATGAATCGTATTTTCGATTTAGCTTATAATTTTAAATCTTTTTTATTAAGGGTTTACTATAACAAAACTTTATAGTTTCTGAGATAATTAAGTTTAAAGAAAAAAAGTCACATTTTCAAGCATCAATTCAATCCTAAATAACGTTTTCAATTTTGCGACAAATATATTTAAATTTGGAATTTAGCAAGGCCAAGGACAAGTTAACATAATTTTTACCTAATATTTGCAATAAAAACTACAGGGTGTTGAACACATCGGCTCAAATTTGAACAAGTTTAAATGAATAAATATCTTTTTTTTTTTAAATGGTACACCCTGGTATATTTTCTTGTTGTTTAATAGAGTAATAAAAACCCTAAAAGTTTTGTTCAATATATTCTATACCTATTTATAATAGCTTTTGAGATAATTCAGTTTTTCTTATTTTCCATACTTTTTTACAGAAATAGTCTTCATTATCATAGTAGCCATGGCAAAAACAATGTAAAAGAACATTTTTCTGTGTGTCAAATTTATAACCGCAATCGCTTCTTTTGGTTTTTATGTAGTGTAGTTTGGTTTTTTTTTGCATTCATCTTATATTGTAAAATGAATTTTCCAAAGAATGAGTTAATAGATATGATTTATACAATAGGAGAGGCTCAAAAAATTGCCTTGTTGCTCAAAGAATTTACAAAATGAAGTATCCTGATCGACACCAGCCTAATACCCATACTTTTCAAAACTTAATGCAAAGATTTGATTCTTCTGGTACTGTTGATTATCCAAAACGTAAAGTGGTCAACAAACCAGTAACTAATGAAGAAAAAGAACTACAAGTATTGTTAAATGTTCAGGAAAATCCTTATATTGGTAGCCGTCAGTTAGCAGCATTATGTGAAACATCACAATCCACCGCTAATCGTACTACCAAGAAATATAGGTATCATCCATATCACATGGAATTACACCAAGAATTGCATGGACAGGATTTTGAAAGTCGTGTAAACTTTTGTCGTACAATAAATGCGGAGAGTCAATTAAATCCAAATTTATTATGCAAGGTAATGTTTAGTGATGAAGCTACTTTTAGAAGTAACGGTGCCGTAAATAGACGCAACATGCATTATTATGCCACAGAAAACCCATTTTGGATTAGAGAGGTGCAACATCAAAACCACTGGTCATTAAATGTTTGGTGTGGTATTCATCATAATCGAATTATTGGACCCCACTTTTTTAATGAACCACTAAATGGCCATAGTTACCTGAACTTTCTACAAGAAGAACTACCCCAACTGCTGCAAGGTCTCGATAGGGATGAGCTCGACAGTATGTGGTTCCAGCACGATGGTGCGCCTCCGCATTACCATCGTGAAGTTCGTACGTTTTTGGACCAACGATATCCGCAAAAATGGATTGGACGTGGGGGTTTCATTGAGTAGCCACCAAGGTCTTGCGACATCACCCCATTAGATTTCTTCCTATGGGGTTATATTAAAAATAAGGTGTATGTTAATCCACCAAAAACAGTGGAAGATATGCGAAACAGGATTAGGGATACCTGTAGAAAAATAACGCCACTAATTTTGTCCAGGGTCCGAGAAAATCTGCAAAAAAGACTAAATTTGTGCATTGCACAAGAGGCTCGTTTTTTCGAACACTTATTAAAAATAAATAATTAATCTCAGTATTTAAT
Source organism: Diaprepes abbreviatus (assembly GCA_034092305.1). Taxonomy (NCBI): domain Eukaryota; kingdom Metazoa; phylum Arthropoda; class Insecta; order Coleoptera; family Curculionidae; genus Diaprepes; species Diaprepes abbreviatus. The sequence goes on from JASJET010000171.1 coordinate 588,971, forward strand.
AGGTAATTTTTTTGTTTCAATTTAGTATAAAAGTAAATATGTATTTGCCTTGTCGTTATTGTTGTGTTAATTTTTTCACATTATGTTTAATTAAACTATTGCCGTTGTAATATAACGAATAATGTATTTCATCATATTTAACCACATTCTGTTTGTTTCTGTAGTTTCTTTTTATTATTTTACATGGCTACTATGATAATGAAGACTGTATATATATATATATATATATATATATATATATATATATATATATATATATATATATATATATTGTATAGGTAGTCACTTTTTCTCAGGTGTGATAGGCTTCAAGTATGTTATATTAAAATATCAAATTATAGTATATCTGACTTGAGTACAGCAACAGGGTAAGCAGAACCTGATCTAAGACTGAAGCTTTCAGACATCAAACCATATTTAAATTCCTTTGTTCCAGCAGCTGCCTTACCGTCCTGAGAGGGACTCAGCACATACACGGGATGCCCGAAAACCTTCGATTACACATCACACCCGTGAGAATATCCGGCATAATATATATATATATATATATATATATATATATATATATATATATATATATATATATATATATATATATATATATTAGTTTTAATAATGTTTGTCCGTAAATGTTTTACTACAATATTTTAGTTTTTCGTTATGAATTGTTATTCAATATGGAAAATAAATTTTAATAACACAAGTTTACTGTTTCATTTACTATTTCTAATGACTACACAGGATGTAAGTCAATTTATTCCGCTTTTTGGAAGAGGTTGCAAGAAGAACAAGATTGAGAACCGCTGCTGTAGAGCCATTGAATGGAATTAAAGCGCCGGTTTTAAGAAGAAAAGAACTTTCTAGATGCAGACGATATTTCCAAAAAAATATTTTTTAATTACTACAGCATCTTAAAGTTATTCAAGGAGCAGGGCCAGAAATCTAAGACAACCGTTATCCTTTGAAAACAAGCAATCAAAAAATGTTAAAGTAAAATAATAGGAAATAACTCTAATAATTGAAACTAGCAGCATACTGTTTATGAGTCATTTAGATGCGTTTTATGTAATGCCTGTGAACAAATAAATTTAATTTATTCTCGCTCGTAAACCGTCTAAAGGCGATACGCTCTCTGTGCCGCAAAATCGTATTATACTTTTTTTCCTTATCGCCCACATTTTACTTACCATATAAGATCACTCGCTGTCAGGTCAGCTTTTTGTTATAAACTGTTTTGTAACAAATCTAATCCATATAAAGAACATCTGGTACCGATTTTTCCTATTAGAAGTTTAAAACTTTAAGGTTGATGCCTCCAAATATTGATTGACATTCGACGTCGGTTCGTTTAATTCCTCAGTGGTCAATAACTTGCAAAATTTAAATTAAAATATTCAATTAAAAATTTTATAGTATGCTTTTCGGACTAGAGCAACAAACAAGTTAGCTTAACTTTAAGCAATATATATATATATATATATATATATATATATATATATATATATATATATATATATATATATATGTTTATGCGGCTTTCACGGATTCCTCCGTCTGAGATGCAATAGCAGTGGATATATCCACATTATGCCGTTGTAGTGCTGAAATCACATTCAGCAAACGTACAACTATATGCAGCTCCGCATATGAATGAAGTTAAATGCGAACAGTAAATGCAAACTTCGTTCCAACCATATTCTTTCCGTGTTAGAGGTTGCACAATTGGAACAAATTGCTAAGGAACACAATTTATCCTATTCCACCACCATCGAGATGATGGCCTACCTGTACCACCATACCGAGAAGAAAGTCAAAACTTACCCTCCCCGTACATGTACCTCTGCCGTATCACTGTGGGTATATATATATATATATATATATATATATATATATATATATATATATATATATATATACAGGGTGATTCAAAAATCGATCACGAAACTTAAGGGGGTGATTCTACTTGACAAAATAAGGGTAGAGCTTCATATAATTTTTTTTCAAAATGTCATTCGTTTTCGAGTTACAAGCCGTCCAAGTTCAAGTTTTTATTTTTTGTTTTTTGAATTACTCGCTTACAGGAAAACCGATTTGACTAATATTTGAAAGATAGGCTAAGTCTTCTGCGCTTCATCATTTTAGTAACAATTCACATTGATTGTTTGCCGCTAGAGGGCACTTTACCTACATTGAAAATTGTTTTTTTGTCATAATTTTTTAGTGTTGACAGCTACAGTAGTTTTTGGCATAATTTCTGAAAGTCTGATGCCAGGCCTTTAAAAAAGGTGCTCTTTATTTACATCGCTAAACCCAACGGTTTAGACGTAAATCACCCTTAAAAATTAAGTGGTAAATTTACTTTTCTCATTTCATTACCACCAGCTACCAGGTAAATAGCTATCAAAGTATACTAGAGCTGTCAGTTTAACATCAAATAAATTCGCTTTTTAAACTATTTAATTTATAATCTTAAAATAACTAATAATGGCTAATCAGTAAATATTCATATTATGGATTATTGCGATATACATTTAATTGATAAAAATTAATGAAACAGTACTAAACAAACTAAAAAAGATTCTCAAAATGTCCCCCATTTTCTTCTATACATTTCCTAACACTCTTCAAAAAATGTCGCCTAACTCGATGAAAAATTTCTGGTGTTTCTTTAATAATTTGGCACTTTTCGATTATCCTGAAGCGAAGATCCTCGACGTTGATTACTGGAATATCGTACACCAATTGTTTCAAATGACCCCAAAAGAAAAAATCCATAGGATTAAGGTCTGGTGACCTCGCTGCCCATGCCAATGGTCCACTTCGTCCTATCCATCGCTCAGGATACGTTGCATTCAAATACTGTCGGACACGTATACTAAAGTGGGGCGGAGCTCCGTCTTGGAGGATCCACATGTTGGCCCTTACTTCCAATGGCACATCTTCCAGATACAATGGGAGACGATTTTGGATAAAATCGAAGTATACGTCACCAGTTAATGGGCCATCAAAGAAATGAGGACCAATAAGGTAATCTCCTATTATCCCTGCCCACACATTTAGTGAAAATCTACGCTGATGTTTCGTTTCTACCACATTGTTTGGGTTCTCGTAAGCATATGTGTGGATGTTGTGTAGATTTGTTATGCCATCACGAGTGAAACCAGCTTCGTCAGTGAATAATATGACGCCAATTAATCGATTATCGTGTTCATACTTAGCTAGGATCTGATTGCACATTTCCAACCGTCTCGGCCGATCATCGTCATAAAGAGCCTGCACCTTTTTTGAATGAAACGGGTAGAGTTGTTCTTCTCTTAGTATCCTCCATGAACTAGCCTGACAGAGCCGCACTTCATTCCCAATTTTTCTAGTACTAATACCTGGATTATCTTCAATATGTAATTTCAAGCACTCTTTCTTATTGTTGCACGTTTCTAGCAGTTCTAGGTCTTCCCCGATTTCCATTATAACTTTTAAAGGAACCACATTCCGCAAGCCTCCTGTGCACACTGGAAAATGTTTGAGCATGAGGGATATTTCTTTCCGGATAACTCTCCATATAATATCTTCTTGCCAACTCTGCATTACCATTTGCTTTTCCATAACAAAAATGGATATCACAATATTCGATATTTGAATATTGGTGATTAGCCATTATTAGTTATTTTAAGATTATAAATTAAATAGTTTAAAAAGCGAATTTATTTGATGTTAAACTGACAGCTCTAGTATACTTTGATAGCTATTTACCTGGTAGCTGGTGGTAATGAAATGAGAAAAGTAAATTTACCACTTAATTTTTAAGGGTGATTTACGTCTAAACCGTTGGGTTTAGCGATGTAAATAAAGAGCACCTTTTTTAAAGGCCTGGCATCAGACTTTCAGAAATTATGCCAAAAACTACTGTAGCTGTCAACACTAAAAAATTATGACAAAAAAACAATTTTCAATGTAGGTAAAGTGCCCTCTAGCAGCAAACAATCAATGTGAATTGTTACTAAAATGATGAAGCGCAGAAGACTTAGCCTATCTTTCAAATATTAGTCAAATCGGTTTTCCTGTAAGCGAGTAATTCAAAAAACAAAAAATAAAAACTTGAACTTGGACGGCTTGTAACTCGAAAACGAATGACATTTTGAAAAAAAATTATATGAAGCTCTACCCTTATTTTGTCAAGTAGAATCACCCCCTTAAGTTTCGTGATCGATTTTTGAATCACCCTGTATATATATATATATATATATATATATATATATATATATATATATATATATATATATATATATATATATATATATATATAAATATATATATAATAGAGAAATAATAACTGGACGCGATAAAATAGTTATATATAGGGTGTTCCATTTAAAAAATCAAGCAATAATTAATTTAAATTTCATGAAATGTGCAAAATTTAGGCAAACACCCTGTATGAGATAAGTGCTTAGGTGCTACATTAGACCTTTAATAATACATTTATCTTTCTCAATGTCAATTTTGTGTACTACACTTGCTGTAGATTACAAGCTATTGTGGATTATAGAGGACCATGTTTTTATAAAAATTTGGTGAATGTTCTGTAAAAGTTGGCAACTTCGCAATGAAATTCAAAACTAGTTATACTGTCACATTGATAGTTTTTGGGGGAATTGAAATACGCAAAGATATACAGGGTGTCCCGTTAAAAAAATATTTTTTTGCGCTACATTGTTGTGAAACACCATGTAAAATTAAAAATATTTTTCTATTGTAGAAATTTTCATATTATACAACTTTTATTAATATATTTTTTAAAGTTCTGAAAAATAAGGGAGCTAGAGTACTTTGTGTTTGGAAAAGTTGTTTTTTCTCCCATTGTTAAGAAAGGGGCAGACAGCTTATTTTCTGCGAATTCAACTCTGCTTCTATCTACCTACTAGTTTCGGCCGCCTAATGGTCTCGTCAGAGGAGTTGTAATTCACAGAAAGTAAATACCTATTTAAAATCGGCAGTATATTTTACCCACAGAACTTGATGCGGGACTCTACCGGGTGAGTCAACGATTGGATGAAGTAAATTTGTGCCTTTTCGGTGAAATTTACAAAGAAACTATATTTATTGTTTGATACAGTTTATTTTTACGCAGATTTTAAAAATATTTAGGACTCTACAGGGTGAACCAAAAAACTAGGACAGCATAGAGTTGTATTTTTTTAAATAGAACACCCTATATACGAATCGTATTTTCGATTTAGCTTATAATTTTAAATCTTTTTTATTAAGGGTTTACTATAACAAAACTTTATAGTTTCTGAGATAATTAAGTTTAAAGAAAAAAAGTCACATTTTCAAGCATCAATTCAATCCTAAATAACGTTTTCAATTTTGTGACAAATATATTCAAATTTGGAATTTAGCAAGGCCAAGGACAAGTTAACATAATTTTTACCTAATATTTGCAATAAAAGCTACAGGGTGTTGAACACATCGGCTCAAATTTGAACAAGTTTAAATGAATAAATATCTTTTTTTTTAAATGGTACACCCTGTATATTTTCATGTTATTGAGTAATAAAAACCCTAAAAGTTTTGTTCAATATATCCTATACCTATTTATAATAGTTTTTGAGATATTTCAGTTTTTCTTATTTTCCATACTTTTTTACAGAAATAGTCTTCATTATCATAGTAGCCATGTAAAATAATAAAAAGAAACTACAGAAACAAATAGAATGTGGTTAAATATGATGAAATACATTATTCGTTATATTACAACGGCAATAGTTTAATTAAACATAATGTGAAAAAATTAACACAACAATAACGACAAGGCAAATACATATTTACTTTTATACTAAATTGAAACAAAAAAATTACCTATTAAATACTGAGATTAATTATTTCTTTTTAATAAGTGTTCGAATAAACGACCCTCTTGTGCAATGCACAAATTTAGTCTTTTTTGCAGATTTTCTCGGACCCTGGACAAAATTAGTGGCGTTATTGTTCTACAGGTATCCCTAATCCTGTTTCGCATATCTTCCACTGTTGTTGGTGGATTAACATACACCTTATTTTTAATATAACCCCATAGGAAGAAATCTAGTGGGGTGATGTCGCAAGACCTTTGTGGCCACTCAATGAAACCCTCACGTCCAATCCATTTTTGCGGATATCGTTGGTCCAAAAACGCACGAACTTCACGATGGTAATGCGGAGGCGCACCATCGTGCTGGAACCACATACTGTCGAGCTCATCCCTATCGAGACCTTGAAGCAGTTGGGGTAGTTCTTCTTGTAGAAAGTTCAGGTAACTATGGCCATTTAGTGGTTCATTAAAAAAGTGGGGTCCAATTATTCGATAATGATGAATACCACACCAAACATTTAATGACCTGTGGTTTTGATGTTGCACCTCTCTAATCCAAAATGGGTTTTCTGTGGCATAATAATGCATGTTGCGTCTATTTACGGCACCGTTACCTCTAAAAGTAGCTTCATCACTAAACATTACCTTGCATAATAAATTTGGATTTAATTGAATCTCCGCATTTATTGTACGACAAAAGTTTACACGACTTTCAAAATCCTGTCCATGCAATTCTTGGTGTAATTCCATGTGATATGGATGATACCTATATTTCTTGGTAGTACGATTAGCGGTGGATTGTGATGTTTCACATAATGCTGCTAACTGACGGCTACCAATATAAGGATTTTCCTGAACATTTAACAATACTTGTAGTTCTTTTTCTTCATTAGTTACTGGTTTGTTGACCACTTTACGTTTTGGATAATCAACAGTACCAGAAGAATCAAATCTTTGCATCAAGTTTTGAAAAGTATGGGTATTAGGCTGGCGTCGATCAGGATACTTCATTTTGTAAATTCTTTGAGCAAGAAGGCAATTTTTTTGAGCCTGTCCTATTGTATAAATCATATCTATTAACTCATTCTTTGGAAAATTCATTTTACAATATAAGATGAATGCAAAAAAAACCAAACTACACTACATAAAAACCAAAAGAAGCGATTGCGGTTATAAATTTGACACACAGAAAAATGTTCTTTTACATTGTTTTTGCCATGGCTACTATGATAATGAAGACTATTTCTGTAAAAAAGTATGGAAAATAAGAAAAACTGAAATATCTCAAAAACTATTATAAATAGGTATAGGATATATTGAACAAAACTTTTAGGGTTTTTATTACTCTATTAAATGACATGAAAATATACAGGGTGTACCATTTAAAAAAAAAGATATTTATTCATTTAAACTTGTTCAAATTTGAGCCGATGTGTTCAACACCCTGTAGCTTTTATTGCAAATATTAGGTAAAAATTATGTTAACTTATCCTTGGCCTTGCTAAATTCCAAATTTGAATATATTTGTCACAAAATTGAAAACGTTATTTAGGATTGAATTAATGCTTGAAAATGTGACTTTTTTTCTTTAAACTTAATTATCTCAGAAACTATAAAGTTTTGTTATAGTAAATCCTTAATAAAAAAGATTTAAAAGTATAAGATAAATCGAAAATACGATTCGTATATAGGGTGTTCTATTTAAAAAAATACAACTTTATGCTGTCCTAGTTTTTTGGCTCACCCTGTAGAGTCCTAAATACTTTTAAAATATGCGTAAAAATAAACTGTATCAAATAATAAATATAGTTTATTTGTTAATTTCACCGAAAAGGCACAAACCTACTTCATCCAATCGTTGACTCACCCTGTATGTAAACCATCAAGAGTTAAAACAAAGATCTAAATATACCCAGGAATGGTAAGAAATTAATAAAAATCAATAATTTCACAGTCTATTTATTTGAATATTCTTCTTGAAGTTGGTTAATAATAGAAAATAAGGCAGGACGGATTGGAATTACAATCATTAATATACTTTTAAGAAGTAATTTTTAACATCAATAATTCTGTTCTTATTACTAAAAACGAGTAATTAATAGACTCATCACGTCTAATATTTTCCCTATAAATCTTTATAAAAATAAAGGTATTTCCACTATTAATTTCATTTGAGTACAGGTAATTTAGCAAACTTTCAAAAAAGTTTCAATTATGTTTTTACTTTGATTCGGGAAATTTGCTATAAATCTGGCTTAGACAGATCTGCAATCTGCAATCCGGAGCCGCAATGCGCTTGCCAATTTAAATTCTTATGATAGGAACTGTGATGGAGTAATTTAAATTGCATTTTCTGGTTGGTAAATTGATTTTCTGAATGGGATGAGTTCCTGTTCGAAAGGGCTTAAATAAATTACGATTACAATTAAGGTCATATGTAATATTTCTCTTTATATGGTTATCGGTGGTTATGTGTTACTTATACAAGGTGTTATAAATCATTATTAATATAAAGAAGCTTAAATTGGTAATTAAATTATTTCGTGTTTGTTGAATCCAGCGCCATTTAGAAATTAGGAAGTATCAAAAAAAAAATGCAAAAAGGTAAAAATTATTATTTATTCTATCGAGTGGAATACCACAAAAGAGATCGTCAAAAATCAAATTAATATGTTATATAGGGTATTTAGTAAATATATGTCACACTCGCGACAGCGTATAGAATACATCATAATAAACCTTTTTTCTCATAACGGGATTTGGTGTCTCAAAAGGGTATCCACTGATTACCCTTAGAGATGTAGCTTTTGAGCAGTTTTCTACATTTTAATGAAATTGTGGCATATAAAATCTAAATTCCGAAATATGTCTAAAGGATGTCTCTTGTAAATTTTGCTCTTGGTTCGTTACAGTTCCACTGGTGTGATCATTAGGTGATCGACATGCGTATGGAGAGAGAGAGCCAGAACTGAATTCGGAGAAAATAAACTGTCCGTCTATCTTTTTTTCTTTAAACGACTTGAAGAAGAAAAAAAGCGATAGCTTATTAAAATAATGAGTTTTGTTGATTCTATTACTGCACTTTCTACCATTTTTGTGTGTAAGGACTGTAAAAACAAGATGGCGCTGACAATATGGCGGCCCAAAAAATTACTTTTGTCCGATTTTCCCAAAAATTGGTATGGGGGAATTTTTGGGGTCGAACACAACGAATCTGAAATTATTTTTAATAATTCAATATGGCGGGCAAAAAAATTTAATTTGGTTCGATTTTCTCCAAAATATTTTTTAAAAATTCAATATGGTGAATCAAATAGGGCGAACAAAAAAATCAATTTTGTCCGATTTTCTCCAAAAATAGTACGAGGGAGTTTTCAGGGTCATACATAGCGAATCTGAAATTATTTTTAAAAAATTCAATATGGCGGCTCCAAGATGGCGGATTAAAGATTCTCCGACTTTGTCTAAAATCAGTATTGGGGTATTTTTTTAGTGTTAATTGTGAATTTAAAATGTTTTTTGAAAAACTCAATCTAGCAGATTCAATAAGGTGTACTAAACATTTTACATTTTCCGATTTTCTCCCAAACTGATATAGGGGGTTCTTGAAGATGTAAATTATGAATTTAAAAGTATTTTTTCAGAATTCATTATGACAAATCCAAGATATCGGTTTAAAAATTTTACATTTTTCGATTTTGTTCAAAGGTGGGACTGAATCGTTTTTGAGAATGTAAATAGCGAATATAAGTCTAGAAATTTTAAATTTCCGGATTTCATCTAAAATTGGTACTAGGGGGTTTTAAAGGGCTTAGATTTAGATTAGATTAAGACTTAAAATAATTTTTTTTAAATTCAATATAGCGGATGCGGTGGGTTGAAAATTTTACTTTATTCGCATTTTTTCAGATTTGGTATTAGTGGGTTTTCGGGGTCGTGTATTACGAATATGAAGTTAGTTTTTTACAACTATTAGGTTGATAAGATACAATATGAAAGACAGAAAATTTTACATATCCCGATTTTGTCTAAAATTGATATTGAGGGGTTCTTGAGGCGTATACAAACTCAATATGCAGTATAAAATATATCGAGCTAAGAAATTTACATATCAGGTTCTTTAAAGATCGATATTGGAAAGTTTTGGGCCTATATTACCAATGTAAAATTAATTTGAAATTTAAGATAGTGTATTTACTATGACAGACTAAATATTTGTTTGACATAATTTGACTGGTATTTGGAAAACTCTAAGAACCAAAGAATTTTTTGTGGTTTATTTTAGAGTGATTTACAAGTTTGGATAAAATGGGTACTTTTTTGCCACCTTGGAGTCATTGCGAAGTACACTGATCTCAATAATTTATGGATATCATAATGAATTCTAAAACTAAAAATAGAAAAATAAAATTAAAAAAAAAATTGAACCGACCTCTAAAAGTGCGCTAAAAAATGAAAAAAAAAACCATAAATTTTTATATGAAATTAAACTTTTTGAAGTCGGAGCCAAATTATTTGTAAATGAAATAAATAACTACTAATATATACAAATTATGGTAAGAAAGCAATTACAAATAAAGTATTTTTAATCGTTTATGCGAATTACATTTTGTCAGGCATTAGTTTGACGCCGACTTCAAAAAGTTCAATTTCATATAAAAATTTATAGTTATTTTTCACCTTTTAGTGCACTTTTAGAAATCAGCTCAATTTTTTTATAAAAATTTTATTTTACTATTTGAATGTCAATTGAATCATATATAAAATTTCATTTCATTTGGAGTATTAGTTTTTATTATATACCTGTTTAAAAAGAAGCGATATTCTTATCGATTTACGTAGTACTCTTTTCTTAATTTAACAACAAACATTATGCAATTCTTTATACGCAAGAAGAATTTTGGTCCAGAAATTTCAAAAACGAAATATATAGGATCGAAACTTAAGAGAAACAAAAATATTGGATAAGAAACCAAACTAAAGTCGGAGACATAACAAGGCGAATATTCACTCTTAAATGGAACCGGGTTGTCAGGAACACAAATAACTGAAGTGGAAAAATTACAAGATGGAGACCGTGGGAAAGTAAGAAAAACATCGGTAGACCAGATGTCACAGAAACAGCGATACCTGAAAAATATTAGAGAGGCCTATATAAAGTAAGTTACCATTAATCTTATTATACAGAAAAAAATGCTCAAGAGAAATTGCGATTATAAATTATGTACGATATTGAAGAGTCTTCAAGAATGTTCAAGTTCTAAAGTTGAAACCAAATCAAAACTTACCTTGACAATATTTTTCTGGGCTTCAATACGTCACTAAGGATTAAATCATGGACGTCTGGACATGGAATGTTTACAAAAACAAAACGCCACGAATGGGTCACAATCAGTAGTAATTTGCCAACTGTTTTGGAAAAAAATAAGGGAAAACAATATAATTTGTTAATACCCAATTTTTATGAAAAAAAAAATATTATTATGATAATATATTTCATATAATATTTATAAACAATTTATTGCTACAATAGTAAACTAATATCTTTAAAATAGTATGCTTTATAATGCGTCAGTTTAACTCCCAGAAAATTCAAGATTTCTAAGTAGTGTGATAAACTATGAAATCTGGCAACCTCGCAAATTTCTTTTACTCTATCGTACGATCAAGGTTGAATCCGGTCCATTCATGAAAATTTTGGCATATGACATTTTTGTGGTTGACGTTGTGTGTCTTGGATCGTTTTTTAATTTTTTGTGATTCCAAAAGTGTTTTTGTAAGTGACTAATTATTCATTAGTGACGAAATGATCAATCATTGCCAAGTTTGCCGAAAAATGGATAATTTATTTCCAAATTTAACTTTTCACAGGTAGGTTAGGTTAAGTTTGGTATCATAGGCGGGTAACTTGGGATTTTAGATTTTGTTATCAGTGATTTTTTATAGGTTTCCCAGTGATTCTAACCGCCGAGACCTTTGGATTAATATATTAGGACTACAAGATAAAATCTTGCCCAAGTCACTTCGTATCTGTAGTGAACATTATGGCCCAAACGATTTCTATTATCGATTTGATGGTGTTCGTGTTTTAAAGTGCCCACCATTTTCTATTATTTTTCGTTAACATTTCCCTTGTAATATTACACCAAATAGTACCGCTTTTCCTATCTTTTTACAATTTTCTCCTTAATTTTTGTTTTCCCTATTACTTGTAAAAGTGGAAAATTTTCATTTAACCAAGATATTACAAAATCTGCAAAAAAAAACTCATAAACGTTATAAATTAATATATGACTTGCATAATAACTGTCATGTGTAAAAAGTCCAGAAATGAAACTTCAATTTCTGCAATTTTTATTTATTTTTATTCTATGTCCGATAGTTACATAGTCTCAGATTTGCTTTACACAAATTAGATAGTCAGTAAGTAAGAAAAAAAGTATATTTTATTGTACGTTATTCTATTTTATATATATATATATATATATATATATATATATATATATATATATATAAATATATATATATATATATATATATATATATAATTGTAATATGACCAACAAGTAATATATTTAATAATAGCATATACTTATTTTTATCCCACACATTTCCTTATCGGTATATTTTGTCATAAATATTTTAGGATACTAGAAACAGTGAAAATCTAGAAATACACTAATCATATTAAAATAAATAATTTCCGTTAGAAACACATGACAGATTGTCGATTCGAGATATTAAAAATTTTCAACAATAGTACTGCCCAAACTTAATGGGCAAACAAATTTAATAGTTATTTTTATTAATTTGTCTTATTGTATTTCTTTATATACCAATTTCTTATGATTGGAGTTTGGGGACTGTTCAGTAAAACAGGTTTAACTGTAACAAGTCTTTCAGATTAATACCTAAATTGAAACAGTCTATCACATATATTCCAAATCATAATTGAAATTATATACAAATATTAACAGGTTATTTCTTGAAAATGAAATTGTAAATACTCTATTTTTTCCTGAACACGTACACCGTCGAATATATATTTTTTAAATATTTCCATTTTTAATTTGCTTCATTTATTAACTTACAAAAAATATCTCCATTTTCTCGTTTTAGGAATTTTGTACAAGTGTTATTATTTTTACAAATAATTGGTATACTAACCAAAGGTCATTTGCATACCGCGACGTCGTTACATTTATTCAGTATTGCACTTCAATATTTGAGACATTAGAACTTTGGTAAGACTACTTTTTTACGATGTTCATGGCTGACGTTAAATTTCATATGCGAGTGTCTGTACGGCATAGACACGTTGTTAGGAATAATAAAAATAGATAGCGAGTCCATACAATTTAGAAAAATAAAATTCAATCACAGTAATGTTCAAGAAACAAAGTTTTTGTCGGTTTTAGAATTGTGGGCATTAATTAGCCACTTAACTAAAATCCGGCAAAATATTACGCAATTTTTTACTTTGGACTTGGATAATTCTTACATGGTACTCTGTTTTAAATAATAACTAGTGCCTTGGATAAAAAAAAGGTTATTTCAAGTCATTAATGTCGTAAAAGATAAATGATATGAATATTACGATTATTTGTATATTGAATACTGACTTATGTTCAAGTACAATAACTTCCGTATCACGACATATTGATAGAGTAATTAACTATTTCTTATGAAAAAATATTTATTTCAATTCTGCAAATAAAAGCATCATAAAATATTAATTGATATTTTTATTCGTTTTAAAATTGTTACGCAGCTGGCGTATGATAGATTGTGAGCTATGACACTCCTCTAACCCCTGGCCTACAAACATGTTGGCGCTTATAAATTTCATATTCATGAATGACTAGCCTGGTCCATTCTCTACTATGTCTATGGATTAAATATTGCCACTGCTTCGGGAGGTTAGATGCTTCCTCGACATTACTGCCATTTTATCATGCATCGAATTATCCTATAATTAAATTACTTCGAACATAAACAAAACAATATACGTATTAAGATAAGCAAAAACAAAGCCTGCAAAATTTAATTATTATTCCAGCCACAATTTTATTAGGTACACTTGGCTGGGTTCTATTCTCAAGCTTTTAAATAAAGACTGCTTTAACGACACAAAAATAAGTCTAGTAATTAAAATCAAGTCATTAGAATGGAGTAGTTGAAGGAGCTTCTTGCCATTATAGCAATTAACTGATCTTTTAATTTTGTTACAACTTAAGGAAAGAGACTCGAAAAAGTCAAAGGTCGAACACGAAGAATTTCTTTTTCAAAATAAATTTTTATTGAAGCATCGAATATTGGATTTACAATTTCTTACTTGTGATTCATTTTAATATTTATAAATTTTCGTAATATTAGAATAGTTCTTAGGGAGCAACGAGACGAACGCACTTGACAATGCCAAATGAGAATTTGGCGAAACCAGTCCCCTTTTCTCAAGTATGATAAGTTTTTGATTAGGAAAAGGTCAAACAAAAATGACAATAAATAATTAAAGCATTTATGTGGTAAGTGCAGGTGGTAATGACTGAAAAGGAAATTTTAAAACAATATAGTGAAATCCACAAAAATGAGAATCTTAATCACCCATTTTATAGACAGTGCGGATAAAGATTACAAAGGGTGTTTTTTATAGAGGTATAGAACTTTAAGTTGGCAACACTTTTTTAACTGGCGGCCATTTTGTCAGCTGTCAAGTGATTTATGTTTAGTTTGGTTTGGCATTTCAACATGAATAGACTGACGCCTGAACAACGCTTCCAAATTGTGCAAATTTATTTTGAAAATCATAGTTCTGTTCGAAATACGTATCGCGCACTACGTCCATTTTACGGTCAACATAATCGTCCATCAGAGCAATTAATTCGATTAACTATGGAACGTTTTCGCACCAAGTTTACTCTAAATGATAATACGCATCCACAGAGACGTCGTACAGTGCGTACAGAAGAAGTCATGGCTGCTGTAGAGCGTAGCGTAGAGGAAGACCCGAATCAGTCTATCCGCCATCGTGCACAGAAATTGGATATGTGTCCATTCACTTTATGGAAGATTTTGCGGAAAGATCTTGGTTTGCGTGCTTACAAAATCCAACTCGTGCAAGAATTGAAGCCACACGATCACCTAGCAAGGCGTAGACTCGGTGAATGGGCCCAAAACAAGATTGCCGTTGATCCCGATTTTCATAAGCGAATTTTGTTTAGCGATGAAGTTCACTTTTGTTTGAATGGATACGTCAATAAACAAAACTGCCGTATTTGGAGTGATGATAATCCTCAAGTGTATGTTGAGACACCGTTACATCCAGAAAAACTGACTGTTTGGTGTGCTTTATGGGCTGGTGGAATCATTGGTTCGTACTTCTTTAAAAACGATGCTGGTCAGAACGTTACAGTCAATGGTGACCGCTATAGAGCCATGATTACTGACTTTTTCGTTCATCAATTGAACAACCATGATGTGCAGGAGCTGTGGTTTCAACAAGACGGCGCAACATGTCACACAGCTCGTGCCACAATTGATTTATTGAAGGAAACGTTTGGTAACCGCATAGTTTCACGTTTCGGACCCGTGAATTGGCCTCCAAGATCGTGCCACTTAACGCCGCTAGACTTTTTTTCTGTGGGGATATGTGAAATCGCTAGTCTACGCCGATAAGCCCGAAACGATTGATCACTTGGAGGACAACATTCGCCGCGTTATTGCCGATATACGGCCACAAATGTTGGAAAAAGTCATCGAAAATTGGACCTCCAGATTAGACTACGTCCGAGCCAGCCGTGGCGGTCATACGCCAGAAGTGATATTTAAATTATAATGCCAGAAGGTTATCTTTCGAATAAAGTAAATTTCATGTCAATTTAAAAAATTCATCTTTGTTTTATTCCATTTAAAAGTTCTATACCTCTATAAAAAACACCCTTTATTAGTGAAAATAAGTGTCAAATAATAACTATTTAGTGAAATATAGACACTACTCAGCAATAGTTATTTATAATATATTAGTTTCTACTTATTATAACAACAATATTTATTAAAACTTTGTTAAAAATATTGTCAATTTGTAAGAATAGTATAAGAAAATGTAGATTATAAGTTAATTTTAATAAAAAACTAGGATAAAATAGTACCTAATTGTAGGTAAAACTTTATTAAATATGATTATAATATTAATAAAACAAGAATTATCAATTGCAGCGAGTTATAATTAAAATTTAAATGTATTTGTAAAATTTTCTTAGATGTAATCCAATTTTATTTATCAATTTTATTTGGTAAATAATAACCAAAAGTAAAGTATAGATATATCCAAATCTCAAAAAAAAGTCCAAAATTTACATAAATCATAATTTATTGTCATCAAATAGAATATTTATTTCATAATATCAATAAAATATCAAAATTTTATAATAAATTGACAATTAGGAATCCATTTTGATTTTGTGTTTCAAAGCTTAAAATTTCATCTAGTTACCAATTCACGTCAGGTGGTCGACCAATCAGAACAAAAATTTATACTGCGTCACCAATTACTATAAAAGCCAAAATTCATTTTTTTTTAAGAGAGGACAGGTCCATCATTTGTACAGTAAACATCATTAGTCTGGTTCATAAAAAGTAACATAACCTCAATATTTCAGTTGTTATTTTAAAAAGTAAAAGAAGAAGTGGAGATTAATCGATTATAGTGCAAAAATCGCTATTTTTTTATTAACGGGACCATAACCTAAAAGTTTTTATAAATAAATTTAAAGGAAGACACCGCAGATTAATCTGTGGTAAAGAAAACATTGCTGGTCTCATTCATCAAAAATTTTTTTAAAACAAAAAGGGAAGAAACATAGAGCTTGGATATAAAAATATGTGGAGATTGAAAGTCAATTTTAAAGGAAGGAAAAGAAGTTTAATAATTTAGTAAATAAATTATATCAATAAGCAAGCATTTGTGAAAAATATTTCAATTGGCAAAGGAGAAAGGATTTGTAAATTTTCCTTTATTAAAAAAGGAAGGAGGAAATATATAAACGTGGATATAAAAAATTTTCTGGAGATTTAAAAAGTATTTATTTATTGTGTAAGATATAGACATTTTTGACTTGCCTGAAAATAATTTGATAAAATAGATTTATACTAACTTTATTATGAATAGTTATAGTTAATAATACAATAAATTGTGTAATTTGCACTGTATCAAGATCACTTTTAATAATAACGGCAAACATTAAATTATTTTTAGATTGTTTAAAATAAAATCACATATTTTGAGACGATAATCATTAGTAACCGTTGAGACATTTATGCAATATTACCAGATTTAATAATTTTAAATCCCATAAAGAATACAGTGCATATTGAATAATATTTATAATTTAATTAGGTTTAGAGAAGGTGATTTATAAATTTTATATAAAAACTGCACCCACTGACATGATTGTATTATTTTAAAATAAAGTCCGTATTTGTGTTTTTGAATCATTGGTTTGACTTTTTCTGATAACAATTATATTTTCATCTGAACTCACCTGAGAGAGTGAAAATTTACATCAATGTTTTAAACTTCAAATCACTAAAAAGGGGGTACATTCAGAAATACAGCGCATGCGTAATTGAGTAATATTTATTGAAAATAAACAAATTTTGGTATATATATATATATATATATATATATATATATATATATATATATATATATATATATATATATATATATGAAGTAAAATACGAACAGTAAATGCAAACTTCTCTCCATCTTATCCTTTCTGTGTTAGAGATTGCACAGTTAGAACAAATTGTTATAAAACGCAATTTATCTTATTCCACCACCATCGAGATGATGGCCTACCTGTATCACCATACCGAGAAGAACGTCAAAACTTACCCTCCCCGCCACAGTGATACGGCAGAGATACATGTTTCGTCTTTACTAGACTCATCAGGGTACCGACATGCACCTGGCTGTGCAAAGGACAGATCGGAAGGAAGCATGCAAATACTGAAACGCGGCTTCGCCGACCTCCCGCCGGATGGTGTATATATGTTTATGCGGCTTTCACGGATTCCCCCGTGTGAGATGCAATAGCAGTGGATATATCCACATTATGCCGTTGTAGTGTTGAAATCACATTCAGCAAACGTACAACTATATGCAGCTCCGTGTATAGAATGAAGTAAAATACGAACAGTAAATGCAAACTTCTCCCCATCCTATCCTTTCTGTGTTAGAGGTTGCACAGTTAAAATAAATTGGTATAAAACGCAAATTTATCCTATTCTACCACCATCGAGATGATGGCCTACCTGTACCACCATACCGAGAAGAAAGTCAAAACTTACCCTCCTCGCCACAGTGATACGGCAGAGATATATGTTTCGTCTCTACTAGACTCATCAGGGTACCGACATGCACCTGGTTGTGCAAAGGACAGATCGGAAGGAAGCATGTAAATACTGAAACGCGGCTTCGCCGACCTCCCGCCGGATGGCGTATATATGTTTATGCGGCTTTCACGGATTCACCCGTGTGAGATGCAATAGCAGTGGATATATCCACATTGTGCCGTTGTATAATGCGAACAGTAAATGCAAACTTCTCTCCATCATATCCTTTCTGTGTTAGAGGTTGCACAGTTAGAATAAACTGTAATAAAACATAATTCATCCTATTCCACCACCATCGAGATGGTGGCCTACCTGTACCACCATACCGAGAAGAAAGTCAAAACTTACCCTCCCCGCCACATTGATATGGCAGAGGTACATGTTTCGTCTCTACTAGACTCATCAGGGTACCGACATGCACTTGGCTGTGCAAAGGACAGATCGGAAGGAAGCATGCAAATACTGTTATTGCATCTCACACGGAGGAATCCATGAAAGCCGCATAAACATATATATATATATATATATATATATATATATATATATATATATATATATATATATATATATATTAACGATCTCTTTAAAGAGAGATATACATTTGCCACCAAATTATTGAAAACTTTTTTATAAGCAGGGAGATCCCTCCGTAGAAACTCGAATTCGGAACACGTTATACCAATAGTTTACAAAAGGCATCTAATAACATTTCTTTTCCCATAAAATTCATAATCGAAACGCAAACGACGATATAAAAACGTTTCTAAATCACCAAATCTACGACGATTAAAACGTCAAAAAATAGGGCATTCGTGTTTCTTACGAAATAATCGTCTAATATCGTGTTTTGACGATCGGCAATAAAATACACCCTTGTGCTGTATTTTTAACGAAAAAACCTTACAAACAGCAGGAGTTTTAAAATCGATTTTACATTCAAAATATTGAAAACAATTTAATATATTATTTTTCGTCTTATGTAGTAAAGTCAGCCAGCGGCTCCACGATATTGCACGAAGTCTTGTATATTTTAAGGTATATAGGAAGATATGTGATGTTGCCACAATTTGGAACACAAAACTACAAAAAGCCATATGTGCGTTCAGAAAATCAAGATGGCAGCCGCCAACTCTGAAATTTCAAGAAATGAATCGAGTCAGTGCTGCTGTCAAAATTTGAAGTGATCTCATTTTGAGGCTTAAAGACAAAATTAAAAAAAAAACCGTATGGGCCTTCACAAAAATCAAGACGACAGCATCAATATAGCGGTCATAAACTCAGAAATTTTAAGAATTGAATCGAACCAGTGCTGTAGTCAAAATTTGAAGCGATAAAAAATATATAAAGCACAAACTGACATATTCGTCTTCACAAAAATCAAGATGACGGTATCAATGTGGAAGCCAAACAGTTAAAAGTCAAATAATGTTATTAAATCACCAGAAACTTCAAACTAAGAGTCTTCCAACACAAATAATCATGCTGCAAACAATTTAAAGGTAGTTACCGAAAGTAGTGATCAATGATGTAGTATAATGACCTTTAAATTACAAAAGAACAAATCCAAGATGACGGATTTACAGCCGAAAATTGTATAAAATTCCTTTAGAAATACATAACCCTTTTCAGATTGGATTTGAAGGGGTTTTAAGATCGATCAATACAAATCTAACATGGAAAAATCCTAATAACAAAATGGCGCATTCAAGATGGCGTATACTGTAATAGAATTTTCAAAAATCGCTCTACAACTTAATTATTCACTAATCTTGACAATTTTTTTTTAAAATAGTGTAATATGCTTCTACAGGTCACTACAACAATTTTGGAACATGCTTCCATAATTTCAAAAATTAACAAAAAAAGAAAGAGAAAGGGACTGTAAATCATTATTTTTGCATGGAGGAAAAGGATACCAATGCTAGAATAACAGGATTAAGAAAGTATTAACCCACAGTTCCTGAGAATTGCTTACAAATGCCTGAGTTTTTAAGAATGTTAGTTATGAATCGACTGTGACGAATCCAATATGGCGGTCTTATGCCCGCAATCCGTATGAAGTGTTTTTAAAATTTGAAAATGTATTAGGATGATTTTCAAGATCGCTCTGAGAAATACAAACATTTATTACTGCATAATAAATATCGTCTTCTGCATCGAAGTATCTCTTCACTATTAGTTTATTCCTGGAAGTTAGAATAAAAGCACAACTGCTCTGAATCTTTATTACAGCAGGTGGTTTAGGGAATCTCTTATTCAGTGTCTTGCGTAAGTTCAGGAGTAAGTGTTTAAATCGATTGATGAATCTGAAACGTTGTAGAAACAGTTGAACAATTCAAATTCATACCTTGCTCAACGGTTATTTTCAAAATCGTTATCGAATTTTTCAATATTGTCTTTCAAGAGGTCGGTAATAAATTTTTATAAATTTGACGGTTCTTCTTTGGAGAGTTGCTAATTTTTTCATTGTTCACTGCTAATATCTGTATTGTGTTTGTCTCTGTCTGTATCTATATCCATATCTTGAATCCGTCATTTTGTGATTGAGCTTTTTACTTGCTAGATTTGTAATAAGCGATCTTAAAACCCGTTTAAATCCAATCTGAAACGGGTTGCAGTATATCTAAAGGTAATTTATACAAATTTTAGCGATAAGTCCGCCATATTGAATCCACCATTTTGTAATTTTGAATCTAAGACATCTTATTTGCAACTAACAATCTTGAACACCCACGTAAATACGTTTTTAAAGCGTTCCGGTGTTCCTAAAGAAATTTGATTTAAATTTCGACCACTGTAATTTAGAATCTGTCACATCAGATTTGAGATAAGTGACTTTTTTAATCCCTGCTACTCGATTTTCAAATAAATATGTTCTCAAGGCATTTACATCGAGTTTTGGGCTAAAGTCCGTCATTTATAGTTTGAAATTTATTATACTCAGCATTGATCACTATTTCCGGCAACTACCTTTCAATTGTTTTAAGAACTATTGTTTATGTTGGAAGACTCTGGTTTGTAATTTTTGGTGATTTATTAAAATTTTTTGTCTTTGGCTGCCACATTGATGTCGCCATCTTCATTTTTGTAAAAATGCATACGTTAGTCCAGAGTTCCAGCTTCAAAATGAGCCCATATTCATGTTTTTTCATCGTTTCAAATTTTGGTGGCAGCACTGATACGGTTCAAGTTGAATATCCCAAGCATATATATATATATATATATATATATATATATATATATATATATATATATATATATATATATATATATATATATATATATGTATATATATAATTTAATACGTTTTATATTTAAAATAGTTGCTAATCTAAAAATTTCTTCTTTAACGATATGTCACAGATATATATATATATTTCATTTTTATCATTCGGTTATTGATATAAACATACACATTTTGGGTAGTGAAATTGTCTTTTAATTTACGTTTTTTTTTTACATTTTTTGCATTTAGTACATTCCGACATCATTATTTACGTTTGAGTCGTACAAATTTACTATCATCTTTGCCATGAGACATCCGATATAATGAGTAAACATTTTACTATTTTGTAAACTTATTTATTATGTAAAAATAAGGTTTAGACTGCCTTGGATATAAACATAAACAGTAAAAAACACACTAGTTATAACCAGCTGATTTAAATGAGTCACAAGAAATTTCGTATTTAATTATTTTTTTTTATAATATTTTCTATTTCAATAATAGATGCTTTGTTGCAAACTATATATTTTTATATTTTATTATTTTTTATCAGTATTTTAATCTAATATATCAAATATTGGATACCACACTTAATAAAAATCGGGATTTGTACATCTTTCGAACATTCATACAATAAAAAAGCTTATTAAATAACAATGTAATGTTCTAAAGTTAACCATGGACGTAAAGTAAAAAATGGACATACATACTTAGATCCCCTACTGCCAGGTAAATTATGCTAATCTCGACAATATAACGAGGTTTTGTATTTTTGTCTGTTAAATTGCAATAAATTGTTCTTGCTTATTTTCGTTCTTTGTTCAGAGTACGTTCTCTAACTCTGCTGGTTATAAATGCCCATAAAATACGTCTGAAAATCCATGAACCTTAATACTTAATCATAATCCTATTATTTCTGTGGGTTGGAATATGCGATCTTTCTTTCCAATTTGGAACGACAAGAAAATTAGTATAACTACTTGTTCCTTTGATAAAAATAAAAATTTTGCACTGGTCGCTAAAACGCTTACAATTTTTATTTGCTGAAAAACACTGCTTTACTCTCTGCTCTACTTATTAGCATACCGAGAAGGGTGTATTTGTGAGTATAAATGTAAACTGCGTTGTGCCGATACGTCTCCCTTTTTGTTCACGGACCCTCCCAGGTTGAGAATCTTCTTAGAAACTGTATTAAGATGGATTTTTAGCCGAATTCTAAAAGGAGGTTCTCAGTTCGACGACTATGTATGTTTTTTTTTATGTATGTACACCGATTACTCCAGAACGGCGGCACCGATTTGAATGAAAGTTTTTACGTTATATTCAAGACGTTGCTGCGGTGGTTCCATATTTTTTTTAGATGAAATTGGTGTAGTAAAATCCAAGATGGCGCTTACAATATGGCGGCCAAAAAAATTAATTTTGTTCGATTTTCTCCAAAATTGGTATGGGGAAGTTTTCAGGGCCTCACATAAAGAATCTGAAATTATTTTTAAAAAACTCAATATGGCGGATTCAAAATATAATTTGAAATTTAAGATAGTGGATTTTCTATGACAGACTAAATATTCGTTTGACCCAATTTGATTGGTATTTGGAAAATTCTAAGAACTAAAGAATTTTTAGTGGTTCATTTTAGGGTGATTTACAACTTTGGACAAAATGGGTACTTCTTTACCAGTTTGGAGTCATTGCGAAGTACACTAATCTCGATTAGTACTTAGTTCAAATAATTTATGAATATCATAATGAATTCTAAAACTAAAAATAGAAAAATAAAATTTTTATAAAAAAATTGAACCGACTTCTAAAAGTGCGCTAAAAAGTGAAAAATAACCATAAATTTTTCTATAAAATTGAACTTTTTGAAGTCGGCGCCAAATTATTTGTACACGAAATAAATAACTACTAATATATACAAATTATGATAAGAAAGCAATTAGAAATAAAGTATTTTTAATCTGTTTATGCAAATCATATTTTGTCAGATATTAGTTTGGCGCCGACTTCAAATTCATATAAAAATATATGGTTATTTTTCACTTTTTAGCGCACTTTTAGAAGTCGATTCAATTTTTTTATAAAAATTTTATTTACGTTATGTTCAGGAAGTTGCTGCGGTGGTTCCATATTTTTTTGGACGAAATTCGTGCAGTAAATTCCAAGATAGCGCTGACAATATGGCGCCCAAAAAAATTAATTTTGTCCGATTTTCTCCAAAACTGGTATGGAGGAATTCTTGGGATCGTACACAACCAATCTGAAATTATTTTAATTCAATATGACGGGGATCCACTATGGCGGACAAAAAAATTTAATTCTGTCCGATTTTCTTCTAAATTGATATGGAGGAATTCTTGGGGTCGTACACAATGAATCTGAAATTATATTTAAAAAATTTAATATGGCGGACAAAAAAAATTTAATTTTATCCGATTTTCTCCAGAATTGGTGTGGGGGAGTTTTTGGGATTGCACATAACGAATCCAAAATATTTTTTAAAAATTCAATATGACGAATCCAATACAGCGGACTAAAAATTTTACATTTTCCGATTTTGTCAAAAGGTGGGACTGAATTGTTTTAGGGGTATTCTATTACGAATCTGAAGTTAACTTTTTAAAACTATTAGGTTGATAAGATACAATATGAGGGACTGAAAATTTCACATTTTCCGATTTGATCTAAAATTGATATTGCGGGGTTCTTGGGGCGTGTACAAACTCAACATGCAGTATAAAATATATCGGGATAAGAAATTTACGTCTTAAGTACTTTAAATATCGATATTGTAAGGTTTTGGGGTTTATATTACCAATCTAAAATTAATTTGAAATTTAAAATAGTGGATTTACTATGACACACTAATTGTTTGACACAATTTCACTGATATTTGGAGAACTGTACGAATCAAAGAATTTTTAGTGGTTCATTTTATGGTGAGTTACAACTTTAGATAAAATGGGTAATTTCTTGCCACCTTGGAGTCATTGATAGGTAAATTAATCTCGATTAGTACTTAGTTCAAATCATTTATGGATATCATAATTAATTCAAAACTAAAAATCAAAAAATAAAATTTTTATAAAAAAATTGAACCGACTTCTAAAAGTGCGCTTTTTATATGATATTGAAATTTTTGAAGTTGGCGCCAAATTATTTCTAAATGAAATAAATAACTAATAATATATACAAATTATGGCAAGGAAGTTTACTTTTTACCAGATATTAGTTTGGTGCCGACTTCAAAAATTTCAATTTCATATAAAAATTTCTAGTTATTTTTCACTTTTTAGCGCACTTTTAGAAGTCGGTTCAATTTTTTTTAGAAAAATTTTATTTTATTCTGATTTTGCTAAACCCTTTTCAAGTTTGACAGTCTGTATTTGAAATAGTTTTATTTTTAAAACAATTTGCAATGAACAGTGGAAGCAATCGATTGACTTAAAGTTTATCCCTCTATTTCTATCAACGTAGCATTTCCTTCCACCCAGTGATTTAAACGTATTGACAAAATAAAACATCCCCTAGGGTATTTCAACTTCTTCCCCCGTGCCATGCAATATTCTAATAAGTCAGTTTAGGGACAGTATTGTAGTAATTGTGGATAGCGGCAACGAACTAAGGTTAAAATGCTATGGGTATATTTTAACTTTGTAAAATAGCTGCTTTGATGTATACCCATTTCTCGAAGGAAATTAGTGCATGGAAGAAGAATATACAACTAAAATGTTTTTATTGGTTTGAAAATTTTAATAGATAATTTTATTTTCAAGTTTCTTTTAATTACCTGGTCACAAAAACCAAAAAATGTAATAAAAATAGATATTTTAGTGACTACAGTAGTAGCATGTATGTATGTATGTATGTATGTATGTATGTATGTATGTATGTATGTATGTATGTATGTATGTATGTATGTATGTATGTATATATATATATATATATATATATATATATATATATATATATATATATATGAAGTAAAATGCGAACAGTAAATGCAAACTTCGCTTCATCATAGTCTTTCCGTGTTAGAGGTTGCACAGTTTGAATTAATTGCTACAAAACACAATTCATCCTATTCCACCACCATCGAGATGATGGCCTAACCGTACCATCATATCGAGAAGAAAGTCAAAACTTACCCTCCCTGCTACAGTGATACGGCAGAGGTACATGTTTCGTTTTTACTAGACTCATCAGGGTACCGACATGCACCTGTTTATGCAAAGGACAGATCGGACTTCCCGCCGGATGGCATATATATGTTTATGGGATTTTCACGGATTCCTCCGTGTGAGATGCAATAACAATGGATATATCCATATTATGTCATTGTAGTGCTGAAATCATATTCAGCAAACGTACAACTATATGCAACTCCATGTATAAATGAAGTAAAATTCGAACAGTAAATTATTCAAATGTTTTTCAATAATAGTACCAAAAGGTTGAAAAAAGTCACCCAAAAGTAAATGCCTCATACATCACGAGTTCGAATTAAAATTCTTTTATAAAAAAAAAAGTAAATATTTTCTTCAATATACCAACATTTTATATTTTAAGAAAAATGCTAAAACAAGTATATTTTAATATTAAATATTAAAACCGGAAATGCTTTTCTGAATTTTTTTCAGTTCATACTTTTATTTTCATGAAAAAAATTCTTGAAAATAATATATTTTTATGTTATAAAATAAAGCTTCTATATTTGCAAAATAGGTTTGTTGGGAAAGGGTTAAACACTGAAACATCTGAAAAAACTGTTAGGAAATTTTTTTGTATATAAAATTCAATTGGAATGAGATATTTTGATTTTCTTTTTAGTATTTTATATAAGATACTTCCGTAAGAGTTCCGTAAAAATATTTCCATGGAAATTGTTGGTTCTGTGTCTCTTTTTGAGCTATTGCTTTTCTTCTTATCCGAATGAAACTACATTTCATTTTTGTTCTCTATTAAATGCCTTTTGTGCATTTGTTATTATTTTCTTTCTCTCATCATTTTTCATTCAAGGGAGATATTTTGATGAAATTTTCGGCATCGTAAAAATATTCCCTAAATTGATTTATTGAAACTGTGGAAAATTTGTTGTTTAGCAAAGTCTCTGGCTAACTTCACTTGCATATAATTTTTAATAGAAGTGAGATATTTTATAGCGATTTTCAGGATACCGTAGAGACTCCTCCCAAGGGGATTCGGTAATTATATTTCCACGGAGAGAGATTCACAGCTAAAAAAAGCAACTCAAAATTTTTAATCACAGAACTTTATGTGTTGTCCTGTGCACCATCTCCTTTTTCATGTAGATTTTCTGTTCCCAGATCTTAGAATTCTACTTATTAACAAAGCCACTTATAAACACTTATGGAATGCATCGTCACCTTGCATTAGTTCCAAACTCCAGTAAAAAACGTTTTTGCGCTATCCCAAGATAAGGGCAGCAGTTTTAGAATAAGCTGGATCTGGTATCAGGCGCGGATCCAAGGGAAAGGGGGCGATCGCCCCCCCCCCCCCTAAGAGCTTTGTATTCAGGAAAATAGACCAGATTTTGCCTTATATATACAATAGTTTATTCAAGAACTAGAGAGAGTAGTAAACCATTTTTAACTGTGTTCTTTAGTCCAGTGTCTTTGGCAAAATCTATTAGACACATATATTTTTCATTGCAATGGGTTAGAAATTTTATAATCAAAAATACCGGTCCATAATAATGGTCTTTTTAGGTTGGATAACAATAGATATTTGGATGTGTGAAGTGTTAAAAAGGATTTTAATCCTTGTCATAGGTGTCGGAAGGAGGTTTATTTTATCACTAAGTATTTATGGTATAGAATATTATTTCGGTAATAAACTTAAAATAAAAATATAATATTATTTTATTTCTTATGATTTCTTAATAATTTACATACATTAGAAAATATAGATAATTTTGACATATTTAACACAAATCACAACTGTATTTTTATTATTTTTAATTTTGGCATAGAAACCGTTTTAGGCACATTCACACTAAAACGTAGCCTTTTTCTCTCAAAAAGTTCTAAGTTATAATTTAAATACTTACAAAATACCCATTGTCAAAAATACAAGAAGTTAAACACATATAAAAAAATAAATTCGTCCATATAATATTGGAATTTTTATGAGGCTATCGATCATTTTATTATTAATTAAAAACATTTTTAGGACATTTGACGTTTCAGTTTATTGATTTCTTAAACCATCTGCAGAATTACAATTAAACACTAAGAAGGGATTCAAATGTAATTAATTTTTATATGTTACAGAAAATTTAAATAATAAATTGTGTTTACGCTGGTAAACATTACGTATCTAATTCGTAATCAAAGTCAGTGAAGTTATCTTCGCTCAAATTAACTATAATTGGTTCGTCTATTTCACCGATCATAAGATCGATTTTCCACATTTTCTTTTATTCTTTTATTATATGGACTTTTTCCCAATTTTCTGCAGTAACTTTATTCAAAAAAAATTTTTTAAAAATTCAGTTAAATTACTAATTTTGTAAGTTGTGTTATTTCTAGCAACTCTAACTTTTACTTGAGAGAGATATTTCCTTTTCTAATGGATATTTTCCGGAAGATCTATAAGAACGAATCTCCTATCTATTTTTTTCCAGCAAAAACTAAGTTCTCTGAGCAATTTCCAGAGCTCAGTTCTTTAAATTTCAGGGAAATCCCGATCTTCATTGATTTTAGTTAGAATTTTGTCGACGGTTGGGATCTGCCTCTCATAATAAAATGTATCTACAACTCCTTTTATTGCAGTTTCCATATCTTCTTCCATAGAGGTTTTTCGTCTGCCAATGATCGAATGTGGCTTGGAAGTACCAACAATTCTAGTCGTTTTTTTCTCCTTCATTATTCGGTACATAGTAGATTTTCTAATTCTTGCCATGTTGGAACCCATCTCAATAGAGCTTTTAACATTAATATCTAGATATTGATCTCTTAAGGCATCATAAGCATTCATCGTAATAAGTTTTTTGTTGAGGAAAAAATAGATGTGGAAGCCATATCATTTAGGTATCTCACTAATCTCAAATAATATATAAAAACAAGCACAAACAAGATAAATCACTAAGGACGTATTGTAAGGTGTACTTTGTTCACTGACAGAAATTAAATTAAACTATCAGAAATTTTATTGTTGCAGTAAATTTATAAAAGCTTATAATATTTAAATATAATTAAATATAATTAGATTTACGGCAGTCCTCAGTTACCTGCGGCACTGGAGCAGGTACGTTGGAGGTTTCGGTAACAGTTTTACTATTCTCTCTAGTTCTTGAATAGAGTATAGGAATGTGTATGCTTGCGATCGTCCCTCCCATTCCCAAGAGCTTCGAGTTCAGGAAAATAGAACCGATTTTGCCTTTTATATTAGGAAAATGTATGCTGCTGGCACCCCCCTCCCCCGTTGACCACTTGTTTTTCTTGCGATAGTCCCCCCCTCCCCCAAGAGCTTTGAGTTCAGGAAAATAGATCCGATTTTGCCTCTTATACTAGTAATGTGAATGTTGCTTGCATCCTCCAGCTCTGTTGGCCACTTGTTTTTTCTGGTGATCGCCCCCCCCTCTCCAAGAGCTTTAAATTCAGAAAAATATACCCTACCCTGACTTCTACACTAGAAATGGGAATATTGCTGGTGTCCCCCCCCCCCCACGCCGACAACTTGTTTTTGCTTGTCATACTGTACTTTTGTGATATCACTGCCCTCCCCCCCCCCAAGATAGAGGCTGGATCCGCCCCTGTCTTGTATTAAGGTACAAATCTTATGTGCTGCGGCAGAAGTCCAATTCTTGAGAGAAATATTTTCGTAACTATCCATATATCAATTAAAAAAACATTAAATACGGCTGACTCAACAAATAACAGATGAAGATAGGGCGCAATTCGAATTTCAAGTTTTTGGTGAGAGAAAAAGTTAACAGTTTCCAATAAAAATTGCAACATTGCATCACTCTGTATTAAAGCTTTTAATATTTGAACTAATTAAAACTTTCAGTGTACGTGAATGGAGTAGCACTTGGCCAGTCAATTAAATTTTTGATTTATTATTATAAAACAATTTGTTCGTGGTTACACATACTTAACAGAGTGTGTAGAATATTTTTAAATTAATTTAATTATTTTTTAATTTCAGTATTAACATATACATAAATGTTTGGTTTCAAATATTGAGGCTTGAATTTTATTTCAAAATTTCAGCAAGTTAATAATAGTTTAGTCCAGTAAAATGTTAACAGTTCTAAGTGTGTTAGTAGTGCTCGATGTAGCAAATACGCGAACTTTTTATAATGAACAAAATAGGTACTTGGTATCTAAAGTACAAGTATGTAAATTACACATATTTTCTTTAAAAACTATATTTTTTAATTTCTAGTCAGTTTAATTGATACTTTTACTACCAGGGAAAGCCAAATTTTAATAAATTAATCATTCTTGGTACTTTGCCGTTCCATATTTTAATAAGATTAAGCTTTTTTAGATTTTCAAAAAAAAAAGGTTCTTGAAAAGACTAAAATATTTTGTTAGGATTTTCAGTTTGTTCAAAGGGGTTCGAGATAGTTCTGTAAAAATATTTCCAGAATAAATCCATTGCCTGGAAGTTAAAAATTAAGAAAATATAGGGATATAGGAGGTATTTTTAAATACATGTAACTTTTGAGAGTAGCGAGATATTTTTTCATCCGGCTTTCAGTGTATTGTAGTGTAGATTCTTACAGAAGGGCAAAAATTGAAAAAAAAAATAAAAATTATTTTTAACCGACTTGTAAAAGAAGGAGGTTCTAATTTCGTCGACTATGTATACTTATTTCTTGTTATGTATGTACACCGATTACGTGGGAATGGCGGCTCTGATTTGAATGATATTTTTTACGTTATGTTCAGGAAGTTGCCGCGGTGGTCCCATATTTTCTTAGATGAAAAAAAATTAATTTTGTCCGATTTTCTCCAAAATTGGTACTGGTGAATTTTCGAGATCTTACATAACAAATCTGAAATTATTTAAAAAAAAATTAATATGGCCGATCCAATATGGCGGACACAAAAATTAAATTTTGTCCGATTTTCTCCAAAATTGGTGCGAGGGAGTTTTTGGGGTCGCACATAACAAATCCAAAATATTTTTAAAAAATTCAGTATGAAGGATCTAATATGGCAGACAAAAAATTAATTTTGTCCGATTTTTTTCAAAATTGACACGGGGAAAATCTTAGGATCGCACATTACGAATCTAAAAAAATGAAATATTGCGGATTCAAGATGGCGGATTAAAAATTCTATATCTTTGGATTTTGTCTCAAATCAGTATTGGGGGATTTTTGTTAGTGTTAATTACGAATTTAAAATATTTCTTGAAAAATAATCTAGAGAATTCAATATGGTGTCCTAAAAATTTTATATTTTTCGATTTTCTCCAAAACTGATATAGGAGGTTCTTGAGGATGTAAATTATGAATTTAAAAGTATTTTTTTTACATTTTTCGATTTTGTTCAAAGGTGGGACTGAATCGTTTTTTAGGATGTAAATAGCGAATATAAAATTCTTTTACGAAAATCTAAGATATCAAATGCAATATGAGTCTAGAAATTTTAAATTTCCGGATTTCATTCAAAATTGGTACTAAGGGGCTTTTAAGGGTTTAGATTTAGATTAGATTAAGATGGTACAGGTAGGCCATATATATATATATATATATATATATATATATATATATAATATATATATATATATATATTCTATACTTAAATCTCGTCGTTTTAGATATATTTCAATTTTTATGTCAAAAATGACGTTTGCGGACTAAAACTTAACTATAAATTTTTCCTATAAGAAAGTCTGTATTATTTAAATTGGGTTAGTTTTTTTGTAGACAAAGATCGACTTTAGTAGTCTTTTTATGATATTTTGAAAATTATTAGTACAGAGTGGTCAAAAATGAAGAATAAAAATTATACTTAAAAAATAGTCAAAAGTTAATTTTTTTAAATAGCATCTATTTTTATAATTTTATTACATTAAGCCTTAAAAATCGGGGTACCTTTGTATTTTCAAAATATTGGCTTTGAAGTTTTGTTATAAGTTGGCCATGACGGCGAGGAGTGGCGAAAATAAAACAATCGAACCCTACAAAATTGTCACTATCTCTTGCCATTTGACATTTATTAATAATAATCATGCCGGGGCGATTAAATTACACGCACAAAGATCAAAAGATCATTTAAACTTAGTTATTATTTATGGAGAATGTGATATAATATATATATATATATATATATATATATATATATATATATATATATTTGTTGTTGCGTAGTGTTTCACGGATGGGAACAAGTATTAATCCGGGAATCTTCTGTGGTTGGAGTTGATCTACAACCACCAAGCATAGAAGATGCCAAATGAAATTTTGACAAAACGTCTGCAAACTTCTACAGGAAACCAAACGAACGAACGGATGTATTCCCGGATTAATACTGAATCATATATATATATATATATATATATATATATATATATATATATATATATATGTAATCGAAGGTTTTCGGGCATCCCGTGTATGTGCCTCTCAGGACTGTAAGGCAGCTGACGTTTCGGTGAAATCTCATTCACCATTTTCAAAGCTCACTGTATGGCGTCTACGAGCGAACTGACGCCTGCGACTCCGATGCTGTCGGTACCGTGTGCACGTCGGACGCGTTTGTTTTCCGAATGGTTCCGGACCATCAGGTTGCGAGACCTGCTGCGGGTCATCGACCCTGTTGCCAGTGTTTGGGGTTGCGTTGCAGAGTTGTAATCTGTTTCGTTACTAAGTGATACTGGTTGATGTTTTGTAAGCAGATTTTTCCAAGTATTAGGCACACGTTGGCTATCATCTCTGCTATTTAAGTTGTTGGGCCTCTTTGCAATTTCAATGGCTTCCCTTATAACTCTTGTGGACAGGTTTTCACATCTCGATAGCATTTTTGTTCCCGAGAAATTTATCTTATGTCCTGTGTTTAACCAGTGTTGGGCCAGAGCAGAAGAAGTTGTTTTTGCTTGACAGCGTTCATATGTTCGTCTCTTCTGCGCGCTTATTTTACGGTTGGTTTGGCCTGCGTAAGATGAGCTGCATTCTCCGCATGGAATTGCAGACACTCCCTGGTTTTCTAGAAGGAGTCTTCCTTTAGGTGTTGGCAAGAGATCTTTTGCTTTACGGTCTGTGGTGAAAATGGTTTCAATGTTGTGTCTTCTGAGAATTCTTGCGATCTTGTCTGGGGTGTATCTTACATAAGGAACAAAAGTTTTGAAGCTATTCTCTTGGTTTTCGCGATTTTTTGGGGCCAAGTGTTCGTTTTTTAGAGCCTTGTCTATATGTTCTTTTTTATAACCGTTCTTTGTTAGGGCGTCTTGCAGTATGTTCATCTCTTTGTGATAATTTTCTGGATCTGTAAGGGACTGCGATCGAAACCCAAGTGATTTCACTACTGCAAATAATTGGGCGGGGTGGTGATGTGAATCGGCGTTGAGGTACCTATTGGTGTGAGTGGGCTTTCTGTAAACAGTATGCGAAAGCAAGCTATCCTCTTTTCTTTTTTTCTTTTCAGTATGATATCCAGAAAAGGTAGTTCTCTTTCCTGTTCTGTCTCCATGGTGAATTTAATTTTGGGATGTATACTGTTTATGTGTTCCAGGAAACTTTTGAGACATGGGGAAGAAAATCTCTTACATATCACACCCGTGAGAAATCCGACATAACATATATATATATATATATATATATATATATATATATATATATATATATATATATATATATATTTATATATATATATATATATATATATATATATATATATAATTACAAATAAAGTAATAAAATTGAAAAAGAGAGAAGATGCGTTTAACCTCCCTATTTCTTCGTATCTTTTCACCTGAAAAACTCTCCTCCTTAAGCGGGGCTCTTTTACCCGCAAGGCACCTGAGCCCAAATTGACATCTATAGACATGCACTAAGAATGCATATAAAAACAGGCTGCTCCCCAAAGTTCCTGAGTTGATCGGAACTAATGAATCGATTATTTTTTAAAGTTAATTAAAAATTTGTGATATAAATAGTCTACATTTTTAATTATTTTCAATAACAAAACGACTTTGTGCTGTGTAGTTATCCACGTATCCGTTAGTTTAAGATTTTTAAGGTTTTTCTACAGTGGCGGCGTGTGGGATGTTCAAGGGTGTGTTCTGCATTGAAAATACGCGAAATACGCAAAGCAAAAAAAGAATTATTAGACCTACCTGTATTCCTTCTAAGCTCTGGTACAAGGTACAAACATGCAACATGCAATCCTTTTGTCGCAGGTGGTAACCTGGTAGCACATTGAATATAAGGGGCAATAAATGTCAAAAAACGAAAAACAACAACAAAAATTTAAACGTTTAAAAAAATCTAAAGTTCACTTTTTATATATCAAATCAATACGTCTTTGTTTAGCTCTTGCAAACTTCTCAATTACTTTCTCATTAAAATTGGGGTCTTTTCTAATAAAGGCATTTTCTATTGACAGCATAGAAAGTGCGGATAATCTACTTTCACCCATGGTATTGCGTAGGAAAGTTTTAACTCTTTTTAAAGTAGAAAAACATCTTTCTGCCTCTGCCGTTGTCATAGGAATAGTTATAATTATTTGTAATAACTTGACAGTTTCTTTGAAAGACTCATCCAAATTGTTAGATGTAAGTAAATTTAAAAATGCTACTGCCCCTTTAAGATTCCTAAAATCTGGCCTTATGTAAATTATGGACAGTTCAGTCTTTAGGCGTTCTAGTTCAAATAAAGGGTACATAGTTAGCACAGAGTTTAATATCCCATCTGGAAATTTTTTTGAAAACTTCTCGAACAATTCAGATGTAAATAACGTCGCGACTGCTAAATGATCTACATAATCAAATCTAGTTTTGGCAGTATGAATTATTGTGTCGCAAACTTCTAATGCTGCCGCACGAAGGTTCTCTTTTGAAAGACAAATTCGTTTAACAGTGGGCTCCAAATCCTGTCTGAGAAGATTTCCTCTGTCTATTACCCCGTCAATATTATCTCTCAACTCTTGGATACACTTTTCAAAAGTATCGACGCAGTTTTTAATTTCTACCGAATCGGCTTTCCTTGTTTGTAGTTGGTTATATAAAATGTCAACATGCGGCATAACATGATGAAAAATATTTAGCCAAAACAGAAATGATTCATCATTAAGCGAACGTTCTATAGCAACTGCCTGACTTACGACTATTCTATTAGCAAACCTCCGTTGAATTTCTTGCATACATTCTATTAAAGAATTTCTGTGCTCATAAATAACGTTTATTGCTCTGCTTTTAAAATTCCACCGAGTCTGAACGGCGCGTGGTAATCTTCTCCCTACTACTTCGTTTAACACATCCATTCTTTGAGGAGAATTCGAAAAGAAATTTACAACGTCATCTACATTTGAAAAGAATACCCGCACTTTTGTATCTTGAGACACTGCCTGGGCCATTATTAAGTTGAGTTGATGAGCGTAACAGTGAACAAAATGTGCCTGGGGATATTTTTCCTTGATTACTGTGTGTACTCCTCTATGTCTGCCACTCATAACAGCAGCGCCATCGTAGGTTTGTGCAATCAGCTTGTTGAAATCTTTCGTTAAGAATGGATCTATAACGGATTTAATACAGGCTGCTAAAGATTGAGCGTC
Organism: Diaprepes abbreviatus; assembly: GCA_034092305.1. Lineage (NCBI taxonomy): Eukaryota > Metazoa > Arthropoda > Insecta > Coleoptera > Curculionidae > Diaprepes > Diaprepes abbreviatus. Next base: position 624,195 of record JASJET010000171.1, read on the forward strand.
ATGTTGCTCAGGATTTATAAAACCCCAAAATCTTTCAACTGGGCTTCCTTGATGTACATATCGTAAAACGACCACCATTTGAAATTTTGAGGCAACATCACTAGTTTCATCTGCCAGAACTGCTAAATAATTTGATTCATTTATTTCATCAGAGATTTTTTCTCTACATACCTCCAGCATGCATTGTAATAGTTCATTCTGCATGTCCTTTGATGTACCTTTAAATAACGTAGCAGATTCTAAATGTTTTTGGAAAACGTTGTCAAGATCTGCACTAAAATTCACCAATCCACGAAAGATTCCGGGATTATCAGACTCGTCACTTTCATCGTGGCCACGGAGGGCTAACTCAAACGTTCCACAAAATTTTATACAATCAATAATACGCGATAGCACATAACGATTTTTATCAACTTGTTCGTTGTGCCGTTTTACATTAATCCAGTAGGCATTATCCAATTGCTTTTGGATGTTTATGTTTCCTAATAATGCCAGGCTTACCGTATTGGAAATATGCTTCTGTGTTCCTTCGTGCCGTTTAATGTTTTGGCTTAAATGTCCCAAATCTCTAAAACCCGTAACTGTCCACGATTTGTCACCTCCAAACAAAATACAAGGGAAACAAAAAAGCGCGTGTTTTTTGTCACAACCGCACAACCACTTTGTATTGTTATAAACCGTGTCATTAAACTGGCGTTTGTATGTTTTGCTTCGACTTGAACCGCTAATTTCAATGTTTAATTGTGGTGTCGATCGACCAAGTTCTTTAATTTTAATTTTGTCCTCGTATGCCAAAGAGCTAAAACTATGACTCTGCAAAAACTCGATCGAATTCATTATAATTAAACTAAATAAAACAACAGGACAAAACAAATAGCCGGCCGCGCGCATATAAAATTACAAAACCACTGCTGGGTGCTGCCGTCCTGCAGCCGCAAATTTTCCATAAATCGCCGTATTAAGCCACGTGCAGCGTTAAACCAATCACTCGCTTTGTTTTCAGAAATCATTAGCTGTGAACCCAAATCCGCGGCGGGCTCGTAAGCGGCGGCCCTACGCTCGAGTGTTCAGGCCGGAAAACTTGCGGTGTTTTGTTTGCCATTTTGCCAATGCTATTAGAGAAATAATTTAATATTTTTATTGTTTAGTTTAGGGATACACTACATTAAAAAATATATAATTTGTCGAAATTATGTGTGTTCTGCAGCTCCGCAGCACTTATGAACGCGCCGCCACTGTTTTTCTATCTAACTCGAAGTCTAATACAAACTTTTAATTAAATTTGTTCCCAGTTCGACATCAGCTCTTCTAAAATAAATGGTTTAGCAAAGTTTGTTGTTTTCTTTGGAAGTATTAATTATTCTTCGTATGACTTCCAATACGGAGAATCTAAGAGCCGGTAATTTCACTACAAATTAAAGTACGGATTATTTTGTTGAATCATTGTTTGCTTTAATTTTAATTAGTAGGACATTAAACTTCTTAATTTTTAAACGAAAAACAATTTGGATTTCGTACTGATTATGTTTACGACGATGCTGTACGAGATGTTAGATCGCGATAATATTTTTAGGCTATTAGATTTCAACAAAGCAGATGCTTGTTTATATTTTCTTGATTGATTTTTTTGCAATAAAACAATTATTGAGAATTGGTTCGTTTTATAATTGTAAGTCATCATCATCAAACAGCTGTTAGTTAGAATTATTTTAAGATAATTTGTCCATTGTGTCGGTGTTCTTCCTAGGATACATTTGTCTGCTCCCAGTCTGTGGCTATTAGGGGCGGATCCAGCCTCTCTCTTTGGGGGGAGGGGGTGATATCACAAAAGTGCAGTATGGCAAGCGAAAGCAAGTTGTCGAGGGGGGGGGGGAGAGAGACACCAGCAATATTCCCATTTCTAGTGTAAAAAGCAGGGTCGGGTTTATTTTTCAGGAATTTGAAGCTGTTGGAGAGGGGGGGGGGCGATCACAAGAAAAAACAAGTTGTCGACAGGGAGGGAGGATGCGAGCAGCATACACATTCCTAGTATAAGAGGCAGAATCGGGTCTATTTTCCTGAATTCAAAGCTCTTGGGGGATGCAAGAAAAACAAGTTGTCAACGGGACTGCCAGCAGCATACACATTTCTAATATAAAATGCAGAATCGGTTGTATTTTCCTGAACTCAAAGCTTTTGGGAAGGGGAGAGGCGATCGCAAGCATACACATTCCTACACTCTATTCAAGAACTAGAGAGAGTAATAAAGCTGTTATCGAAACCTCCAACGTACCTGCTCCAGTGCCGCAGGTATCTCAGAACTGCCGCAAATCTAATTATTTTTAATTATATTTAAACATTATAAATTTTTATAAATTTACTGCTACAATAAAATTTCTAGTTCAATTTAATTTCTGTCAGTAAGCAAAGTACACCTTACAGTGTGTCCATAGTAATTTATCTTGTCTATGCTTGTTTTTACATATTGTTTAAGATTAGTGAGATACCCAAAGATATGGCTTCCAAAATCGTTAAAACCAGGGCATTTTTTTCTCAACGAAAAACTTATTACGACGAATGTTTATGATGCCTTAAGATATCAATATCTAGATAATAATGTTAAAAACTCTGTTGAGTTGTGTTCCAACATGACAGGAGTTGGAAAATCTACAATGTGCCGAATACTGAAGGAAAAAAACGACTGGAATTGTTAGTACTCCCAAGCTACATTCGATCAAGGGCAGACGAAAAACCTCGTTGGAAGAAGAGATGTAAACTGCAATAAAAGAACTTATACACACATTATATTATGAGGAGTAGATCCCAACCGTCGACAAAATTCTAAGTAAAATAAGTGAAGATCGAGATTTACCTGAAATTAAAAAAACTGAGCTCGGGGAATTGCTAAGAGAACTTAATTTTTGCTGGAAAAAAGCTGATAGGAAATCTGTTCTTATAGATCGTCTGGAATATGTCCGTTGGAGAAGGAAATATCTCTCTCAAGTAAAAGGTAGAGTTGCTAGAAATATTACAACTTACAAAATTAGTAATTTAACTGAACTTTTGAAATATTTTGCTGAATAAAGTTAGTGCAGAAAATTGGGAACAATCCATATAATAAAAGCATAAAAGAAAATGTGAAAACTCGATCTCATGATCGGTGAGATAGAAGATCCAATTATAATTAATTTGAGCGAAGATAGGTTCACTGACTTTGACTACGAATTAGATACGTAATGTTTACCAGCGTAAACACAATTTATTATTTAAATTTTCTGTAACTTATAAAAATAAATTACATTTCAATACCTTTTTAGTGTTTAATTTTAGTTCTGCAGATGGTTTCAGAAATAAATAAACTGAACCGTCAAATATCATAAAAATGTTTTTAATTAATAATAAAATGACCTATAGCCCCAAAAAAATTTTAATATTATATGGACGAATTTATTTTTTTTATATGTTGAACTTCTTGTATTTTTGGCAATGAATATTTTGTAAGTATTCAATTTATAACTTAGAATTTTTTGAGTGAAAAAGGCTACATTTTAGTCGGAATGTGCATAAAACGATTTTTATGCCACAATTAAAAATAATAAAAATACAGTTGTGATTTGTGTGAAATATGTCAAATTTTTCTATATTTTCTAATGTATGTGAATTGTTAAGAAATCATAAGAAATTAAATAAAATTATAAAAACTTTTTATTTCAGGTTTATTACCGAAATAATATTCTATACTTAGTGATAAAATAAACCTCCTTCCGACGCCTATGACAAGGATTAAAATCCTTTTTAACACTTCACACATCCAAATCTATTGTTATCCAACCAAATAATCCATTATTATAGACCGGTATTTTTGATTCTAAAATTTCTAACCCATTTCTATGAATAATATATGTGTCTAACAGATTTTGCCAAAGAAATCGGACTAAAGAACAAAGGTAGTTTGCGAAGAAAAAAAAAGGGTAAAAAATGATTTATTACTCTCTCTAGTTCTTGAATAAATTATAGCATAAGTGGAAAAATTGGGTCTATTTTCCTGAACTCAAAGCTCTTGGGGGGGGGGCGATCGCCCCCCCCCCACCTTTGGATCCGCGCCTGGTGGCTATAGCCTATTTTCATTTCATTTTCATTGTTCGGACATCCTCTACATACATTCTTTTCCTTATTTTTTTTGTTTCAGATTGGATTTCTTAGCATGGACCTCGCCATTTTGTTTTAGTTTCTTAAAAGATATTTTTACCAGTATATTTTGGCACAAAAATTTAGGTCTGGGAGAACATACTGGTTGATAGCTTTTCTTTTCAATTTAATTGGAATGTTCGCCCTGAATTGTCCATAAATTTTGGATAAGCAACCCATTCCAAGGCTATTTCTCTATCAATTAACATATTTATCATTCATTTCATTGCATATTAGGTTGGTCGTTATTTTTCTATTCTTATAATTTATTTTCAGACCTGTTTTCTGTGTTGCTTGTAGTAGATTCTCCTGTTTTAAGCTCATATTAAAACCATGTCACCGGTGAATCTAAGGTTGCTCATCTTTTCTAAGTCAAATATAGCTTCTTTATTTTCCCAGTCTAAATGCATGTTGTAGAACTGTAGTGAACAATTTTGGAGATATATTATCTCCTTATCCGAGTGCTCTTTTTATTTTTATTTTTTTAATGCTTGTATGTGGTTAAACTGCATTCTTTTAGTGCATGTAAGATTAAGATCAGTTCAAATGTATCGAAAGCTTTTAAAAAATCGATGAAGATTAAAATTGAAGATCAGTGTAATTCTATAATTTTTTCAATGCGGATATTGATGCATTGCAAATGGTCATCAGCTCTACAACCCAAGAAAAACTCTGCTTGCCCTCTTGGTTGGTAAAAATTACTTAGTTTTCCTCTAATGTGTTAGTAATTACACAAATGTAGAAGATGAGTTAAGAAATTCAAAAAAAAACAACATTGTTGGTTTGTGTTGTTCTTGTGTTATTAAGTGAGTCATCGAGATGTCGCCACTGTGTCGTATTTACTATTTTTCAATCGTGAAATTGTTTATAGGACACACATGCAAAATGATGGTTTGCACCGAATGCAATGGCTGACTGAAAATAGCAACAACTATGAATGGTCCGCAGACTGTGAGTCCGCTTTTAAGGAACTAAAGAAAGCACTTTGTAGTCCTCCAATATTGTCATATCCTGAGCCTGACCAGATGTTTGTTGTGGATACTGCCGCTAGTAACTCTTCTACAGGTGGAATTTTGTCCCAGATACAAAATGGCCAGGAGAAAGTGATTGCTTATTTTAGCAAAGTAGCCTGCAAAGCTGAGCGAAATTATTGTGTAACAAGAAAAGAACTACTCGTGGTTATAAAGACATTGGAACACTTTCATAAATACCTATATGGCCAAAAATTTCTCCTGCGATCAGATCATGCATCACTAAGATGGTTTTTACAATTTAAAAATCCTTTAGACCAAATTGCACGATGGTTACAACGCTTGCAAGAGTACGATTTTAAAATATATATATATATATATATATATATATATATATATATATATATATATATATATATGGGCGGATAAGGCCTCTCTCTTTTTTTTTTTTTTTTGGGGGGGGGGGACGGTGATATCATGAAAGTACAATATGGCAAGCGAAAGCAACTTGTCGGCGGGGGGGGGGGGGTAGAGACACCGCATACATTCCCATTTCTATTGTAAAAGGCAGGGTCGGGTCTATTTTTCTGAATTTGAAGCTATTGGAGAGGGGGGGATACCAGCAGCACACACATTCCTAGTATAAGAGGTAGAATCGGAGCCCTGAACTCAAAGACTTGGGGGCGGCTATAGCAAGAAAAACAAGTTGTTAACGGCGGGAATGCCAGCAGCATACACATTCCTAATATAAAAGACAGAATCGGTTCTATTTTCCTAAACTCAAAGCTCTTTGGGGGCGATCACAAACATGCACATTCCTATACTCTAGTCAAGAACTAGACAGGGTAATAAAACTGTTACCGAAACCCCCAACGTACCTGCTCCAGTGCCGTAGGTAACTGAGGAGTGCCGTAAATCTAATTATATTTAAATATTATAAGCTTTTATAAATTTACTGCAACAATAAAATTTCTGATAGTTCAATTTAATTTCTGTCAGTGAGCAAAGTACACCTTACAGTGTGTCCTTAGTGATTTATCTTGTTTGCGCTTGTTTTTATATATTACTTGAGATTAGTGAGATACCCAAAAGATATATGGCTTCCACCATTTATTCCAAAATCGTTAAACCAAGGCATTTTCCCTCAACGAAAAACTTATTACGATGAATGTTTATGATGCTTTAAGATATCAATATCTAGATAATGTTAAAAGCTCTGTTGAGGTGTGTTCCAACATGACAGGAGTTGGAAAATCTACTATGTACCTAATACTGCAAAAGAAAAAAACGACTGGAAGTGTTAGTAGTTCCAAGCCACATTCGATCACAGACAGACGAAAAACCTCGTTGGAAGAAGAGATAAAAACTGTAATAAAAAGGGTTGTGCATACATTTTATTATGAGAAGCAGCTTATCCGACGCCTATGATAAGGATTAAAATCCTTTTTAACACTTCACACTTCCAAATATCTATTGTTATCTAAACCAAATCGTGCATTATTATAGACTGGTATTTTTGATTATAAAATTTCTAACGCATTCCTATGAAAAATATATGTGTCTAACAGATTTTGCCAAAGACACTGGACTAAAGAACACAGGTAGTTTGCGAAGAAAAAAAGGGTAAAAAATGATTTATTACTCTCTCTAGTTCTTGAATCAACTATAGTTATAAGAGACAAAATCGCGTCTATTTTTCTGAACTCAAAGCGCCCCCCTTGGATCCGCGCCTGTATATATATATATATATATATATATATATATATATATATATATATATATATATATATGAAGTAAAATGCGAACAGTAAATGCAAACTTCGTTCCATCATATCCTTTCCGTGTTAGATGTGGATGTATCTACTGCGATTGTAACTCATACGGAGGAGTCCGTGAAAGCCGTATAAACATTTATATATATAAAATATATATATATATATATATATATATATATATATATATATATATATATATATATATATATATATATATATATATATATATATATATGGATGTACTCTCGAATGAACACAGATTTATTATTTCACTTGAGTTTTCAACGTACAATAAGTTCTAAAATGCCCTCGTAGTTTTCAAAAGATATAGAAAAATCTAAATTTCACCTCTCATAAATAAACATAAAGGTTAAAGCCTTTCGTGTTTTAAAATAGTTATAGTTCTGTTTAGGAAAAGAAGTTGTGAGTTGAAATATTCCATTGCTCGAACGAAACACGAAAACAGAAAGAAAGAATTACCGACACGCTAACAATAATAAATTGGTAATGGTTTAATTGTTTACCATGAAAACTTTTACATAGTTATTAATCTTGCATATTTTATATATGTAAATCTACAAAATATTTACTGAAGTCCCGCTTAATTGGCGATTATCTCCTTCACAAATATAATAATTATAACTTATCCTCGGTAATATAAGTATATTATTGTCTCAAGCAAATTTATTTTCTGTAAGTTAACCGAAAAAGAAAATAAAGAATCCATAGCAGATGTTGACTCTTAATATTTTGTGAAATAATTCGAGAAGAACAACACTTGTTCTTATCGTGCAAACCATGGCAACAACAATTAATATTTAAGTATAATCTGCTAAAGTAAATTTGCCAGTCTATTTAATACAACTGTTGAAGTCGAAATGAGAGCAATTATAAAACTTTGAACATTCATAAAGGGTAAATGGATTTAAATTAACCGTGCATTTTTGCTGACAAATGGGGCGATTTTTCAATTTCAGAAATATTACACAATATTGTTTTTAGGGCTAAATAATACGTTATTAAGCTAGAACCAAAAACTAAACTGGTAATATCAGAAAATAGTACAATTTTGGTTATTTGACAGTTCAGGAAAATAGGCCCGATTTTTCCTCTAATACTATAGTTTATTCAAGAACTAGAGAGAGTAATAAATCATTTGGTACCCTTTTTTTCTTCGCAAACTACCTGTGTTTTTTAGTCTGGTGTCTTTGGCAAAATCTGTTAGACACATATATTTTTCATAGGAATGGTTTAGAAATTTTATAATTAAAAATACCGGTCTATAATAATGGACTATTTGGGTTGGATAACAATAGATATTTGGATGTGTGAAGTGTTAAAAAGGATTTTAATTCTTGTCATAGGCGTCGGAAAGAGGTTTATTATCACTAAATATTTATAGCATAGAATATTATTTCGGTAATAAAATTAAAATAAAAAGTTTTTATAATATTATTTTATTTCTTATGATTTCTTAATAATTCACATACATTAGAAAATATAGATAATTTTGACATATTTAACACAAATCACAACTGTATTTTCATTATTTTTAATTTTGGCGTACAAACTGTTTTAGACACATTCAGACTAAAACGTAGCCTTTTTCTCTCAAAAAATTCCAAATTATAATTTAAATCGTTACAAAATACCCATTGTCAAAAATACAAGAAGTTAAACATATATAAAAAAATTAATTCGTCCATATAATATTAAAAACTTTTGGGCCTATCGGTCATTTTATTATTAATTAATAACATTTTTAGGATATTTGACGTTTCAGTTTATTTATTTCTTAAACCATCTGCAGAAATAAAATTAAATACTAAAAAGGGATTCAAATGTAATTAATTTTTATATGTTACGGAAAATTTAAATAATAAATTGTGTTTACGCTGGTAAATATTTCGTATCTAATTCGTAATCAAAGTCAGTGAAGCTATCTTCGCTCAAATTAATTATAATTAGTTCCTCTATCTCACCGATGATGAGATCGAGTTCCCACATTTTCTTTTATTCTTTTATTATATGGATTTTTCACAATTTTCTGCACTAACTTTATTCAAAAAAATCTTTCAAAAGTTCAGTTAAATTACTAATTTTGTAAGTTGTGTTATTTCTAGCAACTCTTCCTTTTACTTGAGAGAGATATTTCCAACGGACATTTTTCGGAAGATCTATAAGAACAGATTTCCTATCTGGTTTTTCCCTGTAAAAATTAAGTTCTCTGAGCAATTTCCAGAGCTCAGTTCTTTTAATTTCTGGTAAATCCCGATCTTCATTGATTTTAGTTAGAATTTTGTCGACGGTTGGGATCTACTTCTCATAATAAAATGTATGTACAACCAACTCCTTTTATTGCAGTTTACATCTCTTCAACGAGATTTTTCGTCTTCCTGTGATCGAATGTAGCTTGGAAGTACTAACAATTCCAGTCGTTTTTTCCTCCTTCAATATTCGGTATATAGTAGATTTTCCAACTCCTGTTATGTTGGAACAAATCTCAACAGAGCTTTTAACATTATTATCTAGATATTGATATCTTAAGGCATCATAAACATTCAACTTAATAAGTTTTTCGTTGAGGAAAAAATGCTCTGGTTTAACGACTTTGGAATAAATATAGATGTAGAAGCCATATCTTTTGGGTATCTCACTAATCTCAAATAATACATAAAAACAAGCACAAACAAGATAAATCATTAAGGGCACACTGTAAGTTGCTCATTGACATAGAAATTTTATTGTTGCAGTAAATTTATGAAAACTTATAATATTTAAATGTAATTAGATTTACGGCATCCTTAGTTACCTGCGGCACTGAAGCAGGTATGTTGAAGGTTTCGGTAACAATTTTATTACTCTCGCTAGTTCTTGAATAGAGTATAGGAATGTGTATGCTTGCGATTGCCGCTCCCATTCCCAAGAGCTTTGAGTTCAAGAAAATAGAACCGATGCTGCATTTTATATTAGGAATGTGTATGCTGTTGACACCCCCCCCCCCCACCCCGTTGACATTTTGTTCTTCTTGTGATAGTTCCCAAGAGCTCTGAATTCAGGAAAATAGACCCGATTCTGTCTCTTATACTAGGAATGTGTATGCTGCTCACATCCCCCCCCCCTATCGGCAACTTGTTTTTTTCTTTTAACCGTCCCCCCCCCCTCTTCCCCAAGAAAAATAGACCCGACCCTGCCTTTTACACTAGAAAGGGGAATGATGTTTGTGTCCCCCCCGTCGACAACTTGCTTTCGCTTGCCATAGTTTACTTCTGTGATATCACCGCCCTCCCCCCCCCCCCCCCAAAGAGAGAGGCTGGATCCGCCCCTGTATCCAATCTAATATTTAATCAAAAAAATGTATTCTTAATAGTTTTTAACCGACTTCAAAAAAAGTGAGTTATCAATTCGATATGTATATATTTTTTATGTTTTTTTTTTAATACTAATTCATGCTTATCTAATTTTTCATGAGATATTTTGATAAAACTTTCAGAATGTTTTAATAGATTCTCAGTGGTAATCCAATAACACTATTGCAAAGAGGCTAAAAATTGAGAAAGTCGGAAATTCTTAACAAACTTCTTTCGCAACTAATCACTACATAATATAAAACAAAGTCGCTTTCTCTGTCCCTATGTCCCTTTGTATGCTTAAATCTTTAAAACTACGCACCGGATTTTGATGCGGTTTTTTTCAATAGATAGAGTGATTCAAGAGGAAGGTTTATATGTATAATAACATCCATTAAATAGTGGAGAAATACTGTAATTTTTGAGGTTTCTAATGTGATGTCGTTAATTATCATATTTTTTTCCGCTTACATTGCAAACGCAGGCTGAACCCTACGAGATTTATCAAAATAATGTACTAATTATTTGTACACATTGAAAAGGTCTACAGAAAACTCCGCGATGGTATATGTCTATCTCTCATGGATATCCAACAATAACATTTTTTTGTCATTTACTTTTTACGACAAATAATGGCAAATTTTGAAGCGATTTTTAACCAATACAGCATTAATCCTTATCCAATTAAATAGCTTAAATACATTGTTGATTTAATATAGATCTATATGGTCCTTTACAGCACAAGATTTAAATGAATATTTTCGAAGATATTACAGATTTAAAATTGCGGGAAGTAGCGCTTGCGGCGGTACTGGCCGACCGGGGCGGCGGCAGCGTGCCTATAAATAGCGCGTCGGAGGCCGATGTAATAAGTGTTGTAAAAATAAAATAAATAGTCACAGTTTTTCTGTAGTGTATTTAGTATCAGCATTGCACCCGTGCGAAGCCGGGGCGGGTCGCTAGTTTATAATAACAGAAAGATATTGTACGTTTCAGTATACAAAGTGATTCTCCGAAAACTTTATCGATCGATTGTGGTTAAAGTATAATTAGGAAGAATCTGAAAATTTGAGAGTGCACAGTAAAAAAATTTTATGTAAAATTACCATAACTTTCATTGGTAATATATTGCCTTGTGTATCTAGGTAAAAAATTACTTGCATTTCAATATAAAAAAATATTCATGAATTACTAGGTAATTTTCGTATTTATATCATGTAATTTTTGTTGTTTTCCGTGTCGATTTACTTGTTACATGCAGTGTAACTCACACATCATGTAAAAATTCGTATTCCACTATGTCAGATTACGTAAAAATACGTATTTCACCATGTGAGTTTTTGATATATTTATTTTAAGACCCACATTGGCGCACACTAGCTGAAGTTCATGTAACATTGTACAGGGTGAGTCAACGATTGGATGAAGTAAGTTTGTGCCTTTTCGGTGAAATTTACAAAGAAACTATATTTATTGTTTGATACAGTTTATTTTTACGCAGATTTTAAAAATATTTAGGACTCTACAGGGTGAGCCAAAAAACTAGGACAGCATAAAGTTGTATTTTTTTAAATAGAACACCCTATATACGAATCGTATTTTCGATTTAGCTTATAATTTTAAATCTTTTTTATTAAGGGTTTACTATAACAAAACTTTATAGTTTCTGAGATAATTAAGTTTAAAGAAAAAAAGTCACATTTTCAAGCATCAATTCAATCCTAAATAACGTTTTCAATTTTGTGACAAATATATTCAAATTTGGAATTTAGCAAGACCAAGGATAAGTTAACATAATTTTTACCTAATATTTGCAATAAAAGCTACAGGGTGTTGAACACATTGGCTCAAATTTGAACAAGTTTAAATGAATAAATATCATTTTTTTTTTAAATGGTACACCCTGTATATTTTCATGTTATTTAATAGAGTAATAAAAACCCTAAAAGTTTTGTTCAATATATCCTATACCTATTTATAATAGTTTTTGAGATATTTCAGTTTTTCTTATTTTCCATACTTTTTTACAGAAATAGTCTTCATTATCATAGTAGCCATGTAAAATAATAAAAAGAAACTACAGAAACAAACAAAATGTGGTTAAATATGATGAAATATATTATTCGTTATATTACAACGGCAATAGTTTAATTAAACATGAAAAAATTAACACAACAATAACGGCAAGGCAAATACATATTTACTTTTATACTAAATTGAAACAAAAAAATTATCTATTAAATACTGAGATTAATTATTTCTTTTTAATAAGTGTTCGAATAAACGACCCTCTTGTGCAATGCACAAATTTAGTCTTTTTTGCAGATTTTCTCGGACCTTGGACAAAATTAGTGGCGTTATTGTTCTACAGGTATCCCTAATCCTGTTTCGCATATCTTCCACTGTTGTTGGTGGATTAGCGGTGGATTGTGATGTTTCACATAATGCTGTTAACTGACGGCTACCAATATAAGGATTTTCCTGAACATTTAACAATACTTGTAGTTCTTTTTCTTCATTAGTTACTGGTTTGTTGATCACTTTACGTTTTGGATAATCAACAGTATTTTAATTTTTCGTATCTAATATTATAAGGTAGATCTTTAATATACAATACACACAAGAGGGACCCAGTACTGATCCCTGGGATACACCAAGCCCTACTGGTCTTACCCTAGAAAGTGTACCACAACATTTCACCACCATTCTCCTGTAGTTCAAATAGAATCTCCGCATTTATTGTACGACAAAAGTTTACACGACTTTCAAAATCCTGTCCATGCAATTCTTGATGTAATTCCATATGATATGGATGATACCTATATTTCTTGGTAGTACGATTAGCGGTGGATTGTGATGTTTCACATAATGCTGCTAACTGACGGCTACCAATATAAGGATTTTCCTGAACATTTAACAATACTTGTAGTTCTTTTTCTTCATTAGTTACTGGTTTGTTGACCACTTTACGTTTTGGACAATCAACAGTACCAGAAGAATCAAATCTTTGCATTAAGTTTTGAAAATTATGGGTATTAGGCTGGCATCGATCAGGATACTTCATTTTGTAAATTCTTTGAGCAAGAAGGCAATTTTTTTGAGCCTCTCCTATTGTATAAATCATATCTATTAACTCATTCTTTGGAAAATTCATTTTACAATATAAGATGAATGCAAAAAAAACCAAACTACACTACATAAAAACCAAAAGAAGCGATTGCGGTTATAAATTTGACACACAGAAAAATGTTCTTTTACATTGTTTTTGCCATGGCTACTATGATAATGAAGACTATTTCTGTAAAAAAGTATGGAAAATAAGAAAAACTGAAATATCTCAAAAAATATTATAAATAGGTATAGGATATATTGAACAAAACTTTTAGAGTTTTTATTACTCTATTAAATAACATGAAAATATACAGGGTGTACCATTTAAAAAAAAGATATTTATTCATTTAAACTTGTTCAAATTTGAGCCGATGTGTTCAACACCCTGTAGCTTTTATTGCAAATATTAGGTAAAAATTATGTTAACTTGTCCTTGGCCTTGCTAAATTCCAAATTTGAATATATTTGTCACAAAATTGAAAACGTTATTTAGGATTGAATTGATGCTTGAAAATGTGACTTTTTTTCTTTAAACTTAATTATCTCAGAAACTATAAAGTTTTGTTATAGTAAACCCTTAATAAAAAAGATTTAAAATTATAAGCTAAATCGAAAATACGATTCATATATAGGGTGTTCTATTTAAAAAATACAACTTTATGCTGTCCTAGTTTTTTGGCTCACCCTGTAGAGTCCTAAATATTTTTAAAATCTGCGTAAAAATAAACTGTATCAAACAATAAATATAGTTTCTTTGTTAATTTCACCGAAAAGGCACAAACTTACTTCATCCAATCGTTGACTCACACTGTACATATCTCCTTGAGATTATCGGAAAACAAAACAATGTCGTCCACGAACTTCAAATTTGTTAATCTTTGGCCGTCTACATTCAGGTCTCTTTTTTCCCAGTTAAGGTTTTTACAGGCGTATTTTAGTACTGCAGGAAACAGTGTAGGCGATAAGGTATCACCCTGTCGGACTCCTCTGCCAATTGGGATATGATCCGTGTTTCTGTGTAGTTTCACCGATATAGTTGCATTCCTGTATATATTGTAAATTAACTTTGTATATCGATAGTCAATGCGGTATGCTTGTAATGCTTCCATAATTTTGTCAAGTTCTATCGTATCAAAGGCCTTATGGAAATCCACAAAAGCCAGAACGAGTGGTCGATTGTATTCGATAGTATTTTCAATTACAGTTTTGATGCTCTGTAGGTAATCGTTTGTTCTAATCCCAGTACGAAACCCCGCTTGCTCTATTTGTTGATAGAAATCAAGTTTTTCCTCAAGTCGATTCGTTATTATTCTTGTTAGGAGTTTATATAGGTGACTAAGAAGGCTTATTGTTCTGTAGTTTTCCAAATCATGGGGACCTCCTTTTTTGTAAATCAAATTAAAGACTGTATTTGTCTAAGTAAAAACAAACTTAGAATTCTTACAGGAGTCCCAAAAGAGTGCAGCTACCTCTGAAGGATACCTTATGAAATTTGGAGTAGCGGAGAAAAGAATGAAATTTGTAGCCACATTCTTTCAGAATTCATCGCTTTGCGAAATTTTGGGAGCGTATCGAATTGGAGAATCTGTTTTATTGGCGAGGCGTTTTCAACAAATTTACAGCTGAATCCCCATATTTACATACAAACAAAGGTAGAGTGGTCTATATTATATTCTCAAAATTCTTTAATTACTTTTTTAAGGAAAACTTCTAAAAATCACTCAGTTCGACGTTTCTCTTTTTTTATGTAAATTTTATATAAACTAGCAAGTTTGACTTTAATTCTTTAGACGTTCCTCGTATAATAGCTCAATTAAAGCATCAAGTTCTAATATGGTGTACTTACCGCATATACCGTAAATTACAGATATACGATACAACTGCGTGAGCATGCAGCTTCTGTACGAGCTAGTATTGCCTGCTCGACATTCCTGCATAAATTCAATACTGCAACAAAGTATCGAAAGCATCTTGGCGACACTTTGCTGGCTCTCGATACGATCACCGGACAAATTTACTTTAAACTTTTATGGCCAGATTTAAAACATAGATTTTCGTAAGGAAACACGAAATTGTTATCGTACTCGTTCGAATTTTCCGTCGTAAACTGATGGTGTGTCAGGAAACTTAAATTGTTATATTGCTGATATTGTTCGGAAAAGAATAAAAAGTAAGATAAGAATGTGTAACTCCTTTTATTCATTTTGTTTCTTGATTTGACCACTGCTGTGCGCCAAAATATAAAACTGCCATTTTTTATAGTTTATGTTTCTAAAACGCGTACGGAGAGAGAGCCAGAATGAAATTCACAAAAAATAAACTGCCTGCCATTTTTTTAATGGTCTTTAGATGAAAGGGCAAATTTTTGATATTTGCTGATTGGATGCGACCCTTCATTAAATGTTTAAAAATTTATTGCTAAATTTAAAACATAAACGAAATTACGTATGTAAATATTCGCTGTTTGCGTCGATTTTACGCAGTAAAAGACGGAAATGCCAGAAAGTCTAAATTGTTATGGGATACTTACGGGTTTAGATAGCTGTTTGAATAAAAGCTTTGTTTCGTATGCATATCAGAGGCAATGGGAATTGGGAAATATCTTCCCTCAATTCTAAAGCTACGGGCACTTGAGGAATCTTTAAAATCTTTAAAATATACAAATACAGGGTGCTCTGAAAATGATAATATTATTTTTCAATAATTCACTATTTGAGTCAAAAATGAATATGTTTAAACTTAAATTATTTATTCATGTTATTAACAAATTTCAAATTGACTAAAATGTGGTTGTCGAACTTGCATTGTCTTTATGCAATGATACCTTCGTCGTATGGAACATCTAAACAACATTCGACCTACAATTAATTTTACCTCGATGTCCTGGTAAATCGTTTAAACGAAACTATTAAAACTTCAGTATACAGTAAGGCAACACATACTGGACAATATCTTAACCAGAGGCGGATCCAGCTCCTCTCTTTGGGGGGGGGGGCGGTGATATCACAAAAGTTCAGTATGTCAAGAAAGGCAAGTTGTCAACGGGGGGGGGGGGGGGGGATGCAAGCAGCATACTCATTCCTAATATAAAAGGCAGAACGGGTTCTATTTTCCTGAACTCAAAGCTCTTGGGAAGGGGGGGGGGGCGATCGCAAGTTCACACATTCCTATACTCTATTCAAGAACTAGAGAGAGTAATAAAACTGTTACCGAAACCTCCGACGTACCTGCTCCAGTGCCGCTGGTAAGAGAACTGCCGTAAATCTAATTATATTTCATTATATTACTGCAACATAAAAATTCTGATAGTTTAATTTAATTTCTGTCAGTGAGCAAAGTGTTCTTAGTGATTTATCTTGTTTGCGTTTGTTTTTATATATTATATATCTAGATAATAATGTTAAAAGCTCTTTTGAGATGTGTTCCAATATGACAGGAGTTGGAAAATCTACTATGTACCGAATACTGAAGGAGAAAAAACGACTGGAATTGTTAGTACTCCCAAGCCACATTCGATCACAAGCAGATCAAAAACCTCGTTGGAAGAAGAAATGAAAATTGCAATTAAAGGAGTTGTATATACATTTTATTATGAGAAGCAGATCCCAACCGTCTACAAAATTCTAACTAAAATCAATGAAAATCGCGATTTACCTGAAATTAAAAGAACTGATCTCTGGAAATTGCTCAGAGAACTTAATTTTTGCTGGGAAAAACCAGATAGAAAATCTGTTCCTATAGATAGTCCGGAAACTGTCCGTTGGAGAAGTAAATATCTTTCTCAATTAAAAGGTAGAGTTGCTAGAAATAATACAATTAACAAAATTAGTAATTTAACTAAACTTTTGAAAGATTTTTTTGAATAAAGTTACTGCGGAAAATTGGAAAAAATCCATATAATAAAAGAATAAAACGAAATGTGAGAACTCGATCTCATGATCGGTGAGATAGAGGAACCAATTATAATTAATTTGAGCGAAGATAGTTTCACTGACTTTGATTAGGAATTATATACGTAGTGTTAATTAGTGTAAACTCAAATTATTATTTAAATTTTTGTTTTTGTTGTATTTTATTATTTAATGTTGTTTACATTTTTTTTATATATTTTTATTTTAGTATGTCCAACTCTTTAATTTTATATATATTTAATTTCAATTAGCCGTAAGTTTATTATTATTCTATTATTGTATTTGTGTCTTTTTCTTACGCGTGTAGAATTAACATGTTTATCTTAGTTTTTTGGGGCTATCGTATTTCCATATAATAAAGTAAATTAAATTAAGATATCAGTACAATAGAAATAAAAATAAGTAGGTCTAATTTTAATTACAACATAAAAAAGTAATTACATTTGAATCCCTTTTTAGTGTTTAATTGTAATAATGCAGATGGTTTAAGAAATAAATAATCCGAAACGTCAAATACCCTAAAAATGTTTTTTATTAATAATAAAATGACCGATAGTCCCAAAAATATTTTAATATTATATGGACGAATTTATTTTTTTATATATGTTTACCTTTTTGTATTTTTGACAATGGATATTTTGTAAGTATTTAAATTATAACTTCTAATTTTTTGAGAGAATAAGGCTACGTTTTAGTCCATTATTATAGATCGGTATTTTTGATTATAAAATTTCTAACCCATTCCTATGAAAAATATACGTGTCTAACTGATTTTGCTGCAGACACCGGACTAAAGAACATAGGTAGTTTGCGAAGAGAAAAAGGATAAAAAATGATTTATTACTCTCTCTAGTTCTTAAATAAACTGTAGTATAAGAGGAAACATCCGGTCTATTTTCCTAAACTCAAAGCTCTTGGGGGGGGGGGCGATCGCCCCCACCGCCCCCCCCCTTGGATCCGCGCCTGATCTTAACCATAATTCTAATCATTCTGTTGTAACAAAACGAAAAATTATACACATCCTCAATAATCGCGCTATATCTATATGCAATAAAGCCGATTTTTTTTTTTTGGAAAAAGAAGTAGCACACATTAAATCCGATTTACAACAGAATGGCTATCTTTTAAAATTAATTGACGAGGTTATAAATTATTTTAGAACAACGACCACTGAACAGCAAGAAACACATTCCTTCTTCACAGCTCCGTACATTAAGGGACCTCGGAGAAAATAAGACAAATTGGCCGCAGTTATAATATAAAAACAGCCTTGAATGAATGAATTAATGAATGAACAAGGGGTGGTGAAACTAAATCATTGATACCTAGGCCTCCATTGGGCCCTTTACATTCCACCATATCTGCAGGTTATTCGAGACCAATCGCCTTTGCGAATGCAAGCAGCCTCGTTAATTGAACTTGCCTAACTGCTTCCGGTAACAAAACTGTATCTCTGAAATATCTCTGTCTCAGTCCGTTGAGTCCTGGACACTCTCTGAGAACATGATCAACAGTTTCATCCTCCTCCAAACACCATCTGCATGTCGGGTCGCCTTCGACTGTATCCATGACTGTAGAAATTTACCAATGCGTACGAGGGCGGTCCGATAAGTAATTAGCTTACATAAGAAAAACGAAAATTTTGGAAAAGTGGCGATTTATTTCTCAACATAGTCTCCTTTTAGCTCGAGACACTTGACCCAGCGATGCTCCAACTTCTTTAACCCGTCTGAAAAATATGTTTTCTGGAGGTCTGCAAAGTAGGCCTCCGTGGCGGCGATAACCTCCTCAGTCGACTCAAATTTCTGCCCGGCGAGTGACCTTTTCAAGTTTGGAAACAAAAAGAAGTCGCACGGGGCCAAATCTCGAGAATACGGTGGATGGGACAGCAGTTCGTAGCCCAATTCGACCAATTTGGCCGTGGCGACGGCGGAGGTGTGAGCAGGTACGTTGTCATGGTGGAAGAGCACTTTCTTCTTCTACAAATGGGGCCGTTTTTCTGCAATTCAGCGTCGAATCGGCCCAATAATTCGGCATAGTAGAGCCCTGTGATCGTTTTGCTCTTCTCCAGGTAGTAGATGTAGATCACACCGTGTGAATCCCAGAAAACGGTGGCCTACACCTTTCCGGCCGATAGGACAGTCTTCGCCTTCTTCGGAACACGTTTACCGGGAGAAGTCCACTGTTTCGACTGTTTCTTGGTCTCTGGTATGCACCACTGGATCCATGTTTTGTCGACGGTCACGAAACGACGCAGAAACTCCTTCAAATTGCGCTTAAACAGCGTCAAACACTGCTCTGAAGTGGTCTCACGGTTGCACTTGTTATCCGGAGTGAGTAAACGCGGCCGACAGCATTCTCATGCTCAAAATTTTATGCAGGATATGACCCAAGCGGTCTTTTGAGATTCTTACTGTTTCAACTATCTCGCACACCTTCAATCGGCGGTCTGCCAATGCGAGATCGTGGATTTTTGTCACGTTATCCTCCATGGTAGCCGTTCTCGGGGCACCTGGGCGTGGCTCATCAAAAACCGACGTGCGACCACGTTGAAACTCGTTAAACCAATTTTTGACGGTCGCCATCGAAAGAGAAGAGTCACCGTACACTGTATCCAAGCGCTCTTTGATTTCGCTGCGCGATTTCCCTTCCAAAAGCAAGAATAGAATCACCGACCGATATTGCTCTTTTTCCATTTTTCGAAAATCCGCAGACACGCCCGCTTCCACACGCAGTCAAAACAAAACTGAAAGTCCGATTCGGCTGAAATTTTGAAAGTAGCCGTCTACGAGAATGTACTACACGATAGTAAATTTCTCTTGCGATAGCAGCGCCATCGGGCGGTGAGGCTAAGTACTTATCGGACCGCCCTCGTACATCCCTCCATTGCAGCGAATGGGTAAATAATAAAAAAATTGGAATTGGTCTATTGTATATTTCTACGGATTTATTTTTCGCGAGTTATTCTTACCTGAATTTAATGCTAATATAGTTAGTCAAAATCTAGTAATTTTATTAATCAAGACAGTCATCAGTATCAACTAAAAAAATTTAATTGCAATGGAGCTACCGAGGGCTCGTTTATGAAATTTTAATCCTTGGTTGCGTCGCTGAAATTTTTAAGCTTCAAAATCAAGGAATGAAAATGATATTTGGAACCCAAATTTTGAAAAACTTTTTACCAGTCCTCATTTCTAAACTGAAATCCACAAAAATGTGTTAAAACTTTATCTGCCTAAGTAGTTTAGAAATTGCTTGTTTAATTCCAGATGGGTTTCTTAGAACTGGTTCCCTCACCCCTATTAAAAAGTAATTTATATCGTATATGATACACCCTACGTTATCACCTGTCACGTCTCACGTTTGGCGTATGTAGACAGGTGCCTATTTTTAAAGTAAAAAAATCACTTTTTAAGAAAAACCTATATAATAATTTTGCTGTTGATTATATTTGATTAATGCAAGAATGTCGGCTAGCTGGATCCACTGATGACATTTTATAATTTTTATATTTATTTATGAGCAATTCTTCACTTGTCATATCGTTAAAATCACCGCTTTTTGTGAAGATTGTGCGAATAAAGGCAAAAAAGTTATTAGTTTTATAACAAGGTTGCGTATACAGTGAAGTCAAAAAAATAATAGAGGCTTTTGATAGAAATTAAAAATATTTTTTAGATGCAAAATTTTGGAACTTAGTGTCTGAAAGTCTACATGTAAATACAAGTTGTGTGACCTTATTTCTTACCGACATCAGCGATTTTTTAGCCGGGTGTCCAATCAGTTTTGATATTTAGTTTCTTGATCATATTTTTTTCCACTTTGCAAAGCTTGAATGAAGTTTTATAGACCTTAAAGCTAGTCTATTTTGCGAAAGGCATTCTCCAATATAGCGGTCAATTCTAAAATTTCTATATATTTTTAACCGACTTCTAAAAAAGGACCGCTATGCATTTTTTATGTGTGTACGTCGTTTACCTCTGAATGGCGGCACCGACTTGAATGAAATTTTCTATATTATGTTCAGGATGTCACTGAGATAGACCAATGTCATTTTGACCGAAATTGATTCAGTAAAATCCAAAATGGCGGTGATAATATGGAGGACGAAAAAAATTGATTTTGCCCAATTTTATCTAAAATTGGGATGGGGGGAGTTTTCGGGATCGCACATAATGATTCTAAACTTATTTTTTTAAAAAATTCGATATAGCTGATCCAATATAGCGAAATAAAAATTTGAATTTGTTCAAAATTGCTATTAGGGTTTTTTTGGGGGTGTCCATTACGAATTTAAAAATATTTTTGAGAAATTCATTATGACGGATCCAATATGGCTTCCTAAAAATTTTACATTTCTCAATTTTGGTATATAAAAATTTTTGAGGGTATAAATTACGACTTTGAAATTTCTTTTAAAAAATTCAATACAATGGATGCAATATGGCGGACTTAAAATCTCTCAGTTTTTTTCAAAATTAGTACTGGGGTGTTTCTGAAGGTGTAAATAAGGAATTTAAAATTATGCTTCAAAAATTCAATATGACAGATGCAATATGGTGGAAATACAAATTTTACATTTGCGGATTATGTCGAAAATTGCGGCTAAGGGTTTTCAAGAGTGTGGATTAAGATTAGTTTAAGAGCTTAAACTTATTTTTTTAAAACTGAATATAGCGGATCTAAAATGCTAAGTTGAAAATTTTATGTTGCTCATATTTTTTCGGGGTCGTAGATTACTAATTTGAAGTTTTTTACAATTTAATATGGCAGAAGGGGTATTAAAAATTTTATAGTTTCCGATTTTGTCCAAAACTGATATTAGGTGGTTCAGGGGGCGTAATATCTTCAAACTCAATAGGTAGGTTAGAAAATTTATTTATTTCAAGTTCTTCCAAAATCCGTATTGGGGGGGGGGGGGTCTTGAAAGCCTAGATTAAGAATCTGAATTAAATTTTTAAAATTCAAGATAGTTGATTTACTTTGGTAGACTAAGTATTTGTTTGATAGAATTTTATTTAAAACTAGTACTTGGAGAATTCTCAGAATCAAAGAATTGAAGCTCAATTTTGTGTGATTACAGCGAGTACATTTTTGTGACCTTGGAAGTATTGCGAGGTTTGCTACATATCTCGCTGAGTACTTAATTCAAATAATTTATGGATATTATAATTAGTTCAAACTAAAAATCGAAAAATAAAGTTTTTATAAAAAAATTGAAGTGACTTCTAAAGATGTACTAAAAAGTAAAAAAAAAGCAATATAAATTTTTATATAAAATTGAAATGTTTAACGTCGGCTCATTATTAAATGAGACAAATATACACCAGATACATACAACTCACGATAACAAACCAATTACAAGTATGTAAGTATTTCAACCTTTTTATGTGAATCACATTTTGCCAAGTATTAATTTGGCGCCGACTTAAAAAATTTCAATTTCATATAAAAATGTATTGGTATCTTTTCTCTTTTTAGAGCCTTTTTAGAAGTTTGTTCAATTTTTTTTTTTACAAATTTTATTTTTAACTGGATACGTTTATTCATATAATAACACATATATGTTCCCTCTTTTTCCAAGTCAGAAATAAATTCTCATTCTTAGATGTAGAAAAAATCACAGCTTCTGAAGATAACATAAAATCTTTGTCTAATTTATGTATTTTTAACCGACTTCTAAAAGTAGGAGGTTCTCAATTCGTCGACTATGTATGTTTTTTTTTATGTATTTATACCGATTATTCCGGAACGGCAGCACGGATTTGAATGAAATTGTTTGCGTTATATTCAGGAAGTTGCTGCTGTGGTCCCATATTCTTTTGGATGAAATTGGTGCAGGAAAATCCAAGATGGCGCTGACAATATGGCGGCAAAAAAATTAATTTTGTCCTATTTTTTCTAAAATTGGTATGTAGGAATTTTCGGGGTCGTATACAACAAATCTGAAATTAATTTTAAAAAATTCAATAAGGCGGATAAAAAATTCATGTTGTACGATTTCTTTCAAAATTGATATGGGGAAGTTTTTGGGATCGCACATTTCGAATCTAGATGGCGGATTAAAGATTCTACATTTCTCGATTTTCTCTAAAATCAGTGTTGGGGGATTTTTGTTAGTGTTAATTACGAATTTAAAAGATGTTTTAAAAAACTCAATTTAGCGGATTCAATATGGCATCCTAAAAATTTTACTATTTCTATTTTCTTCTAAACTGACATAGGGGGCTTTTAAGGGTGTAAATTGTGAATTTAAAAGTATTTTGCGAGGATTCAATATGGCGAATCCAATATAACGGATTAAAATTTTTACGATTTTGTTCAAAGGTGGGACTAAATTGTTTTTGTGGATGCGAGCGAATATAAAATTATTTTAAGAAAATCTAATATGTCTGATGCAATATGACGGTCCGAAAATTTTAAATTTCCGGATTTTATCCAAAATTGGATTTAGGGAGCTATAAAGGGTTTAGATTTAGATTAGATTAAGACGTTAAAATTATTTTTTTGTAATGCAATATGGCGGAACCAATATGGTGGGTTGGAAATTTCTCCTTATTAGCATTTTTTTTAGATTTGGTATTAGGGGGTTTTCGGGGTCATGTATTACGAATATAAAATTAATTTTCTTCAACTATTAGGTTGATAAGATACCATATGAGGGAATGAAAATTTAACATTTTCCTATTTTGTCTAAAATTGATATTGCGGGGTTCTTGGGGCATATACAAACTCAATATGCAGTATAAAATATATCAGGCTAAGAAATTTATGTCTCAAGTTCTTTAAATATGTATTACGAATCCAAAATTAAGATAGTGGATTTACTCTGACAGACTAAATATTTGTTTGAAACAATTTCACCGATATTTGGCGAACTCTAAGAATCAAAGAATTTTTAGTGGTTCGTTTTAGGGTGATTCAGAATTTTGGATAAAATGGGTACTTTTTTACCGCTCTGCGAGGTACACTAATCTCGATTAGTATTTAGTTTAAATAATTTATGGATATCATAATGAATTCAAAACTAAAAATCGAAAAATAATATTTTTATTTAAAAAAAAGGAACTGACATCTAAAAGTGCGCTAAAAAGTGAAAAATAACTATAAAATTTTATATGAAATTGAAATTTTTGAAGTCGGCGCCAAACTAATACCTGACAAAATGTGATTCGCATAAACAGATTAAAAAATACTTTATTTTTAATTGCTTTCTTACCATAATTTGTCTATATTAATTGTTATTTATTTCATTTAGAATAATTTGGCGCCGATTTCACAAATTTCTATTTCATATAAAAATTTGTAGTTATTTTTCACTTTTTAGCGCACTTTTAGAAGTCGATTCGATTTTTTTTACAAAAATTTTATTATAAATCATCTCTTCAACCCGAAATAGTGGATGAATGTCCATCCATTTGCAGTTTTTTATTGAAATAAATAAGGAACATACGTTGAAACCTGAATAAATACAAAAAAAAGTCCTTTGATAGTTTATTCTGGTTCTTTTCTTTGTTTTTTTTTCTCAACATGTCAAAAAAAAATTCCACAAACTTTAGAATAAATAGCAAATACATTAGAATAATTCAATTTTAGTACAAAATAATCTCACAAAGTCATCATAATATTTTCATGCATAAATTATAATCGCTTTATACATACATTTAGCTTTCAAATTCTTGTAGTCATTTATCCAAATAAAAAACAGTATCCTTTAAATTATCGAGCACCAAAACACAATTTTAATAGTCCTCCGAACCCGAGATGCGATATCAAATAGAGAAAAACACCTGTACAAAAAAATAAAGCCGCTTAGTGAACGATCAATTCGACCGTGTACGTAATCCTGGACTGCTCGACAGGCAATTGCTGTGTTGCTGGAGAAACATGGGGGTGGATTGCGAGGTTGCCGTGGTTCGCAACGGGAATTCTGTAGTCACATTTGTAGGGTTTCGCTGACTCGTCTGATAATGTTTGTGTAGTACAAGAGCAAATTGTCAAATTAGCATTTAAAACTTTTTGTGAATTTTTCGAAAAGTAAACTCTCCATTGATAAGGAAGTAACATTCTTTAATTGTATAAAAAAATCATAAGCTTAACTTAATAAACTGAACGAAATAACAAATACTTTTTTTTAAGCTAATTTGACTTGTTTACGCAGCTTCTCATTGTAGTTCCATTTCTATGAATTTTAAATTTAGTGCCGACTAGAAAAAAGTGCTATTACACAGGGTAATAGGCGCAATATTAATGGAATTAAAGGGGGTATATTTTCAAAATACTTTACCTTATACAAGATGTCCCAAAAAAATGACACTTTTTTAAAATTTTAAATGAACGACCTACATTTGTTATAGAGGTTAAAATTCTCTGAAACCCTATCTTCAAACCTAATATTTTCTTGCCTTTAAATGCAACGTTGCCAAATTATCAAGTTTCATTATATGTTTTGGCCGAGATCAAAATTTCACTTAAATTTTAATACCCAGAGCACACGTCTTAACTTTTTTAACCGACTTCTCAAAGAAGGAGGTTCTCAATTCGTCGCGTATGTATTTTTTTTATGCATGTACACCGATTACTCTGGAACGGCAACACCAATTTGAATGAAATTTTTACGTTCAGGAAGTTTCTGCGGTGGTCCCATATTTTTTTAGATGAAATTGGTGCAGTAAAATCCAAGATGGCGCTTACAATATGGCGGCCAAAAAAATCAATTTTGTCCGATTTTCTCCAAAATTGGTACCGTGGAGTTTTCGGGTCGCATATGATGAATCTAAAATTATTTTTAAAAAATTTAATATGGCGTATCCAATATGGTGGATAAAAATTAATTTTGTCCGATTTTTTTCAAAATTAATATAAGGGAGTTTTTAGGATAGCACATTAAGAATCTAATATTATTTAAAAGAAATTAAATATGGTGGGTCTAAGATGGCGGATTATATATTCTACATCTCTCGATTTTGTCTAAAGTCAGTATTGGGGGATTTTTGTTAGTGTTAATTACGAAATTAAAATAATTTTTAAAAAACTCAATCTGGCGGAATCAATATGGTGTCCTAAAAATTTTATATTTTGCGACATCCTCCAAAAATGATATAGAGGGTTTTTGAGGATGTAAATTATGAATTTAATAGTATTTTTCAGGATTCAATATGGCGAATGCAATATAGCTGACTAAAGAGTTTACATTTTTCGATTTTGTTCAAATGTGGAACTGAATCGTTTTTGAGGATGTAAATAGCAAATATAAAATAATTTTAGGAAAATCTAATACGTCAGATGCAATATGACCATTTAGAAATTTTAAATTTCTGGATTTCATCTAAAATTGGTAGTAGGGGGTTTTGAAGGGTTTATATTTAGATTAGATTAAGAAGTTAAAATTATTTTTTTGAAATTCAATATGGCGGATCCAATATGGTAGGAAGAAAATTTTACCTTATTTGCATTTTTTCAAATTTGGTGTTAGGGCGTTGGAGGTGGTGTATTACGAATATGAAGTTAATTTTTTACAACTATTAGGTTAATAAGATACACTATGAGGGAGTAAGAATATTACATTTTTCGGTTTTATATAAAATGATATTGCGGGGTTCATGGAGCGTATACAAATTCAATATACAATATAAAATATATCGGGCTAAGAAATTTACGTCTCAAATTCTTTAAATATCGATATTGGAAGGTTTTTGGGCCTATATTACCAATCTAAAATTAATTTGAAATTTGGATTTACTATGACAGACTAAATATTTGTTTGACACAATTTCATTGGTATTGGCATTGGTAACTCTTAGAATCAAAGAATTTTTAGTGGTTCATTTTAGGCTGATTTACAATTCTGGATAAAATGGGTACTTTTCTGTCACCTTGGAGTTATTGCGAGGTACATTAATCTCGATTAGCACTTAGTTCAAAAAATTTGTAAATATCATAATGAATAAATAAATATAAATTTTTATATGAAATTGAAATTTTTGAAAACGGCGCCAAATTATTTTTAAATGAAACGAAACAAATAACTATTAATATATTACAATACATATAGTAAGAAATCAATTACAAATAAAGTATTTTTAATCTGTTTATGCGAATCACATTTTGTCAGGTATTAGTTTGGCGCCGACTTCAAAAAGTTCAATTTCATATGAAAATTTATAGTTATTTTTCACTTTTTAGCGCACTTTTAGAAGTCGGTTCAATTTTTTGATACAAATTTTATTGTAAAAATGTATACGAGCTCTTAGCTGGAATAATTTTAACACAATAGTTCTTCAATATTTAGTTTTTTTATATAAAGGGTGTTATTTAAATATGGATATTTTAAATTTCATTTTACAACGCGTAACATGACATAGAACAAAGAAAATCATGGTTACGTATTCATAAGATATTTTCTGATTTTTAAATAATAGTCCGGTCAAGTTAGCATCAAAAATAGGGGTAAGGTTACATTAATTCGCACCTTGCTAAAAATTGGCATGAACGTTGGGAACCCTATTATACACAATTTGTCAATTATCCACATCAATCCGAAGGTCAAATGTTGCAAAAATCGGTGTTTAGTCCGGTCAAAATAGACATTGAAGGTTACATTAATTCGCACCTTGCTAAAAATTGGCCTGAATGTTGGGAACCCTATTATACACAATTTGTCAATTATCCACATCAATCCGAAGGTCAAATGTTGCAAAAATCGGTGTTTAGTCCGGTCAAAATAGACATTGAAGGTTACATTAATTCGCACCTTGCTAAAAATGTGGAAAAAAATTTATTCAAGGTCAAATGTTGCAAAAATCGGTTTTTTGAGTTTTCCAGCTAAACGGTAAGTTTTATAATAAAAATAGGTGAGACAAAAATTATTCATCATGCAATTATCTATAAAAATTGTTCATACACTTTTTTTCCTAAGAATCACCATTTCGGAGATACAGCGATGCAAAATGTTGAAAAAGTTGTATTCTTCATAATATGCACACGTTTCCGCGCCACCCGTGAGGTAGTGAACATGGCGCGTTTTTTTTTTTACGTGGTTTCCCCGGTAGGCCTATTCCACGATCTATTGTGCTTCTGTTGAGTTAAAAAGCTATTGTATTAAATTGAAAATGGTACTATTGTAAATAACAAGAGCGGTGTAAGTAATGCGTAAATTGAGAAAATTATTCATTTGTTGTTTTTTTTTCGTAGCTAGCTCGATTTAAAATGTCATAGTGATTATCAACAAAACATATTAATGTTGATGCTCCTGACTTTTCTGTTATAATAATTTTATCGCCATACTTCAACTTTAATCGTAACTTAATGGTTTTATTATCTAACGAATTGTTGCAAATATTTTGTAATTCGTCTAATGAAAATTGACAATCATCACTATTTTCGATGTGTGCAAATATTTATTCCATTAAAAGATTCGTACTTTCAGATTGAGGACGACCGGCTTGACCCCCCGTAGTCGGTCTCAAGAAGGCATTATGACAGTCTTTATGATACTTAGCTTCGGCAGCAACTAAATCATGTTCGAACTCAATTCGAGTAATAACAGCTTTTGCTACATGATCAGAACGAGTCTGGGCTATATTCAGGATTGTTTCTTTGAATGAAAGTGTTGTTACATGAAAAATTTTACGCCGATACTTCAGTGCTTTTCTGTTTTCTAGCTCTTCATTCAATTCATTGCCACAAAATAAGCAACACTTTTTAAAACAAAAAAATGGTTCACTTACGCGTGCTCTAGTACGAGGTGGACTTATTTTTGATGTACTAGCTTGTTGTTCATCCTGTTTTCTTTTCAATGCAGCGATTGTACCCTTCCGAGTATAGTTTTTTCGACACTGCACATGAACTGTCACAGAAGTCTGGTCTTTCAGGTATTCCGAAAATTCATCACCTCTTTCAATACTTGCATTAATTAATGTCTTTAGGCCACGATCAACAGTAACTGTTTCGCTTTCGGTCAAATGTTTATTACAAATAAAGCACAACTGCGACATTTCTATTACAAACACAAAACTGCACAAATTTTGTTTGAAAATATAAGCAATAACTACGTGTTCTTACTACGAAAGAATGCTTGAGACTAATACTATTCTATCTAGGGAGGCCCTTCAAAAAGGAGCAGGTATACGAGCGTCGCCACGTGGACAATTGAATAGCAGACAGATGTTGCTCAAGGCCGTACGGTCATATAAAATGAGGGACTGGGTTTTTTTTGGAGTTTATATTTTTAAAACTGTATAATATGTATGTATGCGCTACGAAAATTAATATTTTTACTTATATTATCGTTCTGTAACGTATATTACGGTAATTGACATGCATATTATGAAGAATACAACTTTTTCAACATTTTGCATCGCTGTATCTCCGAAATGGTGATTCTTAGGAAAAAAAGTGTATGAACAATTTTTATAGATAATTGCATGATGAATAATTTTTGTCTCACCTTTTATTTATTATAAAACTTACCGTTTAGCTGGAAAACTCAAAAAACCGATTTTTGCAACATTTGACCTTGAATAAATTTTTTTCCACACTTCGGATTGATGTGGATAATTGACAAATTGTGTATAATAGGGTTCCCAACATTCAGGCCAATTTTTAGCAAGGTGCGAATTAATGTAACCTTCAATGTCTATTTTGACCGGACTATAATGTAAATAGTAGTTATCAATATTACTTTCTTGTATTCGGAACGGTGGAAAACATTTTTCGATGATTTTTTACATACCTCCTATTTTCGGGAGGTAGAATACGAATATGATGTTTTTTTCGCCGATCTCGCTTTTTTTTCCAAAAAAAAATTCATTTCGTTCACAGAACCTGTATTTTCCGATCACTACCTTTAAATTTTGGACATTTCTAGTAAAATTCACTAACACAGTACAATATTTATTCATTTTTTTAACAAAATTTGCGTAAATAACCACGGAAAAATGCGAATTTTCCATGAAAATTAAGAAAACCATTGGCTTGTAGTTTAATTTTTTTTCTGCTCATGCCTACGATTTAGTTCGAAACACCTGATTTATTATGCGATGTTGCCACGTTGACGTGGATTTTAAATTTCATTAGGATGGGAAACTTCGTAGTTCAGATGCAATTAGTTCTGGTCATCCCAATATTGTAGTATGAAATGTGTGGAAAAGTGCAGGATCGGGATACCAAATATAAACAGATCGTTCGGCAAGCTACCTTAGTCTAAAAACCAAGATCAAAACAAAATTAACCTGAACTAATCTGAACTACAGTAGATTTTGCAAAACAAGATATATCGTATAAATTCCTTTATTGCACATAACTTTTAAGCCTCTAATACTGATCAGTATATGTTTGATATCCCGATTCTATGTGACTGGCTTTAAAGCTAATTAATTCTTGTCCAACTTAGTCAACAATACTTTCTAATAATTTTTTTCATGCTCGTTAAAAAATTGTTTAACAGTGACCCACGCGGAACATTTTTTGCCGGAATGTGAATTGGGAAAGGTTCTACAAGTTATTGTATGGGATTATTACTGTTAGTTATGGTTAGTTTTTTTTTTAATTTTGAAACACTATCTTTAATGCTGCAAACTGCAGGAGTTTTAAAAACGG
This sequence comes from Diaprepes abbreviatus, assembly GCA_034092305.1. Classification (NCBI taxonomy): domain Eukaryota; kingdom Metazoa; phylum Arthropoda; class Insecta; order Coleoptera; family Curculionidae; genus Diaprepes; species Diaprepes abbreviatus. The sequence goes on from JASJET010000171.1 coordinate 655,079, forward strand.
TTAATTTGGATAGGAAAATTATGTTATATCTACTCAGTAATTTACAAGTTCAGCCGAGGGCACATTGTGACGTCAGAGATATTTTGTCGCTATCGATTTTATCCCCTATTTAAGAAAGGATTTTTGAACAAAAAGGCAGGAAATGTCAAAAGAGAACGAAGAGTCCAAACAAAACCTGTGAAATTTTATAAGAAAACATTCGGCAATAATGCGCGGGATTTCGCGGTATTTGTCTCATAACCTAAGTTTTGGCAGCGTCTCGTTTCCGAGCTCAATTTTTCATGTTTTCCGTTATATTTTAGCAAAATATTGTGTGCAACTTTAAAAAAAAATGTGCCGTAGTTCAGAATATTCATCCGTGTTTTAGTGAATGGCAAATTGTAACAGGGTAGGTCCGAAAATACACAAAAATGACAGGAGAAAGTAGAAACTTTTTTATTGGGAAAACCAAGCGAGATGGGAAAAGAAAACATCATATTATTCGTGTTCTACAACCCGAAAATAGGAGTTTGTATAATATCATTGAAAAATTAGGAAAAATCGGTGTTTCACCTTTCCGAAGAATTACCCTTACTCTGATGTTTGACAGGCATATCTAAATTGATCATTTTCTATTGAGGGATCTCTGATGATGAACTTTCGATAGTTTTTCGTCGAAATAACCTGGTCTTGGATAGCTAATCGAAATTAGACCACAGGGCTTCCCAGGTCGTTAACCTGCGAAATCGCTGTGAACAAAACACCACCAGACATAAGACGAAAATGAAAATGAAGAACCCGTATAGGACAGCTACATGGAATGTAACAACATTGTATGAGGCTGGTAAGCTTAGAAATCTACTCTTGGAAATGGACAAACCAGATATCACTGTCATGGGGGTAAGTGAATCAAGATGGCAAAACACAGGAAAATACATATCAAACGGATATGTCGTTTATTCTTCTGGAAACCAAGACCCTATGCACCGAAATGGAGTATTAATAATTATGAAACAACATATTAGTAAGTATGTCATTAACTTCGTACCACTGTCAGACAGGGTAATACTAATACAGTTAAATGCCAAACCTGTAAATATAAACATTGTTCAAGTTTATGCTCCTACTGCTGACAAAGATGAACAGGAAATCGAAGAATTTTACCACCAAATAGAAGAAGTGCTAAACACGAAACAACTATACTCATGGGAGACTTTAACGCTAAAGTGGGACGGAAGGCAACGCATAACATCATCGGAAACTTTGGCTTGGGAGAGAGAAACCAAAGAGGTGAACGTCTAATCGAATTCTGCCAAGAAGCTCACTTTGTCATTGCAAATACCTGGCTTCAACTTCCAGAAAGACGTCTGTACACGTGGAAATCCCCTCAAGACGGACAACATGGCAGAATAGTACGGAACCATATAGACTACATTCTAATAAACTACCGATTTCGTAACAATGTTAAAGATGTAAAAACTTATCCCAGCGCTGACATTAACTCAAATCATAATTTACTCTGCTCCAAAATACAAATTAAATTAAAGAAATTAACAAAGCCATCTAAACAAAACAGGATGTGCCTCGACCCCCTCAGAAATCCTCAAACACCTGAACACATATCGCAGCAAATAAATAACGAAATACACAAAATATCGAAAATACCAAACGAAAACAGAACCATTAACGAATGTTGGTACGATATACAAAACTCGATTTTAAAAGAAGTGGAAGAGTCTCTGAAAACACCTAAAATATTGGCAAAAAATGAGTGGATGACACAGGAGATTCTTGACCTTATGGTGTTACGACGGAAATATAAAAATAGAGATACTGACAAATACAGTGAAGTCAATAAACTCATAAAAAGAAAAATTAAGCAAGCCAAAGAACTCTGGGTCGAAAATTCCAGTAAAGAAATAGAGAACCTCCAAAAAAAACACAACAATTTCAATCTCCACAGGAAACTTAAATATACCTCCGGAATCAGAAAACCAAAAAATGCTCATTTACTCAAGGACGCCGACGGAAGAATCTGTAATCACGAACAACAGTGCAGAGAATGAGAGAAATATATCAGTGACCTTTTTGACGATGCTACTCGAGAAAACGCTGCACGTACACATACTATATGCAGCAGCGAGATAGACAGGGGCCCCAGTATATTGAAATCAGAAGTCAGGAAAGCAATACAGCAAGCCAAAAATAATAAGGCACCTGGACCAGATCAAATCCCTGCTGAGTTGCTTAAACTTCCAGATGAGGAAAATATTTCCTATTTAACCACTTCCTTTAATAAAATCTACAACGAAGGAATAATACCAGATGATTGGTTAGAATCGCTGTTTGTAACATTACCAAAGAAAAGTAGACCCACCAAATGCAGCGACTTTAGGCTGATTAGTTTAGTGAGCCACACACTTAAGATACTTCTACGAATTATACAGAACCGAATATTCCTTTTATGCGAAAATAGAGTGAGTAATAAGCAATTTGGATTTAGAAATGGTCTAGGAACAAGAGAGGCACTATTTTGTATGCGCGTTCTCCTACAAAAGAGCTGTGAATTCCGAAAGAACATCTACGTCTGTTTCATCGACTTTGAAAAGGCATTCGACCGAGTACTACATGATAAACTTTTTGAGTGCCTACAAGCAGCAGGTCTAGACCACTACGATATAAGACTGCTGAAACATCTGTATTACAATCAAGTAGCCTCTATCCAAATTGAAAACAGTCGTACTCAAAACCTACCCATCAAACGTAGAGTAAGATAGGGTTGTGTTCTATCACCCTGTCTCTTTAATGTATACTCTGAAGAAATCTTTAGGGAGGCTTTGGATGACAGACAAGAAGAAGTAAGACTAGGCGGAGAATTAATCAACAATATTAGATTTGCTGATGATACGGCCATTCTTGCGGAAAGCATCGAGGATCTCCAAACATTAGTAAACCTAGTCAATGAAGCGAGCTGCCGAAGAGGCCTTAAAATCAACATCTCAAAAACAAAGTGGATGACAGTTGGAAAGGTTACTGTAGATGAATGTCAACTTTGGCTCGATGGGAAGAGGATAGAGCGTGTAAACCATTTCAAATACCTTGGCCATTGGTTGAATGTGAATAGGGACTCCGATGAAGAGATAATAGCTAGGATAGAAATATCGCGGAAGGCCTTTATGACCTATCAATGCATATTCGTAAAAGGGTCCTGAAATGCTATGTATGGTCTATTCTATTATACGGTTGCGAGACATGGACACTAAAAACCACAACGCTAAACAAACTGGAAGCATTCGAATTGTGGTGCTACCGTCGAATCCTGAAGATATCATGGGTTTCGCACACTTCCAACGAGGATGTTCTCAGAATGATGGATACAGATCGACTGCTCTTGAACATTATAAAGAAGCGGAAAACAGAATACTTCGGTCACATAATTAGAGGACCTAAATACCAGCTACTTCGCCTTATAATACAAGGAAAAGTGGAAGGAAAAGGATGGATAGGCCGAAAGAAGCTTTCATGGCTGCGTAACATCAGGCAGTGGTGTGATTGCACGGTAGAAGAATATTTCGTTCAGCAGCCGATAGAGAAAGATTTCAGGAAATTGTAAACATGATGACCACCAACGTCTGGATACTGACATGGCACCTAAAGAAGAAGAAGGATAGCTAAGAATAGTCCTTCCGTTTCCGGAACCATCTGTCCTAAAATTAACTAGTAATTCGACGCTAAGTTGTTGACAATGTCCTGATTGACCTCATTTCGATGACATTTTTTTTTGTTTACAATAAATCATTTTTCGGGAATCCACTCTCGATGTTCGTATTCAGGGGTTCAAATTACATATAAATAATTTTGTTGGAGTCATATCTCTTTATCAGCTACAAAAACCCTGGATTACCTGGAATTATCAGTATTTCTAGATACGCTTTTAATCAGAAGTGCATGAAACTGTAATAATATGTTTGAAGCTGTGCCGTTATCCAAAAATATGAAAAGTTGTTTAATGGATGATATATATTATTTCTCCCAAAACAGTTAGTTTTTGATAAGAAAAATAGTTGTAAACGGTTTGCCATCAAATAATATATCTCCAATATAGGATCAGATTATCGTTTCTGGTACCTAAGTCGATTATCGCTATATGTTGATCTAACTCTTGTCAAGATTAACATGATAATAAGTAATTTCCTTACTGTTAAATACATAAATAAGTATAATTTTTTTAAAAAATAAACGGAGGATGATTTTCAATAAGAAGCAAAAATGATTTTCAGTATTTGAAGGGTAAATACATTTACGCCTGTACTAAAGGGTTTGATTGCACTATGTACGACTAAAAGTAAAAAAAGGGCGTAAATTGGCTCTTCCTGGACATTATTGGGTTCAAAGTGCGAGCGAGCTGTGCGATTCAATTGTAGCGGGTATTTAGCGACTATGCGCTATTTATTAATGTGTAACTTCCGGGTTGCTAAAAAGGTTTTGCTATCACTCCGATAATTTCTAGGTAGCAATTATTCGTTTTAATACAGCAGATGATAGTAAAAACGGTAAACATGGTCCATTTTTGCAATACTATGTTCAGTGGCGTAATAAGGTCATGTTGCGTCTGCTCTTCAGGCATTTTCTTATCTCTTAATAGATAAGTAAAATTTAATTTATGTTTAAGTTGGAACATAATTATTAATTTAGGAATGAACTCTTCAAACTTTCAAATATACAAGGTGTCAACTAAAATGGGTTGAATAATTTCAGATATTTTCCTTTACTTGTAACCCCCTCCCCTAAGGTCTAAATTTGAGCCAAATTTCAACATTCTATGTCAAAAGGAAATAAGTATGTTTTACTATCTTTAAGGAAAGTTTTTATGAGAAGAAAATGTCAAATTTTACAATAACTATAAATATTTACATTAAATTTAAATGTTTCTGTAATTACACAGTACGAAAAAAACTCGAATTTTCCAGACGATTTTTAATCTACAGTAGGAAAAACAACTCGATTTTAGGAAAAGTAAAAGTATTTCGGGAATTTTAAATTTTTTCCAAAATTTGACATATTTAAGCTTTAGCAAGTTTCATATAAAACATAGTAGCAACCACGCACGGATCCAAGGGGCGGGGGGGGGGAGGCGATCGCCCCCCCCCCCCGAACTTTGAGTTCAGGAAAATAGACCCGATTTTGCCTCATATACTATAGTTTGTTCAAGTACTAGAGAGATAAATCATTTTTTACTCTTTTTCTTCGGAAACTACCTGTGTTCTTTAGTCCGGTGTCGTCGGCAAAACCTGTTAGACACATAAATTTTTTATAAGAATGGGTTAGAAATTTTATAATCAAGAATATTTGAGTTGGATAACAATAGATATTTGGATATGTGAAGTGTTAAAAAGGATTTTAGTCCTTGTCATAGGCGTCGGAAGGAGGTTTATTTCATCACTAAATATTTATGGCATAGAATATTATTTCGTTAATAAATTTAAAATAAAAAGTTTTTATAATATTATTTTATTTCTTATGATTGAATTATGATTATGATGAATAATTCACATATATTAGAAAATATAGATAATTTTGCAACTGTATTTTTATTATTTTTAATTTTGGCATAGAAACCGTTTTAGGCACATTCAGACAAAAACGTAGCCTTTTTCTCTCAAAAAATTCTAAATTATAATTTAAATACTTACAAAATACCCTTTGTCAAAAATACAAGAAGTTAAACATATATATATATATATATATATATATATATATATATATATATATATATATATATATATATAAAAAAAATAAATTCGTCTATATAATATCAAAATTTTTTTGGGGCTACCGGTCATTTTATTATTAATTAAAGACATTTTTAGGACATTTGACGTTTCAGTTTATTTATTTCTTAAACCATCTGCCAAATTACAATTAAATACTAAGAAGGAATTCAAATGTAATTAATTTTTATATGTTACAGAAAATTTAAATAATAAATTGTGTTTACGCTGGTAAACACTACGTATCTAATTAGTAATCAAAGTCAGTGAAGCTATCCTCGCTCAAATTAATTATAATTGGTTCCTCTATCTCACTGATCATGAGATCGAGTTTTCACATTTTCTTTTATTCTTTTATATATGGAGTTTTCCCAATTTTCTGCAGTAACTTTATTCAAAAAAATCTTTCCAAAGTTCAGCTAAATAACATTTTGTAAGTTGTGTTATTTCTAGCAACTCTACGTTTTACTTGAGAGAGATATTTCTTTCTTCAACGGATATTTCCGGACGATCTATAAGAACAGATTTCCTATCTGGTTTTCCCCAGCAATTTCCAGAGCTCAGTTCTTTTAATTTCAGGTAAATCCCGATCTTCATTGATTTTAGTTAGAATTTTGTCGACGGTTGGGATCTGCTTCTCATAATAAAATGTATGTACAACTCCTTTTATTGCAGTTTACATCTCTTCTTCCAACGAGGTTTTTCGTCTGCCTGTGATCGAATGTGGCTTGGGAGTACTAACAATTCCAGTCATTTTTTTCTCCTTCAGTATTCTGTACATAGTAGATTTTCCAACTCCTGTCATGTTGAAATACATCTCAACAGACCTTTTAACATTATTATCTAGATATTGATATCTTACGGCATCATAAATATTCATCGTAATAAGTTTTTCATTGAGTAATAAATGCCCTGGTTTAACGATTTTGGAATAAATATAGATGTGGAAGCCATATCTTTTGGGTATCTCACTAATCTCAAATAATATATAAAAACAAGCGCCAACAAGATAAATCATTAAGGACACACTGTAAGGTGTTCTTTGCTCACTTACAGAAATTAAATTGAACTATCAGAAATTTTATTGTTGCAGTAAATTTATATATGCTTATAATATTTAAATATAATTAGATTTATGACATTCCTCAGTTACCTGCTGCACTGGAGCAGGTACGTTGGAGGTTTCGATAACACTTTTATTACTCTCTCTAGTTCTTGAGTAGAGTATAGAAATGTGTATGCTTGCGATCGCCCCTCCCCTTCCCAACAGCTTTGAGTTCAGGAAAATAGCCAGAATTCCTTTTATGTTAGGAATGTGTATGCTGATGGCACTCCCCCTCCACTGACAACTTGCTTTTCTCGCTAACCCCCCTAATCCCCCCCCCCAAGAGCTTTGATTTCAGAAAAATAGATCCTACTCTACCTCTTATACTAGGAATGTGTATGCTGCTCGCATCCTCCCCCCCTGTCGGCAACTTGTTTTTTCTTGTGATCGCCCCCCCCCTCTCCAAGAGCTTCAGAAAAATAAACCCGATCCTGGCTTTTACACTAGAAATTGGAATGTTGCTGGTGTCCCACCCCCCGTCGACAACTTGCTTTTGCTTGTCATATTGTACTTTTGTGATATCACCCCCCCCCCAAAGAGAGAGACTGGATCCGCCCCTGGTAGCAACAACCTATATAGTAGTCCCAACTGATTTTTTGATTTGGCAGTATTGCGAGCGGGAATATCACGTACGTGATCATTCAAATTTAAATCGTTCCCCAAACATCTAGTTTTGTCTTTTTTGTTTGAAGTGGGAAAAACAAAAAGTCTGTTACGCCTGTCGAGCTTCAACTCGAATTCCCCTTTGAGACAAAAGACAGAAACCGACCGGAACCATTTCTTCCTGATTTTTATTTTTATAAAAACTCATGTTTTGCGTTGTTGAGTGTTCACTCGTTTACTGTGTTTATAATAATTGTGTTTCTTGTTACTTTTAACCGGTAAATAATGTATTTATTTTAATTTTATTGTGTAATATCGATACTTAAAAGTATCAAGTATGATAAATGGTTGGATTCAGGATCTGAAATGCTTTTTAAAAATATTATAAAACAGACGTTTGTATTTAATTTGACTTTATAATAATAGTCACAAAACACCTCACTTCAAATCTGAGGCAACCATTTTGTAATGGACTAAAATGGTAATAGAAGCGTAAAAATTTATTTTACCTTATCTTCACTACATAGTATAAAACAAAGTCGCTTTCTCTGTCCCTATGTCCCTTTGTATGCTTAAATCTTTAAAACTACGCACCGGATTTTGATGCGGTTTTTTTCAATAGATAGAGTGATTCAAGAGGAAGGCTTATATGTATAATAACATCCATTAAATAGTGGAGAAATACTGTTATTTTTGAGGTTTCTAATGTGATGTCGTTAATTATCATATTTTTTTCCGCTTACATTGTAAACGCAGGCTGAACCCTACGAGATTTATCAAAATAATGTACTAATTATTTGTACACATTGAAAAGGTCTACAGAAAACTCCCCGATGGTATATGTCTATCTCTCATGGATATCCCACAATAACATTTTTTTGTCATTTACTTTTTACGACAAATAATGGCAAATTTTGAAGCGATTTTAACCAATACAGCATTAATCCTTATCCAATTAAATAGCTTAAATACATTGTTGATTTAATATAGATCTATATGGTCCTTTACAGCACAAGATTTAAATGAATATTTTCGAAGATATTACAGATTTAAAATTGCGGGAAGTAGCGCTTGCGGCGGTACTGGCCGACCGGGGCGGCGGCAGCGTGCCTATAAATAGCGCGTCGGAGGCCGATGTAATAATTGTTGTAAAAATAAAATAAATAGTCACAGTTTTTCTGTAGTGTATTTAGTATCAGCATTGCACCCGTGCGAAGCCGGGGCGGGTCGCTAGTCTTAAATAAAGCCAAAAGTATTTAGTATTTCTAAAATTTTTCCATCACTTAAGCTTTAAGTCACTCAAATTTGAGACACCCGGTACATATTATCACCTTAGCCATCTGTATTAGAGCTCTTTTCAGGTACTTGCGTCAGGAGTAAAATTTTGTAGGAAATATTTATTATTTTTTGTAGATTGTGAAGAGGACGACAGCGTCAAAGAGGCTTTTGAATGGTTGAAACATAACACAGCACTCCTGCAGCAGATGGAAAAATGCTGTAAGGAAACAACAGAAAAAAGAACGCATTTATTAAGAAATACACTAATTCATGATTTTATCAGCATCTTCGCTATTTTACAAACCAATGCTAGATATAACATGTTAAGCTTGACGGTGTTTCAAAGTAGTAGTAAAAATCAATTTGTGAATAAATGCTTAAAAGGAGTTTATTTATGTATATTTGATATGTAATTTGTTTTAGTTTAATCTTGACTTCGAAGAGATTTACTAAGGATACAAAGTTTTATATTTGAAATGGAATGTAGCTTCTATAGTTTTTGAAATAAGGAATAAGCCCGTAACTGGCGGACCACTCTGTATATAAACTGTTTTTAAATATATATCATCTTTTTAACAATGAATGTAAAATATCCCAAATAATTTTGTTTTAGGTTAAATTATTTTGCCTTGTAAATGTCCAAATTGATAAACAAGTTTTATTTATAGTTAGTGTTTTATTAAAATGTCTCCTTTGAATTTTGTATGGGAAATTGCATGTAGTGATAGTGACAGCTAATGAATCACAATAGTAGTTCGTTAATTGTTAAAGAAGAAAAGTGAAATTTAAAAATTTATATAAATGGATTTAATAAAAAGTTCTGTCTAATAAAAATAAAGTCTATTTTCGTTTGCATAAAAGTACAGCATGACAAGTGAAAGCAAGTGTCGACGGGGGAGGGGGGGGGAGGCACCAGCAACATTCCCATTTCTAATGTAAAAGGCAGGGTCGGGTCTATTTTATTGAATTTGAAGCTCTTGGAGAGGTGGGGGACGATCACAAGAAAAAAACAAGTTGCCGATGGGAGGAAGGATGCGAGCAGCACACACATTCCTAGTATAAGAGGCAAAATTGGGTCTATTTTCCTGAACTCATAGCTCTTGGGGGGGGGGGAGGCTATGGCAAGAAAAATAAATTGTCAACGGGGGGAATGCCAGCAGCATACACATTCCTAATATAAAAGGCAGAATCGGTTCTATTTTCCGGAACTTAAAGCTCTTGGGAAGGGGAGGGGGATGCCAAGCATACACATTTCTATACTTTATTCAAGAACTAGAGTGGGTAATAAAACTGTTACCGAAACCTCCAACGTACCTGCTTCAGTGCCGCAGGTAACTGAGGACTGCCGTAAATCTAATTATATTTAAGTATTATAAGCTTTTATAAATTTACTGCAACAATAAAATTTCTGATAGTTCAATTTAATTTTTGTCAGTGAGCAAAGTACACCTTACAGTGTGTTCTTAGTGATTTATCTTGTTTGTGCTTGTTTTCATATATTATTTGAGATCAGCGAGATACCCAAAAGATATGGCTTCCACATCTATATTTTTTCCAAAATCGGTAAACCAGGGCATTTTTTTCCTCAACGAAAAACTTGTTACGATGAATATTTATGACGCTTTAAGATATCAATATCTAGATAGTAATGTTAAAAGCTCTGTTGAGATGTGTTCCAACATGACAGAAGTTGGAAAATCTACTATCTACCGTTTATTGAAAGAGAAAAAAACGATTGGAATTGTTAGGACTCCCAAGCCACATTCGATCATAGGCAGACGAAAAATCTGGTTGGGAGAATAGATGTAAACTGCAATAAAAGGAGTTGTACATACATTTTATTATGAGAGGCAGATCCCAACCGTCGACAAAATTCTAACTAAAATCAATGAAGATCGGGATTTCCCTGAAATTAAAAGAACTGAGCTCTGGAATTTGCTCAGAAAACTTAATTTTTGCTGGAAAAAAACCAGATAGGAAATTTGTTCTTATAGATCGTCCGGAAAATATCCGTTGGAGAAGGAAATATCTTTCTCAAGTAAAAGGTAGAGAAATAGAATACAAACACACAACTTACAAAATTAGTAATTTAACTGAACTTTTGAAAGATTTTTTTGATTAAAGTTACTGCAGAAAATTGGGAAAATTCATATAATAAAAGTATAAAAGAGAATGTGGATCTCGATCTCATTCACCCTCAAGAATCCCCTATATCAGTTTGGGAGAAAATCGAAAAATGTAAAATTTTTAGGACACCATATTAAATCTGCCAGATTGAGTTTTTCAAAAAATATTTTAAATTCATAATTAACACTAAAATAACCCAATACTGATTTTAGACAAAATCGGGAGATGTAGAATTTTTAATCAGCCATCTTGGATCCGTCATATTGAATTTTTTAAAAATAATTTCAGATTCGTTATGTGCGATCCCGAAAACGAATTTTGAAGAAAATCGGACAAAATTGATTTTTTTCGTCCGCCATATTGGATCCGCCATATTGAATTTTTAAAAAGTAATTTTAGATTAGTTATATACAACCCTGAAAATCCCTCGTACCAATTTTGGAGAAAATCAGACAAAATTGATTTTTTTGTCCGCCATATTAGATCCGCCGTATTGAATTTTTTAAAAATATTTTGGATCCATTATGTGCAAGCCCGAAAACTCCCCCACACCAATTTTGGAGAAAATCAAACAAAATTAATTATTTTGGCCGCCATATTGTCAGCGCTATCTTGGATATTACTACACCAATTTCGTCCAAAAAAAATATGGGAACACTGCAGCAACTTCCTGAACATAACGCAAAAAATTTCATTAAATCTGTGCTGCCATTCCGGAGTAATCGGAGTTCATACATAAAAAAAAACATACATATTCGAGGAATTGAGAACCTCCTGCTTTTAGAAGTCAGTTAAAAATTGAAATATGTGTTTATAAGTTTAGTTAAACTGTTTTAATTTTTTTAAATATCTTACGAACATAGAAATAGCTCTAGAATTATTAGATTTGTTTGCTAGACAAACTTAGGTAAAAAAATTATGTAAAATTAAAAATGAAGACAAAAAATGAATTATTTTATTTCAAAAAATACAACATTGATAAGCCATTACTTTTTCTACTACCATGTAAACATGAATCCCGATTAGAGTTTTCGGAAAGTGCTAAAGGGGCTTTTTACATATAGAGTATATTTTCTTTGAAGAGAGGACAAGAGACTGGCATTTGCAGGAAATAAACTATTTGTATATATTCTTTCCTTTTTTCTGCTTGATAGGAGAACACATGTAGGTAACCAATTATTTTGTTGATAGCCTGAATTTTTTAAGTTTATTACAAAAATTTTGATGTCCTGAAGAGGGTTCACATATACTTATGGCTGGAGTCCCATAACCTTTAAATCCAACCCTGTATTTCTAAAATTCTCTAAGTATTTTCGAGTAATTTGATCAAAATAAATATTCATTAATAGAAGTTATTTAATTGTATTTCAAAGTATCTTCGTCAATATGTACATATAAACAATATTAACAGAATTTGAGAGAATTTACTTATACTCTATAAAATTAAGCATTTCTAATTTAATCGCAATAAATAACAATTCCCTCAAGTATTCGAGTTGCGTGACTCGTCCTGTTTACACGAAAATGTTTATGATAATTTTTTTATCATGTTGCGTGTCAGGCTCTCGTGCAAATTTCCGCAACCAATTGACTTCAACTGGTGGACAACATCAATTTAATGTTTCTATTAAAGTGTCCATTGATTTTAAAACTAAGCTTTTAAAAGTGAACTAGGGTAATTTAATTTAATGCCCATACAGGATTTAAGTGGTTATGTCATGCTTGTAGGAACAGTGGCAATCGATAGTTTGTAGACTAACAGTGCAGGAGACATTTAATACTTGGTGACTTGAAAAGTTTCTAAACTACACAGGAAAAAATATTAATTAATTATTGAAAGTACGTTTATTCTTCAATATATCTCCCTAAGTTAAAAATACTTTTTTCAGCGATTCTTAAATTCACATATCTCATCACTGCAATGGTTTTCCGGAAGGCCTTCAAAATATTCTTCTATGGCTGCAGTGAGTTCCTTATTCGATAAACGCTTTCCACTCAGAAATCCTTTGAGGTGTGGAAACAAATGGAAGTCACACGCAGTTAAATCTGGTGAATAGGTGGATGTTCAAGCAATTCGTACTGTAATTCAATTACTTCAGTAGGTGTATTGTCTTGGTGGAAGATGATTTTTTCTCCTGCAAACTAGGTCTTTCCTCCTGAATTTCTACATCCAGCCAGTCTAAAAGATTGCAATACAATTTTCCTGTTATTGCTTGACCAGTTTGCAGGAAATCGATTATCAATATTCAATTTGCATCTCAACAAACCTTTTTGAATGCTTTTGACTCCTTTGCCTTTTCTTCGGAAGAGAACAACCTGGGATACATTGCGATTTGTTGTCACAGTTTAGAATCATAGTGGTAAATTCAAACCTCATCACAAAATCTGTTTTTTTCTTTGCATATTCAAAGATTGTTGTGAAAGTCTCACTCGAATGAATTTTTGATCCAAAGTTAATGAATACGGCATCCACCTTGTCTGTAGCTTTCTGAACCCCAATTCATTCTTCAAAATGTGAAACTCTAGTTCATTTGAGATGCTTACACCCTCAGCAATTTCATACTTACAAGGAAGGTACCTAAAGTATCCCCAGCTCCAATTTTAATGAAACTTCAGTATGTTGTAGAGGGTACACGTGTTTTTTTATCTGCGGAGATTCATTTTAATGGGGTGAAAACTGCCCCTAAAGTTCACACAAACAGTATTTTTAAATATCTCAGGTTCTAAGTGAGATATCTTTACAAAACAAAATAAAAATTACTAGTTATTTGAAATGATGTTGAACTAAGGTATTTTCATCCCTAAGAATATCATCCCTTATTTTTTATAAGGATAAACTATCTATTCGCGTGCGTAATTTAATAATAAAAATTACGAAATTTAATTATATTGCTTGAAAATATTTTTTTCACGGATACCATAATTAATTCGAGTTGACATCTTTCAGGGTTTCCAAAAACAAGCTAGTAAAAGAGGGTGAGTCACCCTCAAATACTTTTTCTTTAAATGATATTAAACTATGGTATTTTCACCGCCAAGGATATCATCCCATATTTTTTATTAGGATAAACCATATATTTGCGCATGTAATTTAATTGTGAAAATTACGAAATTTAATGAGATTGATTGGAAATATTTTTTCACGAATACCATAAGTAACTTAAGTTGTCGTGTTTCGAGGTTCCCAAAAATAAAATAGTAAAAGAGGGTGAGTCACCCCCAAATACTTTTTTTACATCTCAAGTTCTAATTGAAACGAATCTAGAATTTGTTTATGTCTGTAAATTATTATAATTCCTGACAAATAGTGATCTCTAATTCTGTGACGTTCATTTAAATTAAAATTTGACAATTTTAAGAATAATAATATATGTATAAAATGACGACTTACTTTTATAAAAAAATTAGGAATAATATCCTTGGAAGTGAAAATATCATAGTTTAACATCATTTCGGATAATAAGTTATTTTAATTTTGCTTTGTAGAGATATCTAAATTGGAACTGGATATATAAAAAAACGTATTTGGGGGTGGCTCACCCTCTTTTACTATTTTATTTTCGGAAATCTCGAAACACGTCAACGTAACTTACTTATTGTATTCATAAAAAAAATATGATCAACAAATTTGATTTAATTTCGTAATGTCCAGAATTAAATTATGTAAATGAATGGCAAGATTAACCCTCATAAAAAATAAAGGATTGTATCTATGTGGTTAAAACAACATGGTATAACCTCCACATTTCCACATTATTTCGTAGCAATATCTGAATTAGAATTTGAGATTTAAAAAAATGTATTTGAGGTGACTCACCCTCTTTTACTACTTCATTTTTTGAAACCCAAAACATATCAATTTGAGTTAATTATGGTATTCGTGAAAAAAATACTTTGAAACAATTTCACTAAATTTCGTAATTTTTAGAATTAAATTACGTGCGCTAATAAATGGTTTATCGTTATAAGAAATAAGGGATTATATCTTTGGGGTGAAAATACCATAATTCAGCATGATTTCAAATAACAAGTAATTTCCATTTTGTTTTGTAAATATATCTCAATTAGAACTTCAAACTTAAAAAACGTATTTGGGGGTGGCTCACTCTCTTTTACTAGTTTGCTTTTAGAAACCCTGAAACCCGTCAACTTAAAGTTACTTATGGGATTCGTAAAAAAATATTATCAAAGAATACTATTAAATTTCGTCATTTTTAGAATTAAATTATGGGCGTAAATATATGGATAATATCTTTGGGGGTGAAAAAACCATAGTGTAACATCATTTCGAATAACAAGTAACTTTCATTTTATTTTGTAAAAATATCTCACTTAGAACCTGAAATATATCAAAAATACTGTTTTTAAGTGTGGACTTTAGGGGCCAGCACCTTCCTTATTAGTCATTCTTTTATTTTTCAAAATCATATTATAAAGTATGTTTTTTATAGAGGTATAGAACTTTTAAATGGAATAAAACAAAGATGAATTTTTTAAATTGACATGAAATTTACTTTATTCGAAAGATAACTTTCTGGCATTATAATTTAAATATGACTTCTGGCATATGACCGCCACGGTTGCCTCGGACGTAGTCTAATCTGGAGGTCCAATTTTCGATGACTTTTTCCAACATTTGTGGCCGTATATCGGCAATAACGCGGCGAATGTTGTCCTCCAAGTGATCAATCGTTTCGGGCTTATCGGCGTAGACTAGCGACTTCACATCCCCACAGAAAATAGTCTAGCGGCGTTAAGTCGCACGATCTTGGAGGCCAATTCACGGGTCCGAAACTTGAAACTATGCGGTTACCAAACGTTTCCTTCAATAAATCAATTGTGGCATGAGCTGTGTGACATGTTGCGCCGTCTTGTTGAAACCACAGCTCCTGCACATCATGGTTGTTCAATTGATGAACGAAAAAGTCAGTAATCATGGCTCTATAGCGGTCACCATTGACTGTAACGTTCTGACCAGCATCGTTTTTAAAGAAGTACGGACCAATGATTCCACCAGCCCATAAAGCACACCAAACAGTCAGTTTTTCTGGATGTAACGGTGTCTCAACATACACTTGAGGATTATCATCACTCCAAATACGGCAGTTTTGTTTATTGACGTATCTATTCAAACAAAAGTGAGCTTCATCGCTAAACAAAATTTGTTTATGAAAATCGGGATCAACGGCAATCTTGTTTTGGGCCCATTCACCGAATCTACGCCTTGCTAGGTGATCGTGTGGCTTCAATTCTTGCACGAGTTGGATTTTGTAAGCACACAACCAAAATCTTTCCGCAAAATCTTCCATAAAGTGAATGGACACATATCGAATTCCTGTGCACGATGGCGGATAGACTGATTCGGGTCTTCCTCTATGCTACGCTCTACAGCAGCAATGATTTCTTCTGTACGCACTGTATGACGTCTCTGTTGATGCGTATTATCTTTTAGAGTAAACGTGGTGCGAAAACGTTCCATAGTTAATCGAATTAATTGCTCTGATGGACGATTATGTTGACCGTAAAATGGACGTAGTGCGCGATACGTATTTCGAAGAGAACCATGATTTTCAAAATAAATTTGCACAATTTGGAAGCGTTGTTCAGGCGTCAGTCTATTCATGTTGAAATGCCAAACCAAACTAAACATAAATCATTTGACAGCTAACAAAATGGCCGCCAGTTAAAAAAGTGTTGCCAATTTAAAGTTTTATACCTCTATAAAAAAACCCTTTATATAGAATCAAAAATTTTTTTATTGGTAGCAGTTTTTGGACGTCTACTGCATGCTTCATCACTGATGTCTGTACAACCATGTTTAAATGCAGCAAGCCAATTAAATATTGGCGCTTGTGTTTCCCTAATACATATCACTATGAATTCCATTTTCCTCTAGATCTTTTTTTATAAATATTTTATCACTGTACAAATTTCCAATTTTTCCATCATTCATCATATGCGTCCCCAACGGGGAAAAAGTTTACATAAAAATAACGACAAAAACTGAATAAATCTAGTAATTCGTCGCCATAAAATGTACGAAAATTCACTCATAAACATCCTAACCCCAAGAATTTATGATTGCCGTTTAAAAACGTATTTGTCTCATTTAAAACCATTAAAAATGGTGAGCGAGTACTAAAATTTCACCTAACTCTAGAATGGCGAGTTTTCAAGTTTTTAGACGCTTAAAAGAAGAAATTTTTCATGCTTCTTGTTTTTTTTTTTTTATTGTTGCAATAGCTTGAAAACTTTACTGCGGCACAAACTTCAAAAAAATGCAAAGAAAATGTACATTTATTAAAATAATTAAAATCAAAACAATTTATGGCATTTTTCTGTAAAAATGTTTGAATGAATTTATTTTAGTTGTGAGGTGAGTCAACGATTGGATGAAGTAGGCTTGTGCCTTTTCGGTGAAATTAACAAAGAAACTATATTTATTGTTTGATACAGTTTATTTTTACGCAGATTTTAAAAATATTTAGGACCCTACAGGGTGAGCCAAAAAACTAGGACAGCATAAAGTTGTATTTTTTTAAATAGAACACCCTATATACGAATCGTATTTTCGATTTAGCTTATAATTTTAAATCTTTTTTATTAAGGGTTTACTATAACAAAACTTTATAGTTTCTGAGATAATTAAGTTTAAAGAAAAAAAGTCACATTTTCAAGCATCAATTCAATCCCAAATAACGTTTTCAATTTTGTGACAAATATATTCAAATTTGGAATTTAGCAAGGCCAAGGACAAGTTAACATAATTATTACCTAATATTTGCAATAAAAGAACACATCGGCTCAAATTTGAACAAGTTTAAATGAATAAATATCTTTTTTTTTTTTAAATGGTACATCCTGTATATTTTCATGTTATTTAATAGAGTAATAAAAACCCTAAAAGTTTTGTTCAATATATCCTATACCTATTTATAATAGTTTTTGAGATATTTCAGTTTTTCTTATTTTCTATACTTTTTTACAGAAATAGTCTTCATTATCATAGTAGCCATGTAAAATAATAAAAAGAAACTACAGAAACAAACAGAATGTGGTTAAATATGATGAAATACATTATTCATTATATTACAACGGCAATAGTTTAATTAAACATAATGTGAAAAAATTAACACAACAATAACGACAAGGCAAATACATATTTACTTTTATACTAAATTGAAACAAAAAAATTACCTATTAAATACTGAGATTAATTATTTCTTTTTAATAAGTGTTCCAATAAACCACCCTCTTGTGCAATGCACAAATTTAGTCTTTTTTTGCAGATTTTCTCGGACTCTGGACAAAATTAGTGGCGTTATTGTTCTACAGGTATCCCTAATCCTGTTGTTGGTGGATTAACATACACCTTATTTTTAATATAACCCCATAGGAATAAATCTAATGGGGTGATGTCGCAAAACCTTGGTGGCCACTCAATGAAACCCCCACGTCCAATCCATTTTTGCGGATATCGTTAGTCCAAAAACGCACGAACTTCACGATGGTAATGCGGAGGCGCACCATCGTGCTGGAACCACATACTGTCGAGCTCATCCCTATCGAGACCTTGAAGCAGTTGGGGTAGTTCTTCTTGTAGAAAGTTCAAGTAACTATGGCCATTTAGTGGTTCATTAAAAAAGTGGGGTCCAATAATTCGATTATGATGAATACCACACCAAACATTTAATGACCAGTGGTTTTGATGTTGCACCTCTCTAATCCAAAATGGATTTTCTGTGGCATAATAATGCATATTGCGTCTATTTACGGCACCGTTACTTCTAAAAGTAGCTTCATCACTAAACATTACCTTGCATAATAAATTTGAATTTAATTGAATCTCCGCATTTATTGTACGACAAAAGTTTACACGACTTTCAAAATCCTGTCCATGCAATTCTTGGTGTAATTCCATGTGATATGGATGATACCTATATTTCTTGGTAGTACAATTAGAGGTGGATTGTGATGCTTCACATAATGCTGCTAACTGACGGCTACCAATATAAGGATTTTCCTGAACATTTAACAATACTTGTAGTTCTTTTTCTTCATTAGTTACTGGTTTGTCGACCACTTTACGTTTTGGATAATCAACAGTACCAGAAGAATCAAATCTTTGCATTAAGTTTTGAAAAGTATGGGTATTAGGCTGGCGTCGATCAGGTTACTTCATTTTGTAAATTCTTTGAGCAAGAAGGCAATTTTTTTGAGCCTCTCTGATTGTATAAATCATATCTATTAACTCATTCTTTGGAAAATTCATTTTACAATATAAGATGAATGCAAAAAACACCAAACTACACTACATAAAAACCAAAAGAAGCGATTGCGGTTATAAATTTGACACACAGAAAAATGTTCATTTACATTGTTTTTGCCATGGCTACTATGGTAATGAGACTATTTCTGTAAAAAAGTATGGAAAATAAGAAAAACTGAAATATCTCAAAAACTATTATAAATAGGTATAGGATATATTGAACAAAACTTTTAGGGTTTTTATTACTCTATTAAATAACATGAAAATATACAGGGTGTACCATTTAAAAAAAAAGATATTTATTCATTCAAACTTGTTCATATTTGAGCCGATGTGTTCAACACCCTGTAGCTTTTATTGCAAATATTAGGTAAAAATTATGTTAACTTGTCCTTGGCCTTGCTAAATTCCAAATTTGAATACATTTGTCACAAAATTGAAAACGTTATTTAGGATTGAATTGATGCTTGAAAATGTGACTTTTTTTCTTTAAACTTAATTATCTCAGAAACTATAAAGTTTTGTTATAGTAAACCCTTAATAAAAAAGATTTAAAATTATAAGCTAAATCGAAAATACGATTCGTATATAGGGTGTTCTATTTAAAAAAATACAACTTTATGCTGTCCTAGTTTTTTGGCTCACCCTGTAGAGTCCTAAATATTTTTAAAATCTGCGTAAAAATAAACTGTATCAAACAATAAATATAGTTTCTTTGTTAATTTCACCGAAAAGGCACAAACTTACTTCATCCAATCGTTGACTCATCCTGTACATTTATTAAAATAATTAAAATCAAAACAATTTATGGCATTTTTCTGTAAAAATGTTTGAATGAATTTATTTTAGTTAGTATTTTTCACCCTGTACAAAGATATTTTTCTCCAAACAAATTGCATTTATTTACTTGATAAACATATTTAAAAACTTAAACTGTATCCATGTATTATTCTGTTTAGAACTTTTCTAAAGTGACAGCTGTCGGAAGCAGAGTGGATGCTGAGACGACTTTCTTAAAAACTCCCTCAAATTCCTAAAGCTTGTTAAAGTCCGCCGTCTTTCTCAAGCACGTTGAATTTTCATAAACTCGTTAACGTTTTCCATCTTTTTCAATCGAAATCTTATTTATTGTCTATCTTCCTCGAGCACGCGGGCATAAGTAATGGAATTTCATGGCCGGTTGGCAAGTGCAAGGAACGGCGCCTAACAAGGGCTGGAAGACGCCTGCGCCCCATTTTGAGGTTTTTACCCTACGCTGTTGCCATAGATTCGAAATTATATGGAAGTGATTTATGTCGAGTAGGGGACAAGGGTTTAGATTAACCAGACGTAACTTTGGGGTCTGAGCTAGCAATTTAAAGTTTTTACCGCAATAATTTAGTTTGTCGTCGGGCCCGCTTTTAAAAGACGAGAGATTTCTCTTAAATTCGTGTTTGCTTTATTCTCATCATCAAGAAATGCTGAAAGAGTATTTTGCGCAACTTTTTTATATGTTTATTTGAGTCGTTCAAAAGTAGAAAAACTCAAGTGTGAAAATGTCGTTTCGAGACAAAACTGGTAAGAAACATGTAATAAAATTATCTTATGTTATCTATAAAAACATATTATGAAGAATAATATTCATAATTTTAAATACAGATTATAGTACAAAAAAAACGATGCATATAAATAAACTTCAAAATAACATTTTTTGCTCTAAAGAAAATATAGTTGGGACGCTCTGCCGAAATACAGTTATTTGAAAAAATTGCTAACTTTACACTTGAGATCATGCGTATCGATCTTCTTTCACAATATACTCATCTATTGCCTACCATCACACAGGCGGAAGTGGAATCAGCGAAAAATAGACTCAAAAATAACAAAACCCCCGGGCCAGACCAGATACATGGAGAAGTTCTCAAATTAATTGACTCAGAACAAATAAAACTACTGACCACCCTCTTTAACAAAATTTACATGAACGGTCAAATACCAAAAGACTGGCTACTGTCTGTCGACATTCATCCCGATTCCCAAAAAAACGAACGCAACTAAGTGCTCCGATCATAGAATAATCAGCTTGATGAGCCACGCTTTAAAAGCTTTTCTTAACATCATTCAAGCACGAATATATAGAAAACTCTATGAAAACGTAAGTGACACGCAGTTTGGCTTCAGACAGGGACTTGGCACTAGAGAGGCCTTGTTTTCCATGCAGGTTCTGATTCAAAGAGCACGTGACATCAATGCAGACGTCTTTGCATGCTTCATCGATTTTGAAAAGGCATTTGACAAAGTGCAGCACAGTAAACTGATTTCAATCCTACAAGAGACAGGAATCGACGACAGAGACAGAGAGATAATATCAAAGCTATATTCACAACAAAAGGCTATTGTACGAGTTGAGAATGAGACAACAGAAGAATTTAATATAAAGAGAGGAGTACGCCAGGGCTGTATACTGTCGCCACTTCTATTCAACGTATACTCAGAACATCTCTTTAAAGAAGCACTGGGCAACATAGAAGATGGAATTATTGTAAATGGAGAAGTAATAAACAACCTGAGATACGCGGATGATACCGTTCTTATAGCCGATACTGCAGAGGAACTTCAAAGAATTATCGACCGAATAGTGACAGCTTGCAACAGATATGGTATGAAGATAAACGGCAAGAAGACGCAAACGATTATTGTCAGTAAAAACGACGTCGGCAATATACAGTTTACTGCGAACAACGTAACTCTCACAATGGCCGAGACGATCACATATCTAGGCTGCACGTTGAATAAAGACTGGGACCACTCTCGAGAAATAAGAAGCCGAATCGAGAAAGCAAGAGGTACTTTTAATAAGCTGCGCAACATACTCTGCAACCTATCCCTCAATATACATACGCGGATCAGGATTTTGAAATGCTATGTACTCTCAACTCTCTTATATGGAGCAGAAACCTGGACCCTTACCGATGCTTCATGTAAACGTATAGATGCATTTGAAATGTGGTGCTACCGCCGCATGCTTAGGGTTCCTTGGATACACCACGTATCAAACGAAAACATTTTACAACGTATCGGTGGAGAACTGGAATACCTGACAAATGTCAAACGCAGAAAATTGGAGTACTTTGGACATATCATGCGGAATGAGAAATATCGCCTGCTCCAACTTATCCTGCAGGGGAAGATGGAAGGCCAGAGATCAGCTGGACGAAGACGAATATCATGGCTGCGCAACCTACGAACATGGACTGGAATGACATCAACAGGTCTGTTCAGAGCAGCAGTGAATAAAGTAATATGGACCAATGTGATAGCCAACATCCAAAGAGGAAGGGCACTTTAAGAAGAAGAATTGCCTGATCATTGGTTCTTAAATTATTATATAGTTATGGGCATCTAGTGGTAAACATGGTGATGTCCTTATAAGGAAATCTTTATTATTTAATTTAATTTGGGTTAGTTTTTTTTGTAGACAAAGATCAACTTTATTAGTCTTTTTATGATATTTTGATAATTTTTAGCACAGAGTGGTCAAAAAAGAAGAATAAAAATTATATTTAAAAAATCGTCCAAAGTAATTTTCATTATTTCTTGCCATTTGACATTCATTAATAATAATCATATCGGGACGATTAAATTATACGCACGAAGATTATTTAAAGTTATTTATTATTTATGGAGAATATGATAGAGTTATCATCGCATTCCGATATCCGAAGAAACAGAAACCAACACTACCAACTGTTAAAAAGATTATAAAAAACTCCAAGAACTTTGGAACCATAAAAGCTAAAAGAAATAGAAATAAACCAGTTGTTAATAAAGTAAAGTTACAAAAATTATTTCAGTAAATATTCAAATTGACGCCCTTGAACTTCCAAACATTTTTCGCACCTAAGAAGGAACTCTTCATGGATGCCTCTTCTTATTGACTGGAGATTAAGTTCTTCAAATGCTATTCTGACGCGCTGCATGAAATCTTCCATAGTGGTTAATATAGTGTTGTATACTTTATTTTTGATTGTCCCCCAAATAAAAAAATCAAATACTGTTAGATCAGAAGAGCGAGATGGCCAAAGATATGGCCCATTCTTGACAATCCATTGATCATAAAACAAGTTTTGCAGGTGACTGGTAACTAAACGACTATTATGTGGACGCGCCCCATCATGTTGATAAAATAGATTTCTATGATCAGCCACCGGCAAGTTATCTAAATGGTTCACTTCCAAATAACTCAAGATGTCGAAGTAGCGCTCACCTATAAGTTAAAAAACGTATTTTGTATCTAGAAGTCTTCAAAAATAGCTAACTTACCATTCAGATTATCTTGGTAGAATTCTAAAGCGACGACGCCGTCATTTCTTATAAGACAATACACATTAAACTGCCAAGACTCTTGAAAATTTAATTGTCTAAATGGATGTACGTTTGAGTCGTTCCAACAGTAGTGCGTCGATTAAACAATCCATTTTTTGTGAATTTGGCTTCGTCCGACCAAATATTATCCAAAAAACCAGCATTTTCTAGTGATCGAAGTAAAATAAATTGACAGAACTCTACTCTTCCTGAAAAATCAATGCCTTTTAAATATTGTACTATACAATATACACAGGGATGAAAATTGTGTTTCCATAAAATCCTTAAAGCTGATGTTTGAGATAATCCAGACTCTAATGCTACTTGCCTTGTAGATATTGTTGGATATGCGGCGAAATATCCTAAAATTGTAGTTTCAATATTTTCATTATTAACAATTGGTTTATTTCTATTTCTTTTTACTTTTATGGATCCAAACTTCTTGAAGTTTTCTATAATCCTTTAAACAGTTGGTGGTGTTGGTTTCTGTTTCTGCGGATATCGGGTCGCGAATGTATCGCATGGTCTTGAAATAACTCACATTCTCCATAAATAATAAATAAGTTTAAATAATCTTCATGCATGTAATTTAATCGTCCTGGTATGATTATTATTAATGAATGTCAAATGCAAGAAATAATGACAATTCTGTAGGGTTCGATTGTTTTATTTTCGCCACGCCTCGCCGTCATGGCCAACTAATAACAAAACTTAAAAGCCGCGTAGCATTTTTACAATAAAAAAATATTGAATTGCCAATATTTTGAAAACTACAAATGTTTGGAATAGACAACTTTACACAAAGTTACCCTTATTCTTAATGCTTAATTGAATAAAATTATAAAAATACGTGCTTTTTATTTGAAAAAATTGACTTTTGACGATTTTTTAAATATAATTTTTATTCTTCTTTTTTACCCTTCTGTACATGGTGAGTCAACGATTGGATGAAGTAGGTTTGTGCCTTTTCGGTGAAATTAACAAAGAAACTATATTTATTGTTTGATACAGTTTATTTTTACGCAGATTTTAAAAATATTTAGGACTCTCCAGGGTGAGCCAAAAAAGTAGAACAGCATAAAGTTGTATTTTTTTAAATAGAACACCCTATATACGAATCGTATTTTCGATTTAGCTTATAATTTTAAATCTTTTTTATTAAGAGTTTACTATAACAAAACTTTATAGTTTCTGAGATAATTAACTTTAAAGAAAAAAGTCACATTTTCAAGCATCAATTCAATCCTAAATAACGTTTTCAATTTTGTGACAAATATATTCAAATTTGGAATTTAGCAAGGCCGCCAAGGACAAGTTAACATAATTTTTACCTAATATTTGCAATAAAAGCTACAGGGTGTTGAATACATCGGCTCAAATTTGAAAAAGTTTAAATGAATAAATATCTTTTTTTTTTTAAATGGTACTCCCTGTATATTTTCATGTTATTTAATAGAGTAATAAAAACCCTAAAAGTTTTGTTCAATATATCCTATACCTATTTATAATAGTTTTTGAGATATTTCAGTTTTTCTTATTTTCCATACTTTTTTACAGAAATAGTCTTCATTATCATAGTAGCCATGTAAAATAATAAAAAGAAACTACAGAAACAAACAGAATGTGGTTAAATATGATGAAATACATTATTCGTTATATTACAACGGCAATAGTTTAATTAAACATAATGTGAAAAAATTAACACAACAATAACGACAAGGCAAATACATATTTACTTTTATACTAAATTGAAACAAAAAAATTACCTATTAAATACTGAGATTAATTATTTCTTTTTAATAAGTGTTCGAATAAACGACCCTCTTGTGCAATGCACAAATTTGGTCTTTTTTGCAGATTTTCTCGGACCCTGGACAAAATTAGTGGCGATATTGTTCTACAGGTATCCCTAATCCTGGTTCGCATATTTTCCACTGTTGTTGGTGGATTAACATACACCTTATTTTTAATATAACCCCATAGGAAGAAATCTAATGGGGTGATGTCACAAGACCTTGGTGGCCACTCAATGAAACCCCCACGTCCAATCCATTTTTGCGGATATCGTTGGTCCAAAAACGCACGAACTTCACGATGGTAATGCGGAGGCGCACCATCGTGCTGGAACCACATACTGTCGAGCTCATCCCTATCGAGACCTTGAAGCAGTTGGGGTAGTTCTTCTTGTAGAAAGTTCAGGTAACTATGGCCATTTAGTGGTTCATTAAAAAGTGGGGTCCAATAATTCGATTATGATGAATACCACACCAAACATTTAATGACCAGTGGTTTTGATGTTGCACCTCTCTAATCCAAAATGGGTTTTCTGTGGCATTTATTGTACGACAAAAGTTTACACGACTTTCAAAATCCTGTCCATGCAATTCTTGGTGTAATTCCATGTGATATGGATGATACCTATATTTCTTGGTAGTACGATTAGCGGTGGATTGTGATGTTTCACATAATACTGCTAACTGACGGCTACCAATATAAGGATTTTCCTGAACATTTAACAATACTTGTAGTTCTTTTTCTTCATTAGTTACTGGTTTGTTGACCACTTTACGTTTTGGATAATCAACAGTACCAGAAGAATCAAATCTTTGCATTAAGTTTTGAAAAGTATGGGTATTAGGCCGGCGTCGATCAGGATACTTCATTTTGTAAATTCTTTGAGCAAGAAGGCAATTTTTTTGAGCTTCTCCTATTGTATAAATCATATCTATTAACTCATTCTTTGGAAAATTCATTTTACAATATAAGATGAATGCAAAAAAAACCAAACTACACTACATAAAAATCAAAAGAAGCGATTGCGGTTATAAATTTGACATACAGAAAAATGTTTTTTTACATTGTTTTTGCCATGGCTACTATGATAATGAAGACTATTTCTGTAAAAAAGTATGGAAAATAAGAAAAACTGAAATATCTCAAAAACTATTATAAATAGGTATAGGATATATTGAACAAAACTTTTAGGGTTTTTATTACTCTATTAAATAACATGAAAATATACAGGGTGTACCATTTAAAAAAAAAGATATTTATTCATTTAAACTTGTTCAAATTTGAGCAGATGTGTTCAACACCCTGTAGCTTTTATTGCAAATATTAGGTAAAAATTATGTTAACTTGTCCTTGGCCTTGCTAAATTCCAAATTTGAATATATTTGTCACAAAATTGAAAACGTTATTTAGGATTGAATTGATGCTTGAAAATGTGACTTTTTTTCTTTAAACTTAATTATCTCAGAAACTACAAAGTTTTGTTATAGTAAACCCTTAATAAAAAAGATTTAAAATTATAAGCTAAATCGAAAATACGATGCGTATATAGGGTATTCTATTTAAAAAAATACAACTTTATGCTGTTCTAGTTTTTTGGCTCACCCTGTAGAGTCCTAAATATTTTTAAAATCTGCGTAAAAATAAACTGTATCAAACAATAAATATAGTTTCTTTGTTAATTTCACCGAAAAGGCACAAACCTACTTCATCCAATCGTTGACTCACCCTGTACT
Organism: Diaprepes abbreviatus; assembly: GCA_034092305.1. Taxonomy (NCBI): domain Eukaryota; kingdom Metazoa; phylum Arthropoda; class Insecta; order Coleoptera; family Curculionidae; genus Diaprepes; species Diaprepes abbreviatus. The sequence continues at coordinate 682,082 of JASJET010000171.1, forward strand.
AATAATTTTCAAAATATCATAAAAAGACTACTAAAGTTGATTTTCGTCTACAAGAATACTAACCCAAAATAAATAATAAAGACTTTCCTATAGGAAAAATTTACAGTTAAGTTTTCATCTGCAAACGTCATTTTTGACATAAAAATTTAAATATATCCAAAATGGTGAGACTTACGTATAAAACATCATACATGAAATATGTCTATAATTTTACGTAGAAATCGAAAATGAAATAATATATAGGATGTTCTATTTGAAATAAGCAAGTTGACATATACTTCCGGTATAACCGGAAGTGCAGCCACTTTAAAATATTTTAACCGGCTGTCCTCCATGCACGTTAGTACACTGTCAAATTCCCCAAGAATCACTTTGTATAGGGTAGGAGGTCCTGAATATGGATACAGTTCTTTTAGTTGAAAGTTGTTGGCTTTGATCTGCTTTACTTCTGTTTTTCTCTTGTTGACGTTCAAACTGTAGAACAAGACTACGTCATTGTTAGAATATTTAAAGTAAATATTAAATGGTTCGTCTGCCTTGAACATGAATTTTCAACCATTCTACTTCTTCACTTCCTTTCTGTCTGTTAGGGGGAAAATTTTTCAACTTTCCTATTGATTTTAAACCTCTATTTTACATTGTTACAACTTCAAATTTGCCTTTTTTTAGCTGCCTAAATTACCTTTATCTAGTCATGCGGCAAAAAGATGTCCTTGAAAAACCTTTTTTGCTTTTCTCATTTCAAAATCTCTATCGCATTTGTGATGGACAATCCGTATAAAGTCATCTGAATATACCTTATAGGTACAAATTACTGCCATTTTTATGTTTCGATTTTATCCTCCACATTAGTCGTTATACATTATTAAATTCAGTGTTTCCACATAGTATTTTACGTAATGCATAATGCAGGAGCCAATTTCTTGCAGGCCTCGTGATGCTAAACCCCATGCCAAACGTACATGTGCACTGTGGACGTCGTTAATTTATGGATATCTAGGCAGTAAGTCCACAGTTGTCTTTTATTATTTGCTACTTCTGGTTTTGGAAGTGTTTATCAGGTAGAAAGCTATGGTTGTTGTAGATTCGGCATCTTTTGTGGCATCTTCTTACATACGTTGACCTGCTACCTTGGCCATCCTAAGTGCAATTCTTTTTCTGTTTTACTACAGGTATTTTTCCGGGTAAGCTGAAGAATGCCCATATTAGAGCAATCTATAAGAAGGGGGAGAAATCTGAAGAAAAGAATTATAGACCAATCTCGCTATTACCTAATATAAGCAAGATTTTTGAAAAAATTTTATTTCAGAGAATTGTAACATTTCTGGATAAGTTTTCTGTAATATCAGATAAACAAAATGGTTTTAGAAAAGGGAAATCCACAGTAAGAGCTTTGTACCAAACACTTATACAAATTATAGATTCTCTAAATAAAAAAAGCAAACATTGGCCATGTGCCTGGATCTCTCTAAAGCATTTGATGCTGTGGATCATGAAACATTATTATTAAAACTAGAAATGTATGGTATAAAGGGTAACGCGCTGCAATTAATAAGATCGTATTTGACGGATAGAACTCAGTGTGTTGTGGAGTCTGATCTCCATGGTAGGGCTATAGTGTCTCAGAGGATTAAAATGAAGAGGGGCGTCCCTCAAGGATCAATACTTGGACCACTTTTGTATATTCTTTACACAAATGATTTACCCGAAATCTCTGGAGAGCAGACTGTACTATATGCTGATGATTCATCGCTTATATTCAGTGAAAACACGGCGGAGTTGCTATCGATGAAGGTTCAATCTGTGATGGACACTCTCGATGGGTACTTTCGGTCCAACAGCCTGTCGCTAAATGTTTCCAAGACACAGTGCATTATGTTTGGTAACAGATTGAATAATCAATTTACAGTAACGTTTAAGGATACAACAATAACATCAGTTGACAGCGCTGTTGTTTTGGGACTAAATGTCGATAGAAGGTTGGACTGGGGGGCGCACATCGAGAAAATTGCCACTAGAATATCTCAGTATTGTTTCGCATTAAGAATTATTTCGGAGAGAGTTGGAATCGATGCAGCTCTGTCAGCTTACCATACATTTGTACAGTCCAGACTCAGATATGGTTTGATATTTTGGGGCAATTCCTGTGATATCAATAGAATTTTGATTCTGCAAAAAAGATGTTTACGATGTATTTTTGCAATGAAACAACAAGACAGTTGTAGGACTATGTTTATTAGTAACAATATTTTGACAGTTATAGATATGTATATTTTGGATTCGGTGATGTTTATTGTTGATAACAGGGATCTTTTTGAAGGTGCATCTATTAAACATGACTACATTACTAGAAATAAAACAAATCTGCTTTCTGATAAATATAACTTTAGTTTTTTGCAGAAAAATGTCGAGTTTTCTATAATAAAAGTTTTTAATTCTTTACCTGAAAATGTACATTTACTACCGAGAAATAGATTAAAGTGTGTCCTGAAAATCTTTTTATGTAAAAAAGCCTTATTCATTGGAAGAGTTTTATGAGTGTGATAAAGGCAGTATTGTCTCGAATTAGAATTTTTTTATTGGCTGTATTATTGAATTTTAAATGTATGTAAGTGTACTTGTTATTTAATTTTTGTATATTGCACTTTAGCTTGAGTTTTAGTTGTTTTGTTTTTACTACATTAACTTGATAGAATTATTCAAGAAAGATATTAAAAACTGTATAATTATTGTTGAGGTTTTTTCTTTTTCATTTTTTTCTTTTTTTATCTACAGCTGAGAGTGAACTATAATTTTTATTATGATGTTTATTACAGTAATGATATTTTTTGACATTGTTCCATGCCCTTATGGGTTTTTTGTAAGTAATACTTATTGGAATAAATAAAGACTTATCTATCTATCTATCTATCTATCTTCCTTTTTCCTCACCTGATAGACAGTTTATCTTCATAATCATTGTATCGCATTTTCTACAAGTGTTTGTAGCAAGATACGGAAAATGAAGATTATATTATCCATTAAATACTGTGGAAATACAAATTTAGATAAATTCCGAGAATTTTTAGTGGTTCATTTTAGAGTGATTTACAATTATGGATAAAATGGGTACTTTTTGCCACCTTGGAGTCATTGCGAGGTGCACTAATCTAGATTAGCACTTAGTCCAAATAATTTATGGATATCATAATAAATTCAAAACTAAAAATCGAAAAATAAAATTTTTATAAAAAAATTGAACCGACTTTTAAAAGTGCGCTAAAAAGGGAAAAATAACTAGAAATTTTTATATGAAATTGAACTTTTTGAAGTCGGCGCCAAATTATTTCTAAATGAAATAAATAACTACTAATATATGCAAATTATGGTAAAAAAGCAATTACAAATAAAGTAATTTTTAATCTGTTTACGCAAATCACATTTTGTTAGGTATTAGTTTGGCGCCGACTTCAAAAATTTCAATTTCATATAAAAATTTCTAGCTATTTTTCACTTTTTAGCGCACTTTTAAAAGTCGGTTCAATTTTTTTAAAAATTTTATATTATCCCATTACTCAAGGGTCATATACCAATTATAATAATAATGGAAAAATATTTTTCAAGACATTATGCAAGGCGACGATGGCAATCAACGATAAGCAAGTATATTGAATATCAGGTTTCGCGGCGAAAAAAGCAAACATTCAATGATACTCTTGCGCTCCCGACACTTGAAACAACAAACATAAATATTTAATTGTTTACCCAGAGCGAAAATATAAACATTGACGGCGATGAGCAAATTGCGGTTTTATGAGAAATAAAACTAATATTTGCACGAAAAATTAAAAGGGCGGAAAAAATGAAAGCAAACATGAGATGCTTATTTTAAATTCTTTAAGGTTACTTATTTGTTGTGCATATATGTTTGTTTGGTATGAAGTCATATACACGTATGCATTTAACCTGTAGTAAGCAATGACCTCTACTATGGACCCCTACTCTTGTCGGCTGCTAAAGCCAAAAAATGGCAAACCATGAGCGAAAAAATGCGTTTCTGCATATCGGGCGCCAGTCATATTTTTGGACGCTGATCAGATAAGGGCATGGGCATAAGCGACTTCCTATTATCGATCGGTTGTTTCGTAGCGCCATCCGTAAAGAGCACAGATCGGCTCAACGCCATTTTTGTGTTTATTTTTGCTTTGTGAGTTGCGTGCGATTTAAACGGATTTATAGCATTTTAAGTGATTTATTTTATTTGTTTCTGTGTTTTTATTTAATATAATGGAATGTGTACAGGGTGAGTCAACGATTGGATGAAGTAGATTTGTGCCTTTTCGGTGAAATTTACAAAGAAACTATATTCATTGTTTGATACAGTTTATTTTTACGCAGATTTTAAAAATATTTAGGACTCTACAGGGTGAGCCAAAAAACTAGGACAGCATAAAGTTGTATTTTTTTAAACAGAACACCCTATATACGAATCGTATTTTCGATTTAGCTTATAATTTTAAATCTTTTTTATTAAGGGTTTACTATAACAAAACTTTATAGTTTCTGAGATAATTAAGTTTAAAGAAAAAAAGTCACATTTTCAAGCATCAATTCAATCCTAAATAACGTTTTCAATTTTGTGACAAATATATTCAAATTTGGAATTTAGCAAGGCCAAGGACAAGTTAACATAATTTTTACCTAATATTTGCAATAAAAGCTATAGGGTGTTGAACACATCGGCTCAAATTTGAACAAGTTTAAATGAATAAATATCTTTTTTTTTAAATGGTACACCCTGTATATTTTCATGTTATTTAATAGAGTAATAAAAACCCTAAAAGTTTTGTTTAATATATTCTATACTTATTTATAATAGTTTTTGAGATATTTCAGTTTTTCTTATTTTCCATACTTTTTTACAGAAATAGTCTTCATTATCATAGTAGCCATGTAAAATAATAAAAAGAAACTACAGAAACAAACAGAATGTGGTTAAATATGATGAAATATATTATTCGTTATATTACAACGGCAACAGTTTAATTAAACATAATGTGAAAAAATTAACACAACAATAACGACAAGGCAAATACATATTTACTTTTATACTAAATTGAAACAAAAAAATTACCTATTAAATACTGAGATTAATTATTTCTTTTTAATAAGTGTTCGAATAAACGACCCTCTTGTGCAATGCACAAATTTAGTCTTTTTTGCAGATTTTCTCGGACCCTGGACAAAATTAGGGGCGTTATTGTTCTACAGGTATCCCTAATCCTGTTTCGCATATCTTCCACTGTTGTTGGTGGATTAACATTCACCTTATTTTTAATATAACCCCATAGGAAGAAATCTAATGGGGTGATGTCGCAAGACCTTGGTGGCCACTCAATGAAACCCCCACGTCCAATCCATTTTTGCGGATATCGTTGGTCCAAAAACGCATGAATTTCACGATGGTAATGCGGAGGCGCACCATCGTGCTAGAACCACATACTGTCGAGCTCATCCCTATCGAGACCTTGAAGCAATTGGGATAGTTCTTCTTGTAGAAAGTTCAGGTAACTATGGCCATTTAGTGGTTCATTAAAAAAGTGGGGTCCAATAATTCGATTATGATGAATACCACACCAAACATTTAATGACCAGTGGTTTTGATGTTGCCCCTCTCTAATCCAAAATGGGTTTTCTGTGGCATAATAATGCATGTTGCGTCTATTTACGGCACCGTTACTTCTAAAAGTAGCTTCATCACTAAACATTACCTTGCATAGTAAATTTGGATTTAATTGAATCTCCGCATTTATTGTACGACAAAAGTTTACACGACTTTCAAAATCCTGTCCATGCAATTCTTGGTGTAATTCCATGTGATATGGATGATACCTATATTTCTTGTTAGTACGATTAGCGGTGGATTGTGATGTTTCACATAATGCTGCTAACTGACGGCTACCAATATAAGGATTTTCCTGAACATTTAACAATACCTGTAGTTCTTTTTCTTCATTAGTTACTGGTTTGTTGACCACTTTACGTTTTGGATAATCAACAGTACCAGAAGAATCAAATCTTTGCATTACGTTTTGAAAAGTATGGGTATTAGGCCGGCGTCGATCAGGATACTTCATTTTGTAAATTCTTTGAGCAAGAAGGCAATTTTTTTGAGCCTCTCCTATTGTATAAATCATATCTATTAACTCATTCTTTGGAAAATTCATTTTACAATATAAGATGAATGCAAAAAAAACCAAACTACACTACATAAAAACCAAAAGAAGCGATTGCGGTTATAAATTTGACACACAGAAAAATGTTCTTTTACATTGTTTTTGCCATGGCTACTATGATAATGAAGACTATTTCTGTAAAAAAGTATGGAAAATAAGAAAAACTGAAATATCTCAAAAACTATTATAAATAGGTATAGGATATATTGAACAAAACTTTTAGGGTTTTTATTACTCTATTAAATAACATGAAAATATACAGGGTGTACCATTTAAAAAAAAAAGATATTTGAGCCGATGTGTTCAGGTTAGTTCAGGTTAGTTCAGGCTTTTATTGCAAATATTAGGTAAAAATTATGTTAACTTGTCCTTGGCCTTGCTAAATTCCAAATTTGAATATATTTGTGACAAAATTGAAAACGTTATTTAGGATTGAATTGATGCTTGAAAATGTGACTTTTTTTCTTTAAACTTAATTATCTCAGAAACTATAAAGTTTTGTTATAGTAAACCCTTAATAAAAAAGATTTAAAATTATAAGCTAAATCGAAAATACGATTCGTATATAGGGTGTTCTATTTAAAAAAATACAACTTTATGCTGTCCTAGTTTTTTGGCTCACCCTGTAGAATCCTAAATATTTTTAAAATCTGCGTAAAAATAAACTGTATCAAACAATAAATATAGTTTCTTTGTAAATTTCACCGAAAAGGCACAAACCTACTTCATCCAATCGTTGACTCACCCTGTACATATTTTATTTGTTTTATTTTCCTTTTTCTCTATAGGGTAAAAAATAGTATTGCTTTACAACGTTTTTGGATTTATGGTGTTTTCGTATAACATTAAATTTCCAAAACATGTAGTATGATATATTTTTAGCACTTTCCAAATGATTACCAAAAGATAATCTGAACTTTTAAACAATCAATTCTTAAAAAAAAAATCTGAAAATTCGCACCAAACCATAGAATAGTTTATTCTATCATATGAAAGTACATTCATCAATATGTCAAGAAATGGTACAATTTCTCCATCTATTACATTACTTACATAAATAAAAACATACATCCTCAAAATGAAGTTGGAATATTTTAAAACATACATATATAACTTACAATAATTATAATGCATTATTATTTTGTTATATACATAAAATATTTCAGTACAAGGTTTATATTTTAGCCAGAATCGGCTATTGGCTCTATAATTTCTAAGCTCTGTTTGAATTATTTTTTCAAATTGTCAACGACTTTTTTCCAGTTGCTAATTTGCACAATGTCCATATTCTTGCATAACTTCATCCACCTTATATTTAACCGATGTTTCCACCCAGCTCAAATGTTTCTTTTTTGTTCTGCAGCCATTCTATGATTTATTATTTTGTATGTTGAGGACATGACGTTAAACAGCGTTATTCATTATTAATACTGGTTTTGGAAGTAAATTCAGATTAGTTACGTCCGTACTCATTTTATGAAATTGTCATGATTCATATTGTCATGGCAATCCCCACTTTGAAATCGTCAAATTAAAAATTCATTAATATGTTAACAAAAGCAAAATATTACGAAATAAGTTAGACAAATGTGAATTTCTTTTGTTGGTATATTTTTTTTATTCACCCCCAGCAATGACCTTGTTCACTTATTTTATTTGAAATAACATTTTCATCATTTTGTCGAAAAAATTAATGCCATAAGAAAATATATGCTCCGTTCACCATTACGGCAGAAAAATATTATTACATAAAATTATTTTTAAATCCTGCATATTCGTTGACAAACCCATTTCGTATCAATATTTTCTTAAAAAATGAAAAAAAAAGATAAGGAAAAGAATATCATTATTTTTTAATAATTAATAAATTGCCGGCCCTTAAAAATGTTAATTATTCACTCTCACCCTACAACAAGAAAGTTAACGCACACAAACAGAAACAATAGATTTGAGAAATAGTAAGATACATTTTCTTCACAATTTTTGCTTTCACAGTATAAGAAATGACTAAACTAACTACCATCGGTAGAGGGATTATTCCCTTCTGCTTCAGATATTATTTGTGCCCATATGATGTGACTCCCAGAACGAGAAAGTTACATGACACCGACTTTTTTACTAAAGATTGCAACCATGGTTGCAACTTTGATAACTTGCTTGATTTAGACACCATTTATGACTAATTGAACTAACTAAATAGATTTTTGAAGTTCGGTCCTGTCGATGGTCACCTGATCATTTTGTAGTGCGCATGCCGACATCTGATCTAAGATGTTTACATTTTATTGTCGTAAATTTGCCTTTTTTGGGATTAAACTTTGCGGATCTATAAATATTTTATCTACGGTAGTAAGTAGTGCATAAGTCTGTTTCTGATAAGCAAAAATAATGTTTGTTTATCTATATTTGAAATATTTCCGCGGACTTTTCTTTACATCATAATTATTCTTATGTTCTCCCTCCGAAAGATCAATCAACTCTTACCGTATATTCTTGTGGTTTTCAGAATAATTGTATAAAATTTTAGACTTATAGGTTAAGGAATGGCATTAGAAAAGTGAGAAAGGAGGGTCAGAAAAACGTTGGAAAATAAGGTAATTACGATTGTGGAAGGTTTTCCAAGTGGAAAGGAAGTTGTGTGCATTTTCTCTCTTATTCAAAGTGCTAGTCTTTTCTATTTCAATATATTCACGAATTAATCTTGCCTTGTAATGAATGTTCTATGTTGAAAATTTAGGGAAAGTTGGGAAAGGGCTGAGATTTTCCATTTATTTCTTGTACTTGTGTTCCTTCGTTGATTTATCTTATGTATGTTTTACTCTAGATATCGTACACTGCTTCATTTTCCAGGTCTTTTACATTTTTTATAGATGAATCTATTATTTCAAGTGAATATAAGCAATAAATATGTTTTTTATGGGAAAGTCTTCCATCTATATCGGTTATTATGTACGGAGGTATGGTACTCTGAATGTTGTTTGTATGTGTTTTTCCCAGGTAAATTTTTGTTGCTTAATTTATATTTGTGGTCGTTTGTATTGTATCGTATTTCGGCCATATTATAAGATATCCTGAAAAATATTGCCTTCTGCATTTAATAATGCAGGGAAAAATAGCCGCTAGACGTAATGCTGGAAAGCGTAGAACATCCTGGTTGAAAAACCTGCATCAGTGGTTCAACATGACAACAACATCTCTCTTCAGAACTGTAGTAAAGAAGGTTGTGATAGCCAATATGATAGCCAACGTTCGACAATAGGATATGGCAAGCTAAGAACGAGTCATTTGTAGCCATTTTTCTCAGAGTTTTCTCTATGTGTTTAAGTTATTTTTCTTTACCTTGGTCGTTGGTCAGGCGAAGAGATCCTGGGATTAGGATGTTAGCTATGCCCGATATTTGCAAAAGATGTATGTATGTGCGTAGAGTTGGGGGTCTGTACAGGGTGAGTCAACGATTGGATGAAGTAGGTTTGTGCCTTTTCGGTGAAATTAACAAAGAAACTATATTTATTGTTTGATACAGTTTATTTTTACGCAGATTTTAAAAATATTTAGGACTCTACAGGGTGAGCCAAAAAACTAGGACAGCATAAAGTTGTATTTTTTTAAATAGAACACCCTATATACAAATCGTGTTTTCGATTTAGCTTATAATTTTAAATCTTTTTTATTAAGAGTTTACTATAACAAAACTTTATAGTTTCTGAGATAATTAAGTTTAAAGAAAAAAATTCACATTTTCAAGCATCAATTCAATCCTAAATAACGTTTTCAATTTTGTGACAAATATATTCAAATTTGGAATTTAGCAAGGCCAAGGATAAGTTAACATAATTTTTACCTAATATTTGCAATAAAAGCTACAGGGTGTTGAACACATCGGCTTAAATTTGAACAAGTTTAAATGAATAAATATCTTTTTTTTCTAAATGGTACACCCTGTATATTTTCATGTTATTTAATAGAGTAATAAAAACCCTAAAAGTTTTGTTCAATATATCCTATACCTATTTATAATAGTTTTTGAGATATTTCAGTTTTTCTTATTTTCCATACTTTTTTACAGAAATAGTCTTCATTATCATAGTAGCCATGGCAAAAACAATGTAAAAGAACATTTTTCTGTGTGTCAAATTTATAACCGCAATCGCTTCTTTTGGTTTTTATGTAGTGTAGTTTGGTTAACAAACCAGTAACTAATGAAGAAAAAGAACTACAAGTATTGTTAAATGTTCAGGAAAATCCTTATATTGGTAGCCGTCAGTTAGCAGCATTATGTGAAACATTACAATCCACCGCTAATCGTACTACCAAGAAATATAGGTATCATCCATATCACATGGAATTACACCAAGAATTGCATGGACAGGATTTTGAAAGTCGTGTAAACTTTTGTCGTACAATAAATGCGGAGATTCAATTAAATCCAAATTTATTATGCAAGGTAATGTTTAGTAATGAAGTTACTTTTAGAAGTAACGGTGTCGTAAATAGACGCAACATGCATTATTATGCCACAGAACACCCATTTTGGATTAGAGAGGTGCAACATCAAAACCACTGGTTATTAAATGTTTGGTGTGGTATTCATCATAATCGAATTATTGGACCCCAATTTTTTAATGAACCACTAAATGGCCATAGTTACCTGAACTTTCTGCAAGAAGAACTACCCCAACTGCTTCAAGGTCTCGATAGGGATGAGCTAAACAGTATGTGGTTCCAGCACGATGGTGCGCCTCCGCATTACCATCGTGAAGTTCGTGCGTTTTTGGACCAACGATATCCGCAAAAGTGGATTGGACGTGGGGGTTTCATTGAGTGGCCACCAAGGTCTTGCGACATCACCCCATTAGATTTCTTCCTATGGGGTTATATTAAAAATAAGGTGTATGTTAATCCACCAACAACAGTGGAAGATATGCGAAACAGGATTAGGGATACCTGTAGAACAATAACGCCACAAATTTTGTCCAGGGTCCGAGAAAATCTGCAAAAAAGACTAAATTTGTGCATTGCACAAGAGGCTCGTTTATTCGAACACTTATTAAAAAGAAATAATTAATCTCAGTATTTAATAGGTAATTTTTTTGTTTCAATTTAGTATAAAAGTAAATATGTATTTGCCTTGTCGTTATTGTTGTGTTAATTTTTTCACATTATGTTTAATTAAACTATTGCCGTTATAATATAACGAATAATGTATTTCATCATATTTAACCACATTCTGTTTGTTTCTGTGGTTTCTTTTTATTATTTTACATGGCTACTATGATAATGAAGACTATTTCTGTAAAAAAGTATGGAAAATAAGAAAAACTGAAATATCTCAAAAACTATTATAAATAGGTATAGGATATATTGAACAAAACTTTTAGGGTTTTTATTACTCTATTAAATAACATGAAAATATACAGGGTGTACCATTAAAAAAAAAGATATTTATTCATTTAAACTTGTTCAAATTTGAGCCGATGTGTTCAACACCCTGTAGCTTTTATTGCAAATATTAGGTAAAAATTATGTTAACTTGTCCTTGGCCTTGCTAAATTCCAAATTTGAATATATTTGTCACAAAATTGAAAACGTTATTTAGGATTGAATTGATGCTTGAAAATGTGACTTTTTTTCTTTAAACTTAATTATCTCAGAAACTATAAAGTTTTGTTATAGTAAACCCTTAATAAAAAAGATTTAAAATTATAAGCTAAATCGAAAATACGATTCGTATATAGGGTGTTCTGTTTAAAAAAATACAACTTTATACTGTCCTAGTTTTTTGGCTCACCCTGTAGAGTCCTAAATATTTTAAAATCTGCGTAAAAATAAACTGTATCAAACAATAAATATAGTTTCTTTGTTAATTTCACCGAAAAGGCACAAACCTACTTCATCCAATCGTTAACTCACCCTGTACACTGCGACCTGTAGATTTATTGTGCTCCCCTACTGCTGCCCAGTCGTAAGAGTTACCTTATCGGCTAGAGCACGTCCTCCAGTCCTATTCCCTCATAATGGTGTAAATCGGCGTTAAGGTATCTACTCGTATAGCTTAGTTTTCGATATCTTGCATATGTTCATCTTTGCAGATGTCCATTCAGTCTCCTTGTTTCCAGGATTTTAAAAACACAAGCGACTTGTATTCTCCAAGTTCCAGAATGAACTATATCTTCGAGTGTATCAAGTTTAAGAAATCAAAGAAGCAACTGAGGTATTGTTTTCAATTGGTCCACATCACGAATATGTCGTGTACATAGCGACACCAGAAGTTCACTCGAATATATATCAAGTCCAGACAGTCCGTTGGCGTATGTGATCTTTTACTTTCTGATTTAAACCACCATAAATAAATATTTACGGTATACATAACCATAAATGTTGATTGTATTTTGTTGTTGTGTTCTATATTGTTCCCGTGTTAACGAAAATATCAAATTTTTACGGTCATAAATTTGATAATTTGATAAATAAATTGATATTTGACACTCGAAATAAAACTGATTGATTCGTTTACCCGATAGGTGTGAAATCCGAATTATTAGTTTGTGTTTTCTTATTTGTAAATATTAGAATTTATATCTGGTCGTAGAGAAAAAGGTGTTTTTGAGACAGTGTCTAGCGAGGCTCATAACGTGAGTTAGAAAGTCTCTTTAGGTTGTCTTGACCGGTGCTCTCACTATTCTCTGATATACGAATTGTACAGGGTGAGTCAACGATTGGATGAAGTAGGTTTGTGCCTTTTCGGTGAAATTAACAAAGAAACTATATTTATTGTTTGATACAGTTTATTTTTACGCAGATTTTAAAAATATTTAGGACGCTACAGGGTGAGCCAAAAAACTAGGACAGCATAAAGTTATATTTTTTTTAATTGAACACCCTATATACGAATCGTATTTTCGATTTAGCTTATAATTTTAAATCTTTTTTATTAAGGGTTTACTATAACAAAACTTTATAGTTTCTGAGATAATTAAGTTTAAAGAAAAAAAGTCACATTTTCAAGCATCAATTCAATCCTAAATAACGTTTTCAATTTTGTGACAAATATATTCAAATTTGGAATTTAGCAAGGCCAAGGACAAGTTAACATAATTTTTACCTAATATTTGCAATAAAAGCTACAGGGTGTTGAACACATCGGCTCAAATTTGAACAAGTTTAAATGAATAAATATCTTTTATTTTAAATGGTACACCCTGTATATTTTCATGTTATTTAATAGAGTAATAAAAACCCTAAAAGTTTTGTTCAATATATCCTATACCTATTTATAATAGTTTTTGAGATATTTCAGTTTTTCTTATTTTCCATACTTTTTTACAGAAATAGTCTTCATTATCATAGTAGCCATGGCAAAAACAATGTAAAACAACATTTTTCTGTGTGTCAAATTTATAACCGCAATCGCTTCTTTTGGTTTTTATGTAGTGTAGTTTGGTTTTTTTTTGCATTCATCTTATATTGTAAAATAAATTTTCCAAAGAATGAGTTAATAGATATGATTTATACAATAGGAGAGGCTCAAAAAAATTGCCTTCTTGCTCAAATAATTTACAAAATGAAGTATCCTGATCGACGCCAGCCTAATACCCATACTTTTCAAAACTTAATGCAAAGATTTGATTCTTCTGGTACTGTTGATTATCCAAAACGTAAAGTGGTCAACAAACCAGTAACTAATGAAGAAAAAGAACTACAAGTATTGTTAAATGTTCAGGAAAATCCTTATATTGGTAGCCGTCAGTTAGCAGCATTATGTGAAACATCACAATCCACCGCTAATCGTACTACCAAGAAATATAGGTATCATCCATATCACATGGAATTACACCAAGAATTGCATGGACAGGATTTTCAAAGTCGTGTAAACTTTTGTCGTACAATAAATGCGGAGATTCAATTAAATCCAAATTTATTATGCAAGGTAATGTTTAGTGATGAAGCTACTTTTAGAAGTAACGGTGCCGTAAATAGACGCAACATGCATTATTATGCCACAGAAAAACCATTTTGGATTAGAGAGGTGCAACATCAAAACCACTGGTCATTAAATGTTTGGTGTGGTATTCATCATAATCGAATTATTGGACCCCACTTTTTTAATGAACCACTAAATGGCCATAGTTACCTGAACTTTCTACAAGAAGAACTACCCCAACTGCTTCAAGGTCTCGATAGGGATGAGCTCGAGAGTATGTGGTTCCAGCACGATGGTGCGCCTCCGCATTACCATTGTGAAGTTCGTGCGTTTTTGGACCAACGATATCCGCAAAAATGGATTGGACGTGGGAGTTTCATTGAGTGGCCACCAAGGTCTTGCGACATCACCCCATTATATTTCTTCCTATGGGGTTATATTAAAAATAAGGTGTATGTTAATCCACCAACAACAGTGGAAGATATGCGAAACAGGATTAGGGATACCTGTAGAACAATAATGCCACTAATTTTGTCCAGGGTCCGAGAAAATCTGCAAAAAAGACTAAATTTGTGCATTACACAAGAGGGTCGTTTATTCGAACACTTATTAAAAAGAAATAATTAATCTCAGTATTTAATAGGTAATTTTTTTATTTCAATTTAGTATAAAAGTAAATATGTATTTGCCTTGTCGTTATTGTTGTGTTAATTTTTTCACATTATGTTTAATTAAACTATTGCCGTTGTAATATAACGAATAATGTATTTCATCATATTTAACCACATTCTGTTTATTTCTGTAGTTTCTTTTTATTATTTTACATGGCTACTATGATAATGAAGACTATTTCTGTAAAAAAGTATGGAAAATAAGAAAAACTGAAATATCTCAAAAACTATTATAAATAGGTATAGGATATATTGAACAAAACTTTTAGGGTTTTGATTACTCTATTAAATAACATGAAAATATACAGGGTGTACCATTTAAAAAAAAAAGATATTTATTCATTTAAACTTGTTCAAATTTGAGCCGATGTGTTCAACACCCTGTAGCTTTTATTGCAAATATTAGGTAAAAATTATGTTAACTTGTCCTTGGCCTTGCTGAATTCCAAATTTGAATATATTTGTCACAAAATTGAAAACGTTATTTAGGATTGAATTGATGCTTGAAAATGTGACTTTTTTTCTTTAAACTTAATTATCTCAGAAACTATAAAGTTTTGTTATAGTAAACCCTTAATAAAAAAGATTTAAAATTATAAGCTAAATCGAAAATACGATTCGTATATAGGGTGTCCTATTTAAAAAATACAACTTTATGCTGTCCTAGTTTTTTGGCTCACCCTGTAGAGTCCTAAATATTTTAAAATCTGCGTAAAAATAAACTGTATCAAACAATAAATATAGTTTCTTTGTTAATTTCACCGAAAAGGCACAAACCTACTTCATTCAATCGTTGACTCACCCTGTACATGGAAACTGGCTCTGACGTCATATTTTTAAAGTATTATAAATTTTTGACAAAATATACGAACACTTCCACATGGTTGTATGCAGGCGCGGATCCAAAGGGGGGGGGCGGTGGGGCGCAATACATATTTGGAAGTGTGAAGTGTTAAAAAGGATTTTAATCCTTGTCACAGGCGTCGGAAGGAGGTTTATTTTATCACCAAGTATTTATGCCATAGAACATTTTTTCCGTAATAAACTTAAAATAAAAAGTTTTTATAATATTATTTTATTTCTTATGATTTCTTAATAATTCAGATACATTACAAAATATAGATAATATTGACATATTTAACACAAATCACAACAGTATTTTTATTATTTTTAATTTTGGCATGAAAACGTTTTAGGCTCTTAAAAGTTATAATTTAAATACTTACAAAATACCCATTGTCAAAAATACAAGAAGTTAAACATAGATAAAAAATAAATTCGTCCATATAATATTAAAATATTTTTGGGGCTATCGGTCATTTTTTTATTAATTTAAAACATTTTTAGGATATTTGACGTTTCAGTTTATTTATTTCTTAAACCATCTGCAGAATTACAATTAAACACTAAAAAGGGATTCAAACGAAATTAATTTTTATATGTTACAGTTAAAATTACACCTACTTATTTTTATTTCTATTGCACTGACATCTTAATTTAATTTACTTTTATATATGGAAATCCGATAGCCCCAAAAAAAAATAAACGTGTTAATTCTACACGCTTAAGAAAAAGACGATAAAAAATAAAAAAAAATCACGGCTAATTGGAATTAAATATATATAAAATTAAAGAGTGTGACACACTAAAATAAAAATATATAAAAAAATATTTAAACAACATTAAACAATAAAATATAACAAAAACAAAAATTTAAATAATAAATTGTGTTTACACTGGTAAACATTACGTATCTACTTCGTAATCAAAGTCAGTGAAGCTATCTTCGCTCAAATTAATTATAATTGGTTCCGCTGTCTCACCGATCATGAGATCGAGTTTCCAAATTTTGTTTTATTCTTTTATTATATGGATGTTTCCCAATTTTCCGCAGTAACTTTATTCAAAAAAATCTTTCAAAAGTTCAGATAAATTACTAATTTCGTAAGTTTTGTTATTTCTAGTAACTCAACCTTCTCCAACGGATAGTTTCTGGACGATCTATAAGAAAAGATTTCCTTGGTTTTCTGGATTTTCCCAGCAAAAATTAAGTTTTCTGAGAAATTTACAGAGCTCAGTTTTCTTTTAATTTCAGGTTAATCCCGATCTTAATTGATTTTAGTTAGAATTTTGTCGACGGTTGGGATCTGCTTCTCATAAAAAAATATATGTACAACTCCTTTTATTGCAGTTTTCATCTTTTCTTCAAACGAGGTTTTTCGTCTGCCTGTGATCGAATGTGGCTTAGGAGTATTAATAATTGCAGTCGTTTTTACTTCTTCAGTATTCGGTACATAGTAGATTTTGCAACTCCTGTCATATAGGAACACATCTCAACAGAGTTTTTAACATTATTATCTAAATATTGATATCTTAAGGCATCATAAATATTCATCGTAATAAGTTTTTCGATGAGGAAAAAATGCCCTGGTTTAACGATTTTGGTATAAATATAGATGTGGAAGCAAGCGCGGATCGAACGGGGGGGGAGGGCGATCGCCCCCCCCCCCCCCAAGAGCTTGGAGTTCAGGAAAATAGACCCGATTTTGCCTCTTATACTATAGTTTATTCAAGAACTAGGGAGAGTTTTTCATTTTTTACCTTTTTTTTTCTTCAGTTTTTAGTCCGGTGTCTTTGGCAAAATCTGTTAGACACATATATTTTTCATAGGAATGGGTTAGAAATTTTATAATCAAAAATACTGGTCTATATTAATGGATAGCAGGGTTGGATAGCAATAGATATTTTGATGTATGAAGCGTTAAAAAGCATTTTAATCCTTGTTATAGGCATCAGAAGGCGTCAAAAGGACGTTTATTTTATCACTAAATATTTATGGCATTAGAGTATTATTTCAGTAATAAACTTAAAATAAAAAGTTTTTATAATATTATTTTATTTCTTATGATTTTTTAATAATTCACATATATTAGAAAATATAGATAATTTCGACATATTTAACACAAATCACAACTGTAGTTTTATTATTTTTAATTTTGGCATAGAAACCCTTTTAGGCACATTCAGACTAAAACGTAGCCTTTTTCTCTCAAAAAATTCTAAGTTATAATTTAAATATTTACAAAATACCCATTATCAAAAATACAAGAAGTTAAACATATATAAAAAAAATAAATTCGTCAATATAATATTAAAATTTTTTTGGGGCTATTGGTCATTTTATTATTAATTAAAAACATTTTTGGGATATTGGATGTTCCAGTTTATTTATTTCTTAAACCATCTGCAGAATTACAATTAAACACTAAAAAGGGATTCAAATGTCATTAATTTTTATATGTTACAGAAAATTTAAATAATAAATTATGTTAACGCTGGTAAACATTACGTATCTTATTCGTAATCAAAGTCAATGAAGCTATCTTCGCTCAAATTAATTATAATTGATTCCTCTCTCACCAATCATGAGATCGAGTTTCCACATTGTCTTTTATTCTTTTATTATATGGATTTTTCGCAGTAACTTTATTCAAAAAAATCTTTCAAAAGTCCCGTTAAATTATTAATCTTGTAAGTTGTGTTATTTCCAGCAATACTACCTTTTATTTGAGAGAGATATTTCCTTCACCAACGGACATTTTCCGGACGATCTATAAGAACAGATTTCCTATCTGGTTTTTCCCAACAAAAATTGAGTTTTCTGAGCAATTTCCAGAGCTCAGTTCTTTTAATTTCAGGCAAATCCCGATCTTCATTGATTTTAGTTAGAATTTTGTCGATGGTTGAGATCTGCTTCTCGTAATAAAATGTATGTACAACTCCTTTTATTACAGTTTACATCTCTTCTTCCAACGAGGTTTTTCGTCTGCCTGTGATCGAATATAGCTTGGAATTACTAACAATTCCAGTCGTTTTTTTCTCCGTCAGTGTTCGGTACATGATAGATTTTCGAACTCCTGTTATATTGGAACACATCTCAACAGAGCTTTTAAGGTTATTATCTAGATATTAATATCTTAAGGCATCATAAACATTCATCGTAATAAGTTTTTCGTTGAGGAAAAAATGCCCTCCATCTTTTGGGTATCTCAATAATCTCAAATAATATATAAAAACAAGCACAAACAAAATAAATCACTAAGGACTCACTGTGAGGTGTCTTTTGCTCACTGACAGAAATTTTATTGTTGCAATAAATTTGTAAATGCTTATAATATTTAAATATAATTAAATATAACTAGATTTAAGGCAGTCCTCAGTTACCTGCAGCACTAGATCAGGTATGTTGGATGTTTTGGAATAGTTTTATTACTCTCTCTAGTTCCTAAATAAAGTATAGGAATGTGTATGGCAATGCCCCCCCCCCCCAAGAGCTTTGAGTTCAGGAAAATAGACCCGATAGTGCTTCTTATACTAGGAATAAGTATGCTGCTTGCATCCTCCCCCTGTCGGCAACTTGTTTTTTCTTGACGATCGTCCCCCACTTCTCTCAAAGAGCTTCAGATTCAGAAAAATAGACCCGACCCTGCCTTTTACACTACATACTGTACTTTCGTGATATCACCGCCCCCCCCCCCCAAAAAAAAAAAGAGAGAGAGAGGCTGGATCCGCCTCTGCCTCCTCATGTGGTTGCATTAGGCTAGCCAGGTGATTTATCTTGTTTTTGGACAAAAAAGCTTCAAGTGCTGAGAACAGGCCTGTAAGCAGGGTAATTAAGGATATCTCTAATATGATACTTTCGTTTTTGTTAAGGTATTTTGAAGTTTTAAGTTCTGTTGTTCTGTTTGGGAAATTAGTTATCTGTCAGTTTCCATAAGAAACCACACCAATAAACGAATGTGCTCTCAGATTAATACAGAATAGTTTCGTAAGACGAAAATGATATATGACCCAAAATTTATAGAAATGAGTTGTTTGGATATAGTTTTTGGTATATAATACTATTGTACTTAGAATAAAAATGTTCAACGACAAAAAGAGAAATACATTTCAACTTGCGTTTCATTTAAACATGCGAAAGCACTAAAATTAAACCTAGTTTAAACAATAAATACTAATTTACATTATTTGTAAGACATATGAGGAAAATTCCCCCATAAAATAATAACTGGAAAGCTTTTAACACATTGGTCACTTATAATCTTATTGTTATTCAAAATATTTCTCAGTTGAACATTAGCCGCTTTAAAAGCTTTTTAATGGCTAAAAATATTATGGCTAATTTACAATACAAATTGCACGGTTTATTTCGTTTTATGAGTTTTAAAACATGTTTTACTCAAAAAAAAATCGTCCAAATTACTAACATAAGTCGGCTCAGCTTTAATAAACAAAACCTGTATGTAAATACTCTTACTTTTGTTTTATTGGTGTTTGGCCTGAGATGAATGCTAATGAAGTGTTCTTTGAATGTTACAGGATGTTACAGCTAGAAGAAGTACCTGCTTTAGGTTTATCATAGAAAAGGTAATGTAATAATGGTCTGTGATTGGGATCTAACATGTTTTGTGGAAAAAAACAGTCACTTATAAATGCAGTAAGAAGTTGAAATTGAATAGCGTCGACGTCACATATAAAAATTAATACGATACCACAACCAGGGGCGGATCCAGCCTCTCTCTTTGGGAGGGGCGGTGATATCACAAAAGAAAAACAAGTTGTCAACCGGGGGGGGGGGGGGTAGTCCAAGCAGCATACTCATTCCTAATATAAAAGGCAGAATGGGTTCTATTTTCCTGAACTCAAAGCTTTTGGGAGGCGGGGGGGCGATCGCAAGCATACAGACTCCTATACTCTATTCAAGAACTAGAGAGAGTAATAAAACTGTTACCGAAACCTTTAACGTACCTGCTCCAGTGCCGCAGATAATTGAGAACTGCCGTAAATCTAATTATATTTCATTATATTTAAATATATTTCATAAATTTACTGCAACATAGAATTTTTGATAGTTTAATTTAATTTCTGTCAGTGAGCAAAGTACAACTTACAGTTTTTTCTTAGTGATTTATCTTGTTTGTGCTTGTCTTTATATATTATTTGAAATTAGTGAAATACCCAAAAAATATTGCTTTCACCTCTATATTTATTCCAAAATCGTTAAACCAGGGCATTTATTCCTCAACGAAAAACTTATTACGATGAATGTTTATGATACCTTAAGATTTCAATATCTAGATAATAATGTTGAAAGCTCTGTTGAGATATGTTCCAACATGAAATCTACTATGTACCGAATACTGGAGGAGAAAAAACGACTGGAATTGTTAGTACTCCCAAGCCACATTCGATCACAGGCAAACGAAAAACCTCGTTGGAAGAAGAGATGAAAACTGCAATTAAAGGAGTTGTATATACATTTCATTATGAGAAGTAGATCCCAACCATCTACAAAATTCTAACTAAAATCATTGAAGATCGTGATTTACCTGAAATTAAAAGAACTGATCTCTGGAAATTGCTCAGAGAACTTAATTTTTGCTGGGAAAAACCAAGTAGAAAATCTGTTCTTATAAATCGTCCGGAAACTGTCCGTTGGAGACGTAAATATATCTCTCAAGTAAAAGGTAGAGTTGCTAGAAGTAACACAATTAATAAAATTAGTAATTTAACTAAACTTTTGAAGATTTTTTTGAATAAAGTTACTGTGGAAAATTGGGAAAAATCCATATAATAAAAGAATAAATCAAAATGTGAGAACTCGATCTCATAATCGGTGAGATAGAGGAACCAATTATAATTAATTTTAGCGAAGATAGTTTCACTGACTTTGATTATGAATTAGATACGTAATGTTTACTAGTGTAAACACAATTTATTATTAAAATTTTTGTTTTTGTTGTATTTTATTGTTTAATGTTGTTTATATGTTTTTTTTTTATTTTTTTATATATTTTTATTTTAGTGCGTCCCACTCTTTAATTTTATATATATTTAATTCTAATTAGCCGTAAATTTTTTATTATTTTATTATTGTGTTTGTGTCTTTTTCTTAAGCGTGTAGAATTAACATGTTTATCTTATTTTTTTGGGGCTATCGTATTTCCATATATAAATTAAATTAAGATATCAGTACAATAGAAATAAAAGTAAGTAGGTCTAATTTTAATTACAACATAAAAAAAAGTAACTACATTTGAATCCCTTTTTAGTGTTTAATTGTAATTCTGCAGATGGTTTAAGAAATAAATAAACTGAAACGTCAAATACCCAAAAAATGTTTTTAATTAATAATAAAATGACCGATAGTCCCAAAAATATTTTATTATTATATGGACGAATTTATTTTTTAATATATGTTTAACTTTTTGTATTTTTGACAATGGATATTTTGTAAGTATTTAAATTATAACTTAGAATTTTTTGAGAAAATAATCCTACATTTTAGTCTATTATTATAGACCGGTATTTTTGATTATAAAATTTCGAACCCATTCCTATGAAAAATATATGTGTCTAACAAATTTTGCTAAAAACACCGGACTAAAGAACACAGGTAATTTGCGAAGAGAAAAAGGGTAAAAAATGATTTATTACTCTCTCTAGTTCTTGAATAAACTATAGTATAAGAGGAAAAATCGGGTCCATTTTCCTAAACTCAAAGCTCTTTCAATCGATAAAAGTCTACATACATTTAGTAATTTTCTTGTCACTATAAACAGGATGCGTTAAACTCGATGGGGTATTAGAAATATTTAAAATATCACATGAGATGTATTTCTCAAATTTTGGTTGTGGTCATAAGAGATAGTAATCTGACTTATTAAAATATTTCTGAAGATGTGACGTTGCCAAATCTTTCACTAGGTGATATCAAAGTCCAAATTTTAAATTGGACACCTTTCATATTATTTTATTTATAACCGACTTCTAAAAGAAGGAGGTTCTCAATTCGTCGACTATGTATGTTTTTTTTTATATATATACACCGATTATTCCGGAACGGCGGCACCGATTTGAATGAAATTTTTTACGTTATGTTCAGGAAGTTGCTGCGGTGGTCCCATATTTTTTTGGACGAAACTGGTGCAGTAAAAACCAAGATGGCACTGACAATAGCGGCCTAAAAAATTAATTTTGTCCAATTTTTTCCAAAATTATAATGGGGAAATTTTCGGACGAATCTGAAATTACTTTTAAAAAATTCAATATGGCGGACCCAATAAGGTGGATAAAAAATTAACTTTGTCCGATTTTCTCCAAAATTGGTACGAGGGAGTTCTCAGGGTCATATATAACTAATTTAAAATTATTTTTAAAAATTCGACATAGCGGGTCCAATATGGCGGACGAAAAATCAATTTGTCCGATTTTCTTCAAAATTTGTATGGAGGAGTTTTCGGGGTCGCATATAACAAGTCTAAAACTATTTTTAAAAATTCAATATGGCGGATTAAAAATTTTACATCTCCCGATTTTGTCTAAAATCAGTATTGAGGTATTTTTGTTAGTTCAAGTTAAATTATTTGTAAATGAAATAAATAACTACTAATTTTATTATTATACAAATTATGGTAAGAAAGCAATTACAAATAAAGTATTTTTATTCTGTTTATGAAAATCACATTTTGTCAAGTATTAGTTTGGCGCCGACTTCAAAAAGTTCAATTTCATATAAAAATTTATAGTTATTTTTCAATTTTTAGTGCACCTTTAGAAGTCGGTTCAATTTTTTTATAAAAATTTTACTTCTAACCGACTTCTAAAGAAGGAGGTTCTCAATTTGTCGATTATGTATTTTTTTTATGTATGTACACCGATTACTCCGGAACGGCTGCACCGATTTGAATGAAATTTTTTAAGTCATGTTCAGGAAGTTGCTGCGGTGGTCCCAGATTTTTTTAGACGAAATTGGTGCAATAAAATCCAGATGGTGCCGACAATATAGCGATCAAAAAAATTTAATTTTGTCTGATTTTCTCCAAAATTGTATGGGGGAGTTTTAGGGGTCGCATATAACGAATCCAAAATATTTCTAAAATTTCAAAATTGCGGATCCAATATAGTGGACAAAATCAATTTTGTCTGATTTTCTCCAAAATTGGTACAGGGAGTTTTCGGGGTCGCACATAACAAGTCTAATATTTTTTTTTTAATTCAATATGGCCTATCCAATGTGGCGGCTAAAATTAATTTTGTCCGATTTTTTTCAAAGCTGATATGAGAGAGTTTTCGGGATCACACATAACGAATCTGAAATTACTTAAAAAAAAATAAATATGGCGGATACAAGATGGCAGATTAAAACCTCTACATCTCTCGATTTTATCTAAAAACAGTATTGTGGGGTAGTTGTGAATTAAAATATTTTTTGAAAAACGCAATCTGTCGGATTCAATATGGCGTCGTAAAAATTTTACATTTTTCGATTTTCTCGAAAACTGATATAGGGAAATCTTGAGGGTGTAAATTATGAATTTAAAAATATTTTTTCAGGATTCAATATGGCGAATCCAAAATTGCGGATTAAAAATTTTACATTTTTCGATTTTGTTCAAAGGTGGGACTGAATCGTTTTGAGGATGTAAATAGCGAAAATAAAATTATTTTGAGACAATCTAATATGTCAGACGTAATATAACGGTCACGAAATTTTAAATTTCCGGATTTCATTCAAAATTGGTACTAGGAGACTTTGAAGCGTTTAGATTTAGATTAGATTAAGACGTTAAAATTGTTTTTATGAAATTCAATATGGCGAATCCAATATGGTGGATTGAAAATTTTACCTTATTCGCATTTTTCAGATTTGGTATTAGGGGTTTCAGGGGTCGTGTTTTACGAATATGAAGTTAATTTTTTACTACTTAGTTGATAAGATACAATACGAGGGACTGAAAATTTTATATTTTCTGGTTTTGTCTAAAATTGATATTGCAGGGTTCTTGGGGCGTATACAAACTCAATATACAGTATAGAATATATCGGGGTAAAAAATTACTTCTCAAGTTCTTTAGATATCGATATTGGAAGGTTTTGAGGTCTTTATTACCAATTTTAAATTAACTCGAAATTTAAGATTGGATTGGATTTACTATGACAAACTAAATATTTGTTTGACACAATTTTACGGGTATTTGGAGAACTTAAGAATAAATAAAAGAATTTTTAGTGGTTCATTTTAGAGTGATTTACAACTTTGGGTAAAATGGGTACTTTTTTGCCACCTTGGAGTTATTGCGAGTATACTAATCTCGATTAGTACTTAGTTCAAATAATTTATGGATATAGTAGTAAATTCAAGATTGAAAATCGAAAAATAAAATTTTTATAAAAAAATTGACATTGGCACCAGATTATTTATAAATGAAATAAATAACTACTAATATATACAAATTATGGTAAAAAGCATTTTTAATGTGTTTATGCGAATCACATTTTGTTAGGTATTAATTTGCTGTCGACTTAAAAAAATTCAATTTCATATAAAAAATTTGTAATTATTTTTTACTTTTTAGCGCACTTTTAGAAGTCGGTTCAATTTTTTTTTATAAAAATTTTATTAAATTCTGTAGAAGATTGTGAGCATCTACCATTTTAAAAATATTAATTATTTTTTAATTTTCAGGCGTAAAAACGATTTCATTATATAAAATTATATAGGATAGGAAAAAAAATAAGTCATAACATTAAAAAAAAATCGAAAAAACGAATTTTGTAAATGGAATGTCCGGTATTTTAACAGTAGCGAATAAAAAATTGATTACTTTGTATTTTTGGAATTATAACACATTTCAAATGAATTAAATTCAAGAAAAAAATTGAGTCCATTTCTAAAAATGCGCTGAAAAGCGAAAAATAACAATATAAATTTTTATATTAAATTTATATTTCTCTAGTCGGCGCCAAATTAATACCTAACAAAATGTGATTTACATGAAAATATTGAAAAAATTGCTGTCTTATCGTAGCTTGTATGTATCTCATGTTGGAAGTTAATTGTTTCATTTGGTAATAATTTGGCACCAGACTGAAAATATCGCCAGTCAAACGACATTCATACAATTACTGGAGTAGTGCGAAATTTTTAAAAAATTTCCAGTAAGAAAAAAACATTTCTTTTCTTTACTTTTTACTGGAATTTTTTATTTATTAAAAATTTCGTACTACTCCGGTGATTGTATAGATGTCGTTTGACTGGCGATATTTTTCCGTCTGACATCGAAGTTGACAGGTTTTTTTTATATCCTACCGACATACTTTGGAATTTATATTTTATATAGCAGTTGTTTCCTGCAAATGTTGCTCTCGGTCCGATACAGCTCCACTGACGAGATCATAAGGTGTTCGAAACGCGTATGGCGAGTGGAACAGAGTTTTTTATAGAGGTATAGAACTGTTAAATGGAATAAAACAAAGATGATTTTTTAAATTGACATGAAATTTACTTTATTCAAAAGATAACCTTCTGGCATTATAATTTAAATATGACTTTTGGCATATGACCGCCACGGCTGGCTCGGACGTAGTCTAATCTGGAGGTCCAATTTTCGATGACTTTTTCCAACATTTGTGGCCGTATATTGGCAATAATGCGGCGAAAGTTGTCCTCCAAGTGATCAATCGTTTCGGGCTTATCAGCATAGACTAGCGACTTCACATATCCCCACAGAAAATAGTCTAGCGGCGTTAAGTCGCACGATCTTGGAGGCCAATTTACAAGTCCGAAACGTGAAACTATGCGGTTATCAAACGTTTCCTTCAATAAATCAATTGTGGCACGAGCTGTGTGACATGTTGCGCCATTTTGTTAAAACCACAGCTCCTGCACATCATGGTTGTTCAATTGATGAACGAAAAAGTCAGTAATCATGGCTCTATAGCGGTCACCATTGACTGTAACGTTCTGACCAGCATCGTTTTTAAAGAAGTACGGACCAATGATTCCACCCGCCCATAAAGCACACCAAACAGTCAGTTTTTCTGGATGTAACGGTGTCTCAACATACACTTGAGGATTATCATCGCTCCAAATACGGCAGTTTTGTTTATTGACGTATCCATTCAAACAAAATAAGCTTCATCGCTATACAAAATTCGCTTATGAAAATCGGGATCAACGGCAATCTTGTTTTGGGCCCATTCACCGAATCTACGCCTTGCTAGGTGATCGTGTGGCTTCAATTCTTGCACGAGTTGGATTTTGTAAGCACGCAAACCAAGATCTTTCCGCAAAATCTTCCATAAAGTGAATGGACCCATATCCAATTCCTGTGCACGAAGGCGGATAGACTGATTCGGGTCTTCCTTTACGCTACGCTCTACAGCAGCAATGACTTCTTCTGTACGCACTGCACGATGTCTCTGTGGATGCGTATTATCATTTAGAGTAAACGTGGTGCGAAAACGTTCCATAGTTAATCGAATTAATTGCTCTGATGGACGATTATGTTGACCGTAAAATGGACGTAGTGCGCGATACGTATTTCGAACAGAACCATGATTTTCAAAATAAATTTGCACAATTTGGAAGCGTTGTTCAGGCGTCAGTCTATTCATGTTGAAATGCCAAACCAAACTAAACATAAATCACTTGACAGCTGACAAAATGGCCGCCAGTTAAAAAAGTGTTGCCAACTTAAAGTTCTATACCTCTATAAAAAAAACACCCTTTATTTGCAGGAAACAAAATTGTTTGTATATATTTTTTCCTTTTCTCTGCTTGAAAGGATAATACATATAAACCACTATTTAAATACGACAGATAGATTTTTTTATTTCTAACTAATTCATTATTAAAATTAAGAAACTTAAAAGTAACCCAACAACGTTACATATTTCGATTTAACTATTTTGAGAATATTGTCAATCAATATCTCAAAAATCACAAAATTTAGAAACTGCATCTATAAATCACAAATGTTACCCTTATTGCCCGCCTTAATGTACGTTAATATACATAATACAAGTGCAGTTAATTTCTCCATCCCCGGGCATGCCTGTTTTCTAGCAATTAGTGCAGCAATTAACCGAAACTAGCAAAAACCCTGGACAATTGGGCCTAGTCGTCGTTTACTTTCGGAAGATAAATGTAAAGCTGAAAAGATAAATTAAATTTCAGTAGACGGAAATAAACAATAGAAAACGTCTTGTGAAAATAGCTTCTGGCACTTTTCTTTAGCAATTTTCAACGTAAATTGGGAGTAGAAAAGCTTTTAATTAAAGATGAGCTTTCACTTTAAGATTAAATTTTTGTTGACCTATTTATTTTTCGCTTTTATATTATTTAGGATACTTTGCTTTAAAAACTTTTGAGTTCATGCACAAAATTTTCGAATAGTTTTTGTTATCCTTGAAAAATAATTAATTTATGATTTCAAGCCAAACGACTTCACATTCCCTCCAGGGAGCATTGACTTATACCAGGTACATAAAGATACCAAAAGTATGAGCTCTGTGAGAACCCTTTTCATGTTATCGGGTCCTAGGTGACGTAGTCTGCTGTATTCCTACGAACTTTTGGATGGTTCGCGCGGTTGCAAGGAGAACTGTTTTTCTGAATCGGCTTATACAGATGCTCACTAAGACCAGTTTTCTGATATTCTGCAGGAGGTTCTTTGGTATCACTCCAGTTGTTGACAAAATTATCCCCAATTGTCTTCTGATTTGCACCTCCAGATCTCTTATGTTTGGCGATCTTTCTCGTTGTATTTTGGCCTTAGGTTGTTGTTAGGTATAGCAGGTGTCTGGTTTATTATGAGCAATTGTCTGATCGACCAGAACCGCTCGGTCCCAATATAACTTAAACTGGTTGTTCCAGAATAGGCTCCGGATCTTATTTGTAATAAGACACTTTCCTACCTGCAATAGATTTAACTTATCTGCTACCCTTGGTGAAGTATCTTAGCGCGGAGTCGTGTCTCTCCTTATACTGCGGGAAACGCTTGGCATCCTCCAGTTATGTGCTGGATTGTCTCTGATATTCAACAGCCATATCTACATTGATCATTTTCTACTGAGGGATCTCTGATGATGAACTTCCGATAGTTCTTTATCGGAATAACCTGGTCTTGGATAGCTAACAAGAAGCCCTTCGTTTCTGGAAATATCTATACTGAAATCAACCAATAGTTCAACGCTGAATTATCAACATTGTCCTGATTGACCTCATTTGGATGCCGTCCATGAAATGGCTCCTGTTGCCAGGTTTGTAACTTCTCTTGATCTGTTTGGTTGTGACAAGCAATATCCTGTTCCCTCAGCTGTAGCGATGTTGGATCGTCTGCCTCGCATTTTGCTCGATGCAGTGTGCTTGAGAAATATGAACGTAAGCTCATTATCTGTTGTTCGAGTTGCTTACCAATATCCACCAATCCTCTTCCTCTTTAATGTCTTGAAAGCATTGTACGTTAATAGCACTCCGACGATAATGTTTTCGTGCTTTTGTTAGGTTGGTGGTGCATACATCAGAACTTCTTGAGCAAGTAGTAGACCTGGGGGCTTTCCAGTAATGGTATTCCTTGATTATTTTTTTAAATTCCTCGGTGGTAAATGACTCAAACTGCATCTGGCTGTAGACTCGGCAGATTGATAAAGTTTTTTATGCTTGTTGTGATTTTCTTCCTAATCTACTGGGAAATATAGAGTAGAAATGAATTGATATAGTTTACGATTTGTACCAACTCATCTGGAATTTTTCTTAATAGCGAATTTTTTCTCCATGGAAGGTGTTGAGCTGTCTTTTGTTAAGTTATGCAGTCAATTCGATCTATTTTAATACAACAAAGTTCTGAAAATGATTTTTGTAGACATTATAATTCATTTTATCATACCCTGAAGTTTGTGGAAGGTAAGATACAAACAACATGCAAATTAGCCCAAACCTCATTTTGTAATAATAAATTGTATTGCTTGGCGATCACACCATTAGGTCTGTATCAGAAATATTAATCACGTTATAATTATAGACTATTTATTCTCCGTTTTTTTATTAAGTCAGGTCGTCTACCAAATAAAATTCATTGCAGATTAAGATTAGCTCAATATTTTCTAGTAATTTTTGGGTATATCTATCCGACATCTGAATTCAGTAGATACTCTAGTTATAGCCTAGAAGCCAGAAGGTTCTCGTAAGCGCTCACCTAGTGCAAAAATCCATTATGGCTTTGGCTGATCGTTGCAATAATACTTTAAAGACATTTATATATATATATATATATATATATATATATATATATATATATATTATATATATACAGGTGTGGGAAAATCCAAAGCAGAACCTCTAAAAAAACCAGAATGTACAGAAAGCGACGGACAACCCGTTTTGGCCATGTTGAAGAAGTGAAATAAAGCATACTGTTGTATCGTAGCGTGCTTTCTGGTTTCCAGCAAAGAGGTTGGGAGGGGGGGGGGGGGGAACACAGTGGGTTGAAAGCACGGATTTAATATTAAAAATAAAAATCGGAGCCAACATAGCAGACTGAATCTTTAAAATCATGAAAATAAATTCGATAAACGTCTAATGTGGTTCAATAGCTGTTAAATATGCAATTTTAAAAACAAAATAAAAAGAATAATTGTATTTTCATGAATAAAATATTGCGCTTGAGTTCAAGGTGCATTTTAAAAATAATACTATAATAATAAATACGTGGATATCGATAATCGTTAAAAAGGCAAAAGTACTTTTTCCTCTATGCTTAGGACTTCTTAACAAATATCAATGCAATTAATTTGTAAATAATATAATATTTATTGATTTACACAAATAAATAAATAATACGACTGTAATAAAAATAATAAAAAGAACTTTTTAATCATTGCCTTCTTTGTTAACAGCTCTTTTCTCATTCTCCAATAAGTACCAATTGTTCTCTAAATCTTTACGATATCAAAAAACAGTGTAACGATCCATTGAGGCCAAAAGTTTTGGAACACATCCTCCATATTTTTCTCGAGAAGATTTTCGGGCAAAGTCTAGGTGATAGTTTCTTATTAACTTGTCCATTGAATTTTTGTGCATCTTTCGATAGTTTACCTATCGGTAATATTGCAAATGCTATGATGTTCTGGTCAATGGAGTAATTACCGAAATAATATTCCATGCCATAAATACTTAATTATAAATAAACCTCCTTCCGACGCCTATGACAAGGATTAAAATCCTTTTTAACACTTCACACTTCATTATTTTATAGACCGGTATTTTTAATTATAAAATTTCTAACCCATTGTTATGAAAAATATATGTGTCTAACAGATTTTGCCAAAGACACCGAACTAAGAACACAGCTAGTTTGCGAAGAAAAAAAGGGTAAAATATGATTTATTACTCTCTCTAGTTCTTGAATAAACTATAGTATAAGAGGCAAAATTGGGTTTATTTCCTGAACTCAGAGCTCTTGGGAGGGGGGGGCGTTCGCCCTCCCCCCCCACCGCCCCGCCCCCCGCCCCTTGGATCCGCGCCCGGCCACCACTGTATATCAAATTGGGCCTAATGAAAACTTTGTTAATGCGCTGAATACAGATGGGCCAGGTTTTCAGTCCCTACGTCAGAAATTCTCAAGACTATGTAAAGGTATTCTTGTTGGACCACAGAGTCGAAATATTCTGAAAGACGAACATTTTAACAGCACTTTATCAGATATTGAAAAAAATGCTTAGAATGACTTTAACCTCGTGGTCACTAATTTCTGTCAGCTAACAATTACGTTGCTCTTGTTGAAAATATACTGTCACCGTATAAGAAATGGGTTGCGATATGTCTCTAAAGATCCATTTCCTATATTCACATCTGGCCTTTCTTCCTGACAACTGCGGAGCTCGCCGACTACTGTTGAACTCTTTTAATTGCAAACTTCGCATTTATAGTAATTTCTAACACTTAAAAACACCGAAAAAAATTACGACAAGCAATTAAACTGAAAGAAAAGATAATTAAATATGTTTATGACTGTCAAACATCAAAAAATCGTCTCCCTCACCGACCATAAATAGCCTTCAAACAAATCTATTGTTGTTTATATCTAGGGTATGATCGAAAGTCTTTTCAAATTGGGAATGGTAATCGTAAATACACCAAGATTAATGACTTTTTAAAAACACTGAAAATTTTCCGTACATAATAAGACAAAAAATAGTGGGAGATATCAAGTTATTGCCTATGAAGCAACCATTACCGTGTATTTAGCAACACGTATGAAACCTTGATCGTTTCATAACAAGTAAATACGAAAACGCTTATTAATCAGTAATACGAACAACCGTTGCTTGTAATTCTCAAATAACTTCAACTGTTAAAATAGGTTTTTTCTAGTGAAATTTAAGACGCAAGCTAAAAATTCATGTTGGATTGTGCAGAGATGCAAGAAAAAATGTAAATGTGACTACCTAAATTATTATCAAGAGGATTAGAAAACTGTCATTAATTTACAATAACCGAAAAATGTTGAAGTTACTAAAGGGTGTTTTTTTTTATAGAGGTATAGAACTTTTAAATGGAATAAAACAAAGATGAATTTTTTAAATTGACATGAAATTTACTTTATTCGAAAGATAACCTTCTGGCATTAGAATTTAAATATGACTTCTGGCATATGACCGCCACGGCTGGCTCGGACGTAGTCTAATCTGGAGGTCCAATTTTCGATGACTTTTTCCAACATTTGTGACCGTATATCGACAATAACGCAGCGAATGTTGTCCTCCAAGTGATCAATCGTTTCGGGCTTATCGGCGTAGACTAGCGATTTCACATATCCCCACAGAAAATAGTCTAGCGGCGTTAAGTCGCACGATCTTGGAGGTCAATTGCGGTTACCAAACGTTTCCTTCAATAAATCAATTGTGGCACGAGCTGTGTGACATGTTGCGCCGTCTTGTTGAAACCACGGCTCCTGCACATCATGGTTGTTCAATTGATGAACGAAAAAGTCAGTAATCATGGCTCTATAGCGGTTACCATTGACTGTAACGTCTGACCAGCATCGTTTTTAAAGAAGTACGGACCAATGATTCCACCAGCCCATAAAGCACACCAAACAGTCAGTTTTTCTGGATGTAACGGTGTCTCAACATACACTTGAGGATTATCATCACTCCAAATACGGCAGTTTTGTTTATTGACGTATCCATTCAAATAGAAGTGAGCTTCATCGCTAAACAAAATTCGCTTATGAAAATCGGGATCAACGGCAATCTTGTTTTGGGCCCATTCACCGAATCTACGCCTTGCTAGGTGATCGTGTGGCTTCAATTCTTGCACGAGTTGGATTTTGTAAGCACGCAAACCAAGATCTTTCCGCAAAATCTTCCATAAAGTGAATGGACACATATCCAATTCCTGTGCACGATGGCGGATAGACTGATTCGGGTCTTCCTATATGCTACGCTCTACAGCAGCCAATGACTTCCTCTGTACGCACTGTATGACGTCTTTGTGGATGCGTATTATCATTTAGAGTAAACGTGGTGCGAAAACGTTCCCATAGTTAATCGAATTAATTGCTCTGATGGACGATTATGTTGTCCGTAAAATGGACGTAGTGCGCGATACGTATTTCGAACGGAACCATGATTTTCAAAATAAATTTTGCACAATTTGGAACGGTGGTTCAGGCGTCAGTCTATTCATGTTGAAATGCCAAACCAAACTAAACATAATCACTTGACAGCTGACAAAATGGCGCCAGTTAAAAAGTGTTGCCAACTTAAAGTTTTATACCTCTATAAAAAACACCCTTTACTATCGATTTCCTAAGTTTAACCCCTCAGTTTCAAAGCACATAAGAACAAAATTAAAGAGCAAAAACCAGTAAAAATATATGTTAAGGCACCATCAAGAAGTTATATCTAAACATTTGGTCAGTATACAATAAGTTATAATGAATTTATTTACAGTAATTCCGAAAAAAATACAGTTATGTCTGTTTAGCTTTTAATCAATTCAAAAAAAAAATACGCTATCTATTCATCAAGCATATTTTTTTTAAGGTTTTAGATAATGTTGCAATATTGACTAAAATATCGTTGTCGGACTTGCATTGTCTTGATTTGTATTTATTTTTATGACGTTGCGATAGGTTGTATCTCTAATCGTTATCAAGTATAATACTCCATGGAAAATAGACTTTCGTCGGTAACAAAAATGTCACATTGGTTTTTTCGCTGTAATGTGTTTATTTTGGCATTCTATAAAACATATCTCGATCGTAACTCTGAAAGACCTGTGCAAAAAAAATGGCGGACTAAAAATGACCATGATTTTCGGTTTTTTTGAGTTTATCTCAAAAAGTAAAAGTTGTATCGAAAAATGTTTCAAACAAAAGTTGTAGAAAACCTATCGATACATATAATATAAGTTATAGGTGGCTCACTAGTTATCAAGATATATTTTTTTGCGACAAAATTTATGGTTTTGGTTTTTTTTTTTTTAAAAAAGACATTTAATAACAAACTACCGATTAAAATTTAACATAAATATAAGTATATCATTCTAAAAAAGTATGTCAAACCCGGAATCTGTGAGTTTTTTATTTTCGAGAAATTCGACGTCAAAGTTGAAAATTCAACCACAATTTTCCGCTTTCCTAATTAAGATACAATGCTCAATTTTAATGAAAGTATTTGTATTGTTTTATATTTTGAAGATCTACTAAAAATTTTTTTTTTCAATTGTGGGTCGAGAAATTTTGCAAAAACCAATTTTATCGCCAAAAAAATTACGATAACTTTTCACTGGATGGAGGTAAATTTTTTTAATGCTTGCATTGGATTTAGATGTATCATTTCCAATCTTAAAAAAAAATAATTTTGCGTAAAAAAAAACGTTTTTTTTTTTCAAAATTCATAATGGCGTGGCAAATGAATATTAAGGGCTCAAATTTGCAGAAGATGGTTTTTAATGCTTGTGCTTTACCTTGTTTAATTTTTTGGATCCAAGAAATACACTTCCATAGATCTGTGAACCTTCGAATATTGGGCCGAATCTAATCGAAAATAGCTGCTGCAGGCCGCTGTGGGCGGGTTGCCATAGTTTCAGGGTGCATTATTCATCGGCGCCTCAAGAAAATTTCTTTTATATTATTATTACCTAATAGTTTATTATTAAAATTTTTACGAAAATTTCAGAAATTTCTGAAAGATACAGATTTGTGTGAGCACTGAGATCGACAGCGCGATAATTGTTTTGAAAATTTATTTCCTGCGATTTAAAAAACGATGATGACAATTCAGAGGAAATTAATAATATGTGTGAGAATGATTTTGACTATGAAAATGTTAATAATGATGAGAATGATATGTACAATGAAATTGAGAATAATGATGAAAATGGTATGTGCGATGTAAGTGAGAGTAATAATTGCGATGATGAAATGGACACCGATGCTTAGAAGTAATAGAAAAAAAAAGGAAGATGAATGTATAATTGATGTATTGTATTTGTATGATTTTCACACTTATTTTTAATGTATTATTAAATATTTTATATGACGTATTATATAAAGGCTGTTTTTTATAGAGCTATAGAATTTTAAATGGAATAAAACAAAGATGAATTTTTTAAATTGACATGAAATTTACTTTATTCGAAAGATAACCTTCTGGCATTATAATTTAAATATGAGTTCTGGCATATGACCGCCACGGCTGGCTCCGGACGTAGTCTAATCTGGAGGTCCAATTTTCGATGACTTTTTCCAACATTTGTGGCGTATATCGGCAATAGCGCGGCGAATGTTGTCCTCTAAGTGATCAATCGTTTCGGGCTTATCGGCGTAGACTAGCGATTTCACATATCCCCACAGAAAATAGTCTAGCGGCGTTAAGTCGCACGATCTTGGAGGCCAATTCACGGGTCCGAAACGTGAAACTATGCAGTTACCAAACGTTTCCTTCAATCAATCAATTGTGGCACGAGCTTGTGTGACATGTTGCGCCGTCTTGTTGAAACCAAAGCTCCTGCACATCATGGTTGTCAATTGATGAACGAAAAAGTCAGTAATCAAGGGTCGATAGCGTCACCATTGACTGTAACGTTCTGACCAGCATCGCTTTTAAAGAAGTACGGACCAATGATTCCACCAGCCCATAAAGCACACCAAACAGTCAGTTTTTCTGGATATAACGGTGCCTCAACATACACTTGAGAATTATCATCACTCCAAATACGGAAGTTTTGTTTATTGACGTATCCATTCAAACAAAAATGAGCTTCATCGCTAAACAAAATTCGCTTATGAAGATCGGGATCAACGGCAATCTTGTTTTGGGCCCATTCACCGAATCTACGCCTTGCTAGGTGATCGTGTGGCTTCAATTCATGCACGAGTTGGATTTTGTAAGCACGCAAACCAAGATCTTTCCGCAAAATCTTCATAAAGTGAATGGAGACATATCCGTGCACGATGGCGGATAGACTGATTCGGATCTTCCTCTAAGCTACGCTCTACAGCAGCAATGACTTCTTCTGTACGCACTGTACGACGTCTCTGTGGATGTGTATTATCATTTAGAGTAAACGTGGTGCGAAACGTTCCATAGTTAATCGAATTAATTGCTCTGATGGACGATTATGTTGACCGTAAAATGGACGTAGTGCGCGATACGTATTTCGAACAGAACCATGATTTTCAAAATAAATTTGCACAATTTGGAAGCGTTGTTCAGGCGTCAGTCTATTCATGTTGAAATGCCAAACCAAACTAAACATAAATCACTTGACAGCTGACAAAATGGCCGCCAGTTAAAAAAGTGTTGCCACACTTAAAGTTCTATACCTCTATAAAAAACACCCTTTATTATTATTATATTTTTATATGATTTGTGATAGAAATGTTCGTAAAAATTTTGTTAATAAACTATTAGGTATATGATAATATAAAGGGAAAAAACAGTATAATATGTAATATATAACTGAATATTTCTATGATTTTCTCTACAATTTTTTGTAACAAATTTTGTTAATGAACAAATTAATAATTAATATGACTAAACGAAATTACCAATTGAAATTTAACATAAATATAGGTATTATCATTCTAAAAAAGTACATCAAACTCGGAATCTATGAGTTTTTTATTTTCCGAGAAATTCGATGTCAAAGTTGAAAATTCAACCTCAACTTTCCGCTTTCCTAATTAAGATACAATGTTTAATTTTAATGGAAATTGTTTGTATTGTTTTTATATTTTGAAGTTCTATTAAAAAAAATTTTGCAAAAACCAATTTTTCATATAATTTTTTGTAAAAATTGTTACTATCATATAAATTAATAAAACAACATCAATATTATAAATACTACTTGTGCTTGTGATGCATAAGTTTCCTTGAAGCGCCGATGAATAATGCGCCTGAACTATGGCAATATAAAAAGAGCCTTTAAATCAACAAACACAAACTATCGAGAAGAAAGAATATGTTTACAAAGTTCCATGTGAGTGTGGTGAAATGGATATTGGAGAAACCAAACGACCACTAGAAGTTAGAATTAAGGAACATAAAACTCATACACAAAAAGGGGAAACGTCGAAAGTAGGTACTTGCAGAACACACCGGGATTAAACAACATCATATAAAATAGTTTGAAGTTAAATTTTTAGGTCCGCCAAATAATTTCAAAAATGTGTAAAAAAAATCATTCAAATCGGTGCCGCCGTTCCAGAATAATCGACGTACAGGGTGAGTCAACGATTGGATGAAGTAGGTTTGTGCCTTTTCGGTGAAATTAACAAAGAAACTATATTTATTGTTTGATACAGTTTATTTTTACGCAGATTTTAAAAATATTTAGGACTCTAAAGGGTGAGCCAAAAAACTAGGACAGCATAAAGTTGTATTTTTTTAAATAGAACACCCTATATACGAATCGTATTTTCGATTTAGCTTATGAATTTTAAATCTTTTTTATTAAGGGTTTACTATAACAAAACTTTATAGTTTCTGAGATAATTAAGTTTAAAGAAAAAAAGTCACATTTTCAAGCATCAATTCAATCCTAAATAACGTTTTCAATTTTGTGACAAATATTTCAAATTTGGAATTTAGCAAGGCCAAGGACAAGTTAACATAATTTTTACCTAATATTTGCAATAAAAGCTACAGGGTGTTGAACACATCGGCTCAAATTTGAACAAGTTTAAATGAATAAATATCTTTTTTTTTAAATGGTACACCCTGTATATTTTCATGTTATTTAATAGAGTAATAAAAAACCCTAAAAGTTTTGTTCAATATATCCTATCCCTATTTATAATAGTTTTTGAGATATTTCAGTTTTTTCTTATTTTCCATTACTTTTTTACAGAAATAGTCTTTATTATCATAGTAGCCATGTAAAATAATAAAAAGAAACTACAGAAACAAACAGAATGTGGTTAAATATGATGAAATACATTATTCGTTATATTACAACGGCAATAGTTTAATTAAACATAATGTGAAAAAATTAACACAACAATAACGACAAGGCAAATACAAAAAAAAATTAGTGGCGTTATTGTTCTACAGGTATCCCTAATCCTGTTTCGCATATCTTCCACTGTTGTTGGTGGATTAACATACACCTTATTTTTAATATAACCCCATAGGAAGAAATCTAATGGGGTGATGTCGCAAGACCTTGGTGGCCACTCAATGAAACCCCCACGTCCAATCCATTTTTGCGGATATCGTTGGTCCAAAAACGCACGAACTTCACGATGGTAATGCGGAGGCGCACCCATCGTGCTGCAACCACATACTGTCGAGCTCATCCCTATCGAGACCTTGAAGCAGTTGGGGTAGTTCTTCTTGTAGAAAGTTCAGGTAACTATGGCCATTTAGTGGTTCATTAAAAAGTGGGTCCAATAATTCGATTATGATGAATACCACACCAAACATTTAATGACCAGTGGTTTTGATGTTGCACCTCTCCAATCCAAAATGGGTTTTCTGTGGCATAATAATGCATGTTGCGTCTATTTACGGCACCGTTACTTCTAAAAGTAGCTTCATCACTAAACGTTACCTTGCATAATAAATTTGGATTTAATTGAATGTCCGCATTTATTGTACGACAAAAGTTTACACGACTTTCAAAATCCTGTCCATGCAATTCTTGGTGTAATTCCATGTGATATGGATGATACCTATATTTCTTGGTAGTACGATTAGCGGTGGATTGTGATGTTTCACATAATGCTGCTAACTGACGGCTACCAATATAAGGATTTTCCTGAACATTTAACAATACTTGTAGTTCTTTTTCTTCATTAGTTACTGGTTTGTTGACCACTTTACGTTTTGGATAATCAACAGTACCAGAAGAATCAAATCTTTGCATTAAGTTTTGAAAAGTATGGGTATTAGGCTGGCGTCGATCAGGATACTTCATTTTGTAAATTCTTTGAGCAAGAAGGCAATTTTTTCGAGCCTCTCCTATTGTATAAATCATATCTATTAACTCATTCTTTGGAAAATTCATTTTACAATATAAGATGAATGCAAAAAAAACCAAACACACTACACTACATAAAAACCAAAAGAAGCGATTGCGGTTATAAATTTGACACACAGAAAAATGTTCTTTTACATTGTTTTTGCCATGGCTACTATGATAATGAAGACTATTTCTGTAAAAAAGTATGGAAAATAAGAAAAACTGAAATATCTCAAAAACTATTATAAATAGGTATAGGATATATTGAACAAAACTTTTAGGGTTTTTATTACTCTATTAAATAACATGAAAATATACAGGGTGTACCATTTAAAAAAAAAGATATTTATTCATTTAAACTTGTTCAAATTTGAGCCGATGTGTTCAACACCCTGTAGCTCTTATTGCAAGTATTAGGTAAAAATTATGTTAACTTGTCCTTGGCCTTGCTAAATTCCAAATTTGAATATATTTGTCACAAAATTGAAAACGTTATTTAGGATTGAATTGATGCTTGAAAATGTGACTTTTTTTTCATTAAACTTAATTATCTCAGAAACTATAAAGTTTTGTTATAGTAAACCCTTAATAAAAAAGATTTAAAATTATAAGCTAAATCGAAAATACGATTCGTATATAGGGTGTTCTATTTAAAAAAAAATACAACTTTATGCTGTCCTAGTTTTTTGGCTCACCCTGTAGAGTCCTAAATATTTTTATATCTGCGTAAAAATAAAATGTATCAAACAATAAATATAGTTTCTTTGGTAATTTCACCGAAAAGGCACAAACCTACTTCATCCAATCGTTGACATCACCCTGTACATTCATAAAAAAGACAAAAAAAGTCGAATTTAGAACCTCCTTGTTTTAGGAGTGAGTTTCCTGAAAAAAGACGATTTTAATAATTTTTCCCACTCAAATTGTCTAATGGAATATGTTGCTGATTTGCTGATAGTAGTCAAAATTAATTTTATTTTCCGTTTTGGTTTCATGTTGGAAAAGGGCTGATGTTCTTTTTTCATTTCTTATGCATACTTTCCAACATTCTTCTGTTGCAAGATTAGTTAATGGCAGTTTATAGAAAACTTGTTCGCACGCCTCTGAATTTATTGATTATGGAGTACCGGCACTGTAAGTCATCGCGAACATTTTATAAAATTTATCACTTTCAATGGTTTTAAAATTCATCAAACGAGTTAACATTTAATTTGTCGAGACGTATTAAGAAACCGACAATTTTAAATTATCGAAGGTCTCGAGACACACGAGAAAAATGGTTTTTCTCCTCTATGAATGATTTATAATCCATTGTTGGGCGACACTTTGACACATCTACAGGACGGAAACGTCTAGATTTCCAAATGACAAAATTTAGAAGGAGAAAAAGAATAAAATTAAATTTTAAATCGGTTAATGTTTTTTCTTTGTAAAAGTAGAAAGAATATATTTTTTTAATAGATCGACTTTATAAAAATATTTAAGTAAATATACAGAGTTATTCACCCAATACGGCACGGAATATTGGGCCAAAATACGTAACTTTCAAAAAGTATTACTTTTGAAATATATGAAGGTCTAATATAGTTACTTTTTAAAATTATTTTCATATTATACAGGGTATCAAAGTTGTGTTTTTTTAATGGAACCCCTTGTATATTATTGCATTTTTGAATTCTCCTATCAAAATAAGTGCTGTCGTATATGAACGTCCGTCGTTTTGGGAAAATTAATAGTGGAGATCGGATTTTCCGCGAAAACGCCACGAGGTACGTTTCGATCGAACGCGAACGACGCATACGAGCTGTGAATGACTTGCGTATCAGGATTTTTGTCATTTATGGTATGCGTTTGTCCCTGCATTAAATGGTCCCCACCTTGAAGTGAAGCTTGAATGTCATTTAAAAATTGTTCCATTGGAGTAATTGAAGTGTTGGGATATAATTGAGCATTTTGATTTATTTGGGTCATGTCAGATTCATTACGAGTATGGAATCCTGTTAAGTCTGGCGCGACCCCACGAGGGGCCGCGGAGGTCCCACCAAAACCACCCGGACAGCCTGAAATGCCACCCGCCTCATCAGACTGGAAGGAACTGTGAGAGAAGGGATTGGACATTTTTTTATAAATTATTTTTCCTCTTAAATTAGAATGGTTTGTATAAAAAATACAAAAATCACGGAGGGCTGGGCTTTAATATACTTAATATATGGAAAAATCAAGTATATGGAATTTGGGTTGAATGAGAACTTGGCCAATATTTACTTTAATTTGTTTTTTATTAGATGAGCTCTTAAAATTTTTTGCAGTAAAAATTTTTTTTGACTGGGACTCCTAAGTTTTGTGTCGAAATTAAATGTAGTGTTGGGACTCTTAATAAATTTTCTAAAATTCAATTTTCTCAAAAATTTTTGTTTTGATGTTAAGCGCAAACTAAGGCACATTTAGTGTTCTTAGATCCGTTAACGATGTCACTATCAGGTTATCACTAATTTTCTCTTAATAGAAAATTATTTAAGTCGCAATCGGGAATGTCTAAATCGGGTATGTCGCTACCAGGTTTCCTTTATGCAATTTTATTTCCGCAAATTATTATAGTCGTAAAAGTAGGCGCGTGAATACTCTATATATTAATTTCAAATAGTTTCCGCAAGAAATGTTTTTTTAGAAAAGCTTATTTTTTCCGACGACGCTAGAATTTTACTAAAATTCGCGTTTCACGGCTTTTATTTAACTGGAGATTTTACTTTGAGGTTCCTCCCCTAGCACTGAACTGATATCAGCTACTACAGTTCGCCTCTAACGAATTTCCGCCTAACAGACA
The DNA here is from genome assembly GCA_034092305.1 of Diaprepes abbreviatus. Classification (NCBI taxonomy): domain Eukaryota; kingdom Metazoa; phylum Arthropoda; class Insecta; order Coleoptera; family Curculionidae; genus Diaprepes; species Diaprepes abbreviatus. The sequence continues at coordinate 724,032 of JASJET010000171.1, forward strand.
AGGTTTCCTGGCCTTTCTAGTACCGCAATCTTCTTATCTTCTTTCTTGAATCGAATTCTTGATCGTCTTATTAAGACAACCAAGAACCTCTCTTCTTAAGCCGTCGTAAGCAGAGCGGCCTCCCTCGTTGCACTAGCGTAAACAGCTTAGTGATCCTCTTGATGCCGAACGGGGCGCTCCAGGAAAACCTCTAGGAAATTTAAAACTCCCTACTCGCGTGTTGAACCGTTTAATTTTTTCTTCTGGAAGGGAACCTGACAATAATCTCATGCGAGATTACCGACGAGTGGCCCACCTATTGAAGATTCCCCGTGCCTTTCTCTGACGTGGTGCAAGTGCCAGACTAATCAGCAACGGCAGAGAATCTCACGTTTCGCCTGAGTAAATGCTTCAAAAGACTTAGATACTCGTGTGCGCGTGTGTAAAAAAAAATTTGAGATATCTGTGCTCTTTAAATGACGACCAGATTCTGCTAACGAATCGCGACATCGGGTGCTATTTATAATTTCTCGGCACTCCGTCGGGTCTTCCGAAAGGAACCAATCAGCGTTTAGCGCGGTCCCCCCAAAGCTTTATTTCTGCGTCGCCGTCTGTGTCGGTGTCTATGCGCCGTTACCGCCGACAACGTGCAGTTTATTTCTCGGAATTTCAACGGTCTTTAGATGTTTATTTTATTTTTATGATTTTTTAGGTTCTTGTAGATAGAATTCTACAACAGTGCCTATTTTAAAAAGGTTTATAGTACCTAAACCTTAAGGGTTTTTAAATAATTTTAATGTTTCAAATACTTAAGAAGTACTTCAGTTTTGTACTCAAACTTTACAGTGAAGTGTAAAAATAAATCATATTTTATATCCCAATTATAATAAACTTGCTATATTATACAGGGTGTCCAAAAATTAAATAAATAAATAAATATTTTATTGACGGACCAGCCATTTAACATATAAATTAAGTTAAAAGAAAATACAAAAGGACAAATGAAAGACAGATACATTAGACAAATAAATTTGTATAAAAAATTATTTTTTGCACCTTTTGTTTAAAACTATTTACACTCGAGTTGAAAATGTCTATATCTTTACAAACTTTATTGGCTAAGTTACATGATCTAACTAAGCTAGATGACAAGCCATAATTGGTTCTATAATAATCAATTCCAAAAGTATTACTGGTGCGCAAGTTTCCTTGTGGTACACTAAAACTGATGAGTCCCAGCTGGTCGGGGCAATCCACTTGAAAATTATTAAGTTTAAAAAGAAAACAAAGATCCAAAAACTCTCTCCTTTGTTCGAGGGGAGGCACATTTAACAGTTTTATTATATCTACATAATTAATTTCGTCAACAGGTATTCTAAGTTTGAATGCAACAAATCTTATGAATTTTCTCTAAATTCGTTCTAGCTGCTGAATATAAACTTTATAAAATGGTGACCAAACCTGACAGGTATATTCCAAAATAGATCTTATATAAGAACAATACAATACTTTAAAACAATTTAAATCATTAAAATCCTTTAAAATACGCTTCACAAATCCTAACATTTTCAGAGCTTTGGAGGTAACATAATTAACATGGTAATTAAAAGTTAATTCTATATCAAAATATATACCTAGGTCCTTTATGTATTTCACTTTCTCTAAATTTTCATTATAAGATTTACAAGCCAAACGGTTTCGCACTCCCTCCAGGGATTATTCACTCATACCAAGCATACAAAGACACCAAAAGTATGAAGGTCTGTGGAAATCCTTTCCATATTATCGGGTGCTAGTTGACATTGTCTGCTGTATTTCCTACGAACTTTCGGACGGTTCTCGCGGTTGCAAGGAGAACTGCTTTCTGCATAGGTTTATACAGATGTTCACTAAGGCCTAGTCCCTTGATGTTCTGCAGAAGGTTCTTTGGTATCACTCCAGTTGTTGACAGTAATATGAGAATCGTTTGGACGCTGTTCATTGCCCATTGTCTTCGGATTTGGACCTCCAGATCTCTGTATTTGGAGATCTTCTCGTTGTATTTTGACCTTAGGTTGTTGTTATTAGTTACAGCAATGTCGATTAGTGTAGTTTGCCTAGAAATTTTATCTATTAGTATAATGTCTGGTCTATTATGAGCTACTGTTTGATCCGTCAGAACCGTTCGGTCCCAATATAACTTGAACTGGTTGTTCTCAAGAATAGGCTCCGGATTGTACATGTAATAAGGCACTTTTTCTACCTGTAATAGGTTTAACTTTTCTGCTAACTCTTGGTGGAGTATCTTAGAGACTGAGTCGTGTTTTTCCTTATACTCGGTTGCGGCAAACGCTTGGCATCCTCCAGTTATGTGCTGAATTGTCTCCGATGTTCGACAGCCATATCTGCATTGGTCATTTTCTATTGAGGGATCTCTAATGATGAACTTCCGATAGTTCTTCGTCGGAATAACCTGGTCTTGGATAGCTAACAAGAAGCCCTCCGTTTCCGGAAACAATTGTCCTGAAATCAACCAGTAGTTCGACGCTGAGTTGTCGACATTGTCCTGATTGACCTCATTTGGATGCCGTCCATAAAGTGGCTTCCGTAGCCAGGTTTGTAACTTCTCTTGGTCTGTTTGGTGGTGAGAAGTAATATCTTGTTCCCTCAACTGTAGCGGCGTTGAATCGTCTGCCTCGCATATTGCTCGATGTAGTGTGGAAAACTCCGCAAACCTGTGGAAATATGAACGTAAGTTTATTATTTGTTGGTTAATTTTCATTATTAATAACATATTGAAAGTTAATGATATTTTTTCTTCTATAAAATTGCATTGTTTTACATTTTTTGTATTGAATTCCATTCCATTTTTTTGACACCAGTCCTCCAAGCAATACACGTCCTCCTGAAGTTTCCTACAATCCTCGACCGACTTAATACACTTGAATATTTTCAAGTCATCCGCATAAAGAAGTACAGAATAGTACGTAACAACATTACCGATATCATAAAAAACATAAAAAGTATGGGAGGTAAGTGTGCCCCCTGTGAAACTCTAGACTTTACATGAACTTGTTTTGAGTGGAAGCCCTTTATTTTTACGATCCGAAACCTATTTGTTAGATAGCTACTAAACCACTTGAGTAGATCACCAATAACGCCTATAGCATAAAGCTTATCTAATAACACCCCATGATTAACTTTATCAAATGCTTTGCTGAAGTCTGTATAAATAGCATCAATTTGATTCGTAGATTCCAAGGATTGTGTACTATTTTGTTCATACACCAGTAGATTTGTAGTCGTTGATTTGCCCTTAATAAAGCCATGCTGGTTCTCAATCAAAATACCCCGAAGCTTGGATTCCAATTTTGTATTTACTATCTGCTCAAATACCTTTGATATTAATGAAAACATGGAGACAGCTCTGTAATTTGATATTTCAGATCTATCTCCATCTTTAAATATTGGAGTTATAAATGTCAACTTCCAAGATTCGGGAAATACTCCACTAGATAGAGACCGATTAAAAAATTTACACAGTACATAAGATAGAATAAAGACGCAATTTTTTAAAAATGATATAGATACATCATCAGGGCCAACACCCAATTTATCATTTAAATTCATTATTGTATAATACACATATATCACATCTATATCACATTTACTTATAATAACAGTATTAGGAACAGAGAACATTTTTATCACAAACTTTATCACTGTAAACGGTGGAGAAAAAATCAGCAAAAAAGTCTAAAACATCCTGGGAATTATTTGTTGCAACCCCATTACATAAAATACCTGCTGGTATTTCAAAATTTTTATTTTTTTTATGGACATATTTCCAAAAACATTTATTATCTGTTATTATAGATTCCTCCACAGAAGTTATGTAATTTAGATAACACTGATTTGATAATATTTTACTTTGATTTCTTAATTGCGAAAATAAATTGTAATCATTAATGCTATTTGATAATTTTGTATTCTTTGTTAGCATTTTTTTTATTAAAAATAAGCTCTTTGAGTTCATTTGGATACCAACAAGGAAATTTGGGTTTTACTGATCTACGCTTTGGTACAAACAATTGCAAAGAATCCTGAACAACAGAGCTGAAAACATCCACAAATGTATTCACATCATCCCCAACACCAAGCAATCCTAATCAAATAATAACTTTCAGTGGCTATAACTTGATTAATTTAAATAGAATGCTATACTTTTTAACTTACCAGAAAATGTACCTTTTAAATACCTTTCGAATGGTACAAGGGTGTTCTATAGTTAAGTCTTCGCGTTTTCACAGAATTCGCCAAATAATCGTTTTCTGCATAATTTTGTGTTTTTTGAATTGATGTTTTAATGTATCTAGTTGTCTATGTCATTTTGAAACGTTAGATAAGTCATTTAATCTGTCAATTTAATCTGCAAAGCCTGTTGCGATAATAGCGGTATTATTTTTTGTAACTGTGAAACTTCATTTATTGAATTGAATTATTTTAATATTGTTGTCTTCTTCTTCTTCTTCTTCTTCTTCTTCTTCTTCTTCTAGGTAGAACCAAGTTCTGTTATCTACACAATACCTCATCGATCCTCGTTTGAGGTCGAAATCCAGCTGTCTCTCCATCTTTTGGGGGGCCGTCCAGGCGGCCGTTTGGTGTTTGGTTTCTCCCTCATCACGGTTTTTGCTAGTCTGTCATCGTCCATTCGTTCCACGTGATCTCTCCACTGCCTACGACGGTTTCGAACCCACTTCACATCATCCCCCACTCCGCTGTCCTCGCGTATTTTTGCATTTTTTATTCTATCTCTTAAACTTGTTCCCGTGATCATTCTCAGCGTTTTCATTTCTGTGGTTCTCATAATTTGTTTTGTCTTTGTTGTTTTATTTCTTGTTTCTGCGCCGTAGGTTAGTATCGGTCTTACACAGACCTTGTAAATTCTTGCTTTGCTCTCAACCGTCATATGTTTATTATTCCAGATTATGTCTCTTAGTTGGCCTGATATCACGGCCGCTTTGTTGGCTTGTGTGCGTACTTCTTCCGTTACTGCCCTGTTATTTGTTATATGTGCTCCCAGGTATTTGCATCTTACCGGTTCTTTTGCTATTACCATTGCTTTGGTTTTCTCCACAGATATTTTCATATTATACTGTTTGGCTGTTCGATTGAGATGGAAAAGCATTCTTTGTAAGTTGTCCTCGCTATCTGCTGTCAAGGCAACATCGTCTGCAAAACATATAATCTGAACGGTGTTGTATCCCATTGAGTACCCACATTTATGTTTTTTACCTCATCAGTGATTTTGTCCATGATTACATTGAAAAGTGTTGGACATAGGCTATCACCCTGTCTTATTCCTATGGATAGTGGGATTTCCTCTGTTAGAGTGTTATTTGTTTTAATTACCATGGTGTTTTTGGAATTCAGTTCGTATATTGTGCGTATGATTGCTTCGTCTACTTGTTTTCTTCTCAGTAAGTCTGTTATGTGTTCCAGTTTGACTCGATCGAACGCTTGTGTAAAATCCACAAAACAAATGAACAGCGGTTTATCGTATTCGATAGATTTTTTAACCAGTTGTCTGATAATAAGTATACCGTCGATAGTAGAGCGGTTATTCCCGAAGCCCTGCTGTTCTTCGCACGCCCTTAACTTGTCTACGATCCGTTGTGACAGTATTTTGGTTAATAATTTGGCTGAACTGTTTAGTAGGCTGATTCCCCTGTAGTTTTCGGGTTATTTCTTTGATCCTCTTTTGTGGATCGGAATTATGACGCTTTTCCGCCATTCGTTGGGTACTGACATTGTACGGAATATTTTTTGAAATAGAACAGTGAGCTCTGTGACAAGGCTGGGGCCACCGTACTTTAGCATCTCATTCGTAATTTGATCGGTACCAGGTGATTTTCTGTTTTTTAATTTCTTAATTGTCAGGTGTATCTCTGCTTCACTGATGTTAACATCTGTTAATTCTGCGCTTTCTTGTAGGTTTTCATCTACGTTGTTTTCTGTAGCTGTTCCTGGAGTAAGTCCTTAAAATGGCTGACCCATTGTTGGATGTCGATTGGACTTAGTTGAACGTATTCATTAATTGTTTTTTTTTTCTGTTCCTCAGCATGTTCCATATTTTCTTTTGTCCGCCATATAGGTCGTGTTCCATGTCTTTTGAATACTTTTCCCAGTATTCTTTCTTCAGTTGTCAGTCTATTTGACTGTTGATTCTGTTTCTCACCGTTTTGTTCTCTTCGAAATGGTTTATTGTTTTGTGCTGTCGGTATTTTGTAAATGCTTGTCGTTTTTCTTTTGCAAGTATTTTCACCTCTTCTGTGAATCATGGTTTTGTATTGCTTCGCTTGTTCGTGCTAACTGTTCGTGTTGCGATCGCCTCCCTGGCGCTCACTTGTATATTTCTTTCCAGTTTTTCCCAGGCTTTCTCCACTCCATCATTTTCTAGGATTGTATTAGCTTTTATTTTCTCCGAGAGTCTCTGCTGATGCAATTGTTGTGTTCTTGCTTTGTCAAAATGAAGATTCATCCAAAGGAAGAGCATGTTGATATGATTTTTATCCTTGGAGGATGTCATAAAAAATGTTTGTTAGCGTCTCGAGTCTAAGCTTAAAGGTTTCCTGAAAGAACCCATTCTAAACCAGCCGTTTCAATGACTATTAAAATAGTTTCGGGAAATTGGAGGTGTTAGTTATAAAAAACCTGTTATAAGAAAACCTGTCACTGAGGATGGAGAAAATGTTTTTACTGTACTTGGTTCAGTGATCAAAGATTCCAATATTAGTCAGAATCATGTATCCGTAGCGTAACCTGAGTACATATGTAAATGATCGTTTTGTGCTGTCGCACGATGATGGTAACGGATTTGCTTTTACACACATTTTGCATAGGTTGTCTATTGAGACGATGGATTCAAAGCATATAATGATATGAGAGACTGTAGATAATAGAAATTCGACGCGCCCCATGATTTTATTTTAGTTTGATCAGAGTGCTGTGATAACTATTATCTGGTACCTACCTAATTATTTTTTAGCTTTGAGTACATTATCTGCATCATTATTATATTTCTTTACAATAAAACATTTTTTTACTTATTTTATTTCCAAATTTTCAGTTTTTTATTTACCTAATTAATATTTTTCATTCTATTTAGTTAATTTCTTCTTCTTCAAGTGCCTTCTCCATTGCGGAGGTTGGCAATCATAATAGCTATTTTAATTTTTGAGGCAGTTGCTCTAAATAGTTGCTTTGAACGTCATTCTACGCCTCTTCTGCCACTTATTTTGCCTTGTATTATGAGCCGTAAGATGCTGTACCTTTCTCCCCGCATAATGTGTCCGAAATATTGCAGTTTTCTCTCTTTTACAGTTATCTCGACTTCCTTTTCTTTCCCCATTCTTCTCAACACTTCGGCGTTCGTAACTCGATCCACCCACGAAATCCTCTGAATTCTTCTATATATCCACATTTCAAAAGAGTTGTCTTCTCATTGCCTCTCGATTCAGTGTCCATGCTTCTATTCCATAATATAGAACACTGTATACGTAACATTTAGTCAGTCGTATTTTCAGGGCTAACGTTAGATCTTTGCTGCAGATAACCTTTTTCATTCTAATAAAGTTGGCACGTGCTTTCTCGATTCTGGTTTTTATTTCGACGGTATAGTCATTATTTTCTGTTATTAAGGTTCCCAAGTAAGTGTACTTCTTAACTCTTTCTATGTGCTGGCCGCCTACCATTAGGGTTTCATTATTATTGGTGTTGTTTTTACTAATTATCATGAACTTGGTCTTTTTCGTGTTAAGAGAGAGTCCATATTCTCCACTAACTCTTAATATTTTATTCATTATTTTTTCTAGGTCTTTCAAACTATCAGCTATTATTACGGTGTCATCTGCATACCTAATATTGTTGATTAAAACTCCGTTTACTTTTATCCCTGCTGTTTCAGATTCAAGACTCTCCAATATGACATCTTCAGAATAAGCGTTAAATAGTAAAGGTGACAATATACACCCTTGTTTGACTCCCCTTTGTATTTCCACATCTCTGGATATTTCCTGTCCAATTTTTACTGCCGCTCGCTGATTGTAATACAGATTTGATATCAACCTTAAATCTCTTTCATCCAAATTTTTGCTTCTGAGAATCTCTATCAGTTTGTCATGTTTGACCCTATCAAAAGCCGTGTTGTAATCTATGAAGCAGACATAGAGGTCCTGATTGATATCCAAGCATCTTTGAATAAGCACATTAAAAGCAAATAATGCTTCTCTTGTACCCACCCCGTTCCGGAAGCCAAACTGTATGTCACCAATATCCAGCTCCAATTTGGAATGTATTCTAGCGTGTACAATTTTTAAAAGAGTTTTCAAAGTATGTGACATGAGACTGATTATTCGATAGTCGCTGCACTTAGTTAATTTAGTGCATCATTATTATAAGGTTTCTTTCCTGTCAGTTTGCTGCAATCTAACTCCTCAACACATAATCCTTCCAAAGAATTTACTCGACTCAGTGTCACGTAAGCTTGTCCTTCCTCAAATAATTTCGAGCCTAAATACACAACTGCGTGGTCTTCAGTGCTGCCTTGCACTTTGTAGACTGTGGAAGCCCATGACAAAATTAAGAGCAACATCCTTCTTTCAGCCCACAGATGCGCTCAAGTCTGGAGAGGAAACCGCTAACGACATATCATTTTTATCCACCCTAATGCCACACAGTCCTCGGCGCGCTTTAACCTTTTACCTTAACTTGGGTGGTGTACCGCTAACGACGTATCATTTGTAGCCACCCTAGCGCCACACAGTCCTCGATACGATACGAAATCTTGACGTGGGTGGGGGATTCATGCTTGAATCACGATTGTAAGTGGACAAAATCCTCTGTTTTTATTAGACACCTAAATTTCAGTTTTAATGTATTGACTGTCTAAACTTTATTATCCGCCATTTTGGATTAGGAATTTTTTTCTAAAGTGTACTGGGTTGTATCTGTCAAGTCCTTTTATTTGTTGCTCATATTCAGGGGACTGAAAAAAAAAAGGTTTACCGCCATTTTGTAGTGGCAGCCATCTCGGATGTGAAATTATTTTATGGTGTACTAAATTCTACTAGCCCAGTCCTTTCATTTGATACCCATATTGAGAGGGTTGTAAAAAAATATGTATCTGCCATTTTGTGGCGGCAGCCATCTTGGATCTACAAGGATACTGAATATAAATAATTGTATCGTCATGAGAACTAAAGGTGCGTACCAAATTTCAGATCAATCGGTCAACAGAAAGGGGGTAAAACTTTAATAAATAGATTTGACCCACACAAGACACAAACAAGGCAAGCTTAAAAACAAATTTGCCGAACCAAATCTATTAAAAAATAAACTACTCTGCTTAGCCCACATTCCAATACTACGAAAACAAGTTAAAGCCATTTAAAATGTGTCAAATTACAGCGAAACACCCTACATTATTTTAATTTATCATTAACAAACTTTCTTAGAATTGCTCAATACGAAAGGTCATTACGAAAATCTTGCCGATATCCTGTACACCGCGCACCGTAGCAATATCAAATGACAATCAATTAGAAGAAATGATTACGTATCGCGTCGACTTCAAGTTGGTCATAAGACATTCCTTAACTGATCAACATTTTACTAAAACACGTTAACTGTCCAAAGTGAAGATCTTACGATAATTTGTTAGACATTGCTTCCTGTCGTTTTACGTACTCGACGAGTTTTGTATATTTAAATGCCTCTCGACCAAGTTTTTCTTTTAAATACATTCTGTCTAATTACAATAATTAAGTAAGTACATTTTAAGTTACCTCTGATCGTTAATTATACATATAAATTGTTATTCAATTTAATTATCATTTTTTATTTTCTTTATTTTTTATGCTACATTGTAAGAATGAACTTGTTTTGTTTGTTTGAAGGTCATAGACAATGATGTTTCTTGCGAAATAGTAGATATCTGTTGGACTTCCATGGAAGTCCACCAGATATCTAGTATTTCGCAAGAAACATCATTGTCTATGACCTTCAAACAAACACTAGAAGCCCGGTATGGACCCGGTATAAGTGACAAATTTCGAGGCTATGAGAAATCCAAGATTAAACTTACAAAAGAGGAAACGCACATCCAGTTTCTACGACAAGCACGAGATCAGGTAATAATACCAGATGGTTTCCGTATAAAATCTCCAGTTTCAGGACAACGAGCACACAGGATATTGGAAAATGCTAGTAAGGCATTAATACGTTCACAGATAAACTATCATCGTTTCAAGAAAGCAACACCACTAGAGGACATTCGCCAACGGTTCGAAGAAATTAAAGAATATACATTAGAAGAAGACTACGCACCCATCCTAAGAAAAATTGACGTTCCTTGTGACAAAGTGAGAACAAAACAAGGAATCATACACCAAAAGAAATTTTCCAAATACCAAAGCAGACAAAAACGACAACACTCTTCTCAGAGCCAGAAGACAATTGTTAATATATCTACCAAGGAATTAACCTCAGCGGAAAACTCACTACTTGCCAAAGGTTTGAACTCCAAAAAAGGTTCCCATTCTCGATATAATTAGCGCCGCAGACTCAGAGAATATCGAAGACCCTTTTGCAGATGAGTTCAGGTGGAAAATAAGAGAAACTCTACAAAAATCTAGAAAAACCGAACCAAACATCAGCAAAGACGAGAAAACTGCCCTAGCCAACCTACAGAAGGAATTCAGTATTAAAATTCTACCAGCGGATAAAGGAAATGCTACGGTCGTAATGAATGCTGAAACATACAATCAAAAAATTGACGAAGTTTTAAGCAAAGGTAATTATACATCTCTTTCTAAAGATCCCACATCTGCAATTGAAGGAAGAATCTATCGCGTTCTTAAGAAACATGAACGGTATATTCCTGAGAGGATCCGGACTCAGTTGACGCCACACCATAGCTAAACTCCACACCTTTATGGACTCCCGAAAATACATAAGCAAGACATGCCCTTACGCCATCCAAATTTCTTCTTCCAATCCTGAGACCATTACAAGGAAATACATCATCCTGGGTTAAAAACTCGCAACATTTCGTAGAAATTATACGTGAAATAGAAGTACAACCAGAAGACCATTTTATTAGCTTTGACGTGGAAAGCCTATACACCAACGTTCTAGTTAAGGACTCACTAAAAATCATAAGAAAGAAACTTGAAGAAGACCAGACCTTAGCAGAAAGAACATATTTACCACCGCACGCCATTATGGACTTGTTGGAAAGTTGTTTGACTAATTCCTATTTTCAAGAAAAGGAAAAATTCTACATCCAGGATGATGGACTACCGATGGGATCTTCACTCTCACCGGTGGTCGCAAATATTTCCATGGAATGGTTCGAGACACTTGCAATTGAATCCACATCTAAGAAACCAAAGTTATGGCTCAGATACGTAGACGATACTTTTATTATTTGGAGTGGAAACGACGAAGAACTTCGAAACTTCCTCTTTCATCTCAACAATATCAGTCCAACTATTAAACTCACCATGGAGAAGGAAGTAGAAAATAAATTACCATTCTTAGATGTCTTGGCTGAAAGAAATGGTAGACAAATTCGAACTTCGGTTTACAGAAAAGCCACTCACACAGGACAATACCTTAATTATTCATCTAATCACTCCAACAACACCAAACAAGGAATTATAAGAAATCTCGTAGATAGAGCCTTAACTCTCTGCAACTCCAACGAGAACTTGATGAAAGAGATTGATTGAATGAAGAACGAAAACCAGTATTGAACATCCCCTATGTTAAAGGCATTTCAGAAAAAGTTAGAAGAATAGGAAAAATATATAGAATCAACGTTGTTTTCAATTCAAATAACTCTCTGAGAAGTCGGCTCACTAGGGTCAAACCAACAACTCAAAGAGACATGAAGAACTGTGTATATCAGATACCATGTGAATGTGACAATTCCTACATTGGCGAAACAAAGAGACCTCTTGACGTAAGGATCAAGGAACACCAAAAATGCACATCTCGAGGAGAAACAGAAACATCTGGTGCCGCCAACCATGCCTGGACTCATGGACACCACATAAAATGGTCTGAAGCTAAAATATTACACCGAGAACAACATTGGAGAAAACGGAAATTCAAAGAAGCCGCGGTTATACATCAGAACCCGAGTTGTTTTAGTAAACCATCTTTAGATATAACAGAAGTGTGGAAACCACTTCTTAGTAATTGTAAACTAAAACTAAATGCAGCATAAAAAAAAATATGATTTTATCATAGCAGGCATGACTGCACCCATCTCAGTCATACTCTACTGCATTTACTTTTAGTATAAATAGTCATGTAGCTAAGGGATTTATTTAGTTTCACTTGAAAACGGCTAGAGATAACTACTAGCCGAAACGTCGTGATAATTAACAAAAATAAAGACAATGGAAGTCCAACAGATATCTACTATTTTGCAATGAACTTGTTTGTTGAAGTGTTTATTTATTAAATTTTTTATAAAAAAAATTGAACCGACTTCTAAAAGTGAAAAATAACTATAAATTTTTATATTATATTGAAATTATTGAAGTCGGCGCCAAACTAAAACCTGATAAAATGTGATTCGCATAAACAGATTAAAAATACTTTATTTGTAATTGCTTTCTTACTATAATTTGTACAGGGTGAGTCAACGATTGGATGAAGTAAGTTTGTGCCTTTTCGGTGAAATTTACAAAGAAACTATATTTATTGTTTGATACAGTTTATTTTTACGCAGATTTTAAAAATATTTAGGACTCTACAGGGTGAGCCAAAAAACTAGGACAGCATAAGTTGTATTTTTTTAAATAGAACACCCTATATACGAATCGTATTTTCGATTTAGCTTATAATTTTAAATCTTTTTTATTAAGGGTTTACTATAACAAAACTTTATAGTTTCTGAGATAATTAAGTTTAAAGAAAAAAAGTCACATTTTCAAGCATCAATTCAATCCTAAATAACGTTTTCAATTTTGTGACAAATATATTCAAATTTGGAATTTAGCAAGGCCAAGGACAAGTTAACATAATTTTTATCTAATATTTGCAATAAAAGCTACAGGGTGTTGAACACATCGGCTCAAATTTGAACAAGTTTAAATGAATAAATATCTTTTTTTTAAATGGTTTCATGTTATTTAATAGAGTAATAAAAACCCTAAAAGTTTTGTTCAATATATCCTATACCTATTTATAATAGTTTTTGAGATATTTCAGTTTTTCTTATTTTCCATACTTTTTTACAGAAATAGTCTTCATTATCATAGTAGCCATGGCAAAAACAATGTAAAAGAACATTTTTCTTTGTGTCAAATTTATAACCGCAATCGCTTCTTTTGGTTTTTATGTAGTGTAGTTTGGTTTTTTTTTGCATTCATCTTATATTGTAAAATGAATTTTCCAAAGAATGAGTTAATAGATATGATTTATACAATAGGAGAGGCTCAAAAAAAATGCCTTCTTGCTCAAAGAATTTACAAAATGAAGTATCCTGATCGACGCCAGCCTAATACCCATACTTTTCAAAACTTAATGCAAAGATTCTTCTGGTACTGTTGATTATCCAAAACGTAAAGTGGTCAACAAACCAGTAACTAATGAAGAAAAAGAACTACAAGTATTGTTAAATGTTCAGGAAAATCCTTAAATTGGTAGCCGTTAGTTAGCAGCATTATGTGAAACATCACAATCCACCGCTAATCGTACTACCAAGATATATAGGTATCATCCATATCACATGGAATTACACCAAGAATTGCATGGACAGGATTTTGAAAGTCGTGTAAACTTTTGTCGTACAATAAATGCGGAGATTCAATTAAATCCAAATTTATTATGCAAGGTAATGTTTAGTGATGAAGCTACTTTTAGAAGTAACGGTGCCGTAAATAGACGCAACATGCATTATTATGCCACAAAAAACCCATTTTGGATTAGAGAGGTGCAACATCAAAACCACTGGTCATTAAATGTTTGGTGTGGTATTCATCATAATCGAATTATTGGACCCCACTTTTTTAATGAACCACTAAATGGCCATAGTTACCTGAACTTTCTACAAGAAGAACTACCCCAACTGCTTCAAGGTCTCGATAGGGATGAGCTCGACAGTATGTGGTTCCAGCACGATGGTGCGCCTCCGTATTACCATATTGAAGTTTGTGTGTTTTTGGAGCAACGATATCCGCAAAAATGGATTGGACGTGGGGGTTTCATTGAGTGGCCACCAAGGTCTTGCGACATCACCCCATTAGATTTCTTCCTATGGGGTTATATTAAAAATAAGGTGTATGTTAACCCACCAACAACAGTGGAAGATATGCGAAACAGGATTAGGGATACCTGTAGAACAATAACGCCACTAATTTTGTCCAGGGTTCGAGAAAATCTGAGACTAAATTTGTGCATTGCACAAGAGGGTCGTTTATTCGAGCACTTATTAAAAAGAAATAATTAATCTCAGTATTTAATAGGTAATTTTTTTGTTTCGATTTAGTATAAAAGTAAATATGTATTTGCCTTGTCGTTATTGTTGTGTTAATTTTTTCACATTATGTTTAATTAAACTATTGCCATTGTAATATAACGAATAATGTATTTCATCATATTTAACCACATTCTGTTTGTTTCTGTAGTTTCTTTTTATTATTTTACATGGCTGCTATGATAATGAAGACTATTTCTGTAAAAAAGTATGGAAAATAAGAAAAACTGAAATATCTCAAAAACTATTATAAATAGGTATAGGATATATTGAACAAAACTTTTAGGGTTTTTATTACTCTATTAAATAACATGAAAATATACAGGGTGTACCATTTAAAAAAAAAGATATTTAGCTTTTATTACAAATATTAGGTAAAAATTATATTAACTTGTCCTTGGCCTTGCTAAATTCCAAATTTGAATATATTTGTCACAAAATTGAAAACGTTATTTAGGATTGAATTGATGCTTGAAAATGTGACTTTTTTTCTTTAAACTTAATTATCTCAGAAACTATAAAGTTTTGTTATAGTAAACCCTTAATAAAAAAGATTTAAAATTATAAGCTAAATCGAAAATACGATTCGTATATAGGGTGTTCTATCTAAAAAAAAACAACTTTATGCTGTCCTAGTTTTTTGGCTCACCCTGTAGAGTCCTAAATATTTTTAAAATCTGCGTAAAAATAAACTGTATCAAACAACAAATATAGTTTCTTTGTTAATTTCACCGAAAAGGCACAAACTTACTTCATCCAATCGTTGACTCACCCTGTATATATCAGTAGTTATTTATTTCATTTAGAAATAATTTCAATTTCATATAAAAACTTATAGTTGGTTTTCACTTTTTAGCGCACTTTTAGACGTCGGTTCAATTTTCTTTATAAAAATTTTATTTTTCGATTTTTGGTTTTGAATTCATTATGATATCCATAAATTATTTGAACTAAATATAAATCGAGATTAGTTTACCTCGCAACGACTCCAAGGTAGATCAACATGATCACGGAATAACTTATTAGCTAAAATGCACATTCTATTTAGTGGTGCATAGGTGGAGTAGTTGGTTCTATGAGAAGCCACAGAGAATACTTCAACCAATCGACTATTTCTCTGAGGCACATTGAAACCAATATGCATTAGTAATTCTGGAGAATCTATTATGCTATCAACGATTTTAAAAAAATAAAATAAGTCAATATTTTCTCTGCGATGTTCAAGACGTTTCAAATTTAATTGGAGTAGTAAATGAGGGTAGTTGATATTTTCTTTAGAAATACCTAATTATAAGCTACGAATCTTAAAAAGCGCTTCTGCACCCTTTGTAGCTGCAATTTCTGTATATTATAGAAAGGTGACCATATTGGTGAGGCATGCTCCAATACAGAACGCACAACACTGCAATAAACATTTTTAAGACAAATAATACCGTTGAAGTCAGATAGAATCTGTGTAACAAACCCCACTAATTTCTTCCCCTTATTTGTGATATTATGTATATGTTCTTTAAAAGTTAACTGACTATCCAATATTACACCAACATCAGATATAGAATCGGTCAATTCCACAGACACACCGTTCATCTTATAATCGTACTCAATTAAAGTCTTCTTTCTACAGAACCGCACTGTTTTACACTTTCCATTATTAAGGTAAACCTGTTAGTAGTACACCATACACTAAATGCATTCAAATCAGACTGCACATCAATGCAATCCTGCAGAGATCTAATGCACTTAAAAATTTTAAATCATCAGCGAAAAACAATGCTGTTCCATGTGAAAAAGACTTGACGACATCATTCAAAAACAAGTTGAACAGAAGAGGAGCCAAATGCGCTCCCTGAGGAACCCCCAGACTGTACCCTAATTTCACGCGACAAGTAGTTCTTATATCTTAAAATCTGTATTCTCCCCGTGAGATAGCTTCGCATCCACGAAAGGAGCGGATCTTGAATACCAATAGATTTCAGTTTAAAGACAAGTATGATCCACTGTGTCAAACGCCTTGGAAAAATCAGTATATATAGCATCAACCTGGCAACGACCCTCCAAAGCACATCGCAAAAAGTCAACATAAATCAAAAGATTTGTAACTGTGGACTTCCTCTTACAGAAACCATGTTGTTCCGGAACTATAAAATTTTCAAAAAGTTGTTAATTCATCAGTTAAAAGAGAATCGAATATTTTTGAAAGTATGAAACATTTAGAAATTGACCTATAATTTTCTACATGTGCTCTATTTGAATTCTTATAAATAGGGTAAACATAACCTCTCTTCCACTTATCAGGAAAAATCCCACTATGAAGGGACAAATTATATAATTTACTCAAAATAAGTAAAAAGATTGTTTTAAAAAGAACACTGTTATTATCAGGACCAGAGCCCAAGTTGTCCTTTAATGTGTTTATCTTTTATATCTAAAATGTCGTTAACAACCAAAATCAAAGCAAAAGTACGAAGTGTTACTTTTGTACGCGGTCACTACTACACAAAATTGACATTGACAAAAATGAATGTACTATTGTTTAATCTAATAAAGCACTTTAGCAATTATCTAATACAGGGTGTTTGTCTAAATTTTGTCCATTTGATGGAATGTAAATTATTCTTTGATTTTTTAAATGGAACACCTTGTATATAATTACTTTAGCATGTTGAGTTATTATTTCTCTATCATTTTTCTTAAAGTTTTCCTATACCTAGCGCTAGTTTTTCTGGTATATTAATTTTTAACCGACTTCTAAAAGAAGCAGGTTCTCAATTCGTCAACTATGTAATTTTTTTTTGTATGTACACCGATTACTCCGGAACGGCTGCACCGATTTGAATGAAATTTTTTACGTTATGTTCAGGAAGTTGCTACGGTGATCCATTATTTTTTTAGATGAAATTGATGTAGTAAAACCCAAGATGGCGCTTACAATATGGCGGCCAAAAAAATCAATTTTGTCCGATTTTCTCCAAAATTGGTATGGAGGATTTTTCGGAGTCATTATTTTTAAAAAATTTAATATGGCGGATCCAATATGGCGGACGATTATTTTGTCCGTATCCAAATTGATATGGGGGAGTTTTTAGGATAGCACATTACGACACTGATATTATTTTAACAAAAAATTAAATATGGCGGATCTAAGGTGGCAGATTAAAAATTTTACATCTCCTGATTTTGTCTAAAGTCAGTATTGGGAGATTTTTGTTAGTATTAATAAGCGAAGCAATATACCTGATTAAAAATTTTACATTTTTCGATTTTATTCAAATGTGGAACTGAATCATTTTTGAGGATGTAAGTAGCGAATATAAGATTATTTTAAGAAAATGCAATATGACCGTTTAAAAATTTTAAATTTCTGGATTTCATCTAAAACTGGTACTAGGGGGCTTTGAAGAGTTTAGATTTAGATTAGATTAAGACGTTAAAATTATTTTTTTGAAATTCAATGTGGCGGATCCAATATGGTGAGTTGAAAATTTTACCTAATTCGCATTTTTTCAGAGTTGATATAAGGGAGTTTGGGGTGGTGTGTTACAAATATGAAGTTAGGTTGATAAGATACAATATGAGAGACCAAAAATTTCACATTTTCCGTTTTTTTCTAAAATTGATACTATGGGGTTCTTGGAGCGTATACAAATTCAATATGCAATATAAAATATATCGGGCTAAGAAATTTACATCTCAAGTTGTATAAATATCGATATTGGAAGGTTTTGGGGCCTATATTACCAATCTTAAATTTATTTTAAATTTAAGATAATGGATTTATTCTGACAGACTAAATATTTGTTTGACACAATTTCATTGATATTTAGAGAACTCTAAGAATCAAAGAATTTTTAGTGGTTCATTTTAGGATGATTTACAATTCTGGATAATATGGGTACTTTTTTGTCACCTTGGAGTTATTGCGAAGTACATTAATCTCGATTAGCACTTAGTCCAAATAATTTATGAATATCATTATGAATTCAAAACTAAAAATCAAAAATAAAATTTTTATAAAAAAAATTGAACCAACGTCTAAAAGTGCGCTAAAAAGTGAAAAACAACTATAAGTTACATTACAAAGAAAGTATTTTAATCTGTTTAGGCGAATCACATTTTGTCAAGTATTAATTTGGCGCCGACTTCAAAAATTTCAATTTCATATAGAAATTTATAGTTATTTTTCACTTTTTAGAGCACTTTTAGAAGTCGGTTCAATTTTTTTATAAAAGTTTTATTAATAATTATATACAAAAATACGTTAACGTATTGATATGTAGTTAACCACGAGTATCAAATGAAAGAAGTAAACGTCAAAGTAATACTTATTAGTTTTTTTCCCCTGTAGAGGTTACAGTCATTTCCTTCATTCCCTTTAACAAACAGATCCTTAATTATTAATGGGGTGCAGAAAAAATAATCTAATTTAGCTTTCCTAAATCCATTCTTTTATTTCTTGGCCTTTATAAATAGTATTAGGAACCGATGTTGAGCAGAAGTTAATCTCGGCTTTTGATGTAATCTTCCTTAATTAATTGCCTTCTCTGATAGCCGTATTGTCTTTGGGAGTCTATCTCGTGACTTTCTTATTTAAGGATGTATAAAAGTTTAATGTCTTTACGGTAAAATAACTGGAACACTGCCGATTATATGCTAATTTATTCGCTTACTTACTTTTGGTGATTTGTTGTGATTAATCATTTACGCAGCTTTAAATTGTATATTTTAAGAGTTAAACAGCATTTTTTCTACAGTTCTAGAAAAGTTATTATTTTTTGGTAAATTTTGAAATTGCGTATTATTATGCACCAAGGCTTTAAAATGATAAATAAAGTATGTAGAGCAATCATGTATTGTTATTGAACTATTTATTAAACGACTTCAACACAAGCGCGGATCCAGGGGGCGGGGGCGATCCCTCCCCCAGAGCTTTGAGTGCAGGAAAATAGACTCGACTTTGCCTCTTATACTATAGTTTATTCAAGAACTAGAGAGAGTAATAAATCATTTTTTACCGTTTTTTTTTCTTCGCAAACTACCTGTGTTCTTTAGTCCGGTGTCTTGGACAAAATCTGTTAAATACATATTTTTTATAGGAATGGATTAAAAATTTTATAATCAAAAATATCGGTCTACAATAATGGACTATTTGGGTTGGATAACAATAGATATTTGGAAGTGTGAAGTGTTAAAAAGGATTTTAATCATCGTCATAAGTGTTGGAAGGAGGTTTATTTATGGCATAGAATATTATTTCGGTAATAACCTTAATATAAAAATTTTTTATAATATTATTTTATTTCTATCGGTCATTTTATTATTAATTAAAAACATTTTAGGACCTTTGACGTTTCAGTTTATTTATTTCTTAAACCATCTGCAGAATTACAATTAAACACTAAAATTGGATTTAAATGTAATTACTTCTTATATGTTACAGTTAAAATTATACCTACTTACTTTATTTCTATTGCACTGATATCTAAATTTAATTCACTTTATTATATGGAAATCCATAGCTCCAAAAAAATAAAATGAACATTTTAATTCTACACGCTTAAGAAAAAGACACAATAATGTGTGGAACACACTAAAATAAAAATATATAAAAAACATATAAACAGCATCACTACATAGTATAAAACAAAGTCGCTTTCTCTGTCCCTATGTCCCTTTGTATGCTTAAATCTTTAAAACTACGCACCGGATTTTGATGCGGTTTTTTTCAATAGATAGAGTGATTCAAGAGGAAGGTTTATATGTATAATAACATCCATTAAATAGTGGAGAAATACTGTTATTTTTGAGGTTTCTAATGTGATGTCGTTAATTATCATATTTTTTTCCGCTTACATTGCAAACGCAGGCTGAACCCTACGAGATTTATCAAAATAATGTACTAATTATTTGTACACATTGAAAAGGTCTACAGAAAACTCCGCGATGGTATATGTCTATCTCTCATGGATATCCCACAATAACATTTTTTTGTCATTTACTTTTTACGACAAATAATGGCAAATTTTGAAGCGATTTTAACCAATACAGCATTAATCCTTATCCAATTAAATAGCTTAAATACATTGTTGATTTAATATAGATCTATATGGTCCTTTACAGCACAAGATTTAAATGAATATTTTCGAAGATATTACAGATTTAAAATTGCGGGAAGTAGCGCTTGCGGCGGTACTGGCCGACCGGGGCGGCGGCAGCGTGCCTATAAATAGCGCGTCGCAGGCCGATGTAATAATTGTTGTAAAAATAAAATAAATAGTCACAGTTTTTCTGTAGTGTATTTAGTATCAGCATTGCACCCGTGCGAAGCCGGGGCGGGTCGCTAGTTAAACAATAAAATACAACAAAGACAAAAATTTAAATAATAAATTGCGTTTGCACTGGTAAACATTACGTATCTGAATCGTAATCAAAGTCATTGAAGCTATATTCGCTCAAATTATTTATAATTGGTTCCTCTATCTCACCGATTATAAGATCGAATTTCCACATTTTGTTTTATTCATTTATTATATGGATTTTCCCCAATTTTTCGCAGTAACTTTATTCAAAAAAATTCTTCAAAAGTTCAGTTAAATTACTAATTTTGTAAGTTGTGTTATTTCTAGCAACTCTACCTTCAACTTGAGAGAGATATTTCCTTCTCCAACGGACATTTTCCGGACGATCTATAAGAACAGATTTCCTATCTGATTTTTCTCAGAAAAAAATTAAGTTCTCTGAGCAATTTTCAGAGCTGAGTTCTTTTAATTTTAGATAAATCCCGATCTTCATTGATTTTACTTAGAATTTTGTCGACGGTTTGGATCTGCTTCTCATAATAAAATGTATGTACCATTCCTTTTATTGCAGTTTTCGTCTCTTATCCCAACAAGGTTTTTCGTCTGCCTGTGATCGAATGTGGATGGGGAGTACAAATAAGAGTTGTTTTTTTCTCCTCCAGTATTCGGTACATAGTAGATTTTCCAACTTCTGTCATGTTGAAGCACATCTCATCAGAGCTTGTAACATTATTATTTAGATATTGATATCTTAAGACATCATAAACATTCATCGTAAGTTTTTCGTTGAGGAAAAAATGCCCTGGTTTAATGATTTTGAAATAAATATAGAGACGGGAGCTTTATCTTTTGGGCTTCTCACTAATCTGATATATTATATAACAATAAGCGCAAACAAAATAAATCACTAAGGACACCCTGTAAGGTGTACTTTGCTCACTGAGAGAAATTAAATTGAACTATCAGAAATTTTATTGTTGCAATAAATTTATAAAAGCTTATAATGTTTAAATATAATTACATATAATTAGATTTACGGCAGTTCTCAGTTACCTGCAGCACTGGAACAGATACGTTGGAGGTTTCGGTAACAGTTTTATAACTCTCTATAGTTCTTAAATAGAGTATAGAAATGTGTATGCTTGCGAACCGAACTTTGAATTTAGGGGAATAGAACCGATTCTGCCTTTTATACTAGGAATATGTATGCTGTTGACATCCCCCCCTATCTGCAACTTGTTTTTTTTTTTGTGATGGTCCCCCCTCTCCAAGAGCTTTAAATTCCGAAAAATAGACCCGACCCTGCCTTTTACACTAGAAATGGGAATTTTGCTGATGTCTCCCCCCTACCCGTCGATAACTTACTTTCGCTTGCCATACTGTACTTTTGTGATATCACCGTCCCCGTCCCCCCCAAAGAGAGAGGCTGGATCCGCCCCTGCTTCAACAAGAGTATCGACCAATAAAATATAACGAAACTGGCAATAAAGAATGCGTGAACTCCAGAGCTTACTAAGGAAGATATATATGGCATCCGGTAAGTATATGTCAAATTATCTGCAGTATACGGGGCGACGCACAAGGGTGGATCCAGCCTCTCTCTTGGGGGGGGGGAAGGTGGTGATATCATAAAAGTACAGTATGGCAAGCGAAAGCAAGTTGTCGATGGGGGTAGAACCTGCAACATTCTCATTTCTAATGTAAAAGACATGGTCGGGTCCATTTTCTCAATTTGAAGCTCTTGGAGGTGCGATCACAAGAAAAAACAAGTTGTCGACGGGGGGGGGGGGAGGAGAGATGCCAGCAGCATAGACACTCTTAGTATAAGATAAAAAAATCGGGTCTATTTTCCTGAGGTCAAAACTCTTTGGGGGGTGGGATAGCAAAAAAAAAACAAGTTGTCGACTGGGGGAGATGCCAGCAGCATACATATTCCTAATATAAAAGGGAAAATCAGGTCTATTTTCCTGAACTCAAAGCTCTTGGAAGGGGGGGGGGCGATCGCCCCCACCGCCCCCCTCCCTTAGATAGGCGCCTGGCGGTGCATCATATACAGAAAACGATAACATATTCCAAAAATATTTTTAATAAGTGATATATAGTGTCAAAATTTAAATGGAATGCCTGTATATATACAGGGAGACTCTCCGGGAAATTTATAGATCGATTGTGGGAAAACTATAATTAGGAAGAATATGAAAATTTAATAGTGTACTAACGTGCATGGGGGACAGCCGGCTAAAATATTTTCAAGATGGCGGTACTTCCAGTTACACCGGAAGTAGATGTCAACTTGCTTATTTTAAATGGAACACCTTATATATTATTGCATTTTTGATCTCTACGAAAAATTCTAGATATATTTTATGAATAATGTTCCGTACTTAAGTCTCACCGTTTTGGACATTTTATGTCAAAAATGACGTTTGCGGACCTAAACTTAACTATAAATTTTTCGTAGTTTGTTATATATGTAATTCTCCTTTCAGGCAGAGAATATGAAAAACATATATACAAACAGTTTATTTCCTGCAAATATCGTTCTGGTCCTGTACCGGGTGTCAACGAATCTATTAGACAAGTCATAATTTCTAGAGTAGTATGTGTATCAAAATGATAATTGGTACAGGTAAATGGTATGTGAAGGGGAGAGTTTTCGCATATTTTCAACTTTCCGGCCACTTCCGGTTTCACCGGAAATGGCCCCGGCTTTGAATTTTTAAATGGAACACCCTGTATATTTTACTATTTTGGGATTTCTGAGACAATTCTAGATCAGAATGTGACATTTTAAAAACTTTTTACGTCTACTTCATTTTTTTAGAGCCACTTTTAAAATTGCATCTAGGTGGCCATGATGGGACGCAAACTAATCTAAGGGCCTTAGGTAATGTCAAAAAAAAAAACAATCGCAAAGTTTTAGTTACTAGTATGAAAGACAGGAATAAGACAAGTTGACAAAATTACGGGTTCATTTCTAACTATTAATTTTCAAATTGCGACCCCTTTTTGACAACTACTTTTCGAAAAAAGCATTCTTTGACGAATCTAACGGTACTAATTTATTTGCGATTGGATTAGACATAAGAACAGAAATTAAATATTATTAAGCAAAATACTGGATAATTTATTTACTTATGACAAGTGCGCCATGGACAGCCATGATGCATAATAATTTGCAACTGTTTTTATCAAGTCTTCTTTGAAAAACAAAGCACTCACTTAAGTAGATAATGACAGTGACATGCGCTCTAAGAACAGACGTAAAAGTTTCTTAATATTCGTTAAGTTTAGTTTAAATTTTCTTTAAAATAATGTATACTCAAAGTGAAAAAGTGGATATGTTATTAATATTTGGAGAGTGTCATAGAGAGTCTGTTCTTAGAGCGTATGTCACTGTCATTATCTACTTAAGTGAGTGCTTTGTTTTCCCAAAGAAAACTTGATAAAAACAGTTGCAAATTATTATGCATCATGGCTGTCAATGGCGCACTTGTCATAAGTAAATAAATTATCCAGTATTTTGCTTAATAATATTTAATTTCTGTTCTTATGTCTAATCCAATCGCAAATAAATTAGTACTGTTAGATTCGTCAAAGAATGCTTTTTTTGAAAAGTAGTTGTCAAAAAGGGATCGCCATTTAAAAATTAATAGTTAGAAATGAAAACGTAATTTTGTCAACTTGTCTTATTCCTGTCTTTCATACTAGTAACTAAAACTTGGCGATTGTATTTTTTTGACATCACCTAAGGCCCTTAGATTAGTTTGCGTCCGATCATAGCCACCTAGATGCAATTTTAAAAGTGGCTCTAAAAAAATGAAGTTGACGTAAAAAATTTTTAAAATGTCACATTCTGATCTAGAATTGTCTCAGAAATCCAAAGATGTTAAAATATACAGGGTGTTCTATTTAAGAATTCAAAACCGGGGCCATTTTCGGTGAAACCGGAAGTGGCCGGAAAGTGGAAAATATGCGAAAACTCTCCCCTTCACATACCATTTACCTGTACCAATTCTCATTTTGATACACATAATACTCTAGAAATTATGACTTGTCTAATAGATTCGTTGACACCCGGTATATTAGAATCTTAAAGTATTGGCTCTCTGGCATTTTTGTTTAACAGTTCTAGAGTTTCAATTTAAGATAATTTTGTGTTTTATATTTACACATAAATATTGGACTGATAGCTTGATCTATATTTCTTGGTTGTTAAGTGATATAAAATAAATTTAATCCAGCCAAAGTACAAGTATTTTAATGGCAATCAATAACTTCGCAACAATAACAACAACACCTTTTTTTTACTTTTGACATTAATTTGACGTAACAAAACTACTTTTTGCCTAAGATTGCGACAAAACTTACTACGGACATTTTCGGTCTGACAGCTCAGTTCAATCTGTCATCTATTTTATTTTTTGAAATCCGCAGGTTTTAGCACGTTAATATCTGGCAACATTGCCTTTTCAAGAATACCGTTTTTACTGTCAAAAGTATGAAGTGACAGTTCACATCGCCATTCACATCATCTTTCACATCACACTTTCGAGGCTACGGGCCCTGGTGTGTTGCCCTAAAATAAGGGATTAAGTTACATAAACATTCAAAGACGGTCTAGACTTATTATTTCAAAAATAAGGTCAAAATAATAAATTCCAAGTTCTTGAGATTTATTTTACTGACTCTGCATAAGGAAATATTATACAGAGGGGTCATAGGTTGATACTAATGTTACAAACTATAATCTATCCAATGAAATATTCGTAACAAGTGAGAGGAACTGAGGGAAATGCTGGCAATGAAAAATATTCAAGTTATATAAAATTTTCCCTTTAGGGTCATACAAATGCCTTTGTACAGGGTGAGTCAACGATTGGATGAAGTAGGTTTGTGCCTTTTCGGTGAAATTTACAAAGAAACTATATTTATTGTTTGATACAGTTTATTTTTACGCAGATTTTAAAAATATTTAGGACTCTACAGGGTGAGCCAAAAAACTAGGACAGCATAAAGTTGTATTTTTTTAAATAGAACACCCTATATACGAATCGTATTTTCGATTTAGCTTATAATTTTAAATCTTTTTTATTAAGGATTTACTATAACAAAACTTTATAGTTTCTGAGATAATTAAGTTTAAAGAAAAAAAGTCACATTTTCAAGCATCAATTCAATCCTAAATAACGTTTTCAATTTTGTGACAAATATTTTCAAATTTGGAATTTAGCAAGGCCAAGGACAAGTTAATATAATTTTTACCTAATATTTGCAATAAAAGCTACAGGGTGTTGAACATAGGCTCAAATTTGAACAAATTTAAATGAATAAATATCTTTTTTTTTAAATGGTACACCCTGTATATTTTCATGTTATTTAATAGAGTAATAAAAACCCTAAAAGTTTTGTTCGATATATCCTATACCTATTTATAATAGTTTTTGAGATATTTCAGTTTTTCTTATTTTCCATACTTTTTTACAGAAATAGTCTTCATTATCATAGTAGCCATGGCAAAAACAATGTAAAAGAACATTTTTCTGTGTGTCAAATTTATAACCGCAATCGCTTCTTTTGGTTTTTATGTAGTGTGGTTTGGTTTTTTTTGCATTCATCTTATATTGTAAAATGAATTTTCCAAAGAATGAGTTAATAGATATGATTTATACAATAGTAGAGGCTCAAAAAAATTGCCGTCTTGCTCAAAGAAATTACAAAATGAAGTATCCTGATCGACACCAACCTAATACCCGTACTTTTCAAAACTTAATGCAAAGATTTGATTCTTCTGGTACTGTTGATTATCAAAAACGTAAAGTGGTCAACAAACCAGTAACTAATGAAGAAAAAGAACTACAAGTATTGTTAAATGTTCAGGAAAATCCTTATATTGGTAGCCGTCAGTTAGCAGCATTATGTGAAACATCACAATCCACCGCTAATCGTACTACCAAGAAATATAGGTATCATCCATATCACATGGAATTACACCAAGAATTGCATGGACAGGATTTTGAAAGTCGTGTAAACTTTTGTCGTACAATAAATGCGGAGATTCAATTAAATCCAAATTTATTATGCAAGGTAATGTTTAGTGATGAAGCTACTTTTAGAAGTAACGGTGCCGTAAATAGACGCAACATGCATTATTATGCCACAGAAAACCCATTTTGGATTAGAGAGGTGCAACATCAAAACCACTGGTCATTAAATGTTTGGTGTGGTATTCATCATAATCGAATTATTGGACCCCACTTTTTTAATGAATCACTAAATGGCCATAGTTACCTGAACTTTCTACAAGAAGAACTACCCCAACTGCTTCAAGGTCTCGATAGGGATGAGCTCGACAGTATGTGGTTCCAGCACGGTGGTGCGCCTCCGCATTACCATCGTGCAGTTCGTGCGTTTTTGGACCAACGATATCCGCAAAAATGGATTGGACGTGGGGGTTTCATTGAGTGGCCACCAAGGTCTTGCGACATCACCTCATTAGATTTCTTCCTATGGGGTTATATTAAAAATAAGGTGTATGTTAATCCACCAACAACAGTGGAAGATATGCGAAACAGGATTAGGGATACCTGTAGAACAATAACGCCACTAATTTTGTCCAGGGTCCGAGAAAATCTGCAAAAAAGACTAAATTTGTGCATTGCACAAGAGGGTCGTTTATTCGAACACTTATTAAAAAGAAATAATTAATCTCAGTATTTAATAGGTAATTTTTTTGTTTCAATTTAGTATAAAAGTAAATATGTATTTGCCTTGTCGTTATTGTTGTGTTAATTTTTTCACATTATGTTTAATTAAACTATTGCCGTTGTAATATAACGAATAATGTATTTCATCATATTTAACCACATTCTGTTTGTTTCTGTAGTTTCTTTTTATTATTTTACATGGCTACTATGATAATGAAGACTATTTCTGTAAAAAAGTATGGAAAATAAGAAAAACTGAAATATCTCAAAAACTATTATAAATAGGTATAGAATATATTGAACAAAACTTTTAGGGTTTTTGTTACTATATTAAATAACATGAAAATATACAGGGTGTACCATTTAAAAAAAAAGATATTTATACATTTAAACTTGTTCAAATTTGAGCCGATGTGTTCAACACCCTGTAGCTTTTATTGCAAATATTAGGTAAAAATTATGTTAACTTGTCCTTGGCCTTGCTAAATTCCAAATTTGAATATATTTGTCACAAAATTGAAAACGTTATTTAGGATTGAATTGATGCTTGAAAATGTGACTTTTTTTCTTTAAACTTAATTATCTCAGAAACTATAAAGTTTTGTTATAGTAAACCTTCAATAAAAAAGATTTAAAATTATAAGCTAAATCGAAAATACGATTCGTATATAGGGTGTTCTATTTAAAAAAATATAACTTTATGCTGTCCTAGTTTTTTGGCTCACCCTGTAGAGTCCTAAATATTTTTAAAATCTGCGTAAAAATAAACTGTATCAAACAATAAATATAGTTTCTTTGTTAATTTTACCGAAAAGGCACAAACCTACTTCATCCAATCGTTGACTCACCCGTATTGTCGTGAAAGTATTCAGCTTGGGACACTAATTAAACCATACTGTCAAAGAGGTAAGTAGATCTTAACGCCGTAAAATAGGGTTTTCTTTGTTGAAAACCACTGAAAGGCATTAAATGCAGATTAGTTTTTAGCTAAACAAAAAGTCGATTCCTTCTAACAAAGTGTTCAAGGAAATAAACATTACGGTTTCCTCTAGATAAGGAAAACTGAATGGAGCGGTACCCGAGATCGTAATGCGCAAATACTGTTACACGTTACAAGAACACATTACGTGTTAAAGGAATTGGAATTTGCAGAAACATACTTTTTTGCGTTTTGTTTTATATAAGGTGGGTCCGGCAGCGGCGTAACTAAAAAGCAAATATTGTTTGAGTTGATGTATTTCACGTCTTTTACCACTTTGAATTTTCGAGCTACATGATCCAATGAATAATATTGACCAGCAATGTCTCGACACACCACCATGAGAAAGTTTTGTTAATTGCTATAAATTATACGCCATGGAAATTAGATCAAAAAATAGCTGTTTTGTTAACAAAAATGTAACATTGGTTTTTTTGCTGGAATATGTTTATTTCGGCATCCTATACAACATATCTCGTAACTCTGAAAGACCTGTGCAAAAAAAAAATGGCGATACAAAAATGGTCACGATTTTCGGTTTTTTCAGTTTATCTCGAAAAGTAAAAGTTGTATCGAAAAATGTTTCAAACAAAAGTTGTACAGGGTGAGTCAACGATTGGATGAAGTAGGTTTGTGCCGTTTCGGTTAAATTAACAAAGAAACTATATTTATTGTTTGATACAGTTTATTTTTACGCAGATTTTAAAAATATTTAGGGACTCCACAGGGTGAGCCAAAAAACTAGGACAGCATAAAGTTGAATTTTTTTAAATAGAACACCCTATATACGAATCGTATTTTCGATTAAGCTTATAATTTTAAATCTTTTTTATTAAGGGTTTACTATAACAAAACTTTATAATTTCTGAGATAATTAAGTTTAAAGAAAAAAAGTGACATTTTCAAGCATCAATTCAATCCTAAATAACGTTTTCAATTTTGTGACAAATATATTCAAATTTGGAATTTAGCAAGGCCAAGGACAAGTTAACATAATTTTTACCTAATATTTGCAATAAAAGCTACAGGGTATTGAACACATCGCTCAAATTTGAACAAGTTTAAATGAATAAATATCTTTTTTTTTAAATGGTACACCCTGTATATTTTCATGTTATTTAATAGAGTAATAAAAACCCTAAAAGTTTTGTTCAATATATCCTATACCTATTTATAATAGTTTTTGAGATATTTCAGTTTTTCTTATTTTCCATACTTTTTTACAGAAATAGTCTTCATTATCATAGTAGCCATGTAAAATAATAAAAGGAAACTACAGAAACAAACAGAATGTGGTTAAATATGATGAAATACATTATTCGTTATATTACAACGGCAATATTTTAATTAAACATAATGTGAAAAAATTAACACAACAATAACGACAAGGCAAATACATATTTACTTTTATACTAAATTGAAACAAAAAAATTACCTATTAAATACTGAGATTAATTATTTCTTTTTAATAAGTGTTCGAATAAACGACCCTTTTGTGCAATGTACAAATTTAGTCTTTTTGCAGATTTTCTCGAACCCTGGACAAAATTAGTGACGTTATTGTTCTACAGGTATCCCTAATCCTGTTTCGCATATCTTCCACTGTTGTTGGTGGATTAACATACACCTTATTTTTAATATAACCCCATAGGAAGAAATCTAATGGGGTGATGTCGCAAGACCTTGGTGGTCACTCAATGAAACCCCCACGTCCAATCCATTTTTGCGAATATCATTGGTCCAAAAACGCACGAACTTCACGATGGTAATGCGGAGGCGCACCATCGTGCTGGAACCACATACTGTCGAGCTCATCCCTATCGAGACCTTGAAGCAGTTGGGGTAGTTCTTCTTGTAGAAAGTTCAGGTAACTATGGCCATTTAGTGGTTCATTAAAAAAGAGGGGTCCAATAATTCGATTATGATGAATACCACACCAAACATTTAATGACCAGTGGTTTTGATGTTGCACCTCTCTAATCCAAAATGGGTTTTCTGTGGCATAATAATGCGTCTATTTACGGCACCGTTACTTCTAAAAGTAGCTTCATCACTAAACATTACCTTGCATAATAAATTTGGATTTAATTGAATCTCCGCATTTATTGTACGACAAAAGTTTACACGACTTTCAAAATCCTGTCCATGCAATTCTTGGTGTAATTCCATGTGATATGGATGATACCTATATTTCTTGGTAGTACGATTAGCGGTGGATTGTGACGTTTCACATAATGCTGCTAACTGACGGCTACCAATATAAGGATTTTTCTGAACATTTAACAATACTTGTAGTTCTTTTTCTTCATTAGTTACTGGTTTGTTGACCACTTTACGTTTTGGATAATCAACAGTACCAGAAGAATCAAATCTTTGCATTAAGTTTTGAAAAGTATGAGTATTAGGCTGGCGTCGATCAGGATACTTCATTTTGTAAATTCTTTGAGCAAGAAGGCAAAAAACCAAACTACACTATATAAAAACCAAAAGAAGCGATTGCGGTTATAAATTTGACACACAGAAAAATGTTCTTTTACATTGTTTTTGCCATGGCTACTATGATAATGAAGACTATTTCTGTAAAAAAGTATGGAAAATAAGAAAAACTGAAATATCTCAAAAACTTTTATAAATAGGTATAGGATATATTGAACAAAACTTTTAGGGTTTTTATTACTCTATTAAATAACATGAAAATATACAGGGTGTACCATTTAAAAAAAAAAGATATTTATTCATTTAAACTTGTTCAAATTTGAGCCGATGTGTTCAACACCCTGTAGCTTTTATTGCAAATATTAGGTAAAAATTATGTTAACTTGTCCTTGGCCTTGCTAAATTCCAAATTTGAATATATTTGTCACAAAATTGAAAACGTTATTTAGGATTGAATTGATGCTTGAAAATGTGACTTTTTTCTTTAAACTTAATTATCTCAGAAATCATAAAGTTTTGTTATAGTAAACCCTTAATAAAAAAGATTTAAAATTATAAGCTAAATCGAAAATACGATTCGTATATAGGGTATTCTATTTAAAAAAATACAACTTTATGTTGTCCTAGTTTTTTGGCTCACCTTGTAGAGTCCTAAATATTTGTAAAATATGCGTAAAAATAAACTGTATCAAACAATAAATATAGTTTCTTTGTTAGTTTTACCGAAAAGGCACAAACCTACTTCATCCAATCGTTGACTCACCCTGTATAGAATTAAAAAACGTATCGATTCATATAATTTAAGTTATAGGTGGCGCCACTAATTGTCGAAATATTTTGTGCCCACAAAATTTACGGTTTTTCTTTTTCTTAAAAAAAAGACATTTATTAACAAATTGCCGATTTAAAATTTAAGATAAATATAGGTATTATCATTTTAAAAAAGTATGTCAAATCCGGAGTCTGTGAGTTTTTTATTTTCCGAGAAATTCGATGTCAAGGTTGAAAATTCAACCTAAATTTTCTGCTTTCCTTATTAAGATACAATGCTCAATTTTAATGGAGATTGTTTATATTGTTTTATATTTTGAAGATCTATTAAAAGAATTTTTTTTTCATTCGTGGGCCGAGAAATTTTGCAAAAACAATTTTTGCACCAAAAAAATTCAATAACTTTTCACCGGATGGAAATAAAATTTTTTTAATGCGTACATTGGATTTAGATGTATCATTTCCGATCTCAAAAAAAAATTATTTTGTATGAAAAAACGGTTTTTTTTTTATTCATAATGGCGTGGCAAATGAATATTAAGGGCTCAAATCTGACGAACATGCTTTTTAATACTTGTACTTTACCTGTGAATTTTTTGAATCCAAGAAATACACTTCCATACGATCTGTGAACCTCCGAAAATGGGCCGAATTTAATTGAAAATAGCTGCTGCAGGCCGCTGTCGACGGGTTGCCATAGTTCAGGAGCATTATTCATTGACGCTTCAAGGAAACTTATGCATCACAAGTAATATTTATATTATTGATATTGTTTTGTTAATTTATATGATAGCAACAATTTCTTTAGACATGTTAATTATTAATTTGTTTATTAACAAAATTTTTACAAAAAATTATAGAGAAAATCATACAAATATTCAATTATGTATTACATAATATACTGTTTTTTTCCTTTATATTATTATTACCTAATAGTTTATTAACAAAATTTTTACGAAAATTTCCGAAATTTCTGAAATGTACAGATTTGTGTGAGCACTGTGATGGATAATTGCTCTGAAAATTTTATTTGCTGCGATTTAAAAAACGATGATGACAATTCAGAGGAAATTAAAAATATGTGTGAGAATGATTTTGACTAGGAAAATGTTAATAATGATGAGAATGATATGTACAATGAAATTGAGAATAATGATGAAAATGGTATGTGCGATGTAAGGGAGAGTAATAATTGCGATGATGAAATGGACGCTGATTGCATAGAAGTTATAGAAAAAAAAAAGATGAATGTATAATTCATATATGATATTTGTATGATTTTCGCACGTAATTTTAATGTATTATTAAATATTTCTATGACGTATTATATATTATTATTATATTTTTATATGATTTACTTAAAAACAAGTATAATATGTAATATATAATTGAATATTTGTATGATTTTCTCTATAATTTTTTGTAAAAATTGTGTTAATGAACAAATTAATAATTAATATGACTAAAAAAATTATTACCATTATATAAATTAATAAAACAACATCAAGATTATAAATATTACTTGTGATGCATATGTTTCCTTGAAGCGCCAATGAATAATGTGCCTGAACTATGGCAACCCGTCAACAGCGGCCTGCAGCTATTTTCGATTAGATTCGGCCCAATTTTCGAAGGTTCACAGATCGTATGGACGTGTATTTCTTGGATCCAAAAAATTCACAGGTAAAGTACAAGTATTAAAAAACATCTTTTGTAAATTTGAGCCTTTTATATTCATTTGCCACACCATTATGAATTTTTGAAAAAAAAACGTTTTTTTCTTAAGATCGGAAATGACACATCTAAATTCAATGCATGCATTAAAAAAATTTTATCTCCATCCGGTGAAAAGTTATCGCAATTTTTTGGTGCAAAAATTGGTTTTTGCAAAATTTCTCGGCCCACGATTGAAAAAAAAAACAATTTTTAATAGATCTTCAAAATATAAAACAATACAAATAATTTCCATTAAAATTGAGCATTGCATCTTAATTAGGAAAGCGGGAAATTGAGGTTGAATTTTTAACTTTGACATCGAATTTCTCGGAAAATAAAAAACTCACAGATTCCGGGTTTGACAAACTTTTTTACAATGATAATATCTATATTTATGTTAAATTTTAAATCGATAATTTGTTGATAAATGTCTTTAAAAAAAAAACAGAAACCGTAAATTTTGTTGAAAAACAAGTATATCTCGATAACTAGTGGCGTCACCTATAACTCGTATTTTTATATTTTTTTTCGCACAGGTCTTTCAGAGTTACCATCGAGATATGTTTTATAGGATGCTGAAATGAACAAATTCTAGCAAAAAAACCAATGTTACATTCAGGCGCGGATCCAAGGGGGGGGCGGTGGGGGCGATCGCCCCCCCCCCCCCCAAGAGCTTTGAGTTTAGGAAAATGGACCCGATTTTTCCTTTTATACCATAGTTTATTCAAGAACTAGAGAGAGTAATAAATCATTTTTTAACCTTTTTCTCTTCGCAAACTACCTGTGTTCTTTAGTCCGGTGTTTTTAGCAAAATTTGTTAGACAAATTTATTTTTCATAGGAATGGGTTAGAAATTTTATAATCAAAAATACCGGTCTATAATAATAGACTAAAATGTAGGATTATTTTCTCAAAAAATTCTAAGTTATAATTTAAATACTTACAAAATATCCATTGTCAAAAATACAAAAAGTTAAACATATATAAAAAAATAAATTCGTCCATATAATAATAAAATATTTTTTGGGCTATCGGTCATTTTATTATTAATTAAAAACATTTTTAGGGTATTTGACGTTTCAGTTTATTTATTTCTTAAACCATCTGCAGAATTACAATTAAATACTAAAAAGGGATTCAAATATAATTACTTTTTTTATGTTGTAATTAAAATTAGACCAACTTATTTTTATTTCTATTGTACTGATATCTTAATTTAATTTACTTTTATATATGGAAATACGATAGCCCCAAAAAAAATAAGATAAGCATGTTAATTCTACACGCTTAAGAAAAAGACACAAACACAATAATAAAATAATAAAAACTTACGGCTAATTAGAATTAAATATATATAAAATTAAAGAGTGGGACACACTAAAATAAAAATATATAAAGAAATAAAAAACATATAAACAACATTAAACAATAAAATACAAAAAAAAAACAAAAATTTAAATAATAAATTGTGTTTACACTAGTTAACATTATGTATCTAATTCCTAATCAAAGTCAGTGAAACTATCTTCGTTAAAATTAATAATAATTGGTTCCTCTATCTCACCGATTATGAGATCGAGTTCTCACATTTTGTTTTATTCTTTTATTATATGGATTTTTCCCAATTTTCCGCAGTAACTTTATTCAAAAAAATCGCTCAAAAGTTTAGTTAAATTACTAATTTTATTAATTGTGTTATTTCTAGCAACTCTACCTTTTACTTGAGAGAGATATTTACGTCTCCAACGGACAGTTTCCGGACGATTTATAAGAACAGATTTTCTATCTGGTTTTTCCCAGCAAAAATTAAGTTCTCTGAGCAATTTAATTTCAGGTAAATCGCGATCTTCAATGATTTTAGTTAGAATTTTGTAGATGGTTGGGATCTGCTTCTCATAATAAAATGTATATACAATCCCTTTAATTGCAGTTTTCATTTCTTCTTCCAACGAGGTTTTTCGCTTGCATGTGATCGAATGTGGCTTGGGAGTACTAACAATTCCAGTCGTTTTTTCTCCTTCATTATTCGGTACATAGTAGATTTTCCAACTCCTGTCATGTTGGAACATATCTCAACAGAGCTTTTAACATTATTATCTAGATATTGATATCTTAAGGCATCATAAACATTCATCGTAATAAGTTTTTCGTTGAGCAAAAAATGCCCTGGTTTAACGATTTTGGAATAAATATAGAGGTGAAAGCAATATCTTTTGGGTATCTCACTAATCTCAAATAATATATAAAAACAAGAGCAAACAAGATATATCACTAAGAAAAAACTGTAAGTTGTACTTTGCTCACTGACCGAAATTAAATTAAACTATCAGAAATATATTTAAATATAATGAAATATAATTAGATTTACGGCAGTTTTCAGTTACCTGCGGCACTGGAGCAGGTACGTTAGAGGTTTCGGTAACAGTTTTATTACTCTCTCTAGT
The DNA here is from genome assembly GCA_034092305.1 of Diaprepes abbreviatus. Taxonomy (NCBI): domain Eukaryota; kingdom Metazoa; phylum Arthropoda; class Insecta; order Coleoptera; family Curculionidae; genus Diaprepes; species Diaprepes abbreviatus. The sequence continues at coordinate 759,890 of JASJET010000171.1, forward strand.
TCTTGAATAGAGTATAGGAGTCTGTATGCTTGCTCCCAAAAGCTTTGAGTTCAGGAAAATAGAACCCATTCTGCCTTTTATATTAGGAATGAATATGCTGCTTGCACTCCCCGCTCCCCGTTGACAACTCCTTTTTCTTGCCATACTGTACTTTTGTGATATCACCGCCCCCCGCCCTCCCCAAAGAGAGAGGCTGGATCCGCCCCTGGTTACATTTTTGTTACCGACGAAAGTCTATTTTCCATGGATTATTAGATATTTATTGTTTTTAATCGTATTTTTAGGGAAAAAAAATTGAAAAAAAAACCTAGCCGTGTAGCCGTGTGCATTAGTCTATGTTTCAACTGGGTACATTGAGTTGGGTATTGGATGTTGATAATTATCTATTTACTACTGCAGATTGACAAAACTATTAAGCTGCAACCATCATGCGTAGTAGTAGATCTGTTTGACTTCAATTGTTTTATTTTTTTGTTGAATATCAATACTATTTATACTAAAAATGAATGCAATGGACTGTGACAGAAATGGGTGCAGTCATGCGTGACACACCAAAGTGTCATTCATGCTGCATTTAGTTTTAATCTAAAATTATTAAGAAGTGGTTTCCACACTTCTCTTATATCTAATGATGGTTTAATAAAACAACTCGGGTTCTGATGTATGACCGCGGCTTATTAGAATTTCCGTTTTCTCCAATATTGTTCTCTGTGTAGAATTTTAGGTTCTGACCATTTTATGTGGTGTCCATGAGTCCAGGCATGATTGGCGGCACCAGATTTTTCTGTTTCTCCTCGAAATGTGTGTTTTTGATGTTCTTTGATCCTTACGTCAAGAGGTCTCTTTGTTTCGCCAATGTAGAAGTTGCCACATTCACATGGTATCTGATACACACGGTTCTTCTTGTCCCTTTGAGTTGTTGGTTTGACCCTAGTGAGCCGACTTCTCAGAGAGTTACTTGAATTGAAAAGAACATTGATTTTATATTGTTTTCCTATTCTTCAAACTTTTTCCGACATGCCTCTAACATAAATGTTCAATATTGGTTTTCGTTCTTCATTCGTTGTCGATATTGTTCTATTTCTGCGTTGTTCCAGAATTTTGTCCACCAGATATTCTGGGTATCTGTTACCTGTCAGGTCATTTTTAATGTAATCTATCTCTTTCATCAAGTTCTCGTTGGAGTTGCAGAGAGTTAAAGCTCTATCTACGAGATTTCTTATAATTCCTTGTTTAGTGTTGTTGGAGTGAAGGGATTAATAATTTAAGTATTGTTCTGTATGTGTGCATTCTCTGTAAACTCAGGTTCGAATTTGTCTGCCACTTCTTTCAACCAAAACATCTAAGAAGGATAATTTACTTTCTACCTCTTTCTTCATGGTGAGTTTAATGATTGGACTGATATTGTTGAGATGAGAAAGGAAATTTTGAAGTCCTTCGTTGTTTCCATTCCAGATAATAAAGGTATCATCTACTTATCTAAGCCAGAACTTTGGTTTCTTAACTGCCGATTCAATTGCAAAAGTCTAGAACCATTACATGAAAATATTCGCTACCACCGGTGAGAATGAGGATCTCATCGGTAGTTTTCCTTTTTCTAAAAATAGGAATTAGTTAAACAATTTTCCAACAAGTCCATAATAGCGTGCGGTGGTAAAGATGTTCTTGCTACTAAGGTTTGGTTTAATTCCAGTTTCTTTCTTAAGATTTTTAGTGACTCCTTTACTGGAACGTTAGTGTATAAACTTTTCACGTCAAAGCTGATACATTGATCTTCTGGTTGTACTTCTATTTCACGTATCATTTCTACGAAATGTTACGAATTTTTAACCCAGGACGATGTATTTCCTTGTAATGGTCTCAGGATTGGAAGAAATGTGTAAATGCAGAACAGTGATTATAATTTCGCGAAAAGCCAAACTTGAAAAATGACGGTGACATGAGTTTTTTAAAAACCACTGAGTTTTCCGGTTTTATCTATTTTTTTCTTTACTATTGATCCGATTGAGTCAATCCAGGGCTCATTTTATTGATATTTTTATTTTTTACAATTCAACTTTACACCATCGAGATCGCTTCATTAGTTTTGATTTTATAAGCAAAAAACGAAAGAAAAAAAACGAAATTTTTTGATTTAAATAATTTATAACAAATTAATGAATCATAGTGAAGAGAGGAAAACATAACAAAATAATAGTGATATTTGTTATCTTATATTGGATGATTATTTTTAGTGTGATGGTGACAGTACTTTTGTTACAGAATCACTTATTTTTTCTCTATTGATTGGCCTAATTCAGCAGGTAGGCGAATATATTTTTTCTGAATTTGAAGCCGTTGGGGGGGGGGGACATCGCTCCCACCGCTACTACCTCCTTTGGATTAGCCCCTCGGTATATTTTACCTAAAAGGCATAAACGTACTTCATTTAATCGTTGACAAGTACAGGGTGAGTCAACGATTGGATGAAATAGGTTTGTGCCTTTTCGGTGAAATTTACAAAGAAACTATATTTATTGTTTGATACAGTTTATTTTTACGCAGATTTTAAAAATATTTAGGACTCTACAGGGTGAACCAAAAAACTAGGACAGCATAAAGTTGTATTTTTTTAAATAGAACACCCTATATATGAATCGTATTTTCGATTTAGCTTATAATTTTAAATCTTTTTTATTAAGGGTGTACTATAACAAAACTTTATAGTTTCTGAGATAATTAAGTTTAAAGAAAAAAAGTCACATTTTCAAGCATCAATTCAATCCTAAATAACGTTTTCAATTTTGTGACAAATATCTCATTTCAAGTTTAAATGAATAAATATCTTTTTTTTTTTAATGGTACACCCTGTTTATTTTCATGTTATTTAATAGGGTAATAAAAATCCTAAAAGTTTTGTTCAATATATCATATACCTATTTATAATAGTTTTTGAGATATTTCAGTTTTTCTTATTTTCCATACTTTTTTACAGAAATAGTCTTCATTATCATAGTAGCCATGGCAAAAACAATGTAAAAGAACATTTTTCTGTGTGTCAAGTTTATAACCGCAATCGCTTCTTTTGGTTTTTATGTAGTGTAGTTTGGTTTTTTTTGCATTCATCTTATATTGTAAAATGAATTTTCCAAAGAATGAGTTAATAGATATGATTTATAAAATAAGAGAGGCTCAAAAAAATTGCCTTCTTGCTCAAAGAATTTACAAAATGAAGTATCCTGATCGACGCCAGCCTAATACCCATACTTTTCAAAACTTAATGCAGATATGATTCTTCTGGTACTGTTGATTATCCAAAACGTCAAGTGATCAACAAACCAGTAACTAATGAAGAAAAAGAACTATAAGTATTGTTAAATGTTCAGGAAAATCCTTATATTGGTAGCCGTCAGTTAGCAGCATTATGTGAAACATCACAATCCACCGCTAATCGTCCTACCAAGAAATATAGGTATCATCCATATCACATGGAATTACACCAAGAATTGCATGGACAGGATTTTGAAAGTCGTGTAAACTTTTGTCGTACAATAAATGCGGAGATTCAATTAAATCCAAATTTATTATGCAAGGTAATGTTTAGTGATGAAGCTACTTTTAGAAGTAACGGTGCCGTAAATAGACGCAAAATGCATTATTATGCCACAGAAAACCCATTTTGGATTAGAGAGGTGCAACATCAAAACCACTGGTCATTAAATGTTTGGTGTGGTATTCATCATAATCGAATTATTGGACCCCACTTTTTTAATGAACCACTAAATGGCCATAGTTACCTGAACTTTCTACAAGAAGAACTACCCCAACTGCTTCAAGGTCTCGATAGGGATGAGCTCGACAGTATGTGGTTCCAGCACGATGGTGCGCCTCCGCATTACCATCGTGAAGTTCGTGCGTTTTTGGACCAACGATATCCGCAAAAATGGATTGGACGTGGGGGTTTCATGGAGTGGCCATCAAGGTCTTGCGACATCACCCCATTAGATTTCTTCCTATGGGGTTATATTAAAAATAAGGTGTATGTTAATCCACCAACAACAGTGGAAGATATGCCAAACAGGATTAGGGATACCTGTAGAACAATAACGCCACTAATTTTGTCCAGGGTCCGAGAAAATCTGCAAAAAAGACTAAATTTGTGCATTGCACAAGAGGGTCGTTTATTCGAACACTTATTAAAAAGAAATAATTAATCTCAGTATTTAATAGGTAATTTTTTTGTTTCAATTTAGTATAAAAGTAAAAATGTATTTGCCTTGTCGTTATTGTAGTGTTAATTTTCTCACATTATGTTTAATTAAACTATTGCCGTTGTAATATAACGAATAATGTATTTCATCATATTTAACCACATTCTGTTTGTTTCTGTAGTTTCTTTTTATTATTTTACATGGCTACTATGATAATGAAGACTATTTCTGTAAAAAAGTATGGAAAATAAGAAAAACTGAAATATCTCAAAAACTATTATAAATAGGTATAGGATATATTGAACAAAACTTTTAGGATTTTTATTACTCTATTAAATAACATGAAAATATACAGGATGTACCATTTAAAAAAAAAGATATTTATTCATTTAAACTTGTTCAAATTTGAGCCGATGTGTTCAACACCCTGTAGCTTTTATTGCAAATATTAGGTCAAAAATTATGTAACTTGTCCTTGGCCTTGCTAAATTCCAAATTTGAATATATTTGTCAAAAAATTGAAAACGTTATTTAGGATTGAATGATGCTTGAAAATGTGACTTTTTTTCTTTAAACTTAATTATCTCAGAAACTATAAAGTTTTGTTATAGTAAACCCTTAATAAAAAAGATTTAAAATTATAAGCTAAATCGAAAATACGATTCGTATATAGGGTGTTCTATTTAAAAAAATACAACTTTATGCTGTACTAGTTTTTTGCTCACCCTGTAGAGTCCTAAATATTTTTAAAATCTGCGTAAAAATGAACTGTATCAAACAATAAATATAGTTTCTATTTTATAAATTTCACCGAAAAGGCACAAACCTACTTCATCCAATCGTTGACTCACCCTGTACAACTTAGACTTAAAATCAATAATCGCTATCGTCAGAATATTGAAAGTACGATAAAACTTACATAGTGACCTAGGTATAAAGACTCTTAATAGGAACAATTTACCAGAATTGATTTGACCACATCTGTATAAAAGGAAAAAAATCCTCATAGTCATCTAATAACAGGGTTATTCACCGAAAGCCAAAAATTGTCCGAAACTAAATAAAAAAGCAATTATTATGAAACAACTAAATTATAAACAGTTTTCTTTTTCGATACGACGAGTATGTAAACTTTTAATTTAAATGCCGTTATTTGCCGCAAAACGTTATAACGACGACCTTATCGTAGTTTTTACTTTACGTCGATCATGAATATGCCTTACGGCCCATCGGTACGTTTTAATTATACCCAAACATTATTTCTATATTAAAAACACCGACTTGTACATTTAAAAACCTATTACTTTTAACGCCACGTTATTTTTTGTTCGCACAATGAAATGATTTAAATGTAGATGAAGCAATTTTGTTTTTTCGCACGATAAAGTCGCCAAGCGTATTTCCTGACCGTCTTCATTATTTTCATCCGATAATTCAACATATAATTTATTATTTTATAAGGTGGTTTTTAAATTTGGTTTAACAACGTCTTATATTTTAAAAATGTGTATAACAAGCAGGTGCGGACCAAGAGGGGGGGAGCGGTGAGGGCGATCGCCCCCCCCCCCCCAGAGATTAAGTTCGGGATAATAGACCCGATTTTGTCTCTTATACCTAGTTTCTTCAAAAACTAGAGAGAGTAATAAATTATTTTTTACCCTTTTTTTCTTCGTAAAGTGCCTGTGTTCCTTAGTCCGGTGACTTTGGCAAAATCCGTCACCATATTTTTCATAGGAGTGTATTTTTATTATTTTTAGTTTTGGCATAGAAACCAATTTGAGCACATTCAGACTAAAACGTAGCCTTATTCTCTCAAAATATTCTAAGTTATAATTTAAATACTTATAAAATACTCATTGTCAAAAATACAAAAAATTAAACATATATAAAAAATAAATTCGTCCATATAACATTAAAATTTTTTTGGGGCTATCGGTCAGTTTATTATTGATTAAAAACATTTTTAGGACATTTGACCTTTCAGTTTGTTTATTTCTTAAACCATCTGCAGAATTACAATTAAACACTATATGTTATAGTTAAAATTGGACCAACTTATTTTTATTTCTATTGCACTGACATCTTAATTTATTTACTTTATTATATGGAAATCCGATAGCCCCAAAAAAATAAAATAAACGTGTTAATTCTACATGCTCAAGAAAAAGACACAAATACAATAATAAAATAATAAAAAAATTACGGCTAATTAAAATTAAATATATATAAAATTAAAGAGACACACTAAAATAAAAATATATAAACAACATTAAACAATAAAATACAACAAAAACAAAAATTTAAATAATAAATTGTGTTTACACTGGTAAACATTACGTATCTAATTCGTAATCAAAGTCACTGAAACTATCTTCGTTTAAATCACTACATAGTATAAAACAAAGTCGCTTTCTCTGTCCCTATGTCCCTTTGTATGCTTAAATCTTTAAAACTACGCACCGGATTTTGATGCGGTTTTTTCAATAGATAGAGTGATTCAAGAGGAAGGTTTATATGTATAATAACATCCATTAAATAGTGGAGAAATACTGTTATTTTTGAGGTTTCTAATGTGATGTAGTTAATTATCATATTTTTTTCCGCTTACATTGCAAACGCAGGCTGAACCCTACGAGATTTATCAAAATAATGTACTAATTATTTGTACACATTGAAAAGGTCTACAGAAAACTCCGCGATGGTATATGTCTATCTCTCATGGATATCCCACAATAACATTTTTTTGTCATTTACTTTTTACGACAAATAATGGCAAATTTTGAAGCGATTTTAACCAATACAGCATTAATCCTTATCCAATTAAATAGCTTAAATACATTGTTGATTTAATATAGATCTATATGGTCCTTTACAGCACAAGATTTAAATGAATATTTTCGAAGATATTACAGATTTAAAATTGCGGGAAGTAGCGCTTGTGGCGGTACTGGCCGACCGGGGCGGCGGCAGCGTGCCTATAAATAGCGCGTCGGAGGCAGGGGCGGATCCAGCCTCTCTCTTTGGGGGGGGCGGTGACATCACAAAAGTACATTATGGCAAGCGAAAGCAAGTTGTCGACGGGGGGGGGGGGGGACACCGGAGACATTCCTATTTCTAGTGTAAATGGCAGGGTCGTGCCTATTTTTCTGAATTTGAGGCTCTTGGAGAGGAGAGGATGCCAGCAACATACACATTCCTAATATAAGAGGCAGAATCGCGTCTATTTTCCTGAACTCAAAGCTATTGGGAGGCGACTATCGCAAAAAAAACAAGTTGTCAACGGGGAAGGAGTGTCAGCAGCATACACATTCTTGATATAAAGGGCAGAATCGGTTCTATTTTCCTGAACTCAGAGCTCTTGGGGAGGGGGGGGGCGATCGCAAGTATACACATTCCTATATTCTATTCAAGAACTAGAGAGAGTAATAAACCTGTTACCGAAATCCCCAACGTACTTGCTCCAGTACCGCAGGTTACGGAGGACTGCCGTAAATCTAATTATATTTAAATATTATAAGCTTTTATAAATTTACTGCAATAATAAAATTTCTGATAGTTCATTTTTATTTCTGTCAGTGAGAAAAGTACACCTTACAGTGTGTGCTTAGTAATTTATCTTGTTTGTGCTTGTTTTTATATATTATTTGAGATTAGTGAGATACCGAAAAAATATGGCCTCCACTTCTATATTTATTCCAAAATCGTTAAACCAAGGCATTTTCCTCAATGAAAAACTTATTACGATGAATGCTTATGATGCCCTACGATATCAATATCTAGATAATAATGTTAAAAACTCTGTTGAGATGTGTTCCAACATGACAGGAAAATCTACTATGAACCGAATATTGAAGGAGAAAAAACGACTGGAATGTTTCATACTCCCCCATTCGATCACAGGCAGATGAAAAACTTCGTTGGAAGAAGACATGAAAACTGCAATAAAAGTAATTGTACATACATTTTATTATGAGAAGCAGATCCCAACCGTCAACAAAATTCTTACTAAAGTCAATGAAGATCGGGATTTACCTGAAATTAAAAGAACTGAGCTCTAGAAATTGCTCAGAAAACTTAATTTTTGATGGAAAAAACCAGATAGGAAATCTGTTCTTATAGATCGTTCGGAAACTGTCAGTTGGAGAAGGAAATATCTCTCTCAAGTAAAAGGCAGAATTGCTAGAAATAATACAATATATAAAATTAGTAATTTAACTGAACTTTTGAAAGATTTTTTTGAACAAAGTTACTGCGGAAAATTGGGAAAAATCCATATAATAAAAGAATAAAACAAAATGTGGAAACTCAATTAATTGAGCGACGATAGCTTCACTGAATTTGATTACGAATTAGATACGTAATGTTTACCAATGTAAACACAATTTGTTTTTGTTGTATTTAATTGTTTAATGTTGTTTATGTATTTTTTTATTTTTTTTTATATATTTTTATTTTAGTGTGTCCCATTCTTTAATTTTATATATGTTTAATTCCAATTAGCCGTAATTTCTTTATTATTTTATTATTATATGTATTTGTGTCTTTTTCTTAAGCGTGTAGAATTAACACATTTATTTTATTTTTTTAAGCCTATCGGATATTTCAGATAATAAAGGAAATTAAATTAAGATGCCAGTGCAATAGAAATAAAAATAAGTAGATCTAATTTTAACTGTAACATATAAAAATTAATTACATTTGAAACCCTTTTTAGTGTTTAATTTAAGAAATAAATAAACTGAAACGTCAAATTTCCTAAAAATGTTTATAATTAATAATAAAATGACCGATAGCCCCCAAAAAAAAATTAATATTATATGGACGAATTTATTTTTTTATATATGTTTAAATTCTTTTCTTTTTGACAATGAGTATTTTGTAAGTATTTAAATTGTAACTCCGAATTTTTTGAAAGAATAAGGTTACGTTTTAGTCTGAATGTACCTAAAACGGTTTTTATGCCAAAATTAAAAATAATAAAAATACAGTTGTGATTTGTGTTAAATATTTCAAAATTATCTGTATTTTGTACTGTATGTGAATTATTTAAAAATTATAAGAAAGAAAATAATAACATAAAAACTTTTTTTTTTAATTTATTACCGAAATAATATTCTATGCCATAAATACTTAGTGATAAAATAAACCTCTTTCCGACGCCTTTGACAAGGATTAAAATCCTTTTTAACACTTCCAAATGTCTATTGTTATCCAAGCCAAATCCATTATTATAGACCGGTATTTTTGATTATAAAATTTCTAACCCATTCCTAGGAAAAATATATATATATATATATATATATATATATATATATATATATATATATATATATATATATATATATATATATATATATATCTAACAGATTTTGCCAAAGACACCGAACTAAAGAACACAGGTAGTTTGCGAAGGAAAAAGGGTAAAAAATGTTTTATTACTCTCTCTAGTCCTTGCATTAACTATAGTATAAGAGGTAAAATCGGGTATATTTTCCTGAACTCAAAGCTCTTGGGGGGGGGCGATCGCCCCCACCGCCCCCCCCTTGGATCCGCGCCTGGTCGGAGGCCGATGTAATAATTGTTGTAAAAATAAAATAAATAGTCACAGTTTTTCTGTAGTGTATTTAGTATCAGCATTGCACCCGTGCGAAGCCGGGGCGGGTCGCTAGTTAATTATAATTGATTCCTCTATCTCACCGATCATGCGATCGAGTTTCCACATTTTGCTTCATTCTTTTATTATATGGATTTCTCCCAATTTTCGGCAGTAACTTTATTCAAAAAAATCTTTCAAAAATTCAGTTAAATTACTAATTTTGTAAGTTGTGTTATTTCTAGCAACTCTACCTTTTACTTGAGAGAGATATTTCCTTCTCCAACGGACAGTTTCCGGACGATTATAAGAACAGATTTCCTATCTGGTTTTTCCCAGCAAAAATTAAGTTCCCTGAGCAATTTTCAGAGCTCAGTTCTTTTAATTTCAGGTAAATCCAGATCTTCATTGATTTTAGTTAGAATTTTGTCGACGGTTGTGACCTGCTTCTCATAATAAAATGTATGTACAACTCCTTGTATTGCAGTTTTCATCTCTTCTTCCAACGAGGTTTTTCGTCTGCCTGTGATCGAATGTGGCTTGGGAGTACTAACAATTCCAGTCATTGTTTTCTCCTTCAGTATTCGGTACATAGTAGATTTTCCAACTCCTATCATGTTGGAACACATCTCAACAGAGCTTTTAACATTATTATCTAGATATTGATATCTTAAGGCATCATAAACATTCGTCGTAATAAGTTTTCCATTGAGGAAAATATGCCTTGGTTTAACAATTTTGAAATAAATATAGAGGTGAAAGGATACATTTTTGGGTATCTCACTGTAATCTCAAATAATATATAAAATAAGCACAAACAAGATAAATCACTAAGGACACACTGTAAGGTGTACTTTACTCACTGACAGAAATTAAATTGAACTATCAGAAATTTTATTGTTGCAGTAAATTTATATAAACTTATAATATTTAAATATAATTAGAATTACGGCAGTCCTCAGTTACCTGCGGCACTGGAGCAGATACGTTGGAGGCTTCAGTAACAGTGTTGTTACTCTCTCTAGTTCTTGAATAGAGTATAGGAATGTGTATGCTTACGATCGTCCCCCCCCCCCCTCCCAAGACCTTTGAGTTCAGGAAAATAGACCCGATTCTGCCTCTTATACTAGGAATGTATATGCTGCTGGCGTCCCCCCCCTCTCTAAGAGCTTCAAATTCAGAAAAATAGACCCGACTCTACCTTTTACACTAGAAATGGGAATGTTTCCAGTATCTCCCCCCCCCCCCGTCGACAACTTGCTTTAGCTTACCATACTGTACTTTGTGGTATCACCGCCCCCCCCACCCAAAAAAAAAGAGAGTCTGGATCCGCCCCTGATAACACAATTTTGCTTTGTTATTTGTCACTGGCGTTAAATTTTTGGCATTACGGCCGTTTCATAGTAACAACTACATCTTCAGACGCTATGATTAACGAACTAAGTGCTTATACATAAATATAGGATAGCAGATGGTGTAACAACTATTTAAATTTTTACAATAAACCGCTGTAATGTCGGGTTTTTTGGTCCTAAACTTGAGAAAGATGGTCTAATTTTATTGACTTATAATACCCTTAATAACAGCAAAATTCCCGTTCAGTGCTGAGAAGGTTGGTATTTTGATCTTTTTAACCGACTTCTAAAAGAAGGAGGTTCTCAATTCGTCGACTATGTATTTTTTTTAAGTATGTACACCGATTACTCCTGAATCTTATGTTCAGGAAGTTACTACGGTGGTCCTATATTATTTTGGACGAAATTGGGGTAGTAAAATCCAAGATGGCGCTGACAATATGGCGGCCAAAAAATTAATTTTGTCCGATTTTCTCCAAAATTGGTAAGGAGGAATTTTCGGGGTTGTACCCAACGAATCTAAAATTATTTTTAAACAATTCAATATGGCTTATCCTATATGGCGGATGAAAAAATCAATTTGTCCGATTTTTTCCAAAGTTGGTATGGGGAAGTTTTTGGGGTTCCACATAACAAATCTGAATTTATTTTTTAAGAAATTAAATATGGCATATATAAAATTAATTTTGTCCGATTTTTTAAAAATTGATATGGAGAAGTTTTTGGAATTGCACATTACGATTCTGAAATAATTAAAAAAAAATTAAAGATGATGTATCCAATATGGCGGACAAAAAATCCAAGATGGCGGATTAAAGATTCTACAACTCTCAATTTTGTCTAAAATCAGTATTGGGGGATTTTTGTTAGTGTTAATTACAAATTTAAAATATTTTTTGTCCTGAATTCCTGAAAATTTAACATTTTTCAGTTTTCTCCAAAACTGATATAGGAGGTTCTTGAGGATGTAAAGTATAAATTTAAAAGTATTTTTTTTATGATTCATTATGGCGAATCCAATATAGCGAACCAAAAATTTTACATTTTCGATTTTGTTCAAAGGTGGGACTGAATCGTTTTTGAAGATGTAAATAGCGAATATAAAATTATTTTAAGACAATCTAATATGTCAGGTGCACTATTAAGATGTAAAATTATTTTTGAAATTCAATATAGCGGATCCAATATGGCGAGTGGAAAATTTTACCTTATTCGCATTTTTTCAGATTTGGTATTAGGGGGCTTTCGGAGTCGTGTATTACGAATATGAAGTTAATTTTTTACAGCTATTAGGTTGATAAGATACAATATGAGGGACTGAAAATTTTATTTTTTCCGATTTTGTCTAAAATTGATATCGCGGGGTTCTTGGGGCGTATATAAAATCAATATGCATTATAAAATGTATCGGGCAAGGAAATTTACATCTCAAGTTCTTTAAATGTCGATGATATTGGAAGGTTTTGGGGCCTATATTACCAATCTAAAATTCACTTTTTAGTTCATTTTTAGAAGTCGGTTAAATTTTTTTTTATAAAAGTTTTATATGTTTATATATTTAAATATTTTTTAATATATTTAATTTCTGTCCTTTCTGTTCTAATTGTAATATTTGCAAGTTATTTAAATTCGAAAATTCATGATTCGTGTCTAAAAAATTATTTGCGCAATTAAACGTTCTTTTCTTAAATCTATAAGGATTTGTGTTCATTAAATCTCATTTCAAAATTTCTTCCTGTCTGTCCAATGTAGCAGCTATTGCATTCACTACATTTTAACTTATAAACTCCAATCGTCACTTTTTCGTTTCAAAATCTAAGTCTCCTATAGAAATAAAGATATCGAGACAATTTTTTTTAAAATTGGGGCTTGATTAAAGCAGATTAGATAAAGAAATAAGGAGCATGCTAGCCTCCTTCTACAGAATCACTGTGAAGCCCTAAATAATGCATTTTTTTTTGAAAAAATGTATTTTTCATATATCAGAACATGAATGTCTGCACTTACCTAATAATGCAATATTTATTTTCAAAATCTGCAGATAAAAATCTTCAATTTAAACGTTTGAATGATAACTTTGGTCAATTTTTGGCTGAATTATCGTAATTTGAATTTGTGCATCCAAAATTATGACATTTTATTTTGCATGTAAAGTATTTTAAGGTAAGTAACAGAGATTTTGGCAACCAAAGTTATAGAAAATAAACTCTGTTCTCATATAAATATTGTCTTTTGTAGGGAAAAAAATGTAACTAGCGATTTTATTACTGAAAAGAGTATATTTTGGCATCACTAAAAACATACTTCGATGGAAATTCATACGGTCCATGGCTTACAAAATGGCGGCCAAAAAATTGTCACTTTTTTCAGTTTTTCCAGTTTATCTTGAAAAATAAGGGTTGTATCAAAAAATGTTTCAAACAAAAGTTGTAAATAATTGAAAAACCTATCGATTGATATAATTAAAGTTACAGATAGCGCCACTAGTTATTGAAATATAATTTTTTTCCTTGGAAAATTCCATTTTTTTATTTATAATTAAATGATATTTATTAATCAACTATCGCTTCAGAATTCTAGGAAATGATAGATATTTTGACCCAAAAAAGTGTGTTTAATCCGAAACTCAAAGTTGTAAATTCGATGTCGATTATTATCCTTCCTAAAAAAGATACAGCAACCAGTTTGACAGCAATTTGTTTGAAATGACGTATATTTTTCAGATATATTTTCAAAATTTTTTTTTTGATTTTCCGTCGAGAAAATTGCGAAAAACAGTTTTTTGCACTCGAAAAATTGCAATAACTTTTTTGTTAGTGTACTTACGATTATTGTAATACATCTATTAGATTTAGATATATCATTTCCGATCGCTGGAAAAAAAATTTTTTTTCGATAAAATTTACCTTTTTCTCAAAAAAAAAAATCGCAACGTCGCGGTTTATAAATATTAAGGGCTGAAATTTACAGAAGACATTATTGAATACTTGTATTTTATCGAGAAAATTTTTCGGTTTCACGAAAAACATCACTGTAGATCTATGGACCTCTGAAAATTACCCACAGAATCTATCCGACGGTATTCAAATAGCGCGGGTACAGCTAGTCAGCGGGTTGCTATGTTCAAGTATTCAATAATGTCTTCTGTAAATTTCAGCCGTTAATATTTATAAACCGCGACGTTGCGAATTAAAAAAAAAAAAAAAAAAGATAAATATTATCGTAAAACCATTTTTTTTTTCCAGAGGTCGGAAATGATGTATCTAAATCTAATAGACGTATTAGAATAATCGTAAGTACACTGACAAAAAAGTTATTGCAATTTTTCAAATGCAAAAAACTGTTTTTCGCAATTTTCTCGACGGAAAATCAAAAAAAAAAATTTTTTGAAAATATATCTTGAAAATATACGTCATTTCAAACAAATTGCTGTCAACCTGGTTGCTGTATCTTTATTAGGAAGGAGAATAATCGACATAGAACTTTCAAATTTCAGCTCGATTTTCTCGGAAACTATTCAACTTACAAATTGCGGATTAAACACACTTTTTTGGATCAAAAATATCTATCATTTCCTAGAATTCTGAAGCGATAGTTGATTAATAAATATCATTTAATTATAAATTTAAAAAAAGGAATTTTCCGAGAAAAAAAAATATATTTTGATAACTAGTGGCGCCATCTATAAGTAATTATATTATTTGATAGATTTTTCAATTATCTATAATTTTTGTTTGAAACATTTTTTCATACAACCCTTATTTTTCAAGATAAACTGGAAAAACTGAAAATAGTGATCATTTCGAAGTATGTTTTTAGTGATGTCAAAATATACTCTTTTCAGCAATAAAATCGCTAGTTACATTTTTTTCCCAAAACGGCTCTTTTTGAGTCTAATTTCCATGGATTATAAACATAACCATAAAAATAATTTCTCAAAGGTAAAACGGTATTTTCCTAGAAATATCTGTCTTGATGTATGGAATCAACCTGAAAATATCGAATAGACAACAAGAATATAAACTCAATACAAGAAATAAACCAACAACATCAGCTCGAGACAGAACTCAAAATTATTTTGGCACGCGTCAGCCAATCACCAACCAATCACCAACATAAAACATGATAAGAAATTGAGATTGAAAAGAATAGTATTGCGAATAAATATCTGTTCTGGAATGTTCAAAAAATAAAGCATGGAATTGTTGTATTTTCTTCCAAAAATTCATCGCATTAGCGTACAAAGACCATTAACAACCTGTTTAAGGACCACTTTAATTCCTAAATACCCCTTTTAACCAAGTTCTCGTATAATAATAAGATTTATTTACCATAATATGTTATGAATTTATACCCGGTTATTTTCTTAAAGGCTCGTTTGAGCGAATAAAAAATCCTAATAGGCCTGGTCGCCGAAGGGATTAAATTACATGCACCATAATCCACTGTACTCCAATGGCGTAGTTAGAGATGCGCTCAGAATGAATGGCAAGTGACCCGAAGTTATTTTCTTTAATTTTAATACTGTATTTACCTAAATTTTCTAAAGAAAGGTTACCATTACTGGCGCATCTTCCCATCAAATCACTTTTGGAAAATACCGGGTACAGTCTATTTTAAACTTGTTTTTAAAAGGTAAACAATACAGGATGTCCCGCTAAGGCTATCGACCGGCTGTATCTAAGGAAATATTGGTCACTACACTTTCGGAATAAAATATGCTTAAGTAATGTTGCCAAGATGTATTAAAATAAAATATTGTTAGGTCTTTAAAAGGACGTATCTTATTCAAACAATAATTTTTCAAATAAAATCAAATAAGTGTCTGTTAATGTTTTTTAGACGTATTGCTTATGTTTTCAAACTTATGTATTTAACTTTTTAACCGACTTCTAAAAGAAGAAGGTTCTCAATTCGTCGACTATGGCTATATTCTTTTGAGTAATTATCAATTGATCAAAGTGAACAAAGTGAAACTGATAACTTCATGTTCTTTTGAATATGTATTTACTTGTCATTGGGCTGAAGTGATCATGATTACTTTAAGTGATCGAAGTGAAAGTGATAATAACTCAAAAGAATAGCCCTTATGTATGTTTATTTTCATGTATGTACAGGGTGAGTCAACGATTGGATGAAGTAGGTTTGTGCCTTTTCGATGAAATTTACAAAGAAACTATATTTATTGTTTGATACAGTTTATTTTTACGCAGATTTTAAAAATATTTAGGACTCTATAGGGTGAGCCAAAAAACTAGGACAGCATAAAGTTGTATTTTTTTAAATAGAATACCCTATATACGAATCGTATTTTCGATTTAGCTTATAATTTTAAATCTTTTTTATTAAGGGTTTACTATAACAAAACTTTATAGTTTCTGAGATAATTAAGTTTAAAGAAAAAAAGTCACATTTTCAAGCATCAATTCAATCCTAAATAACGTTTTCAATTTTGTGACAAATATATTCAAATTTGGAATTTAGCAAGGCCAAGGACAAGTTAACATAATTTTTACCTAATATTTGCATTAAAAGCTACAGCGTGTTGAACACATCGACTCAAATTTGAACAAGTTTAAATGAATAAATATCTTTTTTTTTAAATGGTACACCCTGTATATTTTCATGTTATTTAATAGAGTAATAAAAACCCTAAAAGTTTTGTTCAATATATCCTATACCTATTTATAGCAGTTTTTGAGATATTTTAGTTTTTCTTATTTTCCATACTTTTTTACAGAAATAGTCTTCATTATCATAGTAGCCATGTAAAATAATAAAAAGAAACTACAGAAACAAACAGAATGTGGTTAAATATGATGAAATACATTATTCGTTATATTACAACGGCAATAGTTTAATTAAACATAATGTGAAAAAATTAACACAACAATAACGACAAGGCAAATACATATTTACTTTTATACTAAATTGAAACAAAAAAATTACCTATTAAATACTGAGATTAATTATTTCTTTTTAATAAGTGTTCGAATAAACGACCCTTTTGTGCAATGCACAAATTTAGTGTTTTTACAGATTTTCTCGAACCCTGGACAAAATTAGTGACGTTATTGTTCTACAGGTATCCCTAATCCTGTTTCGCATATCTTCCACTGTTGTTGGTGGATTAACATACACCTTATTTTTAATATAACCCCATAGGAAGAAATCTAATGGGGTGATGTCGCAAGACCTTGGTGGCCACTCAATGAAACCCCCACGTCCAATACATTTTTGCGGATATCGTTGGTCCAAAAACGCACGAACTTCACGATGGTAATGCGGAGGCGCACCATCGTGCTGGAACCACATACTGTCGAGCTCATCCCTATCGAGACCTTGAAGCAGTTGGGGTAGTTCTTCTTGTAGAAAGTTCAGGTAACTATGGCCATTTAGTGGTTCATTAAAAAAGTGGGGTCCAATAATTCGATTATGATGAATACCACACCAAACATTTAATGACCAGTGGTTTTGATGTTGCACCTCTCTAATCCAAAATGGGTTTTCTGTGGCATAATAATGCATATTGCGTCTATTTACGGCACCGTTACTTCTAAAAGTAGCTTCATCACTAAACATTACATTGCATAATAAATTTGGATTTAATTGAATCTCCGCATTTATTGTACGACAAAAGTTTACACGACTTTCAAAATCCTGTCCATGCAATTCTTGGTGTAATTCCATGTGATATGGATGATACCTATATTTCTTGGTAGTACGATTAGCGGTGGATTGTGATGTTTCACATAATGCTGCTAACTGACAGCTACCAATATAAGGATTTTCCTGAACATTTAACAATACTTGTAGTTCTTTTTCTTCATTAGTTATTGGTTTGTTGACCACTTTACGTTTTGGATAATCAACAGTACCAGAAGAATCAAATCTTTGCATTAAGTTTTGAAAAGTATGGGTATTAGGCTGGCGTCGATCAGGATACTTCATTTTGTAAATTCTTTGAGCAAGAAGGCAATTTTTTTGATCCTCTCCTATTGTATAAATCATATCTATTAACTCATTCTTTGGAAAATTCATTTTACAATATAAGATGAATGCAAAAAAAAACAAACTACACTACATAAAAACCAAAAGAAGCGATTGCGGTTATAAATTTGACACACAGAAAAATGTTCTTTTACATTGTTTTTGCCATGGCTACTATGATAATGAAGACTATTTCTGTAAAAAAGTATGGAAAATAAGAAAAACTGAAATATCTCAAAAACTATTATAAATAGGTATAGGAAATATTGAACAAAACTTTTAGTGTTTTTATTACTCTATTAAATAACATGAAAATATACAGGCTGTACCATTTAAAAAAAAAAAGATATTTATTCATTTAAACTTGTTCAAATTTGAGCCGATGTGTTCAACACCCTGTAGCTTTTATTGCAAATATTAGGTAAAAATTATGTTAACTTGTCCTTGGCCTTGCTAAATTCCAAATTTGAATATATTTGTCACAAAATTGAAAACGTTATTTAGGATTGAATTGATGCTTGAAAATGTAACTTTTTTTCTTTAAACTTAATTATCTCAGAAACTATAAAGTTTTGTTATAGTAGACCCTTAATAAAAAAGATTTAAAATTATAAGCTAAATCGAAAATACGATTCGTATATAGGGTGTTCTATTTTAAAAAATACAACTTTATGCTGTCCTAGTTTTTTGGCTCACCCTATAGAGTCCTAAATATTTTTAAAATCTGCGTAAAAATAAACTGTATCAAACAATAAATATAGTTTTTTTGTTAATTTCACCGAAAAGGCACAAACCTACTTCATCCAATCGTTGACTCACCCTGTATGTACACCGATTACTCCGGAACGGTGGCACCGATTTCAATGAAATTTGTATGTAGGAATTTTCGAGCCCCGTGCACATCGAAAATGAAATTATTTTTAAAAAATTCAATATGGTGGATCCAATATGGCGAACGAAAAAATTTCATTTTGTCCGATTTTCTCTAAAATTGGTGTAGGGGAGTTTTCGGAGTCGCACATAACGAATTCAAAATATTTTTAAAAAATTCAATATGACGGAGTCAATATGGCCGACAAAAAAAAAATCAATTTTGTCCGATTTTCTTCAAAATTGGTATGGGGGAGATTTCGGAGTTGCACATAACGAATCTAAATTTATTTTAAGAATATTCAGTATGGTGTATAAAAAATTTATTTTATCCGATTTTTTTCAAAATTGATATGGGGGAGTTAATAAATAAACATAGCTTATGCAATATGGCGGATCTCTAGTTTTTGTCTAAAATCTGTATCGAGGGATTTTTGTTAGTATTAATTACGAATTTAAAATATTTTTTGAAAAATTGAGTCTGGCGGATGCAATATGGCGTCCTGAAAATTTTACATTCTTCAGTTTTCTCCAAAACGGATAAACGGGGTTCTTGATGGTGTAAATTATGAATTTAAAAGTATTTTTTCATGAATCAACATTCAATATAGAGGACTAAAAATTTTACGTTTTTCGGTTTTGTTCAAAGATGGGACGGAATCGTTTTTGAGGATGTAAATAGCGAATGTAAAATTATTTTAAGGAAATCTAATATGTGAGATGACGGATTTTAAATTTCCGGGTTTCATCCAAAATTGGTACTAGGAGGGTTTGAAGGGTTTAGATTAAGAGGTTAATATTCTTTTTTTGAAATGATTCAATATGGTGGGTTAAAAATTTTACTTTATTCGCATTTTTTCAGATTTTGTTTTAGGGGGTTTTCGGGGTCGTGTATTACGAATATGAAGTTAATTTTTCTAGCTATTAGGTTGAAAAGATACAATATGAGGGACTGAAAATTTTACATGTTCCGATTTTGTCTAAAATTGATATTGCTGGGTTCTTGGAGCGTATACACACTCAATATGATGTATAAAATATATCGGGCTAAGAAATTTACGTCTCATGTTCTTCAGATATCGATATTGGAAGGTTCTGGGGCTTATATTATAGGTCTAAAATTAATTTGAAATTTAAGATAGTGGATTTATTATGACAGACAAAATATTTGTTTGACACAATTTCACTGGTATTTGAAGAACACTAAGAATCATTGCGAGGGTACACTAATTTCGATTAGTACTTTATTCAAATAATTTATGGATATCATAATGAATTTAAAATTAAAAATCGAAAAATAAAATTTTTATAAAAAAAATTGAACCGAGTTCCAAAAGTGTACTAAAAAGTGAAAAATCACTATAAATTTTTATATGAAATTGAAATTTTTGTTGTCGGCGCCAAACAAATACCTGACAAAATGTGATTAGCATAAACAGATTAAAAATACTTTATTTGTAATTGCTTTCTTACCATAATTTGTATATATTAGTAGTTATTTATTTCATTTAGAAATAATTTGGCGCCGACTTCACAAATTTCAATTTCATATAAAAATTTATAGTTATTTTT
The DNA here is from genome assembly GCA_034092305.1 of Diaprepes abbreviatus. Classification (NCBI taxonomy): domain Eukaryota; kingdom Metazoa; phylum Arthropoda; class Insecta; order Coleoptera; family Curculionidae; genus Diaprepes; species Diaprepes abbreviatus. The sequence goes on from JASJET010000171.1 coordinate 780,460, forward strand.
GATTTTTTAGCGCATTTTTAGAAAATTTTATTTGAAAATATTGTTAATGATTTCTTTTGTAAACCAAGTAGAAAATTTTCTTTATATATTGAATTTTTTTGAAAATAATTTGAAATTAATAATTTACACCCTCAAAAACCCTTTTATACCACTTTTAGACAAAATAGAGAAATGTAAAATTTTTAGTCCCCCATATTGAATCCGCTATATTGAATCTTTTAAAAATAATATTAAACTCGTAATTTACATCTTCAAAAATCCTCCAAAACCAATTTTAGACACAATCGAGAAATGTTAAATTCTGAGTTTCTCATTTTTGATCCGCAATTTTGAACTTTTAAAAAATAATTTTAAATTCATAATTTTTAGTTCGTCACTTGTATTTTACTGAACAAATTTCTGCCAAAATAGTATGAGACCACCGCAGCAACTTTCTGAATATAATGCAAAAATTTTATTTAAATCAGTGCCTACTTCTTTTAGAAGTTGATTAAACATGAAATTATTCTTCAGTGCTCTCGATGAGTTACACTGGACTTGAAATTTTTAAAGTCGTTCAATCAGTAGAAATCTTTCTCTATTTGTAACGATCAAATTTTGATTTGTTTTAATAAAACTTAACTACGGGTTCGTCTTTATTTCTTCACAACGTTGACGCGTCGTTTGTGTGAGGCCGTTAAGTACTTGAGAGCACAAGAGAACCCTCCACAACGCAAAAGTTTTGCACGTAATAAATTATTACGAGCCGTAAAATAATTTCAAACCTTTCGCTAAATTGGCCGGCACGTAGTTTCAATAAAGTTAAAGTTTTACGGCAACTATGGTAGAAATTTTATTAAAGTTTTCTACAAACATAATAAAAAAGAGGAAAAAATGCGTGTTTGAACAGAAAAGGATAGTTAATTTAAATTCTCGCTGCAAGAAAATCATTAAGGTGCTCTAGGAACAGTATGTGTGTGCAATAAAATTTTTATAAAAAAATTGAACCGACTTCTAAAAGTGCGCTAAAAAGTGAAAAATAACTATAAATTTATATATTAAATTGAACTTTTGAGGTTGGCGCCAAACTAATTCCTAACAAAATGTGATTTGCATAAACAGATTAAAAATACTTTATTTGTAATTGCTTTCTTACCATAATTTCTCTATATTAGTAGTTATTTATTTCATTTACAAATAATTTGACGCCGACATCAAAAAGTTCAATTTCATATAAAAATTTATAGTTGTTTTTCACTTTTTGCTCGCTTTTAGAAGTCGGTTCAAGTTTTTTATAAAAATTTTATTTTTCTATTTTTAGTTTTAGAATTCATTATGATATCCGTAAATTATTTGAACTAAGTACTAATCGAGATTACTGTACCTCGCAATGACTCCAAGGTGGCAAAAAAGTAGCCATTTTATCCAAAGTTGTAAATCACCCTAAAATGAATCACTAAATTTCTTTGGTTCTTAGAGTTTTCCAAATACCAGTAAAATTGTGTCAAACAAATATTTAGTCTGTCATAGTAAATCCACTATCTTAAATTTCAAATTAATTTTAGATTGGTAATATAGGCCCCAAAACGTTCCAATATCGATGTTAAAGAACCTGAAATGGAAATTTCTAGCTCGATATATTTTATACGGAGTTTGTATACGCCTCAAGAACCCCACAATATCAATTTTAGACAAAATCGGAATATATAAAATTTTCTGTCCCTCATATTGTATCTTATCAACCTAATAATTGTAAAAAATTATTCGTAATACACGACCCCGAAAACCCTCTAATACTAAATTTGGAAAAATGCGAATAAGGTAAAATTTTCAACCCACCATATTGCATCCGCTATATTGAATTTCAAAAAAATTATTTTAAGTCTTAACCTATTCTAAATCTAAACCTTTCAAAACCCCCTAGTACCAATTTTGGATGAAATCCGAAAATTTAAAATATCCAAACTTATATTCGTTACATCCTCAAAAACGATTCAGTCCCATCTTTGAACAAAATCGAAAAATGTAAAATTTTTAGTCCCCTATCTTGGATTTGCCATACTGAATTCTGAAAAAATACTTTTAAATTCATAATTTACACCCTCAAGAATCATCAGTTTGAAGAAAAATCGACAAATGAAAAATTTTTAGGATACCATATTCAATCTGCCAGATCGAGTTTTTCAAAAAATATTTTAAATTCATAATTAACACTAAAAAAAATACCCCAATACTGATTTTAGACAAAATCGGGAGATGTTGAATCTTTAATCCGTGATCTTGGATCCGCCATATTGATGTTTTTTAAATAATTCCAGATTCGTTATGTTCGACCCCGAAAACTCCCTCATACCAATTTTGAAGAAAATCGGAAAAAAATGATATGTTTCGTCCGCCATATTGGATCCGCTATATTGAATTTTTTATAAATATCTTGGAACCAAAATAAGCATGTTATTCTTTTTATTCTTTAGAACATAGACGTATCGTCACAGACCTCAAATTTCTTTATAAAGTTTTGCAAACAGAGTGGAATGTAGTGACATACTGGAAAAAATAAGTCTTCTTGTACCTAGGACTTCAGCTCGCCAATCTGCCACATTCTATTGTCCTACACCTCGTACAAATGTGTGTAACTACTCTCCTTTATAAAGGATGTGCAGAATCTACAACGAAAATCAAAATAAATTCGACATATTTAGCTGCAGATTGACATAGATAAAAAATAATTAAGTATATATTATTTTGTAGTTTTATTTCTGGTAATTTGTGTACGCCTATTTTTTCTTCTTTTTTTTTTGTTTATTTTGCCATTGTTAATATTTAATTTTTTTTTTCTGTTGTATCCGTTTGTTAATTGTTTTTTTTTAACTGTGAAATGGGTTTAAATAAATAAATAAATAAATAAATTAGGATATCTTTCGTTGAAAACTCTGCATGTTCTACTTATAATTCTTTTGCGCTCACCATGAATAAAAAATTAATTAAATATGTCATCGTATATACAGGGTGATTCAAAAATCGATCACGAAACTTAAGGGGGTGATTCTACTTGACAAAATAAGGGTAGAGCTTCATATAATTTTTTTTCAAAATGTCATTCGTTTTCGAATTACAAGCCGTCCAAGTTCAAGTTTTTATTTTTTGTTTTTTGAATTACTCGCTTACAGGAAAACCGATTCGACTAATATTTGAAAGATAGGCTAAGTCTTCTGCGCTTCATCATTTTAGTAACAATTCACATTGATTGTTTGCCGCTAGAGGGCACTTTACCTACATTGAAAATTGTTTTTTTGTCATAATTTTTTAGTGTTGACAGCTACAGTAGTTTTTGGCATAATTTCTGAAAGACTGATGCCAGGCCTTTAAAAAAGGTGCTCTTTATTTACATCGCTAAACCAAACGGTTTAGACGTAAATCACCCTTAAAAATTAAGTGGTAAATTTACTTTTCTCATTTCATTACCACCAGCTACCAGGTAAATAGCTATCAAAGTATACTAGAGCTGTCAGTTTAACATCAAATAAATTCGCTTTTTAAACTATTTAATTTATAATCTTAAAATAACTAATAATGGCTAATCAGTAAATATTCATATTATGGATTATTGCGATATACATTTAATTGATAAAAATTAATGAAACAGTACTAAACAAACTAAAAAAGATTCTCTAAAATGTCCCCCATTTTCTTCCATACATTTCCTAACACTCTTCAAAAAATGTCGCCTAACTCGATGAAAAATTCCTGGTGTTTCTTTAATAATTTGGCACTTTTCGATTATCCTGAAGCGAAGATCCTCGACGTTGATTACTGGAATATCGTACACCAATTGTTTCAAATAACCCCAAAAGAAAAAATCCATAGGATTAAGGTCTGGTGACCTCGCTGCCCATGCCAATGGTCCACTTCGTCCTATCCATCGCTCAGGATACGTTGCATTCAAATACTGTCGGACACGTATACTAAAGTGGGGCGGAGCTCCGTCTTGGAGGATCCACATGTTGGCCCTTACTTCCAATGGCACATCTTCCAGATACAATGGGAGACGATTTTGGATAAAATCTAAGTATACGTCACCAGTTAATGGGCCATCAAAGAAATGAGGACCAATAAGGTAATCTCCTATTATCCCTGCCCACACATTTAGTGAAAATCTACGCTGATGTTTCGTTTCTACCACATTGTTTGGGTTCTCGTAAGCATATGTGTGGATGTTGTGTAGATTTGTTATGCCATCACGAGTGAAACCAGCTTCGTCAGTGAATAATATGACGCCAATTAATCGATTATCGTGTTCATACTTAGCTAGGATCTGATTGCACATTTCCAACCGTCTCGGCCGATCATCGTCATAAAGAGCCTGCACCTTTTTTGAATGAAACGGGTAGAGTTGTTCTTCTCTTAGTATCCTCCATGAACTAGCCTGACAGAGCCGCACTTCATTCCCAATTTTTCTAGTACTAATACCTGGATTATCTTCAATAATTTCAAGCACTCTTTCTTCTTGTTGCACGTTTCTAGCAGTTCTAGGTCTTCCCCTATTTCCATTATAACTTTTAAAGGAACCACATTCCGCAAGCCTCCTGTGCACACTGGAAAATGTTTGAGCATGAGGGATATTTCTTTCCGGATAACCTCTCCATATAATATCTTCTTGCCAACTCTGCATTACCATTTGCCTTTTCCATAACAAAAATGGATATCACAATATTCGATATTTGAATATTGGTGATTAGCCATTATTAGTTATTTTAAGATTATAAATTAAATAGTTTAAAAAGCGAATTTATTTGATGTTAAACTGACAGCTCTAGTATACTTTGATAGCTATTACCTGGTAGCTGGTGGTAATGAAATGAGAAAAGTAAATTTACCACTTAATTTTTAAGGGTGATTTACGTCTAAACCGTTGGGTTTAGCGATGTAAATAAAGAGCACCTTTTTTTAAAGCCTGGCAATCAGTCTATCAGAAATTATGCCAAAAACTACTGTAGCTGTCAACACTAAAAAATTATGACAAAAAAAACAATTTTCAATGTAGGTAAAGTGCCCTCTAGCGCAAACAATCAATGTGCATTGTTACTAAATGATGAAGCGCAGAAGACTTAGCCTATCTTTCAAATATTAGTCAAATCGGTTTTCCTGTAGCGAGTAATTCAAAAACAAAAATAAAAACTTGACTTGGACGGCTTGTAACTCGAAAACGAATGACATTTTGAAAAAAATTATATGAAGTTCTACCCTTATTTTGTCAAGTAGAATCACCCCCTTAAGTTTCGTGATCGATTTTTGAATCACCCTGTATAAGTATTATTTTCCATTTTTCGGCAATATTTTTCGCAAACAAACACGGTACCAAATTATCGATAAATAATTAATTGCAATGACACGCCTCACCATAGAAACATAATATTAGTTTGTATTTCATGCCAAAAGCACTAAAATTGTTTGATATTTGGAGGATTTTGCGGAAAATACCGTTTCTAGCTAAGTATGAGGATACCCTCTATTAACATCTCATATCTCTTTGTGAGCCTGAATAGCTTCTTTTCCTTTGTGAAAACATGCCGAAAATGTTTATTTCTGCACTCTATATTAAAATTAAAACTAACAGCTACAAAGAAAATCAAGCTTCCAAATCAAAAAAAAATCATAACATTAACAGAAGTCTTTCAAAACAATTACAACGCTCTCTATGTGTGATAACCAAAAATACTTTCTTGCCGACCCAATGCAACTATTAACAGTTTTCATTAATTTTTAACTTCCGTTTAATTCTTTTAAAATCGTATAAGAAATCGTAATAGAAATTAAACTTTTTATATGCTGTACAAGTGACTAATCCAGCCCTGTTTGCGGCAAAGCAGCTTAGTAATAATTATAAACAGTATTCATTACTACTATACTATCTTTAAAGAATAATAGCTATTGTTTAAATTCATATATCCTTTAATTGTGCTTTGTCATGAAAATTTCGAGAAGCTGACTTGGTACTGAACATGGCTAGTGGGCTTATGAAATATTCTTAATTGGTACCAATCATTAAAACATAACTGTGTCTCCATTTTAAATTTATTCTAAGCAATTAGGTACGATATAGATTTTTTTAAATGGACTATATAATTTAATAAACAACAGGTCAAATATAAGATTGTTTTAACCATGCTTGCGTCATAAATAATGTATTGTTATGATAAAAAAAAAATTAATCAAACTTCAAAAAATTGCGCTAAAAACTAAAATCTAAATAAACAATTGTTTTATGTTGGTCATTTAATCATCGTAGATTTATATGCATGATTGACTTCGCCATTTTTTTTAAGTCGGCACCTCGTTAGTGGAAAAGGTTACTTTTATATTAATTTTATTCCATATTATGCTCAAAAATAAAATTTTCGGATATTTTTTATCAGTACTAACCGAAAATAATTTAAGTTTTTAACCGGAGGTTCTGAATTGGTCGCGTATGTATTTTTTTTTATGTATGTACACTGATTACTCCGGAACGGCTGCACCGATTTGAATGAAATTTTTTACGTTATGTTCAGGGAGTTGCTGCGGTGGTTCCATATTTTTTTGGACGAAATTGGTGCAGTAAAATTCAAGATGGCGCTGACAATATAGCTGCCAAAAAAATTAATTTTTTCCGATTTTTTCCAAAACTGAAGCGTTTTCAAGGTCGCACATAACGACTCTAAAATATTTTTTTTAATTCAAAATGGCGGATCCAATATGGCGAATGAAAAAATCAATTTTGTCCGATTTTCTCCAAAATTGGTATGGAGGAGTTTTCGGGGTCGCACATAACGAATCTGAAATTATTTTTAGAAAAATTCAATATGTAGTATCCAATATGGCGAATAAAAAATTAATTTTGTCCGATTTTTTCAAAATTGATATGGGGGAGTTTTTGGGATCGCACATTACGAATTTGAAATTATTTAAAAAAAATTAATATGGCGGATCCAAGATGGTGGATTAAAGATTCTACATCTCTCGCTTTTGTCTAAAATCAGTACTGAGGCATTTTTGTTAGTGTTAATTACGAATTTAAAATATTTTTTAAAAAAGTAAATCTGACGGATTCAATATGGCGTTCTGAAAATTTAACATTTTTCGATTTTCTCCCAAACGGATATAGTGGGTTCTTGAGGGTGTAAATTATGAATTTAAAAGTATTTTTTCAGGATTCAATATATCGAATCCAATATAGCGGACTAAAACTTTTTCAATTTTCGATTTTGTTCAAAAGTGAGACTGAATCGTTTTTGAGGAAGTAAGTAGCGAATATAAAAAAGTATTTTAAGAAAATCTAGTATGTTAGATACAATATGACGGTCTAGAAATTTTAAATTTCCGAATCTCATCCAAAACTGGTAGTAGGGTAGTTAGTAGAGAGTATTGAAGGATTTAGATTTAGATTAGATTACAACGTTAAAATTATTTTTTTGAAATTCAATATGGCGGATCCAATACGGTGAGTTAAATATTGTACCTTATTTGCATTTTTTCAGATTTGGTATTAGGGAGTTTTCAGGGTCGTGTATTGCGAATATAAAGTTAATATTTTACAACTATTAGGTCAATAAGATATAATATGAGGAATTGAAAATTTGAGATTTTCCGATATTGTCTAAAATTAATATTGCGGGATTCTTGGGGCGTATACAAACTCAATATGCAGTATAAAATATAGCGGGCTAAGAAATTAACGTCCCAAATTCTTTAAAAATTTAAAATTTAAGATAGTGGATTTACTACGGCAGACTAAATATTTGTTTGTCACAATTTCACTGGATAACTGTAAGAATCAGATAATTTTAATGATCCATTTTAGAGTGATTTACAACTTTGGATAAAATTAGTACTTTTTTGCCACCTTGAGTCACTGCTAGGTAGACTAATCATGATTAGTACTTAGTTCAAATAATTTATGGATATCATAATGAATTCACAACTAAAAATCGAAAAATAAAATTTTTATAAAAAAAATTGAACCGACTTCTAAAAGTGAGCTAAAAAGTGAAAAATAACTATAAATTTTAATAGGAAATTGAAATTTTTGAAGTCGGTGGCAAATTATTTCTAAGTGAACCAAAAAACTACCAATATATACATATTATGGTAAGAAAGCAATTCCAAATAAAGTATTTTTAATCTGTTTACGCGGATCACATTTTGTCATGTATTAGTTTGGCGCCGACTTCAAAAATTTTAATTTCATGTAAAAATTTATAGTTATTTTTCACTTTTTAGCGCACTTTTAGAATTCGGTTCAATTTTTTTTTATAAAAAAGTTATTTAACTTAGGATCAAAATTTAGCAGGTGTGCCCGCCTTGCCTATTCAAGATGTTTTAAATTGTATTGATTTTTTAATAAAATCATTATAATTTATTTTAATATGTAATGATGTCAAAAATTATACAGAGTATTTTTAAAACTAAATAACTTTCTTATTTTAAATGGAACGCTCTGTATTTAATATCGAATTTATATTCGAACTTTAAAATTGTATTAAGTTTTTTTTACCTCCCTTTCATACTTTTTTAGTACTTTAGCAGTTTCAGTTTAAGTAGACATTTACTGAGCTGACATCACATACAAAAAATTTTTGACAAATAATTTAGTGAGACTTATTGCTAGCTCGTTGTTCGATGTTATTTAAAAACACTATTATTTAAAATAAGAACCTAACCTTAATAAGAAAAGACTGATATGATTTTGGTAATTGGGATCTTGACTGTTTTCAAATAAAAATATAATTTTGCCGCGAAACGGTAATTTCCACCATAAAAATCCTAAGAAACTAAATATTTCAACAAATTGATCTTCAACCACCAAGCACAGAAGATGCCAAATGAAATTTGCGTCTGCAAACTTCTACAGGAAACCAAACGAACGGATGGATGTATTTCCGGAATAATACTGTATACAAATATATATATATATATATATATATATATATATATATATATATATATATATATATATATATATATATATATATTTGACCAACATTCCAATAGTGATAAACAGCATTACAGGAAGTGAAATCAAAGACCGATTCTGTGATTCGGCGAACGTCTGAATGTCTGGAGGCTGTTGAGTCTTTAAAGAACGGTTTTTTTAAATGCAGTGAGGGAGAAAGCAATCTGAAGGTTAGTGGAGTTGAGAAGAGCTACGCAAGGGCGCTACAGGAGAGTGTAGTAATAGTAAAACCTAACAAACAATGTGAAAGCAGGGAAACAAAATAACATTTGAAGCAAAAACTAGACCCTTCGAAGTTGGGTGTCGGTAATAAAGGTTTAAAAGAGGCAAAAGATGGCGCAGTAATAGTCAAATGCAGAGACGGTAAGGAGGCTCATAAGCTCAAGGAAAATATTGATAAAAAACTAAGCCAACACTTCTCTACTACTGTACCAAGTAAAAAAAATCTACAAATAAAAATCGTTGGTATTGAAGAGCAATATACTGAAGAGGATCTTGTGAAAACACTAAAGTCACAAAATGCGGACATTTTCAGAAGGGACAGTGAGTTGAAGGTGATGGTTATCAAGAGAATGGTAAAAACCTTCCTTGCTATAATTTAATGTGATCCAGAAACATTTAATAGCATTCGAACCGGGTCTGAATCCAGAATTTTCATAGGGTGTAAATCTTGTCGCTGTTTTGAGTATGTAGGAGTTTTTAGGTGTTACAATTGTAATAAATATGGACATACTTCAAAGGAGTGTAATGAAGATAAAACATGTGGCAAATGCTGTAGCAATAAGCATGAATCTAAAGAATGTACAAGCAATAAGCAAACTTGTATAAACTGTAAATTGAGCCATGAAAAATATAAGTTAAAGTTGGATGCAGATCATTCTGCATACAGCATGGCATGTCCTACATATTGTCATCTGGTAAAGCTGGAAAGATCTAAAATTGAGTATTATGCTGAAGAAAAGTAGCAATCAAATAGGATTGATAGTGTCAGCGATCAACAAAATATCGAATCTAAGGATAAGATTTATATTATGTACCAGAATATCCAATCACTTCGAAATAAAACATTAGAGGTTGAATGTATGATTGATGGTCTTACGAACAAACCCCATTTACAGCGCTGTTCACTGAAGACTAGATGAGACCAGAAGAAAGTGCATGTCTAACGATACAGGGCTATAAATTGGTATCCTGTTTTTCCCTAACCCAGATGGAACATGGGGGGAGCGTGTGTCTATGCTGAAGATGAACTTGACTTTAAAAATGAAACTACAATTTGTGGAAAGAGCGTAGATGGTGTGATTGAACTAGCATGTGCAGTGAATAAACAATTTAAGGTTATTGTTTTATGTATTTATAGAAGGGATCTTGGCAACCTAGAAATATTCTTAGATACATTAGAACAGGTATTAAATCTTATATTTGAAAAATTTTTGGGGTTTAGAGTAGTTATTGGCGGAGATTTTAATATAAATTTATTTATAAAGAATGAATTCACAAAGAGATTTTTAGACCTAATGAATGTTTATAGTCTTTCTCAAAGTATTTTTGAGGCAACCCGCACAACCGATAATAATTCAACACTTATTGATAATATTTTCTATAATTCAGATAGGGGTTTCCAAAGCTATGTGATTAATACTGCACAGAAAACAACTGTTTACTTAAAATCCCCATATCGTAAAATATCGGCAGGATATTACCCGCAGAACTTGATGCCGGATTATCATCTTAAACAGTACAGAAGAACATCGGAATATACCCCGGAGCGGTAGGAAATTGCAAAATGCACAGAAAACAACTGTCTACTTAAAATCCCCATATCGTAAAATAGCGACATTTTGCTCTCTGTTTGTTACAGCTCCACTGATGATACCATTAGGTGGTAGAAACTGGTATGAACCGAATGCGGTGGCTTAACGAGTCCCATATTAGGACGAAACAGCGCTGTCGCCATCTGTCGGACCCGGAGTCTTTCCATACTTTGGAGTGCTCCGCACTTTTTAACACGAGAATAATGCAGATTGACAAATTTCAGGTCCGCTAAGCCAAGATTTTATTTTATTTTTTTTTTATATTACACGGACAATAATTTATCTATTTATATATATATATATATATATATATATATATATATATATATATATATATATATATATATATATATATATATAACCCTCCAATTCGGCCCTGTGAATAAACAGCACAGAGCCAATTTAAAAAGGGCCGATCCATTCCTGCGCAATGAAGAATTACCTGCATAATATAGATGTCAATGAACGAAAAAATACCGGAGAACCAGTAAAAAGATTTGAATCCGATATACCATTAGATTAAATGCAAAGTATTGTCTGGATTAATAAACCATGGTACCTGCGCGACATGAACTTGAACCTTTAAGAATAGGAAAGGGTTATTGAACCATTAAAAAAATGAACAAGTCATAGTAGGCCGATGTGTAATATTGGTTATGTAACACATGGAACACTATCGCAATAGAGTAAACATTAAATACTTGGTATAAGAAAATGGACAAGTTAAATTATATATATGCATATATATATATATATATATATATATATATATATATATATATATATATATATATATATATATTTATATATATATATATATATATATATATATATATATATATATATATATATATATATATATATTAGTAAAAATAGAGAATCGATGTTTAAAAAGCAAGATCCGATATTTATATAAATTTTGATGATATGTTTAAGTTTGCTATCAAATTTATGAGTTCTCAATAGTATAACAATGATGGAACTGTCCAAACAACTACAAAAATTTTTTCTAAAACAAGAGACCTAGCCGGAGCTCCACTTCAAATTTAACAAATAATAAAATTTCTTATACAAGACTGTACAATGTGACAAGCGAAAGTGAGTTGTCACTCTCTGACGGACTGTTTTTTTATAACGCCTACTTTTCAAAAATAAATTCCAAAAAATTTGATTTAAAATTGAGTGTAAAAAAATTTTAATACAATTTTATAGGGAGTAGAAATTCGAATATAAATTCGATATTAAATACAAGATGTTCCATTTAAATAAAGAAAGTTATTTGGCTTTAGTGATAATAAAATGAAATGTAAGGTTTTATCAACCCTGTATAATTTTTTTAAGATCATTTTTAATTTACAATAAATTATAGTGATTTTACTAAAATGTCAATACAATTTGAAATATCTAGCTTGAATAGTCAAGACGGACAAGTTTTGGTCTACAGTTTTAAGAATAGATAAATATAAAACATAAAAGTACCTTACCCCTATTGGCTCGCGTTACCAAAATATGTAATGATATATAGGCAATTCCATTTAAATTTTGACAACTTTGATGTTGAGCCATTGTATATATATATATATATATATATATATATATATATATATATATATATATATATATATATATATATATATATATATATACGTAAGTTTTGCATTTGCATTGCATATAAAATAAGTTATTCTACTGGATCACTATTAATTTTTGTTCAGGAGGCACCCAACCTGTTTAATTTTTTTCTACTGATATTCAAAGTGGCACCTAACACTGTTGCCAGTTTTTTTTAAATGGTATAAAATTGACATTGATTTCAGGTGACTAATGTCGGTTTATTTTGTTTTTAACCGACTTCTAAAAGAAGGAGGTTCTCAATTCGTCGACTATGTATGTTTTTTTTTTTATGTATGTACACCGATTTCTTTGGAACGGCTGCACCGATTTGAATGAAATTTTTTACGTCATGTAAAGGAAGTTGCTGCGGTGGTCCCAAATTTTTTTAGATGAAATTGGTGCAGTAAAATCCAAGATGGCGCTTACAATATGGCGGCCAAAAAAATTAATTTTGTCCGATTTTCTACAAAATTGGTATGGAAGAATTTTCAGGATTGTTCCCAACTAATATGAAATAATTTTTAAAAAATTCAAAGTGGCGGATCCAATATGGCGAACAAAAAAATTTAATTTTATCCAATTTTCTCCAAAATTGGTACGGGGGAGTTTTCAGGGTCGCACATAATGAATCTAAAATAATTTTTAAAAAATTCAATATGGCGGATCCAATATGGCGGAGAAAAAAATCAATTTTGTCCGATTTTCACCAAAATTGGTACAATTTTTTTCAAAATTGGCACAGGGGAGTTTTCGGGGTCGTATATGACGAATCTAAAAAATTCAATTTGGCGGATCCAATATGGCCGACAAAAAAATCGTGTTTGTCCGATTTTCTCCAAAATTGGTATGGAGGCGTTTTCGGGGTCGCATATGACGAATAAAAAATAATTTTTAAAAGATTGAATATGGCGGATTCAATATGGCGGACGAAAAAATCAATTTTGTCCGATTTTCTCCAAAATTGGTATGGGGAAGTTTTCGGGGCCCACATAAAGAATCTGAAAATATTTTTAAAAAATTCAATATGGCGGATCCAATACGGCGGACAAAAAAAATCAATTTTCTCCGATTTTCGCCAAAATTGGTACGGGAGAGTTTTCGGGGTCACACATGACGAATCTGAAATTATTTTTAAAAAATTCAATATGGCATATCCAATATGGTGGATAAAAAATTAATTTTTTTTTTTTAAATATCGATATTGGAAGATTTTGGGGCTTATATTACTAATCTAAAATTAATTTGAAAAATAAGATAGTGGATTTACTATGACAGACTAAATATTCGTTTGACACAATTTCATTGGTATTTGGAGAACTCTAAGAATCAAAGAATTTTTAGTGGTTCATTTTAGAGTTATAATTATGGATAAAATGGGTATTTTTTTGCCACCTTGGAGTCATTGCGAGGTACACTAATCTCGATTAGCACTTAGTTCAAATAATTTATGAATATCATAATGAATTGAAAACTAAAAATCGAAAAATAAAATTTTTATAAAAAAATTGAACCGACTTCTAAAAGTGTGCTAAAAAGGGAAAAATAACTAGAAATTTTGATATGAAATTGAAATTTTTGAAGTCGGCGCCAAATTATTTGTAAATAAAATAAGTAACTATTAATATAAACAAATTATGGTAAGAAAGCAATTACAAATAAAGTATTTTTAATCTGTTCATGCGAATCACGTTTTGTCAGGTATAAGTTTGGCGCCGACTTCAAAAATTTCAATTTCATATAAAAATTTCTAGTTATTTTTCACTTTTTAGCGCACTTTTAGAAGTCGGTTCAATATTTTTATAAAAATTTTATTTTTCTATTTTCATAAGAGTGTTTAGTGAAGTAAGAAGCGACTCGTCAGAAAATATTTAACCGTCTTAATTAGTTCATTCATCCAAATTAAACTGTTTTTAATTTATTCTTCTTCCTATGATTTTAATTAGTTTTTTATCTTATTTGTGCAACTGAGTATACATTAAAATATGAAAAAATGAAACAATCCAATGTTTAAATATATAAGTAGTTTTATTCAAACCACTTTATTTACTACAATAATTGAAAATGAAGTATATTGTAAGCTATCCAATATTCGAAAATTTTGTTTTCTTTAAATTCGTGAACTGCTCACATTTTCCTTTTTTACGATTTTTTTTGCCAGTCATGAATCTGAAAATAAAATAAATTTATATTATTCTCGTAAAATTAATTATTTATCTATTTAAGGAAAATAAATGAAATCACTATCACTACATAGTATAAAACAAAGTCGCTTTCTCTGTCCCTATGTCCCTTTGTATGCTTAAATCTTTAAAACTACGCACCGGATTTTGATGCGGTTTTTTTCAATAGATAGAGTGATTCAAGAGGAAGGTTTATATGTATAATAACATCCATTAAATAGTGGAGAAATACTGTTATTTTTGAGGTTTCTAATGTGATGTCGTTAATTATCATATTTTTTTCCGCTTACATTGCAAACGCAGGCTGAACCCTACGAGATTTATCAAAATAATGTACTAATTATTTGTACACATTGAAAAGGTCTACAGAAAACTCCGCGATGGTATATGTCTATCTCTCATGGATATCCCACAATAACATTTTTTTATCATTTACTTTTTACGACAAATAATGGCAAATTTTGAAGCGATTTTAACCAATACAGCATTAATCCTTATCCAATTAAATAGCTTAAATACATTGTTGATTTAATATAGATCTATATAGTCCTTTACAACACAAGATTTAAATGAATATTTTCGAAGATATTACAGATTTAAAATTGCGGGAAGTAGCGCTTGCGGCGGTACTGGCCGACCGGGGCGGCGGCAGCGTGCCTATAAATAGCGCGTCGGAGGCCGATGTAATAATTGTTGTAAAAATAAAATAAATAGTCACAGTTTTTCTGTAGTGTATTTAGTATCAGCATTGCACCCGTGCGAAGCCGGGGCGGGTCGCTAGTAAGTTATAAAATCAAATCAATTACTTTTTAGTGCAGTTTTTTTTTAAGTCGGTTTCATTAAAGTAGTGGCAAGTACGTATAATAAAGACGTACACTATGCAGCTTCTGCTACAAAACATAATATGGTCTGATTTTCTAGAAACAATATACAAAGGATCCATATAAGGAAAAGTAGTCTAACTATTACATAACGTTTCTGTGCAGATCATGAGCTTGCACTTAGAATTTGCGTGGGCTTCCTAGACACAAATACGCATATCTGCAAGATATTCACATAACGGTGTTCGATGATATGATCGGTCAACTACTGACCTCTCTAGGTAAGATACCTTTATTTGTGTCAGGTGGGATATATTTTACTTAGGATTTACGAAATGGTGCATATAGAGGAGAAGATCACACTGAACTCATTTTCATATTACATCTACATTTTTGGAAACAGAAATAAAAATTGTATGACTAATAATCAAAATAAAAAATTAACCAAAACAACTGGAAAATAATGAGGAAAAGTGGGGGAGAGACAGAGATTAGGGATAGATTGTTCTTTATAATGGTTACTTATTATGTATTCTAATATTTTATGGTAGCTTGGATTCAATTATACAAGCCAATATCTTTAATGATTTTAAAATATGAGAAAACAATCTTAATACCATTTTCATGTTGAAAGTATTTTTTACGCGATGCAATGATATGGGAAAATGTAAAGTTTTTAGAGCTGGTCTCGTTATAGGAAGGGAGTCGTTTATTCAGGAGGTATTCGAGGAACAATTTGGTATTTTTTATTGGTATTTTCTTTTTCCTGTGCCTTATCCTCAGTGGACGTTGGGAATCATTCTGGCCCATATTACCTTATTGACAGCGGCTCTAAATAATTCAGCAGATGTATTTCCGGTCCATTGCCGCAAATTATGAAGACACGAAGTTCATCGTCTTCAGGAGCCTCTCGTACCATCCATCTTGCCTTGCATAACCAATTGTAGGAGTTTGTATTTTGGTTACGCATTATATGTCCAAAGTATGCTAGCTTCCTTTCTTTAACGGTCCTCGTGATTTCTCCCTCCTTTCGCAGTTTCGTTGGTTACGTTATATGTCCAAGATATTCTCATCATAGATCGGTAACACCAGATTTCAAAAGCCTCAAGTCGTTTACATGCAGCCTCCGTCATTGTCCAAGATTCTACACCGTACATCAGTATAGAGGATAGGTAGCATTTTAGTAAGCGAGTTCTTAGTTGTAGACTAAGTTTCATGTTACATATTAGTGTTTTCATGCGATTGAAATGGGCTCTGGCTTTCTCGATACGTATTTTTATTTATTTTATTTGCTCTCCTTATCATGTAGTTGTACGTCCAGATATTTGATGGATGGTATTGTTTCAATAAGAGAACCTCTGACGCGAAATTGTACTTTTTGGGGTACGTTTTTGCTTATTATCATAACCTTCGTTTTGCTTATATTCAATCGCATGTTGTATTTTTCACAGATCTCATCAGCCCTTTCTATCAGTCTTTGAAGTCCCTCAGCTGTGTCTACAAGAAGGAGAGCATCATCTGCATATCTCAGATTACTTATTAAAACCCTATTTAGAGAAATACCATCTTTTACCTCTTCAAGTGCTTCCCGATATAGTTTTTCTGAATAGATGTTAAAGAGCGACGGAGATAACACGCAACCCTGCCGAACACCCTGTCGAATTTGGAATTCTTGTGATTCCTTTTCCTCCACTTGAACAAATGATTCTTGTTTCCAATAAAGGTTGGAGATAATTCGTAAATCTTTATCATCCAATTGATGCTGTTGTAGTGTTTCTATTAGTTTTGATGATTTACTCGGTCGAAAGCTTTTTCAAAATCAATAAAGCATGTAAATACATCGCAATTTACATTACGACTTCACTGAATTAAAACATTTAAACTAAATAGCGCCTCTCTTGTGTCTAAGCCGTTCCTGAAGCCAAATTGCATATCGCTAATGTCTTGTTTAAGTTTCGGGTATATTGGTATTTTAAGAAATACTTTTAGAACATGACTCAGAAGACTGATGGATCTATAATCCTCACATTTTTTGGCTGTGGATTTTTTGGGGTTAGGAATAAAGGACGAAACTAGCCAGTCATTGGAAATATTTCCTGTGTCTTAAATATGATTAAAAAGGTCGGTTAATATATCTCAACGGTCTTCTTGGATTAGTTTAAGCAAGTCACCACAAACTTCATCTGGTCCTATGACCTTTTCTTATTGTATTTGATACTTCTCCTTTTGTGATAGAAGGCCCTGTTATTATTTCTTTTTCTTCAAGTTCACCTTTGCTTTCGTCATTGAATAATCATTGCATATAGTCTTTCCATTTCTTGACCTTATGCTCGGCTTCCACAATGACTTGTCTATTATCGTCCGTAATAATCCCCTACCCGTTTTTCTTCCTACGCCAGCAGTTTCTTTCAGTTTTTTGTGTAGATTAAACAAATCAGGTTGACGGTTTAACAGTTCAATTTCGTCGCATTGTTTATTAAACCAATCTTCCTTTGCTAGTTTTATTTTATTTCTAATCTCGTTGTGGACATTCTTGTATTTTGTTCGATCTTTATTCTTTTATTGTCTACGTTCTTCCATAAGCTCCAAGATTTCATCTGTCATCCATTTTTATTTGTTTATTTTCGTGCTTGTTCCCAGTTTCTCTTAAGCAGTTTCTTTAATTATGCTCTTGAATGAATCATGGGTATCACAGTGGTGATAGAAGAGCTTTGTCTTGGTAGACGGTACATATGGAAGAGGAAATGAATAAAGAAGACGTCTTAGATTTTAAGGTTTGAATTAAGTTGTGATGATAGATTTAAAATTATTATAATGGATTTTTTAAAAATTTTATGCTGCGAGTTTTGATGAAGGTCGGCTTAGATGGTACCAGGTATTTCAGTGACTATGACTTAATTAATACCTATATAAACGTTCAAGTTGTATTCTTGATACAAAGTATTTTGATCTTTAGTGACGGCTAATGGATGGTTGGGATAGAAATTAATGATCTGACCGGAATTAAGAGAGTTATTAAATACGAACCACTCAGTCTCATAGATTCATAGATTCTTTATTGTCTGCTAAGTCAGTAATACAACTTTAAACTTCTTTTACATGTTAAGACTTAATGTATGGCAAATTACAACTTATTATCCTATCTAAATTACATTTTTAGCACTGAGACTAACTTAAGATATTGTATGGTCCTCATTTATTGGCCGGGACTCTTTGAATCGGGTTGCTCGGGAAGGGATAGACTCGTCTATGGAATGGGCAGGGGCGGAAGGCGTTCCTGATGGTGTTGTTTGTGTGATCCGGGATCTTACTGAAAAAGTTCTGCGATATGGCCCTGGCAAATTCCAGGATAGTGGGGCTCTGGAGTTCCCTGTGCAGCTGGTCTGTCCTCAGGTACCAAGGGGCGTTGACAATGATGCGCAGGATTTTATTCTGCATCACCTGCAGGATGTATCTCCTTGTTTTTGGGATTTATGCCCACGAGGTGATGCCAAATAGCATCGCTGGACGGATGACAGCCTTCTAAATGGTCAGTTTGTTCCTGAGGGACAGCTTGCTGCTTCTACCTAATAGGGGGTACAGGGATGCCAGGAGTTCTTGTGCTTTAGCCTTTGCCTCCAGCACGTGGTCCTTCCATACCAGTTTTTTGTCGTATAGGAATCCCAGATATTTGACCTTGCTGGCCCAAGGAATGGGTACGTTGTGGAGATGAAGTTGACCAACGGGCGGTTTTCTAGACTTAGTGAAGATGATGGCTTGGGTCTTGTCCGCGTTGGCCTTCAGTTTCCATTTTTCCATCCATTCCTCGAGCTTTCCCAAGTGTTCTTGGAGCCTTGTCTTGATCACTCTGAGGTTCCTATGCGACGTTGTGATAGCTGTGTTATCGGCGTATAGGCACAAGCTGGTATGGGTTGACTTGGGGATGTCCAAAGTGTAGATATTGAAGAAGTGTGGAGACAAAGGTGATCCCTGGGGAACGCCTGCTGCCATTGTTCTGGGTCTGGAGAGGGTGTCGTTGATTCTCACCGAGAAGGATCTCTCTGATAGGAAGGATAGTACCAGCCTTGTGATCTGCTGTGGGAATCCCAGCCTGATCATTTTAATTGCTAGGCCGTCGTGCCAGACTTTGTCAAAGGCTTTAGACGTGTCTAGCATGACTGCACCTAGGTG
Source organism: Diaprepes abbreviatus (assembly GCA_034092305.1). Lineage (NCBI taxonomy): Eukaryota > Metazoa > Arthropoda > Insecta > Coleoptera > Curculionidae > Diaprepes > Diaprepes abbreviatus. The sequence continues at coordinate 800,030 of JASJET010000171.1, forward strand.
GGCTTTTTTGTTGAAAGCTGATACTATCTGGTGTACCAGTCTGGTGGTCTGATGTGTGTTTGACAGGTCCTTGACGAAACCAAATTGCTCCTCCGGCATCACACCGAGTTCTTCCGTCTTGGTTCTGATTTTTCGGAGTATGAGAAGCTCAGCCACTTTGCCCATGGATGGGAGTAAACTGATTGGGCGGTAATTGTTGGGATCCGTGGGTAACTTTCCCTTCTTATGTATCATGATCACTACCGCCTTTTTCCAGTCCTCGGGGAAGTAGCTGAGTCTGAAGATGCACTCAGTCTCAGTGGAGTTACACAATTGCTTTAAGAAATCAATTTGGAGGAAACAATTTTCTTTTACCACATAAAGTGGTATATTAACACATTATTAAACGCATCGTTCATGAAGTGTAAGTCTTCAGAAGTTAGATTTTAAAAATCTGAAATAATTTGATATTGTAACAAAAAGAAATGAATTGGTGAAATTGACTTTATACTTGCATTAACTGACACATACTAAGTGACGTAAAAATAGTCAACAGGTTTGACTGGAAGCAATAATAGATTAGTATGAGCTAAAATAAAACAAACAGAAGAGTACCAACGCGAATTAAGACGACGTAGTAACATAACAAATTAAGATTCACTAGAAACTATAAACAACAAGATAATTAATGCTACTTTATAATTGGGAAAAAAGGTAAACACAACATCCAGAGACAGAATAAGTATAGAGTCTCAGAAATGAATATATCAAAGATCACACCTAGTAAAACTAGAATTTATAAAAATTAATTAAACAGTTTGATAATAAGAATAGATATTAATAAATACTATTAAAATTTAATAAAACAAATATTTAAAAAGAATAAAAATATGAATGTGCTAAAAAGAAAAATATGGAGTAAGAAACAACTGGTTAATCAATTCAAGAGAAAGGATGATACACTAACAATAAAGAAAAAATTATGAAGAACCAGATGCATTAAAAGATAAGAAACCACCAGCACTGATAAAGAAAAAAATATTAAATCCAGTGTCTGAAAAATACCAGACCAATAGAAACTGATTAAATCAAGAAAGTCCAGGAATTAATAGAACATGGTGGAGAAATACTTATTCATTTTGCTCTTATGGTAAGTATTTGACTACATGTTCTTGATATAATAATTTTAGCAATAGAATAAGTGGTAGTATAATTGTAGTTGATTCAATATATTATGCGAAATTTTATTTTTACTTAATCTTGTGACAGCAATTTTTGTTTTACCGAAAGTTCGAATTCTCTAGTTTAATTATCTAAAAAATTGAATATGTAACATATAATCTAATTTCTGCTGGTATTATTGAGAAAACAAATGTATTATTACGCTCCTAATACTGCGAATACATCTAATATTACTCACCTATTACTACGAAATTCAACAGTGTCTATTAAAGGTTAAGATTTTTCGAACTTTGAATACCTAAATAATTAGTTTAATAATATAAATAATTAAGTACATATATATATATATATATATATATATATATATATATATATATTTATATATATATATATATATATATATATATATATATATATATATATGTTTAATTTATTCCTTGTTTTCCTGTTCTTCTATATATTTATTCACATAGATTTCTAGGAATTATAAATCCGCCTTAAATAATAATTCTGAGATTTTATAACGTTTCATTTTTGATTCGTTAGTAAGTAGAACGTTCTCGTTACGCCAATGATTTATAGCAAACGCGGCACGCGAGTTTGAACACACCCATGCAAGCAAAGTTCAACAAGTCACAGAAAAATTGGTATAATAAACGAAGAATTCCTTCCATGACTTCCTGGTGTCCGGTCCGAGTGTGATCCCGCTGGACTTCTCGGATGACTAATTTCAGTTTGGTCACGAAATTCACCCAAGTGAGCCATGCTATAAATCAGTAGCGTTCGATAATTTTCAACGTCCATAATAAAATAATAAATACACATGATATAAAAAATAAAAAGTCAGTATATATATATATATATATATATATATATATATATATATATATATATATATATATGTATGAGACTATTTATTTGCTATTAACCTAGTTATAATTATTTTTGTTAACTGATTAGTGATTAGATATCATATATGTAAGTATTATGATTCTGTTCAGTATATTGAAAAGGGTGCTCCCAAGGAGGACTAAAACAAATGAAAGTATTTATTCTTAAATAATTCATATCTTTTGTTTTTTGAACATTGTATGGTAATTTTACACTATCGTTGCTAGAAGGGTGATAATTGTCTATCGAATATTCAGCAAAACCTGTTTTTCTTTGGTTATGTAAGAGGAAATATCTACCATGTTTTTTAGGTCTATTTTGGAGCCACCTGCTGGTCTGTCTCACGTACATAGCACTAAAGTTACAACAGTTTAATGGATGTACGCCTAGGCAAAATATCAGATATATTCTTTTAAATACACAGAACAATAATTCTAGTTTTTAGTTATAAATATGATCATACTATCTAATTTAAAACTAAATATGTATAATATACACACTACAAGAAGCTTAAATTATACAACATGCCTACATTTCAACATAAATTATAAGTCCATGCATGGTGCAAAACAAAATGCAGGAAAATGCAGAAAAAAATTCCTCTTAGACTTACCACTACGTCACATCACACGGTTGCAAAAATTCGTGATACGTAACGCAGTAGCGAGACCGGCGGAATTTAGTAATACCATCACCAACATACCGTCACCAATTTGTTTTAAAGAGCCGCCACCACATTGAGGTATGGATCCTAAAAATAAAATTTATTCCTGTGATTGTAATAATACTACAAAAGTGATATAAAATTTTCTAGAATACACATAATACATAATTCAACGTTTTCATATGTTTCATTAGAGAATATTTTAAGGCAATAGGAGTTTTACTCGATTAAGGCTTTGTTAAAATTCCTGTTCAATAAAAAATTTTTTCAAAATTGATGTCCTTATTTAAAAATAAGATTTTAGGGGAATAGGGGCTTTCATTTAAAAAAAAAATATAATATTTTACTTACGTGTCGAAATATATAATATATATCTTATTTGTAAATTCATTTTCTTACATTTAAACTTGCAGGAACCTATAGTCCTGAAGTCTCACAAATCTAGAACCTGTTGGATTCCACTATCGTGGAACCGACTCAAGTTTTTTAATCGAGATACTTACAGAAGAGAAAGTGTTTAACCCCAGATCTCTTAATATTAAGTACTTAAACCTTGAGTATCCCAAATTTAGATTATTCCAACTTCTCACCCTCCCGTAGAAGTGGATCTCGTGTTTCAATCTTCATCTGTTAGACATTTTCTACTACTCTGTCTAGCAGTTCCAACACTGAGTATTTTGAAAAACTGTAATGGTTCGAATCAACACGTTATGTACTGTCTAGCAGTTCCAATCAGGCGCGGATCCAAGAGGGGGGCGGTGACGCGATTGCCCCCCCCCCCCTCAAGAGCTTTGAGTTCAGGAAAATAGAGCCGAGTTTATCTCTTACAGTTTCTTCAAGAACTTGAAAGAGTGATAAATCATTTTTTACCCTTTTTTTCCTCGCAAACGATCTGTGTTCTTTAGTCCGGTTGAATTAAATATATATAAAATTAAAGAGTGGGACATAATTGGTTCCTCTATCTCATCGATCATGAGATCGAGTTTCCACATTTTGTTTTATTCGTTTGTTATATGGATCTTTTCCAATTTTTCGCAGTAACTTTATTCAAAAAAATCTTTCAAAAGTTCCGTTAATTTACTAATTTTGTAAGTTGTGTTATTTCTAAAAACTTTACCTTTTAGTTGAGAGAGATATTTCCTTCTCCAACGGACAGTTTCTAGACGATCTATAAGAACAGATTTCCGGTCAGGTTTTTCCCAGCAAAAATTAAGGTCTCTGAGCAATTTCCACAGCTCAGTTCGTTTAATTTCAGGTAAATCCCGATCTTCAATGATTTTATTTAGAATTTTGTCGACGGTTGGGATCTGCTTCTCATAGTAAAATGTATGTACAACTCCGTTTATTGCAGTTTTCATCCCTTCTTCCAACGAGGTTTTTTGTCTGCCTGTGATCGAATCGAACAAACCATTCCAGTCGTTATTTTCTTCAATATTCGGCAAATAGATTTTCCAACTCCAGTCATGTTGGAACACATCTCAATAGAGCTTTTAACATTATTATCTAGATATTGATATTTTATGACATCATAAACATTCATCATAATAAGTTTTTCGTTGAGGAAAAAATTCCCTATTTAACGATTTTGAAATAAATATGGAGGTGGAAGCCATATCTTTTAGGTACCTCACTAATCTCAAATAATAATAAAAACAAGCGCAAACAAGATAAATCACTAAAGACACACTGTAAGGTGTACTTTTCTCAGTGACAGAAATTAAATTGAACTATCAGAAATTTTATTGTTGCAGTAAATTTATAAAAGTTAATAATATTTAAATATAATTAAATATAATTAGATTAACGGTAGTCCTCAGTTACCTGCGGCACTGGAGCAGAAACGTTGGAGGTTTCGGTAACAGTTTTATTACTCTCTCTAGTACTTGAATAGAGTATAGAAATGTGTATGCTTGCGATCACCCTCCCAAGAGCTTTCAGTTCAGGAAAATAGAATCGATTCTGCCTTTTATATGAGAAATGTGTATGCTGCTGGCACTCCCCCCCGCTGACAACTTGTTTTTCTTGCGATGCCCTTCCCCAGGACCTTTGAGTTCAGGAAAATAGACCTAATTCTGCCTCTTATACTAGGAATGTGTATGCTGCTAACATCCTCCCCCCCTGTCGGAAACTTGTTTTTTCTTGTGATTGCCTGTTACACTAGAAATGAGAATGTTGCTGGTGTCTCCCCCCCCCCCCCGTCGACAACTTGGTTTCGCTTGCCATACTGTACTTTTGTGATATCACCCCCCCCCCCCCCGAAAGAGCGAGGCTGGATCCGCCCCTGGTGTCAATACTAAGTATTTTGAAGAATTGTTATGGTTTGAATCAACACAGTATGTACTATATATTTATTTTTAATGCTAATCAATGAAAAAGCTTTATTGGATTAAAAGTTCATTTTTATAACTTCTTTGATATTTCCTAATTTCAGGATTTTTTTTATGCCTAAATCAGAAAAATTCTCATATCTCGAAATTCATTAGTATTATTATTGAATTTTCCGAAAACTTGAATCCAAGTTCTTATAATTAATTAAAATTGAACAAAAAGTTTTTAAAAATTTCCCAACAATATTTTATGAATTTGATTATGAAATCAAAGACAAAGGACTTACTAAGCGAAATCTTCAGTTATAAAGGAAAAAAACACTGTCAAATTGACATTTCCATTGCTTTATTTGTCGATGCTGTAATTTCCTTGCTGCCACATTCAAACGATTAGTATGTGTTAAAATTGTTACTGTAGCCAATGAGGGTTGCAAGCAAGAAGATATTGCGTGGAGAGTGCGTATCCATCAATCGACTCTTACTCATCTAGTAAAGCGATACAGGGAAACTGGAGAATACAAGAGGAGACCTCGTCAAAGACAAAAACGATGCACAACGCCAAGAGATGACCAATATTTGAGAATTCAATCTTTGCCAAATTACACACTGACAGCTCCGCACCAAAAATGAATTACTAATCAGAAAATAAGTTAATATAAGTGCCAAAAAAGTAATAAAAAGATTAAAGAGGTCGGTTTAAATCCAAAATGCCCTTCCATAGTTCCTATAGTTCTCCCAAGTCACAAACCTGAAGGGTTACAATTTGCAAGAGCTCATGCTAACTGAAATAAAGACCAATGGGAAAAAGTTCTTTTTACAGATGGAACAGGATATAATTATGGAAGCCAGATGGGCGTGGTAAAGTGTACAGAAGGTCTGAGGAATCTTTGCAAAATGTAATCTTGAACAAACCGATAGTTTTGGTGGCGGTTCAACTGTGATATAGAGTGGGAGAGTCGTAGGGAACATAATGAGGTGAATTTAAGAATGAATGTTGACTGGTACATACACAACATTCTTGAGAAGCATGTTTTACCTTATGCCGGCTTCATTGGGTATGATGAATTCGTGCTAATGCATGATAATGCCCTTGCATATGTCGTAAAAACAAGCCAGTATCTTGAAGCTGTTGACATTCTGACTCTAGATTGGACATCATTGAGTTTTGATGCAAATCTCATAGAGCATTTATGGGACATCTTAAAGCGACGTATAAGGGCACGAAATCTAACCCCTAAGTCAATTGCAAAATTTAAAATTGCTGCACAGGAAGAATGGAATCGGATTCCACAAGAAACGATCAAAGACCTTCTGCAGAGTATGCCTAAAAGGATGCGGGCTGTCGCTAGAGCTAGAGGAGGAAATACTATGTATTAAAAAATTGTTATATTGTCGTCATTCTTGTTCTTTCCAATTAGATGTTATAAACAAAATCAGGCAATTTCATTAATTCATCTTTAAATCTAATTTAATATTTCAAATATGTAAATTAATTTCGATTAATACAACAATCTGGCACAAGACATTTAACAATAAAAAATTCATAACGTTGTAAAGAAAAACAAATCAATATAAAAAAAGACGAAAATAAAATATGCAATATTTTTATCTGTGAGTGTATAATAATATTCAAAACATTTATCTACGATTATAAAAGCATAAAATAATTCCAGAAAATTTGCAAATCGAATCCTGCAAGTTAATTCGTATAGAGAAAATTTTCATTCAACTTTATTTTTTAGCTTTTTGCTGTTATTTTACTTCCTATGGTATTATAACAATCATATATGTATAACGTAAAAAATAACTAACCTGAACAACCATGCATTGAAGGTGGAGATTCAACGTAGCATCAACGAAATTTAGCCGTATTTATGCAAAATGGTCATGGAAAATTTCGACAAAAAAGTGCATATCTACCAGCAAAGTCGTGGAGACCGTTTGCCCAATATCCTACTCCATACATAACCCTATCCTATGTACTTTATAATCAATGAAAAAAGTTACAATTTAAAAAAAAACTGTGTTTTCTATTGTGTAAATTTTAAGACACCTTCTATATCTTCCGACTATAATGATAGTCAGGTTGAAGGAAAGACAGAGAGTGTCAATGATAGATCGTAGCGGAAAAACAAATAATGCTAAGGAAAGAATTACGTATGAAGTTAGGATACTGACAGGTAAAAAAGTGAAAGACTTGAACAACAAAATACAAACATAATAAAACTGAACAAAATTAGGTGTACTGGTGAAAACATGCTTACATACAATAAATTCACATGTTATATAGTAAGGAAAAACTACCCATTGTCTCAAAGTTGTCACCCTAAAATAAACCACCGAAAATTCTTTGGTCGTTAGAGTTCTCCAAATACCAGTAAAATTGTGTCAAACAAATATTTAATCTGTCATAGTAAATTGACTATCTTAAATTTCAAATTAATTTTAGATTGGTAATATAGGCACCAAAACCTTCCAATATCGATATTTAAAGAACTTAAGACGTAAATTTCTTAGTCTGGTATATTTTACACTGCTGCCCCAAGAACCCCGCAATATCAATTTTAGACAAAATCGGAAAATGTAAAATTTTCAATCCCTCATATTGTATCTTATCAACCTAACAGTTGTAAAAATTTGATTTCATATTCGTAATATACGATCCCAAAAACACCCTAATACCAAATCTGAAAAAATGCGAATAAGGTAAAATTTTCAACCTACCATATTGGATCCGTCATATTGGATTTCAAAAAAATAATTTTAACATCTTAATCTAATTTAAATGTAAACCCTTCAAAGCCCTCTAGTACCAATTTTGGACGAAATCTGGAAATTTAAAAGTTCCAGACCAACATATTTCATCTGACTTATTAAATATCCTTAAAATAATTTTATATTCGCTATTTACATCCTTAAAAACGATTCAGGCCCACCTGTGAACAAAAGCGAAAGATGTAAAATTTTTAGTCCGCTCTATTGGATTTGTCATATTGAATCCTGAAAAAATACTTCTTAATTCATAATTTACTCTCAAGAACCCCCCATATCAGTTTTGGAGAAAATCGAAAAATGTACATATTGAATCTGCCAGATTAAATTTTAAAAAAAAATATTTTAAATTCGTAATTAACACTAACAATACTGATCTTAGACAAAATCGAGAGATGTTGAATTTTTAATCCGCCATTTTGAATCCGCCATATTTAATTTTTTAAAAATAATTTCTGATTCGTAACGTGCGATCCTAAAAACTCCCCCATATCAATTTTGAAAAAATCGGACGAAATTAATTTTTTATCCGCCATATTGGAAACGCCATATTGAATTTTTTAAAAATAATTTTAGATTCGTTATGTGCGACCCCGAAAACTCCCCCGTATCAATTTTGGAGAAAATTGGACAAAATTGATTTTTGTGTCCGCCATATTGAATCCGTTATATTAAATTTTTTAAAAATAATCTTAGATTTGTTATGTGCGACCTCGAAAACTCCCCCGTATCAATTTTGGAGAAAATTGGACAAAATTGATTTTTGTGTCCGCCATATTGAATCCGTTATATTAAATTTTTTAAAAATAATTTTAGATTCGTTATGTGCGACCCCGAAAACTCCCCCGTATCAATTTTGGAGAAAATTGGACAAAATTGATTTTTGTGTCCGCCATATTGAATCCGTTATATTAAATTTTTTAAAAATAATCTTAGATTCGTTATGTGCGACCCCGAAAACTCCCCCGTATCAATTTTGGAGAATATTGGACAAAATTGATTTTTGTGTCCGCCATAGTGAATCCGTTATATTGAATTTTTTAAAAATAATTGTAGATTTGTTATGTGCGACCTGGAAAACTCCCCCGTATCAATTTTGGAGAAAATTGGACAAAATTGATTTTTGTGTCCGCCATATTGAATCCGTTATATTGAATTTTTAAAAAATAATTCTAGATTTGTTATGTGCGACCTCCAAACTCCCCCGTATCAATTTTGGAGAAAATTGGACAAAATTGATTTTTGTGTCCGCCATATTGAATCCGTTATATTGAATTTTTTAAAAATAATTTTAGATTCGTTATGTGCGACCCCGAAAACTCCCCCGTATCAATTTTGGAGAAAATTGGACAAAATTGATCTTTGTGTCCGCCATATTGAATCCGTTATATTCGGATTAATATGATCTTTAATCTTAATACTTAACTTCTTTGGGTGTAATAAGCTTGATGTTATTGTCTCCTTATATAATTTTCATGTAGTTGTGAAGTTTTTTTAATTGATTTTGAATGTACCTATTCAGTCTTATCTTATTCTGTGCTGCTATTTTTTTTTTTTTTTCGTTTTCTCTTTTAATATCTTTTCAGCAATTGTTATCCAAGATGCCGATTTGGATTTCAGAAATATTTTCCGATGCTGCCTGTTGTGTATTATTAGTAAAGCTGTCAACTTCTTCTTAAAGTTCATCATCATTATTAATCTGTACTGACAGATTAATTTTCCTTTCGAAGCGGAGTATAAAGGTTTTCCAGTCTATTTTTATTTACCAAAGTTGAATTATTCTTCCTTTAAAATATTTTTACTAAAACTAAATTTGAGAATGATCCGAATACATTTTCCATTCTTCTATCAGAATAAAACTTGAAGCTATATTTTTGACGATGATTAAACAAATTATTAATTATTCCAGAAATAATAATAATTCATGGTTAGACCGGTTGCAGAAGAATATACAGGGTGATTCAAAAATCGATCACGAAACTTAAGGGGGTGATTCTACTTGACAAAATAAGGGTAGAGCTTCATATAATTTTTTTTTCAAAATGTCATTCGTTTTCGAGTTACAAGCCGTCCAAGTTCAAGTTTTTATTTTTTGTTTTTTGAATTACTCGCTTACAGGAAAACCGATTTGACTAATATTTGAAAGATAGGCTAAGTCTTCTGCGCTTCATCATTTTAGTAACAATTCACATTGATTGTTTGCCGCTAGAGGGCACTTTACCTACATTGAAATTTGTTTTTTTGTCATAATTTTTTAGTGTTGACAGCTACAGTAGTTTTTGGCATAATTTCTGAAAAACTGATGCCAGGCCTTTAAAAAAGGTGCTCTTTATTTACATCGCTAAACCCAACGGTTTAGACGTAAATCACCCTTAAAAATTAAGTGGTAAATTTACTTTTCTCATTTCATTACCACCAGCTACCAGGTAAATAGCTATCAAAGTATACTAGAGCTGTCAGTTTAACATCAAATAAATTCGCTTTTTAAACTATTTAATTTATAATCTTAAAATAACTAATAATGGCTAATCACCAATATTCAAATATCGAATATTGTGATATCCATTTTTGTTATGGAAAAGCAAATGGTAATGCAGAGTTGGCAAGAAGATATTATATGGAGAGTTATCCGGAAAGAAATATCCCTCATGCTCAAACATTTTCCAGTGTGCACAGGAGGCTTGCGGAATGTGGTTCCTTTAAAAGTTATAATGGAAATAGGGGAAGACCTAGAACTGCTAGAAACGTGCAACAAGAAGAAAGAGTGCTTGAAATTATTGAAGATAATCCAGGTATTAGTACTAGAAAAATTGGGAATGAAGTGCGGCTCTGTCAGGCTAGTTCATGGAGGATACTAAGAGAAGAACAACTCTACCCGTTTCATTCAAAAAAGGTGCAGGCTCTTTATGACGATGATCGGCCGAGACGGTTGGAAATGTGCAATCAGATCCTAGCTAAGTATGAACACGATAATCGATTAATTGGCGTCATATTATTCACTGACGAAGCTGGTTTCACTCGTGATGGCATAACAAATCTACACAACATCCACACATATGCTTACGAGAACCCAAACAATGTGGTAGAAACGAAACATCAGCGTAGATTTTCACTAAATGTGTGGGCAGGGATAATAGGAGATTACCTTATTGGTCCTCATTTCTTTGATGGCCCATTAACTGGTGACGTATACTTAGATTTTATCCAAAATCGTCTCCCATTGTATCTGGAAGATGTGCCATTGGAAGTAAGGGCCAACATGTGGATCCTCCAAGACGGAGCTCCGCCCCACTTTAGTATACGTGTCCGACAGTATTTGAATGCAACGTATCCTGAGCGATGGATAGGACGAAGTGGACCATTGGCATGGGCAGCGAGGTCACCAGACCTTAATCCTATGGATTTTTTCTTTTGGGGTCATTTGAAACAATTGGTGTACGATATTCCAGTAATCAACGTCGAGGATCTTCGCTTCAGGATAATCGAAAAGTGCCAAATTATTAAAGAAACACCAGAAATTTTTCATCGAGTTAGGCGACATTTTTTGAAGAGTGTTAGGAAATGTATGGAAGAAAATGGGGGACATTTTGAGAATCTTTTTTAGTTTGTTTAGTACTGTTTCATTAATTTTTATCAATTAAATGTATATCGCAATAATCCATAATATGAATATTTACTGATTAGCCATTATTAGTTATTTTAAGATTATAAATTAAATAGTTTAAAAAGCGAATTTATTTGATGTTAAACTGACAGCTCTAGTATACTTTGATAGCTATTTACCTGGTAGCTGGTGGTAATGAAATGAGAAAAGTAAATTTACCACTTAATTTTTAAGGGTGATTTACGTCTAAACCGTTGGGTTTAGCGATGTAAATAAAGAGCACCTTTTTTAAAGTCTTTCAGAAATTATGCCAAAAACTACTGTAGCTGTCAACACTAAAAAATTATGACAAAAAAACAATTTTCAATGTAGGTAAAGTGCCCTCTAGCGGCAAACAATCAATGTGAATTGTTACTAAAATGATGAAGCGCAGAAGACTTAGCCTATCTTTCAAATATTAGTCAAATCGGTTTTCCTGTAAGTGAGTAATTCAAAAAACAAAAAATAAAAACTTGAACTTGGACGGCTTGTAACTCGAAAACGAATGACATTTTGAAAAAAAATTATATGAAGCTCTACCCTTATTTTGTCAAGTAGAATCACCCCCTTAAGTTTCGTGATCGATTTTTGAATCACCCTGTATATTTCAAATAATTTTGGAATGTCACATTGAAAATATGACTTCAGAATAAGATTCTGTGTGTATATAATCAGGATTGATAGATGGACCAAGTCAACATTGGAATGGCGACCAAGAACATACCAACGAAGAAAAAGACAACCCTATGTCAGTATCAGTTGAAAACGTAGTCAGTAATAAAAAAATTCAAAAATATTTACATAAAACTTGAAGTTTTAAGATTTTGATGTGTTAAATTAAAACCGGCCACTCTGTAGTCATCTGACTTAGAGTTAATCAAAATTACAAATAAGCAGAGACCACACGCACCTTATTACAAACTGCTAATGTCAAGTCATCGGAGATTATCCCGATAGGATCGACGATTACCTCGAAAATTGTTAAGCTTATCGGCGATTCTTCCGCTAAATACTTTTGAAGACTTCCTAGTTCATTGTGACTTGAAGACAATGTTTACTGTGCCTTTCAAGTGCATTATTCTCGGTTTGCGGACGATCAATCTGTTTAAGCCGTTATATGTACAGGGTGTTGAAATTGCACATTTTTAATTCGTGTATATTTCTTAATCTTAAAAAAAAATCTGTGAATGACTGATTATGGGTTATAGAACTTTCTCAGGCAAATTTTTTCACAGAACCTAGTAAAAGTAATTTTCTAAAGATAGTAGTCAGCTTATGTGGAATAGTACACTCTACGCAAAAATTAACTCTATAAATTTTTATATGTAAACAAAATTTTTTAAAAATTTAAAAACCAATGGGTTCACAAAGAAAATACCTACAGCTTATTAGTCCCACAATATACCACTAACGAAACATTGGCTTGCATAATCATTTTATGACTTACTTTATTTTGGTTGATATATATATATATATATATATATATATATATATATATATATATATATATATATATATGTAAATAAGTAGATAAGTTTTTGTCCGTGTAATTTAAAATAAAATAGAATAAAATAATGGCGAAGCGGACGTGAAAATTTGCGACCCCTATCCTTTGGGCAACGCGTTTGTGTACTCGATTTTACATATTTCTGTTTTAATTCACCGTCGCGCCACCATATGGCGGTTTTTTACAAACTTTATTTATCTGTGTGGTTCTTGTATTATCAAGTGGACCATCGAGATGTCGCCTTTGTCGTCTTGTTTGCTGTTTTTTGATTTTAAACTCAGCTTTATAGGATGCAAAGGCGAGACGATGGTTTGTACCGAATGCGGTGGCCTGACGAGTCCCATATTAGGACGAAACAGCGCTGTCGCCATCTGTCGGACCCGGGGTTTTTCCATATTTTGGAGTGCTCCGCATTTTTTAACACGAGAATCATGTAGATTGACAAGTTTTCACGTCCGCTTCGCCAATATTTTATTCTATTTTATTTTAAATTACACGGACAAAAACTTATCTACTTATTTATTTACTTGTTTGGCTTTGAAACACGCTAAACGATGCTCTCATTGTGGGATCGTTTGGTACGACACGTGGCTTTGGCTGCTAAAATGAGCAGTAGGCTTGCTTGCCAGTACCGAAAAATGCGACCCCTATCCTTTGGGCAGCGCGTTTCGTGTACTCGATTTTACATATTTCTGTTTTAATTCACCGTCGCGCCACCATATGGCGGTTCTTTTACAAATTTTGTTAATCTGTGTGGTTCTTGTATTATTAAGTGGACCATCGAGATGTCGCCTTTGTTGTCTTGTTTGCTGTTTTTTGATTTTAAACTCAGCTTTATAGGATGCAAAGGCGAGATGATGGTTTGTACCGAATGCGGTGGCCTGACGAGTCCCATATTAGGACGAAACAGCGCTGTCGCCATCTGTCGGACCCGGAGTTTTTCCATATTTTGGAGTGCTCCGCACTTTTTAACACGAGAATCATGTAGATTGATAAATTTTCACGTCCGCTTCGCCAATATTTTATTCTATTTTATTTTATATATATATATATATATATATATATATATATATATATATATATATATATATATATATATAGATATATATATATATATATATATATATATATATATATATATATATTCTTTTTTTATATATTCTTGGCGTTAGGTTTATACGTGGATATTAAAAAAACCACATTTTTTTTTACTTTTTGTCCTTTGTTCAAGGTATTTTCAAAAAGTTTTTTTTATTATTATTTTCTTTAATTTCAGAATAATGACATTTTTCTTAGTCAAACATCGAAATAGAAATAGCCAGCTCAAGGTTGTTTGACTAAAGAAAATGTCATTATTATGAAATTAAAGAAAATAATATAAATATATATAAATATAAAAAAAAACTTTTTGGAAATGTCTTGAAAAAAGGGCGAAACATCAAAACATGTTGTTTTTTTAACATGTATGAACCTAACCCCAAGAATATGAAAAAAAAAAAGAATATTTATACATACATATAAATAGTTTTCACGACATTTCGCCAAAATCTCATTTGACAATTTCTAGTGTGCCTCGTCTCGTTATTCGCTTAAAGCTGTTCGTAATCTCTTTTATCTCCCGAGTTTTGGTAAGTTGGCTCGCTTTCTAATTGGTCGAGCGACTTCGCCGGTGATGTTACGATATAAGTACAAGCTGATTTTCGACCACGAAATGTTATATTTAAAGTCATTCCTTGACGGGATCTATAGGTAAGATGTTCCACCTATAGGGGGTCGTTCATACAGCATCTTATGTGCTATTTTTTCTTGGATCTATATTTTTATATTATTTAAGTTTCAATTTTATTGGGTTTTAAGGTTCATATGATAAAATAAATTTTTTCTTGAAAATAGCATCTTTATATTTTCGATCATATATTTGGTCTTCATCAAAATAAAATAAAATAGAAAAATGTAAAATCTAGAAAAACATCGGAATTAAATTTTTATAGATATAATAAAAATTCTTTTTTCACTCACAGTGCCCGCCACATATTTTGCCCATCCCACGCGAAAACTAGCCGAGTTTCAAAGTTTTATATTTTAGTAATGAATAATCATACGACAATTTTCAACAAAGCATTTCAAAACTCTTTGCAAGTAATTTCAGGTAATGTAAAATGCGAGTAATATTTTCCATTTTTTAAAGATTTTATTTGAGTATAAAAAGATGAAAAAAAAACGGTTTTTTTTTTGGTTTTGCTAATAATATCAATGCAGTTTCGCGGAAAATACTCGTAGAAAAAAATTTGATTGGGTTTTTCGAGAGCTTCAAAATGCTTTTTTAAAATTTGTTCCAAGTGCATTTTTGACCAAAATGCGTCCTTTTTAACGAAAAAAATAACTTTTTTTTCCAATACTCGATATATCTGTAACTACGAGAGATAGAAAAAACTTCAAATAGAAAAATTTTTTGTTTTTACACGTAGTATTATTTTATTATCTATCATTTCTAGGATTTCTCGTTTTTAATACACAATACAAAAAAACAAACATGCAGTAAATGCTAAGGCAGATACGAAGCAACTTAGCAAAATAACATTATAAAATAACAACCAAAAAAAAATAAAATTCTAAAACTAAAAACGCATTGCATTTTCGGACTAGACCCCTTTTAACCCACAATAGCCAAAACAACCCTCATTACTTACAAAAAAATACCATCTGTTCCATCAGTACCATCTTAACTTCAAGATGACACACGTGGTCATCTTGAACCCTGTGAATCTCGTGAAAATGAAATTCTCAATAGAAGATAATTTTTAAATAAATTTATACATGTGAGTACAGTGTTGTTCCTGAATCATTGTTCAAGGTAAATACATAACAGGTAAATATTTTGATATTAAAATCAACCAAATACTTTGTTTTTTTAACTATACACATTCTGACGAAGGGAAAAAGTTACCGAAACGTTAATGTTTTAAAAAAATGTAATATACAGAAAATACAACACCACCATTACATTTTAATTTCATACATAATCCCAAGAAAAACAAACAAATAAAAAATATTTTAATAAAGGTCCAAAAAATAAATAAAAAATACCTCATATATATATATATATATATATATATATATATATATATATATATATATATATATATATATATATATATGTATATTGTTGTAGAATTCTATCTACAAGAACCTAAAAAAATCATAAAAATAAAATAAACATCCAAAAACCATTGAAATTCCGAGAAATAAACTGCACGTTGTCGGCGATAACGGCGCATAGACACCGATACAGATGGCGGCGCAGACATAAAGCTTTGGCGGACCGCGCTAAACGCTAATCGGTTCCTTTCGGAAGACCCGAAGGAGTGCCGAGAAAGTGTAAATAGCACCTGATGTCGCGATTCGTTAGCAGAATCTGGTTGTCTTTTAAGGAGTACAGATATCTCAAAATTCTTTTACACACGCGCACACGAGTATCTAAGTCTTTTGAAGCATTTACTCAGGCGAAACGTGAGATTCTCAGCCGTTGCTGATTAGTCTGGCACTTGCACCACGTCAGAGAAAGGCACGGGGAATCTTCAATAGGTGGGCCATTCGTCGGTAATCTCGCAAGAGATTATTGTCAGTTTCCTTTCCAGAAGAAAAAATTAAACGGTTCAACACGCGAGTAGGGAGTTTTAAATTTCCTAGAGGTCTTCCTGGAGCGCCCCTTTCGGCATCAAGAGGATCACTAAGCTGTTTACGCTAGTGCAACGAGGGAGGCCGCTCTGCTTACGACGGCTTAAGAAGAGAGGTTCTTAGTTGTCTTAATAAGACGATCAAGAATTCGATTCAAGAGAGAAGATAAGAAGATTGCGGTACTAGAAAGGCCAGGAAACCTTGTCTGTTAGGCGGAAATTCGTTAGAGGCGAACTCTGGTAGCTGATATCAGTTCAGTGCTAGGGGAGGAACCTCAAAGTAAAATCTCCAGTTAAATAAAAGCCGTGAAACGCGAATTTTGGTAAAATTCCAGCGCCGTCGGAAAAAATAAGCTTCTCTAAAAAAAACTTTTCCACGCCGATTTTTTTTAATTCTTGCGGAAACTATTTGAAATTAATATACAGAGTATTCACGCGCCTACTTCTACGACTATAATAATTTGCGGAAATAAAATAACGTAAAGGCAACCTGATAGCCACATACCCGATTTAGACATTCCCGATTGCGACTTAAATAATTTTCTATTAAAAGAAAATTAGTGACAACCTGATAGTGACATCATTAACGGATCTAAGAACACTAAACGTGCCGTAGTTTGCGCTTAACACAAAAACAAAAATTTTCGAAAAAATTGAATTTCTAAAATTTTATTAAGGGTCCCAACACTACATTTTAATTTCGACACAAAACTTAAGAGTCCCAGTCTAAAAAAAATTGCTGCAAAAAATTGTATAAGAGCTCACGTCTAATAAAAAACAAAGTAAATATTGCCCAAGTTCTCATCCAACCCAAATTCCATATATTAAATTTTTCCAGATATTAAGTATATTAAAGCCCAGCCCTCCGTATTGTATTTTTTATACAAAACATTCTAATTTAAGAGGAAAAATAATTTATTAAAAAATGTCCAATCCCTTCTCTCACAGTTCCTTCCGGTCTGATCAGGCGGGTGGCATTTCAGGCTGTCCATGTGGTGGACCTCCGTGGCCCCTCGTGCGGTGGCGCCAGATCTAACAGAATTCCATACTCGTAATGAATCTGACATGACCCAAATAAATCAAAATGCTCAATTATATTCCAACACTTCAATTTTTCCAATGGAACAATTTTTAAATGACATCCAAGCTTCACTTCAAGGTGGGGACCACTTAATGCAGAGACAAACGCATACCATAAATGACAAAAATCCTGATACGCAAGTCATTTACAGTTCGTATACGTCGTTCATGTTCGATCGAAACGTACCTCGTGGCGTTCTCGCGGAAAATCCGATCTCCACAATTAATTTTCCAAAAACGACGGACGTGCATATACGACAATATATATATATATATATATATATATATATATATATATATATATATATATATATATTTGAACTAAGTATTTATCTAGTGTTTCCCATTCCAATTGAGTAGCAGAAAATTGTTTGATTCTATGATTCTTCTAAATGCCAATTTTGGATGAAACCGGTCCAAAGAAAAATTTATTTCTCCCTCTTGAATCTTAGGATATTTATTTTAGATTTGTAATTTATTCATCCGAAAAGCCCCAGTACGAATTTTGCAAAAATTTGGAAAATGTAAATTATCAAGTCTGCCATATTCAGCCACCAGGACATATTAACTTTGGATATTTTATAATCATGTTAAAAAAGAGTGATAGATAAATATTGATTGCAAAAATTTGAAAACATCATGTCGTAAGGGTCCCTGAAAGCTTTAAATCCGGACCTGGTATAACAAAAACTAAATTGACACTTGGTTATTCAGCGCGTGGCACGCGCTCCCTTACCTCGCAGCCATCTTAATTTCTTAAATGGCTTCTTTAACAAATTAGGAATGGAGGTCAAGCTGGTATTATGAAAAATGCAAGTTTGGCTGCAAGCGTGCCGCAGCCGCAGAAAGTGAAATTTTTGCAAGTGTGTCAGGTCGAGTAATGCGAATTTTTAAATGATGAACGCATACTGATTATGTAATGCAAAAAGTAAAAGCAATTTAATTGATTCGTGTTGTCTAATTTATCTTTTGATATAATAAATCGATAAATTAATATCAAATGATGAGTGTGTGTTTTTCTGTATACAGAGTGTTGAAAATGTTTTAACCCACACAGCTACTAGACGTCTTATAGACGTCATTTTTATATCCAGATTATGTCTGAACGTCTTAAGACATAAATAAGGCGTCTTATAGACGTTGTTTTAAAGACGTCCATAAGACGTCTATATACAACGTCTTTAAGATATCTTTTAAAAGTCTACATACTACATTTTATATGAAAATAAATACAGTTGTGAATAATTTAGTTGATAAAAACTAAAAAGCATTTCCTTCCCTATGGATTTTGTCGCAGTTGCGTAATAAATAAGTTTGCAACGCCGCACAGAGCTCAGCTGAATACACGTTGAGGTTAAAACTTTTGATTGAATGACAAATTTTTAGTAGCCTCACTATGACCTTGGTTAATAGAACTTTTGCATGATCTTTTTTATCAATACTTTAGAGTTTTTTGTCATAGACTGTTTGATGTACCGATAACAATAACACACATAAATATAATGCCAGCGAAACTATAACTTTAAAAAACCCGCCTTTTGTTTCTGTCAACTGTCATTTTTCAGTTTTGTATTTGTGTTTCGTCATGTCATTATTCATTTTTAATGTTGTTGGGGTGCCGACTGTAAAAATTTAGCTTTTGAAAGAATTTTATTAAAATAGTTGATTTATCTATGTACCTCTGAAAATCTTTTTTATTCGTGTTTATGTAATACTTAAGATAAGATCGAGAATCATATGTACTTAGGAAAAACAGTAACGTTATTTATAAGTTCTATTACAGGAAATTCCCGAATGCTTTACCGCTTATATTTTTGTAGTAACTCTATGTTATTAGAAATATGAAATGAAATTTTCAAAAATATTATCTGTGCAAAAAAGGCTTGCACAGCTCATCCAGACCCGGTCCTAAATATTACAAGAAATATTACTAATGAAGTGGAAGGCGAAATGTTTATTTATGGAGTGTTCCACTAATGAAAACTGTAAGATTTAATTTGTTCCTGATGATTGGTTTATATTTAAAGAACATAGAAAATAGAGTTTTGTTAATTACAAGAAGTAATTTTGTTTAAGGTTTTAGAAATTTCAAAACTGGGAGTAGGGAGCATTTATGACTTTGTAAAGCGAGCTTGTAAAATTACCATGTACAGTTGATTAGTACGAAAAGGAAAGAGAAAGTTCTACGATTCCAACTTGGTGAGACTTATTATGAGTAAGTTCTGTCTTTTATTATACATATTAACCTTGAAATAGCATAAGTCACGATTCTATAGTAGAGGACAATTATAAAAATTCGCAAAAATATCAAAAAAATTACTCTCACAAATGATAAACTTTATTCTATAAAATTAAAATCAGTTTGTTATTAGGATCTACAGAGACGACAGGACTGGCATAAAGTTAGAAGAATGAGGAAATTTCAATCCAAACATGGCTGAAAAGGGCATCAGACCAGATTTGTTATTCGACTAAATAAAAATTCTTGTTTTTAAAACTATTTAAAGATTTGTGTACTTTTTATTTTAATAAACTTTTATTTTGTTGATAGTCTACCTTTTAGAGTTATTATATCGAAGGGATAAACTAAGGCTTAAATTTGATAGGTTAACTTATAGTTCGAACAGTAGTAGTTCTGAAAATATTTGCTCTTCTACCTCACTTCTTAAATTTCAAATTAGAAAAAGTTTACATTATGCTTAAGTTATGTATTTTTTTTGTATAAAGAGATTGTGTTGAACATATTTTTTAAAGGAAATTATTCATGCGGAACTTGTAGTTATTTAAAATGGTAGTGTATATTTTGCTCTTGATTTTTTATTAATTAAAGTTATTTCTTGGACTTTTAGATAATCACGGTTTGATTTTGTAAACAAGACAAACAAAAAAATTAAAGGGACCCTTTTTAATGTACATAATTTTAATGGTGGAACATGTTGGGAAAGGACGTCCATAAGACGTTGTAAGCAAATGTCTTAAAGACGTTACCTTTTGTAACATAAGACGTCTATACAACGTCTTATGGGCGTCATTCGACTTTAATGGACATCCATAAGACGTCCTGAATGTTGAGATCAAACGTTTTATGGACGTCTTTAAGACGTATTTATGCTGTTTGGGAACTCACTAGTAGATTTAGTGATAGCACAGATTATCTTACAGATGTAACCGTAGGTGTTTCCGCCAAAACGATATTTCGTGAACTTGCTTGCTAGCAATACTACACTGGGAGAAAGTGTAAATTAGAAGTAATACCACCACAAATTATTTGATCTTAACCAGATGCAATAATAAAGCGTTCATGTTAAAACCAAATTTCTATACAACTTTCTATTAGATTGAAAGTACCTATACAGGTTGTCCAATTTTCGATGGTTTATAGATTATTAGTGTCAGTCTTATGAAACAAAGCAGTGTATTTTAAATAACTGAACATAAAGAAGGTATTAAATTTTAAAAATATACCAGTCTAAACAAAATGCGCTTATAACTTACCAGGAAATTATGGAGGTTATTTGTGTCATGTGGCCAAACTACGAACGTATCATCAACATATCTGCAACAATATCTAGATTTTTAAAGGAGAAAGCTTCCATAAAGATGTTAGCTACCACAGGTGATAGCGGAGATCCCATGGTCGCTCCCGAAGTCTGCTCGTAGAAAGTGCCTTGAGTACAGGGATTCTACATCAAATCTTCCTAAAGATGATTCAGTTTCCATAATATCGGACATATTACGAAATAACAACATGGACTTCACCCTACTAGAATTAATTAAAGCATGTCTGATTTTCACTTATTTTACTTTTCAAGGAACTTTCTACGAGCAGACTTCTGGAGCGGCCATGGGATATCCGCTATCACCTGTGGTAGCTAATATTTTGCGACAAAGTCCAATTACCCTTACTTTTCCTGTGCCATGCGTCTAGGTTCAGTTACCCATACTTTTACGCACTTGGATTTGAAAAAAGATAGTCTAATTGCGTTAAAATTTCGGTGTTGGAAATTATTGCGGATTTTAACAATAAATAAATAAATTGAGACTTGCTGTGCGATTTTAGCGTTCGACTCAAGTTAAACAATTTATCGGCAAGTTAGAATAAATAAATAATTATTCGAAAAAATTAGGATCTTTGCGCTTCCAAAAATATTTGGCCACGATAAAGTATACTTGACCCTTGTCCCTTACTGATTATTTTTCAACCAATAATTAGTATAACTTTAAACTCTTATAAAATTAAAAAATTTCTTCAAATTTTTTCTTAAGTCGTCTTTAGCAACCACGCTCGCTTCCCAGGCGCATAACCCCATAGCCCCTTTTTAAATTTTGGTATAAAAGTTTTTTTTTTTCCAAATTTAAGAGCAGAGTTAAGAGGTGAGGCGCTCGGGCGGTTATGGTGGGTCCTCTCCGGTACCGCCTGCGCGGTGCCCTACCTTTCAGTTTCCGGAACAACAAACGATGTTCCAAAATTTTCAAACTAACCCAGTGCTTACGTCATCCTTTGACGTGGAGTTTAGACATTTTCCGGGATTTATTGATGATAGTAGCATAGAGTTTAACCTAATGCCAGCTAACCTAGAAGTATGGGCATTTAGCCTTCACCAAACACAACCAAAAGAGACAACTCCTGGTGGAACAACTACAGGACAAATAATTCTCAAATATCAGAAACGGTTACTAGCGCAGATGTTATGTCAAATTTAACAGCGATCGTATCAGATAATGGCACCGGCATACCCTTAGAACAGGTACGCGAATCAGAGACCGACCGACCGACGTTGCGATAGATGTTGCTCCTCGATAGTCATTCAGTGTTCTAGTCTCGTGGAGTAAAGATCCCTGAAGATGCCTCGTGCAATCGTAAGCGAAACGTCGGATAAGAATTCCAATTCAACACGGTTGAAACCCAAGAAACATGATTTTTAATTGATTGCTTGTTCGCGTGTAATATAAGTAATAAATTGATTTAAATTTAATCATTAAATTATCAATAGAAATGAAATAAATATTGGAACTTATATTTATTAGCATGTTTTATTTTAATTTACATTTTTGTGGATGGTTGCACAAACCTGTAAACCTAAGGAAATGCCGCTGCTGACCGGTTGTGTATAAAAATGTTTTCTTTTCGTCCTAATATCAAAATTTGTAAACGCCACCACTGATAAAATAATTTGCTCTACCTAATCTAAAAACTAACTTTAAAGATCAAATGAAAAAATACCTCAACCGTATAAGAATTATCGTCGACAGAAAATAAAATTAAATATTTAGAATGCATGTGCTTCTGACAATGCCTCTGAGATGTTACTCGAAATCGCCTCGACGGGATTTACATTACGCGTGCATAAGCAAGAAGAAATCTTATAACATATCTTGTAGACTGTAGATCAGCAAAAACGAAATCAGTTCTTGCATATTTTAAGTGCAGTGAACTTAAGGGAAACAAATGAAGGCCTGAGTGGATACGAGTAGTAAAATTAAGTGCACTATTATCAATTCCATAATATTTTGAAAATCGATATAATCTTTTTTAACCGACTTCTAATAACGGAGGTTTTCAATTCGTCGACTATGTATTTTTTTTTATGTATGTACACCGATTACTCCGGAACGGCTGCATCGATTTGAAAGAAATTTTTTACATTATGTAAAGGAAGTTGCTGCAGTGGTCCCATATTTTTTTAGATGAAATTGGTGCAGTAATATCCAAGATGGCGCTTACAACATGGCGGCCAAAAAAATTAATTTTGTCCGATTTTTTCCAAAATTGGTACGGAGGAATTTTCGGGGTTGTACCCAACGAATCTGAAATTATTCTTAAAAAATTCAAAATGGCGGATCCAATATGGCGGACAAAAAAATTTAGTTTGGTCCGATTTTCTCCGAAATTGGTATGGGGGAGTTTTAGAGGTTACACATAACGAATTTGATATTATTTTTAAAAAATTCAATATGGCGGATCCAATATGGCGGACGAAAAAATCAATTTTGTTCGATTTTTACCAAAATTGATAAGGGGGAGTTTACGGGGTCGCATATGACGAATCTAAAGTAATTTTTTAAAAATTCAAGATGGCCGATCCAATATGGTGGACGAGAAAAATCAATTTTGTCCGATTTTCTCCAAAATTGGTACAGAGGAGTTTTCGGGGTCGCATATGACGAATCTAAAATAATTTTTAAAAAATTCAATTTGGCGGATTCAATATGGCGGACGAAAAAATCAATTTTGTCCTATTTTCTCCAAAATTGGTATGGGGAAGTTGTCGGGGCCTCACATAAAGAATCTAAAATTATTTTTAAAAAACTCGATATGGCGGATTCAATATGGCGGGCAAAAAAAATCAATTTTGTCCGATGTTCGCCAAAATTGGTACGGGAGAGTTTTCGGGGTCACACATGACGAATCTAAAATTATTTAAAAAAAATTCAATATGGCGTATTCAATATGGTGGATAAAAAATTAATTTCTTTTCTTTAAATATCGATATTGGAAGGTTTTGGGGCCTATATTACCAATCTCAAATTAATTTGAAATTTAAGATAGTGGATTTTCTATGACAGATTAAATATTCGTTTGACCCAATTTGAGTGGTATTTGGAAAACTCTAAGAACTAAAGAATTTTTAGTGGTTCATTTTAGGGTGATTTACAACTTTGGATAAAACGGGTATTTTTTGCCAGTTTGGAGTTATTGCGAGGTACACTAATCTCGATTAGTACTTAGTTCAAATAATTTATGGATATCATAATGAATTCTAAAACTAAAAATAGAAAAATAAAATTTTTATAAAAAAATTGAACCGACTTCTAAAAGTGCGCTAAAAAGTGAAAAATAACTGTAAATTTTTATATGAAATTGAACTTTTTGAAGTCGGCGCCAAAATATTTGTAAATGAAACAAATAACTACTAATGTATACAAATTATAGTAAGAAAGCAATTACAAATAAAGTATTTTTAATCTGTTTATGCAAATCACATTTTGTCAGGTATTAGTTTGGCGCCGACTTCAAAAAGTTCAATTTCATATAAAAATTTATAGTTATTTTTCACTTTTTAGCGCACTTTTAGAAGTCTGTTCAATTTTTTTATAAATTTTTTTATTATATAGTTAGTATGTAGAGAGAACTAAATTGGAGTTTTTAGGAAATAAACTATCTTAATTATTAATAAATTACCTTTTGACGATCTGAGACATTTTTTTAATTTTGATTTCCTTAAGTGGGCCCACACATATGTGCCTAGGGCCAACTAATCTTAGAAATTTTCTTATAAAATGTATAATTTCCGAAATATTCTTTAATTATTGAGTTTTAAAACTACAAGTATTTCGAAAAGTATAGATTTTTAAAGAAAAACACACCTTCTTCATATGTCCGCCTTTCTTTCAGTTTCATTTTTATCCCATACGTTCATATTTCTAACATAATAACTCTATATGACAAACAACACAGTATAACCTATAACCAAATTTGAATCTATGTTCTTACTGTTGTGCAATTTTGTAGATTTCTCTAATACTAGGATATTTAAATCACACGTGTCGGGTTAACAAGCAGGAAGTTAAAAGACCTTACCTTTAAACCTGTTTCTGCAAAAATGTGCATCGAAGACAGCAATGCCAGCTTTCTTCCGTGTCCCCCTGCAGTCAAAGCCTAATCCTAGTCACTCTTGCATTATTCGGGCGGGGTTGCCATTATTTCAAAAGTATATAAATTAGATGATCTTTTCCACATGAAAAACCATTTTAACCGACTTCTAAAAGAAGGAGGTTCTCAATTCGTCGCGTATATATTTTTTATGTATGTACACCGATTACTCCGGAACGGCTGCACCGATTTGAATGAAATTTTTTACGTTATGTTCAAGAAATTGCTGCGGTGGTCCACATTTTTTTGGACGAAATTGGTGCAGTAAATTCCAAGATGGTGCTAACAATATGGCGGCCAAAAAAATTAATTTTGTCTGATTTTCTCCTAAATTGGTATGGGGAATTTTCGGGGTAATAGACAACGAATCTGAAATAATTTTTTAATAATTCAATATGGCGGGCCCAATATGGTGGATAAAAAATTTGAATTTTGTTCGATTTTCTTCAAAATTGGTGTGGGAGAGTTTTTGGGGTAGCACATAACGAATCCAAAATATTTTTTAAAAATTCAATATGGTGGATCCAATATGGCGGACAAAAAAATAAATATTGTCCGATTTTCTCCAAAATTGGTATAGGGAAGTTTTTGGGGTCGCACATGACGAATCTAAAATTATTTTTAAGAATTCAATATGGCGGTCCAGTATGGAGAACGAAAAAATCCATTTTGTCTGATTTTCTCTAAAATTAGCACGGGGGAATTTTCAGGGTCGCATATAACGAATCTGGTATTATTTTTAAAAAATTCAATATGGCGAATAAAAAATTAATTTTGTCCGATTTTTTTTTTCAAAATTGATATGGGGGAGTTTTTGGGATCGCGAATCTAAAATTATTTAAAAAAAAATAAATATGGCCGATCCAAGATGGCGAATTAAAAATTCTACACTTCTCGATTTTGTCTAAAATCAGTATTGGAGGATTTTTGTTGGTTTTAATTACGAATTTAGAATATTTTTTGAAAAACTCAATCTGGCGGATTCAATATGGCGTCCTAAAAATTTTACATTTTTCGATTTTCTCCAAAACTGATATAGGGAGTTCTTCAGGGTGTAAATTATGAATTTTAAAGTATTTTTTCAGGATTCAGTGTGACGAATCCAAAATAGCGGACTAAAAATGTTACATTTTCCGATTTCGTTCAAAGATGGGACTGAATCGTTTTAAGGGGCTTTTGGGTATTGTATTACGAATATGCAGTTAACTTTTTAAAACTATTAAGTTGATAAGATACAATATGAGAAAAGAAATGTTGTTTATATTTTTTTTGCGATAAGGAATTTGTAATTGGAAATTAGTATGGAAACTATTTATATTTTGGTTTTAAAGAATTCGAAGATTACCTCGTAAAACAACTTCTCAAATCGATAAAAACTATTTAAAGGATGACTAAAATGTGGTTGTCGGACTTGCATTGTCTTAATTTTTATTTATTTTTACCATTGTCTTTATTTTTATTTACAATGTTTTTACAATGTTACATTTTATACAACGCAAGTCCATTTTATACAATGCAAGTCCGACACCCACATTGTAGTCAATCTTCAACATTGTCTACAACCTTCAAACAAATATTTTAAGAATCTCAAAACTTGATTACAGAAAAACATCCAGACAAATCTCGGAGCAGTTTGGTGTTAAAGTGACAAGTAGAACGGTACGCAATCGTCTACTTGATGGAGGTCTTTATGGAAGAGTTGCTGTTAAAAAGCTGCTTCCATCAAAGAAGAATAGGAAGGCCCGAATGAAGTTTGCTATAGTTCATCTTTTTTGGTCTACAGAAAAATGGAATATGATACTTTGGCGTGACGAAAGTAAATTTGGATCTGATGGCAGGAAGTATGTAAGAAGACCGGTTGGCGCAAGATTCAAGGCAAAGTACCAAATTCTTTCTGTGAAACATGGAGGAGGGAACATAGTGGTCTGGGGATGTTTTTTTCGATCTGGGATAGGGCTCATCGTTCAAGTGCAGAGTAAAATGGACCGATTCCAATATAAAGAAATATTAGAAAATACAATGCTTCCATTTGCAGAAGAAGAGATGCCATTACGGTGGATATTTCAACAGAATAATGATCCGAAGCATTCGTCTAAAATAGTAAAACAATGGTTTGGTGAGAAAAATATAACTGTATTTGAGTGGCCATCCCAATCCCCAGACTTAAACTCAATTGAACATCTTTGGGACGTCTTAGATCGCCTTATTCGGATGCATTTCGATTTCAAAAATCAACAACAACTGTTTAATATCATTAAATCAGAGTGGACGCAAATTCCTCCAGACATTTTCAAAAAATTAGTTGACTCGATGCCTAGAAGATGCCAGGCAGTCTTAGATGCTAAATGGTACTCTACAAAATACTAAAAAACTGTTAGTCGTATGTTTACAACAATGTTTTTTGATGAAATTTTAAAAGTTTCTGCACTTTTTTTGCAACTGTCATTAGAAAATTCCTTATAATTTAAAAATGTAAATCTCTGCAATAATTTACAGAAAGAAATAAAACTCGTGATCTTAAAAGTTTCCATACTTTTTTTCACAACTATATATACAGGGTGAGTCAACGATTGGATGACGTAGGTTTGTGCCTTTTCGGTGAAATTAACAAAGAAACTATATTTATTGTTTGATACAGTTTATTTTTACGCAGATTTTAAAAATATTTAGGACTCTACAGGGTGAGCCAAAAAACTTGGACAGCATAAAGTTGTATTTTTTTAAATAGAACACCCTATATACGAATCGTATTTTCGATTTAGCTTATAATTTTAAATCTTTTTTATTAAGAGTTTACTATAACAAAACTTTATAGTTTCTGAGATAATTAAATTTAAATAAAAAAAGTCACATTTTCAAGCATCAATTCAATCCTAAATAACGTTTTCAATTTTGTGACAAATATATTCAAATTTGGAATTTAGCAAGGCCAAGGACAAGTTAACATAATTTTTACCTAATATTTGCAATAAAGGGTGTTGAACACATCGGCTCAAATTTGAATAAGTTTAAATGAATAAATATCTTTTTTTTTAAATGGTACACCCTGTATATTTTCATGTTATTTAATAGAGTAATAAAAACCCTAAAAGTTTTGTTCAATATATCCTATACCTATTTATAATAGTTTTTGAGATATTTCAGTTTTTCTTATTTTCCATACTTTTTTACAGAAATAGTCTTCATTATCATAGTAGCCATGTAAAATAATAAAAAGAAACTACAGAAACAAACAGAATGTGGTTAAATATGATGAAATACATTATTCGTTATATTACAACGGCAATAGTTTAATTAAACATAATGTGAAAAAATTAACACAACAATAACGACAAGGCAAATACATATTTACTTTTATACTAAATGGAAACAAAAAAATTACCTATTAAATACTGAGATTAATTATTTCTTTTTAATAAGTGTTCGAATAAACGACCCTCTCGTGCAATGCACAAATTTAGTCTTTTTTGCAGATTTTCTCGGACCCTGGACAAAATTAGTGGCGTTATTGTTCTACAGGTATCCCTAATTCTGTTTCGCATATCTTCCAATGTTGTTGGTGGATTAACATACACCTTATTTTTAATATAACCCCATAG
The DNA here is from genome assembly GCA_034092305.1 of Diaprepes abbreviatus. Classification (NCBI taxonomy): domain Eukaryota; kingdom Metazoa; phylum Arthropoda; class Insecta; order Coleoptera; family Curculionidae; genus Diaprepes; species Diaprepes abbreviatus. The sequence continues at coordinate 829,005 of JASJET010000171.1, forward strand.
GAAGAAATCTAATGGAGTGATGTCGCAAGACCTTGGTGGCCACTCAATGAAACCCCCACGTCCAATCCATTTTTGCGGATATCGTTGGTCCAAAAACGCACGAACTTCACGATGTTAATGCGGAGGCGCACCATCGTGCTGGAACCACATACTGTCGAGCTCATCCCTATCGAGACCTTGAAGCAGTTGGGGTAGTTCTTCTTGTAGAAAGTTCAGGTAACTATGGCCATTTAGTGGTTCATTAAAAAAGTGGGGTCCAATAATTCGATTATGATGAATACCACACCAAACATTTAATGACCAGTGGTTTTGATGTTGCACCTCTCTAATCCAAAATGGGTTTTCTGTGGCATAATAATGCATGTTGCGTCTATTTACGGCACCGTTACTTCTAAAAGTAGCTTCATCACTAAACATTACCTTGCATAATAAATTTGGATTTAATTGAATCTCCGCATTTATTGTACGACAAAAGTTTACACGACTTTCAAAATCCTGTCCATGCAATTCTTGGTGTAATTCCATGTGATATGGATGATACCTATATTTCTTGGTAGTACGATTAGCGGTGGATTGTGATGTTTCACATAATGCTGCTAACTGACGGCTATCAATACAATACTTGTAGTTCTTTTTCTTCATTAGTTACTGGTTTGTTGACCAATTTACGTTTTGGATAATCAACAGTACCAGAAGAATCAAATCTTTGCATTAAGTTTTGAAAAGTATGGGTATTAGGCTGGCGTCGATCAGGATACTTCATTTTGTAAATTCTTTAAGCAAGAAGGCAATTTTTTTGAGCCTCTCCTATTGTATAAATCATATCTATTAACTCATTCTTTGGAAAATTCATTTTACAATATAAGATGAATGCAAAAAAAACCAAACTACACTATATAAAAACCAAAAGAAGCGATTGCGGTTATAAATTTGACACACAGAAAAATGTTCTTTTACATTGTTTTTGCCATTGCTACTATGATAATGAAGACTATTTCTGTAAAAAAGTATGGAAAATAAGAAAAACTGAAATATCTCAAAAACTATTATAAATAGGTATAGGATATATTGAACAAAACTTTTAGGGTTTTTATTACTCTATTAAATATCATGAAAATATACAGGGTGTACCATTTAAAAAAAAGATATTTATTCATCTAAACTTGTTCAAATTTGAGCCGATGTGTTCAACACCCTGTAGCTTTTATTGCAAATATTAGGTAAAAATTATGTTAACTTGTCCTTGGCCTTGCTAAATTCCAAATTTGAATATATTTGTCACAAAATTGAAAACGTTATTTAGGATTGAATTGATGCTTGAAAATGTGACTTTTTTTCTTTAAACTTAATTATCTCAGAAACTATAAAGTTTTGTTATAGTAAACCCTTAATAAAAAAGATTTAAAATTATAAGCTAAATCGAAAATACGATTCGTATATAGGGTGTTCTATTTAAAAAAATACAACTTTATGCTGTCCTAGTTTTTTGGCTCACCCTGTAGAGTCCTAAATATTTTTAAAATCTGCGTAAAAATAAACTGTATCAAACAATAAATATAGTTTCTTTGTTAATTTCACCGAAAAGGCACAAACCTACTTCATCCAATCGTTGACTCACCCTGTATATATATATATATATATATATATATATATATATATATATGTATATATTGCAACGATTAGTGAAAGCTATAATGGGTTATGTACAGTAGGTGGGCGTCTGTGAGTAGACTTCCACATCCCTCTCTACACGGGCGTTATAATTAATGAAATACTATTTGTTTAAAGCATTAAAAAATGACGAAAACATTACATTTTTGCTTGGTGATTAATCACAGCTTATAGTTTTTGATTTGAACTATCAATTTCTGGGCACAGAATTTGAAAATATTGATTTAATCATAGGTTATTTGTGTTGAAAAGTGACAAAAAAATGCCATGTTTAATGATTTTTAATTAAAAAATTATGGAAAAATCACAAGACACTTTTTGCCTAGAATTAGCCGAGGAACGCAAAAATATTTTTTATTTTTCAAAAAAATAATTTCTTTTATTATTAATTTTTTGTAAAGGGTGTTTTTTATAGAGGTATAAAACTTTAAGTTGGAAACACTTTTTTAACTGGCGGCCATTTTGTCAGCTATCAAGTGATTTATGTTTAGTTTGGTTTGGCATTTCAACATTAATAGACTGACGCCTGAACAACGCTTCCAAATTGTGCAAATTTATTTTGAAAATCATGGTTCTGTTCGAAATACGTATCGCGCACTACGTCCATTTTACGGTCAACATAATCGTCCATCAGAGCAATTAATTCGATTAACTATGGAACGTTTTTGCACCACGTCTACTCTAAATAATAATACGCATCCACAGAGACGTCGTAGAGTGCGTACAGAAGAAGTCATTGCTGTCGTGCACAGGAATTGGATATGTGTCCATTCACTTTATGGAAGATTTTGCGGAAAGATCTTGGTTTGCGTGCTTACAAAATCCAACTCGTGCAAAAATTGAAGCCACACGATCACCTAGCAAGGCGTAGATTCGGTGAATGGGCCCAAAACAAGATTGCCGTTGATCCCGATTTTCATAAGAGAATTTTGTTTAGCGATGAAGCTCACTTTTGTTTGAATGGATACGTCAATAAACAAAACTGCCGTATTTGGAGTGATGATAATCCTCAAGTGTATGTTGAGACACCGTTACATCCAGAAAAAGTGACTGTTTGGTGTGCTTTATGGGCTGGTGGAATCATTGGTCCGTACTTCTTTAAAAACGATGCTGGTCAGAACGTTACAGTCAATGGTGACCGCTATAGAGCCATGATTACTGACTTTTTCATTCATCAATTGAACAACCATGATGTGCAGGAGCTGTGGTTTCAACAAGACGGCGCAATATGTCACACAGCTCGTGCCATAATTGATTTATTGAAGGAAACGTTTGGTAACCGCATTGTTTCAAGTTTCGGACCCGTGAATTGGCCTCCAAGATCGTGCGACTTAACGCTGCTAGACTATTTTCTGTGGGGATATGTGAAGTCGCTAGTCTACGCCGATAAGCCCGAAACGATTGATCACTTGGAGGACAACATTCGCCGCGTTATTGCCGATATACGGCCACAAATGTTGGAAAAAGTCATCGAAAATTGGACCTCCAGATTAGACCACGTCCGAGCCAGCCGTGGCGGTCATATGCCAGAAGTCATATTTAAATTATAATACCAGAAGGTTATCTTTCGAATAAAGTAAATTTCATGTCAATTTAAAAAATTCATCTTTGTTTTATTCCATTTAAAAGTTCTATACCTCTATAAAAAACACCCTTTATATAATCAACTACCTGACAATTTTTCGAGAATTCACTTCATTGGCTACGAAAATCCATTGGACCCACCGACTAAATACCGCTATTTCAAATGAACCATTTTATTTTAAATTGGTGGCATTAGAAAACTGGGTAGAAATAATGTACATTTAAAAAATATATATCTCTCTACAACCACTAGAAACCCTGATAAAGTTTTTCCCAAAAAATCTCTGAATCGTTGCTTATCAAAATCGAGCGCTGTAATTTATCCTCTTCTTAGCGAAAACCTTAAACTACCAAATACAATATGTTTTTTGGAATAGATATAAAATTGTGTAATAAAAGCCGGTGCTCTTCCACAGAGAAACAACATATTTTTGCGGCCTTCCCCACTCCAGTGCCCTCTATCAACTTTCTTTGTAGCACTAGTTAAGTATTATCGATAGATTCGTTAATGATTTCAGCATTTCTCAAAGTAATTAACAACCTATAATCACTAAATAAACTTTGACAAACAAAATAGCATTTTAGAGGTTTTTATGTGGCCTATACTTTGTAATAGTCAGTTTTTAAATAGAAATAATAATTTTAAAATCAAATGAATGAAACCGATTTTTCGCTCTTAATTGTCAATAAACAAATATTTGCTGAAAAAAATATTTTTTTCAAACTCTAATATTTATTTGCTATATTTAAAATAAATGCAAATAAAGTGGTTGACTTTGTAACATCAAAAATTCAGTAAAATGAAAATTTATTTAAGGGGTCTCTCTCTATATCGCTTGCGTACCGCTAAGACATAAAAATTCAAATGTTTTAATATCTCTCGATTGCAGTAAAGATTTTTAATTTGGGCACCCATCAAGTTGTCATATTTTTGACTCTATTTATTAACCGACTTCTAAAAGAAGTAGGTTCTCAATTCGTCGAGTATGTATACTTTTTTTATGTATGTACACCGATTACTCCGGAATGGAGGCATCGATTTGAATGAAATTTATGACGTTATGTTCAGGAAGTTGCTGCGATGGTCCCATATTTTTTTTGGACGAAATTAGTGCAGTAATTTCCAAGATGGCGCTGACAATATGGCAGCCGAAAAAATTAATTTTGTCTGATTTTCTCCAAAATTGGTATGGGAGAATTTTTGAGGTCGTACACAACGAATCTGAAATTATTTTTAAAAAATTCAATATGGCGGATCCAATATGGCCGACGAAAAAATCTAATTTTGTCTGATTTTCTCCAAAACTGGTGTGAGAGAGTTTTCGGGATCATACATAATGGATCCAAAATATTTTTAAAAAATTCGATATGGCGGACAAGAAATCAATTTTGTCCGATTTTCTCCAAAATTAGTACGAGGGAGTTTTCAAGGTCGTACATAACTAATCTAAAATTAATTTAAAAAAATTCTATATGGCGGACGAAAAAATCAATTTTGTCTGATTTTCTTCAAAATTGGTAGGGGGGAGTTTTCGGGGTCACACATAATAAATCTGAAATTATTTTTAAAAAATTCAATATGGCGGATCCAAGTTAGCGGGCTAAAGATTCTACATCTCCCGATTTTGTCTAAAATCAGTATTGGGGTATTTTTGTTAGTGTTAATTATGAATTTAAAAAATTTTTTGAAAAACTCAATCTGGCAGATTCAATATGGTATCCTAAAAATTTTACATTTTTCCATTTTCTCTCAAACTGATATAGGGGATTCTGGAGGGTGTAAATTATGAATTTAAAAGTATTTTTTCAGGATTCAATATGGCAAATCCAAGATAGCGGACTAAAAATTTTACATTTTTCGATTTTGTTCAAAGGTGGGACTGAATCGTTTTTGAGGATGTAAATGGCGAATATAAGTCTTGAAATTTTAAATTTCCGGATTTCATCCAAAATTGGTACTAGGGGGCTTTGAAGGATTTAGATTTAGATTCAATATAGCGGATGCAATATGATGGGTTGAAAATTTTACCTCATTCGCATTTTTTTAGATATGTTATTAGAGGGTTTTCGGGGTCGTGTATTACGATTATGAAGTTAATTTTTTACAATTATTAGGTTGATAAGATACAATATGAGGGACAGAAAATTTTACATATGCCGATTTTGTCTAAAATTGATGTTGTGGGGTTGTTGAGGTGTTTACAAACTCAATATGCAGTATAAAATATATCGAGCTAAGAAATTTACATCTCAAGTTCTTTAAACATCGATATTGAAAGGTTTTGGAGCCGATATTACCATTCTAAAATTAATTTGAAATTTAAGATAGTGGATTTATTATGACAGACTAAATATTTCTTTGACACAATTTTAGTGGTATTTGGAAAACTCTAAGAACCAAATAATTTTTAGTGGTTCATTTCAGAATAATTTACAACTTTGGATAAAATGGCTACTTTTTTGTCACCTTGGAGTCATTGCGAGGTACACTAATCTCGATTAGTACTTAGTTCAAATAATTTATGGATATCATAATGAATTCTAAAACTAAAAATAGAAAAATAACATTTTTATAAAAAAAAATTGAACCGACTTCTAAAAGTGCACGAAAAAGTGGAAAATAACTATATTTTGTATGAAATTGAACTTTTTGAAGTCGGCGCCAAATTATTTGTAAATGAAATAAATAACTACTAATATATACAAATTATGATAATAAAGCAATTACAAATAAAGTATTTTTAATCTGTTTATGCAAATCACATTTTGTCAGGTATGAGTTTGGCGCCGACTTCAAAAAGTTCAATTTCATATAAAAATTTATAGTTATTTTTCACTTTTTAGTCGGTTCAATTTTTTTATAAAATTATTATTTTTCTATACGATAGAATATGTTTATTAAAAATTGTAGAAAAATATGACTATTCTGTAACTTAAACGATTCTCATTATTATAATGATGCGCTCATTATTATAACGACATATCATTAATTTACATACTACGTTTTGGTAATAAAAATGGAAGAACTAAAAGATAGGAACGGTCGTTTTAATAATGAGCAAGTCACGGAAATAATGACTGTATAAAGAGATCTTTATAATGATGACAGTCGTTGAAGTTACACTAAAAAGGCACTAAGTTGGCAACACTGATAGACGGCGATTTAAAAAACACCCACACGAGCACGGCGCGGCGCGGCGCGTGTTGCACTTTCAGCAGGAGGAACAAATCGAGCAAAAAACGGCCAAAGTGCCGTTAGAATTGCAGCACGAAAGTCAGTTTCCCGTTCACCAGCAGGATTTAGACTGATTCTTCGTTGGCGGGTCTGTGTTAAGGTGATGTGTTCCATTGCAGGACAGCGCGGACTTTAGCGGACAATGCACTTTGCTTTTTTTGCAAATTTTGCATATTTTTTTGCATTTTCGTTGATCAGCTTAATTTGTTTGCAATATTTAAAGGTATTTCGATATTTCTAGGGGTCAATGAATTGATCGTGCTAAAGTTGCTAGCCAAAATTCAATTAACCTAAAAAAAAATTACTCTATATACAGGGTGCTTCATAACTAATCGATATAAACTGGTGGGCTTCTACGGTAAAGTCCTTTAAAAAAAGTTATCAAAAAAAGCCAAGGAGATTTGGTATAAACACTACAGAAGTAAATTACACCAAAAGTAAAAAAATAAATTAATAACTGTTTTTTATTGCAATTAATTTAATAATTAATTGTAGATTTACCAGTGGCGTAAATAACGATCCCGCAAACCCCGCGGTACGAGGGGGGGGGGCGCAGCCAATCCAGGGACGTCCTTCCCACACAGCACTAGACGTCTTATAGACGTCATTTTTATATCCAGATTATGTCTGAACGTCTTAAGACATAAATAAGGCGTCTTATAGACGTTGTTTTAAAGACGTCCATAAGACGTTTATATACAACGTCTTTAAGATATATGTTAAAAGTTTACATACTACATTTTATATGAAAATAAATACAGTTGTGAATAATTTAGTTGATAAAAATTAAAAGGCATTTCTTTCCCTATGGATTTTATCGCAGTTGGGTAATAAGTTTGCAACGCCGCACAGAGCTCAGCTGAATACAAGTTGAGGTTAAAATTTTTGATTGAACGACAAATTTTTAGTAGCCTCACTACGACCTTGGTTAATAGAACTTTTGCATGATCTTTTTTATCAATACTTTGGTGCTTTTTGTACCGATAACAATGACACACATAAATATGATGCCAGAGAAACTATAACTTTAAAAAAACCGCCTTTTGTTTCTGTCAACTGTCATTTTTCAGTTTTGCATTTGTGTTTCGTCATGTCGTTATTCATTTTTAATGTTGTTGGGGTGCCGACTGTGAAAATTTAGCTTTTGAAAGATTTTATTAAAATAGTTGATTTATCTATGTGCCTCTGAAAATCTTTTTTATTCGTGTTTATGTAATACTTAAGGTAAGATCGAGAATAATATATACTTAGGAAAAACAGTAACGTTATTTATAGGTTGTGTTACAGGAAATTCCCGAATGCTTTACCGCTTATATTTTTGTAGTAACTCTATGTTATTAAAAGTATGAAATGAAATCTTCAAAAATATTATCTGTGCAAAAAAGGCTTGCACAGCTCATCCAGACCCGGTCCTAAATTTTATAAGAAATATTACTGATGAAGTGGAAGGAGAAATGTTTGTTTATGGAGTGCTCCACTAATGAAACCTGTAAGATTTATTTTGTTCCTGATGATTGGTTTATATTTAAAGAACATAGAAAATAGAGTTTTGTTAATTACAAGAAGTAATTTTGTTTAAGGTTTTAGAAATTTCAAAACTGGGAGTAGGGAGCATTTATGACTTTGTAAAGCGAGCTTGTAAAACTACCATGTACAGTTGATTAGTACGAAAAAGAAAGAGAAAGTTCTACGATTCCAACTTGGCGAGACTTATTATGAGTAAGTTCTTCCTTTTATTATACATATTAATCTTAAAATAGCATAAGTCACGATTCTATAGTAGAGGACAATTATAAAAATTCGCAAAAATATCAAAAAATTTACTCCCACAAATGATAAACTTTATTCTATAAAATTAAAATCAGTTTGTTATTAGGATCTTCAGAGACAACAGAACTGGCAAAAAGTTAGAAGAATGAGGAAATTTCATTCCAAACATAGCTGAAAAGGATATCAGACCAGATTTGTTATTCGACTAAATAAAAATTCTTGTTTTTAAAACTATTTAAAGATTTGTGTATTTTTTATTTCAATAAACTTTTATTTTATTGATAGTCTACCTTTTAGAGTTATTATATCGAAGGGATAAACTAAGGCTTAAATTTGATCGGTTAACTAATAGTTCGAACAGTAGTAGTTCTGAAAATATTTGCTCTTCTACCTCACTTCTTAAATTTCAAATTAGAAAAAGTTTACATTATGCTTAAGTTATGTATTTTTTTGTATAAAGAGATTATGTTGAACATATTTTTTAAAGCAAATTATTCATGCGGAACTTGTAGTTATTTAAAATGGTAGTGTATATTTTGCTCTTGATTTTTTCTTAATTAAAGTTATTTCTTGGACTTTTGAATAATTACGGTTTGACTTTGTAAACAAGACAAACAAAAAAATTAAAGGGACCCTTTTTAATGTACATAATTTTAATGGTAGAATATGTTGGGAAAGGACGTCCATAAGATGTTGTAAGCAAATGTCTTAAAGACGTTACCTTTTGTAACATAAGACGTTTATACAACGTCTTATGGACGTCATTCGACTTTAATGGACATCCATAAGACGTCCTGAATGTTGAAATCAAACATTTTATGGACGTCTTTAAGACGTATTTGTGCTGTTTGGGTTAAATCCCTTGATGAAAATGAATAAATATGAAGGATTAAAAAGGGTGCTTAACTTTATCAGAGATACTGCTGTAATAGTGTCAACAGTTACGGTAATAAATATAGCATTAACTTTTTCTTCAATTATAAGACTGTCGGCGGTCCTTCCTAAGCTACGAATGGAAATAATTCTAGGAGTCTTCTGGATATTGGTCAACACCTGATCCTTAATGTTGACTAATTGTAGTTTTCCTGGATTTCTTCTGTGCGGTCTCTAGATGATGAACAAAACCTTAATCGCACTCGACATTCCCTTCTCACACTCTATCTGGTTTCTTCTATAACGTGAAGTATCACCTTTTGTGTTTAGTTTTTCCTGGTTTCTCCCATAACGTGAAGTATCACCTCTCGTGTCTACTTTCTTAAGAATTTCAGAAATCATTGTCTCTATTGCTTGGATCGGTGAATCCGTGTTTTCCTCTATAGTAACGGTTCTTATTTTTGGGTTTGACACATTATAACCTGCTTCAATTCCTAAAGCCCTGTCCAACAGTCACTACAATATTGAAACTTGCTTAAACGCAACCTACCTGTATTTCTTGGTCTCTTATCCCATCGACAAAATACTGGGTTGTAAGCTCTTCTCGGAATTTTTCTGTAGTTCCTGGGTAATTCAGATGAACAAGGCATCGGACATCTGCTTCATATTTTTGCAAATTTTCTCCATTTTTCTGGTGTCTTGATTTGAGCTGCGACTGATATAACTGGCACCGATGTTGATTTTCAAATCTTCTTTCCAGCGCAGGACTAAGAATTCCATAGTCTTTCTGTTGGGTTATAGGAATGATTTGCAACAACTCCAGTGCTGGTCCACGTAGTCCGATTAGTAATGCAGTAGTCATCCCTTCGTAATTCCAGTTAGCGGCAGCTTCAAATTGACGTCTATACATTATCCAAGATGTTTAACCATCGTAAGTTGGAGGTTTAATGTTTTGTCCGGTGGTTATTACTTTATTAGAAGGGCCATGCTTCTTTATTTTATTGACTTCTCTCCGAAGGTTCATTTTAGAATCTATAACATCCACTTTTGATTCCATGCTATCTACGATTCCTTTCACTTTTTGTAACATATTTGAATCAATGCTATGTACTTCTTGGCATACTTTTGCTTCTATCTCATCTACGATTTCTTTCGATTCTTGTCGCACTCCTCGGTGTACATCTCCTACGTCTTGTCGCACTTCGCCTATCTCTTTCTTAAACTTTTGCATTTGTCCCTGTGCAGTTTGATCAAATTTTTGCTTTTCTTATACAATGATTTCTTGTATCCATTTGCTAATTATCCTCATCTTTAATGCGACGTTCTTCTTCTATTTGGCGACGTTCTTTTTCTTGTTTGTCTTTAAGTTGAAGTTCTTCTTCTTGTTGTTTCTCTCTTTGGCGACGTTCTTCTTGCTTTTGACGACGTTCTTTTTTTTTTGTTTTTCCCTCAGACGACATTGTTCTTTTTTGTCGTTAAGGCAAACTCGCAATTCTCGGCGATGAGATGAGATGAATATCAGGTCGGCTCCAAAAGAAGCTGATTCATTTCGCCAACCAACAATTTTATTTCTGTGTTCTCAGTTGTTAATCTCTTCGTAATAAACCTATAGTAGAAACATTTTAACCGGACCTCCTGTAAGTATCCCAGTTTACCACATAGGTTACAGCTTCACTGATGAGGCCAATAGGTGGTCGAAACCAGTATAAGCTGTCTGCCCCCTTTTTTAACAATCTTAACGAGAAAAAACATATATATATATATATATATATATATATATATATATATATATATATATATATATATATATATATATGTATATACAGTACGACAAGCGAAAGCAAGTTGTCGACGCGGGAGGGGGGGGGGCACCAGCAACATTCCCATTTCTAGTGTAAAAGGCAGGGTCGGGTCTATTTTTCTGAATTTGAAGCTCTTGGAGAGGTGGGGGGCACACATTCCTAGTATAAGAGGCAGAATCGGGTCTATTTTCCTGAACTCAAAGCTCTTGGGGGGTGGTTATTGCAAGAAAAATAAATTATCAACGGGAAGAATGCCAACAGCATACACATTCCTAATATAAAAAGCAGAATCGGTTTTATTTTCCGGAACTCAAAGCTCTTGGGAAGGGGAGGGGGGTGGCAAGCATACACATTCCTATACTCTATTCAAGAACTAGAGTAAGTAATAAAACTGTTACCGAAACCTCCAACGTACCTGCTTCAGTGCCGCAGATAACTGAGGACTGCCGTAAATCTAATTATATTTAAGTATTATAAGCTTTTATAAATTTACTGCAACAATAAAATTTCTGATAGTTCAATTTAATTTAATCTAGATAATAATGTTAAAAGCTCTGTTGAGATGTGTTCCAACATGACAGGAGTTGGAAAATCTACTATCTACCGATTACTGAAGGAGAAAAAAACGACTGGAATTGTTAGTAATCCCAAGCCACATTCGATCACAGGCAGACGAAAAACTTCGTTGGAAGAAGAGATATAAACTGCAATAAAAGGAGTTGTACATACATTTTATTATGAGAAGCAGATCCCAACCGTCGACTAAATTCTAACTAAAATCAGTGAAGATCGGGATTTACCTGAAATTAAAAGAACTGAGCTCTGGAAATTGCTCAGAGAACTTACTTTTTGCTGGAAAAAACCGGATAGGAAATTTGTTCTTATAGATCGTCCGGAAACTGTCCGTTGGAGAAGGAAATATCTCTTTCAAGTAAAAGGTAGAATTGCTAGAAATAACACAACTTACAAAATTAGTAATTTAACTGAACTTTTGAAAGATTTTTTTGAATAAAGTTACTGCAGAAAATTGGGAAAAATCCATATAATAAAAGTATAAAAGAAAATGTGGAAACTCGAATCGAGGAACAAATTATAATTAATTTGAGCGAAGATAGCTTCACTGACTTTGATTATGAATTAGATACGTAATGTTTACCAGCGTAAACACAATTGATTATTTAAATTTTCTGTAACATATAAAAATTAATTACATTTGAAGCCCTTTTTAGTGTTTAGTTGTAATTCTGCAGATGGTTTAAGAAATAAACAAACTGAAACGGCAAATGTCCTAAAAATGTTCTTAATTAATAATAAAATGACCGATAGCCCCAAAAAAAATTTAATATTATACGGACGAATTTATTTTTTTATATATGTTTAACTTCTTGTATTTTTGACAATGGGTATTTTGTAAGTATTTAAATTATAACTTAGACTTTTTTGAGAGAAAAAGACTACGTTTTAGTCTGAATGTGCCAAAAACGGTTTATATGTCAAAATTAAAAATAATAAACATACAGTTGTGATTTGTGTTAAATATGTCAAAATTATCTGTAGTTTCCAATGTATGTAAATTATTAAGAAATTATAAGAAACAAAATAATATTATAAAAACTTTTTATTTTAAGTTTATTAGCGAAATAATATTATTTGCCATAAATACTTAGTGATAATAAACCTCCTTCCGACGCCTATGACAAGGATTAAAATCCTTTTTAACACTTCATACATTTTATTACTCTCTCTAGTTCTTGAATAAACTATAGTAAAAGAGACAAAATCGGGTCTATTTTCCTGAAATCAAAAGCTCTTGGGGAGGGGGGATCGCCCCCTCCCTGGATCCGCGCCTGTATATATATATATATATATATATATATATATATATATATATATATATATATATATATATATATATAGTTGTATTTTCTCCTTAAGATCGTTAAAAAAGGGGACAGACAGCTTATTTTATGCGAATTCCACTTTGATTCTCTCTTCATACTGGTTTCGACCACCTATTGGTCTCATCAGTGGAGCTGTAACCTATGTTGTACTTACAGGAGGTCCCGTTAAAATGTTTCTACTGTAGTTTTATTGCAAAGAGATTAACAACTGAGAACACAAAAATAAAATTTTATATATATTTTATTTGAATATCTTCTTGGGTAATAAATTGTACAATAAATTTCTAAAGTTTATTCTTTTCCTTTCCTACATTTACTTACGACGTTTCGTATATCGTGTTGTGCTTTTTCAAGTTTTTTTCCTCTTGGAGTTTGTCAGTTCAATGGGGGGTTCTTGAGGGTGTAAATTATGAATTTCTAAGTATTTTTTTCAGCATTCAGATTTGGTATAAGGGGATTTTCGGGGTCGTGTATTAGGAATATCAAGTTAATATTTTACAACTATTGGGTTGATAAAATACAACATGAGGGACTGAAAATTTTATATTTTCCGATTTTGTCTAAAATTGATATTGCGGGGTTCTTGGGGCGGCAGTGTAAAATATATCAGGCTAAGAAATTTACGTCTCAAGTTCTTTAAATATCGATATTGGAAAGTTTTGGGGCCCATATTACCAATCTAAAATTAATTTGAAATTTAAGATACTGGATTTATTATGACAGACTAAATATTTATTTGACACAATTTCACTGGTATTTGGAGAACTCTAAGAATGAAAGAATTTTTGTTAATTCATTTTAGGGTGATTTACAACTTTGGATAAAATGGCTACTTTTTTGCCACCTTGGAGTCATTGCGAGGTACACTAATCTCGATTAGTATTTAGTTCAAATAATTTTCGGATATCATAATGAATTCAAAACTAAAAATCGAAAAATAAAATTTTTATAAAAAGAATGAACCGACTTCTAAAAGTGCGCTAAAACACTATAAATTTTTATATGAAATTGAAATTTTTGAGGCCGGTGCCAAATAATTTGTAAATGAAATAAATAACTACTTATATATAAAAATTATGGTAAGAAAGCAATTACAAATAAAGTATTTTTAATCTGTTTATGAGAATCACATTTTGTCGGGTATTAGTTTACTTAGGTATTAGTTTGGCCCCGACTTCAAAAATTTCAGTTTCATATAAAAATTTTTCACTTTTTAGCGCACATTAGAAGTCGATTAAATTTTTCTTATAAAATTTTTTTTACATAGAAGTTGGTTGTTTTTCTCTTGAAAAAAATTGTTTTCCGAAACCATTTGGTAGATGACAGATACTCCACTTTTATACATTAACGTAATAGAAAGTCACCATTTTGTCAAGAATATGAAACACAACGATAAAGAAAAAAAAGGAATATTTTTGGATATCTACGAACCACAGGCATTTATACATTTCATATTGAAAAGAATACACAAATTCTCAAACGTGTTGAAATACATTTCTAGCTGCATTTTTGTTACACCGAATCTAACAAACGAGTATGTCGAATTTTTCATTGTTCTCAAAGTTTACAAAGCCTGTCATTCTTAAGAAGAAACTGATTAATGGAAAATTTCAGTACAAAAATACAACGAATACCTACATATTCTTACAGAAACCCCAGAGGACATGATTTTGGTGTTTTGTTTCTTTAAATACCGGCACGGCCTATTAACAGGATTTGATATTTTTTTAAAGAAACGTAAATTTAAGACTCAAAACTAATAAAAGTGTTATATATTTTTGTAAAGCTTGTAACAAACTAAATCATATTATTCAAAAATATATAAGGTGTCTCATTTAAAACAGGCAAGTTTGATTGATAGTTGAACCTATAAAAATCTAACTACGTCACTGAGTTTTACGTCAAGAATTTCAATAGTTCTTTTTTCAACTTTTCGATAAGTTGCAAGACACGAAAGAAAAATATAATTTTTAAAATCGCTCTGTATCTCCAAAACGAAGAAGTTTATGAAAATTGTGTTAGTGACATCGTTCCGTCCTTAAAAAGGAAGCATGATTCCATGAAAACCTTGTCCTTCTATTTTTACTAATAATGGAGACAATCCGTAAAACCATCGAAAATTGAACACCCTGTACAAAAACACTTGAAAACCCACTAAACTTATTTTATTTAATAAAGAGTCTGGTTCGAACGTAAAACACTCGAACTGAATTATCCTTTTACAAGAAACAATCAAATGAATTTAGGAAAACAATTAGGAAACAATGTTGTGGATTACGTATTTTATTTCCTGGCAGTGGCGGATTTAAGAGGGTCTATAGGGATTGCCTTCCACGCCCCGAAGCTGACCTACACAAAAGGTTAATAAAGATTTTTTCCTTATTGGTAAAAATTACTTACTTAAACAAATAAAGTTGAAGTACTATCCTGAAGCAAATTTTTTTGTTTTCAGCGATCCGTAAAAGTAATAAAGAAAAATAATATTGACATTGAGCCTAGAGCCGGTAATAGAACAGTAAAAAATGTACAGTGAGGACGTAAAATTTGCAATAAATTCATTGTTGAAAAAAGGCTGTGTTCTTTTTAAATCGTTTGAATAAGGGGACTTTGTTTTTTTGGTCCGAATTTTTTCCACTCTTTTAAATCTTACAAGGTGACTTGAAAGAAGTGGTGGCTATAATTAACTTTATTTTTCTAAATAGTAACCCCGAATTTCTTATACACTTTTAGACTCCCTACACAATTCTGAATATTTTTTCTATAACATGTCTTATAGATACCTAAATGTAACTGTTTTCGATCGATTGACAGTTAAACTTGCAATAAAATAAAATTTTTATTTACCTAACATTTTACCACATTGTTACCTTAACTTGATTTTAACTAAAAATATATCTTCCGCCTATTTCAATCGATAGTGAGTAAGAATGAATAGAATTTTCATCGATTTGGTTATGCCCCAAGATCAACAACTAGTGATGATAAAAAAGTAGACGTTGCCTATATATATATATATATATATATATATATATATATATATATATATATATATATATATATTGTCGTAATTTGCTAAGGTCCCTGTACCCAGCGAGAATTACGAACAAACTATAAAGTAAAAATTTGGGGTGTTTCGTCCCGGTGCCAGCCTTAGGACTCCTCAGTGGGCTTCGACTGACACCTTCCCAGACACCCGTTGTCGTACCATATAATTTTTGATCCTCATATTTGAACTTAAACTGTGGCGGGAATTATCGGTGAGATGTAGTTTACACAACACCCTCCCCCGCCTTTAGACAATCAACCTTCCTTGAGAATTGGAGATTTGTACTCCAGATTCCGATTACAAGGAAGGCTTGATTGTTATTAGGGCCTGAGAACTGCGGGGACTAACACCTCGTCGCAGATTCGGTGCATCAAAGCACCCGTGCCACTTAACGCTACAAGTGCACGTTCTCCACCAGGGATGCCATGTCGTAATCTGCTACCCTGGTAGCAAACAGTTCGCAATTCTGACGCAAATCTGCATCTCATTTAGAGTATAAACGCTTAATCCGAACCATATCTCTTCTGTTTCCGACTTTTATATATTTACTTACATAACACACTGATGGATATGACGTGACAGCAGTTTTGAGAAAGTATATACCCGTTAAAAAGAAAATAATTTGAACAGGAGGAATCCAGACTGCCATCAGAACGAAGTAAGAAATTTATATACAGCAGTTATACGGCAGAATCAAGTCAGTTTTACTGCAATAGTAGATTTTCTTCATAAAGATATGAGCGTCGACTGGCGTCAGATTTGAGTAAGAAATCGATAAAAGTCGTTGGTACTTCAGAACCGAGTCAAATTTGCCGAAATGCCTGCTCTTCTTTAAAAAGATAATAAGCGCAGATTGCCATCAGATTCGATTAAGAAATTGATATCATTTGATCGTACGTCAGAATCGAGTCAGATCTGCCGAAATGCTGATTCTTCTTTACAAGGGTAACAGTACACGGTATGAGCGCAGACTGCCGGCAGATTTAAGTAATAAATTGTTAAAAAGCGATTTCATTTAGAATTAAATTAGATTTACCGAAATACTTGCTGTTCTACATATATATATATATATATATATATATATATATATATATATATATATATATATATATATATATATATATATATATATATAAAATTCGTGCCGACTGCCGTCAGAATTAAGTAGCAAACTGAGCATATGTTCCATATTATATATGTATATATATATATATATATATATATATATATATATATATATATATATATATATATCAGAGATAATTTAATAATACGTAATTCTGGTGTTTATGGAACATATGCTCATTTGGTTACTTGATTCTGACTACTGGCTACTGCAAAAGCCTTTCGGTTCGATTTTTTACAGTAACAATTTGCATCGCTACAGTTAGTAGTATCAGATGAAAAAAATATTCTTGAAATAATATCCCGTAAGTAACGATAGGAATAACATATAAGGTTAAATGGCGCATTTCGCTGGCCTTAAATTTAGCATAATCAATAAGAGGACGTGAACGACGAGCGAATTCACTTGGACAACATTCTTTCAACTGTTCATACATCGAAGATATTTCATTTATTGAAGCAGGGTTCAGCTTGGCGCTTTGCTTGAATTTGCCTTTGAACAAACCATCCAATATCCTTACACCCACTCCAAGGTAGACCAGGTGCATTATTTCGAATGGAACACCCGTTACAAGGGGAATATGAAGTTCAACCAACGGGGTAGATCATTTTATGTGGTCCTCATAAATACCTTTTGCATATTCATCATCTTTACGTTTATTGTGCCCTGTTCCTAAATATACCATGGTTCGGTTTTCGAATTTAAACCCAATAATATTACACTTAGAGCATGGCTCTGTAGAGCAATGGTTGGTATGGTTCAATATTAAAGACCTGGCTGGAGCATCACCGACAAATGTTTCAAATCTTATGAGTCGAAATTTATTTTTGATTTCGGCCCCACCAAGTCTTTCTATTTCCTTAACTTCATGAATTAGATTTTCCATAAATAAATGAATATCTGATGGATGTTGAAGTCTTTTATATATTCCGATTATCAAAGGTTTAAAACCAGCTATATTTTTGATTCTAAATTGTAATAGCCAGAATTGATTTGGATTAGTGCGTGATAATGATAGACCATCAGTGTTCAGTTCGATTTTCAGAACTTCTGGAATAATTGTTTCATCGTATAATGGTAGATGTTTTTGTAAACAATTTTTGAACCCAATATGTCAATAGACTCCATTGCCTATTGGTAAAAGACCAGGACTCTTTCGACCAGTTTTAAGAAGAGTTCGACTGTCGAAAACATAGATGCGTAAGTAGAACTTGCAAGATGCCGTTTATTTGCACATGATTTATATTCAAATCCACGCAACACTGAGCGAGTAGGTTGCGGAAATTTTCAAACGAATGCACATCTACATCAATATCCATGAACGACTCAATATTTTCAGTATTATTGACATTATTTTCAGTAATTGTATGGTCTACAACATCGGCATTATTATCAGTCACGAATTCATGAATGACAAGATCGTTGTGGTTAAGCTGAGAGTTATTTAATTCATCTGTTTCCATTCTATAATGTGAATCAGTAGGTTCTATACATCTTTCTGCATATCCATTGCCTAGTGCTTTTTCCGCGTTGTCATGATTGACTGGATGAAATAAATTTTCTGAATCCAAATGTCTATGATATTCATTAAACTGAAGTAAATATCTGCGCTTACAGTCTCGATTTTTTTCTGTCTTGATGACAGTTCATCAAACTTTTTACGAGACGAACCACTCATTTTGAATCTGTAATAATTAATAACAATTGGATTATATCAACATGTAATTTCAACACACCCATGATTTGAAGAAATAATTTTTTCAAGTCACTGTATACCTCACAATAATTTTTTTTTAATTATATTTCAAAAATGAAGTTTTTCTAAAAGTTTCACACAATTTTTCATTAGATCAGAAGCAGAAATATTACTATTCGTCCAAAGGAAATCATAATTTAAAAATAATGGAATATGCAAACTTCTTCAAGGAAATTTAACCAAATAAGAAGTTTTAAACTATTTTATTTTGTTCGAAAGTCGGCATTTACTCTTATTCAAAATCTGAAGAAATGTATTTTTATATTTCTTTATCAATTAAATGTCAATTGTTTAGAACTTTTTTTTAACCAAAGTCTTATTTGGTCAGATATTGTGGAGAAGAGTCCACATTTTATTTAAAAAAAAGGATTTTTTTTTTCTAATAAAGAGTATCATTTCTGAATCTAATTCATATAAATGTAATAATTTTGTATAATCACTGCAGGTAGACCACCTCAAAGTAATTAACATTTAAAAACAGTGAATTGTCAACTTTTTAGAGAATCAATTACTTTGTAGGTAATTTGCTGTACAATCTCCAAATATGTCCTTATAGTATACAAAGGGTGCTAATTTAGAGGATGGAATGAATTAAAATTCAGATTATTAGCATACAGCCTTAAAAAAAATTATTCATATCCATAGAAATCATTGACTCAAGTACTTCAACAATTTTTCTTTTCACCCAACTTGCAATGTGGTGAAGACTTTGAAAAACGTTAAAATTTGAGATAGCTATATAACAAATTTTTAATATATATATATATATATATATATATATATATATATATATATATATATATATATAACATCAGTTTATAACGTTCTACGCCGTTTTCTGATTTCCAGTCTCCATTGATCTCGGTTTGTCCATAGGTTTTCATCCATTCCTCTTGTTCTTATATCTTTATCCACTCCTTCTCTCCAACTTAGTCTGGGTCTACCTCTCTTTCTTCTTCCCTGTGGTGCCCAATTTAAAACTTTTTTTGGAAGTCTATTATCGTCCATTCGTTGAATATGTCCGTACCATCTAAGTTGGTTGATTTTAATATCTTCTATTATCTTGTGCTTAACACCCATAATTTCTTGGATTCTTTCATTTCTGACTCTGTCCATTCCAAAATTTTTTAAACCTTTAGGAATATAATGAAAAATTAGCACATTACTGTACATAACTCTTTCAAAACTTACTTTTTAAGGTGAAGTTATACCTGACTACACCAAAATAAAAATGATGTCGTTCTAATAAATCCTATGTCACATTATATAATACATGTGTAACTAAAAAAAAAAAATAAATTTTTGGAAATTTTCAAGGAGTTCCATGGAATCCTTAAGATTTTATCTACATTATACTTTAAAAAATAATCAAAGTATTTCTATGCATTACTTTTTCAGTTTTCGCACCCATCCAGCATATACTCACATTAGGTATTGAGCCTACATTTTAAAATAGAGACATCACTGGTTAATTCTTTTTTGTCCATCTCACATAAATTTTTAATAAAAACACTTATAATACTTATACTCTTGTATTTTTATTCACAATATATGCAAGAGAAAAAAAAAATTCGTAACATGTGATATATCTCTCTGTATTTTAAAATGCAGGCTTCGATATCCACCATGAGTATATGCTGGGTGGGTGAAAAGATGAAAATGTCATGTGTAAAAATACTTTCTTTACAGTCCTATTTTTCGGAGTAGAATGAAGATAAAATATTAAAGATTCTACAGAACTACTTGAAATTTTTAGAAAATTCATACTTTTTCCTCAAGTCAAACATTGCTTTCAAAATCCAGTCTCTCCTGTAGAAATACACCAACCACCAAGACTACTATACAGAGCATGAAAATTTACTGTAATGCTTCCTCGATATCCTTCAACCTCTTATTAGAAAAGTTTTAATTTTTATGATCTATAGCACTAATACCCAATATATAGGAAAACTTTACTTTACTGATTCATGCAACTATGCACCAATACCCGATATTAGTGGGGGTGAAGAGAGATTTTAATTTAGCACCTCCTGAGAAGTGTCAACAGACTGTCAAAAAAATCTCACCAAGAAAGTCTTCAGCAAATTAAAGTTTCTTCCCGAGAGAGGTACTAACCACTAACGTCGAAAAAGGTTATGTTTTTTCAGAAAAAAATAAACGATAACTATTGAATCAATATTAACATAATTGTCATCATGCTTGGTGCTGGTACACCTCTGCATGCAGAAGAGACTTCAGTTCGCTGTATTAATGACACCTAATATATGACAGGAAAAAACAACTTATATATTTAAATTGTTAAATAATAAAAATAATATTACCTGTTACAGGTAGTCCGTGTAAACCCAGAAATACTATATACTGTAAATAATTCACTGTTGTAAATTTTGTTATCGATGCAGAGCACGAAGTTCTTGCTACAAAACACGAAAATAGTTCACAAAAGATCCATCTACTATTTTGTGAAATAGTTTCAGACGCTACCTATGTGAACCCCAGAACAAAAAAGGTTAGATGTGAACAATGAAAGAAAGAATAAGATCGACGAGGAAAGTGCGTGGTCGCGAGCATGCGCTTCGTTCTATACTCCAACAGCTCCGTTCGCAGAATAGTCGGAAGCTAATCAGGCCGGATTTATTTCTGCAGAACGAATATAAAAGGCAGTAACGGATCGTTTCTGTACAGCAGAACGTGTCTTGCTTCTACTGTAAATCTGATCATCTAATCTGCTCTTGAAATGAAATTTACCTAAAGCAGAAACTTACCCAAATCTGAATTATTTCGGCCATATATATCTAACATGAATTAATACTTCGCATCTGACCTGCAGAGACTTAAAAATGCCTGTCACAAATCTTAATTAATTTCATGCACATAAAAACGCTAAATTATACGAGCAGAATCTTCCGAACTAATTACGCAAAACTGATGTACTCATCATACGGCTTGAAATACCCTGTCTTTGATGTACAGCATCTTACTGATATTTTGCAAATGTTTTACTTATGAATCTGCTCTACTTTTTTAGAAAACAAATCGGAAGAAACGTATGTAATTCTACTGTAGATCGTTTGGAATTATTCACAAATTGCAGTGTCTTACGAATTTCTGCTGTAAATATGCTGTCAAGATAGTATGTCATTTCTGCAGCATTATCTCACGAGCAGATTGTGTTACCAGGGTAAGGTCCTTGTACCCAGCGAGAATTACGAACAAACTATAAAGTAAAAATTTGGGGTGTTTCGTCCCGGTGCCAGCCTTAGGACTCCTCAGTGGGCTTCGACTGACACCTTCCCAGACACCCGTTGTCGTACCATATAATTTTTGATTCTTATATTTGAACTTAAACTGTGGCGGGAATTATCGGTGAGATGTAGTTTACACAACAATATATATATATATATATATATATATATATATATATATATATATATATATATATATATATATATATGGAAAATCCAAAACAGAACCTCTAAAAAAGGAAATGTAACAGAAAGAGACGCACAACTCGTTTAGCCATGTTGAAGAAGTAAAATAAAGCATACTGTTGTATCGTAGCTTGCTTTCTTATTTCCAGCAAAGATGGTTGGGGGAGGGGTCGTCAAAACACAGTGGGTTGAAAGAACGGATTTAATATTAAAAATAAAAATCGAAGCTAACATAGCAGACTGAATCTTTAAAATCATGAAAATAAATTCTAAAAACGTCTAATGTGGTTCAATAGCTGTTAAATAGGCAATTTAAAAAAAAATAAAAAGAATAATTGTATTTCCATGAATAAAATATTGCACTTGCGTCCAAGGTGCATTTTAAAATTAATACTATAATAATAAATACCGGGATATGGATAATCGTTAAAAAAGCGAAAGCACTTTTTCCTCTATGCTTAAGACTTCTTAATAAATAGCAATGCAAATAATTTGTAAGTAATATAATATTTATTGATTCACATAAATGAATAAATAATACGACTGTAATAAAAATAATAAAAAGAACTTTTTAATCACTGCCTTCTTTGTTAACAGCTCTTTTCTCATTCTCAAATACGTACGAATTATTGTCCGAATCCTTATCATGTCAAAAACAGTGTAAGGATATATCGACGCCAAAAGTTTTGGAACACAACCTCCATATTTTTCTCGAGATTTTCGGGCAAGGCGATAGTGTCCGTTGATTTTTGTGCATCTTTCGATAGTTTACCTATCGGTAATATTGCTTTTTTCAAAATTTAAGAGATTATCTCCTCTGATATACAAATTACCTTTTTGTTTCTGATTACGTATGTGTAAATATATCTGCAGAGCATAAATTTATTTGGCTTTTGTTGTAGGTTCATATTTCTAAAAATTATCAACCACCACTAAGAATTTCCACTACACTAACGCTTCTACTACGAAATATAAATACCTGGTTCATACTTCAAAACTGAACAATTATTAAAAATTAAGGACCACCAATCAAAATTGTCCACAAATATTCTAACCTAAAAGTAAAACCTAAATTTTTTGCTATTCAATTGTGGTTGTTTACCTAATTTTACTCTAAAATGTTTCGACTATTTTATGACAAACTTTTACCAGGTTATACTTGTTTTTAATGCTTTTTTTTTGTATTTTCATGTCAAATTTTCCGACAGCCGATAACATCCGAAAGCGAACACGAATTATACCGACTTTTTGGAAAGTTAAAAGTTCACCAACTTCTTAGATGATATTTGATAGTTGTTAATTTTTAGTTGAGACTATGAATAGTAAGTTCTGTCTTTCATTATACATATTAACCTTGAAATAGCATAAGTCACGATTCTATAGTAGAGGACAATTATAAAAATTCGCAAAAATATCAAAAAATTTACTCCCACAAATGATAAACTTTATCCTATAAAATTAAAATCAGTTTGTTATTAGGATCTACAGAGAAAACAGGACTGGCAAAAAGTAGGGAGAATGAGGAAATTTCAATCCAAACATGGCTGAAAAGGGCATCAGACCAGATTTGTTATTCGACTAAATAAAAATTCTTGTTTTTAAAACTCTTTAAAGATTTGTGTACTTTTTATTTCAATAAACTTTTGTTTTGTTGATAGTCTACCTTTTAGAGTTATTATATCGAAGCGATAAATTAAGGCTTAAATTTGATAGGTTCACTTATAGTTCGAACAGTAGTAGTTCTGAAAATATTTGCTCTTCTACCTCACTTCCTCAATTTCAAATTAGAAAAAGTTTACATAATGCTTAAGTATATTTTTTTGTATAAAGAGATTATGTTGAAGATATTTTTTAAAGCAAATTATTCATGCGGAACTAATAGTTATTTAAAATGGTAGTGTATATTTTGCTCTTGATTTTTTCTTAAAGTTATTTCTTGGACATATGAATAATTATGGTTTGATTGTGTAAACAAGACAAACAAAAAAATTAAAGGGACCCTTTTTAATGTACATAATTTTATTGGTGAAATATGTTGTTTTAATGTTGGGAAGGGACGTCCACAAGACGTTGTAAGCAAATGTCTTAAAGACGTTACCTTTTGTAACATAAGACGCCTATACAACGTCTTATGGACGTCATTCGTCTTTAATGGACATCCATAAGACGTCCTGAATGTTGAGATCAAACGTTTTATGGACGTCTTTAAGACGTATTTGTGCTGTTTGGGTAAGTAAGTCTTCTCCTTCCTCTTCTTTCAGTAGCCTTTAACAGTCCTCTCCTGGACACAGACTTCTCCTTTCTCCAGAATTCCTTATTTTGTAATATTTGATCCGGTGTCAGTCTACTCCGCCTATGACGTCGTCTAAGTAGTTCTAGATTTTTATTTGTAGAGTGAACCGTAAAAATCTTCGACAATTTTGATTATGCTTCTCTGTAGCATTTTTAATATTCCCAGCTTGATCTTTTTTTTTTATTCTCAATTGTCGTTTTCATCATTTCTGCATTGTGTCGTCTTCGATCTTCTCTAACTCTTCTATTTATATTCTCATTCAATTATTTCCCAAACAGCACAAATACGTCTAAAAGACGTCCATAAAACGTTTGATTTCAACATTCAGGACGTCTTATGTTACAAAAGGTAACATCTTTAAGATATTTGCTTACAACGTCTTATGGGCGTCCCTTCCCAACATTAAAACAACATATTCCACCAATAAAATTATGTACATTAAAAAGGGTCCCTTTAATTTTTTTGTTTGTCTTGTTTACAAAGTCAAACCGTAATTATTCAAAAGTCCAAGAAATAACTTTAATTAAGAAAAAATCAAGAGCAAAATATACACTACCATTTTAAATAACTTCAAGTTCCGCATGAATAATTTGCTTTAAAAAATATGTTCAACATAATCTCTTTATACAAAAAAATACATAACTTAAGCATAATGTAAACTTTTTCTAATTTGAAATTGAGGAAGTGAGGTAGAAGAGCAAATATTTTCAGAATTACTACTGTTCAAACTATAAGTGAACCTATCAAATTTTAGCCTTAGTTTATCCCTTCGATAAAATAACTCTAAAAGGTAGACTATCAACAAAATAAAAGTTTATTGAAATAAAAAGTACACAAATCTTTAAATAGTTTTAAAAACAAGAATTTTTATTTAGTCGAATAACAAATCTGGTCTGATGCCCTTTTCAGCCATGTTTGGATTGAAATTTCCTCATTCTTCCGACTTTTTGCCAGTCCTGTTGTCTCTGTAGATCCTAAAAACAAACTGATTTTAATTTTATAGGATAAAGTTTATCATTTGTGGGAGTAAATTTTTTGATATTTTTGCGAATTTTTATAATTGTTCTCTACTATAGAATCGTGATTTATGCTATTTCAAGGTTAATATGTATAATGAAAGACAGAACTTACTCATAATAAGTCTCGCCAAGTTGGAATCGTAGAACTTTCTCTTTCCTTTTCGTACTAATCAACTGTACATGGTAATTTTACAAGCTCGCTTTAAAAGTCATAAATGCTCCCTACTCCCAGTTTTAAAATTTCTAAAACCTTAAACAAAATTACTTCGTGTAATTAAAAAAACTCTATTTTCTATGTTTTTTAAATATGTACCAATCATCAGGAACAAAATAAATCTTACAGGTTTCATTAGTGGAGCACTCCATAAACAAACATTTCGCCTTCTACTTCATTAGTAATATTTCTTGTAATATTTAGGACCGGGTCTGGATGAGCTGTGCAAGCCTTTTTCGCACAAATAATATTGTTGAAGATTTCATTTCATACTTCTAACATAGAGTTACTACAAAAATATAAGCGGTAAAGCATTCGGGAATTTCCTGTAACACAACCTATAAATAACGTTACTGTTTTTCCTAAGTACATATGATTCTCGATCTTACCTTTTAAGTATTACAATAACACGAATAAAAAAGATTTTCAGAGGCACATAGATAAATCAACTATTTTAATAAAATTCTTTCAAAAGCTAAATTTTCACAATCGACACCCCAACAACATTAAAAATAAATAACGACATGACGGAACACAAATACAAAACTGAAAAATGACAGTTGACAAAAGGCGGGTTTTTTAAAATTATAGTTTCGCTGGCATCATATATATATATATATATATATATATATATATATATATATATATATATATATATATATATATATATATATATATATTTATGTGTGTCATTGTTATCGGTACATCAAACAGTCTGTGACAAAAAGCACCAAAGTATTGATAAAAAAGATCACGCAAAAGTTCTATTAACCAAGGTCGTAGTGAGGCTACTAAAAATTTGTCGTTCAATCAAAAATTTTAACCTCAACTTGTATTCAGCTGAGCTTTGTGCGGCGTTGCAAACTTATTACCCAACTGCGACAAAATCCATAGGGAAGGAAATGCTTTTTGGTTTTTATCAACTAAATTATACACAACTGTATTTATTTTCATATAAAATGTAGTATGTAGACTTTTAAAAGATATCTTAAAGACGTTGTATATAGACGTCTTATGGACGTCTTTAAAACAACGTCTATAAAGACGCCTTATTTATGTCTTAAGACGTTCAGACATAATCTGGATATAAAAATTACGTCTATAAGACGTCTAGTGCTGTGTGGGTTGTATTCTGTGGTTCCTTTCGTAAATCGAAATTTGTTAAAATATTTTTTTACTTGTTAAATAAATTGCAATATAAAACATTTTCTTTTATTACCAAACCAGCAAAATGGAAAATTGTATTTATTTTTAGGAGCCACCTATTTGTCTTTTTCTATATAAAAGTTTGTTTGATGATATATAAAGTACAAATTATAACATCTTCCATGACAATTAGATCGGGTATAAAAGTTAAATCTTTATGTATTATCTATGTGTGTATTTTAACTTATTCCTTTTATCTTTAGTTATAATAAGAAAAACCTACTCTTTTAGACACCGTGTATGTATGATTAAAAATATTTCGTTTTTATTACTCCTTGCTTATATTTTACGCAAACACATTTTTGCATGTGTTAACAAATTGTCAGGAAATATAAAATATGCTGTTGCCGTTGTACACAGTGTAGAATTAGCACTATATATCTATATATATTGAAATAATGTCTAAGTAATACAATATTTCAAAAGGGTAATAACCTCTGAGCAAACATTGTTTTACATATTTCTTATAAATATTGTTATGGGACGTTCATATATAGCAAGAGAAATAAAATGGAGATAATAATAGCTAATTTTTTAAAGTTTAGAAACGCAACTTGATTGTATTAATTTTCATTGAACAGATTAATCAGATGCGATAGCTTTGACAGTGAAGTTGAAACTTGTTCGCCTCGCGACCCTTATAGTGCACGGGGAGAAGGTGGTAAAATTAAAAAGAATATCGCTGTTAGACTGATAAAAAGTAAAATAATATTTTTTGAAGATTTGGACCATTGCATCAATTTCTGCTTCGATCGAGATGAAAATTAATCAAAAAAACAGTAGTCACGTGATTAGCATTATCTGTCAAATTAAATTTTTTTTTCCAAAAAAAATCAAAAGTGAGGTTATATCTCAAAATATCGAAAAAAGTTAAAAAGATTTTTTCTCTCTGGTTCAATCCAATAACCCTACTATTTCTGTTCCAGACTAAAATTGATGGAAAGACCGTCTATTCACGAAATGTGCAAAAATAAATTGGTTTTATCATGAACGCCTTTTCTTTTTTTTTCCTGACTGGTCCGTCCCGAAGCCGGGTACATTACGGCCAATATAGGCTCTGGTCCGCCAAGAAGTGAGTTTGTATTTCATTCAGTTCCAAATTTGCTGACCTGAAGGTTTGTTGTCTTTTTCGATCTAGTGACTCGGAATCACATATAATGTGCTTTACCGTTTCCCCAGCTTAACCAATTAATCTGCAGCCGAGGTCACCGTTGTAAAGGTTAATTTTTTTCAAGTGAACTTTGACGGCCATGGCTGGGATTCTATAAAAGTAAAGAGAAAGAGAATGTCATGATAAGGATCGTGCATCTTTGTCGAGTTTGTACTAATGCATAAATACGTCACTGTCCTAAAAAGAGATAGGGAAAGAATGTGAAAAAATATGCTTTAGAATCGGTCTTTTGGGCTGCGATCCTATAAAAGTAAAGAGAAAGATAATGTTAAAATAAGGATCTTTCATCTTTGTTCAGTCTGTAGTAACACATAAGTATGGCACTATCCTAAAAAGAGATAAGGAAAGAGAATGTCAAAAAATATGCTTATAGAATCGGGCCTCTGGGCTGCGATTCTATAAAGGTAAAGGAAAAAGAATGTCAAAATAAGGATCTTCCACCTTTGTTCTGTCTGTAGTAACACTAAAGTATGTCACTGTCTTAAAAAGAGATAAGGAAAGAGAATGTCAAAAAATATGCTTATAGAATCGGGCCTCTGGGCTGCGATTCTATAAAAGTAAAGGGAAAGAGAATGTCAAAATAAAGATATTCCATCTTTGTTCAATCTGTAGTAACACATAAGTATGTCACTGTCCTAAAAGAGATAAGGAAAGGGAATTTCAAAAAATATGCTTATAGAATTGGTTCTTTGAGCTGCGATTCTATAAAAGTAAAGGGAAAGAGAATGTCAAAATAAGGATCTTCCATCCTTGTTCAGTCTGTAGTAACACATAAGTTGTCACTGTACTAAAAGATATAAGGAAAGGGAATATCAAAAAATATGCTTATAGAATTGGTTGTTTGGGCTGCGATTCTACAAAAGTAAAGGGAAAGAGAATGTCAAAATAAGGATCTTCCATCTTTGTTCAGTATGTCACTGTCCTAAGAGAGATAAGGAAAGGAAATGTCAAAAGATATGCTTATAGAATCGATTCTTTGTGCTGCGATTCTATAAAAGTAAAGGGAAAAAAGATGTCAAAATAAAGATCTTCCATCTTTGTTTAATCTGTAGTAACACATAAGTATGTCAGTGCCCTAAAAGAGATAAGGAAAGAGAATCTCAAAAAATATGCTTATAGAATCGGGCCTTTGAGCTGCGATTTTATAAAAAGGGAAAGAGAATGTCATAATAAGGATCTTCCATCTTTGTTCAGTCTGTAGTAACACATAAGTATGTCACTGTCCTAAAAGAGATAAGGAAAGGAAACGTCAAAAGATATGCTTATAGAATCGATTCTTTGTGCTGCGATTTTATAAAAGTAAAGGGAAAGAAGATGTCAAAATAAAGATCTTCCATCTTTGTTTAATCTGTAGTAACACATGAGTATGTCAGTGCCCTAAAAGAGATAAGGAAAGAGAATGTCAAAAAATATGCTTATAGAATCGGGCCTTTGAGCTGCGAACCGTGCCTCGTGTGTCCCATCGTTATGCCTGTGATTGCCCTTAAATTGGTTCCTGCTCATTTGGAGTAGTTTCTTTGCTAACTTTGGGTCAGGATTCCCAATAAACAGCCTATTGGGATTCAATCCCTGTCTGGCTGTTCAGTGATTTTTGTGGTCTCTTTTTCTGATCCATCGTTTAACAGTTTCTCGTGCCGCACACTGTGGCACCCCAAGAGCCGGTACGGGACCAATATATTGAAATGATGAGGCAGCCTAGCCAGCTCACCAGCTTTCTCATTTCCATGTATGCCTTCGTGTTCTGATATCCACTTTAACACCACTCTATTGTCCCTTGCCAACATTCCCAAACCAATCTAGATGATATCTTTTGACCCTTAAGGGCTGCATGGTTGTCGGAATAAATATAGTTGAAAGTTATCCTTTTTATCACATCTGCACATTGTAAAATTGCGTATATTTCTGCCTGGAATACTATTGGGTATTCTCCTAAGGGAAAAATAATTTCCCTTCTTGGTTATAGCTCATATATCCCAGCACCGGTACCTCCTTGGGTTTTTGAACCGTCACTCCATTGCTGAAGTTACGCGACCTTCTGCATAGATAGCTGCCTTTTGCATTACCTTGGGCCACCATACCAAGACTGCATATGTAATCGCTGGTCTCACCACACTGGTGTTTAACTAATGAACCATCTTTAGTGAGAGACCCCATGTTTCCCCGCACAACCTTCTTACAATCATAAAGGTCGTTTCCGATTTTCTTGTTTGTTATATTTTCAACATGCTGATTCTAGGTCAGTATAGAGTCCAGGATTATCCCTAGATATTTTACTTCCTGCTAAAGTGGTATTGTTTCCTTGTAGGATAATGGGACCGAGATACTCTAGTTTTCTCTGTTTTGTGAAAGGGATTAGGACAGTCTTTTGGGAACTTATATTTAGTCCTTCCTGTCCTACCCACCTTTCTACATCTGAGGGGCTGCCTCATTCTTTCTCTCACTGTTGTAAAAATTTACCTTGGGTTAAGATTACCATGTCATCAGCTAGTACTAGTGCGTAGAATTTGCAAAAGCCCATCCAATACCAGCAGCCCAATTCTATAAGCATATTTTTGGACATTCCCTATTCTTATCTCTCTAAGGACAGTGATATATTTATGTATTATTATAAAGTCAACAAAGATCCCAGATAGCACAAGATTTCCATTGGATATCCAGAATAGGTACATATAATGTCCTGTATGTCCATGGACCGTTTATTGATGTCCATTAGATGTGATGCCCTGTAATCTATATGGACGTCCATATCTGGATGTCCAGTGTAAGTCCATCAGGCGTCCATTAATTAAATTTCGGGTTGTCGGTAAAATCGGATACTGTAATATCGGCCTGTAGAATTGTCATTTCTTAACCCGCCGGCCCGCCATGATCACAAAATATCCCTTCAGATATTTTGTGCCCTTTATTGTGTTGACGTCGAGCTAAAAAAGACCTTTGGAGTTTTAGTTGAGCTAAAATCAAGTGTGCTTTTTATTTGAAGAAGATGCCACCGTTAAAGGTAAGTATAGTTATTTTTAATTTAATTTTTTTAATTATACCAAAAATTACCGAACGAAACTACAGACATGCCCGACGAAAAGCTGATAATTTAGTATCAAACTCGCACAAATTTGAAAGTGAACAAAATATTCAGTATCAAAACACATATGTTAAAATATAGCTTTTGTAGCTATACTTTTTCATACAATCACTTATTTAAATGGAAATTACTACAAATAAGTGCAAATATTTTGATAGGCCAATGAATTTTGTATCTTGTTGGTTAAAATGGAGCACAGATAGAGTAAATTCTCTCTGACTAAGTCATTATTGAGTAATCAGTCTAATAAGATTGCTGGCATTAATAAATGTTATCAAAATTTATAATGGAATAAAAGCTATAGCAAATTTGAATAATTATATTAATTTTTTTATGACTATTTTGAATTAAACGCTAGTAAAAGTTTACATTGATGCGTATTTTTGTGCAGTATAATTGTTTAAAAATATATAATAAAGTTTTGACAGTTCGACTCTAGGTTTAGACTTATAATTTAATTTATTTTAATTATTTTTTAGATGAATTTTCCACAGATTGGTCCAAATAAAATTCCTATGTGAAAGCCAATTTGTACCAAATTAGAGAGGATATTCAGGTAATCTTAAATAGGGAAAAAACAACAAGTATCTACAAAGAATTTTCTGCAGGAGTTCAACTATCCTTTTACTTAAGAAAATAATCAGCTGCCTCAAGTCCCATAAGATCTTCAGGACAATTTAAACTTCAAAGATGCAGTAAGTTTATTACACTTCTCCTGAAATAAAAGCTGAAACTTATTCGAGTAATGCTTTCTTTATGTGTATGAGTCTATTGATAAAAAAAAAACTTAATTTACAGGATTATTTTATATATATTTTTTTACTTTGATTCTTAAAGTCAAAAATATTCTTAGGTTAGCATATGTGGAATTAACGTTTAATTATCTCAATAAAGTAATATAATTTTAGGTTTTACAATTAGCGAAAATTGGAGGAAATTATACCTATTAACTTATTAAAAGATATTTTATTGTAACAATGACAGATAGCCTTTCCAAGAATTATACATATGATGGAACAGTAAAGTGTCCTTTAAAGAACTTATGTTCACTATTTGTAGGTAAGTTACCACTTAAATATAAAAATTTGATGAAAAAAATCTCTCTGTTTTATTTGTCATACTCGTAAATAATAAGAACAAATTAGGTGTCAGATTTCACACGTTGAACTCTAGATTCTCTTGTTCTGATTATACCCAGACAAAAAGCGTGTTAAAATTTTTTTTCTGGCCTGTTGGTTTAAGCACTCTAAGCAATAACGATGCATTTGGTTTTATATATATATATATATATATATATATATATATATATATATATATATATATATATATATATAGAGAGAGAGAGAGAGAGAGAGAGAGAGATTTAAATTCCTACAAAACCATAAAATACTGCATCATTTAACGTTAAACCTTATTAATTTTCAGCTGCGGTAGAAGAATGGGGGGCCGATAAAAAACAGCCGAAGAAGAGATTAGACAATGGCAGAAGAGATTAAACGACAGAAATAAATCTAGAAAAAAATAATTATTGTAACAATAAAAAGTCTTTATTTAAATAATTGGTATATTTTCTATTACCCAATTGAAATTGTACCTATTACTATGGAACCAGATAACTTATTCATAGCGATCCTTCTACAGCTTGAACAATTTAAATCAATTGAAGCTATATTTTGTAGCACTTGCAATTCGACTAATCATAAAATTTTATATTCTTATATAGTATTGTATTAAAAAGTTGACAATTGTAATCAATAAGTGTAATATATGGATCCAGTTCCTGTTACCTGGTTCGCTAATGTAATTTATATCTGTTTAATTTTTGGCACTAATAAGGCCATCTATGGTTACTTGTTATCGACGTTTTGATGACATGAGTGGTCTGTGTTTTCAGAAGTGCAGATTAATTAGGTACTGTAAGCTCTCGGACCCTAAGCAAATTCTGAAAATATCTACCATTCACGTTAACGGAACGTCAAGAAGAGGGAACCATAGATTATGACCTATTTATCCAAAAAGCACAATACCATCGGATAATATGTCCACAATCGGGTCAAGAATGTACAATATATGGACATCCAAAATTAGTCCTATTAATATCCAAAAATGATCCATACTTGGACAATATATGTAATCCAAAAAGACGTCCATGAGTGGGACAAACGTATAGTCTAGTGGATATCCATAGGATGTTGGTAGACAAATTCTGGACATCCCATGGATACCCAGTATGTTCAGCTTTAGATAAGTGTGCTATTTGGGATGCCAGATCATTATTATGACATTCTCTTTCCCTTTACTCTTAGGGAATCACAGTACAAGTTCCAAAACAGAGAGAACTCCTTTTGTAGTATCTAATTAATTTGGGCCAACAGTGTAATTCTGATTCAATCGACAAGATATTGTCCACGTCAGATATACCAGGTAAATTAAAGAAAACAGAAAAGTGCAAAAAATAAACTTTTATTGGCAATAGCTACATATTATATATTAATTAACGCTTTATAGAAGAAAAAAAGCATAGCCTTATGAAGTCTATACAACATTAACATTTCTTACTATTTAACAAATAAATAGATTGGAATAGCAACTTTTTGTGTTAATATATACGGTGGAAACTTCCACTACGATTAATTTGAAACCGAACAGACAAACCATACTTACAGAAAAGCCCGAAAATGCATCAGTTTGGATTTTTTTTGGTCACATTTTAATGTTATGTCCAAGATGACAATCCCACTCGTCTTAGATGTGAAATCAATCCCTTTTATTCTGATGTAATACCATGCCTTGTGACCTCTCACTTCGAAAGCCATTTTGTAAGATTTCCTTAAGAGATTTAACATTAATTATAAAAACAAAATATTTTAAATTAATAATTAAGGTTATTTGCTTAAATAATGTTAATTTGCACATTTTGAATTTTTTTTTATTTAGTTGACTTAATCTAGGAGTGGGCTTTCTTGAATGCAATGGACGACGCTAGAATCGACTCCCGATACTCGAATCTCTTAAAATACATTTATGAAAATGCCACATTTCACGTAAAGATCAACGACGACTTAGTCACCGATAGAATCAAGATCAATAGAGGAGTGCGTCAGGGAGACACTATATCTCCAAAATTATTTACTCTAGCCCTAGAGAACATTTTTAAAACACTACCGTGGGAGACTAAAGGCATCAGCATTGACGGGATATATTTAAACCATCTACGTTTTGCTGATGATATTGTCCTAATTAGCAGTGATATTCGTGAATTGACAGAGATGTTAGAACAACTAAACAGAACATCAAAAAAATTTGGTTTAAAAATGAACCTCTCCAAAACCAAAGTAATTACTAACACTGAAGGAAACATCAATATGGATGGCACAATCATGGAAAATGTGGAAGAATACACATATTTGGGGCACATCATCAAAATAGGAAAGGATAATCAAACAGCTGAGATCAGACGCAGAACAAAACTAACTTGGGCAGCTTTTGGTGGGTTGGACTACATACTCCGAAACAGTGCCATACCAATGAACCTTAAAAGAAAAGTCTTCGATACTTGTGTATTGCCGGTGGCAACCTATGGCCTCGAAACCATGTCGGTGACAAGGAGAATTGCGGAACAGCTTAGAATGATGCAGAGAGCAATGGAACGAGCTATGCTTGGAATCAGCTTAAGGGATAAAATCAAAAACGAGGAAATTCGTAGAAGAACCAAAGTCACAGATATAATAAGGCGTGTCGCAGAACTTAAATGGCAGTGGGTGGGACATGTAGCTAAGCAGACTCAGGACAGATGGACGGCAAGACTAACGCATTGGCGACCAAGACAAACAAAGCGTAGTGTCGGCAGGCCGCAGAAAAGATGGCTAGATGACATCAAAAAGCAAGCAGGAGCAAGATGGTTTCAAATAGCACAGGACAGAACAGTATGGAAACGGATGAAAGAGGCCTACGTTCAGGAGTGGACAGGAAGTGGCTGAGGAAGAAGAAGAAGAATCTAGGAGTGGGTTCACGTCAGTGGCCAGGCTGTTTCACGTCGGATTACTGAAGTGAACTGGCGCTGGGCACGATTGGTACTTCCATGGGTGTCCGCTTGGAAAGACCGCGTGACCGTGGTTCCATAGCCCACCTTAAACTGTAGGTCCAGTCGCCAAGTGGTCTCCGTTGCCGACGCGACTTTAATCGAAAACGAAACAAACAGACTTAATCTAAAAATAAACTTCAAACCTGGAAATACACAAGACAAATTCCCCAAAAAATTAACATGGGTGTCAACAAAATTAACGAGCAAATTCGTCAATATTTGGACAGGGTTTTTTCCACAATAAGAAGAGGTGTGATTAAATGACCGGCAAGATCACCAGATCTTAATCCAATGGATTTTTAGAGGGATCATCCAAGACAGACGTAAGCTAATACAGACTACTTTGAGGAGTAATGGAGTAATGCAAATAAACTGAAAACAATGTGTAATGTAAAGGATTAATTTTATTTGTACTTGTATTAGTTTTTACCAAGGAAAAATTAAAATGTACGTTCAATTATTTTTTTAAAGGCTTTTCCAATAGCGTATCGCAAGACATAGTGTCCCATCAGAGTTGTGTCATAAACACAAAATCCAATAAAAATATACCCAAATAAAAATCTCAACTGATGCGTTCTTGGATTTCTTCCAGTCGAAGTTCCCCCCACTTCAATATATCACAAAACAATATAGGAATGAAACAAATATTTAATTTCCATTCTAAAGCACTTCTTTTTTTATTTGAGAGAACCCATCGGGGCTCCTCTGGACTCTATAATAATGAGAGATGCTCTGATTCCTCGTTAACGTTTGCAAAAACTCTTCGTCGTGAGTGATAACAAGCAACTGAAAACTCTTCTGTTTCTCTCTAGACGTTATGATACTTGAAAGGGCGTCGCATAAACTCATGATGTTGTCCCTGTCTAAATTGGTCGTGGGTTCATCTAACGCTAAAATATCGCAGCTGGCGCTAAAAGTTTCAGCCAAGGCCATTCTGATGACCAAACAGGCCAAGACTTTTTGACCGGCACTGCATCTACCTCTCATTTCCAATTCTACACCTTTCTTTACTTGGACAACCTTGTAGTTATAACTGCGTCTTCTGGCATCTAAAAAACATATTTCAAATATTAATCACAAATTGGAATTTCTGAAGACGACTAATGTAATATGGAGATAGTTAAATCATATGAAGATGACAGGATCTGAAATCAGTAACTTGCAAATACCTGTTCTATATTTTACATTAATTTCCGAAATTTCAATAGATAGCTAAACGATTTTTATGTCCTCACAGGTAAAATTATAAAGTATTTTTTATTATTCCAATAAAGTCTGGAATAAATTCATTATAAAAAAACGCCTGGTTTTTAAAAAATCGATTGGAAACATCGACTTTTGTTTTTTTTTTGGAACGAATTTTTTTCAATATATTATATTAAAGAGGGTGACTCAAAAAAAGCTGTGCTATAATCAACCTTGATTTGTTAAATAATGACCTCCAATTTTTTGTACAGCTTTAGACTCCCTGCAAAACTCTAAACATGTTCTCTATAACATGTCCTATACCTAAATGTAACTGTTACCAATTTATCGATAGTTAAAATTCGAAATGAAGCAGTAATAGCAAATAATTTATTATTTTATTAAATGTTGTGGTTAATTGACAGCATTCTAAGCGATTTAGGAATACATTCTGAACATTTCTGACTACTTTTATTCGTTTATTTATTTATCGACGGACAACACTGTCCATTTTACAATAATTAATTACAGAGCTAGAGTGAAACATAACAATGTGATATCAATAATAGTATAACAAAAGAGTGTTTACAAAGGAAAAAAAAGAAAAGTGTACACCTGTCAATCTTTAACAGCAAAAACATAAAACATCAATCCACAATCAATTCCAACAGCCTTCGTTTAAAATGATTCAAGGGCGTATCAAAGAAATTCAAGTCACCCAGCCCATGAGCATATCTGCCACTCTTGGTATAAAAGAATGGCTTGCATAATTTGTTCTGTGAAAAGGCTGGTGAAATATTTGGGAAGTACGAGTACTTCTGGGAGGAACCCTCAGACCAACATTCGACAACAGGCGCGGGCAATCGGTGATACTGTTTATAATTTTAAAGACAAGTTGTAAGTCTCTACTCTTTCTTCTATTAGCAAGGAGGAGCAAATTCAGCTCGGAGCAGCTTGATCAAAATCAGCACCCCCATTGGATTTCATGTTAATATATCTGAGAAACCTTCTCTGTACTTGTTCGAGCCGGTACACATGTGATTGATAGTGGGGGTTCCAAACACAAAAAACGTACTCAAACTAACGAGCAATAAGAGTATTTTAAGGGTCTTCACAGTGGAAAGCTCCTTAGCATGACGTTTAATAAAACCTAACAGCCCGAGGGACTTACTAACAATGTCAGTGATGTGAGGAACGAATGAAAGGGTGGAATCAAAAAGGACTCCCAGGTTCCGCACAGAATCAACGGAGGTCAGCGGCCTACCATCCAAGTGATAGTGAAAGTCCAGTGATAACCCGATTTAGAAAACTTAATGAATTTACACTTAGGAATATTTAAACTCATCCCATTCACTTCGCACCAGGAAATAAATCTATCGACTAAACTATCAAGCTCCAACAGTCACTGTAACTGTCGATGTCCTTATACACCTTCATGTCATCCGCAAAGAGTAAGAACTTGCTTGGCCTAAAGCAAATTGATACATCATTAATGAATAAGTTGAACAATAATGTCCTGATCCCTGAGGGACCCTTGAAGACAAACTGATATCTCAGAAGATACAAAATCATTCACCCGCACTACCTGACGATGATCCCTCAGATAGGTCTCAATCCAAACAGTGGACCAGAAATACCCAGCCCCCGAAGCTTATCCAGCAGAATCCCATGAGTCACCCTATCAAAGGCCTTCGAGAAATCAGTATACACCGAGTGAACCTCAGATAGGCCCTCCAAGGCCCCAGACAAATCGCCCACATAAAGAGACCAGATTCCCCTCAGTGATCCTGCCAGTACAAAAAACAAACTGCTCCTCAATGGTGGTAGACTAGAGGTGAGAAAGGCATTAACCAGCTTTTCAGAATAGTATTAGTTATGCTGATAGGTCCATAGTTCCGAATGTCAGCCCTACTGCCGGCCTTGTGAATAGGAACCACAAAACTCGTTTTCCAAAATTGAGGAAAAATGCCCCGCCGAAGGGATTCATTGAAAATGTGAAGAAGTGGGCGAGCCAGAACGAACGAGCAGTTTTTTCATAGCATTGGATGGACGCCATCAGGGCCAGGACCCTTATAGGAATCAAGACCATTCAGCTCGGCGTAAATGTCAGAAATAGATATGGCGAAGTTGGAGACATTTATATCAGCTGAGGCAGCCACCGGGCAAAGGCGTGACAGTCTCTTACATTCTGCATGCAAACCTGTAAAAATTTCATAGTCGTTCCGAGAACCACTCGAAATAAACTGTTTATGATATATATATATATATATATATATATATATATATATATATATATATATATATATATATATATATATATATATATATATTTGTATAGTTAAATGAACGAGCCCGTTAAAAAACCACCTAGGAAACTTTCTTGCAGAAACTCTCTTTACAGGCACAAATACCTCCATGGCAGAATATAATTCATTGTAGAAAATATTTAGCATATCATGAACACTGCCCACAGAAGGAAAAAGGGTCTGTCAGGGTACGATATTTCTTAAATAATCCGTTCTTTCTCTTCTGTATCGATTGGCTTAGTTTGGAAAACTTTATCTTTAAACTACACAAAAATAAGTCACAAGGGTTTAACTCTGGAAATATCTTCTTCTTTTATTTTAAAAATATCGAATTTCTAAATCCAACATTATTTCCAGTCTGAGGTGATTCAATTCTGAGAGATTTTTTATTTTACGAATCGTAATTATTTTTGCCCTTTTCAAAATCGGTGTAAATCAAGTCAATCTGTTCACCACCAGTAAAGCTGTTTCATGTTAACAAGTTGATAATTGTGGAAACCGCTGAATCCGTGTTGCTTCCTCTCTCCACAAACGTCTGCATTTTTAGGAGTGTAAAATATAATCAAAAATTTTTGGTATTGTTCACTAATTACAGGCACTTTATACATACAGGGTGTCCCAAAAGTACCGAAAAAACAGAATATTTTCGCAGCATCTGATTTTGACCTTGACTTGTCCCTTTGTTTCTGAGTTGATTTTACATCAATTTATGAACATGAAATGACTTCTAGATCTCATTATATCCTCTTATGTTGTTTATACCGTTGTATAGGAAGTTTTCCCTGCTTTCCATTTTTGCAGTAAAAAATGGGGGGTATCTATTTAAAAAAAACTCAACTTTCCAATGACTTTGAAGATTATGCAAGACCTTTGGTATGCCATGTAATACTTAAAACGTATCAGAGATTCCATAGACCAAGTGAGCTTCCACAAGAGCATGTTGAACGAAATAGTCAGAAGCTAATTTTTTAAATAAATTGTCAATATGTTTACTAAAATTTAGCTTACCATCCAGATATGAACCTAAAAGCTTTATAGTACTGGCCTGACTTTATGGTGATGACTGATTTTATTCAAATCTTCATTTATTCTCATTCTTAAACTACCCAGATCTGAGCTCCTACTCATAAGAGTTATGTCGTCGGCAAAGAGAGTAAATCTGCCGCTGAGTTTAAAAACTATCACAAAGTCATTAATATACAGAAGAAATGAAATTGGCCTAAGACCAGACCTTTAGGAAACTCTATAATTCATGTTTCTAATATTAGACCTTGCTCTTGCAAAAGAGACCACCTAGGTTCTCCGGCAAACACAAGACAAACCAATTTAAGGAGACATTGCGAAATTAATAATTTGTCGGGAAAGACTCTTCAATACCAAGGAATAATTAAATACATGGGAGTAATTCTGGACTCATGACTGAGCTAGAATGATCATATTGAGGCTCGAACCAAGAAGGCCATATGTGCTTTCTGGGCTTGTAAATGCCTCTGCCAAGTAGAGAGTATTGGATGGGTGAGCAAAAACTTCTGAGAAATGGATCCTGATGGTATATAGATGGATTTCGACAAGATGGAAGAGCTGCAGCTGGAGTGTTCGGCAGGAGCATGGGAATCGGAGAGTTCTACTCTCTCGGACAACGTGCGACGGTCTTTACTGCAGAAATTTACATTGTTATGCAGTGTGGCCATCTTTGTGAGAGGAACATAAACAAGAATAGGGTAATAAATATGCTCAGACAGTAAGGCTGCGATAATGGCACTGAAGTCCAGTGTCGTAACTTGGCGACTGGTGTTTGAGTGCAATGATGTACTGAACAGTCTGATAAAGAACGGCTGCAGTCAGACTCGTGTGAAACCCGGGGCACTCGGGCATAAGCGGAAATGAGGAAGAGGACCGTCTGGCAAAGATGGGGTCAGCAACTGACCTATACGGACAACTAATTCTACGTGTCCCCATTGCCGTTGGTAAACGGGAATTAACATTGTCTGCTGGAGAGCAAATTCATTGAATCGTGGAGAGGAGCTCCTGGAATGAGGTGTGCCAAGGAACATATAACTGGGCCTAGTGCACAGCGTACTAAGGAGTTTCTCTTCTTGGGAAGGAAAGAGCTGCGAATTGTTATGGGATTGTTGACAGGACATTGTCACCTGAAGGGCCATCTTTATAGGATAGGCGTCGTACAGATGGTGTCTGGGGGAGGACGAAACTGTAAATCATGTCTTCAGAATGTGCCCAGTACTCATCGGACTGAGACCGAGACATTTCGGAGATACAATTTTGTTACCGGAAACAGTTAGGCAACTTGAATTAACCAGGCTGCTTAGATTCGTAAAGGCGATCGGCTTTAGATGACCTGCAATTATGGTAAGATGTAAAGGGCCCAAAGATGCTTAGGTGTCGACCATCAATTATCACCACTTTTAGTTCATTTATTCATTCAATAAATTTGCAGTTTTTACATCAGAGTTTCTTGACTGACATAGTCAAATGCTTTTGTTACATCACCAAAAACCGCAACAGCTAATTCTACTTCATTTAGAGTAAGATACAGGGTGTCCCACAGGGAAACAATTCGATTTCTATATGAAAAACTATATATAGGAAAATTTTAAAAATTTTACCATGTACCAATGTCGATGGGGGCAACCTGGCTAAAATATTTTCCAGATGGTGGCACTTCCGGTTATACCGGGAGTAGGTGTTAACGTGTTTATCTTAAGTTGAACACCCTATATATTATTGCATTTTTTGATTCTGCTATGAGTAAAATATCATAACCAACTAAGATTATAACTGAACTTAAAATCCTCAGCAAAATTGCCACATAAATAAAAACATTAAATTGGCAATATTTTGAAAATTAAAAATTTTCCGCATAGACAACCCTAACCTCATTTTTAATGTTAAATAAAATAAATTTAGAAAATTTGGGGGGTTTTCGTTTGAAAAAATTAACTTTAAACGATTCTTTCAAT
Organism: Diaprepes abbreviatus; assembly: GCA_034092305.1. Lineage (NCBI taxonomy): Eukaryota > Metazoa > Arthropoda > Insecta > Coleoptera > Curculionidae > Diaprepes > Diaprepes abbreviatus. The sequence continues at coordinate 870,735 of JASJET010000171.1, forward strand.
TTAATTTTTATTTTAGTTTTTGAACGCCCTGTATTATTGCTTATCAAAATATTTATTTATTTATTTATTTATTTATTAACATCAAAGCCCAACAACAATAATTAATAGGGCCGTAATAAAATATAACAAACAAAAAAAAACATCTATTGCAAAATAACAAAAATAATATCATAATATCACGTAATAAAATATAACACAAAAAAAACGTACTTATTACAAAATAACAGAAATAATATCACAATAGCAGTCCCAGAACTACAATAATACTGAACAGGAACGCAAAAACTAGGTATAACTCATACTCAGATCGCACGATTGCGACACCCTATTAAACACAGAACACATTCGATATATTGGCGACATACAATATACATTAGTCCTAGGTATCCTTAAATGAAAGTATACACCATGCCTGCTCGTCAATCGTGGCACATTAAAATTTAGTTCGCCCAAAAGCTGAGGACAAACAATCTGACCGTTGACTAGCTTGTATAAAAATAAAACTGAATGTAAGTTACGTCTCATTTCAAGACTTTGCAAACTAAATTTATCCAGCAACAGTCGATTGTCTATCCCGACCGGTGGGTACATTCCCTCAGTTTTCAACCACAAATACTTCATAAATTTGCGCTGAACGTTCTCCATAGCCAAAACATATTTATTATAAATTGGAGCCCAAACAAGTGAACAGTATTCAAGTTTACTTCTTACTAGTGCTATAAACAATAATTTTAGGCTTTCAATATTCTTAAATGATCTACAGTTTCTAATAATTAAACCCATTATTTGATTAGCTTCAGACACTATTCTGCTATAATGAAGGTTAAAGTTAAGTTTAGAATCCAATACAACACCCAGATCCTTAGCTGCATCAACTCTTTTGAGTAGGTCATTATTTATTTGATAACTATATAGAATTGGAGATTTTTTACGAGTTATAGACATCACTGAACATTTGCTCACATTCAATAACAATTGATTATTCATACACCACCTCTGGACTGCACTAATACTATTTTGCAATCTATCACAATCCTCCTTCGACTGAACTTGGACGTACATTTTCAAATCATCAGCAAACAGTAGAAATTCAACATCAATTGATTCAGTGATATCGTTTATAAAAATTAAAAAAAAGAGAGGCCCCAAATTTGAGCCCTGAGGTACCCCCGAAGAGGCCGCAAAACACTTTGATTGAAATCCATTATATTGGACATACTGAGACCTATTAAATAAATATGATTTAAAAAACCGCACAAATTGATCAGTAAAACCAAACTTCGCAAGCTTTGCCAGAATCAAACTATGGCTCATCTTGTCAAAGGCCTTTGAGAAGTCGGTAAACACCACATCGACCTGGCCGCCCGCATCCACAGCATATAACAATCTAATAAAGTAGGCATTTTTCAACAAGGAATTCAATCCAAATTAAATAAAAAAGACTTTCTTATAGGAAAAATTGATAATTATTTGAAGGTCTCCAAACGTCATTTGCAACATAAAAACTTAAATTTATCAAAAACGCTTAGAATAAGATAAGATAAGATAAGATCATTTATTAATGTTAATGCACAAAAGGTACTTACACAAGTCAATTAATAAAAATAGTATACAATCAAATAGCTTAAGTACTAATAAAACTAGTGTGTGTATAAAAATTAAAATGTATACAAGTAAAAAATACAAGAAACATATAGCTTACCAAGACAAAGTAGCAACAGATATGCTTGCTTAAACAATATAAACATTTAAATGAAAAGAACAGAAACAACACTACATTAATTAACATATTATTTAAAGTTATCACTACATAGTATAAAACAAAGTCGCTTTCTCTGTCCCTATGTCCCTTTGTATGCTTAAATCTTTAAAACTACGCACCGGATTTTGATGCGGTTTTTTTCAATAGATAGAGTGATTCAAGAGGAAGGTTTATATGTATAATAACATCCATTAAATAGTGGAGAAATACTGTTATTTTTGAGGTTTCTAATGTGATGTCATTAATTATCTTATTTTTTTTCCGCTTACATTGCAAACGCAGGCTGAACCCTACGAGATTTATCAAAATAATGTACTAATTATTTGTACACATTGAAAAGGTCTACAGAAAACTCCGCGATGGTATATGTCTATCTCTCATGGATATCCCACAATAACATTTTTTTGTCATTTACTTTTTACGACAAATAATGGCAAATTTGGAAGCGATTTTAACCAATACAGCATTAATCCTTATCCAATTAAATAGCTTAAATACATTGTTGATTTAATATAGATCTATATGGTCCTTTACAGCACAAGATTTAAATGAATATTTTCGAAGATATTACAGATTTAAAATTGCGGGAAGTAGCGCTTGCGGCGGTACTGGCCGACCGGGGCGGCGGCAGCGTGCCTATAAATAGCGCGTCGGAGGCCGATGTAATAATTGTTGTAAAAATAAAATAAATAGTCACAGTTTTTCTGTAGTGTATTTAGTATCAGCATTGCACCCGTGCGAAGCCGGGGCGGGTCGCTAGTAATTTATAAATTCCTCAGTGGAATAAAAGGCATTTTGGACAAGAATTTGTTTTATTTTATATTTAATATTTAAATAGGGTAGATCTTGTAATTCTAGGGGAATTTTATTAAAAAGTTTGATACCCCAATATCCCGGGCCACTCCGACACCTCTCCACACGTTAGTACATAGGCACTAATCTATCCTTAAATTTAGTGTTATGGTCATGCACCTCTGCATGAGTTCCAAAAACATGCCTATTCTTATGAATATAAAGCAGATTCTCAAGTATATACAAAGAAGGGATGGTTGGTATACCAAGAGCCCCGAAGGCCTCCCTACAGCAGTCCCTATAGTTAAGACCCGACAAACTCGAGATACCTGGGGTGCATGCCCCCAAGTCAATACGGAATAGGACACGACTGGATGAAAAAGTCCAAAGTATGCTGTTCTTGAGGCACTTTCTGCTAAAGAACGAAGAGCATATAAAGCAGTATTAAGCTTTTTAGCTACTTCCTGGATATGGCTGTGCCAACGAAGCCCCTCATCCATCTGCACCCCCACCAAAAACTTGACATTTGGTTTCTCATTTACCTCCTCTATATTTCTGAGTGAGAACACCATTTTATTGGTTTTGCTTTTATTGAGAAGTAGTCTGTTTGCACAAAACCACTCCTCAATATTTCTCTGCACCCTGTCGACCTCTGACAAAGTATTTTTTAGCAAATTTGTCGACACAGCAACCGTGTCGTCCGCAAACAAGGTGAACTTTGCTGTTGGTTCAACAAGAGGTAAGTTATTGACATAGATTAAAAACAGGATGGGTCCCAAGCCAGAGCCCTGTGGAACACCTATGTTAAACTCACCCTGTCCAGACGACACCCCAGCAACCCTAACAATCTGCATCCTATTCTTCAGATATGATTCCAAGAAAGAAACACTTGCATTAGAAAAATTGTATTTTTTGAGTTTTTGAAGAAGTATTTGATGCGTAACACAGTCAAATGCCCTACTTAAATCACAAAATAAGGCACCCGTATACTCCATTTTGTTAAAGGAATCTAAGATGTAGGAAACAAGGTCCAGAATTGCCATTGTGGTGTTGTTGTCATTCCTGAAACCAAACTGACAGGGAGTAAAGAAGTTGTTTCCTTCAAAATAATCTATTATTCTATTGGATATACATTTTTCAAATATCTTTGAGATGATGGGTAACAAAGAAATCGGTCTGTAGTTGCCCGGTGAGTCAGGGTCTCCCCTCTTGAAGATGGGAATGACTTGGGCAATTTTCAATATATCTGGAAAGATATTTTCTCTAAAACATTGATTAATAAGAGTTGTCAAAGGGGAGGTGATAACATTCTGTATGCTTTTTATAAGTTTGACATTCAAACCAAAGATATCCGAGCTATTTTTATTTTTTAATTGGGCAATGATGTCCCTGACCTCAATGAAGGACACAGCCCCAAAAACAAAGGGAGCGCCCCCCACCACCAAACAAGACATGAAATCGACTGGATCTTTTTGAGAAGCTCGTATTGAATGTATTGTTTCGTGGGCAGTATTACAAAAAAATTTATTAAAAGTATCTGGAGTTATGGTACAGCTCTGGCTTAAGTTTAATTTATTATTTTTGTTTGTTTTTGCATTAATAATCTGCCATATGGTTTTAGAAGGATTATTAGAGGTATTAATTAGATTATCAGTAGCTTTTATTTTGGCTACTTGACTGGCTTTTTTATACATATTTCTATAGTTTTTGTATTCTTGTCGAGCTCCTGCAAGGTTATACTGTCTACTCCATTCATCAAGAAACTGAAGGTTATCCCTTATTGCCCTCAGAGAGTCATCAAACCAACTGATTTTATTTCCCTGGTCTGATCTCACCCTATATGTTTTTTCAGGGAAAGAGTGGAGGTACGCAGTTTGCAAAAAATTTAACAAATTTAGCATAGGAATAGAATAGCAATAGGACATGATAGACAAAATGTGCCTAGAATCTTGGGCAGAAACCAAAAATGCAATAATATATAAGGTGGTATATTTAAAATAAGCAAGTCGATACCTACTTCCGGTATAATCAGGGTGAAAGTGATATTGGTATGAAATTTGAGGGAGTAATGTCCTCACCATTCTTATAAATGAGAATTTATATACCTTTTTTTTCTATAATTAGAGATTTCCTACCTACAACGACCCGGAAAGATTGGGATTATAAAACTATGTTTCAATGTCTCTGGAAAGGCAGACGATTTTAATGGGAATTCCATCTAGTCCAGTAGAAACTGTATCAAACAGTTCGGTAGTAATAGAAGACAAAACAATAATATTGTTTGAACAGTTGTTTTTAAATTTGGGTCTAAAAATAACAGAAAGATAGCTTGCTGTAACAAAGCTTGTGGCGGCACCTTTTGGAATTCTAAGAGTACTTCTTCAAACGATTTCCAAAAATTCAATATGATCAATCGCTCGAATTTCCTGTCGTAATTAAAACTCATCAATAATTGTTTAATTCAAATTAAATAAAAAATATTTTTAACTCACTCCCAATTTCGTCAACCGTCTGAATTTCAATATAATCAATATCGTTCCCTTTATAAATGGATCTCCATAACTCCCTAATCGTCATATTGATCTGCACCATGCGTTCTTTGTGGAATTTCAAGATCGACTTTTCCAAAGCTTGAGTGTAAGTTTCCAAGTCTACTACCGCCAATTGTTCTACCCTGAATTCGTAGAACTTTTTCTTAAACTCGGTAATTGCCTCTCTATGTTCTTTTTTATTCAGTTCAGTTCGATATTCTTTAATGGTGTCCTAAAAGTATGAATTTATGTAAGATATAGTCGATGTCCATTATATGATAAAAAACGTTCTTAAAATGTCCTTCACCCGTAGTCTATTGACTGTGTACATGAGAAAGGAACTAAAAAGTTTTTCATTGTTTCATACATACAGGGTGAGTCAACGATTGGATGAAGTAGGTTTGTGCCTTTTCGGTGAAATTAACAAAGAAACTATATTTATTGTTTGATACAGTTTATTTTTACGCAGATTTTAAAAATATTTCGGACTCTACAGGGTGAGCCAAAAAACTAGGACAGCATAAAGTTGTATTTTTTTAAATAGAACATCCTATATAAGAATCGTATTTTCGATTTAGCTTATAATTTTAAATCTTTTTTATTAAGGGTTTACTATAACAAAACTTTATAGTTTCTGAGATAATTAAGTTTAAAGAAAAAAAGTCACATTTTCAAGCATCAATTCAATCCTAAATAACGTTTTCAATTTTGTGACAAATATATTCAAATTTGGAATTTAGCAAGGCCAAGGACAAGTTAACATAATTTTTACCTAATATTTGCAATAAAAGCTACAGGGTGTTGAACACATCGGCTCAAATTTGAACAAGTTTAGATGAATAAATATCTTTTTTTTAAATGGTACACTCTGTATATTTTCATGTTATTTAATAGAGTAATAAAAACCCTAAAAGTTTTGTTCAATATATCCTATACCTATTTATAATAGTTTTTGAGATATTTCAGTTTTTCTTATTTTCCATACTTTTTTACAGAAATAGTCTTCAATATCATAGTAGCCATGGCAAAAACAATGTAAAAGAACATTTTTCTGTGTGTCAAATTTATAACCGCAACCGCTTCTTTTGGTTTTTATGTAGTGTAGATTGTTTTTTTTTTGCATTCATCTTATATTGTAAAATGAATTTTCCAAAGAATGAGTTAATAGATATGATTTATACAATAGTAGAGGCTAAAAAAAATTGCCTTCTTGCTCAAAGAATTTACAAAATGAAGTATCCTGATCGACGCCAGCCTAATACCCATACTTTTCAAAACTTAATGCAAAGATTTGATTCTTCTGGTACTGTTGATTATCCAAAACGTAAAGTGGTCAACAAACCAGTAACTAATGAAGAAAAAGAATTACAAGTATTGTTAAATGTTCAGGAAAATCCTTATATTGGTAGCCGTCAGTTAGCAGCATTATGTGAAACATCACGATCCACCGCTAATCGTACTACCAAGAAATATAGGTATCATCCATATCACATGGAATTACACCAAGAATTGCATGGACAGGATTTTGAAAGTCGTGTAAACTTTTGTCGTACAATAAATGCGGAGATTCAATTAAATCCAAATTTATTATGCAAGGTAATGTTTAGTGATGAAGCTACTTTTAGAAGTAACGGTGCCGTAAATAGACGCAACATGCATTATTATGCCACAGAAAACCCATTTTGGATTAGAGAAGTGCAACATCAAAACCACTGGTCATTAAATGTTTGGTGTAGTATTCATCATAATCGAATTATTGGACCCCACTTTTTTAATGAACCACTAAATGGCCATAGTTACCTGAACTTTCTACAAGAAGAACTACCCCAACTGCTTCAAGGTCTCGATAGGGATGAGCTCGACAGTATGTGGTTCCAGCACGATGGTGCGCCTCCGCATTACCATCGTGAAGTTCGTGCGTTTTTGGACCAACGATATCCGCAAAAATGGATTGGACGTGGGGGTTTCATTGAGTGGCCACCAAGGTCTTGCGACATCACCCCATTAGATTTCTTCCTATGGGGTTATATTAAAAATAAGGTGTATGTTAATCCACCAACAACAGTGGAAGATATGCGAAACAGGATTAGGGATACCTGTAAAACAATAACGCCACTAATTTTGTCCAGGGTCCGAGAAAATCTGCAAAAAAGACTAAATTTGTGCATTGCACAAGAGGGTCGTCTATTCGAACACGAAGAAATAATTAATCTCAGTATTTAATAGGTAATTTTTTTGTTTCAATCTAGTATAAAAGTAAATATGTATTTGCCTTGTCGTTATTGTTGTGTTAATTTTTTCACATTATGTTTAATTAAATTATTGCCGTTGTAATATAACGAATAATATATTTCATCATATTTAACCACATTCTGTTTGTTTCTGTAGTTTCTTTTTATTATTTTACATGGCTACTATGATAATGAAGACTATTTCTGTAAAAAAGTATGGAAAATAAGAAAAACAGAAATATCTCAAAAACTATTATAAATAGGTATAGGATATATTGAACAAAACTTTTAGGGTTTTTATTACTTTATTAAATAACATGAAAATATACAGGGTGTACCATTTAAAAAAAAAAGATATTTATTCATTTAAACTTGTTCAAATTTGAGCCGATGTGTATAACACCCTGTAGCTTTTATTGCAAATATTAGGTAAAAATTATGTTAACTTGTCCTTGGCCTTGCTAAATTCCAAATTTGAATATATTTGTCACAAAATTGAAAACGTTATTTAGGATTGAATTGATGCTTGAAAATATGACTTTTTTTCTTTAAACTTAATTATCTCAGAAACTATAAAGTTTTGTTATAGTAAACCCTTAATAAAAAAGATTTAAAATTATAAGCTAAATCGAAAATACGATTCGTATATAGGGTATTCTATTTAAAAAAATACAACTTTATGCTGTCCTAGTTTTTTGGCTCACCCTGTAGAGTCCTAAATATTTTTAAAATCAGCGTAAAAATAAACTGTATCAAACAATAAATATAGTTTCTTTGTTAATTTCACCGAAAAGGCACAAACCTACTTCATCCAATCGTTGACTCACCCTGTACAATTGAATTCCAAATATAACAAAATCACAAATGCCACCAAATTACTGGGTGCGAGTAGATTTGTCCACTTTTCAGTTTTCTGAGTTTTACTCGAAAACTATGCATTTTTAATAAGTACATGTCTACAGTAAAAGTTGTAGATAATGAAATTTCCCCTCGAATTGGTACCTCATAAAGTCCAAAAAAGTTATTTAAAAAAAAAATATGCCCAAAAAACAAAATCAAAACAAAGCAAACATTTTTTGTTCCATTTTTTCCTCGTAACTTTTTTCCAAGTAAAGTTAGGTATAGGCATTGCTTCATAAAAAAGAAATCTGACGTTATGCCCGCTATATATATATATATATATATATATATATATATATATATATATATATATATATATATATATATATAAATACATAGCGGTCGAATTTAGAACCTCCTTCTTTTAGAAGTCGGTTAAAAAAAATGCGGAGAACTTCGAGACAACGAAGAAACTCCGGATCCGAAAAATGAGAATATATGAGAGTCTGTTATTGAAGTTTAGACCAACGTATTGTTTCGTTATTTTTTAGCGCCTTTTTTAGAAGTTATTTCAATTTTTTCATAAAAATTTTATGAAGCATAAGAAATGCAAAGGTGTTACAGAGAATTTTGGAATGGTATGCATGAATTTTAGGAATAAACATTGATTTTCATAACGACTGCAAAACTATGTGTATTGAGTTAAACAATATCAATTTTTTAAAATTTAAGAATAATCCTGCTGAACAGCAATTAAACCTATTTATCACCTCAAGTAAAGCTCCTTTAGTTTTATTAACCGACTTCTAAAAGAAGGAGGTTCTCAATTCGTCGACTATGTATTTTTTTTATGTATGTATACCGATTTCTCCGGAACGGCTGCACCGATTTGAATGAATTTTTTTACGTTATGTTCTGGAAGTTGTTGCGGTGGTCCCATATTTTTTTGAATGGAATTGGTGCAGTAAATTCCAAGATTTCGCTGATAATATGGCGACCAAAAGAAATAATTTTGTCCGATTTTCTCCAAAATTGGTTTGGGGAAATTTTCAGGGTAGTACACAATGAATCTGAAATTATTTTTAAGAAATTCAATATGGCGGATCCAATATAGTGAACAAAAAAATTTAATTTTGTCCGATTTTCTCCAAAATTAATGTGGGCGAGTTTTCGGGATCGCACATAACGAATCCAAAATATTTTAAAAAAATTCAATATGGCGGATCCAATATGACGGCCAAAAAATGTCAATTTTGTCAGATTTGTTCCAAAATTAGTACAGGGAAGTTTTCGGGGTCCCACATAACGAATCTAATATGACGTACGGAAAAATTTTGTCCGATATTTTTCAAAATTAATAGGGGGAAGTTTTTGGGATCGCACATTACGAATCTGAAATTATTTAAAAAAAAATTAAATATGGCGGATCCAAGATGGCAGATTAAAGATTCTACATCTTTCGATTGTGTCTAAAATCAGTATTGGGGGATTTTTGTTAGTGTTAATTACAAATTTAAAATGTTTTTGAAAAACAATCTGGTGAATTCAATATGGCGTCCTAAAAATTTTACATTTTTCGATTTTCCCCAAAACTGATATAGGGGGTTCTTGAGGATGTAGATTATGAATTTAAAAGAATTTTTTTAGGATTCAATATGGCGAATCCAATATAGCGGATTCATTTTTCGATTTTGTTCAAAGGTGGGACTGAATCGTTTTTGCGGATGCAAATAGCAATAATGAAATTATTTTAAGAAAATCTAATATGTCAGATGCAATACAACGGTCTAGAAATTTTAGATTTCCGGATTTTATTCACTGTTGTCCAGCGCTCTTTTGACCGCCTCATGTGAAGTGTTGTCAAAAGCCTCTTCTATATCAAGGAAGGCACATATTACAGTTTCCTTCCTGTTCGGTACTTCTTGAATTTCCTTTGTTAATTTTATCAGTGCAGATTCCGTAAACCTATCCGCTTGATACGCATGATGATGAGGATGCAGTGGTATCTGTTCAAGAATTTCTGTTCTGATATAATTATCTACTACTTTTTTAAAATAAACGATGCGGAGACTGGTAGGTCGCAGAATATAAATTCGATATTAAATACACGGCGTTCCATTTAAAATTAGAAAGTTATTTGGCTTTGATGATAATAAAAATCAAATGTAAGTTTTTATCAATTTGTACAATGTTTTGATATCATTTTTATCATATTAAAAAACAATACAATTTAAAACAGCTCTTAAATTTTCGTCCACAAATTCAAATATCTCAAGAACGGTTTGTCTTATGTATATACAGGGTGATTCAAAAATCGATCACGAAACTTAAGGGGGTGATTCTATTTGACAAAATAAGGGTAGAGCTTCATATAATTTTTTTTCAAAATGTCATTCGTTTTCGAGTTACAAGCCGTCCAAGTTCAAGTTTTTATTTTTTGTTTTTTGAATTACTCGCTTACAGGAAAACCGATTTGACTAATATTTGAAAGATAGGCTAAGTCTTCTGCGCTTCATCATTTTAGTAACAATTCACATTGATTGTTTGCCGCTAGAGGGCACTTTACCTACATTGAAAATTGTTTTTTTGTCATAATTTTTTAGTGTTGACAGCTACAGTAGTTTTTGGCATAATTTCTGAAAGACTGATGCCAGGCCTTTAAAAAAGGTGCTCTTTATTTACATCGCTAAACCCAACGGTTTAGACGTAAATCACCCTTAAAAATTAAGTGGTAAATTTACTTTTCTCATTTCATTACCACCAGCTACCAGGTAAATAGCTATCAAAGTATGCTAGACCTGTCAGTTTAACATTAAATAAATTCGCTTTTTAAACTATTTAATTTATAATCTTAAAATAACTAATAATGGCTCATCACCAATATTCAAATATCGAATATTGTGATATCCATTTTTGTTATGGAAAAGCAAATGGTAATGCAGAGTTGGCAAGAAGATATTATATGGAGAGTTATCCGGAAAGAAATATCCCTCATGCTCAAACATTTTCCAGTGTGCACAGGAGGCTTGCGGAATGTGGTTCCTTTAAAAGTTATAATGGAAATAGGGGAAGACCTAGAACTGCTAGAAACGTGCAACAAGAAGAAAGAGTGCTTGAAATTATTGAAGATAATCCAGGTATTAGTACTAGAAAAATTGGGAATGAAGTGCAGCTCTGTCAGGCTAGTTCATGGAGGATACTAAGAGAAGAACAACTCTACCCGTTTCATTCAAAAAAGGTGCAGGCTCTTTATGACGATGATCGGCCGAGACGGTTGGAAATGTGCAATCAGATCCTAGCTAAGTATGAACACGATAATCGATTAATTGGCGTCATATTATTCACTGACGAAGCTGGTTTCACTCGTGATGGCATAACAAATCTACACAACATCCACACATATGCTTACGAGAACCCAAACAATGTGGTAGAAACGAAACATCAGCGTAGATTTTCACTAAATGTGTGGGCAGGGATAATAGGAGATTACCTTATTGGTCCTCATTTCTTTGATGGCCCATTAACTGGTGACGTATACTTAGATTTTATCCAAAATCGTCTCCCATTGTATCTGGAAGATGTGCCATTGGAAGTAAGGGCCAACATGTGGATCCTCCAAGACGGAGCTCCGCCCCACTTTAGTATACGTGTCTGACAGTATTTGAATGCAACGTATCCTGAGCGATGGATAGGACGAAGTGGACCATTGGCATGGGCAGCGAGGTCACCAGACCTTAATCCTATGGATTTTTTCTTTTGGGGTCATTTGAAACAATTGGTGTACGATATTCCAGTAATCAACGTCGAGGATCTTCGCTTCAGGATAATCGAAAAGTGCCAAATTATTAAAGAAACACCAGGAATTTTTCATCGAGTTAGGCGACATTTTTTGAAGAGTGTTAGGAAATGTATGGAAGAAAATGGGGGACATTTTGAGAATCTTTTTTAGTTTGTTTAGTACTGTTTCATTAATTTTTATCAATTAAATGTATATCGCAATAATCCATAATATGAATATTTACTGATTAGCCATAATTAGTTATTTTAAGATTATAAATTAAATAGTTTAAAAAGCGAATTTATTTGATGTTAAACTGACAGCTCTAGTATACTTTGATAGCTATTTACCTGGTAGCTGGTGGTAATGAAATGAGAAAAGTAAATTTACCACTTAATTTTTAAGGGTGATTTACGTCTAAACCGTTGGGTTTAGCGATGTAAATAAAGAGCACCTTTTTTAAAGGCCTGGCATCAGTCTTTCAGAAATTATGCCAAAAACTACTGTAGCTGTCAACACTAAAAAATTATGACAAAAAAACAATTTTCAATGTAGGTAAAGTGCCCTCTAGCGGCAAACAATCAATGTGAATTGTTACTAAAATGATGAAGCGCAGAAGACTGAGCCTATCTTTCAAATATTAGTCAAATCGGTTTTCCTGTAAGCGAGTAATTCAAAAAACAAAAAATAAAAACTTGAACTTGGACGGCTTGTAACTCGAAAACGAATGACATTTTGAAAAAAAATTATATGAAGCTCTACCCTTATTTTGTCAAGTAGAATCACCCCCTTAAGTTTCGTGATCGATTTTTGAAACAACCAGAAAAATGTATGAAAAAGGTGGTGAACTATAGTTGGACGCTGATAAAAGATTTAATTTCAGTCAAAATTAACGACGACGGTATAACAATCTCGGTAATTTAAAATGGCATACCTTGTAGCTGCTTCACTCGGGTGGAAATTGTGGTTCCTTGTCTGGAGCCAAGTCTCTTAGTTTTTAGCACTGTTATAGGTGTTTAATCAATAATTATTTTAATGTTTTTTTTTAGCGGATTTAGCCGGCATACAGAGATTTAACACTCATGTGATATGTCAGTGGATATTAGTGTTCATAACACGTGTATTCCGCTAAATGTTCAAGGCATTCCATTTAAATTCTGACAACTTGTAACGAAGTTACTAAATTTTTGGGCAAGTGTATGTTCGCCGGGATTTAATTTATTTAATTTACATCCGAAAAATCTGATTCTTGCGGGAAAACAATGCTTAAAGTTTAAATATTACCGGAATATAATTAGATTCACCGCGCTATGCCGGGAAATATAATTTTCCGACCATAGTAATCACACGTCAGCGTAGTGGGAGCTCGAGCCGTCTATTTAAGTCCGAGCAGACTATTATTTCGCCGAGAACTAAACGTTCTCCACCCCGGTCAACAGTCCAAACGGACTGGACTGGGTCGCCTGCTGGGCCGCGCCTTCCTGGTCTAGTAATGTAGGTGAGGCTAGGCTTGTGTGTATATGGTGTTTACCATACACTTCCTTCCTTACGTCCTACCCCTCTAATGGCCAGCATTGCTGAGGACCCTTATAAGAACGGGCAATGTTGTGTCATCCTACCGTCACTGTCGAGGACCCTTATAAGAACGGGCAGTGACGGTTCCTTTCCTAATTTCCTACCGCCATTAGTCGACATTGTCGAGGACCCTTATAAGAACGGGCAATGTCGTTCCATTCTGCTGTCGAGGACCCTTATAAGAACGGGCAGCGTCAGTTCCTTTCTTTCCTTCCTACCGTCACCGATACACTCATGCACTGATGCCGTAAGTTTGTTATTGTTTCCGTAATGACCAGGAAAGTGTTTTACCGCCAGGTGCCCTCCGACGTCCGTTGACAAGGGCGCTAAACAACTACCACCCCGACGCTTATCGCCGCCGCCACGTGTAAAGACCGATGCCGTCTATCGCCGATCGATGCCATGTTATAGTTACATAACGCGGATTTTAGATACAAAACGCGATAATTTGCGTACGAGCCGTCGTGAATAGCGTCGCAACCGTATAGTACAAGGTACGTGAATAGCGTCGTAAATAATACCGCCAGGTTACCGTCTTTAACGCAACCGACCAGTATGAGCTACCGTAAACAGCTCTAAAACATACCCTTGCCCTCCAGACCGTTTTATTTGTTTATATTATTGTCCATCTTAGATTGTAAGTTAGTTTTAGGCCATGTCTTAGTATTAAAGAATGGAATATAGGATACAGGATGTTTTATAACCGTTTGTTTTATTACCTAGTCCCATTTTTACCATTACATGTAACAACTGGCAGCCGGCAGCCAGCACTAATACACGCAATTGACCCCTGGCTTGCCGTTTCTCCACTGTAACAAGCTGCCTGGTGCATAAAGTGGGCCCTCGACCACATTAAATCCCGAGGGTGGCGCCCGAGAACCGACCACCGAGGGGATGTTTTGACCTTCAGGCAGTCAAACCGTGGATCAGTTGAGAGAGCAGGGATATCCCGAATTTACGTAAATGCCGCTGACCCGATACCCCTGCGCTGAGCATTTGACCGATGACTGTCTGCACGAGAAATATCCACTGACCGATGTTCCGCTGCCGTGAACGAAGAAGAGCAGAAGAGTACGACCTGCTCCCCCGCTCCCCGCCTACGAAAACGCGTCACAAACTTGGGAGTGAAAATAGACCTGACTCTTCCTCTTACATTAGGGATACGATTGCTATTGGCATCTCTCGCCCCCCCCCCCCCTCCATCGACAATTCACGTTCGCTTGCGATCACTCCCCCAAGAGCTTTGAATTCAGAAAAATAGACCCGACACTGTCTCTTACCTAGGAATGTGAATGTTGTTGGCACCCCCCTCCCGGCGACAATTCGCTTCCACTTGTGATCGCCTCAAAGCGCTTCAAATTCAGAACTACCGGCGTTTCTAACCTCCTCCCCCCGCCGATAACTTGCTTTCACTTGTCATGCTGTATTTTAGAATATCAGCACCCCCCCCCCCCAAAAGAGAGAGGCTGGATCCGCCGCTAGTCCCAATAGACCCACACATACCTGATCAAAAACATTTTAAAAATTATTAAGGAGCAAAAAAATAGAAAAAAAAAACTTAAATATAAGACCAATTTACCTGAACTGTATTCTTTTCACCAATTTTAATACTTCTTTCTTTCACCTTAAGATCAATTTTTTCAATAACTTTCTTCCTTTCATCGCAAATCGACCGACTGTTGTGATGGCCAATTTGCTTTCTTAAATCTGCTATATCTTTCTCAAGCTCTTTGCTCTTTTCTTTACTGCCACGTAACTCTTTATTATCTCTTAAAGCTCTTAGCTTGCTCTCTTGACTAGCCAATTCTTCTTTTTTATCCACTATTTTTTCATTGAGTACTTTCTTAGCATCTTCCATAACTGACAGCTTTCTTTTGTCCTCATCCAACGATTTTAAAACGTCATCCAGTTTGCTCTTGCTTCCTCCACTCTCGTACCGTTCTGTAGTATTATGAAGCTTCTGAATGTCATCGATGAGTCTCTTTCGAGCGTCAAGTTCCGAACGCTTCTCTTCCGATACTTTTTTGTTTTTTAGTATGACTTGATTACGATTTTTTTGAGCTTCATTCAGCTCCTTTTCCAATGTAGCGACTGTTCTTGTGAGTGTTACTTTTTCTTCTTCTAACTGGATAACACTCGCTTTATATTCTTCAATTTGTTTCTCAAGTAATGGTTGCTCTTGGATTAATTTTGACATATCCATTTTTCTTTGAGTGTCAGATTGTAATTTCCCGTTTAGTCGCTGAATGCTCTGCTTTGTCTCATCAAACAGATCTCTTTTAGACTTATACTGACGTCTCAAGTTTGACAAATCAGCTTTCAATTTTGATAGTTCTGTTTCAGTCTGATCTAAAGTACGATTCGAAGCGACATGAACCAAGTCTTCCTTCAAATTTTCAATAGAAGCCTCGCTTTTTTTGATGTCGCGGGTACAACGGTCCAACAAGGAAACATCAGTGATAACCTTCCTGCAGGTTTCAACCAACTTTTGGGGTTCCAGAATATCATTCTTTAATGATACAAGTTCCATTTTTGTCTCATCTAATTTCTCTTCGGTTTGTTGTAATTCATCTTCAAGTAGTGGAATTTTTGTCTCTTCTAAAATCTGGACATTGTCATTAATAGCTTTCAGTTGTTGCAACTTATTATAAAAATCTTCTTCTTTTTTTAAGTCACTTTCAATCAATACTAGTTTGTTTGGTAATTCTTCAATCTTACTCTTTAGTCTCTTAATAATACTAGGGACCATCCCTTTTTTTCCAGAAAAATCTGTTTCACATACGGGGCAACAAGGTTTTTCCAATTCAAATTGGTTAATGAACTCTTCAAATAATGTTTTAGCTGATCGATATGTGCCTTTATCTTTCTGCAGTTTTTCTTTTTTGATGAAAGACTGTTGTAACACATCAGTAAACCTTTTACCCGCGCATACATTTTCAATTTTATTCTTGTTTTCCTTTAATTCATTCTTGAGACTTTGTAAATTCCCTCTGGTGTGTTTAACAGTTGATTCTAGTGATGTCACTTTTTTTTCATACTCGGAAATACTTTTAGTAATACTCTTTACTTTGTCATCTTCTCGTTTCTGAATCGTTTTAACTGACTGTTCGATATTTTCTTGAGGTAAGTTTTCTCCAAATAAAATCTCAAAATGTTGCTCGTGTTTTTGTTTAAGGCTTTCTACTTCACCCCTCCTTTCATTTATTAAATTTTTTTCCCTATCAATAGTTTGTTCTGTTACATAATTCTGTTGCAAAGTCCTATATTCACGATCAAGCTTACTTTGAAGCTGATCCTTCTCGGAAATCTGGGTATCTAGTACATCCAATTCCTGTTGTTCCTGAGTTTCATGAAAATCGCTTCTTTTTTTACGCAATAGTTCCTCAGTATCCTTAATTCTTTTACTGAGCGATTCAATTTGGGAATTGGAGCTGGCCAGAGATTTTAATTTTACCATCGCGTCTTGTTTCTTCTCGTTCGTCTCGAGAATCATTTTACTTTTGGAATTAAAATTTTCCTTTGCACTAGCAAACTTTTCTCTGATGCCATCAATAACGTCTTGTAATTGTTTATGTTCATTTTCTTCATCCTTTTTAAACTGATTAAAATCATTTTCTTCGCCCTTCAGAGCTTGTTTTAATTTATGTAGAGTATCTGGAATAGACTCTTTTGTTTCTGTAGTAACATTCAATTTAATTTTCGCTTTTTCAACAAGTTCATTCATTTCTTCAACTCTCTTCAAATGTTGGTTTTCTTCTTGTTTTAATTGGCCAAAAGTGACTTGTAATTTTTGTAGTTCTTTGCTAACATCTAATATGGTGTTTTCTACTGTTTTCTTTTTTTCTTCCATGGCCAAAATTTGTGTTTCAATATCGCTCTGAAAATTTCCAAAATTTGTAATTTCATTCTCTAATTCTTCATCAGTGCCTTCATATTCCTTATGTAAGTGTTTCTTTAGTGCAGTTTGATGTTCAATTACACCTAAAAATGAATATCTTGAAAAAAATTCTGAGTAACACAATTTACTATAAGCAGATAAAATATCCCAAATAAATTTTAAAACTTCAACTGCTAAAACAAATTGATATATGAAGAAATACTTTTACTAGCTTCATTTTTTATGAAAATTTAATAATTTCATTAATAATTTTTATAACAAAATTAGTGCCTTTTATTAATAATAATAATACCCACAGGTTAGCGGACTTTTCCACGCTACATCGAGCAATATGAGAGGCAGACGATTCAACGCCGCTACAGCTGAGGGAACAGGATAATGCTTGTCACAACCAAACAGACCAAGAGAAGTTACAAACCTGGCTACAGAAACCACTTTATGGACGGCATCCAAAGGTCAATCAAGACAATGTCGACAACTCAGCATCGAACTACTGGTTGATTTCAGGACAGATGTTTCCAAAGTCAGGTTATTTCGACGAAGAGTTATAGAAAGTTCATCATCAGAGATCGCTCTATAGAAAATGACCTATGTAGATATGGCTGTCGAACATCAGAAACAATCCAACACATAACTGGGGGATGCCAAGCGTTTGTCGCAACTTAGTATAAGGAAAGACACCACTCAGTCGCTTAGGTATTCCACCAAGAGTTAGCAGATAAGATAAACCTTCTGTAGGTAGGAAAAATGCCTTATTACAAATACAATCCGGAGCCTATTCTTGAGACAACCAGTTCAAGTTCTATTGGGACCGAACGGTTCTGACGGATCAGATAGTTGCTCATAGTAGACCAGACATTATACTAACAGATAAAATTTCTATGCGAATTACAATAATCGACATTGCTATACCTAACAACAACAAATTAAGACCAAAATACAATGAGAAGATCGCCAACTACAGAGATCTGGAGGTGCAAATCCGCAGACAGTGGGCAATGAACAGCGTCTCAACGATTCCCATAATACTATCAACAACTGGAGTTATATCAAAGAACCGCCTGCAAAACATCAAGGGGCTGGGCCTTCGTGAGCATCTATATAAACCAATTCAGAAAGTAGTTCTCCTTACAACCGAGCGAACCATCCGAAAATTTGTAGGGAATCTAACGGACCACGTTACTTAGGACCCGATAACATAAAAAGGATTCCCACAGAGCTTCATGCTTTCAGTATATATATATATATATATATATATATATATATATATATATATATATATATATATATATATATATATATATATATATATATATATATATATACAGGGTGATTCAAAAATCGATCACGAAACTTAAGGGGGTGATTCTACTTGACAAAATAAGGGTAGAGCTTCATATAATTTTTTTTCAAAATGTCATTCGTTTTCGAGTTACAAGCCGTCCAAGTTCAAGTTTTTATTTTTTGTTTTTTGAATTACTCGCTTACAGGAAAACCGATTTGACTAATATTTGAAAGATAGGCTAAGTCTTCTGCGCTTCATCATTGTAGTAACAATTCACATTCATTGTTTGCCGCTAGAGGGCACTTTACCTACATTGAAAATTGTTTTTTTGTCATAATTTTTTAGTGTTGACAGCTACAATAGTTTTTGGCATAATTTCTGAAAGACTGATGCCAGGCCTTTAAAAAAGGTGCTCTTTATTTACATCGCTAAACCCAACGGTTTAGACGTAAATCACCCTTAAAAATTAAGTGGTAAATTTACTTTTCTCATTTCATTACCACCAGCTACCAGGTAAATAGCTATCAAAGTATACTAGAGCTGTCAGTTTAACATCAAATAAATTCGCTTTTTAAACTATTTAATTTATAATCTTAAAATAACTAATAATGGCTAATCAGTAAATATTCATATTATGGATTATTGCGATATACATTTAATTGATAAAAATTAATGAAACAGTACTAAACAAACTAAAAAAGATTCTCAAAATGTCCCCCATTTTCTTCAATACATTTCCTAACACTCTTCAAAAAATGTCGCCTAACTCGATGAAAAATTTCTGGTGTTTCTTTAATAATTTGGCACTTTTCGATTATCCTGAAGCGAAGATCCTCGACGTTGATTACTGGAATATCGTACACCAATTGTTTCAAATGACCCCAAAAGAAAAAATCCATAGGATTAAGGTCTGGTGACCTCGCTGCCCATGCCAATGGTCCACTTCGTCCTATCCATCGCTCAGGATACGTTGCATTCAAATACTGTCGGACACGTTTACTAAAGTGGGGCGGAGCTCCGTCTTGGAGGATCCACATGTTGGCCCTTACTTCCAATGGCACATCTTCCAGATACAATGGGAGACGATTTTGGATAAAATCTAAGTATACGTCACCAGTTAATGGGCCATCAAAGAAATGAGGACCAATAAGGTAATCTCCTATTATCCCTGCCCACACATTTAGTGAAAATCTACGCTGATGTTTCGTTTCTACCACATTGTTTGGGTTCTCGTAAGCATATGTGTGGATGTTGTGTAGATTTGTTATGCCATCACGAGTGAAACCAGCTTCGTCAGTGAATAATATGACGCCAATTAATCGATTATCGTGTTCATACTTAGCTAGGATCTGATTGCACATTTCCAACCGTCTCGGCCGATCATCGTCATAAAGAGCCTGCACCTTTTTTGAATGAAACGGGTAGAGTTGTTCTTCTCTTAGTATCCTCCATGAACTAGCCTGACAGAGCCGCACTTCATTCCCAATTTTTCTAGTACTAATACCTGGATTATCTTCAATAATTTCAAGCACTCTTTCTTCTTGTTGCACGTTTCTAGCAGTTCTAGGTCTTCCCCTATTTCCATTATAACTTTTAAAGGAACCACATTCCGCAAGCCTCCTGTGCACACTGGAAAATGTTTGAGCATAAGGGATATTTCTTTCCGGATAACTCTCCATATAATATATTCTTGCCAACTCTGCATTACCATTTGCTTTTCCATAACAAAAATAGATATCACAATATTCGATATTTGAATATTGGTGATTAGCCATTATTAGTTATTTTAAGATTATAAATTAAATAGTTTAAAAAGCGAATTTATTTGATGTTAAACTGACAGCTCTAGTATACTTTGATAGCTATTTACCTGGTAGCTGGTGGTAATGAAATGAGAAAAGTAAATTTACCACTTAATTTTTAAGGGTGATTTACGTCTAAACCGTTGGGTTTAGCGATGTAAATAAAGAGCACCTTTTTTAAAGGCCTGGCATCAGTATTTCAGAAATTATGCCAAAAACTACTGTAGCTGTCAACACTAAAAAATTATGACAAAAAAAACAATTTTCAATGTAGGTAAAGTGCCCTCTAGCGGCAAACAATCAATGTGAATTGTTACTAAAATGATGAAGCGCAGCAGACTTAGCCTATCTTTCAAATATTAGTCAAATCGGTTTTCCTGTAAGCGAGTAATTCAAAAAACAAAAAATAAAAACTTGAACTTGGACGGCTTGTAACTCGAAAACGAATGACATTTTGAAAAAAAATTATATGAAGCTCTACCCTTAATTTGTCAAGTAGAATCACCCCCTTAAGTTTCGTGATCGATTTTTGAATCACCCTGTATATATATATACAGGGTGTCCAAGATAAGGATCCTAAGCATGGGGATCTCGGAAACAGTTGGAGATACGAGGTCGGTTAAATTAGAGAAAAGTTGCGCAATTTAGTGCTAAATTAAACGCAGTTAAAAAAATTTAAAAATTTCAAACAGTTCCGGAGATTTCCGGAAAAAAACGAAATTTGGCAAAATCGTTTTTAATTTTTGCAGGCTTTATTTAAAGAGATATCAGAAAATAAAAGGTAGATTCTCATTGCCACTTTCTATTTTTTATAATTTGGTCTAAACAAAATTTAAATCCGACGTTTCATTTCTGAGATACCATCATGAACTTTCATTTTTTATATGGAACAAAAAAAAGTATTCCATGTATTTGATAGCATTTTTTATTACAAATTCAACGGTGTATCACCCTTGCATATCGAATACGTAGTTCAAGTACTTTCCATAAGAGCTCCGTAAGAGCGAGAGAGAAAGGTATATCAGTTTTATAAAAGCCAATGAACTACACACTTGATATGCAAGTGTGATACACCGTTGAATTTGTAATAAAAAATGCTATCAAATACATGGGATACTTTTTTTTGTTCCATATAAAAAATGAAAGTTCATGATGGTATCTCAGAAACGAAACGTCGGATTTAAATTTTGTTTAGACCAAATTATAAAAAATAAAAAGTGGCAATGAGAATCTACCTTTTATTTTCGGATATCTCTTTAAATAAAGCCTGCAAAAATTAAAAACGATTTTGCCAAATTTCGTTTCTTTCCGGAAATCTCCGGAAGTGTTTGAAATTTTTAAATTTTTTTAACTGCGTTTAATTTAGCACTAAATTGCGCAACTTTTCTCTAATTTAACCGACCTCGTATCTCCAACTGTTTCCGAGATCCCCATGCTTAGGATCCTTATCTTGGACACCCTGTATATATATATATATATATATATATATATATATATATATATATATATATATATATATATATATATATATATCGAGAGATCCGAAGTACTTGATAATAATGAACAAATCAAGAAGAACAAACGAACATTGAAATTCAAGAGGGCAACACTAAACTCTACCAGAAATTATCCACTGAAATGAGTAAGACAGTGATGGAGTAGGATGGAACGAACCCATTATGCAGGCCACCACTGTCAAAAGTAAATTTATCTAAAAAGCTCGGTATTGTATTAGACATCATTAGATTTGCTAGTTTATATTTCAGAGCTAGGGCATCTACATATGCTGGATGTACTGCGCCGCACATTGGGAACGTCTGTCGGGGAGGTATGGTCAATATGGGAAGAATAAAGTATCGGAATTTTGACTTTCTTTTCATACAGATGGATAAAGGAACAGTTTGAGCTCCTAATGGGCGCATCGGTAAGTATGCAGCCATGCACATGTCTCTATTATTCATTTAGAAAGTGAGTGTGCTGCATGTAACAACTGCGTGACGTAGCAAAATAAGTAATAATGGAAAATCTTCAGGAATGTATGTACTATTGATATTTTAATCTATCATTATTATTTTACCAGCCAGTAATTTGCAATAACGCGCAAAAAAAAATAAATAAAATACGTACAATTTTTCATTAATACTTTTTTTTTCAAAATAATAAAAAGTATCGTTGCTCGGTGTTGTTCGGTCATTAAATTAATATGAGTTGATAGAGTGATTCATTACTACGTAACAGATCCCGCAAAAAATTTCCAAACGTTCTTGCTCAAATTGCAGTTTTATACCAAAAACAGATAATAATCTATGTATAGCGAATCTGTAAAGCTCCTTAATCTTTAGTATGTTCAATCCTAGGTATTTTTACTAATTTTAAAAAAATATATTATTTATAAAATGAAATGAATCTTGAATTATTCTAAAAATTAAGCAAACAGTTGAGGATTAGATAAATAAAACTGCCGTGTGGTGCTCAGCTGTGGGCATCAAATAAATTTTATTAAGTTTCACAATTATGCCACCAAAACTGTTAAATTATCATGTCAAGAACTGTGAACAAATTACACTGGACGACAGCCAAAATGTATCTAAAATAAAATCGACTAAATCTCACCATTTTTGCTGTGCTAAAACCGAAACGAAACTTATCTTTTTAATATTAGTTCAAGTTTTAGTGATACGTGATGTCATGTCTCTCTATATATTAACAATGGCACCTTTTTGTCAATATGTTCATGAGCCACTTAAAAGAAAATCACAGGTGGATGTTATGCAGAAAGCATTTGACACAGTTAGACACTGTCAAATTTTAAAAGCTTTAATTGACATTGATGTGCCTCAAATTTATGTCAGCGTCTTGAAATCATACTTGTGTAACCGTGAACCATATGTTGAAATTAAAGCTTCGAACATACCCCTGTAGAATTAGCATAACGTCAGAACTAAAGCCCGGTTATTTGAACGCTGAATAACGTAATATTTTTTATTTATATTTGAAGAAGTGTTGATAAACAGTAGATATTTAATTTCTTGGTACACACATACCGATTTTGTGCTATCCATTTCTAATTGTATTATTTAAACAAGTATCATATGATAATCGGTACGTCAATTCTGAATACCTAAAGTATGAATGTATGGTTGCCTAAATTATTATTATTGTTATGGAATATCACTTCATGGCATAAGCACGATCAGGAAGTTGTCGCAGAAATGAACAGGCACTCCATAGATATTTGCGCCCTTTCAGAGATGAAAAAGAAAGGGAAAGGAAACAACAAGTACAACTACCTATTTATATACAGTGGGAAACAAAAGGAAGAAAGAGCCCAAGAAGGAGTGGGCCTGCTCATCCACGAAAAATACGAACACCACATAGAGGACATACAGTACGTCGATGAAAGACTCATTCACGTCATCCTAAACTTACAACCAGAAAAGATGAACATCATAAGGGTCTACGCACCAGATATCAGCAAACCCAGAGAGGTCAGAGAAACATTCTTCAATAAACTGCAAGATCTACTAAGTACCATACCCGATAGAGAAAAAGTATTTATGCTAGGAGACTTCAACTCAAGAATAGGTAACGAACCCATTCCGGGAGTAATGCAGAGATATAATGAGGTAACACTAAATGACAACGGGGAACAACTCATACAACTGTGCGCCCAAAACGAGATGAGAATA
This sequence comes from Diaprepes abbreviatus, assembly GCA_034092305.1. Taxonomy (NCBI): domain Eukaryota; kingdom Metazoa; phylum Arthropoda; class Insecta; order Coleoptera; family Curculionidae; genus Diaprepes; species Diaprepes abbreviatus. The sequence goes on from JASJET010000171.1 coordinate 894,918, forward strand.
AATAACACCGTCTTTCCACATAAGTGGCAATATAAACGGACATGGGGAAACACCCGAGAACAAGAATCAACCATAGACTACATAATAACGAACAGAAAAGTGTTACCCCACCAAATACTCGATGTCAGAACTCTGAATTCGTCAGACCTGGGAAAAGACGACCACCGACTAGTATTATGTAAATACCGGTCCCAACAAAGTATAAACAGAACGCACAAACAGAAACATACCTTTATTAAATACAATACCGAATCATCCGCTAACGATAGCACAAAAGTATTGTATCAGCAGAGACTCTCGGAGAAAATAAAAGCTAATACAATCCTAGAAAATGACGGAGTGGAGAAAGCCTGGGAAAAACTGAAAATAAATATACAAGAGAGCGCCAGGGAGGCTATCGGAACACGAACAGTTAGGACGAACAAGCGAAGTAATACAAAACCATGGTTCACAGAAGAGGTGAAAATACTAGCAAAAGAAAAACGACAAGCATTTCCAAAATACCGAGAGCACAAAACAACAAACCATTTCGAAGAGTACAAAACGGTGAGGAACAGAATCAACAGTCAAATAGCTCAACTGAAGAAAGAATACTGGGAAAAGTATTCAAGACATGGAACACGACCTATATGGAGGACAAAAGAAAATATGGAACATGCTGAGGAACAGAAAAAAACAATCAATGAATACGTTCAACTAAGTCCAATCGACAGCCAACAATGGGTCAGCCATTTTAAGGACTTACTCCAGGCACCAGCTGCAGAAAACAACGTAGACGAAAACCAACAAAAAATCACAGAACTAACAGATGTTAACATCAGTGAAGCAGAGATGCACCTGACAATTAAGAAATTGAAAAACAGAAAATCACCTGGTACCGACTAAATTACGAATGAGATGCTAAAGTACGGAGGCCCCAGCCTTGTCACAGAGCTCACTGTTCTATTTCAAAAAATACTTCGCCCAATGAATGGCGGAAAAGCATCACAATTCCGATCCACAAAAGAGGATCAAAGAAACAACCCGAAAACTACAGGGGAATCAGCCTACTGAATAGTTCAGCCAAATTGTTAACCAAAATACTGTCACAACGGATCGTAGACAAGTTAGGGGCGTGCGAAGAACAGCAGGGCTTCCGGAATAACCGCTCTACTATCGACGGTATATTTATTATCAGACATCTGGTTGAAAAATCTATCGAATACGATAAACCGCTGTTCATTTGTTTTGTGGACTTTACACAAGCGTTCGACCGAGTCAAACTAAACACATAACAGAATTACTGCGAAGAAAACAAGTAGACGAAGCAATCATACGCACAATATACGAACTGAATTCCAAAAACACCATGGTAATTAAAACAAATAACACACTAACAGAAGAAATCCCTCTATCCATAGGAATCAGACAGGGTGATAGCCTAAGTCCAACACTTTTCAATGTAATCATGGACGAAATCATTGAAGAGGTAAAAAGCACAAATATTGGGTATCCAATGGGACACAACACCGTTCAGATTATATGCTTTGCAGACGATGTTGCCTTGACAGCAGATAGCGAGGACAACTTACAAAGAATGCTTTTCCATCTCAATCGAACAGCCAAACAGTATAATATGAAGATATCTGTGGAGAAAACCAAAGCAATGGTAATAGCAAAAGAACCGGTGAGATGCAAACTAATGGTTGATGACAAACATATCGAACAGGTTGGGAAGTTTAAATACCTAGGACCACATATAACAAGTAACAGGGCAGTAACGGAAGAAGTACGCACACAGGCCAACAAAGCGGCCATGATATCAGGCCAACTAAGAGACATAATCTGGAACAATAAACATATGAGAGCAAAGCAAGAATTTACAAGGTCTGTGTAAGACCGATACTGACCTACGGCTTAGAAACAAGAAATGAACCAATAAAAAAAACAAATTATGAGAACCACAGAAATGAAAACGCTGAGAATTATCACGGGAACAAGATTAAGAGATAGAATAAGAAAAGCAAAAATACGCGAGGACAGCGGAGTGGGGGATGTTGTGAAGTGGGTTCGAAACCGTCGTAGGCAGTGGAGAGATCACGTGGAACGAATGGACGATGACAGACTAGCAAAAACCGTGATGAGAGAGAAACCAAACACCAAACGGCCGCCTGGACGGCCCTCCAAAAGATGGAGAGACAGCTGGATTTCGACCTCAAACGAGGATCGATGAGGCATGGTAAAGATAACAGAACTTGGTTCTACCTAGAAGAAGAAGAAGAAGAAGAAGTTATTTTCAATATGTAAACAATATTTACCATTAAAATAAGTTTTTAAACCCTCTTTTTGTTAATATCAATTGTAAATTTCACATTTATAGTAATTTCTAACACTTAAAAACACCAAAAAAACTCACGATAAGCAATTAAACTGATAGACAAGATAAGTAAACATGTTTATGTCTGTCAAACATGAAAAAAGCGTCTCCCCCACCAACCATAAACAGCCTTAAAACAAATCTATTGTTTAAATCTAGGGTATGATCGAAAAATGAAAGGGTATAAATCTGCAACCTACACCAATGCGTCAGGAATTCCGCAGGGCTCGAATTTGGCACCATTACTTTTTAATAATAGCAATAAATGTTATTACAAATATCTCTGAAAAATGTGCAGCTTTGTTATTTTCCGACGATTTTAAACTGTTTCTGGAAATTAACTCTGAAACCGACTGTGATACATTGCAATCTGACTTCTGTGATATAGCAGACTGGTGTGATACTAATGGTTTTAAATTAAATGTTAGTAAGTGTTCCTGCATGTATTTACCTTGAATAGACGCATTATCCCATATAATTATAAAATTGGGACTAATGAACTTAAGCGAGTAAGCAGCCAGCGTGATTTAGGAGTAATCTTTGATCCGACTCTATCTTTCTCTGATCATATTGTTACGATGGTCCAGAAGACAAAAAAAAAACAATGGGTTTTGTCATCAGAAACTCTAAATATTTTAATATTGACCTTAATTTTAGACTGTTTAATGCACTGTTGAATATGGTAGTATTGTATGGTCACCATATTACAATATCTGGAAAGAACTTATTGAAAAAGTTCATAAAAGATTTTTAAAATATATGTTTTATAAAAAATACGGATATTACCCAGAAAAAAGACGAATTCGCATATGTCTTTGCACTCTATTTAAGATTATCAAGGGCGCAATTGATGCCCCGGATATTCTTTCACAATTGCCTTTCCCAATTCAGAGGCAAAGCATTCGAAACATATCGACATTCTATTTGAATTTTCCAAGGTCAAATTTGTATAGAAGCAGTCCAGTGTATAATATGTGTAACTTGTTTAATTTGCATCCTTCAAACATAGATATAGGATTAATTAACTTAAATAAGTTTAAGAAAATTATAAATAACAAATTATTAGATAATGCTTATATTAACTGAATGATAAGTGGCTTCGGCTGTTGATGCTGTATGAAATAAACAAGTGTAACCGCACGATTCCCCATGGTATATTTGTATGGTTATAATAATAGAGGAGTGTGAAGTAGCCAAATCTACATTTTCTCCAAATTAAGGAAATTTTACACAACTTGGCAATACTGTATAAAGGATCTTCAGGGATGACCCGCATATCCGAAGTCCCAATCCCCTCCAGGGATTAAAATAAGGGAGATAGCCATTTAAACCCGTGTAAATCGACTTTTATGTCTGCTTTGCGATTGCAGTTTTAATTGGGTTGCAGCTTGGTTACACCAAGTTTTGCTGTTTTTTGTGTGAATGGGACAGTCGGGCAAAGGCACCTCATTACAAGAGAAAAGACTGGTCCGTTCGACAATAATTAGAGCCAGATCAAAAGATTGCACAACATATGCCATTGGTAGACCCCAAAAAGGTTTTGTTGCGACCACTACTATCAAATTGGGCCTAATGAAAAACTTGTTTAAGCACTAAATACAGATGGGCCAGCTTTACAGTACCTATCAGAAATTCCCAAGGTTAAGTGAGGCAAATATTAAAGAAAATATTTTTGTTGGGCTACAGTTTCGAAATGTTCGGATTTTGCCAGCACTCTATCCAGGGGTGGATCCAGCCTCTCTCTGGGGGGGGGGGAGGGGACGGTGATATCACAAAAGTACAATATGGCAAGCGAAAGCAAGTTGTCGACGGGGGGTGGCGAGATACCAGCAACATTCCCATTTCTAGTGTAAAAGGCATGGTCGGGTCTATCTTTCTGAATTTGAAACTCTTGTAGAGGGGGGGGGGGGATCACAAGAAAAAAAAGTTGTCAACAGGGTTGGAGGATGGGAGAAGCATATACAATCTTAGTATAAGAGGCAGAATCGGGTCCATTTTCCTGAATTCAAAGCTCTTGGGAGATGGCTATCGCAAGAAAAACAAGTTGACAACGGGGAGGGGCGAAAATGCCAGCAGCATATACATTCCTAATATAAAAGGCAGAATCGGTTCCATTTTCATGAATTCAAAGCTTATGGGAAGGGGAGGGGCGATCGCAAGCATACCTATTCCTATACTCTATTCAAGAACTAGACAGAGTAATACAACTATTACCGAAACCTCCAACAACATACCTGCTCCAGTACCGCAGGTAACTGAGGACGGCCGTAAATCTAATTATATTTAAATATTATAAGCAATAAATTTACAGCAACAATAAAATTTCTGATAGTTCAATTTAATTTCTGTCAGTGAGCAAAGTACACCTTACAGTGTGTCTTTAGTGATTTATCTTGTTTGTGCTTGAGATTAGAGAGATACCCAAAAGATATGAATTCCACATCTATATTTATTTCAAAATCGCTAAACCAGGGCATTTTTTCCTCAACAAAAAACTTATTACGATGAATGTTTATGATGCCTTTAGATATCAATATCTAGATAATAATAGGGCTATTCTGTTGAGTCATTATCACTTTCACTTCTATCACTTGAAATAATCATGATCACTTTAGCCCAATGACAAGTAAATGCGTATTTAAAAGAACATGAAGTTATCAGTTTCACTTTGTTCACTTTAATCAATTGATAATTACTCAAAACAATATAGCCAATGTTAAAAGCTCTGTTGAGATGTGTTACAACATGACAAGAGTTGGAAAATCTACTATGTACCGATTATTGAGGGAGAAAAAAACGACTGGAATTATTTGTACTCCCAAGCTACAATCGATCACAGGCAGACGAAAACCCTCGTTGGAAGAAGAGATGTAAACTGCAATAAAAGGAGTTGTACATACATTTTATTATGAGAAGCAGATTCCAACCGTCGACAAAATTCTAACTAAAATCAATGCAGATCGGGATTTACCTGAAATTAAAAGAAAATGGAAATTGATCAGAGAACTTAATTTTTGATGGGAAAAACCTGATAGGAAATCTGTTATTATAGATCGTCCGGAAAACGTCCGTTGGAGAAGGGTACATCTCCCTCAAGTAAAAGGCAGAGTTGCTAGAAATAACATAACTTACAAAATTAGTAATTTAACTGAACTCTTGAAAGATTTTTTTGAATAAAGTTACTGTTAAAAATTGGGAAAAATCCATATAATAAAAGAAAATGTGGAAACTAGATCTCATGATCGGTGAGATAGAGGAACCAATTATAATTAATTTGAGCCAAGATAGCTTCACTTACTGATTACAAATTAGATACGTAATGTTTACCAGTGTAAACACAATTTATTATTTAAATTTTCTGTAACATATAAAAATTAAATATATTTGAATCCCTTTTTAGTGTTTAATTGTAATTCTGCAGATAGTTTAAGAAATAAATAAACTGAAACGTCTAATATCCTAAAAATGTTTTTAATTAATAATAAAATGACCGATGGCCCCAAAAAAAATTTAATATTATATGGAATAATTTGGATCGCCCCTACCGCCCCCCCCCCCCCTTGGATCCGCGCCTGACTCTATCAGATATCGAAAAAATGCTGGGAATGACTTTCGCCTCGTGGTAACTAATTTCTTCGAACATAAAAAAGCTGACAATTACGTTACAAAGTATGGCGTCGTCGTATCAAAAAATGGATTGCAATACGTCTCTAAAGATCCATTTCCTACATTCTCATCTGGACTTTTTTCCTGACAACTGCAAAGCTGTAAGTGATGAGCACGGCTAACGCTTCCATCAGGATATATCAACAATGGAGAAAAGGTACCAGTGAAAGTGAAATGCTTCCATGCTTGCCGACTACTGTTGGACTCTTGTTTGAGATGCTCCAGAAACAATTCATAAAAGAAAAGCAAAAAATAAATAAATAAATGCTTTATTAACGGTCAAACCATTTAAAAATTTACAACACTTTACAACTACAAACAAGTTTCCAAATAGATAAAAAAAAAAACAATAGTAAACAATAAACAAATAAATCCAAAGCATCCGGTAAAACTACAGTAAGCTCACATTTAAGACTACATAAAGAACAATGAGAAGTAAAAAATTTGGACTATAGATTACGCTTTAAAAAATTTTTAAAACTATTTAAGGACATGTTAAAAATATCCAAATCAACGTGATCACGGGATAATTCATTAGCTAAAGTGCACATTCTATTTAGTGGTGCATAGGTGGAATAGTTGGTTTTATGAACATCCACAGAGAACACTTCAACCCATCGACTACTTCTCTGAGGCACATTGAAACCAATACGCATTAGTAGTTCTGGAGAATTTATTATACTATTAACGATTTTAAATAGATAAAGTAAGTCAATGTATTCCCTGCGATGTTCAAGAGGCTTCAAATTTAATTGGAGTAGTAAATGAGGGTAGTTGATATTCTCTTTAGGAACACCTAGTTTATACGCTACAAATCTTAAAAAGCGCTTCTGCACCCTTTCTAGCTCCAATTTGTGTACATTGTAGAAAGGTGACCATATTGGTGAGGCATACTCTAATATAGAACGCACAATACTGCAATAAACATTTTTAAGACAAATAATATCATTGAAGTGAGACAAATTTCGTGTAACAAACCCCACTAATTTTATTCCCTTATTAGTGATATTATGTATATGCTCTTTAAAAGTTAACTGACTATCCAATATTACACCAACATCAGATATAGAATTGGTCAATTCCACAGACACACCGTTAATCTTATAATTGTACTCAATTAAAGTCTTCTTTCTAGAGAACCGCACTGTCTTGCACTTTCCAATGTTAAGGTACAATCTATTAGTAGTACACCATACGCTAAATGCATCCAAATCAGACTGCAAATCAATGCAATCTTGCAAAGATCTAATGCACTTAAAAAATTTTAAATCATCAGCGAAAAGCAGTGCCGTTCCATGCGAAAAAGACTTGACAACATCATTCAAAAACAAGTTGAACAGAAGAGGGGCCAAATGCGCACCCTGAGGAACCCCAGATTGTACCCTAATTTCACGCGACAAGTAGTTCTTATATCGTACAATTTTTATTCTCCCCGTAAGATAGCTTCGCATCCACGAAAGGAGCGGATCTTGAATACCAATAGATTTCAGTTTAGTTAAAAGACAAGTATGATTCACTGTGTCAAACGCCTTGGAAAAATCAGTATATATAGCATCAACCTGGCAACGATCCTCCAGAGCACATAGCAAAAAGTCAACATAAATCAAAAGATTTGTAACTGTGGACTTCCCCTTACAGAAACCATGTTGTTCCGGAACTATACAATTGCCAAAAACAGTTGTTAATTCATCAGTTAAAAGAGAATCGAATATTTTTGAAAGTATGGAACATTTAGAAATGGCCTATAATTTTCTATATGTGCTCTATTTGAATTCTTATATATAGGGTAAACATAACCCCTCTTCCACTCATCAGGAAAAATCCCATTTTGAAGGGACAAATTATATAATTTACTCAAAATAAGTGAAAAGATACATTGGCACTGTTTTAAAAAGAACACCGTTATATTATCAGGACCAGAGCCTAAGTTGTCCTTTAATGTGTTTATCTTATTAAAAACATCAGTGGGTGAAAATGTACACGTTGAAAAATTTATATTAGAGTCACAATAAAAGTTAAAAGCTGCCCCAGGATCGTGATCATATATATATGAAGATGAAAAATGATCGGCAAATAAGTTCACTATCGAATTTGGGTCGTTGCTAGTTGTATCGTTATATGACATTGTACCTGGAAGAGTGTAACCACCCTTCTTCATTTTTACATACTTCCAAAACTCTTTCTTATCACCACCCAATAACTTTTGCAGGGAAGAAATGTATTCTTCATAATTCAACCTAGATACGATCTACAGGATATTTAGTGTATACAAGTGTAAAACTATGTATTTTAAAACAAAATTGTTTTTGAAAATTGCAACAAAATTTTTAGTGTTAGTACTTGAAATAATTACAAGAACAAAAGAAATAGCTTATTTAGTTTTTTACATACCTTCCAAAGTCTTTTCCAAACCAGTCAATCGTTGATGTAATGCACTTATAGTATCTACAAGTTCATTTATTTCATTTAGTCTCTTATTTAAAGGCTCCATTTCCTTCTCTTTTTGTTCTATTTCTTGCTGTATAATTCGTAACTGTTCTTCTTTGGAAGTTAGAGAGTCTTTTAATTTTTCAGTATTTTTCTTTGCCATTCTCTTCTGCTCAAATTGCTCTTGTAATACTTTAATGTTAATTTTCTTTTCCTTGATCAGTTTCCTTAACCTATCGACGCATTTGTTGTATTCAGTAGAGCCAAAAATTTCATCAAATTTCTCTTTAAGTTTTTTAGCTTCCTCTAGAGGCCAAGCTGAATTTTCTTGATGGCAGAAAATAACATTGTTAATAATTGCCTTTGAAACATTCAATTTTTGAGCACAGTAAATATCAATTTCGGCACATCGTCCACCGATATCTTCAACTTTCCCTTTACCATCCTCCCATCTTATAGAAGGATTCAAACTTTTAAATCTTAGTTTTCCACCTGCTTGTGTTGAAACTTCAATGAATTTTCCCACAGTAACGAAGTCTCCTTTACAATCCCTAAATTTAAGTTTCACATAGGCTTTGGTGGAACTTTTGTTGGATAATTTTGGGTCATTTACAAACCCTTTCCCGCTGTCAGTTCCACCAGGTAAATCACCCGTTAAAGCAAATTTTAGACACTCTATGATCGTTGTTTTACCACACCCATTCTGGCCTAAAAATAATGTTAAAGGAGTAGAAAATTTAACTTTCTCATCGTTGTTAGGTCCAAAACTTCTTATGCCTCGAATGTGAAGTTTCTCCAAAACTGCCATGGTTTCTACAAAAATATATTAATAGTTACTTTGCTAATATTCTTAATAAAAGTCTGCTGCTTCATATAGTAACAGATACCTTGAAAATATGTTTGTATTTATTTATTTGTTATTTTTGAAAATTTGTGGAAATGTGAGTGAGAAAATATGGATTGCATGACCTATTAATATTATAAGTTGGGAGCTCTTTATAGTCAGTTCACCATGAAGTTAAGGGGGAACACTACTATCGTACCAACATATCTATTAAGGTATAATTAATTTATATGAAGAGTTTTGACCCAAAACTAGTTAAATTAATCTTTTTAAGCACTGAAATGTCAACTGTCACAAGAGGCAGAGGGGATCTAAGGGTGCCAGCCCATAGTTCAGCATATTTTGAAAAAAGGCCTTATTACATGGCTGTCAGGGCCTATGGCCTATTAGCACAAAAAATAAGGTCTATTGAAAATAGTTTAGGCTTCAAGCAAGCCACAACTCAGTTCCTACAGAATAAATGTTTTTATGATTTTAAATTTAGATTTTAGGAAACCTATTTACTATTTTAGTAACTGTTGTATATTTCTATATTTCTATATATATATATATATATATATATATATATATATATATATATATATATATATATATATATATATATATATATATATTTAGTTGATTATTTTCTTAGGAATATGGTTCATTTTTATATTGAAACTACATATATACAGTAGTCATACTTATTGTATATATATATATTTTTATTTCTCAGGACGTTTCGATTCTTTCGAATCTTTTTCAACTGATGCGGATGCTACAAAAATGTACATTTTTAATATTATTATATATGGACAAAGAGGTTAAAAGTCTTTTTAAAAGGCCAGTTAGAAGAATGGGCACTACATTTTTAACCCTATAACTGTCTTGACTTGACTGAATGTGGAACCCAGATGGTGTATGTTTTTTAGGCCCTTTAAGTAGCGTAAAAAGTTTGGGTCTTTTAATGAAGTGATATTTTTCTGAAAAATATCGTGATTTAATTTAGAAGAATTGGAAGCGGAGAATTATTCTTATTTATTGTTTTATTTATTTTAGAAATTCCCTTTTTGGTTTATTTTAAAATGTTGAAATAAATTTGATTTAAATTATTGATGTCTGTTTTATCGTTTATGGCCTTCGGATTTTTTTTATTGCAATCATTTCGTAAAATTCTCGTTTTCTTTTGTTAGTTTCAGTTTTTAAGATTTTTGTATTTTCATAATCAAAGGTGTGCTTGTGTTTCATTTCGTGTTTTTTTAGGGCTGTAATATTTTTTTTGTCATATTTATGTCCATTTAGACGATTTTGCAGATACTGACTAGTTTGGCCGATGTAATTCGATGGACAATTCGATGTAATTCGATGGACATCGGCCAAACTAGTCAGTATCTGCAAAATCGTCTAAATGGACATAAATATGACAAAAAAAATATTACAGCCCTAAAAAAACACGAAATGAAACACAAGCACACCTTTGATTATGAAAATACAAAAATCTTAAAAACTGAAACTAACAAAGGAAAACGAGAATTTTACGAAATGATTGCAATAAAAAAAAATCCGAATGCCATAAACGATAAAACAGACATCAATAATTTAAATCAAATTTATTTCAACATTTTAAAATAAATCAAAAAGGGAATTTCTAAAATAAATAAAACAATAAATAAGAATAATTCTCCGCTTCCAATTCTTCTAAATTAAATCACGATATTTTTCAGAAAAATATCACTTCATTAAAAGACCCAAACTTTTTACGCTACTTAAAGGGCCTAAAAACATACACCATCTGGGTTCCACATTCAGTCAAGTCAAGACAGTTATAGGGTTAAAAATGTAGTGCCCATTCTTCTAACTGGCCTTTTAAAAAGACTTTTAAAAAGTGAATATACAAAAGAGTGAGTGACTACAATTGGTTTGTGATGTAATTAACTATTGTTTAAAACAAAAATCTCTGTTCTGGTAAGTTTTTAACCTCTTTGTCCATATATAATAATATTAAAAATGTACATTTTTGTAGCATCCGCATCAGTTGAAAAAGATTCGAAAGAATCGAAACGTCCTGAGAAATAAATATATATATATATATATATATATATATATATATATATATATATATATATATATATTTTAGCATAGATTTGTTTCGCTTTTGTGACGTTGCTTTGTCAAATTTGATTTGATTTAGTTGGCAATAAAGGAATTTATTATTATTATTATAAAATAAACAGTTATTTACGAGGATGGTTCGATAAGTTCTCGGCGTGAAGTAGAGGGCGCTAGTAGGATCAAATAACCATAAATTTTGTAAGCATTAACCTTGAGATGACGCTCTACAAAGTTTCAGATGTTTGCGTTCAGTTGCTTGTTTGTGGCGATCGAGTAAACACATAAGGTTCGATATTTTGTGAAAGATGGATAAAACTGAAGTTCGAGCGGTTATAAAGTACTTTGTTTTAAAGGGATTAACTCCTACGGACATTAAAAATGAGTTGGATTCTACTTTAAAGGATTCTTCTCCTTCGTTTTCGACAATACAAAAAGGGCCTGCTGAATTTAACCGTGGTCGTACATCAATTCAAGATGATGAGCGTTCGGGACGCCCAAAAACCGCTACAACTGAAGAAATTGTTACAAAAATTCACAATGTCATACTTCATGACCAATGACTGACAGTACGAGAGCTTATTGGTTTAGCAAACATCTCGATAGATCGTGTCGATGAATCACAATTTCCCGATTTTCCGCTACCAATTTTTGTGTTCAAAATATTGCTACTAAGTTGAATTCACTGGAATTGCTAACCAAAGAAATAAAAACCAGATGTTTTATATTTAACGGAAACTTCGATGACCATTGAACGAGTTATGAATTTGAATATACCCTGCTACTAGCCACATTTCTGCAGAAGTAACCGTGTGAGCGGAGAATGTGTCATAAAGGATGTCCAGAAAAATGTGGGAAATCTCCCGGATATGAAAAAAAAAACACGTCAAAAGAATACTACAAGTTCATATAAACTTTTTTCGTATAGGCCTCCTCTTCGGAGATATGGGCTTCCAAAAAGCTGCAAGGGAATAAAGTTTTTTTACACATAATTATTAAACCACCAGGTATATTTCAATCAATTTTTTAATATGATGTATACCAGATAAGACCCTTCAAATTACTATCCAAGAAAGTGTTGTGAATTACTCACAGCTGTAGGGACAGACTAGCTGTGACACTCATGACCCCATTTTGTAAGCCTGTATGATAATTTCAATTTCAATTTATTCATCAGTATCATGTTTTACAACACTTACATTCGTCAGTATATAAAATAAAAAACACTACAAATACATTTACATTTAAAATCTTAATTATATACATTACACATGAAACTTAGGCTAAGTCTAGTTTAAAAATTATGATTAAAATTTTTAATGAATAAATTCGTCAAAACTATAAAATGCATTCTGGATTAAGATTTCTTTTATTCTATATTTAAAAAGATTATCTGGAAGCTCTCTCAATGACAGAGGCAAAACATTAAAGAATTTTATCGCCAGGCAACCAGGCCCATTCCGACACCTTTCCAAACGAAAATATGCTGGCACCAAATTATCCCTGTGCCTCGTGTCCCAGCTGTGGACCCCACTGTGCGCTTTGAAACTTTCTTTGTATTTTTTAACCTCCAGTAGGTTATCCAAAATGTATTGCGAAGGCAATCTTAATATTTTTAGTTCGAAGAATGCTGCTCTACAGTCCTCCCTAAAGTTCATACCCCGCATCACTCTCACAGCCCTTCGCTGAAGCCCAAACACGCGAGACGCCCGCGATGCATGGCCCCAGACAAGCAGTGCATATGACATTACCGAATGGAACAGGGCAAAGTACGAAGCCCTCAGAACCGACATGCCAACACACAGCGCCAGACGTCTCAAAGCAAACAGGCTGCTATGGAGCCTCCCTGAAACCTGCTCTATATGAGCTTCCCAAGTAAGGCCAGGATCAATCTGGACTCCCAAGAATCTAGCACTCAGCAAATCCCCATTTATATCTCCCACGTCACGTAGAGAAAATACCACTTGCTTGGTTTTATTTTCATTCAAAAGTAGTCCATTTGCGTCAAACCACTCCCTAGCACCAGACCGTGCCGCTTCCAACCTGCCCAAAGCCCCTTCCAGAGACACATCTGAAACCGAGAGAGTGGTGTCATCGGCAAAGAGTGTAAAATCTGCAGCATCTCTGCCCATAGGTAGGTCATTTATGTAGATTAAAAAGAGAATTGGCCCCAATACCGAACCCTGGGGCACCCCTATCGAAACCCCTCCCTTGGTCGAGGACTCCCCTCCAACTCTCACAATCTGAACCCTATTTTCCAAGTAAGATGTTATAAGCTTGCAGCTGCTCTCATTAAAGTTATAGAAGTGCAGCTTTTGTATGAGGAGATCATGAGCAACACAGTCAAACGCCTTACTTAAATCGCAGAACAAGATGGCATTATATTCCCTTGATTCAAACGACCGTGTGATCCTCCCAATCAGATCCAGAATGCCCAGCACCATGCTCCTCCTCCGACGGAAGCCAAAATGAAATTGGCTAAAGCCGCCATTGTTCTCAAAAAAGCTGACCATCCTTAACGGCATGCATTTTTCAATTATCTTGGATATGGCCGGCAATAAACTAATTGGACTATAGTTTGACACAACATTTCTATCTTCCTGTTTAAACACCTGAATAACCATAGCCTGTTTGAGTATATCAGGGAAAATATTCTCCCTGAAGCACCCATTTACCAGCCCAGTCAGAGGACTTATGATTAAATTTTTTATTAATTTTATTAGATTTATACTCAGCCCAAAAATATCCCTGCTAGACTTGTTTTTCAAATGATCGATTATTTCTCTCATTTCATTGAAAGAAATTTCTGTAAACTCGAAATGATCATCGGAAACAACCTCCATAAAACCTTCTAAAGGATCAGCCCGATATTTAGGGCTGTGGCTAATTAACTCATGTGCAATATTAATAAAATAGTCATTGAACTCATCCGGGGTTATGTTTGGTGCCGCTTCACCCTTTTTGATAAGAACTTTGGGCAACGTTTTTTACATACCTTTAACTATTGACTAAAAACCAAGTACCCGTCATTCAGTTGTGAGTAATTCACAACACTTCCTCAGATGGTAATTTGAAGAATCTTACCTGGTATACATCATATTAAAAAAAAAATTAAATATACCTGGTGGTTCAATAATTATGTATAAAAAAACTTGATTTTATTGCAGGTTTTTGGGAGTCCATATCTCCAAAGAGGAGGCCTATATGAAAAAAATTTATATGAACTTCTAGTATTCCTTTCACGTGTTTTTTTTTCATATTCGGGAGATTTCCCCCATTTTCCTAGACACCCAGTATATCTTAGAGAGGAAACAGATTATAAAGTTCCCAGTGGCATCAAAGATTTTTTAGTGGAGACACATGTTAGATATTGTGATATTAAAATTAGTATAACTAAAAATATTACAATTATTACAATTTATAGACCTCGAGCAGGAAATATAGAAATTTTTACCAAATAAATGTTAAGTCTTTTAACATACAGTAGCGCTTAAAAGTATTTTGACCTATATGATTTTGAAATTAACTAAAAATAAATTTAAAAAAAACTTGAATCAATATTATTTATTTTAAGACATCTGTTTTGAGTTGAATATGCAACATTATAATTTTTATTGTATGATCCAACATAAAAAATTATATAAAAATTTATACGAATATAGGTCTGCAAATGCTCCCATAGAGAGCTACAAGCCCTTGAAGACGGTCTCACTTTTTAAAGATATTAGGTGACCCATATGACATAATTAATTTAGTTTTTAGAAATGGAACTGTTCCTAAATCATTTAAAATCTCGAATAATCTATCTTAAAATCTTAGCTTGATCAGTAACTACAGACAGCTTAATATCAAATTTTGCAAAAATCTTTGAAAAATGTATAAAAAAAACGACACTAATTTGTTAGAAAAAAAAAATTACTTTCAGAGAACCATTTTGGTTTTTCCAAAGGACTCAACACTAGTGATGCTATGTAGAATATAACAAAGGAAATAAGGTATTACTAACAATAATAAAAAATTGCTGTTTTTTTGGTGTTTGGTAAAAGGCATGGTGTTGCAGGTCTTTAAGAACTACCTTCTGAACAGACAGCAACAATTCGCGAAACTTTAAATCACCCTTGTAATGTATATATTAGAGTTCCACAAGGGATCGTCTTGGGGCCTATACTTTTCAACTTGTACATAAAATCAATTACAGACTTAAACATTGGGTGTAAGATTGTATCTTATGAGGATGACGAGATGATTGTGTTTGAAGGGCCAACTTGGTAGGAAGTTAGAAAATTGCATATTATGGAATGGAGGTTGTGAAAAAATGGCTTGATGTACATAAAGTGTCTTTAAATTAAAAAAAAAAAACAATTAGGTGGCATTTAATAAAACAGGAGTGAACCGGCTATCATTTTCATTCATAGAGGTTAATAATTTAACCGAAGAAATATTTGAAGTTAGTTATAAATGTCAAATATCATGGAATTGTCATTGATTAGTACTTAAAGTGGAATTTGCATATTACTTACCTAATAAAAAAAATTGAAAGATGTAATTCATAAATTTTATATGACTAACACTAAACTAAAAATATTAATAACACTGTATTAAAGCTTGCTTGAAATATTTATATGAGGAAGTGCTAATACTAACTCTTTAAAACAATTTCAGATTATTCAGAATAGAATACTCAAAAATATATTTAATAAAAACTTCCTAAACCCAACTGATTTTCCTTACGGCAGGGAGATAGAAAACTTACAAACGTTATTTTTCCGCAATGTGTGCTGTTATGTCATGGCCATAAAAAAATTAGATTTGTAATTGATCAAAGACATAATACAATGTCAATAAACATTTAATCATTCCAAGATGTCCGAGTGAATCTCATAAAAAATTAGTCAATATCCTGGGCCTAAAATTATATAATTTGATACCTGATCAAATGAAAACTAGCAGCTTGAAAAAATTTAGTAATTTGGTAAAAGCTTATATTGAGAATTTTTGTAGGTTTGCTTCTATCTGTCTCAGGTTCTTTTGGACCAATTTGTATGTTTTGTACTGATCATTTCAGTATTTGCATTGATAACATATTATTGTATTATTTAAATAAATAAATAATAACTTAGGGATGAAAACGCAAAACAAGCTTAGTTGTCTTGTTCACAATAAACAAGAAATAAGATAAGAACAAAAAGTAGCTGATAAATTTGAAAGCTCTTTTGCTACAGTGGCAAATGATAAACCAAAACAGCATTTTGGAACAACTATATCTACTAATCCAACAACCTCATAGACGGTAAAACAATTTTGCCTGAGCCTGTGACGAAAGAAGAAATCAACCAAATCATTTCCATTGGCTCCAAAAATAGCAATCATAGTACCTGTTTACACGAAAAATCTAAAAAAAATACAGAGAATTACAGGTCCATGTCTGTTCTTACTGTTGTGAATTTTCCCATTTATTATTTAAATTTCCTATCCTAATAAATTTTAAAATTGCCGTCATAATTTCTAGTAACTTTGTTTAGTATAGTGGTAAGACAGGATGTTAGAGAGGGGTATTATGAATTGAAAGAATAATATTTTATGTCCGTTTTATGAAAATATTATTATTAAAGAAGTCCAACAGTTTATATAGTTTAAATTAATATTATAAAATACTCCTCCATGCCTCAGAGCGCCCTTACACTGTTTTCTCCAAAATCTTTGAGGAAACAGTGTGTAATAGGCTAATGAACTATCAAAATCCATTTAACATAATAGACAAAGAACAACATGATTTTAGGTCCGAAAGGTCCACGGAGACAACAGCGTGAAGTGGGTCATGTGGTAATTAGCCTTTTCTTCGATTTGTCAAGGGCTTTCGACATATTAAATTCCCAATTCATTGAAGATAAATTGTACAGCATGAACATAAGGGACAAGCATGCTTACTTATAAAATCATTTTTATCAGAGAGCAAACTACTGGTAAAGAAAATAATTGCATTTCAGAGAACTATTATATTATAATTGGAGCAGCACAGCGCTGTTTACTAAAGACCCTGATATCCCTGAAGTTTGTCGACAATATTTCTGCTGCAATCTGTGGCAAAGATGGAGATGAAGCAATTTTGAGAATCAAACAGACCAGTGAAAGTATGGAAAAGTGCTGCTTTTCGAACTATCTTATATCAAATCCTAAAAAACAGTAATTGATTGTCTTCATAAATATAATCATAAAATAATTGAAAATAAGGCTACACCTGGCGTAAAACTTCATATAATCATATTTGGATTTAAAGTTCTCTTGATGGCCATATATTATATATGCAAGAAATATTTTACTCTTCTAAAACTAAAACAATCAATCAGAATTTCAAATTCAAAGATTTTCTACTGTGCATCTACACCCCGATTTTGGCTACATTTTGCTTCGGGGAAAAACGGTAAACGCAAATAGAGTATATGAATTGCAAAAATGGATAACACAATGCATATCTGGTATAAAATCTCAAGAGACATACAGAAATATTTTTTGAAAGTGCATAATCCCACTTCAATCTACGTACTGAAATGTGGCCTATATGTATAGAAAAACGGAGAGAAATTCAAACACAATGATAAATTTCATCTATATCTGCCAAGAGGCAGAGACAAATTGGCTGTACAAGTTCATTGCACATCTATTATGAACGTTCTTAATACTACACCTGTATTTAAGTTTACAAAAGTTACAAAAAAAAGCCTAAACAATCAATAATTTTGAGAAACCGTTGCCAAGTTTTTTAGCAGAAAATTCATTCTACAGTTTTAAAGAATTTATGGAGCACCAAAACAATTTTCCTGTCAGTTCTACGTGGTGCCAAATTTTGTAACTTTGTGTTCAAGGCCTAGATTTGTAATTGTATATATATTTTTGTTTTGAAAAAGTTGACTTATCTGCTGTCATGTATACGATTGTAAGGATGAAAAATAAATCTAATCTAATCTAATAACAACAAAGGAAATACTTACTTTCTCAGACAGGCATTAAAACTTAAGCCTGCGAAAATTCAAGGTGTAATCTTGTTACTAATTATCGGTTACAACGAAAAACAACAAATCCGTTCTGATAAATATGGCGCTAAAAAAAATTGAGGTTAGAAGTAATAAAAATTTTTCAGGGTTGCGCAACATTGTATAACCGATTAATTGTACTAAATATTTGAGGGCAAGTCCACACAGATTATGTATATATCATTTCCACAGGTTATCAAAATTATTACCTCTCCTGTTCGTGTAAAAGATTAATTGGATAAGTTTTTAGCAAGTACATCCATGGACTTTTATTTAATAAGTCCATGTATAAGAAAAATACGCTTCCTGAGGCCCGATTCTGTAAACATATTTTTTGACATGCCCTTTCCTTATCTCTTTTAGGAAAGTGACATACTTGTGTTACTACCACGCACTTATAAAGTATATGTACTGATCGTCAAATAAACAGAAAATGTCCGGACCATGCTATGCGCCATTTTGGGTAAGGTGAAGTTATAATAATAGTGAATACGCTGTCGCCACTGAAAAATTATAACGACTAAACGTAATCGTTTACCTCCCTGGCAAGGTTTGAAGCAATTTGCATACCTTTCCGAAATTTCATCGACATAAGTAGTTGAACGAAACGAATGGTAGAAAGAGATAAAATAACAGTATTACGTTATAACCTTACCCAACTTATCCAATTTGTGTCAATTGATTGTTAAGTTTGGACGTCTGTCATACTATTGGTCGGTCGTAAAAATAAATTAAAAATTTTTATTATATTTTTGGTTGTTAAAAATAACTAGTCCTTAAAAAAAGCAATATGTTGACGAACCGTTTCTTCAAAACGATTTATTTTTTGAAAAAACAGTTAAAATGTTAATTAGGTAGTACCCCGTTATTTTCAGTATTTTCTAATTAAAATTTCCTTAGAAAGTTGAATGTTTCGCAAATTTCAAGTAAATTTGAGATTATAGACATACAAAATTATTACACTAAATTCTGTTCATATCTCAATAGTATGAGCGTGCTGTTTAAAAATTGTTTTTCTACGGCTAGTTCTAATTATGGATTTAACATAAACACTTGTGTCCCTATATCCCCAAACGGTCGAGTATCTTACTTTGAAACAGTTAAGTGTAACATAATTGTTTTCATCAACACAACTTACAAAAAATTTGAGAAGTAACAATTTGTAAGATATTTAAAACTTTTATTTAAATAAGTAACATTCAATTTTATATTCAAATAATGTTAAATGCAACATTTTACTTCCTTAGACTGTGTTAAACACTATACTACACTACAACTAAATAAATATTATTGATTATAATTTATTAGGACATATAAATTTGAACCGTACAAGGCAACAAACAAGGACCTTCAGAATAAAAAGCTTATTTATAGCACGTTTGGTCTTCAAGCCCCTACAAATCTTCACAAAATATTAAAAAAAAGTATATTAAAGGTTGAATAGTATCATTAATGGGGGGTCTTCGGGCTGGCCTATGGTTCCGGCCCCTGGTCGTACACAGTTCCTCTATCACTGGTCAAGTTTCACGTTTTCTTTCAAACTTACTTGTCAGGACAGGAAGTCTTGCAATAATCGGCTAAATGTTTAGTGAATTAATGCAATAATTGGTGGATAGCTAGGACGATGGATTTTAGTAATACTACATAGAGCAGTGGTTTTATGAGTGCTGGCTTCCTGCAATTACTGTATATAGGAGGTATGTATTCCTATTAAAGTCAGTACATTGCTTTGTATATATGAGTTGTTTTTCTTGATATGTCTTTTTCTTTGTATATTAGACTCTTAAGGTATTTGGCCCTTTGTATACATTTTTTGTTTAACAGTTCCAAATTGCCAATTGAAGATAATTTTGTGGTCTATATTTACACCTAAATATTTTACTGATGGCTTGGTGCATATTACTTGGTTATTAAGTTATTTAAAATAAATTTAATCCAAGGAAAAGCAAAGATTATTTCACAATAATAACAACAATGACACTATTTTTTGACTTTTGACGGTTAATTTGACGTGCCAAAATGTCACTTTTACCCAAAATGGCGCAAAGCATTCTCCGGACATTTTTCGTGTGACAGCTCCATTACCACCTGTCATCCATTTATTTTCAGAAATCCGTGGTTACTACAGACTAAATGAAAATGGAAGATCCTTAATATGACATTCTCTTTTCCTTTACTTTTATAGAATCGCAGCCCTGTTGTCAATTAAATGTCAACAAACGACCTAAGGATTAAAAATGGTAAAAAGGAACGCACGAAAATGACACATAAAACTGGACTGCTCATGAAAATAATTTTTTGACCCCCTCCCTTTATTGGTCGCCATTAGGTGCAATGATTTGTATGACAACACTGAATTCCCTGCTAGTTTCTTATATTGGTGTGAATGTGTCGTGTACGAATGTCAATTCTATTAGTCTAACTTACAAGTTTAGACAATGACTATCTCTTTCTATAGTATATCTAAAGCAATAAATCGCTCTTTCTTGTTTTACTTGACAGGTTAATTGAGTATATTCGATAAAAAAAGACCAGGATAATTGTTTTTGTAAAACAATATTTAACTTAAATTTCTGTTATGCTTATATTTTTATAGAAAGTAATTAAGTACATAGGATAGAGTTATGTATGGAATAGCATATCGGACAAACAGCCTCTATGGCTTTAATGATGGATACGCACTCTTTTGTCGAAATTTTTCATGACCATTTGCATAAACGTGGCTGAATTTCATTGATGAAGTGTTGAATCTCCTCTTTCAGTGCAGGAGCGGTTGTGGGCTTGTCGACATACATCTTTGACTTCAAATAACCCCATAGAAATAAATCCAGTGGTGTTAACTTAGATGACTTAGGGGGTCAATTCTAATCATCGAAATGAGAGAGTAAACGACCAGGAAATGTTTTATGTAGTAATTGAAGTTTTTCGCCTGCTGAATGGCATGTGGCACTGTCTTATTGAAATCACATGTCGTTCCCATCAATATCATCCAATTTAGGCAGAAAGAACTCTGTTATCATGTTGCGAAATCGAGCACCAGTAACAGTCACTGCTTGACCAGTCTCATTTTCGAAAAAGTATGATCCAATTATGCCTCCAGCCTCCAAACACGTTGTGGATGCATTTGTTTTTCGAAAATTACCCCAAATGTGGCAATTTTGACGAAGCTATCAAGGTGAAAATACGCTTCATCGTTTCAGATGATTTTGCTCGAAACATCAGCATCAACTTGTTGATGTTCAGTAATCCATTCTCTTTGCTGTACATGATCATTAGACTTCAGTTCTTGTGTCAATTCAACTTTGTAAGCATGGAGACGCAGACTTTTAGTGAGTGTAAGCTGTAGAGAGCTTCTTGAAATTTGCAGTTATTGTCCATGACGCCGAATTGATGTTCCAGAACTTTAACCAACACTCTCACGCACTGCTTCATTATTAACATTTGAACGGCTTGTTATTGGACAGCCAGTATGTTTAGCATCACCAACTGATCCAGTCGCCCTGAATTTTTGAATTACTCTGTTCGCAGCTGACGATGATAAATTATTATTCTGACTATATTTTCTACGAAATTTGCGAACTGTGTATATATATATATATATATATATATATATATATATATATATATATATATATATATATATATATATATATATACACTGCCCGTCAATCACTTTCGCCATGTCTACGCAAAAACAAGTGGAACTTCAAAGTTCTGTATTCCAGTAAGGAATCATCGCATGACAATTCTAAAAAAAGCATTTAAAAGCTCTTTGCGAGTACTTGCAGATGACATAAAGTGTAAATCAATTTTTAAATTCTTTAAAGGTTTTAATCGAGAATAAAAAAATTTAAAAAAAAATTCGACTTAATAAAATTCTGTGCCATTTTTGTAGAACAGTTTGTGAGAAAATTTTGATCAGACAGTTTTTTAGAGTTTTCCAAGAGGTTTAAATTACTTTTTTAAAGTTTGATCTAAGTGCATTTTTGACCAAAATACGAAAAAAAAGACTGTTTTTCAATGTTTTGTATATTCTTAACTAAACTAGATACAGAAAAATTTCAAAGAGAAAAAATGCCTGTTTTTACATGCAGAATGACCTTTATTAGTTCCGAAATGTTTTCCGCAAATTTCATTTATTAAAATTTTTTAATTTTTTTTTACTTCAATTTTTTTGAAAATAAAAACGATAATATGCTATTTACGACTGTTCACTCAGTATGATAGCAACGCGTAATTTTCTGACAATTTTTCAAATATTTTTACATGAAAAAATATTCAGTTTATTCTTTTTTTATGTGTAGTTTAGTTGTAAACAGTTAAATCTATAATAAATAATTAAAAATTGGAAATCACGTAAAGAAACCAATGTAAAAACATTTGAATAATTGTCCGAAAATTACGCGTTGGTATCATACTGAGTGAACAGTCGTAAACAGTATATTATCGTTTTTATTTTCAAAAAAATTGAAAAATCAAAAAAAAAAATAAAAAAATTTAAAAAATGAAATTCGCGAAAAACATTTCGGAACTAATGAAAGTCATTTTGCATGTAAAAACAGCCATTTTTTCTCTTTGAAGTTTTTCTCTATCTAGTTTAGTTAAGAATATACAAAACATTGAAAAAAGTAATTATTTTTTCGTAAGAGGGCAGTATTTTGGTCAAAAATGCTCTGAGATCAAACTTTAAAAAATTAATTTAAACCTTTTGGAAAACTCTAAAAAACTCTCTGATCAGAATTTTCTCACAAATTTTTCTACAAAAATGGCGTTGAATTTAATAAAGTTTCTTAATTTTCGTTTAGAGTTCTTAGAGCGTATGTCACTGTCATTATCTACTTAAGTGAGTGCTTTGTTTTCCAAAGAAGACTTGATAAAAACAGTTGCAAATTATTATGCATCATGGCTGTCCATGGCGCACTTGTCATAAGTAAATAAATTATCCAGTATTTTTTTTAATAATATTTAATTTCTGTTCTTATGTCTAATCCCATCGCAAATAAATTAGTACCGTTAGATTCGTCAAAGAATGCTTTTTTCGAAAAGTAGTTGTCAAAAAGGGGTCGCCATTTGAAAATTAATAGTTAGAAATGAAAACGTAATTTTGTCAACTTGTCTTATTCCTGTCTTTCATACTAGTAACTAAAACTTTGCGATTGTATTTTTTTGACATCACCTAAGGCCCTTAGATTAGTTTGCGTCTGATCATGGCCACCTAGATGCAATTTTAAAAGTGGCTCTAAAAAAATGAAGTAGGCGTAAAAAGTTTTTAAAATGTCACATTCTGATCTAGAATTGTCTCAGAAATCCAAAAATGTTAAAATATACAGGATGTTCCATTTAAAAATTCAAAACCGGGGCCATTTCCGGTGAAACCGGAAGTGGCCGGAAAGTGGAAAATATGCGAAAACTCTCCCCTTTACATACCATTTACCTGTACCAATTCTCATTTTGATGCACATAATACTCTAGAAAATATGACTTGTCTAATAGATTCGTTGACACCCGGTATATATATATATATATATATATATATATATATATATATATATATATATATATATATATATATATATATATATATATATTTCTTTATATATTTACTTATTTGTTTTTGTAGGCCGATTACTCCGGAACAGCTGTACCGATTTAAATGAAATTTTTTACATTATGTTAACGCTTGTTCTCTAGCGAACTTAATATATTTTATATGTCATGTTCGTGATCTATTTTTACTAACTCCATTGACTAAATAAACACAAGACTGTTACTCCAAAGCTATAATTTTGACACTCACAAAATGGACACAACTCATTCATTACAATGATGCGAATGATTGAATATCACTAATAAAATGTTATATACATGCCGTTATAACAAGTATAAAAGAATTTAAATTGTTGTATTTCCGTTCAAAATATGGCAATGTTGCATATCTCTTCTTACCGACTAAAGAGGATAAACTCCTCCTTGTTACCTCACGGTTGCCACTTCCTAGCGACCTCTTATTGAAATCACAACAAAAGATTCTTTAATTCTGAGAGTTCTTCAAATACCAGTCTTAAATAAAATTGGACAAAATAAAAATTTAGTTCGTCTTAAATCCTGTGTCTTGAATTTTAACAAATTAATTTTTGATTTTTAATTTACGTGTCGAGAATCCCCCAATACCGATTTTGAAAGAACCTGAGCTATGTACATTTTCATTCTGACATATTTCATTCAGCCTATTGAGTTTGGAGAACTAATTTTTACATCCGTAATTTCCGCCCCGCTCTCCGGTTTTTGGAAGAATCCGAAAAAGCTGTAATGTAAAATTTTTAGCCTTTCATATTGAATTAAAAGTCTTAATTTGCACACTCAAAAACCACCCAGTACCAATTTTGCGCAAAATCGAGCGATGTTAAATTTTTAGACCGCCATATCAAATTTTTAAAAATAATTTTATATTCGTACTTTATACCCTCACAAATCACTCAGTACCAGTTTTGGACAAAATTAAAAAATATAAAATATTTAGTCCGCCATTTTGAATGAAAAAAAAAATTAATTCGATATGTGAGAGTCCCAAAAACTCCCCCATGTCTGTTCTGGACAAAATTAAATTTTTTGTGCGCCATCTTTGATTTTACTGAATCAGTTTTGACCAAAATAATATGGGACTACTGCAGGAACTTCCTTAATATAACGCAAAATTTTCATTTAAATCGGTACAGCTGTTCCGGAGTAATCGGCCTACATAAATAAATATATATATATATATATATATATATATATATATATATATATATATATATATATATATATATATATATATATATATATATTTCGAAACTCCTTTTGATATTTTACGTTTCATTAAAAACTTATACCCGTATTTTAGATTTACTATTCAATACAGCAACACTGGATTGTCTCATGTCTTGCTTTTTTACTACTATTTACTATAAGAAAATGTACAGGGTGAGTCAACGATTGGATGAAGTAGGTTTGTGCCTTTTCGGTGAAATTAACAAAGAAGCTATATTTATTGTTTGATACAGTTTATTTTTACGCAAATTTTAAAAATATTTAGGACTCTACAGGGTGAGCCAAAAAACTAGGACAGCATAAAGTTGTATTTTTTTAAATAGAACACCCTATATACGAATCGTATTTTCGATTTAGCTTATAATTTTAAATCTTTTTTATTAAGGGTTTACTATAACAAAACTTTATAGTTTCTGAGATAATTAAGTTTAAAGAAAAAAAAGGCACATTTTCAAGCATCAATTCAATCCTAAATAACGTTTTCAATTTTGTGACAAATATATTCAAATTTGGAATTTAGTAAGGCCAAGGACAAGTTAACATAATTTTTACCTAATATTTGTAATAAAAGCTACAGGGTGTTGAACACATCGGCTCAAATTTGAACAAGTTTAAATGAATAAATATCTTTTTTTTTAAATGGTACACCCTGTATATTTTCATGTTATTTAATAGAGTAATAAAAACCCTAAAAGTTTTGTTCAGTATATCCTATACCTATTTATAATAGTTTTTGAGATATTTCAGTTTTTCTTATTTTCCATACTTTTTTACAGAAATAGTCTTCATTATCATAGTAGCCATGTAAAATAATAAAAAGAAACTACAGAAACAAACAGAATGTGGTTAAATATGATGAAATACATTATTCGTTATATTACAACGGCAATAGTTTAATTAAACATAATGTGAAAAAATTAACACAACAATAACGACAAGGCAAATACATATTTACTTTTATACTATATTGAAACAAAAAAATTACCTATTAAATAATGAGATTAATTATTTCTTTTTAATAAGTGTTCGAATAAACGACCCTCTTGTGCAATGCACAAATTTAGTCTTTTTTGCAGATTTTTTCGGACCCTGGACAAAATTAGTGGCGTTATTGTTCTTCAGGTATCCCTAATCCTGTTTCGCATATCTTCCACTGTTGTTGGTGGATTAACATACACCTTATTTTTAATATAACCCCATAGGAAGAAATCTAATGGGGTGATGTCGCAAGACCTTGGTGGCCACTCAATGAAACCCCCACGTCCAATCCATTTTTGCGGATATCGTTTGTCCAAAAACACACGAACTTCACGATGGTAATGCGGAGGCGCACCATCGTGCTGGAACCACATACTGTCGAGCTCATCCCTATCGAGACCTTGAAGCAGTTGGGGTAGTATTAAAAAAGTGGGGTCCAATAATTCGATTATGATGAATACCACACCAAACATTTAATGACCAGTGGTTTTGATGTTGCACCTCTCTAATCCAAAATGGGTTTTCTGTGGCATAATAATGCATGTTGCGTCTATTTACAGCACCGTTACTTCTAAAAGTAGCTGCATCACTAAACATTACCTTGCATAATAAATTTGGATTTAATTGAATCTCCGCATTTATTGTACGACGAAAGTTTACACGACTTTCAAAATCCTGTCCATGCAATTCTTGGTGTAATTCCATGTGATATGGATGATACCTATAATTCTTGGTAGTACGATTAGCGGTGGATTGTGATGTTTCACATAATGCTGCTAACTGACGGCTACCAATATAAGGATTTTCCTGAACATTTAACAATACTTGTAGTTCTATTTCTTCATTAGTTACTGGTTTGTTGACCACTTTACGTTTTGGATAATCAACAGTACCAGAAGAATCAAATCTTTGCATTAAGTTTTGAAAGTATGGGTATTAGGGTGGCGTCGATCAGGATACTTCATTTTGTAAATTCTTTGAGCAAGAAGGCAATTTTTTTTGTGCCTCTCCTATTGTATATATCATATCTATTAACTCATTCTTTGGAAAATTCATTTTACAATATAAGATGAATGCAAAAAAAACCAAACTACACTACATAAAAACCAAAAGAAGCGATTGCGGTTATAAATTTGACACACAGAAAAATATTCTTTTACATTGTTTTTGCCATGGCTACTATGATAACGAAGACTATTTCTGTAAAAAAGTATGGAAAATAAGAAAAACTGAAATATCTCAAAAACTATTATAAATAGGTATAGGATATATTGAACAAAACTTTTAGGGTTTTTATTACTCTATTAAATAACATGAAAATATACAGGGTGTACCATTTAAAAAAAAAAGATATTTATTCATTTAAACTTGTTCAAATTTGAGCCGATGTGTTCAACACCCTGTAGCTTTTATTGCAAATATTAGGTAAAAATTATGTTAACTTGTCCTTGGCCTTGCTAAATTCCAAATTTGAATATATTTGTCACAAAATTGAAAACGTTATTTAGGATTGAATTGATGCTTGAAAATGTGACTTTTTTTCTTTAAACTTAATTATCTCAGAAACTATAAAGTTTTGTTATAGTAAACCCTTAATAAAAAAGATTTAAAATTATAAGCTAAATCGAAAATACGATTCGTATATAGGGTGTTCTATTTAAAAAAATACAACTTTATGCTTTCCTAGTTTTTTGGCTCACCCTGTAGAGTCCTAAATATTTTTAAAATCTGCGTAAAAATAAACTGTATCAAACAATAAATATAGTTTCTTTGTTAATTTCACCGAAAAGGCACAAACCTACTTCATCCAATCGTTGACTCACCCTGTATAGAATAAGTTGAATTTAATACTTGGAATTTCTCAACTGGCGCTCTCGCCAAAAATAGGAAAAATAGTTGCCAAGGCGTTCATAAGCGATGGAAGTCTTGTATTTATTTAGTCAAAGTTAACTTTAAACTGTCAACTGTCAAACTGTTCTTTTTTGGTTTCCAACATTTTACCACATAAATGGCAGCAAATCCAAATCTTGCATGAATTTTAAAATACCGTTTACATTCTCTTGTAATAACTATTATTATTACAGACACCGTTTTAAGAATATAAAAATTACCTAAGAATAGACAGTACTTCTATAGATTATTTACTTAATGTAGTAAAATGCAAAATATCAAAAAAGGGCAGTCATGAGAAAAATCATTTTTGCTGAAGAAAAAGTAGTTATCACGAATCAATCACTTCGCCTTAGAAAAACCAGCTTTGTACAATTATCGACTAGTTTCTCATATGCGGCATTTCTTAATCTTTATTACTTTTTTACTAAAAACAAGGATATTCTCTGAAGATATTAATAAATTCTGTAACGGCTTCGCTGCTCCAAAAACAATAATCTGCCATTTTTACAATTTCTTAAGAAACACTCAGACTGTTTTAAAATATATTAGAGTTAAATCACGCGGTTATTTTTTTGTATAATCGCGCGTTCAGATCTGCCACTTACACAGAAAGAGTTGCGTGAGAGATTGAATTTAAGCAACCAAGTTCACACGACAGGCCGATACTTTACAAATTCCACGCCCCATATCAGTTACTCGTGATCTTGGGAAGTTTTTCATTTATATATAAATATTTGTACGCGTGACAAGGGCGTGACGAGCGTGGGACGAGCGCGTGACGAGTATACCTCGAACTTCCAGCAAGACTCCTTTGAATTTTTCCGATTTGTATTGTTATCGAGGGCCATCGCCGGCAGGTTTCAAAGGAGGTGATAAATGTAGTTGGATGACAAGAAGTCAATTTTTTTATAGTTCTACTAGCGACCCGCCCCGGCTTCGCACGGGTGCAATGCTGATACTAAATACACTACAGAAAAACTGTGACTATTTATTTTATTTTTACAACAATTATTACATCGGCCTCCGACGCGCTATTTATAGGCACGCTGCCGCCGCCCCGGTCGGTCAGTACCGCCGCAAGCGCTACTTCCCGCAATTTTAAATCTGTAATATCTTCGAAAATATTCATTTAAATCTTGTGCTGTAAAGGACCATATAGATCTATATTAAATCAACAATGTATTTAAGCTATTTAATTGGATAAGGATTAATGCTGTATTGGTTAAAATCGCTTCAAAATTTGCCATTATTTGTCGTAAAAAGTAAATGACAAAAAAATGTTATTGTGGGATATCCATGAGAGATAGACATATACCATCGCGGAGTTTTCTGTAGACCTTTTCAATGTGTACAAATAATTAGTACATTATTTTGATAAATCTCGTAGGGTTCAGCCTGCGTTTGCAATGTAAGCGGAAAAAAATATGATAATTAACGACATCACATTAGAAACCTCAAAAATAACAGTATTTCTCCACTATTTAATGGATGTTATTATACATATAAACCTTCCTCTTGAATCACTCTATCTATTGAAAAAAACCGCATCAAAATCCGGTGCGTAGTTTTAAAGATTTAAGCATACAAAGGGACATAGGGACAGAGAAAGCGACTTTGTTTTATACTATGTAGTGATTGTGTTCGAGTAGCTCGACTGATACTCTCTGTGATCCATTTTCTGTCGGTTTTTTGGTACGAACTCAAAGGATTTTTTTATCTAATGGGACGGGTTTATGACGCGTTCTATGGAAAAAAATTATTTTGCAGCAAGACTGTAGACACGAGATTTTCTTATTTTCTTGTTGATGAAATGAAATTTATTTAGCACTTGGCATTGAATAAAAATTGTTCATAAGTGAATATAGAGTGGTCTGAAGAAAATATGTTGAATTTACAGGAGACCTGCAAATAATTCCAAAATTTGTCAGTTATGGACAAAAATTTTAGAAAAGAAAAGAAGTGGATGTGTGAAATGAAATTGCGTCAGAAAAATTGCTCAGATCAGCGAGAAGAAAATTTCGAGTGCGTCTCTCATATAGAAATGGGCTGCTAAAAATATATTTTTCTTTTTTTTAACATATATTCAAAATGTAATTAAGAGATTTCGATGAAATTTCTGTATTATCCGTTAATATGTTGGAACTATGAATATGCTAGAAATTTGAATCCTGAATATTTTTTATACCCTATTATCGTTCATATTTTCGTTTTTTGTTTAATATACTTTTTTACGGTAAAATCCCACTGCATCAAACTAAAAAAGCTGTCATTTGTTCTTCATTGTCAGACAAAGTATGACAATTATATGCACAAGAGATGTATGTACCTGTGAAGAGCCATAAACCAAAAGCATAGCAATTCTCGGAACACATTTCATCATCACTACATAGTATAAAACAAAGTCGCTTTCTCTGTCCCTATGTCCCTTTGTATGCTTAAATCTTTAAAACTACGCACCGGATTTTGATGCGGTTTTTTTCAATAGATAGAGTGATTCAAGAGGAAGGTTTATATGTATAATAACATCCATTAAATAGTGGAGAAATACTGTTATTTTTGAGGTTTCTAATGTGATGTCGTTAATTATCATATTTTTTTCCGCTTACATTGCAAACGCAGGCTGAACCCTACGAGATTTATCAAAATAATGTACTAATTATTTGTACACATTGAAAAGGTCTACAGAAAACTCCGCGATGGTATATGTCTATCTCTCATGGATATCCCACAATAACATTTTTTTGTCATTTACTTTTTACGACAAATAATGGCAAATCTTGAAGCGATTTTAACCAATACAGCATTAATCCTTATCCAATTAAATAGCTTAAGTACATTGTTGATTTAATATAGATCTATATGGTCCTTTACAGCACAAGATTTAAATGAATATTTTCGAAGATATACAGATTTAAAATTGCGGGAAGTAGCGCTTGCGGCGGTACTGGCCGACCGGGGCGGCGGCAGCGTGCCTATAAATAGTGCGTCGGAGGCCGATGTAATAATTGTTGTAAAAATAAAATAAATAGTCACAGTTTTTCTGTAGTGTATTTAGTATCAGCATTGCACCCGTGCGAAGCCGGGGCGGGTCGCTAGTAAATAATATAATAATATTGTATGTGTCTGAAATATGTATTTGAGGAGAGAGTAGTATATTTAAAAGATAATTAGGTGTAAAAGTATACATCTTAATTGGGCAATTAACAGTAATGACATTTTTAAGTATAATACAAATGTGTATAAGTGGCCTTGCTATATTGTTGTCTTTGTCTAAGTGTTTTGGATTTAAAATTCAAGACAATACTTTCAAATGTACAAAATTCACTTGTTCAACCAAGAACTCTGATGAGGGTGCGTTGTTTGTTCTCGAAATGTGCTGGAATAACGGGACTTAGCGAATCTACAGCTTACAGGTGAATTAAGGAAAGGAAAAGTGGAACTGTGTGCGAGCCTAAACCGTCTCCGAGAAGAAAAAAATTATACGAATGCTTCAAAAACATACTATGAAAACACGTTCACGAATTATATCTTAGAAGATGAAAAGCAAGTATTGATAAAGTTTTGAAAGTTGTGAAACAAGACGGGAATGTGCCTCGCATGGAAAAAACCAATCTATAGAAAGTCCTTACAAAAATAAATTTCTCTTAGGGAAAGTCAAAATGAAGGTGATACAAAGGAAATACTATTTTAGAGATGACAGTATTTGCGGGACATTAGAAAATACCACAGAGAAGACAAAAACATATTTTATCTGGATGTAATCTGTCTCAGCCCACACAGCACTAGACGTCTTATGGACGTCATTTTTATATCCAGATTATGTCTGAACGTCTTAAGACATAAATAAGGCGTCTTATAGACGTTGTTTTAAAGACGTACATAAGACGTCTATATACAACGTCTTCAAGATATCTTTTAAAAGTCTACATACAACATTTTATATGAAAATAAATACAGTTGTGTATAATTTAGTTGATAAAAACTAAAAAGCATTTCCTTCCCTATGAATTTTGTCGCAGTTGGGTAATAAGTTTGCAACGCCGCACAGAGCTCAACTGAATACAAGTTAAGGTTAAAATATTTGATTGAACGACAAATTTTTAGTAGCTTTACTACGATCTTGGTTAATGGAACTCTTGCGTGATCTTTTTTATCAATACTTTGGTGCTTTTTGTCAGACTGTTTGATGTACCGATAACAATGACACACATAAATATGATACCAGCGAAACTATAACTTTAAAAAACCCGCCTTTTGTTTCTGTCAACTCTGTCATTTTTGTTTTTGTATTTGGTCATGTCGTTATTCATTTTTAATGTTGTTGAGGTGCCGACTGTGAAAATTTAGCTTTTGAAAGAATTTTATTAAATATAGTTGATTTATCTATGAGCCTCTGAAAATCTTTTTTATTCGTGTTTATGTAATACTTCAGGTAAGATCGAGAATCATATGTACTTAGGAAAAACAGTAACGATATTTATAGGTTGTGTTACAGGAAATTTCCGAATGCTTTACCACTTATATTTTTGTAGTAACTCTAGGTTATTAGAAGTATGAAATGAAATCTTCAAAAATATTATCTGTGCGAAAAAGGCTTGCACAGCTCATCCAGACCCGGTCCTAAATATTACAAGAAATATAACTAATGAAGTAGAAAACGAAATGTTTGTTTATGGAGTGCTCGACTAATGAAACCTGTAAGATTTATTTTGTTCCTGATGATTGGTTATATTTAAAGATAATAGAAAATAGAGTTTTGTTAATTACAAAAAGTAATTTTGTTTAAGGTTTTAGCAATTTCAAAACTGGGAGTAGGGAGCATTTATGACTTTGTAAAGCGAGCTTGTAAAATTACCATGTACAGTTGATTAGTACGAAAAGGAAAGAGAAAGTTCTACGATTGCAACTTGGCGAGACTTATTATGAATAAGTTCTGTCTTTCATTATACATATTAACCTTGAAATAGCATAAGTCACGATTCCATAGTAGAGGACAATTATAAAAATACGCAAAAATATCACAAAATTTACTCTCATAAATGATAAACTTTATCCTATAAAATTAAAATCAGTTTGTTATTAGGATCTACAGAGACAACAGGACTGGCAAAAAGTCGGAAGAATGAGGAAATTTCAATCCAAACATGGCTGAAAAGGGCATTAGACCAGATTTGTTATTCGACTAAATAACAATTCTTGTTTTTAAAACTATTTAAAGATTTGTGTACTTTTTATTTCAATAAACTTATATTTTGTTGATAGTCTACCTTTTAGAGTTATTATATCGAAGGGATAAACTAAGGCTTAAATTTGATAGGTTCACTTATAGTTCGAACAGTAGTAATTCTGAAAATATTTGCTCTTCTACCTCACTTCTTAAATTTCAAATTAGAAAAAGTTTACATTATGCTTATGTATTTTTTTGTATAAAGAGATTATGTTGAAGATATTTTTTAAAGCAAATTATTCATGCGCAACTTGTAGTTATTTAAAATGGTAGTGTATATTTTGCTCTTGATTTTTTCTTAATTAAAGTTATTTTTTGAGCTTTTGAATAATTAAGGTTTGACTTTGTAAACAAAACAAACAAAAAAATTAAAGGGACCCTTTTTAATATACATAATTTTATTGGTGGAATATGTTGTTTTAATGTTGGGAAAGGACGTCCATAAGACGTTGTAAGCAAATGTCTTAAAGACGTTACCTTTTGTAACATAAGACGTCCATACAACGACTTATGGACGTCATTCGCCTTTTATGGACATACATAAGACGTCCTGAATGTTGAGATCAAACGTTTTATGGACGTCTTTAAAACGTATTTGTGCTGTTTGGGAGTGAAGGACACATAGAACAAAAAATGTATGAAGATAAGAATATGACAATTTTTCGTGAAGCATTCTTAGAGAGGTTGTCGACAGGTTTAAAACTCTTACTCGGTAAGGGCAGCAAATTCATTATAACTCATATTGGAGGGGTTAATGGATTTATAAGTGTTTTACTGCAGTTTGAATCGAAATCTACCAAAGATTACCATGAATAAATGACGGGAGATATATTTCAAAAATATTTTTCTCAAATGAACAGTTGATTCCGGAGAGGTCTGTTATCATTTTGGATAACGCCAGTTATTATTCTAGACTGGTGGAAAAGTTTCCAAGAACATAGTTCCCTTTACGAATAATTTGCTCAAGGAGGAACTTTTAAAAATTGTGAACGAGAAAGAAAGACAATTTAAGCAACATATGATAGACGAATGGGCTGAACAACATGGAAATATTATGGTTCGAGCACCACCATACCACTGTTAATTAAAATCCATTGCACTTATGCTGGAAAAATGTTTCTTCTTTGGATATAACTGGTCCTATTTTGTTTAATAAGTATTCAAAATTGGTAGGAGACATTCTGGTAAAATTTTTGTATTGTCCGCTACTATGTTAGAAATTAAAATCGGCTAAAAGTTCCGATCCTGGCCATACGCAGGATAGTCAAGTTTTTCGTTATTTAATTAACAAATTCGATGATAATAAAACCCCCCTGCGTAACATTAATATAGCTGTCGTTTGTTCTTCGTTGTCACATATGTCAGGGCAGGTTTACTTTCTTCGCTCACTTTCTATTAACTAAAACGTTCGTGAAAAATTTGCGTGGTCTGCTGGACTTCAACCAAAACTTAAATATTTTTGTCTTTACCTTTTATTGGTTTACACCGCCCAGACGTTATAAATCTCTTTTGGTGCAGGGCGTCGAAGAAGAGTTCGAATCGGCAAAGATCAAAGAGGTTCGTTGCAAGCTCATCGTATACTCGTCACGCGCTCGTCACGCGCTCGTCTCGCCATACTTATAGGCACCTTTAAACACCCTTTAAATTTGGCAATTATTAATACCACAGTTTTGCATGTTCCTGAGTCGCACGATTAATATCTTGCGTATAAAGGCCGATAATGAAAACAACAGACACCTCAGAGCTTTTAAATTAATTTATTTGTGGATAGTAACAAAATATGAAATATCCATGCAATTGTAAAATAGTAACACATTAAACAATATACCAAATTCAATTTAAATATTACATATTCAAAATGGTTCCTCCAGTTCAGACTAAAATAAATATACCTACCTAGAAAATTTACGCGTTCAAAATTACCAGTTTTTAAGTCTTTTAATTCAAATTTTGGAATATCGATTCTATGCTGTCTGGAGTAAAACCTTACACATTGTGTTTTAGTTATGTTAAAGTATAATAAATTAAAAGAAATATTATTGAAGGTAGCCTTACATTTATTAGATACAATGAAGAAAGTGTCATCAAAACAGACATTACAAATATATAAGGTAATGCACAAAAGTTAGCTTATCTTATAGGCGAACGGTTCACCACCCTAAAAAGAGCATGAACGGACAATTTTTTTCCCCATTTCTAGTCCATGAAATCATTTTTATTAAATTTGTTATATTTTTCTGAGTAATTTTGCTTAATAAGATTTTCTTGTCCGAATGGACTCGAAAGCATTTTTTTTTAGATAAAACACGTTAAAATAAACACTTTTTGTCTCTTGACAAAATTCAGCGTCACAGCCTTCATTCAAAAAAATCTCTGTTGAAGTTGAAGGTTCAAAGATTACTATTTATTTTAGTAGTTTTTGAGAAACTTGCAAAAAATCGGAAAGGACGCATTTTTCGAAAATTTGTCAAGAGACAAAAAGTGTTTTTTTTTAACATGTTTTATCTAAAAAAATCATTTCTGCGCATTTTATTTTTTTTTTTGCAAGTTTTTTATTAATAACAATTGACTGCACACTTAGACAAACCAATTTTATTAAGAAAAAATACTTAGAAAAATATAACAAATCTAAAAAAAAATTGGCCTTTGCATTGCGTTTCTAAGCATCTTTTTAGGGGTAAACCGCTCCCTTATTACAATTACTTTCAACTTTCCTGTAGCTAACAGATACATATTGGCTGTATTCTTTTGAGTAAATTATTACTGATCGAAGTGAAAAAAGTGAAACTGATAACTTCATGTTCTTTTGAATATGCATTTACTTGTCATTGGGTCGAAGCGATCATGATTACTTCTAGTGACAGAACTGAAAGTGATAAGTACTCAAAAGAATATGCCTATTATCGGCTATCTATAAGGATTGGTCTTTAAAGTCCAAATTAGCAAGCTTTACCAACAATACTGTTTCATTCACACAGTCAAAACATCTACTAAGATTTCCGCAAATTCACATTTTAGATCATTATCTCTTCTGTTGACTTAAACAAAAGTTTTATATTTGCATCTGATTGCTCCACAGAATCGGGATACCAAACATAAACTAATTACCGTTAGGTTTTAAAGTTGTGTACAAGACGGGGACTTATATAAAATAGCTTGTTTTATGAAATCTACTTTAGTTAAAGGCAGGCGCGGATCCAAGGGGGGGGGGCGGTGGGGGCGATTGCCCCCCCCCCAAGAGCTTTGAGTTTAGGAAAATGGACCCGATTTTCCTTTTATACCATAGTTTATTCAAGAACTAGAGAGAGTAATAAATCATTTTTTACCCTTCTTCTCTTCGCAAACTACCTGTGTTCTTTAGTCCGTTGTTTTTAGCAAAATTTGTTAGACACATAAATTTTTCATAGGAATGGGTTAGAAATTTTATAATCAAAAATACCGGTCTATAATAATAGACTAAAACGTAGGATTATTCTCTCAAAAAATTCTAAGTTATAATTTAAATACTTACAAAATATCCATTGTCAAAAATACAAAAAGTTAAACATATATAAAAAAATAAATTCGTCCATATAATAATAAAATATTTTTTGGGTCATTTTATTATTAATTAAAAACATTTTTAGGGCATTTGACGTTTCAGTTTATTTATTTCTTAAACCATCTGCAGAATTACAATTAAACACTAAAAAGGGATTCAAATGTAATTACTTTTTTTTATGTTGTAATTAAAATTAGACCTACTTATTTTTATTTCTATTGTACTGATATCTTAACTTAATTTACTTTTATATATGGAAATACGATAGCCCCAAAAAAATAAGATAAGCATGTTAATTCTACACGCTTAAGAAAAAGACACAAACACAATAATAAAATAATAAAAACTTACGGCTAATTAGAATTAAATATATATAAAATTAAAGAGTGGGACACACTAAAATAAAAATATATAAAAAACATATAAACAACTTTAAACAATAAAATACAACAAAAACAATAATTTAAATAATAAATTGTGTTTATACTAGTAAACATTACGTATCTAATTCCTAATCAAAGTCAGTGAAACTATCTTCGCTAAAATTAATTATAATTGGTTCCTCTATCTCACCGATTATGAGATCGAGTTCTCACATTTTGTTTTATTCTTTTATTATATGGATTTTTCCCAATTTTCCGCAGTAACTTTATTCAAAAAAATCTTTCAAAAGTTTAGTTAAATTACTAATTTTATTAATTGTGTTATTTCTAGCAACTCTACCTTTTACTTGAGAGAGATATTTACGTCTCCAACGGACAGTTTCCGGACGATTTATAAGATCAGATTTGCTATCTGGTTTTTCCCAGCAAAAATTAAGTTCTCTAAGCAATTTAATTTCAGGTAAATCGCGATCTTCAATGATTTTAGTTAGAATTTTGTAGATGGTTGGGATCTGCTTCTCATAATAAAATGTATATACAACCCCTTTAATTGCAGTTTTCATCTCTTCTTCCAACGAGGTTTTTCGTTTGCCTGTGATCGAATGGGGCTTGGGAGTACTAACAATTCCAGTCGTTTTTTCTCCTTCAGTATTCGGTACATAGTAGATTTTCCAACTCCTGTCATGTTGGAACATATCTCAACAGAGCTTTTAACATTATTATCTAGATATTGATATCTTAAGGCATCATAAACATTTATCGTAATAAGTTTTTCGTTGAGGAAAAAATGCCCAGGTTTAACGATTTTGGAATAAATATAGAGGTGAAAGCCATATCTTTTGGGTATCTCATTAATCTCAAATAATATATAAAAACAAGCGCAAAGAAGATATATCACTAAGAAAAAACTGTAAGTTGTACTTTGCTCACTGACTGAAATTAAATTAAACTATCAGAAATATATTTAAATATAATGAAATATAATTAGATTTACGGCAGTTTTCAGTTACCTGTGGCACTGGAGCAGGTACGTTAGAGGTTTCGGTAACAGTTTTATTACTCTCTCTAGTTCTTGAATAGGGTATAGGAGTCTGTATGCTTGCGATCGCCCCCCCCCCCTCCCAAAAGCTTTGAGTTCAGGAAAATAGAACCCATTCTGCCTTTTATATTAGGAATGAATATGCTGCTTGCACTCCCCCCCCCCCCATTGACAACTCTTTTTTCTTGCCATACTGTACTTTTGTGATATCACCGCCCCCCCCCCCAAAGAGAGAGGCTGGATCCGCCCATGGTTAAAGGTTAGGCTGCGGTAATCTTGCATTTAAATCGATAAAAAGGTGGAGCTTACCCCTCTTAGTTGGTAGAAAGGGATATGCAGAATTGCCACGTTTTCAACATAAATCCGAAAATTTAAATCTTTTATACTTGTTTCTTACAAAAGCATTTATATCACATTAAAATACTGATATCTAATCATTGACAATATTGTAAATTGCTTTTAATGAGTGAGATGGCGTACCAGTTTGGCGTATCATTTAGGAGCGTAAAAATTATAGCATAGGATAGTGTTGTAAATATTCGGATGATTTTGATATTTGAATAATACGGATGCGGATGAATGTAATATTCGGATTGTTTAACAATACGAATTGCGGAATGTTGACGAAACATTACGAATTAATACGAATCGAACTCCTCGCGGCTCTAGATAGGGAATTGGACAACAGTGGTTTAGTAAAAATTTAGACATAGGCGCCGCGTCAAATTTTAGGTTTAACATCATGGCTCCCGCACAAAAATCAATCGTTTTTTGTCAATTCATCAAATAGTAAATTTCCCCTATTGTTGTGTAATTGAAAATTAAAATATTTTAATACTATTGGTAATTTAAAAAAATATATATTTCTGAAATATGTCCACTTCTGTACCATGAAGAAATGGAATAAAAATAATGTTACCGATGAGACTCAAGTTCGTATTTCAGGTTTTGTTAAACTCCAAGCAGTAAAAAATATCCCTGAAGTTTTTTTTACCAAGATGAGATTCCATGTATAAGCCAATCCACAGAATTAAAAAATAATCCTGGCTCTTTAATTCTTTTAACTATGAACGGAAGTCAGCAGCAAGAAATTTTGCGAAAACGACCTACCACTTCTACCTAAGTTCAAAATTATTGTTTTGTTTATATATTTTACATATTATTTTCAAAGAAAACCATCTTGAATTATTTTTTATTTATGTTCAAATTAAATATTACTAGAATGTATGCTTTCCTTGATTTATTAAAAACAATTTAAGATATGTTTTTGGAACTAACATTAAATTTATATGTTTTTATGATATATATTTTGTTTTAATTTCTTTAATAAAACTTTTATATATATATATATATATATATATATATATATATATATATATATATATATATATATATATATATGAATTTTCATTTTATAACTTTAAAATATATTTTTATGCTCTGCGTCATCAAAAGTACTTGCACCTAAAATAATAGAATAATAATCATCTCCAGCACTGGTGAACGAACAAGTGTATTCGATGCCGCAGCGTCCGTGACATCCGTTTCCATCGGGCATCGTTCGTTATATAAAAAATCATCGGTATCATCACATTCCGTATGCCAGGGAAGTGTCTAAATTAATACGTATTAATTTACTATTCGAATATTGCTCGGTTATTTCAATACGTATTCCCACATCACCCGAAACAGTACGAACTAATACGAATGAAACGAGCACCGTCCGTAGCATTCGATCTTCGTTTTCTTGTCGCTCCGAAGACCAAGACATACTTATGCGTTACTACAAACGAAACAGGGATAAAATTATTCTTATTCTGACACTATGTTTCCATTTATTTCAATAGAACCGAAGCACATCACATTCCGAATTCCGCATTCCGGATTCCAAAGAACTATTCGGTTTAATACGATTATAAGTTACTATTCGAATTGTTCGGTTATTTTAATACGTATATTCTTGGTATATTTTTTCATTTTTAGATTAATGTAGTTTGCCGAATGATTTGTTTATATTTGGGGTCCCGATTATGAAATTTAAAACTACGTCAATGTGACAACATCGTATGTAAATCAGTGTCTCTGTCAAAATTCTAAACCTGTCTAAAAATAAGACCAAATGATAAGCCGAACGTTTTTCTAAGTTTTTATGGAAAATTCACATTTTTCCGTGGTTATTTACGTAAATTTTGTTAAAAAAACGATTAAATATTGTGTTGTGTTGGTGAATTTTTCTAAAAATGCCCAAAATTTAAAGGTGTGTATAAAGTGAAAGTCAAATTTTTCCTTGGAAAGGTAACTTAAGATCGGTGAAAAAAACATCATATTCATGTTCTACGACTCGAAAATAAAAGGTATCTAAAGGATTCGAATAATTATCTTATTTTATTTTTGTTAATACAAAAGGATTGTAATAGTATGTGGATGTAAAAGTCTTAATACATTAATTAAACGAAACTCGTACGACCCGAAAAATCGTGGAGATTCACAATTGTTTCGAAAATCACCGTCCAAACAACTTACAAATCTTGAACGCAGTTGTATATGTATTAAGAAATTTTGGTGATTTCTCATCACGAACTTGAGATATAAAACTGGACTGCTCGTGTTCCATATCTCCCTTATAAAAAAAATGACCCCACCGTGCTCCGTGCCATTTGGTGCAAATAATTGCTTTGGCAACAATGAATTCCCTAAGTTTTTATGGTATTGGTGAAAGTGTATTTTGACATTGACTGAATACTTTTCATTTTAACAAAAATTTATTTTTGATTTTGCTGTTTTATGGGTTTTTTCACATTTTATGTAACGTTTTACTGAAAATTTCAAACAGGAATGTGAACTTTAAGGTTTTTTTTTTGTATTTTAAAAAATGTGATTCTTCATCGTAAAACGTGCAAATACCTCTCTGGTAAATTGGAATTTATTTATTTGGTAAGTTATAAAGCATTCAATAATAATTATATAAAATTTTACCTTAGAATCAAATTGTAAATCTAAGGGTAACAAGTTTAATCTTATGGATATGATATATGATAATTATTAAATGCTATCAATATTTTAGTTTTCTAAGAGAAAAGAATCTTCAAATTCAAGAGCTGAAGCAAATTGGTCATGATCATGATTCTTTTATATATCAGATAAGTAACTCTGTTCAGAGCATTTTTCTGGAAATTGTTTTATACAATAAGATGTGCAAAAAGTTTGTGTTGTGCTTCTTACAAATAAACTGCCTGAAAAAAACTACGATGTAAACATCTTGAAGCAACTAAACTTGGACTTAATAACATACACTGGCTCTACAAAAAAAGTCCTGAATTAGGTGTGCATTAACCAACAACAATATCGTTTTACCATAAAGTTAATGTTCCACTGACATATAAAGCTGAATATGGAAACTGGTATGGTATTAAAATTTTAAATGATTATACGTTTAAAAACCAATATGCCATATTAAAATAGAAATAAATGATTGCATATAATATGAAATTTTTCAATATTGTTAAGGATGTTTGGAAATTACATAAATTTTACTTTTATGTATTTATTTTGTCTAAAAATAAAGTAATAACATTTTGTTTGAATATGTTATTAATTAATAAAACAAAAATTCTTGATTTTAGCTCAGATAGGAAATTTGTGTCATGAAAACCCTTTGTCAAAGTAGTGAGAAGTTGCGATTGATTACCATTTCAAAAATTCAACTCTAGAAAAGGCCAATTCCAGATCCTTAAATAGTTAAGTAAATTGAAAGTTTGACCTAGTGTAAAAATTAAAAGTTGCTAGTAAATCTTTATGTATATATTTAGATTAAAAATGATTGTATTAATGTAAGAATTCTCTTGTATTTACAAGCTTCTTTATATTTAAAGTGTCTTAATAAATATTGTTTTGTTTACAATTAAATATAAACTGCTTTAACACTATCCCCTTTAGAGTTTAATTTTTTTTTTATAAAAAGGGTTTAGTACATAATGTTACTTTACTTCATTTAAATTAAAGCTCCGTTTTTATGAAGGAAATGTCAGCATTATTATGAATGTTGTTAACCCTATATAAATACCTAACATATCAGTTCCCTAAAAGCATCGAGAAGAAAATAATTTTAACAAAGACCTAATCGAAGCTATTTTTAAATGATGAAACTATCTTACTTTGCAATAGATTATGTGGACATTTCGATACCTCACATTAAACAATATACTATATTAATTCATGATATAAAATTTTTAAAAATAAATGGCTTAATACTGGTTTTCGTTAACTTCTTATACTCTACTTCCGAATAAGGATGTTTTTAAAACAGATATTTCAAAAAAAAATTAGTCTCAATTTGTTTTTGGTCCATATTTCACATTTTAGCTGTTTTACTAAATAACAGTTTTATCGTAAAAAATAAAATATGTAAACAGTCATAGAAAAAGCATTTTCATTTATTTATAACAACTGACATTTCATGCTTGTTATCTAAAAATAATAAAATTGTTACATATTTACGCTGTTCCAAAGAAGATAAAAAAATTTGCTTTATTGGAGTTGCTTTAAACAGAAAAATTATAATTTTGAGAAAACTAAAAGTAGAAATTCAAGTTAAATATTGTTTTACAGAAACAATTATCCTGGGTTGCGATTCTATAAGAGTAAAGGGAAAGACGATGTCATAATAAGGATTTTCTATCTTTGTTCAGTCTGTATTAACACATAAGTATATCACTGTCCTAAAAGAGATAAGGAGAGAGAATGTCAAAAAAATATGCTTACAGAATCGGAGCTCTGATCTTTTTTATTTAATATACTCGATTAACCTGTCACGTAAAACAAGGAAGAGCGATTTATTGTTTTAGATATAGTACAGAAAGAGATAGTTATTGTCTAAACTTGTTAGTTAGAATAATAGAATCGACATTCATTCACGCCAATGTAAGAAACTATTAGGGAATTCAATGTTGCCATACAAATCATTGCACCAATGGCGACCAATAAGGGGGGGTCAAAAATTATTTTCATGAGCAGTCCAGTTTTATATCTCAAGTTCGTGTTTCTCATCTTCCTGGCTTTAGTCGGTAAACCACCGGGGAAATCCCGACTGTAACCATACATTAAATTTAAATTTTGATCAAATTTAAAGTAAATGTAAATTATTCAAGATTTAAAGGACAAAATTATTAAATTTAATGCAGAATGGACTTAAAATTTGAATTAAATTTAAAGTTATTTTTAACAGTGTACTTTTTACACCCTTCACGATTACTGCTTCATCGGACCGAGCACTTCCTACTATTACAGGACTTTTTCGGTTTTAAACTTTCAGGATTTCATGCTAACCTGAACTAACCAAGTCGAACAATTCGCGAGTCAATGAATTTGTGTGAATAATCAGTCAACAAATCAATTAATCAATTAGTTGATTTTTCGATTAATTGACCAATCATTCAATAGAATTTTCGGATAAATCAACTTCTACGCATAATTAGATAAAGAGAAGTGTCTATTCCAGTTTAACATATATAGGAGTATATCTGTCTCACAATAACATTGACTACTTACTATTATTTAACAAGATTAAATTGTTTATATTGCAAACGCTATAATCCAAGGCAATCTTTCCATGACAATCTTTCTTCAATAATAATGTATTAAATTCTACAGCAGTAGTGTTATCTTTAGCCATAGAAGAAATATACTAAGAATGTCAATCCTGTGCTATGATTTTGACGTTCATGAAATGTACGCCAACCTGGCACGCCATCTCATTCATTACAAGCAATTTACCAAGTTGTCAATGATTAGATATTTTAGTATGATATTAATGCTTTTATTAGAAACAAGTATAAAAGAATTTAAATTTCGGATATATGTTCAAAACGTGGCAATACCGCATATTCCTTCTTACTGACTAAGTAGGGTAAACTCCTCCTTATTATCGACCTACAATGCAAGGTTGCCGCATCCTAGCGAAGTTTTAGTGAAAGGTTTGATCATTACAATGTTGTCAATACTTAAATATTATTAATATAATGTTACATGTTTTTATAGAAAAACAAGTACAAAACTACGAACAACAAGATAACATAAGTATAATCGTTGCTTGAGAAAAGAAACAATGGTATAATATATGCTTTTAAAATAATGCTCACAATAGTATACTTATGATACAATTAAATCTTAATTTTTGAATGTTTCTTAAAAATGTGACAATATGGTACATTCTTTAGTAATGGAAACAGGCAGCTTTGAATACATTCTCCCTATCTTATTTAACACATTGTTTTCTCTGTTTTTGCAGCCCCGCATTTATTTTATAAAATTCGGTGGTGTTGTAAAATTTATTTCGTTTCTTTTCAGTTTAGTGGTGGACAAACTTTTTATTATAAACGTTTAATTAGTTTTTTGTGTAGTAAATATATTTTGCCCTTTTACGATGCTTTATATATAGGTACGTTGGGATAATACATAATTTTAAAGAATATTTACAATTTACAGGAAACGTTCTAATGGGTCGCCTCCGATTTATCTCATTTATTTATAATTACAATCTGGTCAGATTTCCAAATACAAGAATACTAATATATATAAAATTAATCATATTAAGTATAACTAGACATATTAGGATCAGAATATCTTATACAGAATTATAA
Source organism: Diaprepes abbreviatus (assembly GCA_034092305.1). NCBI lineage: Eukaryota > Metazoa > Arthropoda > Insecta > Coleoptera > Curculionidae > Diaprepes > Diaprepes abbreviatus. The sequence goes on from JASJET010000171.1 coordinate 939,839, forward strand.
CATTGTATAATTTAACAGGCTTATTTTTTCTAACAAAATCATTTGAATATTATTAAATTTATGAAATGGGATTTATACACTTAATTTTGTCAGTAAGGGCCTGCAATCTATTTATGGGAGTGAAAACGTTATTTCTTTTCTCAATTTTCATTTTTAATTCGATCAAAAACTCGTCAGTTGTACATGAATTTGAGAAGTTAAGTTGATGGATATTGGTTTTTTTCACAGTTAAATTTTACACGGCTTCTTTTTGATATTTTTTTAAAAATAGGCGGGAAGTATATTTTTTCTAAAAAATTTATTACTAACAATAATACAAACCATTAGGAACATTAAATATGAGTAAGTAAGTAGTGATGTACAATTTGGGAGGGTTACACTATCCCTTATAGCTTTCTGTAAAAAAAAGTCAAATTTTTAATTATCTTTATTCCGTGATTTTCTACTATATCAAAGAATATGTAACAAGTGTTTTTTACGTCCTGAATTGCATTTTAGGGGGTGATAACTACTCACAAAGTTCACCGCTGAAAAAGTTTTTTTTTTCAATTATAATTTAAAATGATAATTTTTTTTGTGTAAAATAACTTGCATATTATTAGGTTTACAAAAAGGAATTGATACATGTCATTTGCCAGTAAGAATTTGTAATAAATTTTTTTATAAGGGCGAAAAAAAATTTTTTTTTCGCAATTTTCATTCAGTAAATATATCAATTTATTTGATTCGGTTAAAAAATTTTATTTGTATACACATTTTTAAAATTAACATGATGAATATCGACTTTTTCAACATAATATTTATCATGGGAATCACTACACCTTACGAATTATTTTTTGAAATTCAATGATTTTGTTAATAAGCAACTTTGTAAACTTAAATGAATATAAACCAATAGATAAAAAAAACTTGTACCTTTAGTTTAAATCAACTATCCAACGCGGCAATATTGCATTACATCATCCCTGACCATTTTACTATTTATTACTACAACAACCTTTTATAAGTAACTGAATTTTAATACTTAGGAATTTTCTCATCCTCCGCATTCACCAAAAGTAACCAAATACGTTTCCAATCCTTCCATAAGCATAAAACATCGTGGTATACTTCATCAATGCTTTAGCTAAATTTAAGAACGGTACAGTCATCACTATCACATTTAAATAAAACTTTATCGAAAGTTCCACAATTTATTTTAATAAAATCAAATAAGAATTTTAACATTTGAAAATTACAAACATTATAATGCAGTATAAGTTTGTCCATTATGATCAGCGTTTAATATAAGATCAATAAGTGTTGTATTTTATTATCTGTTTTACATGATGCATTGTTTATGATCCATTTTAAGTAATAATTCACTCAAAATGTAATATAGTTCACCCGTTATTGTCTCTGTTCAATAAAAGCCATAAATCTTATCTTTGCTGGTATCTATTAAATAAAATAAATAAATTAATAGAGGTGTAAATGAGCACCGATTATATCTTGTGTCACATCCCGTTAAGACCCTGTGTAATATACTTTCCCCCTTTTTTTCCTTTGAATAAAACCTTACAAAGAATGTCTGTATTACAGTTAGCAAAGTCTAGTAATAGAATTGGTGTACCATTAAAAACTCCATCCAAAATTATTATAATTCAATGGAGATTGTCAATCATTGTCAATTTTTAGCAGAAGTTCAGTCAGTATTTCTGAGTTATCTTTGATGGCAATTAAAAAATTACTTAAAATGTCTTCGTTGTCTTGTATACTAGCAGCATGAAGCAGGTCATGTTCCATTTCAAATAAATATTTGATTTCTTTTGTGCTGCAAACTGATTTAATAAGGTTACATAATGCTGTCACCAAAGAAGGGTTTTTGGATTCAAAAATGGCGTAATGCAGGGCTGTTAGCCCCCGATTGTCAGTTTTTAATAGGAGCCTATTAAGTGATTCTTTATTTTCATCAGCTACGTCCAATAAATGAGTTATATCTGGTCCAAACTCACAAGCAATGTGCAATGTGGTCTTTCCATTTTCATCGGCTTGAAGTAAAAGTTCATGAAATAACCTAGAATTACAATTAATTTTGAAAAAATTTAATTTTTCTTTCATTATTAATTTGTCCTTACTAAAAATGGAGACCGTTTGAAGTTTGATATCCGTTTTTAGGAGAAGTTCATTAAATGTTTCTTCTGAAACACTATCTTTTACTGCTTTTAATACATTCTGTAAAATAAGTAAATCTTCTATACCATCACAAATTTCGTGCATCACCGTTCTTCTTTTATCATTTCCATTAAACAAAATAGCATTTTTTAAAAAGTCACAAGGTAAATTTTCAAGGAATTTCACAAATAAATCATGCACGCCCTCTTCAACCATCTGATAAAGTATTTGTAAGTCAGAACAGTTGCTCCCTATTATATCAATCATTTGTTGGGTTTTAGAGCCTAATGTTTTTAAAAATGCTCCGTTTTTATTTAAAAACTTTCGTATGACTGAGTTACCTTTTTCTATTAAAATAACTGAAAAAACAAGTTTTTGGTTATCCTTGTCATCAAAATTTTCAGCGATATATTGACTGGCGAAATACTCTGTAAAACTTCGATGCACAAATTCAAGACGATCGCCATGAATTACAAGTAGTCCGGCTCTTGATAAAAGTATGTTGTCACGTTCTTCCCTAGGTTGTTTATTATCGGGGCGACGAAATAAATTTTCGAAACCAATCTTTTTGTGATCCTTTGCTAAAAATTTCAATTGATATTCAAACGACTCTTCACCTATGTTGGAATTCCCAGCAGCGTTTTTATCTTTAGAAAGGAATGTCCACTTGTATTTTATAAAGTCATCATATAGAGAATATATCTCTAAATTTTCCAAAGGTCTAAACTTATCTATAAAAATTATTTCAGCCATCATCTTAAGATGTAAGGGATTGTCAGTAAAGTCTGATAGTTTGTCAATGTTTTTGTTTTCTAAATTATCTATTAGACGTTTTGCAGTTTCCAAAAAATTACAACTACTTGGCAAGCGTTCTAAGTTTGAATTATTTACTTCAAAGTCGACAAGAAGATCTTGAGTATGGAAAATACTATGGATGTTAATTTTTATTTCTTTAAAATACTTCAAGACTCCTTCGTCATACGTTTTAGGTTTCATATCATTGAAATTCATTAAATTGCATCTCCAGAAGTTATTTAAAAAATTAATTTTCTCTTCGTTATCGAGAGGATTAAGAAAGAACGAAGATGAATGCAGAGCTTTTTCTAAGGTGTGTTCTTCGTGCTTTCTTGTTGTAATCCACATTTGTGTAACATTTGAATTCTGAAGTGCCTTAAGTAAAGTAAGAGTTTTATCTTTAAATTGGGGACTTATTTCGTCAAAACCGTCAAATAAAAGTATTACATTGGGAAATTTAGTATTTTTATTATTAGTATTATTAGGGTACAGAGAGTTAGTAAAAAGTTTTCTGACAAAATGTTCATTTTGTTTTTTATATTCTTGGGGAAATAAGAGTTCAGAAATAAATTCTGTTGCTCGCTTGGTTTCATTGTCTTCAAATGTAATATCTTCCAGAGACTTTGAAAGTTTTTTATTATATTGTTGTGTGCATGCATAAGAAGAAAGATTAATCCTGAAAACCCATATATTAGACATTATTTTCTTAAGTTGACGTGCAACTTTCGTCATAAACGTAGATTTTCCTCCACCAGGGCCATCAGCAACTATTATAATTTTTTTTTCTAGTATTTTTTCTTTGTTTAAATCATCTTCTTTCAGGAAAACAATATGTTTATCAAGAATACCCGTATAATGTCTAATATTCATAATTGAAAATTTTCCGTCTGCGTGTTTTAACCAACAAACATTTTTCGTATTGTTTGTACATAACTCATTGAATATATCTTTAGAGTTGCTTTGTTTAGAAAGAATAATTCCATTGGTAAAAATGTTGCGTCCTTCCCACATAAAAATCCATTTATCATTTATATTCAAATCATTAAAGTCGTCTCTGCTTACACCTGGTATGAAAAACAAACAAGCGTTTAAAAGTTCCTCATTTTGTAAAATAGATATATTTAACTCTTTTTCTATTAATTTTCTGGGAATATAACAATCCTCAATAAGAAAATCTGATATTAGGGCTTTATGATCTCCGATTTTAACATATTTGGTGAGTAGTTTTTCTAGAGTTAATTCGTCAATAATTTCCCAACCCGAATTTATGTCTATGAGTTCATTTAGGCTAATTTTTTTACCCTGAAATAGAACTTGCTTCTTCAATACATCTTTTTGTGAGTCCATCATTAGATCATTGAATGAATTATTTTCATCATCAAAAGAAGTTTTCAATCTCGAGGATTTATTAAAATTTAAAACATGATCTTTACGTCCGATTATTACAACCGTCTTTTTTTTATCCATTTTTGAAATATTAGCCAATAATTCTTTGCCCAATGGTATTTTGTTGTGACACTCAATAACTAACCACCTAAAAGTTGGTTCAGAAAAAAATATGGGAATGATTTTTTTGTTATAACGTAACTTATCAGCGTTTATAAGTATAACTTCATCTCGACTTAACTTAAGTGCGTTAAACACCTGAGACAATTTAATTATGCTTAATTTAGGGGATGCAGTAATAAGAAACATTATGTTGTCTTTGATTTGGCAGATAAATTCGCGAAGGGGCAAAATTTTTTCAAATTGTACTCCGAAACTTTCTAGCTTTTCAGTATAAGAAGTGGAAATTCCTGTTACCATTAGTGATTCGATGTTATTATTCAGGGATTCTAGGAATTCTTTTTTATCTTTAATACGAAAGTATTCGCTTTTTTTATCTTTATAGTTTTCAAACCATTTAAGAATACGACTTTGCAAATAGGCAACAGGTAAATTAACATTTTCTATTTTCAAATAGTTCTTTAAACAATTTTGTATATTTTTATTTAATTCATTATCGTCATAATTAACTAGAAACCTAAACTTCGAGACAAAATTTGAAAAGGAAGTTTCATTTTGATTATTTATTGCAAATTCTTTTTTTAGTTCATGAAATTTTTCCTGGTTTAATCTGAATTTATCGAGATTTGTGCCTTTATCCGATATCTCTTCAAATTCTACCCGATTTCCTAATATCGGGTCATCATCATTGTCTTCAGTACACTCAAAATAAGGCTGTGCATTTTGTGCGAAACCAACATTTGTACAAATTAAAAACTCCTCCAAGTCAGCATTATTAAAAAAAGAATTTTTTTCAGTGGCGCAATAAGATTCAAAATATTTCTTTAAGAGGTATGGCTTCTTGCTAGATGATTGAGATTTTTTTTTTATTTTTGATGTATCAAAAAGATCTGATTTTTTTATCTTATAATTATTATCGTTTTTATGTTTAGCCTGCAGAAATCTGTATCTCCAAACATCATCTTGTAAATATTTTAAAACTATATCATCAAAATCGCCGGCTTCGCACATCTCGGTCGAAAGGTAAAATTCTTGTTCGTCGGGAACCCGTTGCACAAAGAGCATGAGAAGTCTTAATTGATATGTAACTCCGTGTAGGCTTGTCTTTAGAGCATATGAATTGTAAGTGTTCGATCCCATTTCGCTGGTACTGGGTTGTTGAGTTAATTCTAATTCTTCATTTATTTTTCCTTTAACGAAATCATCTTTATTTTCTTTATGAACACGCTTGCTTATCTTGAGCTGCTGAAAACGTGTTACTTCGTCACTGTTTTCTTCGTTACTGGACGCCCCTAACAAACAATGGTCCTGCAATAAAGATAAAATGAGATAAACCATCACTGATGGTATATTTTTATTTTCAAATAACTAAATTTTAACATACAAAAAAAAATATTAAAGCACCAAACATAAACCTGGTAACAATTTCTTTCTAATTTACTTTGTAACTGTATTCTAAAGAAGGAGGTGATGAAATTGGCGTGTATAATTTATTAAAGTTGGTTCATAGGCCGGCGGCATTAGCGTCATATGAGGTGATTTTGAAATTTATTGTTAGTAGACTACTGATTACGTAGAAACCTTCAAAATGATAATTGTAATTATGTAGTATCTTATGTCTTATATTCTTTTTTGGGGAAAATTTTTTAATTTAACAATTAAGATGCGTTCGAGTTCTAGGAAAAGCTATTATTTTTCAGTAAATAAAGTTTCAAAAAAAAGTTATTATGCGCATTGAAAATACCTACAAAATGATCGAAGGCCCATCCAAATTGGATAATTTGTACATTAGTTATTGCAAACAAACCCGCTAAAATGGCTGATTTTTCTATTGTTTATAAACAATAGAAAAATATATTGCATTAACTTTATACTGCAACTAAAGGAGCTTCTTGTTGCATTTTTTGTATAGTGAATTTTTTTATAAATTTTTATGTTTTTTTTATTGCTTATTCCCAGCGATCTAGAGGTCATACAGAGGTCTGCGGGTAGGCAAATGAAAGTGCCAGACTTATACTAACAATAATAAAAAAATAACGAAATGAATTGTTGATCTTAAATTGTTGAAACAGAATAAACAAAATTGGGGTTCGTTTTTTCGTTATAAACAAATAGAATAACACTTCGACAATTGTTTATATCGAAATGCCGATAAGTGGACGTGATAGCTGAGATTTTGAAGCAAACTTTTTGAAAGAAATAAATTGTGAACGCCCACTAGAAGCTGAGATAGAGTTTTTTTTTCAAAAAACCGCTACGGAGTTGTTTATTAACATTAAGAGATTAAGAAAAAACTCATAGGGAAATGATTAAACTATTATGTGCTTTTGCAATCAAATTATTGTTAAATATAGCAATAAACAAATTGTTGCACTTTTATACATTTTATGCATAATTATAATTTTACCGTACTTACGTGCTTTTCAAATTACGAAAAAATTGTTACAGTGGTCAGCAGTATACTATTAATTAGGAATAATAAAAATTAGATTGATTTTTAAGGTACCATTAATATTTATCGGGATATAGCATGAAACAAATAGCAACATTTGTTGATAGCATTATTATCTTTCGAGATGCAAAATTAACTACATTTGACGATTATATTGTAAGCGATTTTACAATCGAGAATTATTATAATATTACATTCAAAGACGATGAAAGTAATAGGGGAGAAAATAATTATGATTATGATAATGATGATGTTGATGATGATGATAAATATGTCAATGATGAGAGTGATGATGATGATGGGAGTAATAATGATGATGACGATGAGAGTGATAATAATGATGATAATTTTAATGATAATAATGAAACCGATAAGGATCTCGAAAATGAGTGTCCATCGATGTCTAAGAAACGGAGAACGAAATAAATATTTTGTGTAGATTTAAGTAAAAAACATGAATGTTAGCAAAAAATTTTGTAGGTGAAAAATGTTCGTCCAATACAATAAACAACAAAGTTAACATGTCTTTTTCTTCTACAACCAATAATTTGGCGGCAAATGACAGTCATAACTTGTTTCATGCTATAACTCCATAAATATTAAAATCAATCCGATTTTTAATATTCCTAATTAGAAGTATACTATTGATCACTGTAACATTTTTTTCGCAATTTGAAAAGCATGTGTAACAATTTGTTTATTGCTATTTTTCACAATAATTTTATTACAAAAACATACCATCCATTGTTCATATCACGTCGAAAAACCATAAATAAAAAAAAATTAAAGATTCTACAACCAATATTCGCCGAGATAATCCAAATTTTTGCGGCGAAACGAATGTGATGCGTACGAGTTACGTTTTTTTCCACGCGCCGCAGGCTGAACGCCCCCCCTCCATTGCTCACTTTCTGACTCTTAAAGTAGGTGCAACTTAAAACTATTACATCAACAATTTTGAAATAATTGAGTTGAAAACTGCTGAATATAATAGTTAACCATTTCCCTATGAGTTCCTACTTAAATAATCCCTTAATAATAAACAACGCAGCAGCGATATTTTGAAAAAGAAAATCTCAGCTTTTAGTGGTCGTACAGAATTTGTTTTTTTTTTCAAAATATGCGCCAAAATCTCACCTATTACGTCCAGTTATCGGCATTTCGATATCAACAATTGCCGAAGGGTTATTCTATTTGTTTATAACGAAAAAACTAACCACAACTATTTTAAAGAATGCTACATTTCCTTGTAGTACCCATAATTCCTATATTTGAAATGAATCTAACATTTCCAATATAATGGAAATGATTTATAGAAGAAACCCAGAAGATTTATTCTTCCTCAGTGGAGATTCAGGTAAATTAATTGTAGAATAAACTGATAATCTGTTATTAATTTTAAATACGTTTAAATATATACAGGACAGTGAACCAAATTTAATTTTTTCAGGATTTCTTTTAAGGCCATGGCCTTTGGGAGACGTTTCACAACTGGGAACACCAGAGGAAAGATTTAGTAGATATCTGTTCATTGCGGAGTACCGTTGAAAGATATTGTGAGGTCTAGAAGAATAGATTTAGATGTTTTCCAAAAGATAGATTGATAATAACTTTTTATTATAGGAAATGTTCGTCAAGAACAAGAGATATACCCTGATCTACAAGAAGCAAGACAGATCCAATAACACATTTTCAGTAACTACTTTAGGGAAAACTAATAATTTTACTATTAGCGTAATATTATGCACGTATATCAAGTATACAAAATAAAGGGTGTTTTTTTATAGAGGTATAGAACTTTAAGTTGGCAACACTTTTTTAACTGGCGGCCATTTTGTCAGCTGTCAAGTGATTTATGTTTAGTTTGGTTTGGCATTTCAATATGAATAGACTGACGCCTGAACAACGCTTCCAAATTGTGCAAATTTATTTTGAAAATCATGGTTCTGTTCGAAATACGTATCGCGCACTACGTCCATTTTACGGTCAACATAATCGTCCATCAGAGCAATTAATTCGATTAACTATGGAACGTTTTTGCACCACGTCTACTCTAAATGATAATACGCTTCCACAGAGACGTCGCACAGTGCGTACAGAAGAAGTCATTGCTGCTGTAGAGCGTTGCGTAGAGGAAGACCCGAATCAGTCTATCCGCCATCGTGCACAGGAATTGGATATGTGTCCATTCACTTTATGGAAGATTTTGCGGAAAGATCTTGGTTTGCGTGCTTACAAAATCCAACTTGTGCAAGAATTGAAGCCACACGATCACCTAGCAAGGCGTAGATTCGGTGAATGGGCCCAAAACAAGATTGCCATTGATCCCGATTTTCATAAGTGAATTTTGTTTAGCGATGAAGCTCACTTTTGTTTGAATGGATACGTCAATAAACGCCGTATTTGGAGTGATGATAATCTTCAAGTGTATGTTGAGACACCGTTACATCCAGAAAAACTGACTGTTTGGTGTGCTTTATGGGCTGGTGGAATCATTGGTCTGTACTTCTTTAAAAACGATGCTGGTCAGAACGTTACAGTCAATGGTGACTGTTATAGAGCCATGATTACTGACTTTTTCGTTCATCAATTGAACAACCGTGATGTGCAGGAGCTGTGGTTTCAACAAGACGGCGCAACATGTCACACAGCTCGTGCCACAATTGATTTGTTGAAGGAAACGTTTGGTAACCGCATAGTTTCACGTTTCGGACCCGTGAATTGGCCTCCAAGATCGTGCGACTTAACGCCGCTAGACTATTTTCTGTGAGGATATGTGAAGTCGCTAGTCTACGCCGATAAGCCCGAAATGATTGATCACTTGCAGGACAACATTCGCCGCGTTATTGCCGATATACGGCCACAAATGTTGGAAAAAGTCATCGAAAATTGGACCTTCGGATTTGACTACGTCCGAGCCAAACGTGGCGGTCATATACCAGAAGTCATATTTAAATTATAATGCCAGAAGGTTATCTTTCGAATAAAGTAAATTTCATGTCAATTTAAAAAATTCATCTTTGTTTTATTCCATTTAAAAGTTCTATACCTCTATAAAAAAACACAGGAAAATTTTCCTTTTCTTAACTCGGTAGAAAAACTAAATTTGTATTTTATGAAATGAAAATGCGTAATCCTTTACATCTTTGACGGTGATACTTATTTCATGCATACAGGATATTTTTCCAGTAAAATATTTCGATATGTCTTTTTACATATTTATTTTTTTCTCTATAAAACTCCATTTCTAATTCTTTTCTCTCATTAAGAATATTAAATAGATTAAAAATTTTAATTATATTTAATTTAATTTCGAAAATTTGCTTCCTAAGTAGGCTTATGTCCATATTCATATTCTTTTTTAGGGTTAAATGCACTATTTATATAGTTACATACACTATAGATGTTTAGCAACATAGCTTACTAGATTTTGTTTCCGATCTCCCATCATATCGTACGAGAATAGGGTAATACACGACCGAGAGAATAACCGTGGGATGGGATTGTCCCTATTCTCTCAAGAGAATGATCACTTCCTATGAAGAACCAAAATAGCTACCCAGGTCTACGAATACCGTAAAACATCAAAATACCTCAAATTTTCACACGAGGATTTTTTTCCACTAAGCTAAAAGAAGTGGAATATAAATTTAAACTCTACGTAAATAATATACTACTGGTACCAATTCAAGTGGAATTAATTTAAAAATACCCCTTAAATACGATGGCGCCGCTTTATTTTTGAAAAAATTATTTACTTGGAAATTGATTAAAAATTAAATAAGCGAGTGTGAAAGCAACTTGAGAGTCGGTCCACACGATAAGAAAAATTTGAGCGTAGGCGTATTACGCGCTTTTGTGTTAAAAATGTATTGTCCACATGGGACATGTCGTTACGCGGTCATAAGGGGGTGAGGTTTTTTGGTCTTAACCTAACTTTTGTTAGAATTTTTGTTTATATTTTATCTAAAAATTAAAATAAAGCAAAATTAAACATTAATTGCGACAGTATTTTAATGTAGAAAAAAAAGTTACAAAATGTAAGGAGAATATTGATATATTCTTTATTAAAAAAACAGGAAAGTCGTCGCTACTGGGTCCGGTCTGTATATGAGGAAAAAATTGAAGAAAGGCTTGGACATACTCATAATTTAATTCAAGAAATGTGAGAAAATGATCCTGATTTTTAAAAAATATTTTCCTGTTACTATTGGTGAATTTGAAGAGCTCTTTGCTGTTGTTGGGCCAATAATTGGGAAACACGCTATGGAAATGTATACAGCTATACCTTTATTACTAGGTTGGAAATAACATTGTGATATTTGGCTGATGAAATCAGCATGTGAAAGCAATAATGCGAATTCCGAATAGGTAAACAGTGTTTCTGAAATTATTCAGGTTACTTGTGCGGTAATATGGGACTCTTTAAAAGAAATTTTATTTCCAAAGTTTACCACTTCTACTTGATAAAGAATTGCCAAGGAGTTCAAAGATGAGAATTGCAATATAACAGTGTAATTTTAACAGTCATTTTAATAATTACAATTGTTTGTAGTTTTTAGACAGGGCTGTGTGTTGTCGCCAACGTTGTTCAATCTCTACTTGGAAGAAATAATTAAGAAAGCCCTGGAGAACGAATCAGCCGGTGTAAAGATCAACGGTCATCCTATTTGTAATATACGATACGCTGATGACACGGTACTCATGGCAGAAAGTATCGAAGATCTCCAGAGACTATTAGATAAAGTAATAGAAACAAGCGAGGAATTTGGTTTGTCACTGAATACAAAGAAAACTAAATTCATGATAATTACGAAGAAACATATCGACAATATCAACCTATATGGAAACAACGAGCGAATAGAACGAGCACGAAACTACAACTATCTAGGAGTAAATATTAACGAGTCAAATGAATATACACGGGAAATAAGAATAAGAATAGAGAAAGCCCGAAGTGCGTTTAACAATATGAAGCAAATATTTTGTAGCCGAAATCTAAGCTTAAAATTGAAAGTGCGATTGCTTAAGTGTTATGTTTTTTCGGTCTTGTTGTATGGTGTGGAGGCGTGGACGCTGAACAAACAGTGTATAAATAAATTGGAAGCATTTGAGATGTGGGCGTATCGTAGAATCTTGAAAATCTCCTGGAAGGATAGAACAACTAATCAAGAAGTACTTGACAGGATGAACAAACAAAAAGAGGTAACACTGACTGTTAAAATAAGAAAGCTTCAGTACTTGGGCCATATTACAAGAGGCAATAAATACCAATTGCTCCAATTGATTATGCAGGGGAAGATTCAGGGCAAGCGCAGCATCGGGAGGAGGAGAATGTCTTGGCTGAGGAACCTCAGAGAATGGTTTTCTTGCAGTTCTGTTCAACTGTTCCGGGCGGCAGCTTCTAAGGTTAGAATTGCCATGATGATAGCCAACCTTCGCAGCGGAGATGGCACTTGAAGAAGAAGTAGTTTTTAGAAGAATACATTACATATGATACTAACTAGATTTCTGTTATTAAATTTCCATCAATGTTAATTTTTACTTTTTAATTGTTTATAATAGGTTTATATAAAGTTTGAGAAGGGCAGGATTACCAGACGACAGGAATTTTCTTGACATGTCTAAAATTTTAGCCCCCTTTAGGAAAACAGGAAAAAAAAATGCAATTGTCAGTATTTTTTTGAAATTAAAGAGGAAAATATAAGTAATAAAAAAATATTTATTAATCATTTTAGTAAGAAAAAATAAATTAATTAAACGTTAACAAAATGAGTGAATTGTTAATTCAGTACACTAATAAATTTAATTTCCTACTTGTTATTGCTTGATGTTTCTTTTGGCAATTGCTGATCTTTTATAACCATTTCATGACATTCTTCACATGATATGTTCTTTAAGTCAAATTGTGTCTAGAGTAGAACAGAATATATTGTTGTAAACCAACTATTACTACAAATTATTAATTCTTAAATTACTATATATAAATATTTTTGAAGTTACTCTTATGGATTAATAAATAATTATAGCGTAATATTTAATACTCTCTTAAGAAGTTATATCTTAAAATTATATTCTAATAGGCTCAAACAAAAGCATGCCTTAATCCCCGAAACTCTAAAACTTTACTTTTTACAGAGACTTTTTCATTTCAGTAATCATGTAAATAAATAGTTATAAGTTATATTTGTTAGTACGCCTATGACTGTAAAAAAATAATTTAGATACAGATATAGAATATAACTAGGACATGAACATAGAGACGAGGGGAACTAACTAATTAATAACTACAATAGTGCCATTAAATTAATAAGTAAGAAGAAAAACTGTTGTTACCTCATGATTTAGTGAACATTTTAATAAAATATTAAAAGTAATATTAGTAGATTTATTTGAATTCATCGAAACCGGTGATAAACCAAAAGCAGAACCAGCAAAGCTATAACATTGGTGGCAGCGAAAAGCAAAGCTTATAACAATATAGACAGCCTATTTCTCTCCTTGGTCCACTACACCCCCATTAATGAGAACATTCGCTCGATATTCGCGTTTGGTGCTTCGATTGCAAATATTTTGAAAATTTCACTGCTTTAACATACCACATACACCATTGAGATAAAATGTCCGAATATTTACTGAAAAGTCAGAGATGCTGTCAGGAAATTTCATTATTCGATCTAGTAACCATAGCTAAGGGCATGTCTGTGGATTAGCGTCTCGATATCAGAGATTGTCGTTGAAAAGAAATTGTATTATACAACGGCCTTTATTTCATAAGCTTTAATTTATATAACGAACAACTGTATTATTGCAATTGTTATAAAATTAATAAAAAAATGAACAAGAATTGTTTTTTTTTTGAGGACCAAGCAGTAATGATCTTCGGAAACTAGCATTTTTAATAAATTAAACAATTTAACATAGTTCATAAATATCCATTATCTAAAAACTAACAAAATAAAAAATATATAAATAAAACAACAAACTTCTGAAAAAAAAAACATAGGTTATGTTCATACGAAATATTAAAAATAAACAGTTTCCGCCATATTGAAAGCAGTCCGCTGAAAAGTTAAACATTATTTTGCGTAACGACCTTAAAAAAAGACGGATTTAGGCAGAAAATCTTCGGTCTTTGTGATTTTTTTTAATTGGACGAATCACAATGCTTGAAATTTGACATAATATTATTACGCTACGCTTACGCCCAGATTTTTCTTATCGTGTGGACACACTTTGAGAGTGAGTCCACACGATAAGAAAAATCTGGGCGGCAGCGTAGCGTAATAAGACATATGTCAAATTTCAAGCATTGTGATTTGTATGATTTAAAAAAAGACAAAGACCGAAGATTTCCCGCCTAAATCCGCCTTTTCCAAGGTCATTACGCCAAATGATGTTGAACTTTTCAGCGGACTGCTTTAAAAATGGTGGAAACTGTTTACTTTCAATATTTTATATGAAAACATAACCTATGTTTTTTTTTAAACTTTGTTGTTTTGTTTATATATTTTATTTAGCGAGTTTTGAAATATGGATATTTATGAATTGTGTTAAATTGTTTTAATTTATTAAAAATGCTTGTTACCGAAGATCATTACTGCTTGGTCCTCAAAAAAAAAACGATTTTTGTTCATTTTTTTTATTAATTTTATAACAATTGCAATAATACAGGTGTTCGTTATATAAATTAAAGCTTATGAAATAAAGGCCATTATATAATACAATTTCTATTCAACGACAATCTCTGATATCGAGACGCTAATCCACAGACATGCCCTTAGCTATGGTTACCAGATCAAATAATGAGATTCCCTGACAATATCCCTAACGTTTCTGTAAATATCCGGACATTTATCTGAATGTTGTATGTTAAGGCAGTGACATTTTCAAAATTTTTGCAATCAAAGCATCAAATGCCAATATCGAGTGAGTCTTCTCATTAATGGGAGCGTAGTGGACTAAGGAGAGACACAGACTGTCTATATTGTTATAAGATTTGCCTTTCGCTGCCACCAATGTTATAACTTTGCTAGTTCTGCTTTTAGTTTATCACTGGTTTCGATGAATTCAAATAAATCTAATATTTCTTTTTTAATATTTTATTATAAGGTTCATTAAATCATGAGGTAAAAACAGTTTTTGTTCTTACTTACTAATTTAATGTTCCTATTGTAGTTTTTTGATTTTAGTTCCTCTAGTCTCAATGTTTATATCCTAGTTATATTCTATTCTGTATCTAAATGATATATTTTACAGTCATAGGCGTACCAACAAATATAATTTATAACTATTTATTTACATGATTACTGAAATGAAAAAGTGTGTATTTATGGGACGATGAAAATATGAACAGAACTAATGGTCTCTGTAAAAAGTAAAGTTTTAGAGTTTTGGAGATTAAGGCATGCTTTTGTTTGATCCTATTAGAACATAAATTTACTTAAGATATAACTGTTTCTTAAGGGAGTATTAAATATAAGACTATAATTATCTATTAATCCATAAGAGTAACTTAAAAATATATATAGTAATTTAATAATTAATCATTTGTAGTAATAGTTGGTTTACAACAATGTCTTCTGTTAAGGTTCTACTCTAGATACAATTTAACTTAAAGAACATATCATGTGAAGAATGTCATGAAATGGTTATAAAAGTCCAGCAATTGCCAAAAGAAACATCAAGCAATAAAAAGTATGAAACTAAATTTATTAATATACTAAATTAACAATTCACTCATTTTGTTAACGTTTAATCAATTTATTTTTTCTCACTAGAATGATTAATAAATATTTTTTCATTACTTATATTTTCCTCTTTTAATTTCAAAAAAATACTGACAACTGCAGTTTTTTCCTGTTTCTTCCTAACAAGGGGCTAAAATTTTAGACATGTCAGGAAAATTCCTGTCGTCTGGTAACCCTACCCTTAGCAAATTTTATATAAACCTATTATAAACCATTAAAAAGTAAAAATTAACATTGATGGAAATTTAATAACAGAAATCCAGTTAGTGTCATACGTAATGCATTCTTCTAAAAACTACAAACAATTGTAATTATTAAAACGATTGTTAAAATGGCACTTTATATTGAAACTCTCGTCTTTGAACTCCTTGGCAATTCTTTACCAGGTAGAAGTGGCCAACTTCGGAAATAAAACTTGTTTTAAAGAGTCTCATATTATCGCACAAGTAACATGACTAATTTCAGAAACACTGTTTACCGACTCGGAATTCGCACTGTTGCTTTCACATGCTGATTGCATCAGCTAAATATCACAATGGTTTTTCAAACCTAGTAATAAGGGTATAGCTGTACACATTTCCATAGCGTGTTTCCTATTTTTGGCCCAACAACAGCTTTTGAAACTCACCAAGAGTAACAGGAAAATATTTTTAAAAAATCAGGATCATTTTCTCGCATTTCTTGAATTAAATCATTAGTATGTCCAAGCCTTTCTCCAATGTTTTTCTCAAAAACAGACCGGACCTAGTAGCGACGACTTTTCCGTTTTTTTTAATAAAGAGTATATTAATAATATCCTTATCTTTTGTAATTTTTTCTTTAGTTTTCTTTTTCTTCATAACAATATTGCTGCAATTATTTTTTTATTTTCTTTCACTTTAATTTATTCATAAATGAATATTATCAAAAAATCAGAAAAAAGTTAGGTTACCACAAAAAAAACATACACAACACTTTACGACTGCACGACTGCACGATGAAAGTTCCCCGTGTGGACGAGACATTTTTAACATAAATGGGCGTAATACGTCTACGCCGAAATTTTTGGTATCGTGTGGACTCACTCTGAGTTGAGCCAAAAATTAAGCAGGGTTGAGTTTACTAAAGCTACTTCCGAACCGATATAAAGGGTGAACGTGGGGAAATATGATTTTTATATTTCGGAGGTTCTGGGTTAAGATTATAAATCAAAATCTATTTATGGAAATAAATGAATAGCTAATGATTCAGTGTTGTAAAAGTTCCATACCTTCTTGCTGGTACTGGGTTTAATTAACTCCAAGTTTATATTTCTTAGCTTTCTGACTGAATAATCTCCATCTTCTTCATGATAACGCTTGTCTGCCCTTTGACGCTCATAATATGTTACACCGTCACTGCTTTCTTCGTCGCTGGAGTTATCGAACAAAAAATCCTACAATAAAGATAAAATGAGGTAAACAATAACTAATATTACTTTTGTATTTTCTAATAACTTAATTTTAATATACAGCAGTGAACGCTTTTTCTTAGATTTGCAGGTTTGCGCAACCCAAAAAAAATGCAAATTAAAATAAAATTTTTATAGAAAAATTGAACCGACTTCTAAAAGTGCGCTAAAAAGTGAAAAATAACTATAAATTTTTATATGAAATTGAACTTTTTGAAGTCGGCGCCAAACTAATACCTGACAAAATGTGATTTGCATAAAAAGATTAAAAATACTTTATTTGTAATTGCTTTCTTACCATAATTTGTATATATTAGTAGTTATTTATTTCATTTAGAAATAATTTGGCGCCGACTTCAAAAAGTTCAATTTCATATAAAAATTTATGGTTATTTTTCACTTTTTAGCGCACTTTTAGAAGTCGGTTCAATTTTTTTATAAAAATTTTATTTTTCAATTTTTAGTTTTAGAATTCATTATGATATTCATAAATTATTTGAACTAAGTACTAATCGAAATTAGTGTACTTCGAAATGACTCCAAAGTGGCAAAAAAGTACAAATTTTATCCAAAGTTGTAAATCACCCTAAAATGAGTCACTAAACATTCTTTAGTTCTTAGATTTTCAAATACCAATCAAATTGGGGCAAACGAATATTTAGTCTGTCATAGAAATCCACTATCTTAAATCTCAAATTAATTTTAGATTGATAATATAGGCCCCAAAACCTTCCAATATCGATATTTAAAGAAAATAAATTAATTCTTTATCCAACATATTTGATACGCCATATTGAATTTTTTTAAAATAATTTCAGATTCTGTATTTGAGGCCCCAAAAACTTCCCCATACCAATTTTGGAGAAAATCAGCCAAAATTTATTTTTTCGTCCGCCATATTGAATTTTTTAAAAATTATTTTAAATTCGTCATATGCGACTCCGAAAACTCCCCCGTACCAATTTTGGAGAAAATCGGCCAAAAAAGATTTTTTTTGTCGGCCATATTGGATCCTCCAAATTGAGTTTTTAAAAAGTTATTTTAGATTCATCATATGCAACCCCGAAAACTCCCCTGTACCAATTTTAGAGAAAATCGGACAAAATTGATTTTTTCGTCCGCCATATTGGATCCGCCATATTAATTTTTTAAAAATTATTTTAAATTCGTCATATGCGACTCCGAAAACTCCCCCGTACCAATTTTGGAGAAAATCGGACAAAAAAGATTTTTTTTGTCGGCCATATTGGATCCTCCAAATTGAGTTTTTAAAAAGTTATTTTAGACTCATCATATGCGACCCCGAAAACTCCCCTGTACCAATTTTAGAGAAAATCGGACAAAATTGATTTTTTCGTCCGCCATATTGGATCCGCCATATTAATTTTTTAAAAATTATTTTAGATTCGTCATATGCGACCCCGAAAATTCCCCCGTACCAATTTTGGTGAAAATCGGACAAAATTGATTTTTTCGTCCGCCATATTGGATCCGCCATATTGAATTTTTTTAAAATAATATCAGATTCGTTGTGTGTCACCTCGAAAACTCCCCCATACCAATTTTGGAGAAAATCGAACTAAATTAAATTTTTTTTTCCGCCATATTGGATCCGCCATTTTGAATTTTTTAAAAATCATTTCAGATTCGTTGGGTACAATCCCGAAAATTCCTCCATACTAATTTTGGAGAAGATCGGAAAAAATTAATTTTTTTGGCCGCCATATTGTAAGCGCCATCTTGGATTTTACTGCACCAATTTCATCTAAAAAAATATGGGACCACCGCAGCAACTTCCTTTATATAACGTAAAAAATTTCACTCAAATCGGTGCAGCCATTCCGGAGTAATCGGTGTACATACATAAAAAAAAAATATACATAGTCGACGAATTGAGAACCTCCTTCTTTTAGAAGTCGGTTAATAAAATATACTAGTAAATAAAAGTACAAATATATTTTTAACCGACTTCTAAAAGAAGGAGGTTCTCATTTCGTTGACTATGTATGCTTTTTTATGTATGTACACCGATTACTCCGGAACGGCGGCAGCGATTTCAATTAAATTTTTTTCCGTTATGTTCAGGAAGTTGCTGCGGTGGTCCCATATTTTTTTTGGACGAAATTGGTGCAGTAAAATCCAAGATAGCGCTGCCAATATGGCGGCCAAAAAAATTAATTTTGTCTGATTTTCTCCGAAATTGATGTGTGGAATTTTCGGCGTCGCACATAGCGAATCCAAAATATTTTAAAAAAATTCAATATGGCGTATCTAATATGGCGGAAAAAAAAATCAATTTTGTCCGATTTTTTCCAAAATTAGTATAGGGGAGTTTTTGGGGTCGCACATAACTAATCTAAAGTTATTTAAAAAAAAATTCAATATGGCATATCCAATATGGCGAATAAAAAATTAATTTTGTCCGTTTTTTTTCAAAATCGGTATGGGGGTTTTTGGGATCGCACATTACGAATCAGAAATTATTTAAAAAATAAAAATAAATATGGCGGCTCCAAGATGGCGGATTAAAGATTCTGCATTTCTTGATTTTGTCTAAAATCAGTATTGGGGGATTTTTGTTAATATTAATTACGAATTTAAATTTTTTTTTTTTGAAAACTCAATCTGACGGATTCAATATGGCGTCCTAAAATTTTACATTTTTCGATTTTCTCCAAAACTGATATATTGGGTTCCTGAGGATGTAAAGTATGAATTTAAAAGTATTTTTTCATTACTCAATATGGCGAATCCAATATAGCGAACTAAAAATTTTACATTTTTCGATTTTATTCAAAGGTGGGACTGAATCGTTTTTGTGGATATAAATGGCAAACATAAAGTTATTTTAAGAAAATCTAATATGTTAGATGCAATATGACGATCTGGAAATTTTAAATGTCCGGATTTCATCCAAAATTGGTATTAAGGGGTATTGAAGGGTTTAGATTTAGATTAGAATAAGACGTTAAAACGATTTTTTTGAAATTCAATATAGCGGATCCATTATGGTGGATTGAAAATTTTACCTTATTCGCATTTTTTCAGATTTGGTATTAGGGAATTAATTTGAAATTTAAGATAGTGGATTTACCATGACAGACTAAATATTTGTTTGACACCATTTCACTGGAATTTGGAAAATTCTAAGAATCAAGGAATATTTAGTGGTTCATTTTAAGGTGGATAAAATACAATTATATAAGAGAAACTTAGCTCTCAACCAACTGAAAAAACCTTATACTATAAGGACAAACGTACTCTCTTCTAATACATTTACAACTTTGGATAAAATGGGTACTTTTTTGCCACCTTGGAATTGTTGCGAGGTACACTAATCTCGATTAGTACTTAGTTCAAATAGTTTATGGATATCATAATGAATTCAAAACTAAAAATCCAAAAATAAAATTTTTATAAAAATAATTGAACCGACTTCTAAAAGTGCGCTAATAAGTGAAAAATATCTTTACATTTTTATATCAGATTGAAATTTTTTAAGTCGGCGCCAAATTATTTCTAAATGAAATGAATACCAATATATTTGGTTTGAATGAATTTAAAACTAAAAATCGAAAAATAAAATTTTTATAAAAAAAATTGAGCCGGCTTCTAAAAGTGCGCTAAAAAGCGAAAAATAACTGTAAATTTTTATATGAAATTGAAATTTTTAAAGTCGGCGCCAAATTATTTCTAAATGAAATAAATAACTACTAAAATATACAAATTATGGTAAGAAAACAATTACAAATAAAGTATTTTTAATCTGTTTATGCAAATCACATTTTGTCAGGTATTAGTTTGGCGCCGACTTCAAAAAGTTCGATTTCATATAAAAATTTATAGTTATTTTTCACTTTTTAGCGCACTTTTAGACGTCGCTTCAATATTTTTATAAAAATTTTTTAATACAATAAAACGACACGATACATACACAACATACTACAACAGGTATATATCAACTAACTCACTTATCTGTCTAATGCCATTTGATCTAATTGTAAAATTCACGGTACAAAGAATACATTTTACACCATGTTTATCTTAAAGAAAACTTTTTACCTAATCATTGTGTTTTTCCCACTGGGATTTTTATTTTTGTAAAAATTTAGATTAGATTATTTTAGCTTTTTAAGGAGTGGCTGATGTATGACTATCAGAATCATTTGCCATTTTAAGCAATGCAAACGAATTAATATAATACTTCTTTGGTTTTTGTTCGAACAAACACTCAACCATCTCAACAATGTCAATAATGATCGACGATGGACACCAATATGGACGAATTATTATTAACAATTCACATCGATGATACTGATATCTACCGTTACGATCAGTAACAAATAATCATTATTAATCATGAATATTTCGTATTGCGCAGTGTTTCTTATGCAGAAGTATAAAGTATATTCACCAGAAATAAATTAGGATGCATTGTTATAAAATATAATTGGCAACCCTACTTTCAGGAAGCTCCAGCATCATCACAAATATATTGTAGTCGAGCTGGAGCTCCGCTGACGAAACCATTAGTTGTTCGAAACGAGTATGGAGAAAGGACCAGAGTTCTATTTGCAAAGGAGAAACATTGTGCCTTATTAAATTATATTACTTACTGAGTTCTTTTCTGATGTATCCATTTTAACGCTGTACTAAAATAACTTATATACACGTTCTACAATTTATTAATGTCACTGTTTGATTTATCTAAAACGCAAATGCATACATTTTTATAATTATCAATAATATGAGCGATTTGGTCAGACCAAATCATTGGTTAGATAATAAATAAACCTTGAAACAGCAATCCTCAACCTATGGGGTGCGCCAAATTTAGGAAGGCACTGTATATCAAAGGAGCAGTGTAACTTTGAAATTGAAGTATTGATGACCAAGGGAAAACAAGACGACATAAAATTAGTTCGAATTCCAAAAAGGCCATTAAAAGGGGGTACGATTAAAACTGGTATAGAAATTAAGTTCGCAAATACTGAGAGGTTCAGAAACACTGCAGTAAAGTTTCCTATAAAACTTATCTTTTAATATTCGTTGCATTTCGGCGAAAATGAAACAAGTGTCTATAAATAAATGTGACAAATTTATTGACTTTTTGAGATAACTTATAATTCTAAATATATGGTGAATCGTAACGAGGCCTATTGTTTTTTTTCTGATTAATTTGTGGTTGACTTTGAAAACGAAATGGATGGGTACATTGTGGTATAGCACAGGATCTTGATGAACTTTTAAGCCACCTTCACACACACTGGTCAAGACGAAGCAAAACTCGTCGAGCAAGAGCAGATGAAGAGACTTGAGTATTGGCCTCTATACAGGCACGGATCTAGGGGAGGGGGCGGTGCCAAAGCTAGTACAGAAGCTGTTGTGTCTAATATTCCAAAGTGTTTAAGAGTTAAGGGCAGACGCGGATCCAAGGGGGGGGGGTCGATCACCCCCCCCCCCCCAAGAGCTTTGAGTTCAGGAAAATAGACCCGATTTTGCCTTTTATACTGTAATTTATTTAAGAACTAGAGATAGTAATAAGGCATTTTCCCCCTTTTTTTTTCTTCGCACACTACCTGTGTTCTTTACTCCGGTGTCTTTGGCAAAATCTATTTGACACATATATTTTTCACAGGAATGGGTTAGAAATTTTATAATCAAATATACCGGTCTATAATAATGGACTATTTGGGTTGGGTAACAAAAGATATTTTGAAGTGTGAAGTGTTAAAAAGGATTTTTGATCCTTGTCGTAGACGTCGGAAGGAGGTTTATTTTATCACTAAGTATTTATGGTATATAATATTATTTCGGTAATAAACTTAAAATAAAAAGTTCTTATAATATTATTTTATTTCTTATGATTTTTTAATAATTCAAATACATTAGAAAATATAGATAATTTTGACATATTTAACACAAATCACAACTGTATTTTTATTATTTTTCATTTTGGCATAGAATCCGTTTTAGGCACATTCAGGCTAAAACGTAGCGTTATTCTCTCAAAAAATTCTAAGTTATAATTTAAATACTTACAAAATACCCATTGTCAAAAATAGAAGAAGTTAAACCAATATAAAAGAATAAATTCGTCCATATAATATTAAAATTTTTTTGGGGCTATAGGTCATTTTATTATTAATTAAAATCATTTTTAGTACATTTGACGTTTCAGTTTATTTATCTGTAGAATTACAATTAAACACTAAAAAGGAAATACTTATTTCTATTTCTATTGCACTGACATTTTAATTTAATTGACTTTACTATATGGAAATTCGATAGCCCCAAAAGCATAAAATAAACGTGTTAAGAAAAAGACACAAATACAATAATAATATAATAAAAAAATTACGGCTAATTGGAATTAAATATATATAAAATTAAAGAGTGTGACACACTAAAATAAAAATATATAAAAAAATAAAAAAATATATAAACAACATTAAACAATAAAATACAACCAAAACAAAAATTTAAATAAAAAATTGTTTTTACACTGGTAAACATTACGTATCTAATTCGTAATCAAAGTCAGTGAAGCTATCTTCGTTCAAATTAGTTATAATTGGTTCCTTTATCTCACCGATCATGAGATCGAGTTTCCACATTTTGCATTATTCTTTTATTATATGGATTTTTCCCAATTTTCTGCAGTAACTTTATTCAAAAAAATCTTTCAAAAATTCAGGTAAATTACCAATTTTGTAAGTTGTGTTATTTCTAGCAATTCTACCTTTTACTTGAGAGAGATATTTCCTTCTCCAACGGACAGTTTCCAGACGATTATAAGAACAGATTTCCTATCTGATTTTTCCCAGCAAAAATTAAGTTCCCTAAGCAATTTGTAAAGCTCAGTTCTTTTAATTTCAGATAAATACCGATCTTCATTGATTTTAGTTAGACTTTTGTCGACGGTTGGGATCTGCTTCTCATAATAAAATGTATGTACAACTCCTTTTATTGCAGTTTTCATCTCTTCTTCCAACAAGGTTTTTCGTCTGCCTGTGATCGAATGTGGCTTGGGAGTACTAATAATTCCAGTCGTTTTTTTCTCCTTTAGTATTCAGTATATAGTAGATTTTCCAACTCCTGTCATGTTGGAATACGTCTCAATAGAGCTTTTAACATTATTATCTAGATATTGATATCTTAAGCATCATAAACATTCATCGTAATAAGTTTTTCCTTGAGGAAAAAATGCCCTGGTTTAACTATTTTGGAATAAATATAGATGTAGAAGCCATATCTTTTGGGTATCTCACTAATCTCAAATAATATATAAAAACAAGCTTATAATATTTAAAGATAATTAGATTTACGGCAGTTCTCAGTTTCCTGAGCCACTGGAGGTTTAGGTAACAGTTTTATTACTCTCCTAGTTCTTGAATAAAGTATAGGAATGTGTAGGCTTGCGATCGCCCCTCCCCTTCCCAAGAGCTTTGAGTTCAGGAAAATAGAACCGATTCTGCTTTTTATATTAGGAATGTGTACGCTGCTGGCACTCCCCTCCCCCCGTTGACAACTTGTTTTTCCTTGCGATAGCTCTTTCCCAAGAGCTTTGAGTTCAGGAAACTAGACCAGATTCTGTCTCTTATACTAGAAATGTGTATACTGTTCACATCCTCCCCCACTATCGGCAACTTGTTTTTTCTTGTGATCGCCCCTCCCTCTCCAAGAGCTTCAAATTCAAAAAAATAGACCCGACCCTGCCTTTAACACTAGAAATGGGAATGTTGCTGGTGTCCCCCCCCCCCCCCCCCACCGTCGACAACTTGCTTTCGCTTGCCATACTGTACTTTTGTGATATCACTCCCCAAAGAGAGAGGCTAAATCCGCCCCCGCCTCTATATCACCTTTAATGTTTAAGTCAGGGATTCTGCGAAAAACGAACGTGTTCACATTAGTCCAGTCAATGAAGAATTGCCACAATGATAAAGTCTAGGAAATTCAGAAGTGGTTCGAGATAGTTTCATCGTGAAGAAAAATAAATTCTAAGGCCTCCTACATCTTTTGATGATTCGTGCAGGTGGCAAGTTTTTTGCAATAAGCCATCAAAGTACGAATTTTTCGCGTTTTTTTTTTATCTAGTGTCTCAAGTATTGATCCTAGACAAAAAAATTAAATGAGTGGGTTGTAAGCGTTAGAAATACCGATAAAATGAGCTGTTGCTGCCTACGATTCTTTAATTAATTATCGCTAAAACAAAAAAAAACACTTTTTTGTTTTCTTTTGCAATAACAAGTGCAAAATGTTTTATTTTTTTCATTACAGTTTTGAAAGATAGTCCTCGCGATTAAAAAAATGATATGTTTTTGTGCAATGTGCGATTAATGGTTCCTGACATACGTTAATTTGTTTATCCGGACGATTTTATTGTTTAATAACCAATACGTAATAAAAAACAAAGCACTATTGAAAGCAGTGAAATCTAACATAAAATACTATAATAAACATAAGAAATAAATATTGAAAATAACAAATACCAAATTATAAAAAAAAATACTTGCATAATTTACAGATAATTCCAAAGATTATAAATTAGATAGTTAAGATTTGATTTAGTTTATTAGCGGTTACGTTTGAATTTTGTTGTATTTTAACGAAGTTTATCCATGTTGAGTACAAACCAATAACAATAAATGATTCACGAAAAAGTTTTTTTGTAGTTGTCCCGATTTAAAAACCATAGTTCCGAATATTTTAATCTTCCGTCTCGAAATTTGACTCACTGGACCGGGCAACATTATGTACGCCCCAAGAACTCCCGAATATAAATTTTGGACAATATCGGAAAAATTTAAAATGTTTGGTCCTCCATACTGTATCTGCCATATTAAATTGTAAAAAAATAACTTTGAATTTTAAACTTACGACTCCAAAAACTTCCTAATATCCATTTTGAAAAAATGTGATTAGCGTATAATTTTCAATGCACCATTTAGAATTCACCTTACTCAATTTCAAAATAAAATTGAAAAATCCTTCTAAAAGAAGGGCTAAAAAGCGAAAAATAACAGTATACATTTTTATACGAAAAAATAAAATTTGATTCACATAAAAAGACTGAGAAATACTTCATTTGTATTCGCTTTTTTACTTTAAGTTGTCTGTACAGGGTGAGTCAACGATTGGATGAAGTAGGTTTGTGCCTTTTCGGGGAAATTAACAAAGAAACTATATTTATTGTTTGATACAGTTTATTTTTACGCAGATTTTAAAAATATTTAGGACTCTACAGGGTGAGCCAAAAAACTAGGACAGCATAAAGTTGTATTTTTTTAAATAGAACACCCTATATACGAATCGTATTTTCGATTTAGCTTGTAATTTTAAATCTTTTTTATTAAGAGTTTACTATAACAAAACTTTATAGTTTCTGAGATAATTAAGTTTAAAGAAAAAAAGTCACATTTTCAAGCATCAATTCAATCCTAAATAACGTTTTCAATTTTGTGACAAATATATTCAAATTTGGAATTTAGCAAGGCCAAGGACAAGTTAACATAATTTTTACCTAATATTTGCAATAAAAGCTACAGGGTGTTGAACACATCGGCTCAAATTTGAACAAGTTTAAATGAATAAATATCTTTTTTTTTTTTTAAATGGTACACCCTGTATATTTTCATGTTATTTAATAGAGTAATAAAAACCCTAAAAGTTTTGTTCAATATATCCTATACCTATTTATAATAGTTTTTGAGATATTTCAGTTTTTCTTATTTTCCATACTTTTTTACAGAAATAGTCTTCAGTATCATAGTAGCCATGGCAAAAACAATGTAAAAGAACATTTTTCTGTGTGTCAAATTTATAACCGCAATCGCTTCTTTTGGTTTTTATGTAGTGTAGTTTGGTTTTTTTTTGCATTCATCTTATATTGTAAAATGAATTTTCCAAAGAATGAGTTAATAGATATGACTTATACAATAGCAGAGGCTCAAAAAAATTGCCTTCTTGCTCAAAGAATTTACAAAATGAAGTATCCTGATCGACGCCAGCCTAATACCCATACTTTTCAAAACTTAATGCAAAGATTTGATTCTTCTGGTACTGTTGATTATCCAAAACGTAAAGTGGTCAACAAACCAGTAACTAATGAAGAAAAAGAACTACAACTATTGTTAAATGTTCAGGAAAATCCTTATATTGGTAGCCGTCAGTTAGCAGCATTATGTGAAACATCACAATCCACCGCTAATCGTAGTACCAAGAAATATAGGTATCATCCATATCACATGGAATTACACCAAGAATAGCATGTACAGGATTTTGAAAGTCGTGTAAACTTTTGTCGTACAATAAATGCGGAGATTCAATTAAATCCAAATTTATTATGCAAGGTAATGTTTAGTGATGAAGCTACTTTTAGAAGTAACGGTGCCGTAAATAGACGCAACATGCATTATTATGCCACAGAAAACCCATTTTGGATTAGAGAGGTGCAACATCAAAACCACTGGTCATTAAATGTTTGGTGTGGTATTCATCATAATCGAATTATTGGACCCCACTTTTTTAATGAACCACTAAATGGCCATAGTTACCTGAACTTTCTACAAGAAGAACTACCCCAACTGCTTCAAGGTCTCGATAGGGATGAGCTCGACAGTATGTAGTTCCAACACGATGATGCGTCTCCGCATTACCATCGTGAAGTTCGTGCGTTTTTGGACCAACGATATCCGCAAAAATGGATTGGACGTGGGGGTTTCATTGAGGGGCCACCAAGGTCTTGCGACATCACCCCATTAGATTTCTTCCTATGGGGTTATATTAAAAATAAGGTGTATGTTAATCCACCAACAACAGTGGAAGATAGGGATACCTGTAGAACAATAACGCCACTAATTTTGTCCAGGGTCCGAGAAAATCTGCAAAAAGACTAAATTTGTACATTGCACAAGAGGGTCGTTTATTCGAACACTTATTAAAAAGAAATAATTAATCTCAGTATTTAATAGGTAATTTTTTTGTTTCAATTTAGTATAAAAGTAAATATGTATTTGCCTTGTCGTTATTGTTGTGTTAATTTTTTCACATTATGTTTAATTAAACTATTGCCGTTGTAATATAGCGAATAATGTATTTCATCATATTTAACCACATTCTGTTTGTTTCTGTAGTTTCTTTTTATTATTTTACATGGCTACTATGATAATGAAGACTATTTCTGTAAAAAAGTATGGAAAATAAGAAAAACTGAAATATCTCAAAAACTATTATAAATGGGTATAGGATATATTGAACAAAACTTTTAGGGTTTTTATTACTCTATTAAATAACATGAAAATATACAGGGTGTACCGTTTAAAAAAAATATATTTATTCATTTAAACTTGTTCAAATTTGAGCCGATGTGTTCAACACCCTGTAGCTTTTATTGCAAATATTAGGTAAAAATTATATTAACTTGTCCTTGGCCTTGCTAAATTCCAAATTTGAATATATTTGTCACAAAATTGAAAACGTTATTTAGGATTGAATTGATGCTTGAAAATGTGACTTTTTTTCTTTAAACTTAATTATCTCAGAAACTATAAAGTTTTGTTATAGTAAACCCTTAATAAAAAAGATTTAAAATTATAAGCTAAATCGAAAATACGATTCGTATATAGGGTGTTCTATTTAAAAAAATACAACTTTATGCTGTCCTAGTTTTTTGGCTCACCCTGTAGAGTCCTAAATATTTTTAAAATCTGCGTAAAAATAAACTGTATCAAACAATAAATATAGTTTCTTTGTTAATTTCACCGAAAAGGCTCAAACCTACTTCATCCAATCGTTGACTCACCCTGTACAAGGTGACATGAGTGCGAAAACAGATCATGACTATCTTAATTCGTTTACAATCTATAGGGCGATTTTCAAATTTGACTAAATTCTAATATGGTGTATAGTTTGGTTATAACTTAAGATATCAAAAAATGAAAAGAACTTTCTATGAGCACTTTTTTACCTAGAATACATTTTTTTTATTTCCAATTACCAGAAATGAAATAGGTCTTAAAGTTGTATTTTTTTCAATAGAACACCCTATACATTTTTAGCTTAATAGTTTGCATATATTTTTTCCTTCGAAATGATATATGATATTTCTTATTATTATAAGTTCTCAAGCTTTATAAAATTTTAGTTTAAATGCAATAAATTGAATAAGGAAATATTTTGTCTTAGTAGGCGTATGTCATCTAAATCAAAGTTTTTCGTTTGACGTTTTAGGGCTTTTCATTAGTTTTAGTCCTCATAATTACGTTGTATTGAAACTTAATTTTGGAAATAATTGGATAAGAAGTAATGGATCAGTGAGGTGGCCACCACGATCACCAGATCCGACGCCACTGGAGTGTTTCTTTTGGGGATATATAAAAGACAAAGTATATAAGAAAACCAATAACAAAATCAATAAACTTAGAGAAAATTTTATAGACTGTATGAATTCAATATCAAATATGCATATTCATAATGCAGTTCGGAATGTTAGAAAAAGGTGCAATTTATGTATTCAAAATAACGGACATCAATTTCAACATTTGCTTTAATTAGAATTTTATTGATATTACTAATATACTGGTTTTTTAATTTATTATATTTAAAATACACGTAAATATCAAAATTTTTATTTGCTTCTGACCTGCTGAATGTTCCATAATTAGAAAATTTAAAATTAGTAAATAATGCGTAATTATAAAGACACAAATTAATGAAAAATCCTTAAACGTCAAACGAATAAACTTTTATTTAGATGACATACGCCAACCAAGATAAAGTAATCCCTTATTCAATTTATTAACTTCAAAGTCAAATTTAAAGGTCGAGGACTTACGGTAACAAGAAATATCAGCTATGATATATCATTTGAAAGGAAAAAATAAATGCAAACTGTTAAGCTAAAAATATATAGGGTGTTCCATTTAAAAAATACAATTTTACGACCTATCTCATTTTTGGTAATCGGAATTAAAAAAATAGGAGCGCCAATGTATTCTACGTAAAAAAGTGCCCATAGAAAGTTTCTTTATCGTTTTTTTAATATCTTAAGTAATAACCAAACTATACACTATATTAGAATTTGGTCAAATTTGAAAATCGCCCTATAGATAGTAAACGAATCAAGATAGCCATGATCTGTTTTCGCATTCACATGTTTCTCTAAAAAAGAGCTCGTGAATAAGGGTCAGATTTTTTGTACAGGGTGAGTCAACGATGGGATGAAGTAGGTTTGTGCCTTTTCGGTGAAATTAACAAAGAAACTATATTTATTGTTTGATACAGTTTATTTTTACGCAGATTTAAAAAAATATTTAGGACTCTACAGGGTGAGCCAAAAAACTAGGACAGCATAAAGTTGTATTTTTTTTTAAATAGAACACCCTATATACGAATCGTATTTTCGATTTAGCTTATAATTTTAAATCTTTTTTATTAAGGGTTTACTATAACAAAACTTTATAGTTTCTGAGATAATTAAGTTTAAAGAAAAAAAGTCACATTTTCAAGCATCAATTCAATCCTAAATAACGTTTTCAATTTTGTGACAAATATATTCAAATTTGGAATTTAGCAAGGCCAAGGACAAGTTAACATAATTTTTACCTAATATTTGCAATAAAAGCTACAGGGTGTTGAACACCAGAAATAGTCATCATTATCATAGTAGCCATGTAAAATAATAAAAAGAAACTACAGAAACAAACAGAATGTGGTTAAATATGATGAAATACATTATTCGTTATATTACAACGGCAATAGTTTAATTAAACATAATGTGAAAAAATTAACACAACAATAACGACAAGGCAAATACATATTTACTTTTATACTAAATTGAAACAAAAAAATTACCTATTAAATACTGAGATTACATATTTCTTTTTAATAAGTGTTCGAATAAACGACCCTCTTGTGCAATGCACAAATTTAGTCTTTTTTGCAGATTTTCTCGGACCCTGGACAAAATTAGTGGCGTTATTGTTCTACAGGTATCCCTAATCCTGTTTCGCATATCTTCCACTGTTGTTGGTGGATTAACATACACCTTATTTTTAATATAACCCCATAGGAAGAAATCTAATGGGGTGATGTCGCAAGACCTTGGTGGCCACTCAATGAAACTCTCACGTCCAATCCATTTTTGCGGATATCGTTGGTCCAAAAACGCACGAACTTCACGATGGTAATGCGGAGGCTCACCATCGTGCTGGAACCACATACTGTCGAGCTCATCCCTATCGAGACCTTGAAGCAGTTGGGGTAGTTCTTCTTGTAGAAAGTTCAGTTAACTATGGCCATTTAGTGGTTCATTAAAAAAGTGGAGTCCAATAATTCGATTATGATGAATACCACACCAAACATTTAATGATCAGTGGTTTTGATGTTGCACCTCTCTAATCCAAAATGGGTTTTCTGTGGCATAATAATGCATGTTGCGTCTATTTACGGCACCGTTACTTCTAAAAGTAGCTTCATCACTAAACGTTACCTTGCATAATAAATTTGGATTTAATTGAATCTCCGCATTTATTGTACGATAAAAGTTTACACGACTTTCAAAATCCTGTCCATGCAATTCTTGGTATAATTCCATGTGATATGGATGATATCTATATTTCTTGGTAGTACGATTAGCGGTGGATTGTGATGTTTCACATAATGCTGCTAACTGACGGCTACCAAAATAAGGATTTTCCTGAACATTTAACAATACTTGTAGTTCTTTTTCTTCATTAGTTACTGGTTTGTTGACCACTTTACGTTTTGGATAATCAACAGTACCAGAAGAATCAAATCTTTGCATTAAGTTTTGAAAAGTATGGGTATTAGGCTGGCGTCGATCAAAATACTTCATTTTGTAAATTCTTTGAGCAAGAAGACAATTTTTTTGAGCCTCTCCTATTGTATAAATCATATCTATTAACTCATTCTTTGGAAAATTCATTTTACAATATAAGATGAATGCAAAAAAAAACCAAACTACACTACATAAAAACCAAAAGAAGCGATTGCGGTTATAAATTTGACACACAGAAAAATGTTCTTTTACATTGTTTTTGCCATGGCAACTATGATAATGAAGACTATTTCTGTAAAAAAGTATGGAAAATAAGAAAAACTGAAATATCTCAAAAACTATTATAAATAGGTATAGGATATATTGAACAAAACTTTTAGGGTTTTTATTACTCTATTAAATAACATGAAAATATACAGGGTGTACTATTTAAAAAAAAAAGATATTTATTCATTTAAACTTGTTCAAATTTGAGCCGATGTGTTCAACACCCTGTAGCTTTTATTGCAAATATTAGGTAAAAATTATATTAACTTGTCCTTGGCCTTGCTAAATTCCAAATTTGAATATATTTGTCACAAAATTGAAAACGTTATTTAGGATTGAATTGATGCTTGAAAATGTGACTTTTTTTCTTTAAACTTAATTATCTCAGAAACTATAAAGTTTTGTTATAGTAAACCCTTAATAAAAAAGATTTAAAATTATAAGCTAAATCGAAAATACGATTCGTATATAGGGTGTTCTATTTAAAAAAATACAACTTTATGCTGTCCTAGTTTTTTGGCTCACCCTGTAGAGTCCTAAATATTTTTAAAATCTGCGTAAAAATAAACTGTATCAAACAATAAATATAGTTTCTTTGTAAATTTCACCGAAAAGGCACAAACCTACTTCATCCAATCGTTGACTCACCCTGTACAGGTTGAGGTTTTTAAATTAGCTTATAAAAACATCGAAATTTGCCCATCCTGTACCTTGTGTTACTACTTATATGCTTAATTTAGTTATAATTTGGAGCCGACTTAAAAAATTTCAATTTCACATAAAAATTTAAATTGTTATTTTTTGCTTTATAGCGCTTTTTTTAAGAAGTTTTTCAGAAAAATATTATTTTTCGATTTTTAGTTTTTTACTCAGTTGAGCTTCTAAGATCGCAAAAGGGTACCCATTTTATCCAAAGTTGTAGACCATACTAAACTAAACAGCAAAAACTTCTTTAATTCTGAGATTTATCAAAATACCAATTTTGAATGAAATTTTACCAAACAGCTATAGTAAATTAACTAAAAATGCTACTTGGGTGGGTAGTAAATTACTATTTTTAGAACTGAATTATGCCCTACAAGCAACTTTAATATCCCACTAGTAACTTTGAACAATAAAACGATAGAACTATATATTTATGTTTATTTATTTGTAGTATGTATTCATAAAAAGATATAATTACATATTGTGTCGTGCTATAGTACAACCTTATTTTAATCCCTTTCTACTTACAAGGGAACCACCCCAATCTGACTACAGATTTTAATAATTTTTGAATATATTGTAGTACTTCAAAAAAAAATAATAGACACGTATTTTTTTATCGGCTGACATCGACTTTTAAGGGTAGAAATTCATCCCCAAAGTTAACCCTTAAAATTATTTTTCCAATATATCTCAGCATCTAATGATTATTTTTAAATAAAATTAAGTGCAAAATATTGGTCATAAAAAGTTACAAATATGAGATATTTATCACTAAAGGGGTTGCAACCCATATTTTATGTTTAAAAAAAAAAAACAAATTTTTTATGAATCTTTTTTTTTATCAATATAAGGGAATGAACTTTAAAAAATTATAAAATGCATTTTCGTTAACAATATCGATTATTAGTGTTGGCGTGTTTCTGTATTTTTCAAATTACCACCTCTAAATACAGTTAACTACCCCTTACAGTGATGAACCATATATAAACGGTAAAAATTTTTTTTCTTAAAGGTCCTCCAATGTGTAATATGTAATTTATAACAAATGTAAATATATTTTTCAATAATAGTACGAAAAGGATGAAAAAAGTCACCCCCAAAATACATCACAAGTTCGAAATAAAATTCTTTAACAAAAAAAAAAAAGAAAATAAGTCCTGTATAACTGAAAAAGGTAATCACATTATTTTTTCGATATACCACCATTTTTTAAGGGGTGAAAACCACTCCTAAAGTTTATCCTTAAAATTGATTTTAATACACCATACAATTTAATGGTTATTTTTGAATAAAACCAAGTGTAAAAATATTTGTTGTAAGAAGCCTGAAATATAAAGTGTATTTATGACCGTAGGGGTTGAAACCCTTATTTTATATTAAAAAAGAGAGAAATGCTTCTCTGAATTTTTTTGAGTTCATATTCTCATTTTAATGAAAAAAATTCTTGAAGATAATGTATTTTTACAATAAAAAATAAGGGTTTCGACCCCTACGGTCATAAATACACTTTATGTTTCCGGATTATTACGAAAAATATTTTTCAACTTAATTTTATTAAAAAATACCCAGATAAAAAAGTAAATTGTAAATTTCAACTTTGAGGGTAGTTTTCACCCCTTATAAGTAAATATTAGTATGTTAAAAAAACTTTTCTTCTTATTAAATTATTTTATATTTTGTTTTATTAAATAATTTTAATTATACCTCATGTTATAATAGGTATTTACTTTTGGGAGTGACTTTTTTCACCCTTTTGGTACTAGCATCGAAAAAAAAATTAATATACTTGCATTTTTTATAAACTATATTCTGTTTACACTTTGAATGATTTTTAAGGAAAAAAAAATTTAACAGTTATACGTGCTCCACACTAATAATTGATATTGTTAACAATAAAATTTTTATAAAAAAAATTGAACCGACTTTTAAATGTGCGTTAAAAAGTGAAAACTAACTATAAATTTTTATATGAAATTGAAATTTTTGAAGTCGGCGCCAAACTAATACCTGATGAAATGTGATTCGCATAAACAGATAATACTTTATTTGTAATTACTTTCTTTTCATCATTTGTCTATATTAGTGATTTATTTCATTTAGAAATAATTTGGCGCCGACTTCAAAAGTTTCAATTTCATATAAAAATATATTGTTTTTTTAACTTTTTAGCGCACTTTTAGAAGTTGGTTCAATTTTTTTTTATAAAAATTTTATTTTTCGATTTTTAGTTTTGAATTCATTATAATATCCATAAATTATTTGAACTAAGTTTTAATCGAGATTAAAGTACCTCGCAATGACTCCAAGGTGTCAAAAAAGTACCCATTTTATGCAGAGTTGTAAATCACCCTAAAATGAACCGCTAAAAATTATTTTATTCTTAGAGTTCTTTAAATACCAGTAAAATTGTGTCAAACAAATATTTAGTCTGTCATAGTAAATCCACTATCTTAAACTTCAAATTAATTTTAGATTGGTAATACAGGCCCCAAAACCTTCCAATATTGATATCTAAAGAACTTGAGACGTAAATTTCTTAGCTCGATATATCTTATATTGCATATTGAGTTTGTATACGCCCCAAGAGCCCCGCTATATCAATTTTCGACAAACTCGGAAAATGTAAAATTTTCAGTTCCTCATATTGTATCTTATCAACCTAATAATAGTAAAAAATTAACTTCATGTTCGTAATACACGATCCCCAAAACCCTCTAATACCAAATCTGAAAAAATGTGAATCCGCCATATTAAATTTCAAAAAAATAATTTTAACGTCTTAATCTAATCTAAATCTTAACCCTTCAGGACCTATTTTGAATGAAATCCGGAAATTTAAAATTTCAAAACGCCATATTGCATCTGACATATTAAATTTTCTTAAAATAATTTTACATTCGCTATTTACATCCTCAGAAACGGTTCAGTCCCATCTTTGAACATAATCAAAAAATGTAAAATTTTTAGTCCGCCATATTGAATCCAGAAAAAATACTTTTAAATCCATAATTTGCACCCTCAAGAAACCCATATATTATTTTTTTTAGTAAATCGCAGAATATAAAATTTTCAGGACGCCATATTGAATCAGCCAGATTCAGTTTTTCAAAAAATATTTTAAATTCGTAATTAAAACTAACAAAAAAACCCCAATACTGATTTTGGACAAAATCGAGAGATGTAAAATCTTTAATTCACCATCTTGGATTTTTTATCTGCCATATAAGAAATGTCATATTTATTTTTTTTTTAAATAATTTCAGAGTCGTAATGTGCGATCCCAAAAATTCCCCCATATCAGTTTTGAAAAAAATCGAACAAAATTAATTTTTTTGTCTGCCATATTGGATACGCCATATTGAATTTTTTTAAAAATAAATTCAGATTCGTTATGTGCAACCCCAAAAACTCCCCTGTACCAATTTTGGAGAAAATCGGACAAAATTTTTTTGTCGGTCACATTGGATCCGCCATATTGAATTTTTAAAAAATAATTTGGATTCGTTATAAGCGACCTCGAAAACTCCCCCACACTAATTTTGGAGAAAATCGAACAAAAAAATTTTTTTTGTCCGCCATATTGAATTTTTTAAAAATAATTTTAGATTCGTTGTGTACGACCCCGAGAATTTCCCCATACTAATTTTGGGGAAAAGCGGACAAAATTAATTTTTTTGGCCACCATATTGTCAGCGCCATCTTGGATTTTACTGCACCAATTTTGTCCAAAAAAATACGGAACCACCGCAGCAACTTCCTTAATATAACGTAAAAAACGGTGCAGCCGTTCCGGAGTAATCGGTGTACATACATAAAAAAATACGTAGTCGACAAATTGAGAACCTCGTTCTTTTAGAAGTCGGTTAAAAATGCTTTTTATAATTATTTTTAGTTCATTCCCCGATATTTATAAAGAAAAAATATTCACAAAAAATATAGTTTTTTTTATATATAAAATAGGGGTTGCACCCCGTTTGGTCATAAATACACCTCACATTTGTAACTTTTTATGACGAATATTTTCATCTCAAAATTCAGGAGCTGAAATATATTGAAAAAAATAACTTTAAGGGTTCACTTTG
This sequence comes from Diaprepes abbreviatus, assembly GCA_034092305.1. Classification (NCBI taxonomy): domain Eukaryota; kingdom Metazoa; phylum Arthropoda; class Insecta; order Coleoptera; family Curculionidae; genus Diaprepes; species Diaprepes abbreviatus. The sequence goes on from JASJET010000171.1 coordinate 976,782, forward strand.
GGGTTGAATTTCACCCCTTAAAAGTGGATGTCAGCCGATAAAAAATATACAGGTATATTATTTTTCAAGAACTACAACATATCCAAAAATGACCAAAACTTGCGAGGTCGGGTTGGGGTGATTCCCGTGTTAAAATCATATACCTAAAAATTATTAAGTTAACATCAGCAAATATTTAACAAATTCCTAAATTTTATTCTATTTTTAATCATGCTGTACAATAATTGAAATTATAACTATAACGAATTTAATTTAATTTTTTGACTTAAATAGCGTGCTTTTTCATTTTTTCAGGTGGTAATAATATCATACATGTTACAAAAATCTGTCTCGATCCAGTCTTAAATTTAACTTATTAAAAAATTAACAAATTTTCTATATTACACAATTTATGACGTAAGTTTGCACTATCATTGTTTCTAAATATACACTTCGATTTATTTGAATCTTTCGAAATTACATGGGTAAATGGTAAGTAAGGAGAATAGTAAGCTTTCTTTCAATCGATATTAATCGCATCACAAACAAAATATGATTCTTCTGAAAAAATTTGGAGGCGTTTCTTGATTCATAGTGGAGAAAAAATCACAATTAGAGTGTTATTGTCATGTTTGATCAATCGAAATTTCTTGATTGATAAATAATATACTGAAATTTCATTATTTCATACTTTAGTTTCAAACCAAAATTATGTAATATTTGTATCGGTTTATCCCATAACGGATGTAAATTATTTATAGTATAACAGTAAAATGAACTATGATGGAATTTTTGATATTTAAAGAGCTTTACAATTTTTAAATGATGGAATATTTAATTTAAAAAAACTACTTACAAGGAAGGTATCCGAAGTGTCCTTCTCCGATTTTAATAAGACTTCAATATGTTGCAGGGGGTACAAAAATAAGCGATACGTATTTTTCTTATCTGCGACTTGCGGAGATTCATTATAACAGGGTGAAAATAGCCTCTAAAGTTTACCCGTAAAAGCAGAGTTTTTGAAATATCTCAGATTCTAAGTGAGATAGTTTTACAAAACAAAATGAAAATTACTTGCCGTTCTAAATGATGTTAAACTGTCGTATTTTTACCCCCAAGGATATCATCCCTTATTTCTTATTAGGGTAAACCATATATTTACGCACGTAATTTAATTCTAAAAATTATGAAATTTAATGGAATAGGCATGATGACTAATTTTGGAAAAATACTCCACAATGTTTTCACGCATCTACTTTATACAAAATAAATATTATTTCCGCAAAAAAATATTATTTTGAAGGAAAAATTGACCTTTTTAAAATACAGTTTAAATTTTGCACCAAAACGCTAGAATAGTAATGGCGTCCGTCTGTGACGTCACCCTTTCGTAAATACTTGACAAGTTGTATCTTATTGCTTGTTTCGATTCATATTTTCCATTATTTTGTGCGATAATCATGAATTCTAATGTGTATCGATGGTGCGCAGTTCCTCGATGTAATAATACATCGATAAAAACTCCAAATAAGTTATTTATTAACGTGCCAATGAAGAAAAATATCAGAAATACGTGACTAAATCTTGCAAGGCGAGACCCAGATTCTGTATCTGTTAATTCAGTAATTTATTTCTGTGATGATCATTTTGATGTAAGTATTTATTTTATATAAATAAGTGGCAAAGCTCGTAAACAAAATATATGTAGGGTAAATATTTGTCAATAAGACTATCGATGCTGTTTGAGGTTAGATATCATTTCTTTATGACTGTATTATATTTAATGTTCCTGACTAAGAGATCTTTCTTTTTCCAGTTACCAAATGATATGAAAAATTATATACCGTACCGTGTAAAGGGTTCAGTTTTACAAGTGCGCATGAAGTCAGCGTGTATACTCACAATATTTGATTGCTAACCAGGTAGAAGCAAACGAACTCTGACACCGCTGAGTGGCCCTATGCTCCCAAAAAACAAAGTAGGTGTCTAATTAAAGAAAGTGAGAAAGATGTAGCACAAACAAAAACACCTATACAGAACATTTAGAACTCGCAGGCACTTCATCAGAAAGTTCAGGTACGTACCCATTGCTTTTTTATACCGGTAACCTGTTTTATTGAATTCAAGTGTATATCTTTTCTGTTTGCCGGTTTAATCATAATATTATAGGTAGTTATGATTCCAGACAATCTTTGTGGTACCTATTATTATTATTATTATTATTATTATTAATATACTGGTTCCAAAAATTATAGTACATAATAATGTGTAAATAGTTACAGTTTGTTCACAAGTACTTATTTTTATTTTTTAGCTTTGCACACAATAGAAGATCCAGAAGCACCTACCTCCTTTCCAAAATTAGCTAATAAATCAGTGCAAGTATATATATTATACAAGTTCAGAGTAAAGCTGTCCAGACTGAAATTAAAACAGTGCACCAGCTAACCTCGCTCCCAGCATCAAAGAGTCGATTCTTGGCAAATTTGAGCTATTGACCTTGATAAATCCTTGTTCCATGACATTGTTGTACTTTTCGTAGCACGAAACTGACACACTTGATAGTTTTATCCACAAAATAACTAATTAATGATGCAATAAAAACAAATTCGAAGGATAAAGGCAATAAACAATGGTGACTGATGTGATGTTTACGAAAGCGTGACGTCACGCGCTTCTAATTGGTGTTCGATCTAATATGACCGATTTTAATGTTTTGTCTTTTTATTTTTACTAAAATAAATATAATCTCGCTTGTAATCTAAAAATAAGCATGTTTTTTAGAATCTGTCTATCCTATATAATTACTTCAAGTCATAATTTCAGTGATTCTTTGTTACAGTCATCATGCCTATTGTTCAAAAATATTTTTTTCACGAATACCATAAGTAATTTAAGTTGATAGGTTTTGGGAGTTTCTAAAAATAAACTTGTAAAAGAGGGTGAGTCACCCCCGAATATGTTTCTTTTTTAAATCCAAATTCTAACTAAGATATTTTTACAAAACAAAATGGAAGTTACTTGGTATTTGAAATGATGTTGAATTATGGTATTTTAACCCCCAAAACATATCATCCCTTATTTCTAAATTTTAAAAATTACGAAATTTAATGAAATTGCTTCAAAGTATTTTTTTCACGAATATCATAATTAACTCAAGTTGTAGCAAAGGGGGGTGAGTCACCCACAAAAACATTTTTTTTAGATCTTTAATTCTAATTGAGATATCTTTACAAAACAAAGTGGAAATTACTTTTTAGTTGAAGTGAGGTTATACCATGTTGTTTTAACCCCATTGATATCATCCCTTACTTTTTATAAGGGTCTTTCTTGTAATTCATTTACATAATTTAATTCTGGACATTACGAAATTAAACCAACTTTGTTGATAATATCTTTTTTTACGAATACAATAAGTAACTTAAGTTGACGTGTTTTTAGGGTTTTTGAAAATAAACTAGTAAAAGAGGGGGAGGCACCCCCAAATACGTTTTTTTAATATATACAGTTCGAATGAAGATATATTTACAAAACAAAATTAAAATTACATGTTATTCGAAATGATGTTAAGGTATGGTATTTTCACTTCCAAGGATAATAATCCGTTATTTTTTATAAAAGCCAACCATAATTTTATACATATATTATTATTGTTAAAAATGTCAAATTTTAATTTAAATGAACGTTATAGAATAAGAAATCACCATTTGTCATGAGTTATATTAATTTAAAGACATGAATACTTAACCAATGAAATAAGTTTATATTTTCTTATTAATTAAAAAAAAACAGTAAGCTCTATAACGTTCATATCAACTGAAATTTGGAAATTTTAAGAATAATTACATGTAGGGGTGAAAATACTATAGTTTAACTTCATTTCAAATAACAAGTAGTTTACAATTTATTTCGTAAAGTTATTTCAGTTAGAACTTGAGATGTAAAAAAATATTTGGGGTTGGCTCACCCTCTTTTACTAGTTTGTTTTTAGAAGTCCCGAAACATGACTACTTAAGTGCATGGTATTGGTGAAAAAAATATTTTCGAACAATCTCATTAAATTTCGTAATTTTTACAATTAAATTACGTGCGCAAATATATATGGTTTATCCTAATAAAAAATAATAGATAATATCCTTGGGAATGAAAATACCGTTAATTATAACTTGAGATATAAAAAAAGGGTTTGGGGGTGACTCACTCTCTTTTACTAGTTTGTTTTTAGAAATCCCAAAACACCACTACTTAAGTGCATGGTATTGGTGAAAAAAATATTTTTGAACAATCTCATTAAATTTCGTAATTTTTATAATTAAATTACGTGCGCAAATATATAGTTTACCCTAATAAAAAAATAAGGGATAATATCCTTGGGAGTGAAAATATCCTAGCTTAATATCATTTCAAATAACAAATAATTTCCATTTTGCTTTGTAGAGTTAACTTAATTATAACTGGAGATATTAAAAAAAAATTATTTGGGGTTGGCTCACCCTCTTTTACTAGTTTGTTTTTAGAAATCCCGAAACACGACTACTTAAATGACATGGCATTCCTGAAAAAAATATTTTCAAACAATCTCATTAAATTTCGTAACTTTTATAATTAAATTACGTGAGCAAATATATGGTTTACCCTAATAAGAAATAAGGGATAATATCATTCCGAAACACGACTACTTAAGCGACATGGTATTCCTGAAAAAAATATTTTCAAACAATCTCATTAAATTTCGTAACTTTTATAATTAAATTACGTAAGCAAATATATGGTTTACCCTAATAAGAAATAAGGGATAATATCCTTGGGAATGAAAATAGCGTAGCTTAATATCATTTCGAATTACAAATAATTTCCATTTTGTCTTGTAGAGTTAACTTAATTATAACTTGAGATATTAAAAAAAAGGGTTTGGGGGTGACTCACCCTCTTTTACTAGTTTGTTTTTAGAAATTCCGAAACACGACTACTTAAGTGACATGGTATTCCTGAAAAAAATATTTTCAAACAATCTCATTAAATTTCGTAACTTTTATAATTAAATTACGTAAGCAAATATATGGTTTACCCTAATAAGAAATAAGGGATAATATCATTCCGAAACACGACTACTTAAGTGACATGGTATTCCTGAAAAAAATATTTTCAAACAATCTCATTAAATTTCGTAACTTTTATAATTAAATTACGTAAGCAAATATATGGTTTACCCTAATAAGAAATAAGGGATAATATCCTTGGGAATGAAAATAGCGTAGCTTAATATCATTTCGAATTACAAATAATTTCCATTTCGTCTTGTAGAGTTAACTTAATTATAACTTGAGATATTAAAAAAAAGGGTTTGGGGGTGACTCACCCTCTTTTACTAGTTTGTTTTTAGAAATTCCGAAACACGACTACTTAAGTGACATGGTATTCCTGAAAAAAATATTTTCAAACAATCTCATTAAATTTCGTAATTTTTACAATTAAATTACGTGCACAAATATATAGTTTACCCTAATAAAAAAATAAGGGATGATATCCTTTGGAGTGAAAATACCACAGCTTCATATTAATTCGAATAACAAATAATTTCCATTTTGTTTTGCAGAGTTAACTTAATTAGAACTGGAGATATTAAAAAAGTGTTTGCGGGTTACTCACCCTCTTTTACTAATTTATCTCTGGAAATCCCGAAAGATGTCAACTTGAGTTAATTATGGTATTCGTGAAAAAAATACTCTGAAACAATTCCATTAAATTTCGTAATTTTTAGAATTAAATTACGTGCGCTAATAGATAGTTTACCGTTATAAGAAATAAGGGATGATATGTTTTTGGGGTGAAAATACCATAATTCAACATCAGTTCAAATAACAAGTAACTTCCATTTTGTTTTGTAAAGATATCTCAATTAGAACTTGGAATTAAAAAAAAAACGTATTTGGGGGTAACTCACCCTCTTTTAATAGTTTATTTTTAGAAATTCTGAAACCCGTCAACTTAAGTTACTTATAATATTCGAGCAAAAAAAAATATTTTCAAACAATTCCATTAAATTTCGTAATTTTTAGAATTAAATTACGTGCGTAAATGTATGGTTTACCCTAATAAGAAATAAGGGATGACATTCTTGGGGGTGAAAATACCATAGTTTAACATCATTTCGAATAACAAGTAACTCTCATTTTATTTTGTAAAAATATCTCACTTTGAACTTGAGATATTTCAAAAATGCTGTTTTTGGAGGTAAGCTTTAGGGACGGTTTTTACTCTGTTACAATAAACCTCCGCAGATAAAAAAAATCCGTATGTCTTATTTTTGTATCCTCTACAACATTTTGCAGTTTCATTAAAATTAAAGCCAGACACTTCGGATACCTTTCTTGTTAGTGATACAGCCAAGATATTGACAGACAACAATGTATGGCAAAGTATAGTTGGAATATACTGATATATGTTCAGTATTTTATGCTTTATTAAGTTATTTCAATTGATTCATCGCAAGAAGAACATTAATTAGTAGAATATTTGAAAAGTCAGTTCATAAAGGCCTGAATAATAATCCAATCAGCTGATTTTCCGATCAATTGACTAATAATTTAATATAAGTTAAAGATGGTCAATAATAAAGTGTTTTTTCCTATTTTAAAAATATAGAAAATCGCCTGCCTCATAACGACACTGACTGCATAGTATAATTTAAAAAAGTTTTTAACAGGGAAGCAGAGCTAGCATTGCAAGCAATGTAATCCGATGCAATCATTCCATGACGGTCTTTCTTGAATAAAAATGTATTAAATACTTCAGGAGTAGTATTATCTTTTATTAAATTTAAAAAACAGGCTAGCATTTCTTCATTATCATTAATTTGGCAAAATGTGTGCAATCCTGTACGTCCATGATTATCACATTTAAATAAAAGTTTATCGAAAGTTTCTTTTCCACAATTTCTTTTAACAAAATCAAGTAAGAAATTTAATATTTGAATATTATAAACACTATAATGCACCGCAGTTTGTCCCTGCACATCGGCTTGGAATAACAGTTTATTAAGTATTTCTGGCTTGTATTTAATGGCATTTAATAATAAAGTTAAGTTAATTTCAGAATCTTGACGACAGACACAGTGTAATACACTGCGATTATTATTATCCAATTTAAGTAATAATTCATTTAAAAAGCTTACACTACAGTTTATTTGAACAAACTCTAGCAATCCTTGTAGTTGGGTAGTAGTTTCCAAGGAATCGGAACAATATAGTAGTACTGTTCGCCTGTCATCATCACATTTCAATAAAAGCTCGTAAAATAATTCTTTACTATTCTCCAGTAAGCTCAATAAATAAGTTAAGAGAGATGTAAATAACCTATGGCCAAATTTTGGATCAAATGCCGGTAAGGCACTGTGTAATATGGTCTCCCCATTTTTATTTCCTTTAAATAAAAGTGTGCGAAGCATTTCTGTACTACGGTTCATCTTAACAAAATCCAATATGACTTTTATCATATGATGCCTCTCGAAACTAAGCAGAGCGTAATTCAGTGGGGATAGTCCTTCTTGATCAGTTTCAAACAGAAGTTTATTAACTATTTCTGTTTCATCTTTAATGGCATCTAAAAATGTATCTAAGTTATATCCATTGTTTTCTATACAAGCAGCGTGCACCAGTGTACGTGAATTATTTTCCATTTCAAATAAATATTTAATTATTTTTCGGCTGCAAACTGATTTAATACAGTTACACAATTTTGCTACGACAGAAGGATCATTACAGCAACACAGAGCGTAATACAAGGCAGTTCGTCCATAATTATCAATTGTTGTTAAGAGCTTCTCAATTATTTCTTTATTTTCATCAGTTACTTTCAATAAATAAGTTACACCCACACCAAATTCACAAGCAATGTGTAATACAGTCTTTCCACGTTCATCGACCTGAAGTAAAAGTTCAAAAAATAATTTAGTATTACAATTAAGTTCAAAAAACTTTAATCTTCGTTCCGCTATTCTATCACTTAACTTAAACATAATGCAATGTAATACTGTTAAATGTTTTTTATTCCTTTTGAACAAAAGTTCGTTAAATGTTTCGGGTGAAACACTGTTTTTTACTGCTTTTATTATATCCTCGAAAGGTTGATTATCTTCCAAGTAACAAATTTTATGCAACACCGTATCTCCTTCATCATTTCCATTAAATAAAATAGCATCTTTAGCATAGTCGAGAGGCAAATTTTCAAGAAGTTTCACAAATAAATTGCACAGATGCTCTTCGACCATTTGATGAAGTATTTGTGAATCAGAACTATTAACCCTTATTATATCAATCAAGTGATGGGTTTTAGAATTTATTTTTTTTAGAAATGTTTCGTTTTTATTTAAAAACTTCCTTATGAGTGAGTTGCCTTTTTCTGTTAAAATAACTGAAAAAATAAGTTTTTGAATATCTTTGTCGTGAAAATTTTCAGCAAAATATTGACTGACAAAATATTCTGCAAAACTTCGATGTACAAATTCAAGACGATCGTTGTGAATTACAAGTAGTCCAGCCCTTGACAACCATATTTTATCATTTACGTCCCTAGACTGTTTATTATTGGGTTGAGGAAATAAAATTTGAAAAGCAATGTCTTGGTGAGCTCCTGTTAGATATTTTATTTGATTTTCAAAGAATTCATCACCAATGTAGGAATTTCCAACCGCGCTTTTATCTTCACAAAAGATTGCCCATTTGTATTTTACAAAGTCATCAAAAAGAGAATATATCCGAAACTTTTCCAACGAGCGAAACTTATTTATAAAAATTATTTCGGCTATCATTTTAAGTTGTAAGGGATTGTCACTAAAGTCTGATATTTTATCAATGTGGTACATTTCTAAATAAAGTAGTAGATATTTCGCAATACCCCTAAAGTCAATTGCATTTATCAAGGTTTGTGACTCAGAATAACTATAAGCAGATAGCGGATTATTTAGTAAGTTATAGAAAACATCACCACAATTACAGCCATTCTCACTATTAAAAATGTAATTTTTTGTTTCTGTAAGATACGTCAAGACTCCTTCGCTATAAGTTTTAGGTTTTATGATATCAAAGTTTACCAAATTGTATTTCCATAAGTTGTTTAAAAAATTAATTTTCTCCGTAACATTAAAAGGATTAAGAAAGTAAGAAGAAGAATGCAGAGTCACTTCCAAGCTATGTTGTTCTTGATTTCTTGTTGTAATCCACATTTGTGCAACATTGGAATTCTGGAGTGCCTTTAGTAAAGTGAGAGTTTTATTTTTGAATTTAGGGCTGATTTCATCAAAACCGTCAAATAAAATTACTACCGTAGGAAATTTATTATTTTTGTTATCAGGGTACAAAGAGTTAGTAAGAAGTTTTCTTAGAAAATGTTTATTTTGGTTTTCATATTCCTGAGGAAACATCAAATCAACAATAAATTCGATTGCTTTGTTAGTTTCATCAACTTTAAAATCAATATCTTCTAGAGATTTTAAAGCTTGTTTGCGAAATTTTTGATTGTATGCATACGAATAAAAATTAATTCTCAAAATCCACATATTAGACAATATTTTTTTAAGTTGACGTGCAACACTCGTCATAAACGTAGATTTCCCACCACCAGGACCATCAGCGACTATTATACATTTTTTCTCGGATATTTTTCTGTTGTTTAAATCATGTTCTTCCAAACAAACAATATGTTTACGAAGAATATCGGTATCATTTCTAATATTTATAACTAAAAACTTCCCTTTCACATATTCTAACCAACAAACATTTTCCGTATCGTATTTGCTTAACTGACTAAATATGTATTCAGTTTTGGCTCTTTGAGACAAAACAATTCCATTTGTAAAAATTCCACCATCTTCCCACATGAAAATCCATTCATCGCTAATATTTAAATCTTTTAAGTGGTCCCTCTCTATACCAGAAATGAAAAACAAACAAGCATTTAAAAGTTCCTCATTTTGCAAAATATTGATATTGAACTCTCTTTCTATTAATTTTCTTGGGATATAATAATCCTCAATAAGAAAATCTGATACCAAAGCCTTGTTATCTCCGATTTCAACATTTTCAGTAAGTAGTTTTTCTAGAGTTAAGTCATCAATAATTTTCCCACTTGAATTTAAGTCTATGAGTTCATTTAGGGTACAATTTTTACCCTGAAATAGAACTTGTTTCTCCAGTATTGTTTTTTGTGAGTCCATCGTCAGATCTGTGAATAAATTATTATTTTCAACAAAATGAGTTTTGAATCCCCAGGATTTTTTAAAATTTAAAACATTGTCTTCACTGCTAATTATTAATACGGTCTTTTCTTCATCCATTTTTAAAATATTATCCAACACTTTTTTGTCTAATTGTATCATGTGGTGACACTCAATAACTAACCACCTGTAACTTGGTTCACAAAAAAATGTGGTAAAGATTTTTTTGTTATAATGTAACTTATCAGCGTTCATAAGTATAACTTCATCTCGACTTAACTTAAGTGCGTTAAACACCTGAGACAATTTAATTATGCTTAATTTAGGGGACGAGGTAATAACAAACATTATGTTGTCTTTGTTCCGGCAGATAAATTTGTGCAGGGGCAAAATATTTTTAAATTGTACTCCGAAACTCATTAGTTCCTCGATATAAAAATTGGAATGTCCTGCTATCATTAGTGAATCGATGTTATTATTTAGCGAGTTTAGAAATTCGTTTTTATCCTTAATAAGCAAAAATTTACTCTTGTTATCTTTATAGCTTTCAAACCATTTTAGAGCACGACTTTGCAGGTACGCATTAGCGATATCAACATTTTCTACTTTAAGACATTTTTTTAAACAATTTTGTATATTTTTATTTAATTCATTATCGTCATATTTAGTTAAGAACCTAAACTTCAAGATAAAACTTAAAAAATAATTTTCATTTTGACTATTTATATCAAATTTTTGTTTTAGTTCAGGAATTTTTTCCTGGCTTAATCTGAATTTAACTGGATTTGAATCTGTATCCATTACATCTTCAAAATCTCCCCGATTTCCTAATATCGGGTCATCATCATTTTCTCCGGTAAACTCAAAATAAATTATTGCATCATCTGCGAAACCAACATTTGTGCAAATTAAAAACTCCTCTAAGTAAGCATTATTAAAAAAAGGATTTTCTTTAATCGCGCAATAAGATTCAAAATATTTCTTCAAAAGATATGGCTTAGTATCTCCTATACTTTTAGAAGATTGAGATTTTTTTTTTAATTCTGATTTTTTGTTAAAGAGGTCAATTTTTTTAATTTTATATTTGTCATCGTTTTTATGTTTGGCCTGAAGAAATCTATACCTCCAAATCCCGTCTTTTAGATATTTTAAAACTATGTCATCGAAAAGTCCGGCTTCGTGCATCTCAGTCGAAAGGAAAAATTCTTGTCCATCAGGAACCCGTTGCACAAAAAGCGTGAGCAGTCTTAACTGGTAAGTGAGTCCATGTAGGGTTTTCTTTGGCGCCGATGATGCAACGTTGTAAAATTTTGATTTTAATTCGCTGCTACTGGGCTTAATTAAATCTAAGTCTTTATGTCTTAGCCTTTTAAGTGAATAATCTTCATCTTCTTCATTAGAACGCTTGATTGTATTCGAAAGCTGATAACATGTTACAGCATCACTGCTTTCTTCATTTCTTGGCTTTTCTAGTAAATAATCGTCCTACAATAAAGAAAAAATTAAGTAATCTTTTATTAAAGTCACATTTTTGTTTTCTAATAAATTTAAGAACTGTGATAGCTTTTGATCGTAGACTCCTGCAAACGCAATATTTTGGGTAGCATAGGGCCATTTCGTCCACAATCATACTGCTATCCCATGTTAATAGCTATTTTAAAAACCTATAAATAAATATCACAATAACAAAGGTACTTTGGAAGTCTGATCGTTCCTCTTGACTCTTACAGTTTTGGTACTAAACAGTTACAGGTTATTTAGGGCTTACCACAACAAAACTCAGGAATTCAGGAGTCGGATAAGGCTGCTAACTAGCTGGTCAGATCTCGCCTCTTGTATTAAACCTCTTCCATGAAGGTTTTTATAAAATTAAACAAAACACGTTTCTCAAAACACTTTAGTCTATTAACAAAAATAAAAAGGAAACGAACTTATTTTAAACCTAGGTTTAACACTAAACTAATCTTAGTGAATTGAGTTTAAGTAAGGGATTAAATTTAAAAATGGTCTGAAATTATCTCTAGTTCGAAATTCTTAGAGAATAAGGTTTAAGTCTTAAGCCTGTGGGAACGTCTAAATATTTGGGATTAAATTTTAAACCTGCTCTATGTTAGAGAATCTGGTTGTTAGATTTTAGTGACTGGTGTATAACTATCAGAATCACTTGCCGTTTTAAGCAATGTAAAAGAATTAATATAGGAAGTCCCACGACAAAATGTCGCGATTGCTGTTTACTAAACTTGATGGGGCCAAAGCGGCTAAAATATTTTTAAGATAGTGACACAACAGTTATACCGAAAGTTGATGCCTTCTTGCTTATTTTAAATAAAATACTCTATATGTTATTTAATTTTTAGATTCTACGTAAAATTGTAGACATCTCTTATATATAATGTCCTATACTTAAGTCCAACTGTTTTCGACATATTTTAAATTTTATGTCAATAAATTATTATTAAAAAAAATTGAACCGACTGCTAAAAGTGCGCTAAAAAGTGAAAAATAACTAGAAATTTTTATATGAAATTGATATTTTTTAAGTCGGCGCCAAACTAATAACTGACTAAATGTGATTCGCATAAACAGGTTAAAAATATTTTATTTGTAATTACTTTTTTACCCTAATTTGTATATATTAGTAGTTATTTATTTCATTTAGAAATAATTTGGCACCGACTTCAAAAATTTCAATTTCATATAAAAATTCCTGGTTATTTTTCTCTTTTTAGCGTACTTTTAGAAATCGGTCCAATTGTCATAAAATTCTATTTTTAGTTTTGAATTCATTATGATATCCATAAATTATTTGAACTAAGTACTAATCGAGATTAGTATATCTAGCAATGACTCCAAGGTGGCAAAAAAGTACCCATTTTATCCAAAGTTGTAAATCACTCTAAAATGAATCACTAAAAATTCTTTGATTCTTAGAGTTCTCCAAATATCAGTGAAACTATGTCAAATAAATATTTAGTCTGTCACAGTAAACCCACTATCTTAAATTTTAAATTAATTTTAGATTGGTAATCTAGACCCCAAAACCTTCCAATATCGATATTTAAAGAACTTGGGACGTAAATTTCTTAGCCCGATATATTTTATACTGCATATTGAGTTTGTAATATGCCTCAAGCACCCTGCAATATCAATTTTAGACAAAATCGGAAAATGTAAAATTTTCATTCCCTTATATTGTATCTTATCAACCTAATAGTTGTAAAAAATTAACTTCATGTTCGTAATACACGACCCTGAAAATTCCCTAATACCAAATCTGAAAAAATGCGAATAAGGTAAAATTTCAACGCACCATATTGGATCCACCATACTGAATTTCGAAAAAATAATTTTAACGTCTTAATTTAATCTAAATCTAAACCCTTCAAAGCCCCCTAGTACCAATTTTGGATTAAATCCGGAAATCTAAAATTTCTAGACCGTAGACAGATTTTCTTAAAATAATTTTATATTCGCTATTTATATGCTCAAAAACGATTCAGTCCCACCTTTGAACAAAATCAAAAAATGTAAAATTTTTAGTCCGCTATATTGGATTCGCCATATTAAATCCTGAAAAAATACTTTTAAATTCATAATTTACACCCTCAAGAATCCCCTATATCAGTTTGGGAGAATATCGAAAAATATAAAATTTATAGGAGACTATATTGAATTCGCCAGATTGAGTTTTCCAAAAAATATCTTAAATTTGTAATTAAATCTAACAAAAATCCCCCAATACTGATTTTAGATAAAATCGAGAGATATAGAAACTTTAATCCGCCATCATAGATCCACCATATTTAATTTTTTTAAATAATGTCAGATTTATAATGTGCGATCCCAAAAACTACCCGGTGCCGATTTTGTAGGTGCAGTGAATGAATACTGTAATATGATATGTTATTTATCCAAACGGATGCAGGTGTTTAATAAAGACGCTGAATTTACTAAAAGAACAATAATAGTTTCAGATATCATAAATAAGCCTAGACGTTCAATTAACTAAATTAACAATAAGAATAATATCATATTTCATCAACAAGTCTAGACTATGAATAATGCCTTATTGTTCCTATTATTAGAAAATAGACAAAGAAACTAATGCATCATGGGAAAAGCGAATGATACTATAAATACCTGCACTCGCACTGCGCTCGTCAGTTAGTCGAGTTTATTCTAAATTAAAAGTCAGTCGAGTTAGTTGTTCAAAAATTCTTATTCTAAATAACAGTCAGTTGAGTTAAGTAAGCTTATTATCCGTTACTTTGTTATTTGAAATCTTAATTCAAAGTTAACCTCTCAAAGTAATTGTAAAAATCAAAGTGTAAAGTCCAAATCAAATAAAAATTATTGTTAGTCGTGCAATTGCAAATAAAGTGTTTTTTTTAAAACCTTACCACTTATCCACGACCTAACATACATAAAACATGTCTATAATTTTGTTTAGAATCTAAAAATGAAATAACATGTAGGGTATTCCATTTAAAATAAACAAGAAAGCATCAACTTCCGGCATAAGCGGAAGTGCCATCATTTTGAAAATATTTTAGCCGAATTACCCCCATTGATTTCAGTAAGCTGCCAAATTTAAAAAATTTTCCAGTGTATTTTTCGTATCGCTGCAGTTCGTCATGTAACTAGTGTATAATATTTGTATGGTTCCTTTCTTTGTTCAAACAGACACTCAAACATCCCAACAATGTAAATAATGATATATACTGACATCTACCGCTGTGATCAGTAACAAATAATCATTATTAATCTTGTGTATCATGTACTCACGGATTTCCGAAAATAAAATGGATGACAGATTGTAATGGAACTGTCAAATGAAAAATGTTCGGAGTATGGTACGTGCCATATTAGGGAAAGTGATGTTTTGGTACGTCAAATTAACCGTCAAAAGTCAAAAAAAATAGTGTCATTGTTGTGAAGTTATTGATTGTCTTTAAAATATTTTTTTCCCTAGATTAAATTTATATTATATTACTTAACAACCAAGAGTAATATGCACTAAGCCATCAGTCAAATATTTAGGTGTAAATATAGACCACAAAATTATTTTAAATTGGCACTATAGAACACAAAAATGTATACAAAGAGAAAAACACCTTAGGAGTCTAATGTATAAAGAAAAAGGCATATCAAGAAAAACAACAACTCATATATATAAAGCAATATGCTGACTTTAATTGGAATACATGCCCCCTCCATACAGGGTGAGTCAACGACTGGATGAAGTAGGTTTGTGCCTTTTCGGTGAAATCAACAAAGAAACTATATTTATTGTTTGATACAGTTTATTTTTACGCAGATTTCAAAAATATTTAGGACTCTACAGGGTGAGCCAAAAAACTAGGACAGCATAAAGTTGTATTTTTTTAAATAGAACATCCTATATACGAATCATATTTTCGGTTTAACTTATAATTTTAAATCTTTTTTATTAAGGGTTTACTATAACAAAACTTTATAGTTTCTGAGATAATTAAGTTTAAAGAAAAAAAGTCACATTTTCAAGCATCAATTCAGTCCTAAATAACGTTTTCAATTTTGTGACAAATATATTCAAATTTGGAATTTAGCAAGGCCAAGGACAAGTTAACATAATTTTTACCTAATATTTGCAATAAAAGCTACAGGGTGTTGAACACATCGGCTCAAATTTGAACAAGTTTAAATGAATAAATATCTTTTTTTTAAATGGTACACCCTGTATATTTTCATGTTATTTAATAGAGTAATAAAAACCCTAAAAGTTTTGTTCAATATATCCTATACCTATTTATAATAGTTTTTGAGATATTTCAGTTTTTCTTATTTTCCATACTTTTTTACAGAAATAGTCTTCATTATCATAGTAGCCATGGCAAAAACAATGTAAAAGAACATTTTTCTGTGTATCAAATTTATAACCGCAATCGCTTCTTTTGGTTTTTATGTAGTGTAGTTTGGTTTTTTTTGCATTCATCTTATATTGTAAAATGAATTTTCCAAAGAATGAGTTAATAGATATGATTTATACAATAGGAGAGGCTCAAAAAAAATTGCCTTCTTGCTCAAAGAATTTACAAAATGAAGTATCCTGATCGACGCCAGCCTAATACCCATACTTTTCAACACTTAATGCAAAGATTTGATTCTTCTGGTACTGTTGATTATCCAAAACGTAAAGTGGTCAACAAACCAGTAACTAATGAAGAAAAATAACTACAAGTATTGTTAAATGTTCAGGAAAATCCTTATACTGGTAGCCGTCAGTTAGCAGCATTATGTGAAACATCACAATCCACCGCTAATCGTACTACCAAAAAATATAGGTATCATCCATATCACATGGAATTACACCAAGAATTGCATGGACAGGATTTTGAAAGTCGTGTAAACTTTTGTCGTACAATAAATGCGGAGATTCAATTAAATCCAAGTTTTTTATGCAAAGTAATGTTTAGTGATGAAGCTACTTTTAGAAGTAACGGTGCCGTAAATAGACGCAACATGCATTATTATGCCACAGAAACCCCATTTTGGATTAGAGAGGTGCAACATCAAAACCACTGGTCATTAAATATTTGGTGTGGTATTCATCATAATCGAATTATTGGACCCACTTTTTTAATGAACCACCAAATGGCCATAGTTACCTGAACTTTCTACAAGAAGAACTACCCCAACTGCTTCAAGGTCTCGATAGGGATGAGCTCGACAGTATGTGGTTCCAGCACGATGGTGCGCCTCCGCATTACCATCGTGAAGTTCGTGCGTTTTTGGACCAACGATATCCGCAAAAATGGATTGGGCGTGGGGGTTTCATTGAGTGGCCACCAAGGTCTTGCGACATCACCCCATTAGATTTCTTCCTATGGGGTTATATTAAAAATAAGGTGTATGTTAATCCACCAACAACAGTGGAAGATATGCGAAACAGGATTAGGGATACCTGTAGAACAATAACGCCACTAATTTTGTCCAGGGTCCGAGAAAATGTGCAAAAAATACTAAATTTGTGCATTGCACAAGAGGGTCGTTTATTCGAACACTTATTAAAAAGAAATAATTAATCTCAGTATTTAATAGGTAATTTTTTTGTTTCAATTTAGTATAAAAGTAAATATGTATTTGCCTTGTCGTTATTGTTGTGTTAATTTTTTCACATTATGTTTAATTAAACTATTGCCGTTGTAATATAACGAATAATGTATTTCATCATATTTAACCACATTCTGTTTGTTTCTGTAGTTTCTTTTTATTATTTTACATGGCTACTATGATAATGAAGACTATTTCTGTAAAAAAGTATGGAAAATAAGAAAAACTGAAATATCTCAAAAACTATTATAAATAGGTATAGGATATATTGAACAAAACTTTTAGGGTTTTTATTACTCTATTAAATAACATGAAAATATACAGGGTGTACCGTTTAAAAAAAAAGATATTTATTCATTTAAACTTGTTCAAATTTGAGCCGATGTGTTCAACACCCTGTAGCTTTTTTTTTTGCAAATATTAGGTAAAAACTATGTTAACTTGTCCTAGGCCTTGCTAAATTCCAAATTTGAATATATTTGTCACAAAATTGAAAACGTTATTTAGGATTGAATTTATGCTTGAAAATGTGACTTTTTTTCTTTAAACTTAATTATCTCAGAAACTATAAAGTTTTGTTATAGTAAACCCTTAATAAAAAAGATTTAAAATTATAAGCTAAATCGAAAATACGATTCGTATATAGGGTGTTCTATTTAAAAAAAATACAACTTTATGCTGTCCTAGTTTTTTGGCTCACCCTGTAGAGTCCTAAATATTTTTAAAATCTGCGTTAAAATAAACTGTATCAAACAATAAATATAGTTTCTTTGTTAATTTCATCGAAAAGGCACAAACCTACTTCATCCAATCGTTGACTCACCCTGTACAGTAAATGCTGGAAGCCAGCACTGATAAACCTTGAAACGGTGAAAACAATAGCTCTATGTAGTATGACTAGAGTCCATCATCCTAGCAGTCCACTACATAAACCATCCAATCAATTGTTGTATGAGTTTACTAAAATCCGGCCTCCTACTGCAAGACTTCCTGTCCTGACAACTAAGGTTGAAAGAAAACCTGAAACCCGACCAGTGATAGAAGAACTGTGTACGACCAGGGACCAAAACCATAGGCCAGCCAGAAGACCTGCATTAATTAATTAAACAACACGCTCATACTATTGAGATATGAACAGCATAGTGTAATAATTTTGTATGTCTATAATCTCAGATTTACTTGAAATTTGCGAAACATTCAATTTTCTAACGATATTAATTCAAAATTAGAAAATACTGAAAATAACGGGGTACCACCTAATTAATATTTCAACTGCCAACAAAAAATAAAACGTTTTGAAGAAACGACCGACCAATAGTATCGCAGACATCCAGAGATTATAATCAATTGACACGAATTGGATCAGTCAGGTGAGTTTAAAACATAATACATTTTATCTCTTTCTACTCTCTGTTTCGTTCAACTACTTATGTATTTAGCCAGTATAATTTTGCTACGGCGACAGCGTATTCACTGTTGTTATAAGTGAACTTTCCCCAATACGGTGAATAGTATGGACCGAACCAGGGTTGCCAGACCTAAGGAACTTTCCCTAAATCTAGAGAATTTTGCGACAAGGGAATTATATGTCTATTTCGCGGAATTTTTGAATAAGATACAATTTTTCTAATTATTATATAAAAATTAATAAATAATATTTTTTTTTACGCCTTGACATACCAAACAGCTTCCAAATCTTGAACGCAGTTGCACATGTATTAAGAACTTTTGGTGATTTCCCATGCTTCCTGGCTTTTAGTCAGTGACCTACCCAGGAAATCCCGACATCTTTTGTGTATTAGGCAATTTTGATAAAAAAATACGCAACGTTGTCGGACACATTGCGTGGGATTTTGCATACTAAAAGGTTGTTAAAGTCAAGCAACTGTTTTAATTTCTGTATTAGCCCGGAAATGGTTAAGATATTTAAATCAGAAATCTTGTATCGAGAGAACAAAAATCCATCATACATTTAAAAAAAAATGCTATGTTTATTTTTTTTAGAATAGGTTAGCGATTGGGTATATTAAGTACACACTTTCACGTTTTAAAGTTTAAATTTACCATTTCTAGATAAATAAACTTAA
Source organism: Diaprepes abbreviatus (assembly GCA_034092305.1). Taxonomy (NCBI): domain Eukaryota; kingdom Metazoa; phylum Arthropoda; class Insecta; order Coleoptera; family Curculionidae; genus Diaprepes; species Diaprepes abbreviatus. Next base: position 996,153 of record JASJET010000171.1, read on the forward strand.
AAATAAATCAAAAATTATTAAAATTATAATTTACTTACGGGCGTAGAAGCGACCAATCACATTGCGTCGCCAATTCGTTAATTTCAAATACCGCGCCGAATACGTAAAATACGGTAGAGGTAAAGAAGAGAGAAGAAATGTAAAATAGAGAAGAATTCTACTGTAAAATAGAGCTAGCCGTGAATTAGAATGTCACAAATTGGAAATTCCAGTGAACTTGCCTAGGAAAATCTAAGGAATTTTTGTCAAAAATCTAGGGAAACAAAATAAAAACATCTGGCAATCCTGGTCCGGACATTTTCGGTTTATTACACGACCAGTATATTTACTTTCCATGTGCGTGCATTTACTGTGTTATCTTAAGTGTTGATAAATGATTTGGAAATTACGTATAACAATGTTTTGTTTTACGCATGACAGTAAAGACTTGAAACAAAGTATTTTTACAAACCTTTGTTTTTATAGGAAAACATATTCACCAAAAATAAAGTATTATACATTATTGTAAATTTTGATTGGCAACTCTACTTTCAGGAAGCCCCAGCACCGCCTTAAATATAGTCGAGCGGGAGCTTCACTGATGAGATCATTAGGTGATTGAAAAGCATATGGAGAAAGGACCAGAGTTCTATTTGCAGGAAACAAACTATATTTTTCCTTTAACACCGTGAAAGAGAAAAACTGTAACTTATTAAATTATATTACTTACTGAATTTTTTTCTGCTGTATTCATTTTAATTCCGTTAAAATAACTAATATGCACAAGTTCCACAATTTACTAAATCACTCTATGATTTATCTAAAACGCAAATGCATAAATGTTCATAATTATGAGTAATATCAGCGATTTAGTCAGACCAAATCATTGATTAGATAATAAACAAACCTTAAAACAGCAATTCTCAACCTGTGGGGCGCCGTGTATCTAAAGAGTGATGTAGCTTTACTGCTTGTAGAGTGATATTGAACTTGAAATGGTATATCAAGACCAAGAAAGAAGCGGACGAGAAATAAAATTAGTTCGAACTCTAAAAAAACCTTTAAGAGAGGGCGCGATTAAAACTGGTATGGAAACTCGGTTCACAAATATTAAAAGGTTGAGAAACACTGCAATAAAGGAATTTGTTTTCCATAGACTTATCTTTTGATATTCGCTAAATTTCGGCGATAATGAAACAACTCATCTATAAATAAATATGATACGATCTATTTTGCTTTCTGAGACACGTCATAATAAAACTATTTTTTCTTCTAATTAATTTATTGTCAACAAGAAGAGATAAAATGGTTAAATATGATACGATCTATTTTGCTTTCTGAGACACGTCATAATAAAACTATTTTTTCTTCTAATTAATTTATTGTCAACAAGAAGAGATAAAATGGTTAAATATGATACGATCTATTTTGCTTTCTGAGACACGTCATAATAAAACTATTTTTTCTTCTAATTAATTTATTGTCAACAAGAAGAGATAAAATGGTTAAATATGATACGATCTATTTTGCTTTCTGAGACACGTCATAATAAAACTATTTTTTCTTCTAATTAATTTATTGTCAACAAGAAGAGATAAAATGGTTAAATATGATACGATCTATTTTGCTTTCTGAGACACGTCATAATAAAACTATTTTTTCTTCTAATTAATTTATTGTCAACAAGAAGAGATAAAATGGTTAAATATGATACGATCTATTTTGCTTTCTGAGACACGTCATAATAAAACTATTTTTTCTTCTAATTAATTTATTGTCAACAAGAAGAGATAAAATGGTATACCGTGGAATAGTTCAGAACCTTGAAGAACACTTGTGTCACGTTCACATACTGGCCAGGGGCCCTATCCTCGTACTGGGGAACGTGAAGTGAACGGTGAAAAGGTGGCGAACGCGTATTCTTGAAATGTTGATCACTCATATCCTCGTTCGCCCGGTGAAAGGCAAGCGAACGGTGAAACATGCGCAAATGAAATGTCAGCCGCTAAATGACATACTGAACGCACGAATTTCAAAAAATTAAATAGTATTAAAAATTTTTATTTTATTTTTGGTTCTTCAAAATAACTTGTCCTTAAAAAAAATAATATGTTGACGAACCGTTTCTTTAAGACGTTTTATTTTTTGAATAAACAGTTGAAACGTTAATTAGGTGGTACCTAGATATTTTTAATATTTTCAAACTTTTTAATAAAATGTCCTTAGAAAGTTGAATTTCGCAAATATTAAGTAAATTTGAGATTACAGACATATAAAATTATTACAGGAGATTCTGTTCATAACTCAATTGTATGAGTGTGCTATTTAAAAAAAAATTTTCTAGGGCCAGTTCTGCTTATGGATTTAACATAAATACTTGTGTCTATAACAGCTGAGTATCTTAGTTTTAAGCGGTTAAATCTAACATAATTCTTTTCACGACACAACTTATAATAAATTTGAGAAATCGCAATTTGTAAGCTATCTGAAACTTTTATTTAAATAAGTAACAAATTTTATATTTAAATTATGTTAACTACATCATTTAACTTAATTAGACTGTGTTAAACACTAGACGATACTACAATTAAATAAATATTATGATTATAATTTATCGAGAGATATAAATATGAACCTTAAAGACCTACGAATGAGGTCCTTCAGCATAAAAACCTTATTTATGGTACATTTTATCTTCAAGCCTCTACAAATCTTTATAAAATAAAAATATATATATATTTAAAGTTGAATGTGAGATCCGCCCACTGATCTCTACTATGGATCCCTACTCTTGTCGGCTGCTAAAGCCAAAAAATGGCAAACCATGGGCGAAAAAATGCGTTTCTGCACATCGGGCGGCAGTCATATTTTTGGATGCTGGCCAGATGAGGGCATGCGGATAAGCGACTTCCTGTTATCGATCGGTTGTTTCGTAGTGCCATCCGTAAACAGCACAGTATCGGCTTAACGCCATTTTTGTGTTTATTTTTGCTTTGCAAGTTACATGCGATTTAAACGGATTTATAGCGTTTTAAGTGATTTATTTTATTTGTTCTTGTGTTTTTATTTAATATAATGGAATGTGTACATATTTGATTTGATTTATTTTCCTTTTTCTCTATAGGGTAAAAAATAATGTTGCTTTACAACGTTTTTGGATTTACGTTGTTTTCGTATAACATTAAACATGTAGTATGATATATTTCTGGCACTTTCCAAATGATTACCAACTGATAAACTGAATTTTTAAACAGTCAATTCTTAAAAAAAAATCAAAATTCGCACCAAACCATTGAATAGTTTATTCTATCATATGAAAAAAGTACATTCATCGACATGTCAAGAAATGATATAATTTCTCCATCTATTACATTACTTACATAAATAAAAACTAACGATTCATTTCAAAATATATTTATTTGGCAATGCAAGTAAGTATAATTATGAATAAAAACATACTTCCTCATAATGAAGTTGGAATATTTTAAAACATACATATCTAACTTACAATAATTATAATGTATTATTATTTGGTTATATACATAAAATACTTGAATACAAGGTTTATATTGTAGCCATAATTGACTATTGGCTATATAATTTCTAAGCTCTGTTTGAATTATTTTTCCAAATTGCCAACGAATTTTTTCCAGTAACTAATTTGCACGATGTCCATATTCTTGCATAACTTCATCTACCTTATATTTAACCGATGTTTCCAACCAGCTCAAATGTTTTTTTTTTTTGTTCTGCAGCCAATCTGATTTATAATTTTGTATGTTTGAAGATCGTGGACATGACGTTAAAAAGGGTCGTTCATTATTAATACTGGTTTTGGAAGTAAATTCAGATTAGTTATGTCCGTACTCATTTTATGAAATTGTCATGAATCATGTTGTCATGGAAATCCTCACTTTCAAATCGTCTAATAAAAAATTCATTAATATGTTAACAGAAGCAAAATATTACGAAATAAGTATACAAATGTGAATTTCTTTTGTTGGTATATTTTTTTTATTCACCCCCAGCAATGACCTTGTTCACTTATTTTATTTGAAATAACATTTTTATCATTTTGTCGAAAAAATCAATGCGATAAGAAAATATATGCTCCGTTCACCATTACGGCAGAAAAATATTATTATATAAAATTATTTTCAAATCCTGTATATCCGTTAAAAAACCCATTTCGTATCAATATTTTCTTAAAAAATTTAAAAAAAAGACAAGGAAAAGATGGTAATTATTTTTTCATAATTAGAGAATAAATTGCCGAACTTTAAAAATGTTAATTATTCACTCCCACCCCACAACAAGAAAGTTAACGCACACAGACGGAAACAATAGATTAGAGAAATAGTAAGATACATTTTTTTCACAATTTTACTTTCACAGTATAAGAAATGACTAAACTAACTCCCATCGGTACACTGATCGGATTATTCCCTTCTGCTTCAGATATTATTTGTGCCCATATGATATAACTCCCAGAACAAGAAAGTTACATGAGACCGACTTCTTTACTAAAGATTGCAACTTTGATAACTTGCTTCATTTAGACACCATTTATGACTAATTGAACTAACTAAATAGATTTTCGAAGTTCGGTCCTGTCGATAGTCACCTGATCAATTTGTAGTGCGCATGCCGACATCTGGTCTAGGATGTTTACATTTTATTGTCGTAAATTTGCCGTTTTTGGGATTAAGCTTTGCGGATCTATAAATATTTTATCTATGGATCCGCCAGTATCTTTAATGGACGTATTCTGTCATGCCTTTGGTTTCGGTCCCTGGTCATAAACAGTTTCACTATCTTCGTTGAAGTTTCAGGTTTTCTTTCAAATTTACTTGTCAGGACAGAACATCTTGCAGTAAGAGGCTGGACACTTTGTGAATTCATACAATAAATAACTCATTGGATAGTTTCCATAGTGCATAGGGATGATGGCTCTTAATCATACTACGTAGAGTGGTAATTTCCACCGTTTCAAGGTTTATCAGTGCTGACTTTCTGCAATTACTGTCAGTATATTACTTTGTATATATGATTGCTGCTTTTTTTGATATCCCCTTTTCTTTATATATTAGAATCTTCAAGTACTTGGCTCTTTGTATGCATTTTTGTTTAACAGTTCTAAGAGTGTCAATTTAAGATAAATTTAATCCAGGCAAAGTACAAATATTGTAATGACAATCAATAACTTCACAAAAATAACAACAACCGCACTATTTTTTTTTACTTTTGACGATTAATTTAAAGTACCAAAACTACTTTTTGCCTAAAAAGGCAACAAAATATACCACGAACATTTTCGGTCTGACAGCTCAATTCAATCTGTTATCAGTTTTATTTTTTGAAATTCTCGGGTTTTAGCACGTTCATATTTGGCAACATTGGCTTTTTAAGAATACGGCTTTTACTGTCAAAAAGTTCACATCGCCATTCCCATCGCCGTTCACCTCACCTTTCACATCACACATACGAGGATAGGGGCCCCAGGACGAAGCAAACCGGGTGGAGAGGGAACATGTGAACATGCTTAAGTATTCGCCCGTATATCACCTTTAATGCCAGAGTCAAGAGATTTTGACGAAAAACGATCATGTTTACCCAAATAGCACACTTCAGTCCACTGGATATCCATCGTTTATCCAAAGCTGGACATACTGGGTATCCATGGGATGTCCACAATTTGTCCACCAACATCCGATGGATATCCACTAGACTATACGTTTGTCCCACTCATGGACGTCTTTTTGGATTACATATATTGTCCAAGTATGGATCATTTTTGGATATTAATAGGACTAATTTTGGATGTCCATATATTGTACATTCTTGACCCGATTGTGGACATATTATCCGATGGTATTGTGCTTTTTGGATAAATAGGTCATAATCTATGGTTCCCTCTTCTTGACGTTCTGGTAACGTGAATGGTAGATATTTTCAGAATTTGCTTAGGGTCCAAGAGCTTACAGTACCTAATTAATCTGCACTTCTGAAGACACAGACCACTCATGTCATCAAAACGTCGATAACAAGTAACCATAGATGGCCCTATTAGTCCCAAAAATTAAACAGATATAAATTACATTAGCGAACCAGGTAACAGGAACTGGATCCATATATTACACTTATTGATTACAGTTGTCAAGTTTTTAATACAATACTATATAAGAATATAAAATTTTATAATTAGTCGAATTGCAAGTGCTACAAAATATAGCTTCAATTGATTTAAATTGTTCAAGCTGTAGAAGGATCGCTATGAATAAGTTATCTGGTTCCATAGTAATAGGTACAATTTCAATTGGGTAATAGAAAATATACCAATTATTTAAATAAAGACTTTTTATTGTTACAATAATTATTTTTTTCTAGATTTATTTCTGTCGTTTAATCTCTTCTGCCATTGTCTAATCTCGTCTTCGGCTGTTAATCTCTTCTGCCATTGTCTAATCTCATCTTCGGCTGTTTTTTATCGGCCCCCTATTCTTCTACCGCAGCTGAAAATTAATAAGGTTTAACGTTAAATGATGCAGTATTTTATGGTTTTGTAGGAATTTAAATATCTCTCTCTCTCTCTCTCTCTCTCTCTATATATATATATATATATATATATATATATATATATATATATATATATATATATATATAACCAAATGCATCGTTATTGCTTAGAGTGCTTAAACCAACAGGCCAGAAAAAAATTTGAACACACATTTTGTCTGGGTATTATCAGAACAAGAGGATCTAGAGTTCAACGTGTGAAATCTGACACCCAATTTGTTCTTATTATTTACGAGTATGACAAATAAAACAGAGAGATTTTTTTTCATCAAATTTTTATATTTAAGTGGTAACTTACCTACAAATAGTGAACATAAGTTCTTTAAAGGGCACTTTACTGTTCCATCATATGTATAATTCTTGGAAAGGCTATCTGTCATTGTTACAATAAAATATCTTTTAAATAAGTTAATAGGCATAATTTCCTCCAATTTTCGCTAATTGTAAAACCTAAAATTATATTACTTTATTGAGATAATTAAATGTTAATTCCACATATGCTAACCTAAGAATATTTTTGACTTTAAGAATCAAAGTAAAAAAATATATATAAAATAATCCTGTAAATTAAGTTTTTTTTTTATCAGTAGACTCATACACATAAAGAAGCATTACTCGAATAAGTTTCAGCTTTTATTTCAAGAAAAGTGTAATAAACTTACTGCATCTTTGAAGTTTAAATTGTCCTGAAGATCTTATGTGACTTGAGGCAGCTGATTATTTTCTTAAGTAAAAGAATAGTTGAACTCCTGCAGAAAATTCTTTGTAGATACTTGTTGTTTTTTCCCTATTTAAGATTACCTGAATATCCTCTCTAATTTGGTACAAATTGGCTTTCACATAGGAATTTTATTTGGACCAATCTGTGGAAAATTCATCTAAAAAATAATTAAAATAAATTAAATTATAAGTCTAAACCTAGAGTCGAACTGTCAAAACTTTATTATATATTTTTAAACAATTATACTGCACAAAAATACACATCAATGTAAACTTTTACTAGCGTTTAATCCAAAATAGTCATAAAAAAATTAATATAATTATTCAAATTTGCTATAGCTTTTATTCCATTATAAATTTTGATAACATTTATTAATGCCAGCAATCTTATTAGACTGATTACTCAATAATGACTTTGTCAGAGAGAATTTTCTCTAAAATTTACAATTTTATTATTACACAAATTTACAACTCTATCTGTGCTCCATTTTAACCAACAAGATACAAAATTCATTGGCCTATCAAAATATTTGCACTTATTTGTAGTAATTTCCATTTAAATAAATTGTATGAAAAAGTATAGCTACAAAAGCTATATTTTAACATACGTGTTTTGATACTGAATATTTTGTTCACTTTCAAATTTGTGCGAGTTTGATACTAAATTATCAGCTTTTCGTCGGGCATGTCTGTAGTTTCGTTCGGTAATTTTTGGTATAATTAAAAAAACTATACTTACCTTTAACGGTGGCATCTTCTTCAAATAAAAAGCACACTTGATTTTAGCTCAACTAAAACTCCAAAAGTCTTTTTTAGCTCGACGTCAACACAATAGTGGGCACAAATGTGATCATGGCGGGTTAAGAAATGACAATTCTACAGGCCGATATAACAGTATCCGATTTTACCGACAACCCGAAATTTAATTAATGGACGTCTGATGGACTTACACTGGACATCCAGATATGGACGTCCATATAGATTACATGTCATCACATCTAATGGACATCCATAAACGGTCCATGGACATACAGGACATTATATGTACCTATTCTGGATATCCAATGGAAATCTTGTGCTATCTGGGTATATGCTCGTCGTCATTCAGTCTCTGTCAAATGTAGAACGAAACTATCATTTTATTTCTTGAAGTATGTCCAAACGAATCAATAATATGGCATCTTCAAGACAAGGATCAAATAGGAAAAAAAATAACCATCTGATGAAAACACCAGCAGCAGGTGAAAAAAATATATTATGACGAAATTTATGCAATAAAAAACATCTTTGAGTATGCTCGAAAACTAATTTAATCTTGTTTTATTTCCATTTCTTTATTATTCTGTCTTTTATATTACTTATGACGTATATGTAGTCAATGAGTGTGCTTTCCACGCAACAAGCCGATCGCATCGAGATTATCTGATGCAGTCTTTTGAAGTCAAGTGAATTTTTAATCGACTTCTAAAAAGAAGGCGGTTCTAAATTCAATCGCTATATATATATATATATATATATATATATATATATATATATATATATATATATATATATATATATATAGGGGGGATTCTCCAGGAAATTTATCGATCGATTGTGGGAAAACTATAATTAGGAAGAATCTAAAAATTTTAAAGTGTAGTAACGTACATGGAAGACAGCCAGCTAAAATATTTGTAAGATGTCGGCACTTCCAGTTACACCGGAAGCAGGGGCGGATCGAGCCTCTCTCTTTGGGGGGGGGGGGTGATATCACAAAAGTACAGTATGGCAAGCGAAAGCAAGTTGTCGACGGGGGGGGGGGGAGACACCAGCAACATTCCCATTTAGGGGGGGGGAGGATGCGAGCAGCATACACATTCTTAGAAGGCAGAATCGGATCTATTTTCCTGAACTTAAAGCTCTTGGGGGGGGCTATCGCAAGAAAAATAAATTACCAACGGGGGGAGGGGGGAGTCCCAGCAGCATACACATTCCTAATATAAAAGATCGAATCGGTTCTATTTTCCTGAACTCAAAGCTCTTGGGAAGGAAAGGGGCGATCGCAAGCATACACATTCCTATACTCTATTCAAGAACTAGAGAGAGTAATAAAACTGTTACCGAAACCTCCAACGTACCTGCTCCAGTGCCGCAGGTATCTGAGGACTGCCACAAATCTAATTATATTTAAATATTATAAGCTTTTATAAATTTACTGCAACAATAAAATTTCTAATAGTTCAATTTAATTTCTGTCAGTGAGCAAAGTACACCTTACAGTGTGTCCTTAATGATTATCTTGTTTTTATATATTATCTGAGATTAATGAGATACTCAAAAGATATAGCTTCCACATCTATATTTATTCCAAAATCGTTAAACCAGGGCATTTTTTCCTCAACGAAAAACTTATTACGATGAATGTTTATGATGCCTTAAGATATCAATATCTCGATAATAATGTTAAAAGCTCTGTTGTGATGTGTTCCAACATGACAGGACTTGGAAAATCTACTATGTACCGAATACTGAAGTAGAAAAAAACGACTGGAATTGTTAATACTCCCAAGCCACATTCGATCACAGGCAAACGAAAAACCTCGTTGAAAGAAGAGATGTAAACTGCAATAAAAGGAGCTGTACATACATTTTATTATGAGAAGCAGATCCCAATCGTCGACAAAATTCTAACTAAAATCAATGAAGATCGGGATTTACCTGAAATTAAAAGAACTCAGCTCTGAAAATTGCTCAGAGAACTTAATTTTTGCTGGGAAAAACCAGATAGGAAATCTGTTCTTATAGATCGTCCGGAAAATGTTCGTTGGAGAAGGAAATATTTCTCTCAAGTAAAAGGTAGAGTTGCTGGAAATAACACAACTTACAAAATTCGTAACTTAACTGAACTTTGAAAGATTTTTTTGAATAAAGTTATTGCAGAAAATTAGAAAAAATCCATATAATAAAAGAATAAAAGAAAATGTGGAAACTCGATTTCATGATTGGTAAGATAGAGGAATCAATTATAATTAATTTGAGCGAAGATGGCTTCACTGACTTGGATTACGAATTAGATACGTAATGTTTACCAGCGTAAACACAATTTATTATTTAAATTTCTGTAGCATATAAAAATTAATTACATTCGAATCCATTTTTAGTGTTTAATTGCAATTCTGCAGATTGTTTAAGGAAATAAATCAACTGAAACGAAAAAGTCCTAAAAATGTTTTTTATTAATATAAAATGACCGATATCCCCAAGAAAATTTTAATATTATATGGACGAATTTATTTTTTTTATATATGTTTAACTTCTTGGATTTTTGACAATGGATATATTTAAATTATAACTTAGAATTTTTTGAGAGAAAAAGGCTACGTTTTAGTCTGAATGAGCCTAAAACGGTTTCTATGCCTAAATTAAAAATAATGAAAATATAGTTGTGATTTGTGTTAAATATGTTTAAATTATCTATATTTTCTCATGTATGTAAATTATTAAGAAATCATAAGAATAAAATAATATTATAAAAACTTTTTATTTAAGTTTATTACCGAAATAATATTCTATGCCATAAATACCGATAAAATAAACCTCCTTCCGACGCCTATGACAAGGATTAAAATACTTTTTAATACTTCACACATCCAAATATCTATTGTTATCCAACCCAAATAGTCCACTATTATAGACCGGTATTGTTGATTATAAAATTTCTAACCCACTTCTATGAAAAATATATGTGTATAACAGATTTTGCCAAAAACACCGGACTAAAGAACACAGGTAGTTTACGAAGAAAAAAAAGATTCAAAAATGATTTATTACTCTCTCTAGTTCTTGAATAAACTATAGTATAAGCTGAACCCAAAGCTCTTGGGGGGGGGGGGGGGCGATCGCGCCCTACCCCCCCCTCCCTTTAGATCCGCGCGCTGACCGGAAGTAGATGTCAACTTGCGTATTTTAAATGGAACATCATATATATTATTGCATTTTTGATTTCCACGTAAAATCCTGGACATATTTCATGTTATATTTAAATCTCATCGTTATGGAAATATTTAAATTCTTATATCAAAAATGACGCTTGCAGAGCAAAACTTAACTATAAATTGTATGTATATTCTATAGTACAATATTTAAAAGCACTGATTTTCCACGAAGAATAGAGTTCTGTCAATTTATTTTATTTCGGTCACAAGAAAATGCTGGTTTTTTGGATAATATTATTTGGTGGACAAAGCCAAATTCACAAAAAATGGATTGTTTAATAGACGCAATTCCAACTATTGGAGCCACTCAAACGTATATGCATTTAGAAAATTAAATTTTCACGAGTCTTGGCAGTTTAACGTGTATTGTGCTATAAGAAATGACGGCGTCGTCGCCCTAGAATTCTACCAAGAAAATCTGAATGATAAGTTAGCCATTTTAAAGACTTCTAGATACAAAAGACCTTTTTTACTTATAGATGAGCTCTAATTCGATATCTTGGGAAATCTGGAAGTGAAGTATTTAGATAACTTTCCGCTGGCTGATCATAGAAATCTATTTTATCAACATGATGAAGCGCCTCCTCATAATATTCATTTAGTTAACAATCATCTGCAAAACTTGTTTCATGATCAATGGATAGCCAGGAATGGGCCACATCTTTGGCCACCTCGCTCCTCTGACCTAACACCACATGATTTTTTTATTTGGGGGACAATCAAAAGTAAAGTATACAACACCGCATTAACCACTATGGAAGATTGCATGCAGCGCGTCAGAATAGCATTTGAAGAACTTAATCCTCAGTCAATAAGAGCCACCCATGAAGAGTTCCTGCTTAGGTGCATGTTCTTGTAATAACTCTATCACATTCTCCATAAATAATATATAAGTTTAAATAATCTTCGTGCGTGTAATTTAATCGCTCCGGCATGATTATTATTAATGAATGTCAAATGGTAAGAAATAGTGAAAATTCTGTAAGATTCGATTGTTTTATTTTCGCCGCTATGGCCAACTAAGAATAAAGCTTAACAGCCGTATAGCATTTTTACAATAGAAAAATGTTGAATTGCCGATATTTTTAAAATTAGAAATTTTTGGAATAGACAACCTTATACAAAGTTACCCTTATTTTTAGTGCTCAATATGATAAAATTATAAAAATAGGTGCTTACTATTTGAAACAATTGACTTTTGACGATTTTTTAGATATAATTTTTATTCTTCTTTTTTGACTACTCTGTACTAATAATTTACAAAATATCATAAAAAGACTACTAAAGTCGATCTTTGTCTACAAGAAAACTAACCCAAATTAAATAATAAAGACTCTCTTATAGGAAAAATTTATAGTTAAGTTTTTCCGCGATTTCATCACTTTTAAAAATCTGAAAAAATTCATGGACATACTTTGGCGTCTAAAAAATAAAATGTTTTTTTTTCAGCTCTGTTATTGTCTTAGTTTTTATTTTATTGAATTTAAAAATTTTTTACACTCTTAAAAATTTGAATTTCGCTCCAAAAATTTTTGTAAAAAATACCTTGATATAGGCAATAAAAAAACCTACGAAATGAAAAAAAACGAAGTTTCTACGACGATTAGAACCGAAAACGAAAAAAGATGTTTTAATTTTTATGAGGTTAAGTGACGATAAAAGTGGCTAAAAATTTTTTTATATAGGTACTTTTTGATGTAGAACAACCGGATGTTATTTATTTATTTTTTTATTAACGAGAGGGCGGTTTTGATTCTCTTAATCGGCTAGACCCTTTGTGCATATAGTACTTGGCACCCGGAGCATCTTTTGATTGCGAATATTCACTCGAAAGAAGTTAAAGGATGCAGTTTTTACGAAGTACGTGGTCAATTTACGATACTACGTAAAAGAATATTTATACAAATAACATAAACACTGTCTAGATCGTTCAAGCAACGTATTCTCTTTGTAGCCATTGTATTCATTATTATTGAATTGACAGATCTGTTTAAGTAACATAAAACTGAAAAAAATATGTACCTAATCTCTAAATGCAGGCAGTTTAAAATATTTCAAATTAGCACACCAAAATACATCAAAACTGATATCAGTATATTGGGTTGAAATTTGTTGGGCTGTGGTTACTTATATACAAGAATAATTTTCGCTTAATTTTTATGTAAATTATAAGTTAATAAAATGTTTATAAAAAAAATTGAATCGACTTCTAAAAGTACGCTAAAAAGTGAAAAATAACTATACATTTTTATAGGAAATTGAAATTTTTGAAGTCGGCGCCAAACTAATACCTGACAAAATGTGAATTTTCTTCCGATAATTTTTATATATTAGTAGTTATTTATTTCATTTAGAAATAATTTGGCGCCAACTTCAAAAATTTCAATTTCATATAGAAATTTCCAGTTATTTTTCACTTTTTAGCGCACTTTTAGAAGTCGGTTCAATTTTTTCATAAAAATTTTATTTTTCGATTTTTAGTTTTGAATTCATTATGATATTCAGAAATTATTTGAACTAAGTGCTAATCGAGATTAGTGTACCTCGCAATGACTTCAAGGTGGCAAAAAAGTACCCAATTTATCCATAATTGTAAATCGCCCTAAAATGAACCACTAAAAATTCTTTGATTCTTAGAGTTCTCCAAATACCAATGAAATTGTGTCAAACAAATATTTAGTCTATCATAGTGAATCCACTATCTTAAATTTCAAATTAATTTTAGATCGGTAATATAAGCCTCAAAACCATTCAATATCAATATTTAAAGAACTTGAGACGTAAACTTCTTAGTCCGACATATTTTATGTTGCATATTGAGTTTGTATACGCCCCAACAACCCCGCAATATTAATTTTACATTAAACCGAAAAATGTAAAATTTTTAGTCCTTCATATTGTATCTTATCAACCTAATAATTGTAGCAAATTAATTTCATATTCGTAATACACCACCCCCCAACCCCCTAATACCAAATCTGAAAAAATACGAATAAGGTAAAATTTTCAACCCACCATATTGGATCCGCCTTATTGAATTTCAAAAAAATAATTTTAACGTTTTAATCTAATTTAAATCTAAACCTTTCAAAGCCCCCTAGTACCAATTTTGGATGAAATCCAGAAATTTAAAATTTCTAAACGGTCATATTGCATCTGATATATTAGATTTTCTTAAAATAATTTTATATTCGCTATTTACATTCTCAAAAACGATTCAGTTCCACATTTGAACAAAATCGAAAAATGTAAAATTTTTAGTCAGCTATATTGCATTCGCCATATTGAATTCAGAAAAAATACTATTAAATTCATAATTTACACCCTCAAGAACCCCTCTATATCAGTTTTGGAGAAAGTCGAAAAATGTTAAAATTTTAAGACACCATATTAAATCCGTCAGATTGAGTTTTTCAAAAAATATTTTAATTTCGTAATTAACACTAACAAAAATCCCCCAATATTGACTTTAAACAAAATCGAGAGATGTAGAATTTTTAATCCTCCATCTTAGATCCGCCATATTTAATTTTTTTTTAAATAATATCAAATTCGTAATGTGCTATCATATCAATTTTGGAAAAAATCCGTCAAAATTATTTTTTTTATCCACCATATTGGATATGCCATATTGAATTTTTATAAATAATTTTAGATTCGTCATATGTGACCCCGAAAACTCTTCCGTACCAATTTTGGTGAAAATCGGACAAATTTGTTTTTTTTTGTCCACCATATTGGATCCGCCATATTGAATTTTTTAAAAATAATTTCAGATTCGTTATGTGAGGCCTCGAAAACTCCCCCATACCAAGTTTGGAGAAAATCGGACAAAATTGATTTTTTCGTCCGCCATATTGGATCCGCCATATTGAATTTTTTAAAAATTATTTTAGATTCGTCATGTACGACCCCAAAAACTCCCCCGTACCAATTTTGGAGAAAACCGGACAAAATCGATTTTTTTGTCTTCCATATTGAATTTTTTTAAAATGTTTTGAATTCGTTATGTGCAACCTCGAAAACTTCCCCATACCAATTTTGGAGAAAATCGGACAAAATTAATTTTTTTGGCCGCCATATTGTAAGCGCCATCTTGGATTTTATTGCACTAATTTCATTAAAAAAATTATGGGACCACCGCAGCAACTTCCTGAATATAACGTAAAAAATTCCATTCAAATCGGTGCAGCCATTCCGGAGTAATCGGTGTACATACATAAAAAAAAACATATATAGTCGACGAATTGAGAACCTCCTTCTTTTAGAAGTCGGTTAAAAAACTAAACTGAATATTTTATAAACTCTGAAGAATGTAAAGTGTAAATAAAACATTTTCCAGGCTAAGAAGGCGATCTATACCCATTTCTTTTGTGTATTTTACACAATTTTTACTTTACGTTAAAAGCATTCAAATTTGAGACAGTGAAATATTCAAATGCATTTATCAATTAAATGGTTTATTTGTGAGAAATCAAAGAAGAATATCTTTTTTCTAAGAAAAGATGATTTAGTTAAAAAATGTAACCGGCTTTAAAATTAGTTAAAAAAAACAATTATCCAGCACCCCAGCTCATTTCATAAGCAATAAAAAATTATTAAATCATTCCAAGGGTATTAATTTATCATAACTGGGACCAAACTTTGATTACATTTTACCATTGTTATACCTTATAAAATGATTTTACTAAACGGAGCAAAAGTTGTTTTGAGAAAACTACATCTCACACCCCATTTTGTATGGTTGAATCTATCTCTGCACACAGAGGTTTTTCGACAAACAATTAATCATAGTCTCATAAATAGTATATATTATTTTATAAAGGGTGTTTTTTATAGAGGTATAAAACTTTAAGTTGACAACACTTTTTTAACTGGCGGCCATTTTGTCAGCTGTCAAGTGATTTATGTTTAGTTTGGTTTGGCATTTCAACATGAATAGACTGATACCTGAACAACGCTTCCAAATTGTGCAAATTTAATTTGAAAATCATGGTTCTGTTCGAAATACGTATCGCGCACTACGTCCATTTTACGGTCAACATAATCGTCCATCAGGGCAATTAATTCGATTAACTATGGAACGTTTTCGCACCACGTTTACTCTAAATGATAATATGCATCCACAGAGACGTCGTACAGTGCGTACAGAAGAAGTCATTGCTGCTGTAGACCGTAGCGTAGAGGAAGACCCGAATCAGTTTATCCGCCAACGTGCACAGGAATTGGATGTGTCCATTCACTTTACGGAAGATTTTGCGGAAAGATCTTGGTTTGCGTGCTTACAAAATCCAACTCGTGCAAGAATTGAAGCCACACGATCACCTAGCAAGGCGTAGATTCGGTGAATGGGCCCAAAACAAGATTGCCGTTGATCCCGATTTTCATAAGCGAATTTTGTTTAGCGATGAAGCTCACTTTTGTTTGAATGGATACGTCAATAAACAAAACTGCCGTATTTGGAGTGATGATAATCCTCAAGTGTATGTTGAGACACCGTTACATCCAGAAAAACTGACTGGGGTGCTTTATGGGCTGGTGGAATCATGGGTCCGTACTTCTTTAAAAACGATGCTGGTCAGAACGTTAGAGTCAATGGTGACCGCTATAAAGCCATGATTACTCACTTTTTCGTTCATCAATTGAACAACCATGATGTGCAGGAGCTGTGATTTCAACAAGACGGCGCAATATGTCATACAGCTCGTGCCACAATTGATTTATTGAAGGAAACGTTTGGTAACCGCATAGTTTCACGTTTCGGACCCGTGAATTGGCCTCCAAGATCGTGCGACTTAACGCCACTAGACTATTTTCTGTGGGGATATGTGAAGTCGCTAGTCTACGCCGATAAGCCCTAAACGATTGATCACTTGGAGGACAACATTCGCCGCGTTATTGCCGATATACGGCCACAAATGTTGGAAAAAGTCATCAAAAATTGGACCTCCAGATTAGACGACGTCCGAGCCAGCCGTGGCGGTCATATGCCAGAAGTCATTTAAATTATAATGCCAGAAGGTTATCTTTCGAATAAAGTAAATTTCATGTCGATTTAAAAAATTCATCTTTGTTTTATTCCATTTAAAAGTTCTATACCTCTATAAAAACACCCTTTATATTATATAGTTTACATATTATACATTTTATATATTATTATTTAATTATGAACCTAAAAATTTTAACATTTAAAAATGTTTTCCATATTTCGATAGTTTATTCTATTCTTAATTATTTTATACAAGGTGAGTCAACGATTGGATGAAGTAGGTTTGTGCCTTTTCGGTGAAATTAACAAAGAAACTATATTTATTGTTTGATACAGTTTATTTTTACGCAGATTTTAAAAATATTTAGGACTCTACAGGGTGAGCCAAAAAACTAAGACAGCATAAAGTTGTATTTTTTTTAAATAGAACACCTCTATATACGAATCGTATTTTCGATTCAGCTTATAATTTTAAATCTTTTTTATTAAGGGTTTACTATAACAAAACTTTATAGTTTCTGAGATAATTAAGTTTAAAGAAAAAAAGTCACATTTTCAAGCATCAATTCAATCCTAAATAACGTTTTCAATTTTGTGACAAATATATTCAAATTTGGAATTTAGCAAGGCCAAGGACAAGTTAACATAATTTTTACCTAATATTTGCAATAAAAGCTACAGGGTGTTGAACACATCGGCTCAAATTTGAACAAGTTTAAATGAATAAATATCTTTTTTTTAAATGGTACACCCTGTATATTTTCATGTTATTTAATAGAGTAATAAAAACCCTAAAAGTTTTGTTCAATATATCCTATACCTATTTATAATAGTTTTTGAGATATTTCAGTTTTTCTTATTTTCCATACTTTTTTACAGAAATAGTCTTCATTATCATAGTAGCCATGTAAAATAAGAAAAAGAAACTACAGAAACAAACAGAATGTGGCTAAATATGATAAAATACATTATTCGTTATATTACAACGGCAATAGTTTAATTAAACATAATGTGAAAAAATTAACACAACAATAACGACAAGGCAAATACATATTTACTTTTATACTAAATTGAAACAAAAAAATTACCTATTAAATACTGAGATTAATTATTTCTTTTTAATAAGTGTTCGAATAAACGACCCTCTTGTGCAATGCACAAATTTAGTCTTTTTTGCAGATTTTCTCGGACCCTGGACAAAATTAGTGGCGTTATTGTTCTACAGGTATCCCTAATCCTGTTTCGCATATTTTCCACTGTTGTTGGTGGATTAACATACACTTTATTTTTAATATAACCCCATAGGAAGAAATCTAATGGGGTGATGTCGCAAGACCTTGGTGGCCACTCAATGAAACCCCCACGTCCAATCCATTTTTGCGGATATCGTTGGTCCAAAAACGCACGAACTTCACGATGGTAATGCGGAGGCGCACCATCGTGCTGGAACCACATACTGTCGAGCTCATCCCTATCGAGACCTTGAAGCAGTTGGGGTAGTTCTTCTTGTAGAAAGTTCAGGTAACTATGGCCATTTAGTGGTTCATTAAAAAAGTGGGGTCCAATAATTCGATTATGATGAATACCACACCAAACATTTAATGACCAGTGGTTTTGATGTTGCACCTCTCTAATCCAAAATGGGTTTTCTGTGGCATAATAATGCATGTTGCGTCTATTTACGGCACCGTTACTTCTAAAAGTAGCTTCATCACTAAACATTACCTTGCATAATAAATTTGGATTTAATTGAATCTCCGCATTTATTGTACGACAAAAGTTTACACGACTTTCAAAATCCTGTCCATGCAATTCTTGTTGTAATTCCATGTGATATAGATGATACCTATATTTCTTGGTAGTACGATTAGCAGTGGATTGTGATGTTTCATATAATGCTGCTAACTGACGGCTACCAATATAAGGATTTTCCTGAACATTTAACAATACTTGTAGTTCTTTTTCTTCATTAGTTACTGGTTTGTTGACCACTTTACGTTTTGGATAATCAACAGTACCAGAAGAATCAAATCTTTGCATTAAGTTTTGAAAAGTATGGGTATTAGGCTGGCGTCGATCAGGATACTTCATTTTGTAAATTCTTTGAGCAAGAAGGCAATTTTTTTGAGCCTCTCCTATTGTATAAATCATATCTATTAACTCATTCTTTGGAAAATTCCTTTTACAATATAAGATGAATGCAAAAAAAACCAAACTACACTACATAAAAATCGAAAGAAGCGATTGCGGTTATAAATTTGACACAGAAAAATGTTCTTTTACATTGTTTTTGCAATAGCTATTATGATAATGAAGACTATTTCTGTAAAAAAGTATGGAAAATAAGAAAAACTGAAATATCTCAAAAACTATTATAAATAGGTATAGGATATATTGAACAAAACTTTTAGGGTTTTTATTACTCTATTAAATAACATGAAAATATATAGGGTGTACCATTTAAAAAAAAAGATATTTATTCATTTAAACTTGTTCAAATTTGAGCCGATGTGTTCAACACCCTGTAGCTTTTATTGCAAATATTAGGTAAAAATTATGTTAACTTGTCCTTGGCCTTGCTAAATTCCAAATTTGAATATATTTGTCATAAAATTGAAAACGTTATTTAGGATTGAATTGATGCTTGAAAATGTGACTTTTTTTCTTTAAACTTAATTATCTCAGAAACTATAAAGTTTTGTTATAGTAAACCCTTAATAAAAAAGATTTAAAATTGTAAGCTAAATCGAAAATATGATTCGTATATAGGGTGTTCTATTTAAAAAAATACAACTTTATGCTGTCCTAGTTTTTTGGCTCACCCTGTAGAGTCCTAAATATTTTTAAAATCTGCGTAAAAATAAACTGTATCAAACAATAAATATAGTTTCTTTGTTAATTTCACCGAAAAGGCACAAACCTACTTCATCCAACCGTTGACTCACCCTGTACAATAATATTAGGCCGGCGGAGTGCGCCTCATATGAGGTGATTTTGAAATTTATTGTTAGTACACTTCTGATTACGTAGAAACCTTCAGAATAATAATAGTAATTATGTAGTATCTTATGTCTCGTAATTAGCTGATGTTGAGCGTTTTTTTTTTAATTTTGAATGAATTTACCGAATTTTTGTTAATTTTTTCCAAGGGTCTCTTTCAACTACCTTTTGCAAATTTTTTTAATTATTTTTCGATTCTAACGAGACGTCACTGCATCTCGCTATTTTTCGGTATTTTTGTACCCATCTCCGAGAATATGGACCTATTTGCCGGGTTTATTGGATCAATTTTTATCCTTCAGGAAACGTGAAAGTTCGTTTCCGTCGGGACTAATTTATTTTAAGAATTTTCGCATTACCAATTATTTGTGTAAAATCGAAGTTTTAACACAAATTAGGGGTTGTTGGTGAAGTCCCGCCAAACCTCCCGACTAGAATGAAAACTCTAACCACCTCACCTTTCTTCTCGCTCACCGGGATAGAGGGGGAATGAGTGAAGCTAAAAGTTCACGAAGATTAATTAAATTTTATTTTTTCAAAGGAACACTTCAAAGGAATGAGCCAATTAGGAAGATGTTATCAAGTAACAGTCGTTCTTAACTCTTAGTTAACTTTTTATTCACTGTGTTTTTTTAAATTAGTATTGTTTTCCGCAAGTCAAGTTCGGGATTATTTTCTCTCCACTCCCAAATAGCACACTTCAGTCCACTGGATATCCATCGTTTATCCAAAGCTGGACATACTGGGTATCCATGGGATGTCCAGAATTTGTTCACCAACATCCTATGGATATCCACTGGACTATACGATTGTCCCACTCATGTATGTCTTTTTGGATTACATATATTGTCCAAGTATGGATCATTTTTGGATATTAATAGGACTAATTTTGGATGTCCATATATTGTACATTCTTGACCCGATTGTGGACATATGGTATTGTGCTTTTTGGATAAATAGGTTATAATCTATTGTTCCCTCTTCTTGACGTTCCGCTAACGTGAATGGTAGATATTTTCAGAATTTGCTTAGGGTCCGAGAGCTTACAGTACCTAATTAATCTGCACTTCTGAAGACACAGACCACTCATGTCATCAAAACGTCGATAACAAGTAACCATAGATGGCCCTATTAGTCCCAAAAATTAAACAGATATAAATTACATTAGCGAACCAGGTAACAGGAACTGGATCCACATATTACACTTATTGATTACATTTGTCAAGTTTTTAATACAATACTATATAAGAATATAAAATTTTATAATTAGTCGAATTGCAAATGCTACAAAATATAGCTTCAATTGATTTAAATTATTCAAGCTGTAGAAGGATCGCTATGAATAAGTTATCTGGTTCCATAGTAATAGGTACAATTTCAATTGGATAATAGAAAATATACCAATTATTTAAATAAAGACTTTTTATTGTTACAATGATTATTTTTTTCTAGATTTATTTCTGTCGTTTATTCTCTTCCGCCATTGTCTAATCTGGTCTTCGGCTGTTTTTTTTATCGGTCCCCCAATTCTTCTACCGCAGCTGAAAATTAATAAGGTTTAACGTTAAATGATGCAGTATTTTATATATATATATATATATATATATATATATATATATATATATATATATATATATATATATATATATATATATATATAAAACCAAATGCATCGTTATTGCTTAGAGTGCTTAAACCAACAGACCAGAAAAAAAAAATTTAACACACTTTTTGTCTGGGTATTATCAGAACAAGAGGATCTCGAGTTCAACGTGTGAAATCTGACACCTAATTTATTCTTATTATTTACGAGTATGACAAATAAAACAGAGAGATTTTTTTCATAAAATTTTTATACTTAAGTGGTAACTTACCTACAAATAGTGAACATAAGTTCTTTAAAGGGCACTTTACTGTTCCATCATATGTATAATTCTTGGAAAGGCTATCTGTCATTGTTACAATAAAATATTTTTAATAAGTTAATAGGTATAATTTCCTCCAATTTTCGCTAATTGTAAAACCTAAAATTATATTACTTTATTGAGATAATTAAACGTTAATTCCACATATGCTAACCTAAGAATATTTTTGACTTTAAGAATCAAAGTAAAAAAATATCTATAAAATAATCCTGTAAATTAAGTTTTTTTTTATCAATAGACTCATACACATAAAGAAGCATTACTCGAATAAGTTTCAGCTTTTATTTCAGGAGAAGTGTAATAAACTTACGGCATCTTTAAAGTTTAAATTGTCCTGAAGATCTTATGTGACTTGAGGCAGCTGATTATGTTCTTAAGTAAAAGGATAGTTGAACTCCTGCAGAAAATTCTTTGTAGATACTTGTTGTTTTTTCCCTATTTAAGATTACCTGAATATCCTCTCTAATTTGGTACAAATTGGCTTTCACATAGGAATTTTATTTGGAACAATCTGTGGAAAATTCATCTAAAAAATAATTAAAATAAATTAAATTATAAGTCTAAACCTAATAAATAAATAAACTCAAAAATTCCAATAATTTGCTTAATGACCAAATAGATTTAGACCCATCACTCTTATTGAACCTGTTTATTTATCCTTAACTTTTCTTGGAAATATAATTATGGAATTTCCTCTTATTCTGAATTGTAAACCTTCTTTTACCTGTATCAAGACCTTTTTGTTTTTATCTTTTAATGTTCATTTTGTAATACTCCTTTGAAGAAGCAACAGTGTTTGCGAAACATGTCGAGTGATTAAAATTAAAATTAAAAATTTGTGGAAAGTGTAAAATTGTTTTACTGTAATTACAACCTATAGTTACTAAACCTAGAGTCGAACTGTCAAAACTTTATTATATATTTTTTAACAATTATACTGCACAAAAATACACATCAATGTAAACTTTTACTAGCGTTTAATCCAAAATAGTCATAAAAAATTAATATAATTATTCAAATTTGCTATAGCTTTTATTCCATTATAAATTTTGATAACAATTATTAATGCCAGCAATCTTATTAGACTGATTACTGAATAATGACTTTGTCAGAGAGAATTTTCTCTAAAATTTACAATTTTATTATTACACAAATTTACAACTCTATCTGTGCTCCATTTTAACCAACAAGATACAAAATTCATTGACTTATCAAAATATATTTGCACTTATTTATAGTAATTTCCATTTAAATAAGTGATTGTATGAAAAAGTATAGCTACAAAAGCTATATTTTAACATACGCGTTTTGATACTGAATATTTTGTTCACTTTCAAATTTGTGCGAGTTTGATACTAAATTATCAGCTTTTCGTCGGGCATGTCTGTAGTTTCGTTCGGTAATTTTTAGTATAATTAAAAAAATTAAATTAAAAATAACTATACTTACCTTTAACGGTGGCATCTTGTTCGAATAAAAAGCACACTTGATTTTAGCTCAACTAAAACTCCAAAGGTCTTTTTTAGCTCGACGTCAACACAATAATGGGCACAAAATATCACAGGCGAGCCGGCGGGTTAAGAAATGACAATTCTACAGGCCGATATTACAGTATCCGATTTTACCGACAACCCGAAATTTAATTAATGGACGTCTGATGGACTTACACTGGACATCCAGATATGGACGTCCATATAGATTACAGGTCATCACATCTAATGGACATCCATAAAAGGTCCATGGACATACAGGACATTATATGTACCTATTCTGGATATCCAATGGAAATCTTGTGCTATCTGGGCTGTCACGTTCGGGATTTGTCAAGATCGGTATTCATAACTTTATAGCCCACATAAAGTTGACTATTAATCGCAATGTCAATATCAGGTTTTTTCCATTTTGTCTCGTTCTGGTAATAATGTTTAAAAGTCAGAAATTAATATACGTGCACGATCTGTATTTTCTGTAGTATGATGTTGTCAAATACAACCTACTTTAAGAACCACGAGCTGCCTAAAAAATAGAACAGTCAACGTGGCTCCCGAGAGCTAAGCTCGATCGGAAAAAGAGGACAAGTTGACTCTATGATAGCAACCCGTAATGTCCTTAATTACGCCGTTGCCTTCTCGCTTTTATAGCAGTGGTGACGTCACATTCTGAATTCGGGGAAGCACCGAAACAAACCGCCGCCGTGCCGTTCAAGCCGAGTTTTCCTAGCAACGCACATTTTGCGTGGTGCAGAACGTAATTCGGCCGACGCAACTCAACAACCAATGCGCTGCCGAAAAGTGTTTTCCTAGGATTGTCAGTTGTTTGACGACCGTCGCGATGAATCTATCTAAAAGTGAAAGAAAAGCTTTGGCTTTATTAATATTACAAGACGAAATTTTGAAAGTTTTTTTGCTAGTCAATTATTACAAAATAGAAGCAGCGAAGGAGCATTTAAATTACTTATCCATAGACATCTGCTTGACGACGAAGTAAAATTAAAAGCGTATTTTACATTTTGTTCTTTTCATTCCAAATTGTGTCCTTTTTGACAACATTTTTAAACTCTTGAAGCTTCATGTTCCAAAGAATAGGGTAACAACTCACTATTTCTACCAATTGTTCGTCCTCGGTAGCACTAAAACGGATCTGTTAACTCATTTTCAGCAAAATACGGAGCACTTCTTTCATTATACGCAGCGTACAACTGAATAGACTGCTCTCGGAGCAGTCGTCCTGTTACGTCGACCGTATTAAGATGGCGCAAGTCGTTTTTACGCAGTGTAGGAAAACGCCTGCATTTGATTTTCATTAGAGAAGTCCTCGGCGTTTTACGCCGACCGTATTAAGTTCTACGCCGCGTAAAATGTGCGTTGCTAGGAAAACCCGCCTTTAATGCGCTGACCTCTACTATGGATCCCTACTCTTGTCGGCTGCTAAAGCCAAAAAATGGCAAACCATGGGCGAAAAAATGCGTTTCTGCACATCGGGCGGCAGTCATATTTTTGGATGCTGACGAGATAAGGGCATGCGCATAAGCGACTTCCTGTTATCGATCGGTTGTTTCGTAGTGCCATCCGTAAACAGCACAGTATCGGCTTAACGCCATTTTTGTGTTTATTTTTGCTTTGTAAGTTACGTGCGATTTAAACGGATTTATAGCGTTTTAAGTGATTTATTTTATTTGTTTTTGTGTTTTTATTTAATATAATGGAATGTGTACATATTTTATTTGTTTTATTTTTCTTTTTCTCTATAGAGTAAAAAATAGTGTTCCTTTACAACGTCTTTGGATTTACGTTGTTTTCGTATAACATTAAATTTCCAAAACATGTAGTATGATATATTTCTGGCACTTTCCAAATGATTACCAAAAGATAAACTGAACTTCTAAGCAGTCAATTCTTAAAAAAAAATCTGAAAATTCGCACCAAACCATAGAATAGTTTATTCTATCATATGAAAAAAGTACGTTCATCAATATATCAAGAAATGGTATAATTTCTCCATCTATTACATTACTTACATAAATAAAAACTAACGATTCATTTCAAAATATATTTATTTGGTAATGCAAGTAAGTATAATTATGAATAAAAACATACTTCCTCAAAATGAAGTTGGAATATTTTAAAACATACATATATAACTTACAATAATTATAAGGTATTATTATTTTGTTATATACATAAAATACTTCAGTACAAGGTTTATATTTTAGCCAGAATCGGCTATTGGCTCTATAATTTCTAAGCTCTGTTTGAATTATTTTTCCAAATTGCCAACGACTTTTTTCCAGTTACTAATTTGCACAATGTCCATATTCTTGCATAACTTCATCTACCTTATATTTAACCGATGTTTCCAACCAGCTCAAATGTTTTTTTTTGTTCTGCAGCCAATCTGATTTATAATTTTGTGTCTGAAGATTGAGGACATGACGTTAAAAAGCGTTGTTCATTATTAATACTGGTTTTGGAAGTAAATTCAGATTAGTTATGTCCGTACTCATTTTATGAAATTGTCATGAATCATGTAAATCCTCACTTTGAAATCGTCAAATAAAAAATTCATTAATATGTTAACAGAAGCAAAATATTATGAAATAAGTTAGACAAATGTGAATTTCTTTTGTTGGTATATTTTTTTATTCACCCCCAGCAATGACCTTGTTCACTTATTTTATTTGAAATAACATTTTCATCATTTTGTCGAAAAAATTAATGAGATAAGAAAATATATGCTCCGTTCACCATTATGGCAGAAAAATATTATTATATAAAATTATTTTCAAATCCTACATATCCGTTAAAAAACCCATTTCGTATCAATATTTTCTTAAAAAATTAAAAAAAAAAGATAAGGAAAAGATGGTAATTATTTTTTCATAATTAGAGAATAAATTGCCGAACCTTAAAAATGTTAATTATTCACAACAAGAAAGTTAACGCACACAGACGGAAACAATAGATTAGAGAAATCGTAAGATACATTTTTTTCACAATTTTACTTTCACAGTATAAGAAATGACTAAACTAACTCCCATCGGTACACTGATCGGATTATTCCCTTCTGCTTCAGATATTATTTGTGCCCATATGATATAACTCCCAGAACAATAAAGTTACATGAGACGGACTTCTTTACTAAAGATTGTAACTTTGATAACTTGCTTCATTTAGACACCATTTATGACTAATTGAACTAACTAAATAGATTTTCGAAGTTCGGTCCTGTCGATGGTCACCTGATCATTTTGTAGTGCGCATGCCGACATCTGTTCTAGGATGTTTACATTTTATTGTCGTAAATTTGCCGTTTTTGGGATTAAGCTTTGCGAATCTATAAATATTTTATCTATGCTTTAATGAGCAGGATGGCCGAATGTTAACAATATTTCATTGGATAGATTATAGTTTGTAACATTAGTATCTAATTATAACCCCTCTGTATAATATTTCCTTATGCAGAGTCAGTAAAATATATCTGAAGCACTTGTAATTTATTATTTTGACCTTATGTTTGGAATAATAAGTCTAGACCGTCTTTGAGTGTTTATGTAATTCAATCCCTTATTTTGGGGCAAACTCTTTGTATTGCTTATTAGCGTTTAAAATTGGAAAGTTAGAATAAAAATAGACTGTTGAGAAGTTACCATGCGTATTTTTTTCTCTCCCTTGTTACATTATGTTTAATTTCATGTTTTAAGAAGTTTTCTAGATCGATTAATCATAAAAACGATTTATTAGAGGAAAGTCAATTAATAAATGGGTAAATCAATGAACCATTCAGTTGATTTTTCGATTAATTGATAACCGATTTAATAGAATTTAACGCTAATTAGAGATAAAGTGTTTATTCCGATTTAAAAAATATAGAACATTAGGAGTTTCATAACGACGCTAACTGCATCCTGTAACAAAAAAATTCAATTTGGAAAAAATATTAGCATTACAAGAGATATAATCTGATGCAGCCTTTCCATGACGGTCTTTCTTTAATAAAAAGGTATTAAATACTCCAGGAGTAGTGTTATCTTTAACTAAATTTAAAAAATAGGTTAGGGTTTCTTCATTATCACTAGTTTGGCAAAATGTGTGCAATCCTGTACGGCCATCATTATCACATTTAAATAAAAGTTCATCGAAAGTTTCTTTACCACAAGTTTTTTGAATAAAATCAAGTAAGAAATTTAATATTTGAATGTTATAAACACTATAATGCACCGCAGTTTGTCCCTGAATATCGTCTTGGAATAACAGTTTATTAAGTATTTCTGTCTTGTATTTAATGGTATTTAATAATAAAGTTAAGCTAGTTTCAGAATCTTGACGACAAACAGAGTGCAATATACTG
This sequence comes from Diaprepes abbreviatus, assembly GCA_034092305.1. NCBI lineage: Eukaryota > Metazoa > Arthropoda > Insecta > Coleoptera > Curculionidae > Diaprepes > Diaprepes abbreviatus. The sequence goes on from JASJET010000171.1 coordinate 1,024,166, forward strand.
CGTTTGTTATTATCGAATGTAAATAATAATTCATCTAAAAACCTTACACAACAGTTTATTTGAACAAAATCTAGCAATTCTTGTAGTCGCGTGGGACACTTTAGGTAATCGGAACAATGCAACAGAATTGTTCGCCCATCATCGTCCCTTTTCAATAAAAGCTCGTAAAATAATTCTTTACTATTCTCCAGTAAGCTAAATAAATAAGTTAAGAGAGATGTAAACAACCTATGACCAAATCTTGGATCAAATTCCGGTAAGGCACTGTGTAATATGGTCTCCCCATTTTTATTTCCTTTGAATAAAAGTGTGCGAAGCATTTCTGTACTACAGTTCAACTTAACAAAATCCAATATGACTTTTATCACATGATGCCTCTTGAAACTAAGAAGAGAGTAATTCAATGGGGATAGTCCATCTTGATCAGTTTTCAACAGAAGTTTATTAACTATTTCTGTTTCGTCTTTAATGGCGTCTAAAAGACTAGCTAAGTTATTATATCCGTTGTCTCGAATGCAAGCAGCGTGCACCAGTGTACGTGAATTATCTTCCATTTCAAATAAATATTTAATTATTTTTTGGCTGCAAACTGATATAATAAAGCTACACAATTTTGATACCACTGAAGGATCTCTACAGTAAAACAGAGCATAATGCAAGGCTGTTTGCCCACAATTGTCAACCGCCATTAAAAGCCTATTAATTATTTCTCTATTTTCATCAGTTACTTCAAATAAATAAGTCATATCATACTCGTTCTCGCAAGCAATGTGCAATACGGTTTTTTCACATTCATCGACCTGAAGTAAAAGTTCAAAAAATAACTTAGAATTACAATTAAGTTCAAAAAACGTTAATACCTTTTGCACTATTTCAGCTGTATTTGAATGCATGCAACGTGAAATTATTGTTTTGTGATTTTTATTCTTTTTGAACAAAAGTTCTTTAAATGTTTCGGATGAAACACTGTCCTTTACTGCTTTTAATACATTCTGTAAAATTTGTTCATCATTCGCAAAACCACAAATTTCGTGTAACAACGTATCTCCTTCATCGTTTTCATTAAACAAAACAGCATCTTTAGCAAAGTCAAGAGGCAAATTTTCAAGGAATTTTACACATAAATTATGCACTTTCTCTTCGGCCATTTGATGAAGAATTGATGAATTAGAACTATTGACCCTAATTATATCAATCATTTGTTGGGTTTTAGAACTTAGTTTTGCCAGAAATGCTTTGTTATTATTTAAAAACTTTCGTATTAGTGAGCTACCTTCTTCTATTAAAATAGCCGAAAAAACAAGTTTTTGAATATTCTCATCATGAAAATTTTCAGCAAAATATTGATTGACAAAATACTCTGCAAAACTTCGATGTACAAATTCAAGACGGTCGTTGTGGATTACAAGTAGTCCGGGCCTTGACAACCATATTTTATCATTCACTTCCCTGGACTGTTTATTATTGGGTTGAGGAAATAAAAGTTGAAAAGCAATCTCTTGGTGAGCTCTTGTTAAATATTTTAATTGATTTTCAAAAAATTCGTCTCCTATGTAGGAATTTCCAACTACGTTTTTATCTTCACAAAAGACCTCCCATTTGGATTTTATAAAGTCATCAAAAAGAGAAAATATCCCCAAATTTTCCAAAGGGCCAAATTTATTCATAAAATTTATTTCGGCAGCCATTTTAAGTTGTAAGGGATTGCTAGTAAAGTCTGACGTTTTATCAATGTTGAATTTTTTTAAATAAAATAGTAGATAACTTGCAAGGTCCCTAAAGTCAATTTCATTTAGTAAGACTTGTAACTCAGAATAATTATAAGTAGATAGCAGATTATTTAGTAAGTTGCAAAAAGTGTAAGCACGCTTATAGGCATACTCATTTTTAGTAATGTTATTTTGTATTTCTCTGAGATATGTCAAGACTCCTTCGTTGCAAGTTTTAGGTTTTATTTTATCAAAGTTCAACAAATTGTATTTCCAGAAGTTGTTAAAAAAATTCACTTTCTCCGTATAATTCAGTGGATTAAGAAAGAAAGAAGATGAATGCAGGGCTTCTTCCAAGTTATGTTCCTCGTGATTTCTTGTTGCAATCCACATTTGTGCAACATTTGAATTCTGAAGTGCCTTAAGTAAAGTAAGAGTTTTATCTTTAAATTTGGGGCTTATTTCATCAAAACCGTCGAATAAAAGTATTACGGTGGGAAATTTAATATTTTTGTTATTAGGGTACAGAGAGTTAGTAAAAAGTTTTCTGACAAAATGTTCATTTTGTTTTTCATATTCGTGAGGAAATACCAGATCGGCGATAAATTCTATTGCTCTATTAGTTTCATGGATTTCAAATCCAATATCTTCCAGAGATTTAAAAGCTTTTCTGCGACATGTTTGATTGTATGTATAAGAATAAAGATTAATTCTCAAAACCCACATGTTAGACACTATTTTTTTAAGTTGACGTGCAACTTTCGTCATAAACGTAGATTTTCCACCACCAGGACCATCAGCGACTATTATAATTTTTTTTTCTAATATTTGTTTCTTGTCTAAATCATTTTCCTCTAAACAAACAATATGTTTATGTAGAATATCGGTATCATTTCTAATATTCATAATCAAAAACTTTCCTTCTATATATTCCAACCAAAATACATTTTCCGCATCGTTATTGCAAAATTCATTAAATATATCTTCAGATTTGATTCTTTTAGACAGGATGATTCCATTGGTAAAAACTGCATCTTCTTCCCACATGAAAATCCATTTATCGCTAATATTTAAATCTTTAAGGTCGTTCTCGTTTCCACCAGGGATAAAAAACAAACAAGCTTCCAAAAGCTCTTCATTTTGCAAAATATTTAGATTTAACTCTCTTTCTATTAATTTTCTCGGGATATAATAATCCTCAATAAGAAAATCTGATATAAAGGCCTTGTTATCCCCGATTTCAACATTTTCAGTAAGTAGTTTTTCTAGAGTTAATTCGTCAATGATTTTGCTCCCCGAATTTATGTCTATGATTTCTTGTAGGGTAACTTTTTCAGCCTGAAATAAAACTTGCTTCTCCAATATTTTTATTTGTGAGATTGTCGTGAGATCCTCGAATAAATTATTATTTTCAACAAAATGAGTTTTCAATCTCGAGGATTTATTAAAATTTAAAACATGATCTTCACGGCCGATTAATACAACCGTCTTTTTATTATCCATTTTGAAAATATTATCCAATAATTTTTTGCCTAATTGTATTTTGTTGTGACACTCAATCACTAACCACCTGAAACTTGGTTCAGAAAAAAATGTGGTAAAGATTTTTTTCTTATAATGTAATTTGTCAGCATTTGTAAATATAACTTCATCCCGACTTAACTTAAGTGCATTGAACACCTGAGACAATTTAATTATACTTAATTTAGGAGATGAGGTAATAACAAATATTATGTTGTCTTTGTTCTGGCAGAAAAATTCGCGCAGGAGCAAAATATTTTTAAATTGTATTCCGAAACTCTTTAGCTCCTCGATATAAAAATTGGAATATCCTGCTACCATTAGAGATTCGATGTTATTATTTAGGGAATCTAGAAACTCTTCTTTGTCTTTAATGCGGAAGTATTCACTTTCGTTATCTCTATAGCTTTCAAACCATTTAAGAACACGACTTTGCAAGTAGGCATTAGCAAAGTCAACATTTTCTATTTTCAACCTTCTTTTTAAACAATTTTTTATATTTTCATTTAGTTCATTATCGTCATATTTGGTTAAGAACCTAAACTTCTTGATAAAATTTAAGAAGCATTTTTCATTTTGGCTATTTATTTCAAATTTTTGTTTTAATTCCGGAATTTTCTCCGGTCTTAATCTGAATTTCACTGAATTTGCGTCTTTATCCATTATCTCTTCAAAATCCACCCGATTTCCTAATATCGCATCATCATCATTTTCTTCGATAGACTCAAAATAAATCACAGCATCATCTGCAAAACCGACATTTGTACAAATTAAAAACTCCTCCAAGTACGCATCATTAAAGAAAGTGTTTTCTTTAATGACAGAGTAGGATTCAAAATATTTCTTTAAAAGGTATGGTTTAGTCTCTCCTACACTTTTAGAAGATTGAGATTTTTTTTTTGATTCTGATTTTTTGTTAAAGAGGTCAATTTTTTTAATTTTATAATTGTCATCGTTTTTATGTTTAGCTTGAAGAAATCTGTATCTCCAAACATCATCTTGTAAATATCTTAAAACTATATCATCAAAAAGTCCAGCTTCGTGCATCTCGGTCGAAAGGAAGAATTCTTGTCGATCAGGAACCCGTTGCACAAAGAGCATGAGCAGCCTTAATTGATAAGTGAGTCCGTGAAGGGTTTTTTTTGGAGCCGATGATTCACAGTTGTAAGTGTTTGATACAATTTCGCTGGTATTTGGTTGTTGAATTAATTCTAATTCTTCATTTCGTTTCCTTTTAACTAAATAATCTCCATCATCTTCACGAGAACGCTTGTCAGCCCTTAGGAACTGATTACATGTTACTTCGTCATTGTTTTCTTCATTCTACAATAAAGATTAAATTAGGCAAACAATCATTGATGTTTCATTTTTGTTTTCAAATAACTTAATTTTAACATACAGGGTGAGTCAACGATTGGATGAAGTAGGTTTGTGCCTTTTCGGTGAAATTAACAAAGAAACTATATTTATTATTTGATACCGTTTATTTTTACGCAGATTTTAAAAATATTTAGGACTCTACAGGGTGAGCCAAAAAACAAGGACAGCATAAAGTTGTATTTTTTTAAATAGAACACCCTATATACGAATCGTATTTTCGATTTAGCTTATAATTTTAAATCTTTTTTATTAAGGGTTTACTATAAAAAAAACTTTATAGTTTCTGAGATAATTAAGTTTAAAGAAAAAAAGTCACATTTTCAAGCATTAATTCAATCCTAAATAACGTTTTCAATTTTGTGACAAATATATTCAAATTTGGAATTTAGCAAGACCAAGGACAAGTTAACATAATTTTTACCTAATATTTGCAATAAAAGCTACAGGGTGTTGAACACATCGGCTCAAATTTGAACAAGTTTAAATGAATAAATATCTTTTTTTTTAAATGGTACACCCTGTATATTTTCATGTTATTTAATAGAGTAATAAAAACCCTAAAAGTTTTGTTCAATATATCCTATACCTATTTATAATAGTTTTTGAGATATTTCAGTTTTTCTTATTTTCCATACTTTTTTACAGAAATAGTCTTCATTATCATAGTAGCCATGTAAAATAATAAAAAGAAACTACAGAAACAAACAGAATGTGGTTAAATATGATGAAATACATTATTCGTTATATTGCAACGACAATAGTTTAATTAAACATAATGTGAAAAAATTAACACAACAATAACGACAAGGCAAATACATATTTACTTTTATACTAAATTGAAACAAAAAAATTTCCTATTAAATACTCAGATTAATTATTTCTTTTTAATAAGTGTTCGAATAAACGACCCTCTTGTGCAATGCACAAATTTAGTCTTTTTTGCAGATTTTCTCGGACCCTGGACAAAATTAGTGGCGTTATTGTTCCACAGGTATCCCTAATCCTGTTTCGCATATCTTCCACTGTTGTTGGTGGATTAACATACACCTTATTTTTAATATAACCCCATAGGAAGAAATCTAATGGGGTGATGTCGCAAGACTTTGGTGGCCACTCAATGAAACCCCCACGTCCAATCCATTTTTGCGGATATCGTTGGTCCAAAAACGCACGAACTTCACGATGGTAATGCGGAGGCGCACCATCGTGCTGGAACCACATACTGTCGAGCTCATCCCTATCGAGACCTTGAAGCAGTTGGGGTAGTTCTTCTTGTAGAAAGTTCAGGTAATTATGGCCATTTAGTGGTTCATTAAAAAAGTGGAGTCCAATAATTCGATTATGATGAATACCATACCAAACATTTAATGACCAGTGGTTTTGATGTTGCACCTCTCTAATCCAAAATGGGTTTTCTGTGGCATAATAATGCATGTTGCGTCTATTTACCGCACCGTTACTTCTAAAAGCAGCTTCATCACTAAACATTACCTTACATAATAAATTTGGATTTAATTGAATCTCCGCATTTATTGTACGACAAAAGTTTACACGACTTTCAAAATCCTGTCCATGCAATTCTTGGTGTAATTCCATGTGATATGGATGATACCTATATTTCTTGGTAGTACGATTAGCGGTGGATTGTGATGTTTCACATAATGCTGCTAACTGACGGCTACCAATATAAGGATTTTCCTGAACATTTAAGAATACTTGTAGTTCTTTTTCTTCATTAGTTACTGGTTTGTTGACCACTTTACGTTTTGGATAATCAACAGTACCAGAAGAATCAAATCTTTGCATTAAGTTTTGAAAAGTATGGGTATTAGGCTGGCGTCGATCAGGATACTTCATTTTGTAAATTCTTTGAGCAAGAAGGCAATTTTTTTGAGCCTCTCCTATTGTATAAATCATATCTATTAACTCATTCTTTGGAAAATTCATTTTACAATATAAGATGAATGCAAAAAAAACCAAACTACACTACATAAAAACCAAAAGAAGCGATTGCGGTTATAAATTTGACACACAGAAAAATGTTCTTTTACATTGTTTTTGCCATGGCTACTATGATAATGAAGACTATTTCTGCAAAAAAGTATGGAAAATAAGAAAAACTGAAATATCTCAAAAACTATTATAAATAGGTATAGGATATATTGAACAAAACTTTTAGGGTTTTTATTACTCTATTAAATAACATGAAAATATACAGGGTGTACCATTTAAAAAAAAAGATATTTATTCATTTAAACTTGTTCAAATTTGAGCCGATGTGTTCAACACCCTGTAGCTTTTATTGCAAATATTAGGTAAAAATTATGTTAATTTGTCCTTGGCCTTGCTAAATTCCAAATTTGAATATATTTGTCATAAAATTGAAAACGTTATTTAGGATTGAATTGATGCTTGAAAATGTAACTTTTTTTCTTTAAAGTTAATTATCTCAGAAACTATAAAGTTTTGTTATAGTAAACCCATAATAAAAAATATTTAAAATTATAAGCCAAATCGAAAATATGATTCGTATATAGGGTGTTCTATTTAAAAAAATACAACTTTATGATGTCCTAGTTTTTTGGCTCACCCTGTAGAGTCCTAAATATTTTTAAAATCTGCGTAAAAATAAACTGTATCAAACAATAAATATAGTTTCTTTGTAAATTTCACCGAAAAGGCACAAACCTACTTCATCCAATCGTTGACTCACCCGATACAGAAAAAATATTAAGGCACCAAACATAAACCTTGTAACAATTTCTTCATAATTTACTTTTTAACCGACTTTTACACAAAGAGATTATGAAATCAGCGTGTGCAATTAATTTAATAACGGTATAAAACTTATTTGCACAACCATATTCTTTCTCACATTTGTTTTTTTCAGAAACAGAAAACAGGGATTCACTGAAATGTGGTTGTCGGACTTATTTTTATTTATTTTTACGACGTTTCGATTAGGTTGTATCTCTAATCGTTATTAAGTATAAACTGAATATTTTGTCTTAAGGCTAGGAGCTTATGTAGGGACTGTGTCCATTGAAGCGCAAAGTCTTACTTCACCGTACACACCTCAATGATTTGATATCACAAAGTAGTGGTTGCCAAAGATTAGGTATCTCAACACTCGGTTTACTGAAGATTTCATTATTGTTTTTAATGTAAGCTGCTTCTATTCATTTTCTTTTTTTCATGTCGAGTTCCATATATATAGAGATTGCGTATAATTCCCCGTTTTGTTACAAAAAGATGATTAGAACTATGATTAAGATATTGTCCAGTATGTGTTGGCTTTCTGTATACTGAAGTTTTAATAGTTTCGTTTGAATGATTCACCATGACATCTAGGAAGGGCAATTGATCATTTAGCTCTTTTTCCATGGTAAATTTAATTGTAGGTCGAATGGTATTTAGATGTTTTAAGAAATTATTAAGTTCTTGATCATTGCCCTTTCATACGATGAAGGGTATCATCGGTTTTACTGGTGTCGTTTCTGTGGCATGAGTTTCGAACTATTCCATATATATATATATATATATATATATATATATATATATATATATATATATATATATATATATATATATATATATGTTATATGCGATTCTAAAATAATATTATAATTAATAATTATTAATAACTTATTCCTTGAATCTCGTATCAAGGGTCGCAATAACAAAACCGCCAACTAAAGCAGAATCAGCAAAAGCAACATTGCAACGCGGTTTACGTGACTAGGATGATGCAACATGACGCAACATGATGAAACATGATGCAACATGCAGACGCTGCTTTATTTTTAAGTATAAATAGATATTATTTTTGTAGAACACCATATATTCGAGTTGTAAGTCGTCGTTATGCTAGTTAAAAACCAAATTGTATTTTGATAGAAATAAATGTGTGAAAGTAAAATAAAAGTTTTTAAAAAGTTTTAAGTGAGTTAATCAAGATAACATATATATATATATATATATATATATATATATATATATATATATATATATATATATATTGGCGACGGTTGGAGAGAATGAAGAACCCATTGAAAGCCCGTCGTCCTAAGCGTAGAACTTGTCCTTTACTTGAGAGTAAGCACTACGCAGGCAACATTCCAAAAGGTCCATCACCCCGTCCAGTGGTAACGTGGGTCGACCTGATAAAGTAGTATCATTTGAAAGTCTAGTTTTGATTATGTCTAGTGATTCGCCTAATGGTACATTAGTATACAGACTTACCACATCAAAGCTTATTAGTCTGTCGTCTAGCTCTAGATTGGCTATAATGTTCACGAAGTGTGTAGAATTTTTAACAAATATATTGGCCATTAAATCAGAAAGTACACTTAGAGCTTATTTAACAGAAACAAGATCAAAAACTACCGATAAGAAAGAATGTTTGTTTGAAGGTTGTAGACAATGTTGAAGATTGACTAAAATGTGGTTGTCTGACTTGCATTGTCTTTATTTTTATTTATTTTTACGACGTTTCGATTAGGTTATATCTCTAATCGTTATCAAGTATAAACTGAATGTTTTGTCTTAAGACTACGAGCTTATATAGGGACTGTATCCGCTGAAGCGCAAAGTTTCGCTTCACTGTACACACCTCAATGATTTGATGTTACAAAGTAGTGGTTGCCAAAGATTAGGTATCTCAACACTCGGTTTACTGAAGATTCCATTATTGTTTTTAAGGTAAGCTGCTTCTATAAATTTTCTTGTTGGGTTTCATATATATTACGGTAGCTTCAGACCATTTTATAGTGTTGTTTATCCCAGGCCTGTTCTGCAATATCTGATATCGACGTTTCCCCTTTTTGGGTATGAGTTTTATGTTCCTTAATTCTAACTTCTAGTGGTCGTTTGGTTTCTCCAATATACATTTCACCACACTCACATGGAACTTTGTAAACACATTCTTTCTTATCGGTACTTTTTGGTTTTGTTTTTGTTAAATGAGCTCCTAAGTGTATTTCCTGATTTAAAGGCTGTTTTTATAGTATAACTACTGGCAATTCGTCTTATTTTCTCCGAAATTCCCTTAATCTACGGAATTGTGAAGAAGGAATGTGTTTCTTGCTGTCCAGTGTTCGTTGCTCTAAAGTTATTTATAACAGCGTCAATTAATTTCAAAGAGTAACCATTCTGTGGTAAATCGGATTTAATATTTGCTACCTCTTTTTCCAATGATTCGGTATTACACTGCATATAGATATAGCGCGATTATAGAGGTTGCGTATAATTCTCCGTTTATACAGTATACAGAAAGCCAACACATTCTGGACAATATCTTAATCATAGTTCAATTATTCTGTTGTAACAAAATGGGAAATTATAGGCAAGCTCTATAATCGCGCTATATCTATATGCAGTGTAATACCGAATCATTGGAAAAAGAGGTAGCAAATATTAAATCCGATTTACAACAGAATGGTTACCCTTTGAAATTAATTGACGATGTTATAAATAAGTTTAGAACAACGAACACTGGACAGCAAGAAACACATTCCTTCTTCACAATTTCGTACATTAAGGGAACTTCGGAAAAAATAAGACGAATTGCCAGTAGTTATAATATAAAAACAGCCTTTAAATCAGGAAATACACTTAGAGCTCATTTAACAAAAACAAAACCAAAAAGTACCGATAAGAAAGAGTGTGTTTACAAAGTTCCATGTGAGTGTGGTGAAATATATATTGGAGAAACCCAACAACCACTAGAAGTTAGAATTAATTAACATGAAACTCTACACAATAAAATTTTTATAAAAAAATTGAACCGACTTCTAAAAGTGCGCTAAAAAGTGAAAAATAACCATAAATTTCTATATGAAATTGACCTTTTTGAAGTCGGCGCCAAACTAATACTTGACAAAATGTAATTTGCATAAACAGATTTAAAATACTTTTTTTGTAATTGCTTTCTTACCATAATTTGCGCCGACTTCAAAAAGTTCAATTTCATATAGAAATTTATGGTTATTTTTCACTTTTTAGCGCACTTTTAGAAGTCGGTTCAATTTTTTTATAAAAATTTTATTTTTCTATTTTTAGTTTTAGTATTCATTATGATATTCATAAATTATTTGAACTAAGAACTAATCGAAATTAGTGTACTTTGCAATGACTCCAAAGTGGCAAAAAAGTACAAATTTTATCCAAAGTTGTAAATCACCCTAAAATGAACCACTAAAAATTCTTTAGTTCTTAGAGTTTTCCAAATACCAATCAAATTGGGTTAAACGAATCTTTAGTCTGTCATAGAAAATCGACTATCTTAAATTTCAAGTTAATTTTAGATTGGTAATATAGGCCCCAACACCTTCCAATATCGATATTTAAAGAAAATAGATTAATTTTTTATCCATCATATTAGATACGCCATATTAAATTTTTTAAAATAATTTTAGATTCGTCATGTGTGACCCCGAAAACTCTCCCGTACCAATTTTGGTTAAAATCGGACAAAATTGATTTTTTTTGTTAGCCATATTAAATGCGCCATATTGAATTTTTTCAAAATAATTTCTGATTCTTTATGTGAGGCCCCGAAAACTTCCCCATACCAATTTTGGAGAAAATCGGACAAAAATTATTTTTTCGTCCGCAATATTGGATCCGCCATATTGAATTTTTTAAAAATTACTTTAGGTTCGTCATATGTGACTCCGAAAACTCTCCCGTACCAATTTTGGAGAAAATCAAACAAAAAAGATTTTTTTTGTCGGCTATATTGGATCTGCCAAATTGAATTTTTTAAAAATTATTTTAGATTCGTCATATGTGACCCCAAAAACTCCCCCGTACCAGTTTTGGAGAAAATCGGACAAAATTAATTTTTTTAGCGGCCATATTGGATCCGCCATATTGAATTTTTTTAAAATTATTTTAGATTCATCATATGTGACCCCAAAAACTCCCCCGTACCAGTTTTGGAGAAAATCGGACAAAATTAATTTTTTTGGCGGCCATATTGGATCCGCCATATTGAATTTTTTAAAAAAAATTTTAAATTCGTCATATGCGACTTCGAAAATTCCCCCGTACCAATTTTGGTGAAAATCGGACAAAATTGATTTTTTCGTCCGCCATATTGGATCCCCCATATTGATTTTTTTAAAAATAATATTAGTTTCGTTATGTGGCACCTCGAAAACTCCTCCATATCAATTTTGGAGAAAATCGGACAAAATTAAACTTTTTTGTCCGCCATATTAGATCCGCCATTTTGAATTTTTGGAAAATAATTTAAGATTCGTTGGGTACAACCCCGAAAATTCCTCCATATCAATTTTGGAGAAAATCGGACAAAATTAATTTTTTTGGCCGCCATATTGTTGGATTTTACTGCACCAATTTCATCTAAAAAAATATGGGACCACCGCAGCAACTTCCTTTATATAACGTAAAAAATTTCATTCAAATCGGTGCAGCCGTTCGGAAGTAATCGGTGTACATACATAAAAAAAAATACATAGTCGACGAATTGAGAACCTCCTTCTTTTAGAAGTCGGTTAAAAAAGGGAAACGTCGAGATCAAGTATTGCAGAACATGCCTGGGATTAACAACACCATATAAAATGGTCTGAGGCTGCGACAATATATATGGACCTCAACATGAAAAAAAGAAAATTTATAGAAGCAGCTTACATTAATAACAATAATGGAATTTTCAGTAAACCGAGCGTTGAGATACCTGATCTTTGGCAACCACTACTTTGTAACATCAAATCATTGAGGTGTGTACAGTGAAGCTAAACTTTGCGCTTCAATGGACACAGTCACTACATAAGATCGTAGTCTTAAGACAAAACATTCAGTTTATATTTGATAACGACTAGAGATACAACCTAATCGAAACGTCGTAAAAAAATAAATAAAAATAAAGACAATGCAAGTCCGACAATCACATTTTAGTCAATCTTCAACATTGTCTAAAACCTTCAAACAGTGAAAATAGGGGTATTGTCTATTTCTAGGAATGTGTTTAAAATCACGCATCAGTACCTAATACAGTTCAAAATATTTAATATTGTTTTCTTAATACAACTAATACTTAAAAAATCATGTTTTTTAAAGTCCGTTTCAAAATTACCGCCAATACTTGGCACTTGACCGATGTGACGTCACACTGGTAAACTGACTAAGACATAAATAGCTTTTTCGAAATTTTTGTAATAAAAGATGAGTTCTAAGTTTTCTCAGTGTTATGCGGTGCCTCGGTGTACAAGTACTACAAATAAAACACCTGAAAATTTATTTATTTATGTTCCACATTCGGAAAATCATAGGAAAATGTGGCTTCAGCTAGCCCGCAGGGAACCGGCACTTGTGCCTACACAATCTAAAATGTATTTTTGTGAAGATCATTTTGATGTAAGTTGTGATAATATTTGTTTATTTTTCTTATATTAAAAGTTATTATTTTTCTAAAGTACTAAACAATTTTCGAAGAAATTGCGCAAAAATTACTATAAAATAATATTAACCTACCTTTGACAGCGATGAGGTTACACAGTAGTGACGTCATTCACTTTGATTTGTACTCGTTACGTGACTTGAAGGAGATTTAACTACATTTTGATATTAAATAAAAATTAAATTCCTTGAAAATAACACAAATATTGTGTTTTTTAGGATTTCTATTATGAAAACTACCGCTTTGCGACAAAATTATATTTTTAACCGACTTCTAAAAGGAGCAGGTTCTCAATTCGTCGACTATGTATTTTTAACCGACTTCTAAAAGAAGGAAGTTCTCAATTCGTCAAGTATGTATGTTTTTTTTTATGTATGTACACCGATTACTCCGGAACGGCTGCAGCAATTTGAATGAAATTCTGATGTTATGTTCAGAAAGTTGGTGCGGTAGTCCCATATTTTTTTGGACGAAATTGGTGCAGTAAATTCCAAGATGGCGTTGACAATATGGCGGCCAAAAAAATTAATTTGGCCCGATTTTCTCCAAAATTGGTACAGGGGAATTTTTAGGATCGTACACAATGAATTTGAAATTATTTTTATAAAATTCAATATGGTGGATCCAATATGGCGGACAAAAAATTTAATTTTGTCCGATTTTCTCCAAAATTGGTGTAGGGGAGTTTTTGGGGTGACACATAACGAATCCAAAATATTTTCTAAAAATTCAATATGGCGGATCTAATATGGCGGACAAAAAAATCAATTTTGTCCGATTTTCTCCAAAATTGGTACAGGGGAATTTTTGGGATCGCACATGACGAATCTAAAATTATTTTTAAGAAATTCAATATGGCGGATCCAACATGGCGGACGAAAAAATCAATTTTGTCCGATTTCCTCCAAAATTGGTACGGGGGAGTTTTCGGGATCGCACATTACGAATCTGAAATTATTTAAAAAAAATAAATATGGCAGATCCAAGATGGCGGATTAAAAATTCTACACTTCTCGATTTTGTCTAAAATCAGTATTGGGGGATTTTTGTTAGTTTTAATTACGAATTTATGATGTTTTTTGAAAAACTGAATCTGGCGGATTCAATATGGCGTCCTGAAAATTTTACTTTTTTCGATTTTTTCTAAAACTGATATAGAGGTTCTTGAGGGTGTAAATTATGAATTTAAAAGTATGTTTTCAGGATTCAATATGATTTTACACTTTCCAATTTTGTTCAAAGGTGGGACTGAATTTTTTGAGGGTTTTTTGAGGTATTGTGTTACGAATGTAAAGTTAACTTCTTACAACTATTAAGTTGATAAGATACAATATGAAGGACAGAAAATTTTACATTTTCCGATTTTATCTAGAACTAGCGACCCGCCCCGGCTTCGCACGGGTGCAATGCTGATACTAAATACACTACAGAAAAACTGTGACTATTTATTTTATTTTTACAACAATTATTACATCGGCCTCCGACGCGCTATTTATAGGCACGCTGCCGCCGCCCCGGTCGGCCAGTACCGCCGCAAGCGCTACTTCCCGCAATTTTAAATCTGTAATATCTTCGAAAATATTCATTTAAATCTTGTGCTGTAAAGGACCATATAGATCTATATTAAATCAACAATGTATTTAAGCTACTTAATTGGATAAGGATTAATGCTGTATTGGTTAAAATCGCTTCAAAATTTGCCATTATTTGTCGTAAAAAGTAAATGACAAAAAAATGTTATTGTGGGATATCCATGAGAGATAGACATATACCATCGCGGAGTTTTCTGTAGACCTTTTCAATGTGTACAAATAATTAGTACATTATTTTGATAAATCTCGTAGGGTTCAGCCTGCGTTTGCAATGTAAGCGGAAAAAAATATGATAATTAACGACATCACATTAGAAACCTCAAAAATAACAGTATTTGTCCACTATTTAATGGATGTTATTATACATATAAACCTTCCTCTTGAATCACTCTATCTATTGAAAAAAACCGCATCAAAATCCGGTGCGTAGTTTTAAAGATTTAAGCATACAAAGGGACATAGGGACAGAGAAAGCGACTTTGTTTTATACTATGTAGTGATTGATATTGCGGTGTTCTTGAGGCGTATACAAACTCAATATGTAATACAAAATATATCGGGCTAAGAAATTTACGCCTTAGATACTTTAAATATCGAATCAATTTTTTTTTATAAAAATTTTATTTGAATACAGTCAACATCCCATTGCCTAATACCTATATTTTTAACTGTAATCTACTTCGCCATTGTTTTATTTTTTATTAAATGTTATCAACGGTAGAACACATATAGTAAGCTGCTTTACTTTGTTAGCGTTGCAGTTGGCGATAAAGAACTGATGATGAAATAGCTTTGCATCTTTAAAGTATTTCTATGTATTTATATATGTGACTTGATAAAACTTAACCAGTTTAGAAAGAGCTCTAATTTCTTTCTTGCTTCGGGGCCCTTGGTGGCATTGCTACGCCACTGCTAAGACGGCGCCGCATTTTCTTTGTAAAAAAATAATTTATTTAGAAATTAATTAAAAAGTGAGATAAATGAGTATGAAAGCAACCTGAGTCGAGCCTAAAATTAAATAGGGTCGATTTTACTAAAGTGGCTTTCAAAGCGATATAAACGATGAACGTGGGGACATATGATTTTAATATTTCGCAAGTTTTGGGTTCAGGTTATAAAACAAATTTTTATTTATGAAAATGAAAAAAGATCTTGCAAGTTACTTTAATTTCAAATCGACAGTCGCTGATGATCATGTGTCGTAAAAGTTTGATACCTTTTTGCTTGTACTGGGTTGAATTAATTCTAATTCTTCATTTCGTTGATTTTTAACTGAATAAGCTCTATCTTCTTCATGAGAACGCTTGTTTGCCTTTAGAGGCTGATAATATATTACACCTTCACTGTTTTCTTCATCACTGGACTCATCTAACAAATAATTGTCCTACAATAAAAGTAAAATTAGGTAAACAAGCACTAATGTTACATTGTTGTTTTCTAATATCTTGATTTTAACATTCAGAACTAATATTACGAGACCAAATAGAAACATTGAAATAGTCTCTTTCTAATTTAATTTTTAACCAATTTCAAAACCATGAAGTTAAAAATTCTATGTGTATAGATATCAATGTTTATTCACACATAATTTTGATAGAAGTGAAATAATTTGGTGAGATTTTCAGAATGTTCTGTGGAGTTTTCCATGGTGATCAAATAAAAATATTTAATCCGTAGATTTATTGCAAGAAGGCTAATAACCTAAAACACTAAAAAACTTGTGGGTTGCCGCACTTGTGTGAGTGAGATATAAGGGGTAACACTACCTATTACAGATTTTTCGAGGTATTCTTCAAAAAATATTTTATGAGGTTATTGAAATTGATTTTGAACCCAGATTCGAGTCGTCGAAGTAAACCGGTTTAAGAATAGGTTTCAAGCCGCTTCCATAAACATCTACACACAATGAGCATTTATAATGAAGAATTAACATGTAGTCTATGTGACGAAGAGAAAAAAACAGATAAAACCCTTTTTGTTAAGTTTAAAGTATCCTTTTATTTAAATAGCGATCAGAGACCCTAAGTTACATAACATTTGTATCAAAGTCGACACAACTTCCATCTAGACACCAAAGAGGAGTAAGACTGAGTGATGTAGCAGGCCAGGGTTGAGGAACCTTCACACTGCAGTCTTGAGACTTATTGTGACCTTTGTTATATTTGTTCTATATGAACAACTAGCTCGCTTTAATGAGGTTTAAAAGCCTCTTCTCTATTTTGTCTTCTGGGTCGCGTTCTGAGATGATGTTTGAGTCTATTTCGTCCTCTTCGCCATATATATATATATATATATATATATATATATATATATATATATATATATATATATATATATATATATATATATATATATGTATGTATGTATGTGAAGATGGGGATGAATACACCACAACCTAAGAGAATTTAATTCTAAAAATTACGAAATTTAATGGAATTGTTTCAAAATATTGTTTTCACGAATATCATAAGTACTTTACAAAACAAAATGGAAGTTACTTGTTATTTGAAATGATGTTGAATTATGGTACTTTCAACCCCAAAACATATCATCCCTTATTTCTTATAACGGTAAACCAAATTTATTGATAATATTTTTTTTACAAATTCAAAAAGTAACTTGAGTTGCCGTGTTTTGTGATTTCTGAAAATATACTACTAAAAGAGAGGGAGCCACCTCCAAATATGTTTTTTTTTTTAATATCCACAGTTCTAATTAAGATATCTCTACAAAACAAAATTAAAATTACTTGTTATTCAAAATGATGTTAAACTATAGTATTTTCACTCCTTATATTTTGTAAACCGTAATTATATATATATATATATATATATATATATATATATATATATATATATATATATATATATATATATATATATATATATATATATATATATATATATATATATATATATATTTATATACATCTTTTTAACTGGCGGCCATTTTGTCGGCTGTCAAGTGATTTATGTTTAGTTTGGTTTGGCATTTCAACATGAATAGACTGACGCCTGAACAACACTTCCAAATTGTGCAAATTTATTTTGAAAATCATGGTTCTGTTCGAAATACTTATCGTGCACTACGTCCATTTTACGGTCAAAATAATCGTCCATCAGAGCAATTAATTCGACTAACTATGGAACGTTTTCGCACCACGTTTACTCTAAATGATAATACGCATCCACAGAGACGTCGTACAGGGCGTACAGAAGAAGTCATTGCTGCTGTAGAGCGTAACGTAGAGGACGACCCGAATCAGTCTATCCGCCATCGTGCACAGGAATTGGATATGTGTCCATTCACTTTATGGAAGATTTTGCGGAAAGATCTTGGTTTGCGTGCTTACAAAATCCAACTCGTGCAAAAATTGAAGCCACATGATCACCTAGCAAGGCGGAGATTCGGTGAATGGGCCCAAAACAAGATTGTCGTTGATCCCGATTTTCATAAGCGAATTTTGTTTAGCGATAAAGTTCACTTTTGTTTGAATGAATACGTCAATAAACAAAACTGCCGTATTTGGAGTGATGATAATACTCAAGTGTATGTTGAGACACCGTTACATCCAGAAAAATTGACTGTTTGGTGTACTTTATGGGCTGGTGGAATCATTGGTCCGTACTTCTTTAAAAACGATGCTGGTCAGAACGTTACAGTCAATGGTGACCGCTATAGAGCCATGATTACTGACTTTTTCGTTCATCAATTGAACAACCGTGATGTGCAGGAGCTGTGGTTTCAACAAGACGGCGCAACATGTCACACAGCTCGTGCCACAATTGATTTATTGAAGGAAACGTTTGGTAACCGCATAGTTTCACGTTTCGGACCCGTGAATTGGCCTCCAAGATCGTGCGACTTAACGCCGCTAGACTATTTTCTGTGGGGACATGTGAAGTCACTAGTCTACACCGATAAGCCCGAAACGATTGATCACTTGGAGGACAACATTCGCCGCGTTATTGCCGATATACGGCCACAAATGTTGGAAAAAGTCATCGAAAATTGGACCTCCAGATTAGACTACGTCCGAGCCAGCCGTGGCGGTCATATGGCAGAAGTCATATTTAAATTATAATGCCAGAAGGTTATCTTTCGAATAAAGTAAATTTCATGTCAATTTAAAAAATTCATCTTTGTTTTATTCCATTTAAAAGTTCTATACCTCTATAAAAGACACCCTTTATATATATATATATATATATATATATATATATATATATATATATATATATATATATATATATATATATATATACAGGGTGTCCAAGATAAGGATCCTAAGCATGGGGATCTCGGAAACAGTTGGAGATACGAGGTCGGTTAAATTAGAGAAAAGTTGCGCAATTTAGTGCTAAATTAAACGCAGTTAAAAAAATTTAAAAATTTCAAACACTTCCGGAGGTTTCCGGAAAAAAACGAAATTTGGCAAAATCGTTTTTAATTTTTGCAGGCTTTATTTAAAGAGATATCAGAAAATAAAAGGTAGATTCTCATTGCCACTTTTTATTTTTTATAATATGGTCTAAACAGAATTTAAATCCGACGTTTCGTTTCTGAGATACCATCATGAACTTTCATTTTTTATATGGAACAAAAAAAAGTATCCCATGTATTTGATAGCATTTTTTATTACAAATTCAACGATGTATCACCCTTGCATATCGAATACGTAGTTCAAGTACTTTCCATAAGAGCTCCATGAGAGCGAGAGAGAAAGGTATATCAGTTTTATAAAAGCCAATGAACTACACACTTGATATGCAAGTGTGATACACCGTTGAATTTGTAATAAAAAATGCTATCAAATACATGGGATACTTTTTTTTATTCCATATAAAAAATGAAAGTTCATGATGGTATCTCAGAAACGAAACGTCGGATTTAAATTTTGTTTAGACCAAATTATAAAAAATAAAAAGTGGCAAGAAGAATCTACCTTTTATTTTTTGATATCTCTTTAAATAAAGCCTACAAAAATTAAAAACGATTTTGCCAAAATTCGGTTTTTTCCGGAAATCTCCGGAAGTATTTTGAATTTTTGAAATTTTTAAATTGCGTTTAATTTAACACTAAATTGCGCAACTTTTCTCTAATTTAACCGACCTCGTATCTCCAACTGTTTCCGAGATCCCCATGGTTAGGATCCTTATCTTGGACACCCTGTGTATATATATATATATATATATATATATATATATATATATATATATATATATATTCTTATTAATTAAAAAAAAATTCAGTAAGCTCTGTAACGTTCATACCAACTGAAATTTGGCAATTTTAAGAATAATTATACGTGAAGGTGAGAAATACGATAGTTTAACTTTATTTCAAACTAGCGACCCGCCCCGGCTTCGCACGGGTGCAATGCTGATACTAAATACACTACAGAAAAACTGTGACTATTTATTTTATTTTTACAACAATTATTACATCGGCCTCCGACGCGCTATTTATAGGCACGCTGCCGCCGCCCCGGTCGGCCAGTACCGCCGCAAGCGCTACTTCCCGCAATTTTAAATCTGTAATATCTTCGAAAATATTCATTTAAATCTTGTGCTGTAAAGGACCATATAGATCTATATTAAATCAACAATGTATTTAAGCTATTTAATTGGATAAGGATTAATGGTGTATAAATCTCGTAGGGTTCAGCCTGCGTTTGCAATGTAAGCGGAAAAAAATATGATATTTAACGACATCACATTAGAAACCTCAAAAATAACAGTATTTCTCCACTATTTAATGGATGTTATTATACATATAAACCTTCCTCTTGAATCACTCTATCTATTGAAAAAAACCGCATCAAAATCCGGTGCGTAGTTTTAAAGATTTAAGCATACAAAGGGACATAGGGACAGAGAAAGCGACTTTGTTTTATACTATGTAGTGATAACAAGTAGTTTACAATTTGTTCCGCAAAGTTATCTCAATTAGAACTTGAGATGTAAAAAAAGTATTTGGAGGAAACCCGTCAACTTAAGTTACTTATGGTATTCGTAAAAAAAATATTTCCAAACAATTCCATTAAATTTCGTAATTTTATGAATTAAATTGCGTGTTTAAATATATGGTTTACTCTAATAAAAAATAAAGGATGATATCCTTAGGGGTGAAAATACCATAGTTTAACATCATTTCGAATAATTTTGTTTTGTGAAAATATATCAGAACCTGAGATATTTCAAAAAATACTGTTATTAGGGGTGAACTTTAGAGGAAGTTTTCACCCGTTATAATGAATCTCCGCAGATAGGTACATATCTATACTGAGTGTATTTTCTAAAGTTTTTGAAAAAATAATATCCGAAAATTTGATAAATTTTTTTAACCAGAATTCAATTATTACTCCTTGCCAACATGGTTTCAGACAGAACAAATCCATCGAGACAGCATGCTGTGATTTACTTAATTTTGTATATGCAGAGCTCGACAGGGGCAAGTATGTGATGTGTCTAATATTTGACTTAACAAGTGCGTTTGATACTGTGAGTAAAGAGTTCTTATTGAGAAAGCTCTTTGCTTCGGGTATAAGAGGAAATATCCTAAAACTCATCAACTCGTATATGTTTGATAGGAGTATATTTGTTCGATACCAAAAAAGTAAATCAGATTGCAAAAAAGTCGCCTTGGGTGTGCCGCAGGGGTCAGTTTTGGGGCCGCTCTTGTTTATGATTTATGTTAACGACCTACCTAGATTCATCAGTAGGGGAAAGTTGGTTATGTTTGCTGATGATACCACGATAGCTATATCTGCGGAGGCCCAAGAGGAGCTGTTGCGTACAGCGGGAGGGGTATGTGAGGAGCTGGAGATTTGATGTCAGCGTAATCAGTTAATACTTAACCCAACAAAGACTGTATATATAAATTTCAATATTAAAAAACCATTGCTGATAGAGGATAAAGAAACATATAATATTGAAACCTCAGCTTATACTAAATTTTTAGGCACGTGGCTTGATGAGTCGCTGCATTTCTTTTCCCATATCGAACATGTTTGTAAAAAAATAAATTCTGCCTTCTTTGCTATTTTGCAGGTGAGATCATCTCTAGACCGGGCTGGATTGCTGACTGTGTATTTTTCTTTGGCATACAGTCATCTGTCAAATAATGTCATGTCTTGGGGAAGAGGGTGTGAGGTAAATAGAGTGTTTCTGGCTCAGAAAAGAATACTGAGGTTGATATTTGGTCTTAAGCCGACCGATTCGTATAGACCCATTTTTAAGGAAAACAGCATTTTGACTTTTAACTCTATTTATATTTTAAAATGCGTTTTATAGGTAAAACAAAATTGCTCAGAGTTTAAAACTCTTGGCCAGGGTCACAGATATGATACACGAAATAGTGACATTCTTAGCATACCTAAACATAGCACAGCATTCTTTGAGAAATCCCCAATTTATAATTTCATTATTCTGTTTAATAAATTGCCTGCAAAATTAAAAAATATATCAAACAGTAATAAATTCAAAACAGAAATAAAAAAATTTCTTGTTCACGGGTCATTTTATTCTTTTGACGATTACTTAAGCCTGTAGGATGTACTGACTCTTTTACTGTGTACGGAGTGATTATTTCGTTGCGTCCTTCGCTGACCAGTGCTACGGATTGTGTTCTTATCGTTTTATTTTTTTCTTTCCCGTTAGTTGTTTTAGGATTTTAATCTGTGGTTTTTATTATTAAATATTAGATTAAGTTATTTTACATTTTTTATATTATAACAAGTATCTAATGATACTAACTAATATAACTATTTCTTGTTTTTTCTAGCTTTAAGGTATGCTATGTATATATTTTTTTATTTAATTGTATACTGTAGATGAAACCAATGTTGAAGTATCAGTTTTATGGCTAATAAATTATTTAATTTCATTTCATTTAAAAAAAAAATACTCTCTTATTTTTGTACCCTCTACAACATATTAAAATTTCATTAAAATCTGAGTAGGACACTTCGAATACCTTCTTTGTAAGAGTTTTTTTTTGTAAAAATATATAAAATTTAACAAATACCAATTTAAATTTACAACCTGCTAATAAAAACTACAATGTTCGAACATAAGAAAATACACAAAGAAACGTGGGTCTCTAATGACGGTGTCACAAGAAATCAAATCGATCACGTCTTAGTAGATGCCAGAAGAGGTAGTAACTGCTTAGACGTGAGAAGCTTAAGAGGGGCGGATGGAGACACGGATCATTTCCTTGTAAAAACGAAGGTGAGAACAAGAATAGCGTCCCAAAAAACCCACAAGAATACGCCAGCAACCACATGGAATACAGAAAGTCTGCAGAATAAGGAGACAGAGGAGAAATTTCAAAACGCAATACAAATAAAACTGAAACAGACAGAAGAAAGTAACAACATAGACTCGACTTGGAAGAATATAAAATCAACTTTGACAAGCGTATCTAATGAAATACTGGGTAACAAAAAGAGATCAACAAAAAAATGGTTGGATGACGATTGCCGGAAATCCATAGAAGAAAGAAACCTAGCTAGAAGAGACATGCTACAAAATCCAGCAGACAAAAATATTGAACGGTTCAAATATACTAGAACATAGACAAGAAAACTAATGAAAAGGAAAAAGAAGGATTACCAGGAACAAATAATCAGAGAAATAGAAGAAAATTGGAAGAACAACAAAGCAAGACAATTCTTTAGAGAAGTCTCTAGTATAAAAGCAGGGTACCAAGCAAGAACAGGAAACTTCCTTGAAAAAGACAGCGAAGAGCTTATTACTAATGATAAGGAAATCTTAAAAACCTGGAAGGAATACTTCCGCCAACTGCTAAACGGTGGAGCTAGCACGAATACATCAAATATAGAGGTACATACAGCTGAAATAGAAGACCATTGCCCGACATATGAAGAAGTAACCCAAGCAATTAAAAAACTTAAAAATAATAAAGCCCCAGGCAGCGATGGTATACCCTCAGAGTGTCTGAAGCACGGAGGGGAAGCACTATACAGATCTATATACAAGCTAATTCAAGGTATTTGGCAGGAAGAAACAATGCCAGACGAATGGAAAGAAGGTGTTATCGTACCAATATACAAAAAAGGTAACAAAAAGCAATGTAACAACTACCGAGGAATAACGCTACTTAATACTACCTACAAAATCCTTGCAAACATTCTGTTAGAAAGAACCAAATCGTACACAGAAGAAATCATTGGAGAGTATCAATGCGGATTCAGACCCGGCCGATCTACTGTTGACCAAATATTCACTATAAAACAAATAATGGGAAAATGCTGGGAGTTCGATCGAGAGCTCCATCAGATGTTCATAGACTTTAAACAGGCTTTCGATAGAGTATGCCGGATGAGACTGTGGACAGCGATGCAAGAACTTGGCTTTCCTAAAAAACTAGTCAACTTGATACGGATGAGTATGGAAGCACTACGATGTAAGGTAAGAGTTGGGCAACAGTACTCGGAGACATTTGAGATTAACAATGGACTGAAGCAGGGAGATGCACTCTCACCACAATTCTTCAACGTAGCTTTAGAACCCATAATTAGAAATGCAATAATTGATACACCGACTTCCATATTCCATCGAGAAGGACCAAACTTACTGCTGGCATTTGCAGACGATGTAGATCTAATAGAAAATACAAGAATAAAAATGAAGGAAACTTTTATCAGGTTCGAGAAGGAAGCAGAGAAGATGGGGCTACAAATAAATGAAAACAAAACTAAATATATGTACACGAGCCGCAATATTAGAAACAGAGACAGAATTGGACAGAACATCACCATCGACGACTACAACTTTGAGCGCGTCAGAGAATTTAAGTATCTTGGAACAACAATAACTGAAGATAATAACGGATCACAAGAAATAAACAATAGGTTCCAAGCTGGGAACAGATGTAGCTACGCCCTTCGAGACCTAATAAAATCGAAACAACTAACAAGACGAACAAAGATAAATCTATATAAAACAGTTATAAGACCAGTAGTGATGTACGGCAGAAAAATTCTAAGGAAAATCTTTGGCCCGTTACTGGATGGGGCAACGGGACAATATAGAATAAGAACAAACAAAGAGTTAGAAGAGTTATACGCAGACGCCAACATAGTAAAAGAAATAAAGTCTAGAAGACTCCAGTGGACAGGCCACCTCATAAGACACTCTAACGAAAGAATAGTGAGACTGGTGTGGGAAGAAACCCCAACTGGAAAAAGACCACTTGGACGACCCCGGCTCCGGTGGCGAGATAATATAACAGGAGACCTTAAAGCTGTGGATGT
This sequence comes from Diaprepes abbreviatus, assembly GCA_034092305.1. Classification (NCBI taxonomy): domain Eukaryota; kingdom Metazoa; phylum Arthropoda; class Insecta; order Coleoptera; family Curculionidae; genus Diaprepes; species Diaprepes abbreviatus. The sequence continues at coordinate 1,049,075 of JASJET010000171.1, forward strand.
AGAGAACTGGATGGAGCTAGCAAAGGACAGAAACGAATGGAGGCATATTGTCAAGTCGGCTAAAACCCACACGGGGTTGTAACGCCACGGAGTAAGTAAGTAAGTAAGTAATTTAAATAAAAATGACAAAAATTATCATGGGATAATTTTTACTTTTCAGAATATGGTTGCTTGTGAGCTATTTCGTGAAGCAAATATGTTTGCAAATTACTTTAGTATAGTTTCTACAAAACACCTTAAAGGTAAATATGGTGATACAATTGGGACCGACACAATTCCGGCTCCGCAAGTTAATTCTCTTGTCTGAAATGAGGGTGACAGTGAATGATTTTTTTTAGCAAACAAGAGTCCTTCTGGTAGTGATGATCTTAACGCCAACTTCTAACAACGTTAATGAATCTTGATCGAGGAATATTTCCCGAAATTTTGAAAACGCTGCATATAGATTTTGAAAGCAGAATGAATATTAATTTTTCAGATCATACTAAACTTGATTGTGTTTGCCCGAAGTTAAGTTCAGCAAAATATGTTTTAATAAAATATAAAAAAATTCTTGATGATGCTGCTTTTATGACAGTATATCACGCCTTAATTTACACTAATTTATCATGCAAAAGTAATAGTTGTTTTTTTGAAGCCAAAAAAAATTTAAGACTGATATTTAACTTTATGCCTCTAGAAAGAGGTAGAACTATATTTGTAGGAAAGAAAATTTTAACATTACTATGTGTTTTTAACCGACTTCTAAAAGAAGGAGGTTCTCATTTCGTCGACTATGTATTTTTTTTTATGTATTTACACCGATTTTACTCCGGAACGGCTGCACCGATTTGAATGATATTTTTTACGTTATATAAAGGAAGTTGCTGCGGTGATCCCATATTTTTTTGGACGAAATTGATGCAGTAATATCCAAGATGGCGCTTACAATATGGCGACCAAAAAAAATTAATTTTGTCCGATTTTCTCCAAAATTGGTATGGGGGAATTTTCGGGGTTGTACCCAATGAATCTAAAATTATTTTAAAGAAATTCAAAATGGCAGATCCAATATGGCGGACAAAAAAAATTAATTTTGTCCGATTTTCTCCAAAATTGGTATGTGGGAGTTTTCGAGATCGCACTTTATGAATTCAAAACATTTTTAAAAAATTCAATATGGCGGATCCAATATGGCAGACAAAAAAAACAATTTTGTCCGATTTTCTCCAAAATTGGTACGGGGAAGTTTTCGGGGTCGCACATAACGAATCTGAAATTATTTAATAAAAATTCAATATGGCGGATCCAATATGGCAGACAAAAAAATCAATTTTGTCCGGTTTTCACCAAAATTGGTACGGGGGAGTTTTCGGGGTCGCACATGACGAATCTAAAATTATTTTTAAAAAATTCAATATGGCGTATCCAATATGGTGGATAAAAAATTAATTTTGTTCGATTTTTTTCAAAATTGATATGAGGGATAGCACATTACGAATCCGATATTATTTAAAAGAAATTAAATATGGCGGATTTAAGATGGCGGATTAAAGATTGTACATCTCTCGATTTTGTCTAAAGTTAGTATGGAGGGATTTTTGTTAGTGTTAATTACGAAATTAAAATATTTTTTGAAAAACTCAATCTGGCGGATTCAATGTGGTGATCTAAAAATTTTACATATCTCCAAAACTGATATAGAGGGTTCTTGAAGGTGTAAATTATGAATTTAATCGTATTTTTTCTGGATTCAATATGGCGAATGCAATATAGCTGACAAAAAATTTTACATGTTTCGATTTTGTTCAAATGTGGAACTGAATCGTTTTTGAGGATGTAAATAGCGAATATAAAATTATTTTAAGAAAATCTAATACGTCAGATGCAATATGACCGTTTGGAAATTTAAAATTTCTTGATTTTATCTAAAATTGATACTAGGGGGCTTTGAAGGGTTTAGATTTAGATTAGATTAAGACGTTAAAATTGTTTTTTTTTAAATTCATTATGCCGGATCCAATATGGTGGATTGAAAATTTTACCTCATTCATATTTTTTTAGATTTGGTAACAGGGCGTTGGGGGGTGGTGTACTACGAATATGAAGTTAATTTTTGACAACTATTAGGTTGATAAGATACAATATGAAGGACTAAAAATTTTACATTTTCCGGTTTTATCTAAAATTGATATTGCGGGGTTCTTGGGGCTTATACAAACTCAAGATGCAATATAAAATATATCGGGCTAAGAAATTTACTTCTCAAATTCTTTAAATATTAATATTGGAAGGTTTTGGGGCCTATATTACCAATCTAAAATTAATTTGAAATTTAAGATATTGGATTTACTATGACAGACTAAATATTTGTTTGACACAATTTGATTGGTTTTTGGAGAACTCTAAGAATCAAAGATTTTTTAGTGGTTCATTTTAGGGTGATTTGGAGTCATTACGAGGTACATTAATTTCGATTAGCATGTAGTTCAAATAATTTATGAATATCATAAAGAATTCAAAACTAAAAATCGAAAAATAAAATTTTTATAAAAAAATTGAACCGACTTCTAAAAGTGCGCTAAAAAGGGAAAAATAACTAGAAATTTTTATATGAAATTTAAATTTTTGAAGTTTGCGTCAAAATATTTCTAAATGAAATAAATAATTACAAATTATGGTAAGAAAGCAATTAGAAATAAAGTATTTTTAATCTGTTTATGCGAATCACATTTTGTCAGGTATTAGTTTGGCGCCGACTTCAAAAATTTCAATTTCATTTAAAAATTTATGGTTATTTTTGACTTTTTAGCGCACTTTTAGAAGTAGGTTTAATTTTTTTTATATAAAAATTTTATTATATATCAGTATTTAATTAGAGTTAAGAATAATATTGATGACTTCGAAAGGCTGGGAAAGAAGACATTTCGCAAAACGTGTAACAATGATATTTTTAAAATGTCATGATATAAGAAATCGATTTTTTGGAGCTCTCATTCATACAACTTCGTCCACTTTTATAAGAAAGTTTTGAAAAAACCAATATTAGCTTGCTATGCACGTTCACAAAGGGATAGTCACTGAACATCCTGTATAGTGTCTTCGTTAATAAGGTGCACATTTGGATCGTGTCAACCGATTTTATTGAGCAAGCAAGCTGTTATCTCTTGATCAAAATTCTGCCAAAATCAAAAATATTTTAAAATTTGTCTTTGTGTGCGAAAGTTATTGAGATTGAAAAAACAAGAAATTAAATATTTTTAATGAGCCAACAAATTGCTCGAATAAAGAACGAAAGCTTTCAAGGTTTTGATCAAGTTGAAAATCATGGTTCTTAGGTTTAGACCGTGTCAAATTGGAATTATTATCCGACGTTTCGCTCACGATTGCACGAGACATCTTCAGAACTTTTTATTCCACGAGATTAGATTGATGTAGAATCCCTGTACATTTATTTTACTTTTCAAGGAACTTTCTGCTAGCAGACTTTGGGAGCGGTCATGGGATCACCGCTATCACCTGTGGTAGCTAACATCCTCATGGAAGCTTTCAAAAAGAACGCCTTGTCTTCTTCTCATCTAAAATCTAAATTTTGGTGCAGATATGTAGATGATACGTTCGTAGTTTGGTCGCATGTCGCAGATAACCTCCATAATTTTCTAAATCATCTAAATTCTAAATCCTAAAACCTAATATAAAATTCACTATGGAAACTGAATCAAATGGTGCCCTTCCCTTTCTTGATGTACATAACTTGCTTTTGACAAATCTTGGTGCGTATGGGGTCAGAGGTGTTGCTACCAGTTTGCTGCAATCCTACTTATCGGATAGGCAGCATACAGTCAGTCTGCTTTGCTAAAAATAATCATCATTACTTTTCAGATAGAACTAAATTGTTGCAGGGGGTACCTAAGGGCTCCATTTTGGGACCCATATTATTCTTAATATATGTAAACAATCTGGGGGATGGATTGGCCACGGATAGCGTTTGCCAGTTTGCTGATGACACATCAGTGATTCTGGCGGACACTTCTATGGCGGGACTATCTCGAAAATGCACAAACTCTGCATTGAAAATACAACAGTGGTGTTCTGATAACGGCCTCACTCTAAACGTAGATAAAACTGGCCTCATTCTTTTTTCAAAGCATGCCACAAGGTCTGAGTCACTGCTTGTGTGGCTTAGAGGTAGATCTATACCCACATTGGAACACGTTAGGTTCTTAGGTGTTCATTTGGACCCTTTTTTAAACTGGGAACATCATATCTAAGCTCTTGGGGTTAAGCTTAGCAGTTTGTGTGGTGTAGTTCAAAGGCTTCGTGACGTCATCACTGCAGAGACTGTTAGGCTTTTCTACTTTGGGCAAATATAATCTCTTATCTCTTATGGTATTTCCTTTTGGGGATCATCAAGAAAAGCTATTAATATATTTAAAATTACAAAACGCATAATAAGATGCATCTTCCACCTACATCCAAGAGCTTCATCTCGATCATTTTTTACTCAGTTTAAGTTGCTTACTGTTCCCTCATTATACTTTAGATCTTTAGTCATGTTTGTCAGAAGGAATACGGAATTATTTCCGCTAAATAGACAGCTTTATGGGGGGAACATGGTTATGACTACCAGAGGGGCGAATGACCTAAGGGTACCTTTACATAACTCCACCTTCTATGAGAGAGGACTATACTATATGGCGATTAAAGCCGTAAGGATGTTACCAACAGAAACCTGGCTTACCGAGTCGATTAATTGCTTTAGGAGACGCGTAAATGAATGACTGTCTGATAGGTGCTTTTACTCTTTCAATTTTAGTGAATAGCTTTTGTAATGTCAATATTTTTAACTTAATATTTTTTGTTTAGTTGGTTTTTTCTCATGCATTTGTTTTGTGTGTAAAAATTTTATTACTTTTAAATTGGAATATCTTATTTTACAAACTGTAAAACTTTGTTCAGTTTAAACTGATTCTCTTATTACTACTTTTTTAAATTATCTTGTATCTGTCTTTTTCTCCTTTTGTTTTCCTTTGTGTAAAGTTCCTATCGAAATCTCGATTAGTTTTTATATTAACTGTAGTTAGATCGATATATTTACAATTTTTAATGTTAAACATTTCTCGCTCTGACGTTGCTTTGTTATGTGATCATAATTTTGTTGGCAAATAAAGGATATTATTATTATTATTATTATTACTAATACTAAGGAAAGAGAATGGCAAATTAGGATATTTTATGTACAGAAAACCAATATATACAAATCGATATCTTAATGCAACGTCACACCATCATCCTTCTAAAAAACAATCAGTCATAAACTCTTTGTTACATAGAGCAGTTTCAATATATGACGAACAATCACTGAAATCAGAAACAGAAAAACTGACTAATGCTCTGAGAGGCAACGGATATTGCGCTGAAGATATAAAAAGTTCAATTAATAAATATAAAAACCCAACTTCTCAACAAAACGTCATAAATGTACTTCCTATGGACAGTGTTGTCTCATCTTACATACATGGAACCACCGATAATATTGCCAGATTGCTCCGAAAATCAAATATTCGGACAATTTTCAATACCTGTAAGAAAGTTGGACAATGTTTGAAATCTCCAAAGGATGCAATTCCTTTTTAAACAGAAGGCGTTTACAAGATATCTTGCTCTTGTGGTAAAGAGTATGTAGGTGAAACAGGACGGTCTATAACCCCTAAGCTTAAGGAACATGAAAGATGTATAGAAAAAGAAACAATTTGTACAATCTACAGTAGCTGAACACCATCATTGCTCAGGTCACACTTTTAATGTAAAGGAAACTAAGGTGCTAGCATCTGTGTCTAGTTTCTTTAAACGTAAAATTAGAGATTCAATCGAAATTTGTAAATATCCAAATAATATTAATAGAGATGCAGGTTACAGTCTACCGGCTGTTGCTTCTCGATAATCATTCAGTGTTCTAATCTCATGAAGTAAAGCTCTCTGAAGAAAATAATTCCACTTTGACACGATCTAAACCCAAGAACTACGATTTTCAAATTGATCGAATTTTTGAGCATCTTTATTCGCTTATACTTTTAACAGAATTTTTCTTTTTCCATAAAAATAACTTTCGCACATCTACATCAATGTGATCTCTTAATTTAAAGTACAAAATAGTTTACTATGCTTGTGATTTGAGTTAAATAGAAAATTGCGTGTAATAGGTCTTTCTTCATGTATATCATTACTCTTTTGTTGTAAAAGTATTACAAGAGAAGAAGAATATTTAATTATTATCGACATAAAATTATTCATGGAGTTTTGAGAGGACATGCACAATTTATCTTGATTCATGACTACCACTTTTTATACACTATACACAGTAAAAAACGCATGTAAATCTACATCTAAATACTTTTACTGCTACTGAAATTTCATTAAGTGTACAATGTATTTTTTCCCATTACATATGCTTTCAAGTATGATTACATAAAAACAGTAAATTAATGTGCAATAGTGTAAAATAATATAAAATAATGTAAAATAATGTAAAATAATGTAAAATAGTGTAAAATAATGTAAGATAATGACGCTTCCCCCACTCATCTCCCAAGAGCAGCAGCGAGACGTGGCAGTCGGCCATTATTTTTATACCAACTGCATAGGTAACATGTTTGGTGAAATAGTTTCTTTTTATAAAGTACTAGCGACCCGCCCCGGCTTCGCACGGGTGCAATGCTGATACTAAATACACTACAGAAAAACTGTGACTATTTATTTTATTTTTACAACAATTATTACATCGGCCTCCGACGCGCTATTTATAGGCACGCTGCCGCCGCCCCGGTCGGCCAGTACCGCCGCAAGCGCTACTTCCCGCAATTTTAAATCTGTAATATCTTCGAAAATATTCATTTAAATCTTGTGCTGTAAAGGACCATATAGATCTATATTAAATCAACAATGTATTTAAGCTATTTAATTGGATAAGGATTAATGCTGTATTGGTTAAAATCGCTTCAAAATTTGCCATTATTTGTCGTAAAAAATAAATAACAAAAAAATGTTATTGTGGGATATCCATGAGAGATAGACATATACCATCGCGGAGTTTTCTGTAGACCTTTTCAATGTGTACAAATAATTAGTACATTATTTTGATAAATCTCGTAGGGTTCAGCCTGCGTTTGCAATGTAAGCGGAAAAAAATATGATAATTAACGACATCACATTAGAAACCTCAAAACTAACAGTATTTCTCCACAAATTTAATGGATGTTATTATACATATAAACCTTCCTCTTGAATCACTCTATCTATTGAAAAAAACCGCATCAAAATCCGGTGCGTAGTTTTAAAGATTTAAGCATACAAAGGGACATAGGGACAGAGAAAGCGACTTTGTTTTATACTATGTAGTGATATTGTGTTTTAGTTACAAATGGATATTGGCAGGTAAGTCGAGAAAAACATTTCAGTGTCCATTTAGGTGTAAATCTGAAACGATTTTTAGTAATAAAAACGCATTAAAGGTTCATTTTTATAGAGAACATTTAGAAAACTGCAAAAATTCTGCTGATAGTAACATTAATAGAGAAAATGTTGAATCTATAGAAAAAAGTATCACATATTTAAAAAACGGCAATAAAATACCGTCAAATGAAGAAAGTAAAGAGGGCCTATCACTGGCATTAAATTTGTTTACTAATCTTTATTTAACATTAGAAACTGAGTATTTATTAAGTAAAAGCATTTGATTGTAAACAATTTTTATCGGGTAAATTTCATCCTATCGGTAAGTTTCAGTGTCAGTGAATAGAAGAAAGTGTACAGCAGATGAAAAAAAAATGAAAAGAAAAGAAATAAATTTTTATTTTTGCTGCACATTGTTAAATTTATTTTGCTTATTTAAAATTTGCAGTTTTTTAAGTTACAAAGAAAAGCGTACCACACAAATTTAAACATTTATTTCCAAGTGCACCACTGGCGTTGCCGAAACAATTAAGACAACAAAAATGTGACCAGAGACAATTTTTTTTAACATTTATTTTCTTTAAATTGGTAAACTAAAGGCCAGAATATTATTTACCCTATCTTTTTTTTTTAAAAAAAGTCATGAAGTTAAAATTGCCATATTTGAAATGACAATATTTTAAACTATTTTGATAGCAAAAGTTTTGTAAAATAACAGATTAATGCTGTATCTACAAATTTAGTACAACAATTTTCAATTTTTAGATGTTGATGAAAATTTATTCTTTAAGATTTGCGTGGAAAACGAGATAGTAGCAGAGGACTATTTAATATTTACTGATGCTTTTGTAACCACTTGTTGTTTTTGCTATGTATTTAAGTTACAATACCCAAACGAAATAAGTGGAAAAAGATCTAAAAAACGAAATTGGAAAAATAGGATATTAGCTTTATTAACAAAATATGAAACTAGAAAGATACATAGATTTTTTTGTATATAAAGTAAAGCTAAAAAATAACTTGGTGCCATTTATTTCTGAAGGCTTTACTTTAAAGAAAGATTTTTGTTATTATAAGTTGAAATATTTTTTTGTAAATATAAGGTTATCTATATATATATATATATATATATATATATATATATATATATATATATATATATATATATATATATATATATATATATATTGTATAATTGCAAGAAATATATAACTGACTACAAAGCACAGATTAAAAAACAAAGCAGATAAAGCATCTTATTCAAAAATTTTGTATCGGTATGCGCCAAGATCTTTTAAGTTTGAAATAGTAATACGAAGAAATAGATATATAAGTGGGGATGCTTTGTAGTACTTTACTTTTACTATATTGTTACTTTTAAAATGTCAAGAAAACGTTGTAGCTGTGGGGGAATTAAATAAATGCGTACAAAATTATGTCTAAATGTATTTGTTATTATTAATGTGAGCTGTTAAGTTATTTCGTTATAAATAAATTTTTAGTTATAAGTTTTTGTGAGCCAGTTTCTTATATATAATATTCAATAAATATGTAAATTTAAAGAAATAATCTCTTTATAGCATGACTCCGTTATTATTTCTTAATTCCTATACAGATCATTACAATAATAAAAGATTCGTTAACAGCAACTGTTCGTTGTTTTATTCAGAAGATGAATGAAAGTCCCTACCTACTGTCATATCCCTGTCTAATTCACGAATTCTTTTAATAACAGATAGGTAAGGAGGCCTGTACATTTTTTATGGTTAAGTATTCCTGGTCAAACATATTCAATTCTTAATATGATGTAATTTATATCATTATTTCAGTTACTTCTCTTAAAATTCAATATACTGTGTAGTTTTCATGTTCTCGCTTATCAGAAATAAAATTGAATTTTCTCATATAATTGGTACGGAACCAGGCTGAATTTTTCCGTGATTCCGTGCGTATTTTTTAATATAGGTCTTCTAAAGATTATTTGAGAAAACATAAAAATTATCGAGTTGTAACAAGGATAATTTTTATTCAGGATGACATAAATTGCATCATATTAAAAATTAAATTTGTTTAATCAGGATTACTTTTTCATAAGAAGAGTGTGGGAGGCCCTTTTTACTTGACTTAAATTTTCTAAAATATATTATAATGTATTTTCAGGTAATCTCACATGGTGGAATACATTTTTTACGTAATCTGACATGGTGGAATACGTATTTTTACATGATGTATTAGTTACACTGCATCTAACAACAAGTAAATCGACACGGAAAACAACAAAAATTACATGATATAAATATGAAAATTACTTAGTGATTCAAGAATATTTTTTACATTGACCCAAATAGCACACTTCAGTCCACTGGATATCCATCGTTTATCCAAAGCTGGACATACTGGGTATCCATGGGATGTCCAGAATTTGTCCACCAACATCCTATGGATATCCACTAGACTATACGTTTGTCCCACTCATGGACGTCTTTTTGGATTACATATATTGTCCAAGTATGGATCATTTTTGGATATTAATAGGGCTAATTTTGGATGTCCATATATTGTACATTCTTGACCCGATTGTGGACATATTATCCGATGGTATTGTGCTTTTTGGATAAATAGGTCATAATCTATTGTTCCCTCTTCTTGACGTTCCGCTAACGTGAATGGTAGATATTTTCAGAATTTGCTTAGGGTCCGGGAGCTTACAATAACTAATTAATCTGCACTTCTGAAGACACAGACCACTCATGTCATCAAAACGTCGATAACAAGTAACCATAGATGGCCCTATTAGTCCCAAAAATTAAACAGATATAAATTACATTAGCGAACTAAGTAACAGGAACTGGATCCACATATTACACTTATTGATTACAATTGTCAAGTTTTTAATACAATACTATATAAGAATATAAAATTTTATAATTAGTCGAATTGCAAGTGCTACAAAATATAGCTTCAATTGATTTAAATTGTTCAAGCTGTAGAAGGATCGCTATGAATAAGTTATCTGGTTCCATAGTAATAGGTACAATTTCAATTGGGTAATAGAAAATATACCAATTTAAATAAAGACTTTTTATTGTTACAATAATTATTTTTTTCTAGATTTATTTCTGTCGTTTAATCTCTTCTGCCATTGTCTAATCTCGTCTTCGGCTGTTTTTTATCGGCCCCCCATTCTTCTACCGCAGCTGAAAATTAATAAGGTTTAACGTTAAATGATGCAGTATTTTATGGTTTTGTAGGAATTTAAATATCTCTCTCTCTCTCTCTATGTATATATATATATATATATATATATATATATATATATATATATATATATATATATATATATAAAACCAAATGCATCGTTATTGCTTAGAGTGCTCAAACCAACAGGCCAGAAAAAAAATTTTAACACACTTTTTGTCTGGGTATTATCAGAACAAGAGGATCTAGAGTTCAACGTGTGAAATCTGACACCTAATTTGTTCTTATTATTTACGAGTATGACAAATAAAACAGAGAGATTTTTTTCATCAAATTTTTATATTTAAGTGGTAACTTACCTACAAATAGTGAACATAAGTTCTTTAAAGGTCACTTTACTGTTCCATCATATGTATAATTCTTGGAAAGGCTATCTGTCATTGTTACAATAAAATATCTTTTAATAAGTTAATAGGTATAATTTCCTCCAATTTTCGCTAATTGTAAAACCTAAAATTATATTACTTTATTGAGATAATTAAACGTTAATTCCACATATGCTAACCTAAGAATATTTTTGACTTTAAGAATCAAAGTAAAAAAATATATAAAATAATCCTGTAAATTAAGTTTTTTTTTATCAATAGACTCATACACATAAAGAAGCGTTACTCGAATAAGTTTCAGCTTTTATTTCAGAAGTGTAATAAACTTACTGCATCTTTAAAGTTTAAATTGTCCTGAGGATCTTATGTGACTTGAGGCAGCTGATTATTTTCTTAAGTAAAAGGATAGTTAAACTCCTGCAGAAAATTCTTTGTAGATACTTGTTGTTTTTTCCCTATTTAAGATTACCTGAATATCCTCTCTAATTTGGTAGAAATTGGCTTTCACATAGGAATTTTATTTGGACCAATCTGTGGAAAATTCATCTAAAAAATAATTAAAATAAATTAAATTATAAGTCCAAACCTAGAGTCGAACTGTCAAAATTTTATTGTATATTTTTAAACAATTATACTGCACAAAAATACACATCAATGTAAACTTTTACTAGCGTTTAATCCAAAATAGTCATAAAAAAATTAATATAATTATTCAAATTTGCTATAGCTTTTATTCCATTATAAATTTTGATAACATTTATTAATGCCAGCAATCTTATTAGACTGAGTACTCAATAATGACTTTGTCAGAGAGAATTTTCTCTAAAATTTACAATTTTATTATTACACAAATTTACGACTCTATCTGTGCTCAATTTTAACCAACAAGATACAAAATTCATTGGCCTATCAAAATATTTGCACTTATTTGTAGTAATTTCCATTTAAATAAGTAATTGTATGAAAAAGTATAGCTACAAAAGCTATATTTTAACATACGTGTTTTGATACTGAATATTTTGTTCACTTTCAAATTTATGCGAGTTTGATACTAAATTATTAACTTTTCGTCGGGCATGTCTGTAGTTTCGTTCGGTAATTTTTGATTAAATTAAAAATAACTATACTTACCTTTAACGGTGGCATCTTCTTCAAATAAAAAGCACACTTGATTTTAGCTCAACTAAAACTCCAAAGGTATTTTTTAGCTCGATGTCAACACAATAATGGGCACAAAATATCTGAAGGGATATTTTGTGATCATGACGGGCCGGCGGGTTAAGAAATGACAATTCTACAGGCCGATATTACAGTATCCGATTTTACCGACAACCCAAAATTTAATTAATGGACGTCTGATGGACTTACACTGGACATCCAGATATGGACGTCTATATAGATTACAAGTCATCACATCTAATGGACATCCATAAACGGTCCATGGACATACAGGACATTATATGTACCTATTCTGGATATCCAATGGAAATCTTGTGCTATCTGGGGACATGCACGTAATTTCTTACCTAGATACACAAGGCAATATATTACCAATGAAAGTTATAGTAATTTTACATAAAAATTTTTTACTCTGTATTACGTACCGAGTTATTTTCTGATGTATCCATTTTAATATCACACTACAATAACTAATATATAAACGTTGCACAATTTACCGATGATTTACTCAAAACGCATATGAATATATTTATAATATGTGAATGTTTATAAGAACGGAAATCCCACACAATAAACAAACAGATAATGTTGTTTAAGGAATCTGCGTTCCATAAATCTCGCTTCTGATATCTACCACATTTCTACGAAAGCAGTTATTTTTAAATAATTATCATATTTATTCTCTCTAAGATGCGTCATAATGCGAGTTACAGGATGAATCATAATGAGATTAATTAATTTTTTTCATCCGACATTAATTTGGCGTGAACAGTAACAAAAAAACGGGTGTATTGTGGCACCAGTGAGGACTTTGAAAAATCCTAAGCAAGACTGGTCGAGCAAGGAGCACGTAAACCGATTTGGGCACCCACTAAAATGTCTGCCAAAACAAGAACGTGTTCATATGCTCGTAGTCATTCAGTCACTATCAGTAAAACTAACCAACATGACGGTATCTTCGACATAAGAATCATAAAGATAAACAAGAAAATAATGATACATGTAACAGAATTAGTTTTTTTTTTCTACAGGGTTATTCATTTTTGCGCTTTTAACGAGTCTACCGTTCTCCATTCTCCTTATATGTTTATTCCAGAATATTCGCCTTTGTCTAACCCATCTTCCTATGTCCTGTATCCCGCATTGTTGTGTGATATCTTCATTCCGTATTCTGTCTTGTAGAGTTTTGCTTTGTATACTTCTTAATGTTTTCATTTCGACTGTTCTTATTATTTGTAGAGTTCTGCCTGTACACAGTAAAAAACGCATGTAAATCTACATCTAAATACTTTTACTGCTACTGAAATTTTACTAAGTGTACAATGTATTTTTTCCCATTACATATGCTTTCAAGTATGATTACATAAAAACAGTAATTTAATGTGCAATAGTGTAAAATAATATAAAATAGTGTAAAATAATGTAAAATAATGTAAAATAATGTAAGATAATGTAAAATAATATACAATAATGTAAAATAATGGAAAATAATGACGCTTCCCCCACTCATCCCCAAGAGCAGCAGCGAAACGTGGCAGTCGGCCATTATTTTTATATTAACTGCATGGGTAACAAGTTTGGTGCAATAGTTTCTTTTTATAAAGTATATTGTGTTTTAGTTACAAGTGGATATTGGCAGGTAAGTCGAGAAAAACATTTCAGTGTCCATTTAGGTGTAAATCTGAAACGATTTTTAGTAATAAAAACATTTATTTCCAACTGGCGTTGCCGAAACAATTAAAACAACAAAAATGTGACCAGAGACAATTTTTTTAACATTTATTTTCTTTAAATTGGCATACTAAAGGCCAAAATATTATTTACCCTATATCTTTTTTTCTTTAAGAAGTCATGAAGTTAAAGTTGCCATATTTGAAATGGAAATATTTAAAACTATTTTTATAGCAAAAGTTCTGTAAAATTACGTATTGTTGCTGTATCTACAAATTTAGTACAACAATTTTCAATTTTTAGATGTTGAAGAAAATTTATTCTTTAAGATTTGCTTGGAAAAGGAGAGGTAGCAGAGGACTATTTAATATTTACTTTTGTAACCATTTTTTGTTATTACTGTGTATTTAATTTACAATACCCAAACGAAATAAGTTCTATATTAGAATTTACTTAAAGGTACTTTTTCAATATTCATCCTGAAAGTGGAACAAGATCTAAAAAACGAAATTCGAAAAACAGGGTATAAATTTTATTAACGAAATATGTAACTAGAAAGATACATAGATTTTTTTGTATGTAAAGTAAAGCTAAAAAATTAATTGGCGCCATTTATTTTTGAAGGCTTTACTTTAAAGAAAGATTTTTGTTATTATAAGCTGAAATATTTTTTTTGTAAATATAAGTTTATCTATCTATCTATCTATATATATATATATATATATATATATATATATATATATATATATATATATATACATTGTATAATTACAAGAAATATATAACTGACTACAAAGCTCAGATTAAAAAACAAAGCAGATAAAGCATCTCATTCAAAAATTTTGTATCGGTATGCGCCAAGATCTTTTAAGTTTGAAATAGTAATACGAAAAAATAGATATATAAGTGGGGATGCTTTGTAGTACTTTACTTTTTCTATAATGTTACTTCTAAAATGTCAAGAAAACGTTGTAGCCATGGGGGAAGTAAATAAACCTTTTGACCAAGTACTCGATTCCTAAAAGTAAATAATAAGCAGCGTTGCACGAAGTGCTTAGTTAACAAAGCTTTAATCTTTAATACATTTTAAAAGCTAGTAAAAATCAACTAATCACAAAACCTGCTAAGTACATGAGTCACAAATAAAATAGACTATTGGGTCTCTCTGATTATCCATTGAATTTATCCCCACTCTATGCGTACAAAATTATGTCTAAATATATCTGTTATTATTAATCTGAGCTGAGTTTTTTTTGTTATAAATAAATTTTTAATTATAAGTTTTTGTGAGCCACGTTCTTATATATAATGTACAATAAATATGTAAATTTAAAGAAAAAACTTTATTTTAAATAATCACATTATAGCATGACTACTTCTGTATAAGTTTAACTTTTGTTCTGCCTCAGTCTTGTTTGGTATTTGTAAAATAACTACAATATGTATCTATTTGTTTTCCGAAATATTGGTTAGTTGTTTCAATATAAATAAATCGTTATTATGTCAACTTTTATTTCTCTATTCATATACAGATTATTACAATAATAAAAACTTCGTTAACAGCAACTGTTCGTTGTTTTATTCAGAAGATGAATGAAGATCCCTACCTACTGACGTATCCATATGTCTAATTCACGAATTCTTTTAACAACAGATAGGTAAGGAGCCCTGTACATTTTTTATGGTTAAGTATTCCTGGTCAAACGTATTCAATTCTTAATATGATGTAATTTATATCCTATTTTCAGTTACTTCTGATAAAATTCAATATACTGTGTAGTTCTCATATTCTCGCTTACCAGAAATAAAATTGAATTTTCTCATATAATCAGTACGGAACCAGGCTGAATTTTTCCGTGATCTATTTTTTGTGAAATATGTATTTTCTAATATTGGTCGTCTAAAGATTATTTGAGAAAACATCAAAATTATCGAGTTGTGACAAGGATAATTTTTAGTCAGGATGACATAAATTGCATCATATTAAAAATTAAATTTATTTAATCAGGGTCACTTTTTCATAAGAAGAGTGTGGGGGGCTTTTTTTACTTGATGACTTAAATTTTCTAACATATATTATAATGTATTTTCACGTAATCTCAAATGGTAGAATACGTATTTTTACGTAATCTGACATAGTGGAATACGTATTTTTAAATGATGTGTTAGTTACACTGCATCTTACAACAAGTAAATCGACTCAGAAAAAAAAAACAAAAATTACATGATATAAATACGAAAATTACTTAGTGATTCATGAATATTTTTTACATTACAATGCAAGTAATTTCTTACCTAGATACACAAGGCAATATATTACCAATGAAAGTTATGGTAATTTTACATAAAAATTTTTTATTGTGTATCTGATCTTGTTTCTGCCGTGTAAGTTATGATGGATCTTAGAGCCGTTTTATATATATCTTAGTTTTGCTTTCGGTATTAAGGTATTTGGTCTTCCACACAATTTCTTGTAGGAATCCGGAAATTCTAGCCGCTTTCATCGTTTGCTCTCTTACTTCGTTAAAAAGGTTTCTATGGCTCGTTATTTTTGCTCCCAGATATTTGAAGTGATTTACCTGTTCGATAATTTTGGAGTCGATTTCCAACTTGCACCGTATTGGTTGACTAAAATGTGATTGGACTTGCATTGTCTTTATTTTTATTTTTACGACGTTTCGATTAGGTTGTATCTCTAATCGTTATCAAGTATGAACTGAATGATTTCAGTGTAGTGCAGTAGCCTTTGGAGGTTATCTTCAGAGTCTGTAATAAGAACAGCATCGTCAGCATAGCAAACGGTATGGAAGAATGTGTTTCCCATTTTGTATCCATCTGTTCTGGGGAGATTTTCTATTATTTTATCCATTATTAAATTATATATGAAGGAGCTGAGCGAATCGCCCTGTCTAATTCCTGTATTTACATATATGTTTTCCGTTGTTATATGTCCTACTCTGATTTTTGTTTTGCACTGGATGTTAATATCGTATATTAGGTTAATTAGGCTATGGTTTAGACCTTTTGTCCTCATTATTTCTAAGACGTCCTTTAAGCGTACTCTTTCAAAAGAGTCATATCGATGAAGCACATGTACGCAGGTTTATCGAATTCTAGGGATTTTTCAGTTATTTGTTTGACAATGAATATTGCGTCAAAAGTGGCTTTTTCCCTCCGTATTTAAGCATCTCATTAGTGATCTCGTCTGGTCCAGGGCTTTTTCTATTTTTAAGGGACTTTAAGGTGTTTTCTATCTTGTCATTTGTTAGTCTTATGCTATCATCCTCCTCATATTTATTTTGTATCTGTTCTATGTTCTCCTCTTCCTTATATAGATTTTTAAAGTATGTTTCCCACTGCTCTAATGTGGTTTTATTAGTTCTCACGGTATCTTTGACTTCAAGCTTGTTTCTTCTTAACATTCCCCATATTTTTCTATGGCTTCCGTACATGCCTCTCTCCATCCCTTTTGTGAACGTTTCCCAATAATTTTCTTTTAGTTCTTTTATTCTTGCGTTTACCTCGTTCTGTTCCCTCCGGTAGTTGTTCCAGTTTTCAGGCATTTTATTTCGTATATATTGAATTTATGCATCTATCTTTTGTTTATCTAGTTCCTTTACTTCCTGCGTAAACCAAGGTGTTCTATTGATTGTATTGACATTTACCTGTCTCTTTCCTACTACTTCCATGGCGGCGTCTAATATGTTATTTTTTATTGTTTTCCATTGTTGGTCTATGTTGTCTTTGATATTAACTGGCCTTTGTACTATTTTTTGGTTTAATCGGTCTTCGCATCGCTATTGTATACTCTTCTAGTGATTCGACGTTGAATTTGCTAATCATTTGCGGTTTTGGTTTTGAGACCTTGGGCATTTTTTGTCTCATTTTGCAAAGTACCATCTTATGATCGCTTCCAGAGTTGGCGCCATTTAAAGTTCTTACATCTAGTATTGTTTGAGGGGCGACTTCTCTGTTAGTGATAATATAGTCTAATATCGACTGTTGTCCTCTTGTATTCTGCCATGTGTATTTGTACTTCATGTCATGTTTGAAGAAAGTGTTATTAATTCTCATGTTGTTGTTTGCATAAAATACATTCAGTAATTCTCTATTTTCGTTCTTAGTCTCTCCGCTGAATCTCTGCATTATGCCGTTCAGTGGTTCGTTTCCTATCCTTGCATTTAGGTCCCTCATAAGAATGATTCTATCTTGTGCTCTTATTTTATCAACTACTGCTTGCAATTCTTCATAGAATCTCTCTCTTTCCTTGCTTATATCTAGTGCGTATACACTTATAAAATTGATCTTCTCCTGGTTAATGCTCATTGTTACTTGTATTATCCTATCGCTTACATAAATTTCACTCTCTATTTTTTGTTTGTACTTCCGGTCTATTAGCAGCCCTACTCGTGAACGTGCCCTTTGCTCTCGAGGTACTCCACTGTATATCAAGATATATCTGTCTATTTTACATTTCCCCTTTCCTTTTTTCTTTGTTTCACTGACAGAGCATATTTCTATGCTATTTTCCTTTAGCTCTTCTACTATTTACTGGTCCTTTGCGCTCCAGGACATGATGTTCCAGGTGGCGATTCTGAGTTTATTTTGTTTTTTCCAAATCTTAGTCCGTTTTCTGGCTGTTGTCGTCGTCATTCCATCAATAGATTCCGAGGTTGACTTGCGGTTCTGTGAGCCGTACTGTTTTTTTTCTTATCACAGGTAGGGGGCTGGCCTGGCCTATGAACCCTCCTCCTTTATCCGGGCTTGGGACTGGCAATGGCACCCATTGAGTTACTCAGTCCACTCACCAGTTACCATCGGCGGAGTTACAGAATTAGCGATTATTAAAAAAAATAGCGATCGAATCAAAAAAAAAAGATTTTTTAATGACGACCTCGGGGATACATTTGTTCCCTAAAAAGCGTCATTAAGTATGTTTATATCGTAAACTGATTATATTCAAAATTGTGCTGAGAAAATAGTCAAAAAAATAAAATGTTTTTTTCTGTGATATAATTATTCTAGAACCCAAAAAAGTGTTCACGTATTTTGCCGTTTTGTGAAAAAATCATAATCAAGAAAGTTATCGAGATTTTAAAGTTGAGTTTAGAACTTTTGCAGTGAAGAAAAATGAAAGTCTTTTTTATTCAAAATTGTATATTTTTATGACTAATGAATGTAACTCTGTTTTCTCTTTTGATCAAGGTTTCAGAAAAAATACGAAACCTGAAAAATTTTCAAAATTAGTAAAATGCCGTTTTTCGAAAAAAAAGCAAACGCGATTTTCTCAGAAACTACATCTTTTTTTTATGATTTTTTCGAGGGTTCCTGGTTATAAGCGTCTTCAACTGATATTGTTCTCATGGGTGCTGAAATGCAGGGACACAAAAAAAACTTTTTCCCTGAAAATTATAGAAACCAAAAAAATGTACACTTATTTTGCCGTGTTGCGAAAAAATAACTAAATGTGAACCTTTAAACAAACGTTAAGATTAGTGATGTTGCAATGATAAAATCTACAGCCATTGTTTTATTCAAAATTCTTTATTTTTATAACTAATCCACATAATGTAATTTTTTCTTTTGATTCAGGTCAAATGAGTCATTAAGTAGCAACTTATTTTTTTGGTAAACAAATTATATAAAAATATTAAAAATATGATAATTATTTAATGAAGCATATAACAAGCAACTGTAAAAAAAAATATTGATTTTGATTCTAGAAACGGTCGTCATTTTGTTACTTTTGGAAATTTCTCGGCTATCAAATTTTCTTCTTGAAGTTTAGGACTCATGTGACTTGAATCAAAAGAAACAATTGAATTACGTATAACAGTAATAATAATATAAAATTTTGAAAATTTTTTTTCACTGCAAAAGCACTAATCTCAACTTTAAAGTTTCGATAACTTCGTTGAAAATATTTTTTTGCAAAATGGCAAAATATGTGTACACACAAAGGGAAAAAAATTTTGTCTCCCCCCTACTTTTTAGCACCCATGAGAATTGAAGAAGCATATAACAAAGAATCCTATGAAAAATTTATTAAAAAAGATATGTAGTTTCTGAGAAAATCGCGCTTGTTTCTTTCACAAAAAACGGTGGCCATTTTGTTAATTTTAAGAATTTTCCATTTTCAAATATCTTTCCTAAAGAAGTTTATGACTTACGGGACCTTAATTAAAAGAGCAAAATGAATTTCATCAAAAAGTCATTAAAATATGACTGCCATTTTTCTTCACTGCAAAAACTCTAAGCTCAACTTTAAAATCTCAATAAATTCCTTGAGAATGATTTTTTCGCAAAATAGCAAAATAGGCGTACATTTTTTTTTGTTCTAGAATAATATATTTCACGGAAAAAGCATTTAATTTTTTTGATCATTTTCACTGGATGATTTTGAATGGAATCGATTTTCAATAACACGATCACACTCGACAAATAATTTACCCGTTTTTTGTCTTTTTCCACTTTATTACTTTTCTATCTTCTACATCGTTTTATAGAATGACTTCATTGAACAGACGGTCTGTGATGTTCAATGCTATCTGACGATTTCTATTGCTGACTACAAGGAACGAAACGAATGAAAGCTAAATTTGCTAGCTACTTGGGTAGTCAATTACAGTGTCTAAGACTTACAATGGAAGTACCTGTAGTGTCCGGCTCCGATTTTAATGAAACTTCAGTATATTGTAGAGGGTACAAAAATAAGAGAAACGCGTTTTTTTATATCTGCGGAAATTCATAATGGGGTGGAAACGACCCTAAAATTCAATTATGTATTTTCCTTTCAGGCAGAGAAAAGGAAAGAATATATATATATATATATATATATATATATATATATATATATATAAACAGTTTATTTTCTGCAAATATCACTCTAGTCCTCTCTCTATACGCGTTTCGACCACCTTATGATCTTGTCAGTGGAGCTGTAGTGAACCGAGAGCAACATTCGCAGGAAACAACTCTGTCCGATACAGCTCCACTGACGAGACCATAAAATAGTCGAAATGCCTATGGAGAGTGGACCAGAGTGGTATTTGCAAAAAATAAACTGTTTGTATATAATCTTTCCATTTCTATGCCTGAATGGAGAATACATATAAAAACGATTTAAATACGGCAGATAGATTTCTGTATTCTTTACTGAAATTTTGATTTTTAAAAATATCGCAATATTCCGGTGATAGAATTTATATTTTGTATAGCAATCGCTGTTGTAAACACCCATTTTCATAAAACATAAAAAATTAAAAAAAAATTTTATCATAAAAAATTCCAACAATAATCTGAAGGTCATCGTCAAAACGTTCATATTTAAATGACGTCAATTTCATTAGTAAGCTCCACCCATATCGCGTGATGCGCAAACAAGCTACTCATTGGGCCAAAGATTCACTCATATATCAAGCGTGTTGTATATATCTGTTTGCAATACTTCAAAAACGGATATTTATTAGATCACCATGGATCATATTACATGTGAAAAACACCATTTCACCAATTTTCAAATACGATTACCTTTTCAAATTCACAGTTCAAAAAGCATTAGTGCTTATGGAACGAAATCCAGCATTCTCATTCGTTTATTTTAACTTTAAAGGCGTGGCCTAAAAGTTACTATAAAATACGTCGATCACAAGCATCGCTCTTCTCGATTCAACATCCATCAGAAGCACAACAAGCAACGGCCGTAACGCTTACCAGTTCCAGTACCTCCATACACCAACCACGACGATCTTTCTGAAGGCATCGAAGTCTTCAAAGAAGGTCCAGTCTTCGCTTCAGTAAACATAAAATCATATTCTCGGAGTCTTTGGGCGTTTAGTAGCTATCACTTGCACAAAGATAGTGAAAAACCAAAGATTCAAGAATATTTTAAAGCGAAATGCAAACAACTCGGATTAAATACGGTGTCTGGGAATTCCCCTTTTATAAAACATAGTGTTGGACTTTAGGTAGTATCTGCATACGAACGCCTGGGTAAGTTTTCTTAACTACAGGGCTCTCAGACCAGGCGCGGATCCAAGGGGGGGGCGGTGGGGGCGATCGCCCCCCCCAAGAGCTTTGAGTTTAGGAAAATGGACCCGATATTTCCCCTTATACTATAGTTTATTCAAGAACTAGAGAGAGTAATAAATCATTTTTTACCCTTTTTCTCTTTGCAAACTATCTGTGTTCTTTAGTCCGGTGTTTTTAGCAAAATTTGTTAGACACATATATTTTTCATAGGAATGGGTTAGAAATTTTATAATCAAAAATACCGGTCTATAATAATAGACTAAAACGTAGGATTATTCTCTCAAAAAATTCTAAGTTATAATTTAAATATTTACAAAATATTCATTGTCAAAAATACAAAAAGTTAAACATATATAAAAAAATAAATTCGTCCATATAATAATAAAATATTTTTGGGGTTATCGGTCATTTTATTATTAATTAAAAACATTTTTAGGGTATTTGACGTTTCAGTTTATTTATTTCTTAAACCATCTGCAGAATTACAATTAAACACTAAAAAGGGATTCAAATGTAATTACTTTTTTTTATGTTGTATATAAAATTAGACCTACTTATTTTTATTTCTATTGTACTGATATCTTAATTTAATTTACTTTTATATATGGAAATACGATTGCCCCAAAAAAATAAGATATACATGTTAATTCTACACGCTTAAGAAAAAGCCACAAACACAATAATAAAATAATAAAAAACTTACAGCTAATTAGAATTAAATATATATAAAATTAAAGAGTGGGACACACTAATATAAAAAATATATAAAAAAATAAAAAAACATTAAACAATAAAATACAACAAAAACAAAAATTTAAATAATAAATTGTGTTTACACTAGTAAACATTACGTATCTAATTCCGAATCAAAGTCAGTGAAACTATCTTCGCTAAAATTAATTATAATTGGTTCCTCTATCTCACCGATTATGAGATCGGGTTCTGATATTTTGTTTTATTCTTTTATTATTTGGATTTTTCCCAATTTTCCTCAGTAACTTTATTCAAAAAAATCTTTCAAAAGTTTAGTTAAATTACTAATTTTATTAATTGTGTTATTTCTAGCAACTCTACCTTTTACTTGAGAGAGATATTTACGTCTCCAACGGACAGTTTCCGGGCGATTTATAAGAACAGATTTTCAATCTGGTTTTCCTAGCAAAAATTAAGTTCTCTGAGCAATTTCCTGAGATCAGTTCTTTTAATTTCAGGTAAATCGCGATCTTCAATGATTTTAGTTAGAATTTTGTAGATGGTTGGGATCTGCTTCTCATAATAAAATGTATATACAACCCCTTTAATTGCAGTTTTCATCTCTTGTGGCTTGGAGTACTAACAATTCCAGTCGTTTTTTCTCCTTCAGTATTCGGTACATATTAGATTTTCGAACTCCTGTCATGTTGGAACATATCTCAACAGAGCTTTTAACATTATTATCTAGATATTGATATCTTAAGGCATCATAAACATTCATCGCAATAAGTTTTTCATTGAGGAAAAAATGCCCTGTTTTAACGATTTTGGAATAAATATAGAGGTGAAAGCCATATCTTTTGGGTATCTCACTAATCTCAAATAATATATAAAACAAGCGCAAACAAGATAAATCACTAAGAAAAAACTGTAAGTTGTACTTTGCTCACTGACAGAAATTAAATTAAGCTATCAGAAATTCTATGTTGCAGTAAATTTATAAAAAATATTTAAATGTAATAAAATATAATTAGATTTACGGCAGTTCTCAGTTACCTGCGGCACTGGAGGCAGGTACGTTAGAGGTTTCGGTAACAGTTTTATTATCTCTCTAGTTCTTGAATAGAGTATAGGAGTCTGTATGCTTGCGACCCACCCCCCCTCCCCCAAGCTTTGAGTTCAGGAAAATAGAACTCATTCTGCGTTTTATATTAGGAATGAGTATGCTGCTTGCACTCCCCCCCCCCCCCCCGTTGACAACTTATTTTTCTTGTCATACTGTACTTTTGTGATGTCACCGCCCCCCCCCAAAGAGAGAGGCTGGATCCGCCCCTGTCTCAGACACTATAGCTCGAAAGTCGGGTGTTATTCGTAATTGTACACACGAACTGGTGTTGCAATTACGGATCACCGACACAAACTTCGCGAATTAATTCGAATTAAACATGAGTTTCCTAATACTCAAACAAAACATAACCTCAAATTCACAAATATGGTATAATTTCCTATATCATATTTTTCCAGAAAAATTCATTCAAATTTGTTCAAAACAAATTCACTTTCATTCATTATAACACTCCTATAATATTATTACATAATATTATATTCAATTTTCGCTTAGATAAATTTTCATAATTTTTCTAAGTCCACAGTTACTAGTACTGTTTTAGCACATTGGTTAACCATACATTTTTCACAGTGTTCTATTACCTATATTTATTTTGCGGATTTGAACACAAACTTCTTTTAATCTGTTTTTTGTTACCCTACATTTTTTAGCTATTTTCCGATATATTTCAAAACAAGAAAACGCCTTGTTTTCGGGATTCTTAGTGTGGGAATACCCGGGAAAAAAAGGTTGGTTCTTGAAATACTATTGGATTTTATTTTATCCCTCTTCAGCGACTTTAACTGCGGGAATTAAAAGCAACTTATGACATGATTGAAGTGATAAGATGTATCCCTTGCGAGAGTTAAATGGGACTGTTACATTTACGACGTTTAGGAATAGTTTACAAGGAAAGATATGTACAGTTAGTTATAGTTACACACATCATACGTTAATAAACACATGGGTAAAAATAACACTAAAACTTCTTATTGCGGAATAAGTTTTATTCTCAATTTTCAATATGCGCATCATCTTACAACCCTCGTAGCGGATTTTATATTTAAATTTATGAATCATTTTCATGCGGAACGTTGTACAACAAATTTATTTTGCGGAAATTTTTATCACAAAATTTTTCCAAATTTTCTTTGCGGAAAATACAAACAAAACAAAAGGCCTATAAACTCATACACTTGCAAGTATCCCCTGGCTAAGTGTTATTCACCGTAATGCTTAGTTTACCCATTTCTTGATTTTCTCTCAGAATCTCAACCTTTGAGCATTCCACGCTCAAACATACATCATGCTTTATGCATAGCAGACAAATGCTTATTTTTGGAAGCAAACTTTACTTCATTTTCCTGAAGTAAAAAGAAGAAACAAAAGCCCCTTTTATCATTCATTCCCCTTTGCCCCGGTGAGCGAGAAGAAAGGTGAGGCGGCAGATTTCCTATCTGGTCGGGTGGTTTAGGAGGGACTCTCACCGCACCCCCCTGCGTTGCGGTTCAATAAGGTAGAAAAAATTTAGAAACGACTTTTCACTTTCTAAATCTACCTTATAACAACGACAAATAGCGACCTGGTGGAAATGAACCACGATAGCGCTCGTTACAGGACCAGACACGCATCACGTTACGGTCTAGCGATATAAATTTATACTTGGAAACGCTTCGCCTACGATTGTTATGGTCCCTGCTTTATGAAGATATCGCACACTATAGCAATTTTAGGAACAACATCAGACAAGTCTGGCGCTTTCGACGACTGACTGAAATCCGGAAAACTCGATTCGACACGCGTTCAGCAACCAAACCACACCCAAATATAAAAAAGGAGGCGTTTCCTTGGTGCGATAAGCGTGATACGTTTTCAAGGGTCAGAATGACTTTGAATTCTCATGGAAAGGGTAATGTAAGGAATTTTATGTTTTTCAGCGATAAACATTTTTACATTATAACCTACTTATTACTCATATATTCAAAACCCAGAAATTTTAACAAAAAAATGTGCCGGTCGAAACGTCAACACAGCTTGCCCGTAAAATACGTAACCGAAAGCACACAACGGGGTTTTTTAGGAATAAAAAACACGGCAATCATTTTATTAACATAAATCTTTCTGCAAAACATAAACAATACCTTTATACATCACATTCAATTGTCAGAATGACAAACCAGCGAGAAAAAACATAGAAAAACAGGTTGTCAGTACAACAATCCTACAAGAACTAATGAGAAAGACACGAAAACAAAATAGTTTTTGTTAAAGTGACATCGTTCTTGATTAGACAAAAACGATTAACATTGAGCTTATGCGTAGCACAAAAACTCGGCATCAACAGCAGTTGTCAGTTGTTTTCAATAGTGCTAATAAGTACTATATAAAATTTTCAAGTACATTTTAGGAAAAAGAAATTAGAGAAGAGAGAAAAAAGAAGCAGTATTCAATTGGATTTGTCGGATCTCAGGATTTTTCAGGAAAGAAATTCGTTTTTTAAAAAAGAAATTCAAAAAGAGACGACAAATTCCAGAACTCTCATCGCTTTTAAGACAGCTGAACAGCCAAGAAGACGTTACAACAACAACGTGATAGTGTTTTACTAACCCTTAAAGTACCTCCGAGACCCCTGGACGAACTAGTAGCTCTTACCCAGGTAATTGCCAAAGGCTGGGACGCCTGAAGACATTAATAATCATTCAATTTTTTGTTTTTTGCATAAAATCGATTTAAATACGGTGTATCGGGAGTCCTCTTTATAAAACTAACAGTGTTCGAGGTAAGATAAGTTTCGATTCCCAGAGCCCGGTACACTACATTTCGGAAATCGGGCGCTATTCGTGATTGCATACCTGAACTGAGGTTGCAATCACGGATCACCGATATAAAGTTCGCGCATCCACATCATAACTTTGGACTTTTTCCCTTTTGCTCAACATCATCATCATCTGTTAACATTTTTTTAAGAAGATTCATTTAATTGGACTTTTAATTAAATAAATCTTCTTGTTACCCATACTTTTTTTCAGCACACGAAAGTTGTATTAAATTAGACTTACCCATACTTTTTGCGCCACTGCGCGTCACGCCAATGTTTCACCACGATCGATCAAATTTCTGATACACCCAAAGCGTATAGCGGAAGGTTTTGTTCGACATACTGAACCAAAGAGAAATCATTCACCAAATCATGAAATATTGTACCAAGTACATGGCATCCCTGAGACTGGATTAGATAATCCCAATTCACATCAACAATCAATTATACGATATGACAACCCTGATTCGGGAAACTTTAAAAAATTTTCAACTCAAAAACCCTCAATAATACGATATTGGTTCCTATGAATATTGCTTTCGATTCGATAGGGCTCCACTGACGATACCATAAAATAGTCGAAACATGTATGGAGTGAAGATTAGAGTTGTATTTGCAAGAAACAAACTGTTTGTATATATTATGTCCTTTTCTCTGCCTAAAAGGAGAATACATATATAACGAACCAAATTTAATGAAATCGTTGGCAATTTTAAGAATAATAATACGTGCAGGGCCGGATTTAGAGGTCTGGAGGCCCTGAGGCAACGAAGGAGCGGAGGTCCTCAATTATTTTCCGTCAAGTCTTCCAAATAAAATTATTGCAATACAGAATCTAGTGAACAAATATGGATATATTGTTTTTAATATTCAGTACAATATTATTATGTTTGTTTAACTATTGTCGGTATAAATGCGAAAAAAGACTGTTTGGAAAGAAAACTGACCCATCGAAATTTGGATATTTTTTTATCTCTATTGTGGGGCCCCGGAGTAGTAGCCCCGCCTGCCTCCCCCAAATCCGGCCCTGAATTCGTGTATAAAATAACATCCTTCGAATGATATCCTGGAGGGGGAAAATACTATAGTTTAAATTAATTTAAAAAAACAAGTATTTTCCATTTTGTTTTGTAAAGTTATCTCAATTAGAACTTGAAATTTAAAAAAAGAAGTATTTGGAAGTGGCTTACCTTCGTTTACTAGTTTCTTTAGACACCCTGAAACACATGAACTTAAATAACTTTCGTAATTTTTAGAACTAAATTACGTGCGCAAATATTGGTTTAACCTAATAAAAAATAAGGAATGATGTCCTTGGGGTGAAAATGCCATAGTTCAACATCATTTCAAATAACAAATAATTTTAATTTTTTTTTGTAAAGATATCTCAATTAGAACTTGAGATTTAAAAAAAAAAAAGTGTTTTGGGGAAGCTTACCCTCTTTTACCAATTTATTTTTAGAAACCCCACAACATGTCAGCTTAGGTTATTTATGGTATTCGTAAAAAATATTTTCAAACAATCTTATTAAATTTCGTATTTTTAGAATTAAATTACGTGCACAAATATGATTTACCCTAATAGAAAATAAGGTATGATATCCTTGGAGATAAAAGTACCATAGTTAGCATTACTTCGAATAACAAGTAATTTTCATTTGTTTCGTAAAAATAGCTCATTTAAAACCTGAGATATGTCAAAAATACGATTTTTAGGGGTGCATTTTAGGGAGAGTTTTCACCCCGTTATAATGAATCTCCGCAGATAAAAAACACATATCTTATTTTCGTGCCATCTACAACATATTGTAAGATCGTTAAAAATGG
Organism: Diaprepes abbreviatus; assembly: GCA_034092305.1. NCBI lineage: Eukaryota > Metazoa > Arthropoda > Insecta > Coleoptera > Curculionidae > Diaprepes > Diaprepes abbreviatus. The sequence continues at coordinate 1,077,417 of JASJET010000171.1, forward strand.
AGCAGACACATCAGGTACCTTCCTTGTTAGTATTATCATACAAGCAACCTTAACATACCACTTGTAGGCCATTTGAACACTAAAAATAATAGAAACCACAAAGCTTTTACATTTGATTGTTTATTTTTAGTAACAATATATCACAATATATATTTACATTATATATATATCCATACAATCCAAATATAGAATGACTATATTTTAATAACTTTCTAATAAGAATTATAAATCTAAAAATTATTTGAAATTAGATCATATTTTCCAATTTCCTAAATTTTATTTTCTACTTAATCATTTTATACAATAATAAATTCAGTTCTCATTTGTTTAAGGATTGAACATTCTGACTGATATTAGCTTTGTTTGCGGTAAGGATTTAGAACCGATTCAGAACTAATACGCATGCGCAGTTGAAATAGCAGCGTTCGCGGATAACAAAGTTCAGAATTTTTAGTTACAGTCCTATGTTCGCGGAGAAAATAATTCGGTTCGAAATCGATTCTGAACCAGTCCTACCGGTTCTAAGGATTGAAGAAGAACTGTAAGTTCGGAATTTTATGCAGCGCCAGCGTTCATGCTGCGGCCGCAATGTGCAACTATTTGACAATTGTTTTTATTTTATTTTAGGTTTTTCTCTTGTTTATGTCATTCGTTGCATTTGATGTTCCAGTATACATTTTATTATATTATGTTGGTTTTACTTTAATTAGTGTTAATCGACCTAGAATCTTAAATAATGGGTTAAAAAAGTGTTGGTTTGAACCTAAAAAAAAAATATTTTTAGTGAATACTCCCATTATGTCAAATCATTTATCATCCAGCGATGAGGACTTAAAAGAAATTTTAGAGTTACTCAAAATTCCTAAAAGTGCTAATTGTTTTGAGGATATTTTGCCCCCCATTATCAGTTAAGCTGAGAAATGGACAAGAACTGGCGTGTATTATGGTTTGCGATAAATGAAGTTGCATCGTATAGGGACGTAGCAGACCGGTTTTTAGTTTTATTAAAAATGTTTTTTGAATCAAAAAGAAATGGACCTAAAACTATTGCGTTTTATTTTTTGTTTAGAAAAACCCCCATCTTTGTATTAGACGTATGTTTAGAATTAGATTTACTTTGAGGCTCCCGAAATATGAACTTAACACAAAATAAAGAGTAAACAATAGATATCTGTTAAAATATATATTTGTTTATCAAAAATTCTATTCAGCAAAAAACAAGACGTTTTATTCCAAAAGGAACTGACAGTTACACTTTATATTATATAAGAATAACAATTATAATTCAATATTTCTTTAAAATAATACAAATAATAAAACCTAATAAAAGACAGTTTTAAGTTATTTAAAACAAAAAAAATAACTAATTTAATCAGCATTTAACACCGTATGCATACCAGAGTGGACGATTCAAAGTTCCAAAATCGTTGGCGGTAAAAAAAATCCTGAACCGGTTAATAACTGAGCATGCGCTGTACGGCAATCCTGAACTAATTCCGTACTAGTTCTGAATCGGTTCGGAAAGTGACCCGCGAACAAAGCTATTAGGGGGTTTATAGAATTTATAAGAAATTTAATATTATTATAATTATATAGAATTTATAGGAAATCTGGTTCATAAAATTTTATATTATTTAATTGGTTTTAATTTATTTTTTATCTTTGGTAGTATTTATGGAATGAATATCTTCGAACGGAAGAAATGTGTCTTTATCTTTAATAAAGTTCAAAATAAGAAGGTGTTCAATTCGACGCATATATTTAAGTTTTTTAGTGTTTGTATTTCTTGAATAATCCGATTCTTTAAGTTTTTGTATGGCAATTGGATTAGTTTGGAAAACATTACCTTTACGGTAATCAAAAAAAAAAAAGTCAAGAGGGTTTAAGTCTGAAGACTTCGGCGACCACTCAATAGGTCTCGTGTTAAAACTGGTGGAAGATTAGCACGTTTTTCTTAAAATAACTGACACATTTCTTCTTGTGTTCTTACCCTATCGCCACATTCTATTATCTTAAAAATTTCTATCCTCTATGCCTCAGTAAATTTCATTTTTACTTCACATTAACTGAAAGTGACAATTTAACAAAATGTGATGAAGAACATCCATTTTAAGTTTTTACTACCTATAAATTGAAACCAGTTACTTTTAGGTATGGCGCATGTAATAGAAAAATTGTATAGAATTTTGCACAACTTCTCTCGAGTCAACTTGTATAATTTGATATATTGGAAAAGAAAATGTGTACCAAATAAAGAAAGTCGACGTGCCCGAACGATTATATATACATATATATATATATATATATATATATATATATATATATATATATATATATATATATATATATATATATGTAATATCTTTGTTTTGTATATATATAATATCTTTGTTTTCTTAAACAATCTATATTTATTTTTTTGAAATTTCTTGGGTAGGAGGTTTTTTGTTTTTAAAACAATCTAATTAAAATACTACCACAAACTACTTATTAGGGAGATGATTCACATAAAAAAGAAAAGCATGTCGTAAATGACAAACAAGATATCAAAAATCTTAGCCAAATATATAATAACCTAATTAATTAAAAACTCCATTAAAAATTATAACAAATGCAATATTAAAACACCAAAAAAAATATTTGGGTCTTTAATAATATAATAATTGCTTCACAAATAATTAATAAAAATGTATAAAAAAAACTTTTACTGATAATACCAAATTCCTTCATACTGGCAATGTATACTCTTAGTTGAATTTTACGGCACAGCTACAACGGGTGCGTATCTAGCAAAAAATTTTAAATTTACATTTTTAATATTGTACATTGTTAGTTTATAAAATATGTATGTCTATTTTAAGTGCATTTAATTGTTTGAGTGATTGCTGATTGTTCTGTTTTTCTTTGTAGATTTTATCCATAGACTGACAATATATTTTTGATAAAGCCCAAAAGAATGGGCGAAACGTTAAATTTTAATTAAAAACCTCATACCCAAGAAATTTCAGAAAAATAATATATATATATATATATATATATATATATATATATATATATATATATATATATATATATATATATATTTATTTCTCAGGACGTTTCGATTCTTTCGAATCTTTTTCAACTGATGCGGATGCTACAAAAATGTACATTTTTAATATTATTATATATGGACAAAGAGGTTAAAAACTTACCATTAAGAACAGAGATTTTTGTTAATTAATGGTAAGTTTTTAACCTCTTTGTCCATATATAATAATATTAAAAATGTACATTTTTGTAGCATCCGCATCAGTTGAAAAAGATTCGAAAGAATCGAAACGTCCTGAGAAATAAATATATATATATATATATATATATATATATATATATATATATATATATACAATAAGTATTGTATATATATATATATACTGTATATATGTAGTTTCAATATAAAAATGAGCCATATTCCCAAGAAAATAACCAACTAAAAATATATTTAATGGTTCAAGAAAAATTAATTCCTCTATTATATATATATATATATATATATATATATATATATATATATATATATATATATATATATACACAAGGTTATTCACACTATACGGCACGGAATATTGCGACCAAAATAAGTGACTTTCAATAAGTTTTACTTTTGGGATATATGGGGGTCTAATATAGTTACTTTTTAAAATTATTTTCGTATTTTTCATATTATATAGGGTGTCCCAAAAGCCCTGAAAGTATCAAAATTATGTTTTTTTTAATGTAACCCCCTGTATATTATTGCATTCTTGGATCGACGATCAAAAAAAGTGCCTATTTTAATAAGGTATATAGTACCTAAACTTAAGAGGTTTTAAATAATTTGAATTTTGACAAAATCTAATCTTATTTTCATGTTTCAAATACTTAAGAAATATTTCAGTTATGTACTCAAAATTTACAGTGAAGTGTAACAATAAATCATATTTTATATCCCAATTATAATAAACTTGCTATATTATACAGGATGTCCAAAAATTAAAACTAATCAAATAATAATTTTCAGTGGCTATAACTTAATTAATTTAAATAGAACGCTATACTTTTTAACTTACCAGAAAATGTACCTTTTAAATACCTATCGAATGGTTTAAGGGTGTTCTATAGCTCAGTCTTCGTGTTTTCACAGAATACGTCAAATAATTGTTTTTTGTGGTATTTTGCGTTTTTTGAAAAGATGTTCTAACGTATCTAGTTGCTTATGGCATTTAAAAACATCAAATAATTTATTTAATCTGTCAGTTTAGTGTGCGCCTGTTGCTATAATAGCGGTATTATTTTTTGTAACTGTGAAACTTCATTTATTGAATATTGTTGTGTTATTGCTTTGTCAAAATGAAGATTTATCCAAAGGAAGAGCGTATTGATATGATTTTTATCCTCAGAGAATGTCAACAAAATTGTTTGTTAGTTTCTCGAGTTTATGCCTAACGGTTTCCTGAAAGAAACCATCCTAAACCAACCGCTTTTGTGAGACTATTAAACCAGTTTCGGGAAAGGGGATGTATCAGTTATAAAAAATCTGTTATAAGAAAACCTGTCACTGAGTATGAAGGAAATGTTTTTACTGTACTTAGTTCAGTGATCGAAAATCCCAGTATTAGTCAAAATCATATATCCGAAAATACTAACATTAGCCAAGCAAGTGTTTCAAGGATTCTTAACAAACACAGATTTTATCCTTATAAAATCCAGCTTTGTAAAGAGCTTTACGGAAATGATTTTGACAACCAAACTAAATTCTGCTTGTAGGTGTTAAAGTGGCAGAATATGAACACTTTTTTGATAATGTGTTGTTTAGTGATGAATATACTTTTCATAACAATAGTTTCGTGAATAGACACAACTTCTATTACTATTCTGATTCAAATCCGAATGAATACAGTGTTATGAGTAACCAGAATGGGTGATCGGTTAATGTGTGGGGAAGAATACTGGATCCATACTTAATTGGACCTTTTTTTTTTTTTGAAGGACCTTTAAATGGTTTGATGTTTCGCGATTTTCTTCTACACCAATTTCCAGTGTTATTAGAACAGCCGGAGGGAGCTCCGCCCATTATCATCGCGAGGTTCAGCAATTTTTAAATGTCAACTTTCGAAACAGGTGGATTGGGAGAGACGGATTTCAAAATTGAACCCCGAGATCTCCGGACTTAACTCCACCAGATTTCTTTTTATGGAGATACATAAAAGGAATTGTCTACCATGCGCCCCTGATAATGCCACAAGATATGAAAATACGCATAAGAGACGCTTTTCAAACAGTAACCCCGCAAATGTTGTCCAGAGTTAGCAGTGGTTTCGAAAAAAAAAATATGTAAGTGTTTGGAAATGGATGGTTGACATTTCGAACATCTACAATGAATATTTTGCTTCTGTTTTCTGCTATCGTCAATATGTTATTATCCTTATTGCTGTTATAGCCTGTTGGACGACTATAAATCGCGTTCCTAGTTTCTCAACATTTTTAAAGATATTCCTGATTATTATTGTTATAGTTGTAAATTACTTGTCATTTCCAAATGTCATAGACAACTAGATAATTAGAACATCTATTCAAGAAACACAAAATGGACCAGAAAACAATTATTTGGCGTATTCTGTGAAAACGCGAAGACTTAGCTATAGAACACGCTTATATACCATTCGATAAGTATTTAAAAGGTATATTTTCTGGTAAGTTAAAAAGTATAGCGTTCTATTTAAATTAATCAAGTTATAGCCATTTAAAGTTCTTATTTGGTTAGTTTTAATTTTTGGACACCCTGTATAATATAGCAAGTTTATTATAATTGGGATATAAAATATGATTTATTTTTATACTTCATTGTAAATTTCGAGTACATAACTGAAATACGTCTTAAGTATTTGAAACATGAAAATTAGTTTAGATTTTGTCAAAGTTCAAATTATTTAAAAACCCTTAAGGTTTACCTTAAGGATTTTTAAGGTTATTAAAATAAGCACTTATTTTGATCGGAAAATCCAAAAATGCAATAATATATAGCGGCTCCCATTTAAAAAAAACAAAACTTTGATACTTTCAGAGCTTTTGGGACACCCTGTATAATATGAAAATAATTTTAAAAAGTAACTATATTAGACCCCCATATATCCCAAAAGTAAAACTTTTTGAAAGTCATGTATTTTGGACGCAATATTCTGTGCCGTATAGGGTGAATAACCCTGTATATATATATATATATATATATATATATATATATATATATATATATATATATATATATATATATATATACCGGGTGTCAACGAATCTATTAGACAAGTCATAATTTCTAGAGTATTATGTGTATCAAAATGAGAATTGGTACAGGTAAATGGTATATGAAGGGGAGAGTTTTCGCATATTTGCCACTTTCCGGCCACTTCCGGTTTCACCGGAAATGGCCCCGGTTTTGAATTTTTAAATGGAACACCCTGTATATTTTAACATTTTTGGATTTCTGAGACAATTCTAGATCAGAATGTGACATTTTAAAAACTTTTTACATCTACTTCATTTTTTTAGAGCCACTTTTAAAATTGCATCTAGGTGGCCATGATCGGACGCAAACTAATCTAAAGGCCTTAGGTGATGTCAAAAAAATACAATCGCAAAGTTTTAGTTACTACTATGAAAGACAAGAATAAGACAAGTTGACAAAATTACGTTTTCATTTCTAACTATTAATTTTCAAATGGCGACCCCTTTTTGACAACTACTTTTCGAAAAAAGCATTCTTTGACGAATCTAACGGTACTAATTTATTTGCGATTGGATTAGACATAAGAACAGAAATTAAATACTATTAAGCAAAATACTGGATAATTTATTTACTTATGACAAGTGCGCCATGGACAGCCACGATGCATAATAATTTGCAACTGTTTTTATCAAGTCTTCTTTGGAAAACAAAGCACTCACTTAAGTAGATAATGACAGTGACATACGCTCTAAGAACAGACGTAAAAGTTTCTTAATTTTCGTTAAGTTTAGTTTAAATTTTCGTTAAAATAATGTATACTCAAAGTGAAAAAGTGGATATGTTATTAATATTTGGAGAGTGTCATAGAAATTCAAGGAATGCCGCCGAGTTGTATGCTCATAGATATCCGAATCAGCAACATCCAGCCCATTAACTGAGTGCTTTGTTTTCCAAAGAAGACTTGATAAAAACAGTTGCAAATTATTATGCATCATGGCTGTCCATGGCGCACTTGTTATAAGTAAATAAATTATCCAGTATTTTGCTCAATAATATTTAATTTCTGTTCTTATGTCTAACCCAATCGCAAATAAATTAGTACCGTTAGATTCGTCAAAGAATGCTTTTTTCGAAAAGTAGTTGTCAAAAAGGGGTCGCCATTTGAAAATTAATAGTTAGAAATGAAAACGTAATTTTGTCAACTTGTCTTATTCCTGTCTTTCATACTAGTAACTAAAACTTTGCGATTGTATTGTTTTGACATTACCTAAGGCCCTTAGATTAGTTTGCGTCCGATCATGGCCACCTAGATGCAATTTTAAAAGTGGCTCTAAAAAAATGAAGTAGACGTAAAAAGTTTTTAAAATGTCACATTCTGATCTAGAATTGTCTCAAAAATCCAAAAATGTTAAAATATACAGGGTGTTCCGTTTAAAAATTCAAAATCGGGGCCATTTCTGGTAAAACCGGAAGTGGCCGGAAAGTGGAAAATATGCGAAAACTCTCCCCTTTATATACCATTTACCTGTACCAATTCTCATTTTGATACACATAATACTCTGGATATTATGACTTGTCTAATAGATTCGTTGACACCCGGTATATATATATATATATATATATATATATATATATATATATATATATATATATATATATATATATATATATATATATATATATATATATATATATATATTACTTTTGATGCTTTATTAAGTTAGCTGACTTGATTAATCGCGAAAAATCATTTATTGGAAAGTCAGTTAATAAATGAGCAAATCAATTGGTTTTATAATTAATTCACCAATAGTTTAACAGAATTTTCGGATTAATTAACTTGCTTACAATAAAAAAGAAATAAGTATATATTTCGCTGTAAAAAATACAGACGATTAGGAGTATATGTGTGATACAATGACATTCACTACATACTATCATTTAACAAGGAATTGTTAACATTGCATGCGATACAATGAGATATACAGGGTGAGTCAACGATTGGATGAAGTAGGTTTGTGCCTTTTCGGTGAAATTAACAAAGAAACTATATTTATTGTTTGATACAGTTTATTTTTACGCAGATTTTAAAAATATTTAGGATTCTACAGGGTGAGCCAAAAAACTAGGACAGCATAAAGTTGTATTTTTTTAAATAGAACATCCTATATACGAATCGTATTTTCGATTTAGCTTATAATTTTAAATCTTTTTTATTAAGGGTTTACTATAACAAAACTTTATAGTTTCTGAGATAATTAAGTTTAAAGAAAAAAAGTCACATTTTCAAGCATCAATTCAATCCTAAATAACGTTTTCAATTTTGTGACAAATATATTCAAATTTGGAATTTAGCAAGGCCAAGGACAAGTTAACATAATTTTTACCTAATATTTGCAATAAAAGCTACAGGGTGTTGAACACATCGGCTCAAATTTGAACAAGTTTAAATGAATAAATATCTTTTTTTTAAATGGTACACCCTGTATATTCTCATGTTATTTAATAGAGTAATAAAAACTATAAAAGTTTTGTTCAATATATCCTATACCTATTTATAATAGTTTTTGAGATATTTCAGTTTTTCTTATTTTCCATACTTTTTTACAGAAATAGTCTTCATTATCATAGTAGCCATGTAAAATAATAAAAAGAAACTACAGAAAAAAACAGAATGTGGTTAAATATGATGAAATACATTATTCGTTATATTACAACGGCAATAGTTTAATTAAACATAATGTGAAAAAATTAACACAACAATAACGACAAGGCAAATACATATTTACTTTTATACTAAATTGAAACAAAAAAATTACCTATTAAATACTGAGATTAATATTTCTTTTTAATAAATGTTCGAATAAACGACCCTCTTGTGCATTGCACAAATTTAGTCTTTTTTGCAGATTTTCTCGGACCCTGGACAAAATTAGTGGCGTTATTGTTCTACAGGTATCCCTAATCCTGTTTCGCATATCTTCCACTGTTGTTGGTGGATTAACATACACCTTGTTTTTAATATAACCCCATAGGAAGAAATCTAATGGGGTGATGTCGCAAGACCTTGGTGGCCACTCAATGAAACCCCCACGTCCAATCCATTTTTGCGGATATCGTTGGTCCAAAAACGCACGAACTTCACGATGGTAATGTGGAGGCGCACCATCGTGCTGGAACCACATACTGTCGAGCTCATCCCTATCGAGACCTTGAAGCAGTTGGGATAGTTCTTCTTGTAGAAAGTTCAGGTAACTATGGCCATTTAATGGTTCATTAAAAAAGTGGGGTCCAATAATTCGATTATGATGAATACCACACCAAACATTTAATGACCAGTGGTTTTGATGTTGCACCTCTCTAATCCAAAATGGGTTTTCTGTGGCATAATAATGCATGTTGCGTCTATTTACGGCACCGTTACTTCTAAAAGTAGCTTCATCACTAAACATTACCTTGCATAATAAATTTGGATTTAATTGAATCTCCGCATTTATTGTACGACAAAAGTTTACACGACTTTCAAAATCCTGTCCATGCAATTCTTGGTGTAATTCCATGTGATATAGATGATACCTATATTTCTTGGTAGTACGATTAGCGGTGGATTGTGATGTTTCACATAATGCTGCTAACTGACGGCTACCAATATAAGGATTTTCCTGAACATTTAACAATACTTGTAGTTCTTTTTCTTCATTAGTTACTGGTTTGTTGACCACTTTACGTTTTGGATAATCAACAGTACCAGAAGAATCAAATCTTTGCATTAAGTTTTGAAAAGTATGGGTATTAGGCTGGCGTCGATCAGGATACTTCATTTTGTAAATTCTTTGAGCAAGAAGGCAATATTTTTGAGCCTCTCCTATTGTATAAATCATATCTATTAACTCATTCTTTGGAAAATTCATTTTACAATATAAGATGAATGCAAAAAAAAACTAAACTACACTACATAAAAACCAAAAGAAGCGATTGCGGTTATAAATTTGACACACAGAAAAATATTCTTTTACATTATTTTTGCCATGGCTACTATGATAATGAAGACTATTTCTGTAAAAAAGTATGGAAAATAAGAAAAACTGAAATATCTCAAAAACTATTATAAATAGGTATAGGATATATTGAACAAAACTTTTAGGGTTTTTATTACTCTATTAAATAACATGAAAATATACAGGGTGTACCATTTAAAAAAAAGATATTTATTCATTTAAACTTGTTCAAATTTGAGCCGATGTGTTCAACACCCTGTAGCTTTTATTGCAAATATTAGGTAAAAATTATGTTAACTTGTCCTTGGCCTTGCTAAATTCCAAATTTGAATATATTTGTCACAAAATTGAAAACGTTATTTAGGATTGAATTGATGCTTGAAAATGTGACTTTTTTTCTTTAAACTTAATTATCTCAGAAACTATAAAGTTTTGTTATAGTAAACCCTTAATAAGAAAGATTTAAAATTATAAGCTAAATCGAAAATATGATTCGTATATAGGGTGTTCTATTTAAAAAATACAACTTTATGCTGTCCTAGTTTTTTGGCTCACCCTGTAGAGTCCTAAATATTTTTAAAATCTGCGTAAAAATAAACTGTATCAAACAATAAATATAGTTTCTTTGTTAATTTCACCAAAAAGGCACAAACCTACTTCATCCAATCGTTGACTCACCCTGTACATACAGGACGTTTATATCGACAGTTCCAAGCGCGCTTAAAGTCAAGCGCCTTCTACAAGCGGCTTAGAAATAACGAATTAAACGGGCGATATTATACTTGAAACCGGCTTGGATTTGTTAAGTCAAACCTGAAACGATTTAGGGTTGACTTGACCCAAGCGCGCTTCGAGTGCAAAATAAACACCTCAAGCACGCTTGAAGTCAGCTGTTGACTTCTGAACGATTACTTCATGCGTCAAATGGGCGTTGGTATATTCTTTCGAATTATTTGTAATGTTTAAGAACACTTAAGTTAAAGGCTAAATGCAGAATAAAACATTCTACCCCTCACAATAGTCAACAGTTGGTTTTTAAATAAGAAAAATATCAAAACAAGGCGTTATTTTGAGGTTAGGTACCGATAAGACATCAAGCTTTTGCAAAAATAACTTGAAGCCAAGGTCAAATCATGTTTAAGTTTGTGAAATAAACGCCTAGATTTCAAATAAGATATGAGGAGGCTTCGGTTTGAAGCTGGCTCGAAAAATGTCGATTGAAACGAAGTCATAGCCTTTCAATGACGGTTTTTCTCCAATAAAAATGTATTAAATACTTCCGAAGTAGTGTTATCTTTAACTAAATTTAAAAAACAGGTTCGGATTTCTTCATTGCCAACATTTTGGCAAAATGAATGGAATCCTGTAAAAAATTTAATTAAAAGTTTGTCAAAAGTTTCTTTACCACAATTTTTTTTAACAAAATAAAATAAGAATTTCAACATTTGGATGTCACGAAAACTATAAGGCCGTCTAGTTTGCCCATTATCTTCAGCTTTCAGTATAAGTTCATTGAGTAGGGCGATTTTATCGTGAATTGCACATAATAAATCTTTTAAGCTTTCTTCATTACGTTGTTCATAATCAAAGTACAACAAACTGCGTTCTTTATTGTTTTCGGTAATAAAATTTAATAAAATCTCTAACAAAGACGGATTTTCAAAGTTAGACACCGCATAATGCAATGCAGTTGGTCCTTTTATATCGGTTTGGAATAAAAATTCATTAAGTATTTTTGTACTGTCATTAGTTGTATTTAATAAAAATGTTAAGTTAATTTTAAAACTTTCACAACAGGCATAGGGGAATAGGTTGGTTTCTTCATTATCCAATTTAAGTGTTAATTCAGCTAAAATGTCTGCAGTACAATTTTCTTGTACAAAAAATTGCATTTCTTGCAGTAGAAAAGGAGACTTATAGGAACAATAATGTAGAATTGTTTGCCCGTCATCGTTCCTTTTCATTAAAAGCTCATAAAATATTTCTTTACTATTCTCCATTAAAGTATACAAATAAATCATGAGAGCATCAGATATTTCGTGTGATATGGCAGCAGCCCCATTTACATTTCTTTCGACTGAAATAGTACGAATCATTTTTGTACAGAAGTTCCACCTAATAACGTCCAGTATAACTTTTAGCATATAATAATTGTTAAAACGACGTACACTAGTATGTAATAAAGATTCTCCATTTAGATCATATTTTAACAGAAGTTTATTAAGTAATTCTTTTTCGTCCTTAATAGCATTTAAAAAATGAATTAAAGTAATTCCGTTATTTTGCCCACAGGCTATATGCAGAAGATCAAGCGAATTATGTTGTATTTTAAACAAGTATTTAATTTCTTCCGGGCTATAGACTGATTTAATAAGGTTACATAACGCCGTTACTAAAGAATGGTTAGGAGAGTCGAGAACAACGTAACCCAAGGCTGTAAGCTCGGTGTCGTCAGTTTTTAATAAAAGGTTTTTAATTGCTTCTTTATTTTCATCAACTGCTTCCAATATATAAGTTATATTCCACCCATATCTACAAGCAAGGTGCAATACTGTCTTTCCATTTTTATCAGTCTGAAGTAAAAGTTCATAAAATAAGTTACAATTACGTTTAAAGAACCTTAATTTCTGTTCTATAATTGAACTTTTACAATTACAAATTGTTTGGTGTAGTACTGTTTGCTGTTGGTCATTCTTTTTGAACAAAAGTTCGTTAAATGTTTTTGTTGACAAACTGTTTTTTATTGCCCTTAGGACATTCTCCAAAATTTGTTCATCTTCAAGAATATAACAGATATTGTGTAACAATGTATTTCGGTAATCATTTTCATTAAATAAAAAAGCATTTTTAAAAAAGTCTAGATGGGGCAGATTTTCAAGGAATTTCACAAATAAATTATATGCTCCCTCTCCAATCATTTGATAAAGTATATCTAAATCAGAGCTATTAGCCTCAATTATATCAATCATTTGTTGGGTTTTGGAGCCTAATTTTTTTAGAAATACTTCGTTTCTATTTAAAAACTTTCTTATCAGTGAGTAACCTTTTTCTATTAAAATATCAGACAAAATACGTTTTTGAATATCCTTGTCATGAAAATTTTCTGCGAAATATTGACTGACAAAATACTCTGCAAAACTTCGATGTACAAATTCAAGACGATCGTCATGAATTACAAGTAGTCCGGCTCTTGATAAAAATATGTTGTCACTTTCTTCCCTAGGTTGTATATCGTCGGAACGACAAAATAAATTTTCGAAAGCAATGTTTTGATGAGCTTTTGCTAAAGATTTTAACTGATATTCAAACAACTCTTCACCTATGTTAGAATTCCCAGAAGCGTTTTTATCTTTGGAAAGGAATTTCCACTTGTATTTTATAAAATCATCATAAAAAGAAAATATCGCCCTTTCTTCCACAGAGCTAAACTCACTTAAAAAAATTATTTCCGCCATCATTTTCAATTGTAAGGGATTATTAGTAAAATCTGATAGTTTATCAATATTGCAGTATTCTAAATCACATATAAGCCCTTCTGCAATGCGCGAAAAGTCAAATTCACTTAGCAGATGTTGTAACTGTGAATAACTAGAACTAGTTAGGGAATTATTCAAAAGGTCTAAAAAATCTTTATGACCATGTAGAAACCAACCTTCGTTAAAGTTATTTTTTATTTCGGCAAGATAGGTTAAAATTCCTTCGCTATAAGTTTTTGTATTTGTACTATTAAAGTTCAGTAAATTGTATTTCCAAAATTTGCTCAAAAAATCAATTTTGTCCGGAATATTAAGAGGGTTAAGAAAGAAAGACGATGAATCCAGAGCCTCTTTCAAGTTATGTTCTTCATGGTTTCTTGCCGTAATCCACATTTGGGCAACATTTGAATTTTGGAGTGCCTTAAGTAAAATGACAGTTTTTTCTTTAAATTTAGGGCTTATTTCATCAAAGCCATCAAATATAAGTATCACTTCAGGAAATTTCATATTTTTGTTTCCAGGGTACAGAGAGTTGGTTAGAAGTTCTCTTACAAAATATTTATTTTGTTGTTTACTTTCTTGGGGAAATACGAGATCAGTAATAAATTCTATTGCCCTATCAGTTTTACTGGCTATAAAATCAATATCTTTCAGAGATTTTTTGCGAGATTTTTCATTACAAGCATAAGAAGAAAGGTTCATTCTCAAAACCCATATATTGGGCATTATTTTTATAAGTTCACGTGCAACTTTAGTCATAAATATAGATTTTCCACCACCAGGACTATCTGCAACTATTATAATTTTCTTCTCTAATACTTGTTTGTTGTCTAGCTCATGTTCTTCCAAGTAAACAAGATGTTTACGGAGAAGATTGGTTTCGTTTCTAATACTTACAATTAAAAACTTTTCATTCATATATTCTAACCAACAAATATTTTCCGTATTATTTCGGCATAACTGATTAAATATGTCTCTAGATTGGATTGTATTAGAGAGAAGAATTCCACTTTTAAAAATTTCCCCATCCTTCCACGTGAAAATCGATTTACTGTTTATATTCAAATCTTTCAGGTGATCCATGTTTATACCAGGAATGAAAAATAAACAGGCGTTTAAAAGTTCCTCATTTTGCAAGATATTGAGATTTAATTCCCTTTCTATTAATTTTCTCGGGATGTAATAATCTTCAATAAGAAAATCTGATATTAAGGCCTTGTTATCTCCGATTTCAACATTTTCAGAAAGTAGTTTTTCTAGAGTTAACTCGTCAATGGTTTTGTTCCCCGAATTTATGTCTATGATTTGATTTAGGGCAACATTTTTACCATGAAATAGAACTTGCTTCTCCAATATTTTTTTTTGTGACTCCGTTGTCAAATCCTTGAATGAATTATTATTTTCAATAAAATGAGTTTTAAGTCCCGATGATTTATTAAAATTTAAAATATTATCTTCACGTCCAATTATTACGACCGTCTTTTTTTCATCCATTTTGAAAATATTATCCAACAAGTTTTTGCCTAATTCTATCTTGTTATGACACTCAATCACTAACCACCTATAACTTGGTGCAGAAAAAAATGTGGTAAAAATTTTTTCCTTGTAATGTAATTTATCAGCGTTTGTAAGCATAATTTCATCTCGACTTAACTTAAATGAGTTCAACACCTGAGACAGCTTAATCATACTTAATTTAGGGGATGAGGTAATAACAAACACTATGTTGTCTTTAGTCTCGCAGAGAAATTCGCGCAGAGGTAATATATTTTCAAATTGTACTCTGAAACTCTTTAGTTCCTCAATATAAAAATTGGAATATCCTGCCACCATCAGCGATTCGATATTATTATTTAGTGAATTGAGAAACTCTTGTTTATCTTGAATAAGCCAGAATTCACTCTCGTTATCTTTATAACTTTCGAACCATTTAAGAATACGACTTTGCAAATACGCATTAGCTAAATCAACATTTTCTACTTTAAGGCATTTTTTTAAACAATTTTGTATATTTTCATTTAATTCATTATCGTCATATTTGGCTAAGAACCTAAACTTCTTGATAAAACTCAAAAAACAATTTTCATTTTGCCGATTTATTTCAAATTTTTGTTTTAGTTCAGGGATTTTGTCATGGCTTAATTTGAATTTAATTGGACTTGTGTCTTTATCCATTATCTGTTCACAATCAACCGGATTTCCTAATATTCGATCAGCATCAATTTTTTCGGTACGCTCAAAATAAGACAATGCTTTTTCTGCGAAACCAACATTTGTACAAATTAAAAACTCTTCCAAGTAAGCATTATTAAAAAAAGGATTTTTTTTAATGACGCAATAAGATTCAAAATATTTCTTTAAGAGATATGGCTTGCTGTTAGACGATTGAGTTGTTTTTCTTAAATTTGGTGTATCAAAAAGATCTGATTTTATAATTTGATACTTGTTATCGTTTTTATGTTTAGCTTGTAAAAATCTGTACCTCCAATCACCATTTTTTCGATACTTTAAAACTATATCATCAAAGAGTCCCGCTTCGTGCATCTCGGTCGAAAGAAAAAATTCTTGACCATCAGGAATCCTTTGCACAAAGAGCATGAGTAGCCTTAATTGGTAAGTAAGCCCGTGAAGAGTTTTTTTTGGAGCCGATGATTCACAGTTGTAAAATTCTGATACCATTTCGCTGGTACTAGGTTGAATTAATTCTTCGTCATTATCTTCTTCGTTACTGAACTCCACTAACAAATAATCACCCTAAAACAAAGATAAAATTAAGCAAACAATCACTGATGTTTTAGTTTTGTTTTCTACTAACTTAATTTTAATATATAAAACCAATTTAAAAAAAAAAAGCAAAATTTCAGTAATAAATAAAAAAATCTTTATGCCGTATTTAAATAGTTTGTTATACAGGGTGATTCAAAAATCGATCACGAAACTTAAGGGGGTGATTTTACTTGACAAAATAAGGGTAGAGCTTCATATAATTTTTTTTCAAAATGTCATTCGTTTTCGAGTTACAAGCCGTCCAAGTTCAAGTTTTTATTTTTTGTTTTTTGAATTACTCGCTTACAGGAAAACCGATTTGACTAATATTTGAAAGATAGGCTAAGTCTTCTGCGCTTCATCATTTTAGTAACAATTCACATTGATTGTTTGCCGCTAGAGGGCACTTTACCTACATTGAAAATTGTTTTTTTGTCATAATTTTTTAGTGTTGACAGCTACAGTAGTTTTTGGCATAATTTCTGAAAGACTGATGCCAGGCCTTTAAAAAAGGTGCTCTTTATTTACATCGCTAAACCCAACGGTTTAGACGTAAATCACCCTTAAAAATTAAGTGGTAAATTTACTTTTCTCATTTCATTACCACCAGCTACCAGGTAAATAGCTATCAAAGTATACTAGAGCTGTCAGTTTAACATCAAATAAATTCGCTTTTTAAACTATTTAATTTATAATCTTAAAATAACTAATAATGGCTAATCAGTAAATATTCATATTATGGATTATTGCGATATACATTTAATTGATAAAAATTAATGAAACAGTACTAAACAAACTAAAAAAGATTCTCAAAATGTCCCCCATTTTCTTCCATACATTTCCTAACACTCTTCAAAAAATGTCGCCTAACTCGATGAAAAATTTCTGGTGTTTCTTTAATAATTTGGCACTTTTCGATTATCCTGAAGCGAAGATCCTCGACGTTGATTACTGGAATATCGTACACCAATTGTTTCAAATGACCCCAAAAGAAAAAAATCCATAGGATTAAGGTCTGGTGACCTCGCTGCCCATGCCAATGGTCCACTTCGTCCTATCCATCGCTCAGGATACGTTGCATTCAAATACTGTCGGACACGTATACTAAAGTGGGGCGGAGCTCCGTCTTGGAGAATCCACATGTTGGCCCTTACTTCCAATGGCACATCTTCCAGATACAATGGGAGACGATTTTGGATAAAATCTAAGTATACGTCACCAGTTAATGGGCCATCAAAGAAATGAGGACCAATAAGGTAATCTCCTATTATCCCTGCCCACACATTTAGTGAAAATCTACGCTGATGTTTCGTTTCTACCACATTGTTTGGGTTCTCGTAAGCATATGTGTGGATGTTGTGTAGATTTGTTATGCCATCACGAGTGAAACCAGCTTCGTCAGTGAATAATATGACGCCAATTAATCGATTATCGTGTTCATACTTAGCTAGGATCTGATTGCACATTTCCAACCGTCTCGGCCGATCATCGTCATAAAGAGCCTGCACCTTTTTTGAATGAAACGGGTAGAGTTG
The DNA here is from genome assembly GCA_034092305.1 of Diaprepes abbreviatus. Lineage (NCBI taxonomy): Eukaryota > Metazoa > Arthropoda > Insecta > Coleoptera > Curculionidae > Diaprepes > Diaprepes abbreviatus. The sequence goes on from JASJET010000171.1 coordinate 1,095,433, forward strand.
TTCTTCTCTTAGTATCCTCCATGAACTAGCCTGACAGAGCCGCACTTCATTCCCAATTTTTCTAGTACTAATACCTGGATTATCTTCAATAATTTCAAGCACTCTTTCTTCTTGTTGCACGTTTCTAGCAGTTCTAGGTCTTCCCCTATTTCCATTATAACTTTTAAAGGAACCACATTCCGCAAGCCTCTTGTGCACACTGGAAAATGTTTGAGCATGAGGGATATTTCTTTCCGGATAACTCTCCATATAATATCTTCTTGCCAACTCTGCATTACCATTTGCTTTTCCATAACAAAAATGGATATCACAATATTCGATATTTGAATATTGGTGATTAGCCATTATTAGTTATTTTAAGATTATAAATTAAATAGTTTAAAAAGCGAATTTATTTGATGTTAAACTGACAGCTCTAGTATACTTTGATAGCTATTTACCTGGTAGCTGGTGGTAATGAAATGAGAAAAGTAAATTTATCACTTAATTTTTAAGGGTGATTTACGTCTAAACCGTTGGGTTTAGCGATGTAAATAAAGAGCACCTTTTTTAAAGGCCTGGCATCAGTCTTTCAGAAATTATTCCAAAAACTACTGTAGCTGTCAACACTAAAAAATTATGACAAAAAAACAATTTTCAATGTAGGTAAAGTGCCCTCTAGCGGCAAACAATCAATGTGAATTGTTACTAAAATGATGAAGACTTAGCCTATCTTTCAAATATTAGTCAAATCGGTTTTCCTGTAAGCGAGTAATTCAAAAAACAAAAAATAAAAACTTGAACTTGGACGGCTTGTAACTCGAAAACGAATGACATTTTGAAAAAAAATTATATGAAGCTCTACCCTTATTTTGTCAAGTAGAATCATCCCCTTAAGTTTCGTGATCGATTTTTGAATCACCCTGTATATGTAATTCTCCTTTTAGGCAGAGAATATGAAAAATATATATACAAACAGTTTATTTCCTGCAAATATGGCTCTGGTCGTCTTTTCATACGCGTTTCGATCACCTCATGATCTCGTCAGTGGAGCTGTATCGGACCGAGAGCAACATTAGCAGGAAATAACTGATATATGAACCATAAATTTCAAGGTATGTCGGCAGGATATTACACCTGCCATCTACCAACTTCGATGTCAGACTGAAAAATATCGCCAGTCGAACGACATCTATCCAATATCCTGCCGACATACCTTGAAATTTATGATTGATATGGAGAGAGGACCAGAGCGATATTTGCAGCAAATAAACTGTTTGTATATATATTTTTCATATTCTCTGCCTAAAAGGAGAATTACATATATAACAAACTATTTAAATACGACAGAAAGATTTCTTTATTTCTTACTGAAATTTTGATTTTTTAAAAATTTCACGTTACTCCAGTTGGTAGATGGCAGGTGCACTATCCTGCCGACATACCTTGAAATTTATGGTTCATATATCAGTTATTTCCTGCTCCGATACAGCTCCACTGATAAGATCATGAGGTGATCGAAACGCGTATGGAGAGAGGACCAGAGCGATATTTGCAGGAAATAAACTGTTTGTTTGTATATATATTTTTCGTATTCTCTGCCTGAAAGGAGAATCACTACATAGTATAAAACAAAGTCGCTTTCTCTGTCCCTATGTCCCTTTGTATGCTTAAATCTTTAAAACTACGCACCGGATTTTGATGCGGTTTTTTTCAATAGATAGAGTGATTCAAGAGGAAGGTTTATATGTATAATAACATCCATTAAATAGTGGAGAAATACTGTTATTTTTGAGGTTTCTAATGTGATGTCGTTAATTATCATATTTTTTTCCGCTTACATTGCAAACGCAGGCTGAACCCTACGAGATTTATCAAAATAATGTACTAATTATTTGTACACATTGAAAAGGTCTACAGAAAACTCCGCGATGGTATATGTCTTATCTCTCATGGATATCCCACAATAACATTTTTTTGTCATTTACTTTTTACGACAAATAATGGCAAATTTTGAAGCGATTTTAACCAATACAGCATTAATCCTTATCCAATTAAATAGCTTAAATACATTGTTGATTTAATATAGATCTATATGGTCCTTTACAGCACAAGATTTAAATGAATATTTTCGAAGATATTACAGATTTAAAATTGCGGGAAGTAGCGCTTGCGGCGGTACTGGCCGACCGGGGCGGCGGCAGCGTGCCTATAAATAGCGCGTCGGAGGCCGATGTAATAATTGTTGTAAAAATAAAATAAATAGTCACAGTTTTTCTGTAGTGTATTTAGTATAAGCATTGCACCCGTGCGAAGCCGGGGCGGGTCGCTAGTTACATATATAACAAATTATATGGAACCAATATTAAAGAATCAAATATCATAAACCTTGCAAAAAGTTGATTATAATTTACTTTTTAACCGTCTATTAAGGAAGAAGGTTAAGAATTCGACATGGATAATATTCAATGTTTGTTCACGCATAATTTTTGATAGGAGTTAAATTTAGTATACCTTCAGCACAAAGCCTCGTATCTCATAGTTAGAAATATACCATCTGATTAAATTTGACCCGGACTGACAAAAAAAAATCATTTTTACGTATTTTAATACAAATCTTTATTATCACCTTCAAAATAAGCTCCTTTTGAGCAAATACAAGCATGCCAACGGTTAATCCAATTTTCCATATACTTGTTATATGCCTCGTCTGGGATGGCCTTCAGTTCATTCAGCGAATTACTTCTGTTTGCAAAGAATTCAGGTCTTTTGGAACGAGTCTAGGGTTGACACGCTTCATATCCAAAACATCAACCAAAATGTATTGAGTCGATCCATAAGAGACGTTGAGAGCCTCTGCTATCTCTCTAATGCTAATACGGTGATTTTCGAGCACGATTTCCTTAAGTTTTTCGATGTTATCGTCATTAACAGAGGTGGATGGACGACTCGCATGAGGCAAGTTTTCGACGACCTCACGACCTTCAGTGAAGGCTTTGTGCCACTCAAATACTTCCGTTCTCGATAGAGTAGACTCCCCAAAACACTTCTGCAACATTTTCAACCATTCCATAGCCGTAATTCCATTGGAAACAAAATTTCAAGCAAACTCGTTGTTCATTTTTTTTCCATAGTAAAAATCGCCAGACAAACTCTTGAGGTCGTAAACAAATAGTTGCCAAACTCACACTAATTGACATATAACGCTCAAACTTCACACGAATGTCAAAAAAGGTTTTACCAATCAAAGAAAAACAAAATTTTCCGATTCGGTTTGCGTGCGCGACTTTAATGGACCAGTCCGTGTCAAATTTGAGTAGAGTGGTACATCGATTGAACATTGTGGGATGTCCTTATTTCTGAGTTTGTATCGGAATTTTCCAAAGGCGAGCCAACCCGTGTGCATTCTTTTGAGTAACACATTCTGATTCTCCTTGTTGAGCGTTATTTGTTAACCAAGGTACAGGGTGTCTCAAAAAAAAGTTCACATTTAAAAAATCGATTTAAAAAAAAGTCAGGACTTTATTGAAAAAATGTTTATTACATATTAAAATACATTGTTTGGGAATTTATTTTTTAAAAATGATATCGTCCAAATGTAATCCGTTGCACTCACGGCATTCATTTAATCGAGCACTAAAATTGCCTATGACGGCTCGGCAGGTATTCTCCGTGATGTCTGCCATTTCGTTGCGGATATTTTCTTTTAATTGTGCCAGGGAAGTCGGTTTGTTGGCGTAAACTGTTGATTTGACATAACCCCATAGGAAAAAGTCCATAGGTGATAAATCAGGATTGCGTGGAGGCCAACTTATGTCACCTTTCTTTGAGATCAATTTGCCAGGAAAAATTTCACGCACTCGTGGCAGAGACATGTTGGACGTGTGTGAAGTTGCTCCGTCTTGCTGGAACCATGTTCTTTGGGTATAGCCAGGAAAATTTTGCAGTTCAGGCACGAAGAAGTCGTCTAACATCTCCACATACCGCTCTGAAGTCACTGTTACTGTGCGTTCCCTTTCATCTTCAAAAAAGTACGGGCCGATAATTCCTCGCGCCGACATCGCAGCCCATACAGTCACTTTCGGCGAATGTAGAGGTTTCTCATGTTTGTGTTTTGGATTATTTGCACTCCAATAGCGGCAATTTTGCTTCTTTACATGACTATTAAGATGAAAATGGGCTTCATCCGAAAAGAAGATGTTGGTAAACGTTGAAAAGCGTTCAGTCATCTGGTTTACGAAGTCAAGCCTCTGACCAGCATCCTGAGGCTTCAATTCTTGCACCAACTGAATTTTATAGGGGTTCAGCTTTAAATCTTTGTGTAAAATGCGGAATAATGATGACCTATGCACATTTAAAGCAACAGCACGCTTACGAATCGAAACATTTGGGTCGTCACGAACAGACTGAGTAACACTCTCTACGTTTTCGACCGTTCTCGAAGACCTCGGACGCCCGGATTTTGATTTATCTAGTGTTGAACCGGTCTCTTCAAACTTCTGGACCCATTTTCCAATAAGCCGAGCGCTTGGCGCATCATTTAAGTGACGAATATGTCGAAAATTGCAGAATTTTCTACGCGCTACAGTCGCCGAATTACCGTTTTTGTAAAACTCACGTACGCACAAAGCACGGTCCGCTCCCGAGAAACGCTCCATAGCGACTAAATTCCCAAGAGCCAGGCTACCGATTGACATACCCCCCGCGCCGCTCTGAATAGTTGCGTTCACGCAATAAGCAAAACAAATGTGTACTTTCTTTTGAGACACCCTGTATATATCCTTTAACTTGCCCCAAAATGTTTTTTCTAGTTTTACGTTCATCTCTTCTTCTGTATTTGTCACTAGTTTTAGAAATGTTTTTCTATATACTTGTAAGAGGGTGAAATTTGTGCATGTTAATAAAATTTTAATGACTTACTGGAAAGTGTTTCTAAGACTTCAAAACAGAAGATATGTAAAGGATTTTCAAGCAAAAACGTCATTTTCCTAGATTGTACTTTATTAGTTACCCGATTGATATCTCAAAGTGACCTCTAAAAACGCATTAGTTAATTTGAAGAGAAAATTCAAACTACACTTCTACAATTTTTGACGGGTGATAATCTGAGACCATCCAAAATTCGAACGACAAATATCACATGAGTGCCTATTAACGACACGGTCACTGAAACGGGTCATACTTGCAGTCAACTTCAACTTAAAATCAATAATTGGGGGTTTGAAGATTTACTAGGTATAAATTAATGGTTTGAACTTGGATAATATGGTGGTCGACTTTTGCCCGATCTGTGAGCAGAAATTTGTCGCGGATGGAATGGAATTTCCACAGCGGATTTATTGCAAATATATTAAATGCTGAGAACAAATTGTTGGTTAGCGATTTTTATGTTGTTTCTGTGTCTCGTCTTGAATCATCGCCTTTTTTTTTATCTTTTTTCAATGAAATTTCTTCTCATTTTCGATTTCTTTTAACGGTTTGTTATGTATTAATTCAAAAATTATTATTAAAGTCATTAGTTTTAAACAATAATTGAAACTAAAAATAATAAAATAGGTTGTTCGTTTATTAAATTCAAAGAAAATTAAATCGACTTCAAAAAATGGCACATAAAAGTAAAAAGTAAATTTTGAACTGTTTTAAATTGAAATCAATCTAATAATAAATTTACTTATTTAATAAGAGAATATAAATTTAACTCTATGTAAACAATATACTAGTGGTATTGAAAAATACCAATTTAAAAATAGCCCCTTCAACTAAGACAGCGTCACCTCCTTTTTGAAAAAAAAAATTATTTTAAAATTGGTTACAAAGTGAAATAAACGAGCATGAAAGCAATGTGAGTCGAGTTTATAATTAAATAGAGTTGAGTTTAAGGGTGAGTCCACACGACAAGAAAAATTTGAGCGTAGGCGTATTACGCGCTTTTAAGTTAAAAATATATCGTCTACACGGGATATTTCGTGCCGCGGTCATAAGAGGTATGGTTTTTTTTTATCTTAACCTAGCTTTTATCAGTATTTTTGTTTACATTTTATCTAAAAATGAAAATGAAGCAAACTAAAATATTAATTGCGGCAGTATTGTAAACTAGAAAAAAAAGTTACAAAATGTAAAGAGATTATTGATATATTGTTTATTAAAAAAACAGGAAAGTCGGCGCTACTGGGTCCGGTCTGTATTTGAGGGAAACATTAGAGAAAGGCTTGGATATACTAATAATTTAATTCAAGAAATGCGAGAAAATGATCCTGATTTTTAAAAAAATATTTTCCAATTACTATTGGTGAATTTGAAGAGCTCTTCGTTGTTGTTGGGCCAATAATTTGGAAACACAACATGGAAATGTGTACAGGGTGAGTCAACGATTGGATGAAGTAGGTTTGTGCCTTTTCGGTGAAATTAACAAAGAAACTATATTTATTGCTTGATACAGTTTATTTTTACGCAGATTTTAAAAATATTTAGGACTCTACAGGGTGAGCCAAAAAACTAGGACAGCATAAAGTTGTATTTTTTTAAATAGAACACCCTATATACGAATCGTATTTTCGATTTAGCTTATAATTTTAAATCGTTTTTATTAAGGGTTTACTATAACAAAACTTTATAGTTTCTGAGATAATTAAGTTTAAAGAAAAAAAGTCACATTTTCAAGCATCAATTCAATCCTAAATAACGTTTTCAATTTTATGACAAATATATTCAAATTTGAAATTTAGCAAGGCCAAGGACAAGTTAACATAATTTTTACCTAATATTTGCAATAAAAGCTACAGGGTGTTGAACACATCGGCTCAAATTTGAACAAGTTTAAATGAATAAATATCTTTTTTTTTTAAATGGTACACCCTGTATATTTTCATGTTATTTAATAGAGTAATAAAAACCCTAAAAGTTTTGTTCAATATATCCTATACCTATTTATATTAGTTTTTGAGATATTTCAGTTTTTCTTATTTTCCATACTTTTTTACAGAAATAGTCTTCATTATCATAGTAGCCATGGCAAAAACAATGTAAAAGAACATTCTTCTGTGTGTCAAATTTATAACCGCAATCGCTTCTTTTGGTTTTTATGTAGTGTAGTTTGGTTTTTTTTGCATTCATCTTATATTGTAAAATGAATTTTCCAAAGAATGAGTTAATAGATATGATTTATACAATAGGAGAGGCTCAAAAAAATTGCCTTCTTGCTCAAATAATTTACAAAATGAAGTATCCTGATCGACGCCAGCCTAATACCCATACTTTTCAACACTTAATGCAAAGATTTGATTCTTCTGGTACTGTTGATTATCCAAAACGTAAAGTGGTCAACAAACCAGTAACTAATGAAGAAAAAGAACTACAAGTATTGTTAAATGTTCAGGAAAATTCTTATATTGGTAGCCGTCAGTTAGCAGCATTATGTGAAACATCACAAACCACCGCTAATCATACTACCAAGAAATATAGGTATCATCCATATCACATGGAATTACACCAAGAATTGCATGGACAGGATTTTGAAAGTCGTGTAAACTTTTGTCGTACAATAAATGCGGAGATTCAATTAAATCCAAATTTATTATGCAAGGTAATGTTTAGTGATGAAGCTACTTTTAGAAGTAACGTTGCCGTAAATAGACGCAACATGCATTATTATGCCACAGAAAACCCATTTTGGATTAGAGAGGTGCAACATCAAAACCACTGGTCATTAAATGTTTGGTGTGGTATTCATCATAATCGAATTATTGGACCCCACTTTTTTAATGAACCACTAAATGGCCATAGTTACCTGAACTTTCTACAAGAAGAACTACCCTAACTGCTTCAAGGTCTCGATAGGGATGAGCTCGACAGTATGTGGTTCCAGCACGATGGTGCGCCTCCGCATTACCATCGTGAAGTTCGTGCGTTTTTGGACCAACGATATCCGCAAAAATGGATTGGACGTGGGGGTTTCATTGAGTGGCCACCAAGGTCTTGCGACATCACCCCATTAGATTTCTTCCTATGGGGTTATATTAAAAATATGGTGTATGTTAATCCAGCAACAACAGTGGAAGATATGCGAAACAGGATTAGGGATACCTGTAGAACAATAACGCCACTAATTTTGTCCAGGGTCCGAGAAAATCTGCAAAAAAGACTAAATTTGTGCATTGCACAAGAGGGTCGTTTATTCGAACACTTATTAAAAAGAAATAATTAATCTCAGTATTTAATAGGTAATTTTTTTGTTTCAATTTAGTATAAAAGTAAATATGTATTTGCCTTGTCGTTATTGTTGTGTTAATTTTTTCACATTATGTTTAATTAAACTATTGCCGTTGTAATATAACGAATAATGTATTTCATCATATTTAACCACATTCTGTTTGTTTCTGTAGTTTCTTTTTATTATTTTACATGGCTACTATGATAATGAAGACTATTTCTGTAAAAAAGTATGGAAAATAAGAAAAACTGAAATATCTCAAAAACTATTATAAATAGGTATAGGATATATTGAACAAAACTTTTAGGGTTTTTATTACTCTATTAAATAACATGAAAATATACAGGGTGTACCATTTAAAAAAAAAGATATTTATTCATTTAAACTTGTTCAAATTTGAGCCGATGTGTTCAACTTTATTGCAAATATTAGGTAAAAATTTTGTTAACTTGTCCTTGGCCTTGCTAAATTCCAAATTTGAATATATTTGTCACAAAATTGAAAACGTTATTTAGGATTGAATTGATGCTTGAAAATGTGACTTTTTTTCTTTAAACTTAATTATCTCAGAAACTATAAAGTTTTGTTATAGTAAACCCTTAATAAAAAAGATTTAAAATTATAAGCTAAATCGAAAATACGATTCGTATATAGGGTGTTCTATTTAAAAAAATACAACTTTATGCTGTCCTAGTTTTTTGGCTCACCCTGTAGAGTCCTAAATATTTTTAAAATCTGCGTAAAAATAAACTGTATCAAACAATAAATATAGTTTCTTTGTTAATTTCACCGAAAAGGCACAAACCTACTTCATCGAATCGTTGACTCACCCTGTACAGCTATGTCCTTATTACTAGGTTGGAAATAACATTGTAATATTTAGCTGATGAAATTAGCATATGAAAGCAACAGTGCGAATTCCGAATCGGTAAACAGTGTATCTGAAATTATTCAGGTTACTTGTGCCGTAATATGAGACTCTTTAAAAGAAGTTTTATTTCCAAAGTTTACCACTCCCATCTGGTAAAGAATTGCCAAGGAGTTCGAAGACGAGAATTTCAATATAACAGTGTAATATTAATAATCGTTTTAATGATTACAATTGTTTCTAGTTTTTAGAATACATTACATATGATTTTTGTTATTAAATGTCCATCAATGTTAATTTTTACTTTTTAATTTTTTTTAATAGGTTTATATAAAGTTTGCTAACGGTAGAGTTACTAAAAGACAGGAATTTTCCTAACATGTTAGAAATTTTAGCCTCCTGTTAAGGAAACAGGAAAAAAGTTCAATTGTCAGCATTTTTTGGAAATTAAAAAAGGAAAATACAAGTAATATAAAAATATTTATTAATCATTCTAGTAAGAAAAAATAAATTAATTAAACGTTAACAAAATGAGTGAATGTTTAATTTAGTATATTAATAAATTTAGTTTCATACTTTTTATTGCTTGATGTTTCTTTTGGCAGTTGCTAGTCTTTTATAACCATTTCATAACATTCTTCACATGATATGTTCTTTTAATTAAATTGTGTCAAGAGAAGATATTGTTGTAAACCAACTGTTACTACAATTTATTAATTATTAAATTATTATATATGAATATTTTTAAGTTACTCTTCTGGATTAATAGATAATTATAGTATAATATTTAATATTCTCTTAAGAAGTTATATCTTAAGTAAATTTATATTCTAATCGGCTCAACAAAAGCATGCCCTAATCTCCGAAACTATAAAACTTTACTTTTTACCATTAGCTTTGTTGATATTGTCTCATCGTTCCATAAATACACACTTTTGCATTTCAGTAATCATGCAAATTAATAGTTATAAGTTATATTTGTTAGTACGTCTATGACTGTAAAATAATAATTTAGATACAGAAATAGAATATAACTAGGACATGAACATAGAGACGGGGGAACTAAATTTAAAAAAATACAGTAGTGACATTAAATTAGTAAGTAAGAAGAAAAACTGTTGTTACCTCCTGATTTAGTGAATATTTTAATAAAATATTAAAAGTGATATTAGAAGATTTATTTGAATTCATTGAAACCAGTGATAAACAAAAAGCAGAACCAGAAAAGTTATAACCTTGGTGGCTACGAAAAGCAAAGCTTATGATAATATAGATGGCATATTTCTCTCTAGTCCGCTAAGCTACCAATAATGAGAATACTCGCTCGATATTCCCATTTGGTGCTTCAATTGCAAATATTTTGAAATCTAACTGACATACCACATACAACATTCAGACAAAATGTCGGGATATTTACTGAAAAGTCAGGGATATTGTCAGGTAATCTCACTATTTGATCTAATAACCATAGCTAAGGGCATATCTGTAGATTAGCGTCTCGGTATCAGAGATTGTCGTTGAATAGAAATTGTATTATATAATGGCCTTTATCTCGTAATTTTTAATTTATATGACGATCAACTATATTATTGCACATGTAACACTTAATAATAATATATAATTAATAAAAAAATGAACAAGAATTGTTTTATTTTGAGGACCAAGAAGTAAGCATTTTTAATAAATTAAAGCAATTTAACATAGTTCATAAATATCCATTATCAAAAAAAACAAACTTCTGAAAAAAAAAACATAGGTTATGTTCATACAAAACATTAAAAATAAACAGTTTCCACCATATTTCAAGCAGTCCGCTGAAAAGTTAAACATGATTTCGCGTAATGACCTTGGAAAAAGCGGATTTATGCGGAAAATTTTCGGTCTTTGTCTTTTTTTTTTTAATTTAATAAATTACAATGCTTGAAATTTGACATATGTCTTATTACGCTATGCATACGCTCAGCTTTTTCTTGTTGTGTGGACTCACTCTAAGTGATATAAATGATAAACGTGGGAATAGATGATTTTGATATCTCGAAGGATTTGGGTTAAGATTATAAATCAAATATCACTACATAGTATAAAACAAAGTCGCTTTCTCTGTCCCTATGTCCCTTTGTATGCTTAAATCTTTAAAACTACGCACCGGATTTTGATGCGGTTTTTTTCAATAGATAGAGTGATTCAAGAGGAAGGTTTATATGTATAATAACATCCATTAAATAGTGGAGAAATACTGTTATTTTTGAGGTTTCTAATGTGATGTCGTTAATTATCATATTTTTTTCCGCTTACATTGCAAACGCAGGCTGAACCCTACGAGATTTATCAAAATAATGTACTAATTATTTGTACACATTAAAAAGGTCTACAGAAAACTCCGCGATGGTATATGTCTATCTCTCATGGATATCCCACAATAACATTTTTTTGTCATTTACTTTTTACGACAAATAATGGCAAATTTTGAAGCGATTTTAACCAATACAGCATTAATCCTTATCCAATTAAATAGCTTAAATACATTGTTGATTTAATATAGATCTATATGGTCCTTTACAGCACAAGATTTAAATGAATATTTTCGAAGATATTACAGATTTAAAATTGCGGGAAGTAGCTCTTGCGGCGGTACTGGCCGACCGGGGCGGCGGCAGCGTGCCTATAAATAGCGCGTCGGAGGCCGATGTAATAATTGTTGTAAAAATAAAATAAATAGTCACAGTTTTTCTGTAGTGTATTTAGTATCAGCATTGCACCCGTGCGAAGCCGGGGCGGGTCGCTAGTTTATTTATAAAAATAAAGAAAGATCTTGCTTTTTATTTTAATTTCAATTCAAGGGTCAGTAATTCAGTGTTATAAAAGTTTCATACCTTCCTGCTAGTACTGGGTCGAATTAATTCTAATTCTTCATTCCTTTTCCTTTTAACTGAATAATTTTCATCTACTTCATGAAAACGCTTGTCTGACCTTAGAAACTGATAACATGTTTCTTCGTTACTGGACTCATCTAGCATATAATCGTCCTACAATAAAGATCAAATTAGGCACACAATCACTAATATATTCTTGTTTTCTAATAACCTAATTTTAACAAACAGAACCAATGTTAAGGGACCAAACGTAAAAAAATAGTTTCTAATTCAGGTTTACCACTTCCATCTGGCTTAAGAGATTATGAGCGAGATAATTTCACGCAATTTTCAGCTGATTATATGGAGTTCACCATGGGGATTCAATAAAAATATTTCCACGATAGATTATTGCATGAAGGCTAATGACGTAAAAACATATGGGTTGGCAAAATTGATTTTCAACCCAGACTTGAGTCGTCGAAGTAAAAGGGTATGTTTAAGATTAGGTATCAAGCCGCCTACGAAATACGAAAACATCTGAAGAATGAACAGCCTCACGCATTATTCTTGAATACGAAATTGTATTGGAGACAACTTCGAGAAGCTGAGGGCTTCTACTCAAAGGAGAAACTAGTAGGCAGGCTTTTAAATTTAATTAATGCTACAAACTTCTTCACATAGAATAGATATAACGAGCAACACAATAAGTTTTCAAGCTGCAGTGTAAGGGTTTCTTAAGCTCTAATTTGGTATATCCTTCAATCAGTTAAACAATCAAAACTGTCTCCCTGTCAAGTCGATCTAAAGCCAATGATATACATTTTTGTTAAGAACTATGATTTGCTCAAATTTAATATTTCATTAAGAGTGGCAGGTCATGTAGAACGATGATTTTCGATTTTCTTAAAATGTTCTAAATATGATATAGAATATGCCTGAAAAGGTTTTAGGATAATATTCAATATGCTTTTCGAGATATAGCATGAGACAAGTCGCCTCGCCACGATAGTTACAAGTCTTTGAGGCGTGCTCCTCTTGTCTCGAGCGCTTGGTGCTGGAATAGCTAAATAATTGGCAAGTTATAATTATTATTTAATTTTGTGTACTCAAACTTTAAACGCGTTTTTCTCGAAACTATAAAACTATAAAAAAGTTAAACTTTTTTCCTAACATTATATTGATTATAAATTTTCAATTCGTTCATAGTTTTATAGGTTCATGTTGCTAAAACACCACTTCTTAACAGTTTCTTTTTCTCAAAATATTGTAGATTGAATTTCGAGGTCGTTAGAATGTACAAAATATTAATTCTTGCTTCAGAGTAACAGCAATATCTTCGCAATTTTGTTTTCAAAAAATTTAAAAAATATTTTTTATTACTTAAATAGTTGCCTTTTAAGTCTTGCATAATAAGAACATGTCAGTTATTAAATTTCTTTGAAAAAATCAATCATAAAAATTGCTTTTTTGTAGCCTGGTACATGACCTGCCCCCCCCCCCCCCTTTGGTTTAAACGTAGCTTATAATAGAGTAGTGTCATTGGAAATGTTTTTATTATACATATATATATATATATATATATATATATATATATATATATATATATATATATATATATATATACGGAGTTGCATGCTGTATATACCATCCGGTGGGAGGTCGACGAAGCCGCGTTCAGTATTTGCATGCTTCGTTCCGATCTGTCCTTTGCACAGCCAGGTGCATATCGGTACCCTGATGAGTCTAGTAGAGACGAAACATGTACCTCTCTGCCGTATCACTGTGGCGGGGAGGGTAAGTTTTGATTTTCTTCTCGGTATGGTGGTACAGGTAGGCCATCATCTCGATGGTGGTGGAATAGGGCAAATTGTGTTCCTTAGCAATTTGTTCCAACGGTGCAATCTCTAACACGGAAAGGATTTGGTTGGAACGAAGTTTGCATTTACTGTTCGCATTTTACTTCATTGACTCTCGATGTCATAATTAACAGATTGAAGGGAGAGTGGCAAATTCCATTTATTTGTTTCCTACTGATTCTAATGAGATATTGAAGGTTATAAAGGGTTTAAAAAACAAGAAGTCGGTTGGAGATGATCAGATACCTATTTTTATTTTAAAAGATGTAGGTGACTTTATTTTTGAGCCTTTATATTTTATTGTAAATATGTGTTTTATTACAGGTATTTTCCGGGTAAACTGAAGAATGCCCATATTAGAGCAATCTATAAGAAAGGGGAGAAATCTGAAGAAAAGAATTATAGACCAATCTCGCTATTGCCTAATATGAGCAAGATTTTTGAAAAAATTTTATTTCAGAGAATTGTAACATTTCTGGATAAGTTCTCTGTAATATCAGATAAACAAAATGGCTTTAGAAAAGGGAAATCCACAGTCAGAGCTTTGTACCAAACACTTATACAAATTATAGATTCTCTAAATAAAAAAAAGCAAACATTGGCCATGTGCCTAGATCTCTCTAAAACCTTTGATGCTGTGGATCATAAAACATTATTATTAAAACTAGAAATGTATGGTATAAGGGGTAACGCGCTGCAATTGGTAAGATCGTATTTGACGGACAGGACTCAGTGTGTTGTGGAGTCTGATCTCCATGGTAGGGCTATAGTGTCTCAGAGGATTAAAATGAAGAGGGGCGTCCCTCAAGGATCAATACTTGGACCTCTTTTGTATATTCTTTACACAAATGATTTACCCGAAATCTCTGGAGAGCAGACTGTACTGTATGCTGATGATACGTCGCTTATATTCAGTGAAAGCACGGCGGAGTTGCTATCGGTGAAGGTTCAATCTGTGATGGACACTCTCGATGGGTACTTTCGGTCCAACAGCCTGTCGCTAAATGTTTCCAAGACACAGTGCATTATGTTTGGTAACAGATTGAATAATCAATTTACAGTAACGTTTGAGGATACAACAATAACATCAGTTGAGAGCGCTGTTGTTTTGGGACTAAACGTCGATAGAAGGTTGGACTGGGGGGCGCACATCGAGAGAGTTGCCACTAGAATATCTCAGTATTGTTTCGCATTAAGAATTATTTCAGAGAGTTGGAATCGATGCAGCTCTGTCAGCTTACCATGCGTTTGTACAGTCCAGATTCAGATATGGTTTGATGTTTTGGGGCAATTCCTGTGATGTTAATAGAATTTTGATTCTGCAAAAAAGATGTTTACGATGTATTTTTGCAATGAAACAACAAGACAGTTGCAGGACTGTGTTTATTAGTAACAATATTTTGACGGTTATAGGTATGTACATTTTGGACTCGGTGATGTTTATTGTTGATAACACGGATCCTTTTGAGGGTGCATCTGTTAAGCATAACTACATTACTAGAAATAAAACAAATCTGGTTTCTGATAAATATAACTTTAGTTTTTTGCAGAAAAATGTCGAGTTTTCTATAATAAAAGTTTTTAATTCTTTGCCTGAAAATGTACATTTACTACCGAGAAATAGATTAAAGTATGTCCTGAAAATCTTTTTATGTAAAAAAGCCTTCTATACATTGGAAGAGTTTTATGAGTGTGATAAAGGCAGTATTGTCTCGAATTAGAATTTTAGTTATTGGCTGTATTATTAAATTTTAAATGTATGTAAGTGTACTTGTTATTTAATTTTTGTCTCATTTATAATATCTTAAGTTTTAATTGTTTTATTTTTACTATACTAACTTGATAGAATTATTCAAGAAAGATATTTAAACCTGTATGATTATTGTTGAGGTTTTTTCTTTTTCATTTATTTTATCTACATCTAAGAATGAATTATAATTTTTATTGTGATGTTTATTACAGTAATGATATTTTTTTGACATTGTTCCATGCCCTTATGGGTTTTTTTTGTTAGTAATACTTATTGGAATAAATAAAGACTTATCTATCTATCTATCTATCTATACATATATATATATATATATATATATATATATATATATATATATATATATATAAAGCCCCTTTTGTTAAGTTCAAAGTGCCCTTTTATTCAAAAAGAGATCAAAGACCCTAAGTTGTTTAACATTTGTACCGGAATGGACACAACTTCCATCTAAACACCAATCAGGAGTAAATGATTAAGTGACCCCGTTATATCTGTTCTAGGTGAACAAGTCGGTTGCCTTTTCACTAGTTTGTGCTCTGGTTATAAGCCTTTCGGATTGATCGAATCTTGAGGGTGTCTCAAGGATGCAGTCTTCATATTGATATTTCAATAAAAATGCCGCAGTGACAAGACCGTATAAAGAATCCTTATGATTTTTCTTTAAAAAGGAGAAATTTAAATTTCAGAATGGTGATGGACAGTACAATAAATAGGTGTGACATTTCACTTTAAGAGTAACAATACACGATATAAATTTTCCCATCATGCGAAGCGTTAGAACGCATTTTTTCTTGCTCGGAATGCATGATGCATCACATGTCCTTAATGATGTGTTACTATTATAATAGTTCCCAGTTGGTTTCAAGGATAATTGAGTTTTCTTAGTGCAGGAATGCAAAAAGTTGCAGACGAGAATAAGAACTACAAAAAAAACACGAAAAACAAACATGGTAAACATATAACGATGTTTATTTTTAATAACGTAACAATTCACCTGCACAGATTATATCATCTTATAGATGCGACAGCTTTGGCAGTGTCATGTAAATGAAGAATTTTTTAGAAATTTTTTGATCGATTTCCATTAAAAATATTGTATGGTCGCCAACAAATTAGCACCTTTTACTTCCGCAAAATCCTAATTAGAAATGATTTGTTATTATTAAAACAATTTTTTCCGATGTTGCCCAAATACTACTATTGCTCTGGTGCTCCCGTCCATGATATGGGTTTTCTGCGATATTTAAACAAATATCCTTTTTTAAATTAAAAATGGCATATCAATACATTGCATTATTTTTTTAACCCCTTGTATACAGACTAAATGACATTGTACTAAAACGACATCCGTACATATGTTAAGTAAATCTGATTATTATGAGTTCAAAAAAGTTCACAAATACATTTGTGAAAGGTTATTTAGTCACAATTTAAATTTTATACTCAATGTAGTCTTACGTATTTTTAAACGTCTTATCTTTTAACGTGTATTGTATTTGATTGACGAAAACAGTTTAAATATACAAAGCAGCTAATAATATACAATTTTAGTTTGAAGTTTGTAAGAATTTAGATGTAATTTTAAATAATATTTATAAAAAAATTGAACCGACTTCTAAAAGTGCGCTAAAAAGTGAAAAATAACTATAAATTTCTATATGAAATTGAACTTTTTGAAGTTGGCGCCAAACTAATACCTGACAAAATTTGATTTGCCTAAATAGATTAAAAATACTTTATTTGTAATTGCTTTCTTACCATAATTTGTATATATTAGTAGTTATTTATTTCATTTACAAATAATTTGGCGCCGACTTCAAAAATTTCAATTTCATATAAAAATGTATAGTTATTTTTCACTTTTTAGCGCACTTTTAAAAGTCGGTTCAATTTTTTTATACAAATTTTATTTTTCTATTTTTAGTTTTAGAATGCATTATGATATCCATAAATTATTTGAACTAAGTACTAATTGAGATTAGTGTACCTCGCAATGACTCCAAGGTGGCAAAAGAGTACCCATTTTATCCAAAGTTGTAAATTACCCAAGTCTGTCATAGTAAATACACTATCTTAAATTTCAAATTAATTTTAGATTAGTAATATATGCCCCGAAACCTTCCAATATCAATGTTTAAAGAACTTGAGATGTAAATTTCTTACCTCCATATATTTTATACTGCATATTGAGTTTGTATAGGCCTCAAGAACCCCACAATATCAATTTTAGAGAAAATCGAAATTTTCTGTCCCTCATATTGCATCCTATTAACCTAATAGTTGCAAAAAATTAACTTCATATTCATAATACACGACCCCGCAAACCCTCTAACACCAAATCTGAAAAAAAGCGAATAAGGTAAAATTTTCTACCCACCATATTGCATCCGCTATATTAAATTTCAAAAAAGTTATTTTAAGTCTTAATCTAATCTAAATCTAAACCCTTCAAAGCCCCTTAGTACCAATCCTCAAAAACGATTTTTTAAAATTTTCAACCCACCTTTGAACAAAATCGAAAAATGTAATAATTTTTTCCGCTATCTTGGATTTGCCATATTGAATCCTGAAAAAATGCTTTTCAATTCATAATTTACACCCTCAAAAATCCCTCATATCAGTTTTGGAGAAAATCGAAAAATGTAAAATTTTTAGGGCACCATATTGAATCTGTCAGATTGAGTTTCTCAAAAAATATTTTAGATTCATAATTAACACTAACAAAAATACCCCACTACTGATTTTAAACAAAATCTGGAGATGTAGAATCTTTAATCCGCCATCTTGGATCCGCCATATTGAATTTTTTAAAAATAATTTTAGATTAGTTATGTACGACCCTGAAAACTCCCCCGTACCAATTTTGAAGAAAATCGGACAAAACTATGTAACTACAGTGATACGGCAGAGGTACACGTCTCTACTAGACTCATCAGGGTACCGACATGCACCTGTTTGTGCAGAGGACAGATCGGAAGGAAGCATAGAACACTGAACGCGGCTTCGCCGACCTCCCGCCGAATAGCGTATATATGTTTATGCGGCTTTTACGGATTCCTCCCAGGGCCGTGTCACTAGAATATGAGTGTACGGCAACATCGAATTTGAGGGGGCGCGCGCCCACTTCAGCGGCGGGAAAAAATCGATATCATCTATGACGTTTCAAACTCTAGGCTTCAAACACTAGAAATTTTCTATTTACAACTAATAATAGAATTTTTTAGCCCATTTAACGATATTTACAAATATTACATCAATAATATTGTGTTTTCTGTAATAAATTATCAAATAAGTGATCTGTTTTTAATAAAAATGCCAAGAAAAAACATTTATAAAAATTAATTCTATGTTGGCAACAATACGTGACGTTGTGTCTGTTGTCTCCGAAACAGGTGTTGGGGTTTTGCTTCGAGTGTTTTATGAAATTTTCACCGTTTTTCAGTATTTTTCCCAAAATTTTTGGTAAGTAAAGACAGAATTCTTTTATACTTTTCCAATCACTTACTTAATAGTTCGTATTTTGTTGTAGAAGACGCATGGTAATTCATACGTGGCCCCAAATTTTTGTATCGTGTTTTCATGCTTGAGTGGCGAAAGGCAGGTATTGTAAGTATGATCTGTAAGTTAATTTTTAACTAGTAATGAATATAACTTGTAATAACAATCATCCGCCTCAAAAGCATGCTATGTTTTGTTCTTATTTTTGCTCGCATAATGCGATACAAAACAAAAAATGGGGATTTAATGTTAGAAATACTAATGCTTTTCAATTTTTATTGAATAAATTATAAACTTACATATTAAATTTGAACTTTGGTGAGGTACAATGAATTATAAATATTTACTTTGTTTGGTGGTTTTCGTAGATGACTCTGGAGAGTAATGGTTTCTAATCAGTTATAGGAGTTTCAAATTTTGCCTCTGGAGTTTATTTTATTTTTTTGTGTTTAGTAATATATGAGCCCAAATTCACCTTATTTGAAGCAGTATGAACATGAGAAAAACTAGTTGATGGTATTTTAGTTGTAATTTTAGAAAATTAACATAGTTTTAGTCTATACGAGACTTGTCACGAAAAATAGTAGTAGAGAAATTTATTCTTTCTTTGATAAAATCATCTTGTTTTCTCCTCCTAATTTTTAAGTCGGAGGAATTTATTTTAGAATTAAAGTAAAAAATCAGTACCTTTTTCAAAGGCTGCTTTTTTAGAGAAATGTTCATTATATTTTGTATTTTATACTGTGTAAATAAATATTGTTTAATGCTATTGTTATGTTTTTTTTTACTTACAAACAAACTTGGTCAACTAAGATGAATTTCGGTTTATAATGTGTTTTTTTTTAAAGTGTTACACATATTTAAGATAACATCATTAAACACAAATAACAGATATAGTTAAAGTTTAATATGAACATTTAAAAAATATACTCTGAACAAGATAAATTTTTATTATTTTAGACATAAAAGTGTGACTTTTGAATGTGAAATGTTGCTAGTATAACTATTATTCATGAGTCTCAGTAGCCCAGTAGGAAGGGTGCCAGCCCTGAAGGCATGAGCATGTTTGTTCGAGTCCCAGCTGAAATGGAAAACTTTATTTACCTAACCTAAATGTTCTCAATGTAATAACAAAATTTTTGCTTCTGATACTTATAGTGAACATCTATTTGTCAAGTTTAAAGAGTATAATATCACCTGTTTAAAGTACGCGAGTCAAAATTTAATAGATATGACAGATAACGTCTGTAAAATGCTTGCATCTTTTTTTTTATGTTTACGTTTATCTATTTTTAAGTTTTGTAAAGATAGAAAAAAGTTTCAGAGTTTTCTTAGGGACATTCAAAAAAAGTAATAGATTTAAAACGCAGAAATTAAGTTTATGATGATTTAATTTTAGTAATATATCAGTAGCATAATTCTAACAGATCATCTCCCTCAAAATATTTAGAGCCGTTTTCTATCAATAGTATGGATATTGTAAAAGTTTGAAGCTTTAATCTTTATAAAATATGATGGATGACAACTAAGTTATTGATTTTTGTACTGGCAGATTTTAAATAATGAATAATTTTCTTTTCACGTTTTAATTTATAATATGATTTGGTTATATTGTGAATAATGATTGTATATTTTTATGAAGTATAAATAATTTTACTTTTTGTCTGTATATATAATTTATAAGCCATTCTTTAATTATAAGATCATTTCTTTTTACTTTTTAGATTCTTCAAGCTGTTGTATTTTTTTGTAATCTTTATTATTTTAAAATGATATTTCAGGACCTTCCAACTGAGAAAAAGTCGTCGTGTAGAAAATCACTCTTTTTACTGTTTAAATTGTTGAATATGTATTGTAAGTAATGTATAAATTATTTTAATTTTTAAACTTGTTACACAACCTTTTATATTAATGGCTGAAGTTTACTACTGTCATTTTTTAGTTTAAAATGATTTGTAGTAACATTCAGCCAACAGAAAAGTTATCTTAAATATCTCAAGTAATTATTACAGTTAGTTTCAAGTGTAAAAAGGTGTTTTAGGGGTAGGGAGAGTTCTTATCATATAAAAGCAAACAAAATTTTTCATTTCCATCTATTTAAAAACAAAATATTTTTTCAATTAATATATAGAAAAGTGTTAATTTAAATCCGTACCCCCTAATTCATTAAGATAGTGTAACAGTAAAACCGGTCTAAACTCGCAGTAGAAAGTTGGAACTGACGAGAATAACAATCAGTCAAACAAGTTTTGAACCTTAAAAATAATTTTCTTTTTGTACTGAACCTGCAAAAATGGAGAATTTTATCATTTTCGGACGCAAATATTTCTCTTAGATATTTCAAGGTTTTATCGCTAGGTTTTTATTCTTAATCTCCCTATATAAGTGTTGTATTTGTTGACATATGTAATATAAATTATGACAGAATCATAAACAAAAGAAAATTGGTCTACTAGATCTAACTTCTGTGGGTCTAAATCTTAAACCTTCTTAGTGAATCTAGCTGTTAGCTTTCAGTTTAGACTGGGTTTAAATTTAATTCACCTTGGTAAATCACAGTTTCAATTTTTATTGATATACTTTTTTTTACAGGTATAATATGGAAATGATCAAGTATTGCAGCTTGGTTATAAGGCTCTACTAAATTTAATATTAATATATAGTATGTATATTATTATTTCAGTAATATAAATAAATAACTTTGGGTACTTTTGTTATTTTTTGACATTGCTAACTTTGAATAGAAAAGGATATTATTTTCAATTCGTTAAGCTGTATTATTAGTTTTAAAAAGAGGAAATATTAGGTATTTATAAATATTACATAGTTGCAACTTTAGAAGAACTAGCAGAATTATCTAATTTATTAGGAAATTACTATTTAAAATGAAATTTTCACGATAACAAAAATCAATTAGTTAATATTGATATAAAATTGTTCAAAGGAGAATTAGGTATTTTTAGTTAGTTTTAAATAATAAATTCAAAGATTTGTAATAAATTTGAATATTTTTAGCACCTTCAAGGAAAAAACTTGTTTAATAGAATATTTTGTTCAAAGAAACTTCACTAAAGAATGGAAATGAAATATAAACCATATTTTAAAAGTAAATATGGTTTTTATGTATTCCTTTTTTTAGTATAATGTTTTTTTGATAATGTATTCTTTTAAATGGGTTTTTTCTTGGAAGTTGCTGAACGTATTTAAATTTATTACAAAGCCTTAAATAATTACTTAGTCTAGCTGCTAGGAGAGGGCGCTGTTATCTAAGTATTTCTAGCTGATACGAGAGGGCGCTACTATCTACAGGGTTCTCTATTAGGTGTTATATTGGGCAATTTCAATACACACTTCAGCAAGTGGAATCGCCCACTTCATCAAGGGATGGCCTTGTGTGACGTTTCAAATACATGGTTGCGACATTTCTCTAACATTCTTGTTCTGGGATTCCTCCGTGTGAGATGCAATAGCAGTGGATATACCCACATTATGCCGTTGTAGTGCTGAAATCACATTCAGCAAACGTACAACTATATACTAGTCCGTGTATAGATGAAGTAAAAGGCGAACAGTAAATGCAAACTTCGTTCCAATATATTCTTTCCGTGTTAGAGGTTGCACAGTTTGGATAAATTGCTACAGAACACCATTTATCCTATTTCAGTGATTTCAGCATTACAACGGCATAATGCGGATATATTCGCTGCTACGACATCTTACACGGAGGAATCTGTGTTTGAAATGTTTTTTTATAATTATTAATACAAAGTTTGTATTTTAGTTAATGAATAAAATATATAAAAATACCTTTATTAGTTTGATCAAAAAATGATAATTTACCAAGGCTTCAATATTTAATTTTGAGTAATTTTTGTGAATTAAATTGTTGTATCTTTTGTTCTGTACATCACGCCACTGGATATGCGGCAACGTGACCTGCACAGTGCTCTCTCTGTCAACATCTCTCATTTGATTTTTAATATTTTCCAAACACTGATAAACACTTTATAAACTAAATAAATTAATTTGATTAATATGGTGTAGATAGAAAAGATCAAGATCGATTTTATCGAGCGAAAATATAATTATCTGTTTACGAAAATCCTGGTCGTGTTTACTAATCGATTTGCAAAAAACTTGAGCACATCAACGTTAATGTTAACCTTTAAATGAGGTTTTAAAAAGCTAAAAGAATCCGGTTTGGTTTGTTGTGGTTTGATATAAAAATTGATATTTATGTGTACCCAGGACAAGAGACCGCAAAAATCAATAAATACTAAAAGTTTATTTATCGTGCGACAATCTATCTGTGGCTAGATTATTTCTATATTATCATGTCAATTATTTGATATGTATGGACAGCAAAAAATGTTTCAGACAATGGCCGAAGGCTTAATTATTAATGGTGACCTTGCCGTAACCTTGGAAAACAAGATCAAAGTCATTGGGTGGAAAAATAGAAAATTCATCTTATATTTTAATTTTTAATTCTAAAAATATGTTTCTGCGTTTGTTTCTCTGACTTAAAATACTGATCTCTCGTTTTCTTATGGTAATTTTTTCATCGCTATCATATGAGATATTACTTATACCATTATTGGCTCTACGAATGACATCGATGTTAATTAATAGACAAAAACGTAATGAAGCTTTTACAACGATCTAGAGTTTTAATATAGATGAAGGGTTAAAAACTTGTTGCAACTGAAGAATCAAAAAATAAATCATAAAAAAAGAAAAAAAAAGCAAAAACAAAAATAAAAAGAGAGAAGATGAAAATAACAGCAATGGGCAAAATAGAAACAAGATAAAAAAATTCGAAATAGTGTATTACATGTTCAAGTAAAAATTTAATTCACCAAATCTCGGAAGACTCAAGCTAATAGGGCACTTCAAACTTTTTGAAACCTAAAATAAAATTTTAGTAATTACTTCTTTTGTTTCATGTGGCCTTCACATTTCGCTTTTCAAGGTCAATGTAAGAATGGCGCTGAATATTTCCATTCCCTTCTCCACAAAATATTAGTATTAGCCACAATGCATAAATAATTTCTGTAGGGATTCTAAAATAATTAACGTGCAATTAACGAAAAATAAATACATATCAACAATGAAAACTTTGTTCCAGAAGAACGATTGAAATTTCGCATACGTCAGCCGGACAAAACCAGAAATATATTTTCTACCAACTTTAAAAGAATGAAGTTCTAAATTCGATCGCCATGCAGTTTTTTCTATGTACAGGGTGAGTCAACGATTGGATGAAGTAGGTTTGTGCCTTTTCGGTGAAATTAACAAAGAAACTATATTTATTGTTTGATACAGTTTATTTTTACGCAGATTTTAGAAATATTTAGGACTCTACAGGGTGAGCCAGCATAAAGTTGTATTTTTTTAAATAGAACACCCTATATACGAATCGTATTTTCGATTTAGCTTATAATTTTAAATCTTTTTTATTAAGGGTTTACTAAAACAAAACTTTATAGTTTCTGAGATAATTAAGTTTAAAGAAAAAAAAGTCACATTTTCAAGCATCAATTCAATCCTAAATAACGTTTTCAATTTTGTGACAAATATATTCAAATTTGGAATTTAGCAAGGCCAAGGACAAGTTAACATAATTTTTACCTAATATTTGCAATAAAAGCTACAGGGTGTTGAACACACTGGCTCAAATTTGAACAAGTTTAAATGAATAAATATATATTTTTTTTAAATGGTACACCCTGTATATTTTCATGTTATTTAATAGAGTAATAAAAACCCTAAAAGTTTTGTTCAATATATCCTATACCTATTTATAATAGTTTTTGAGATATTTCAGTTTTTCTTATTTTCCATACTTTTTTACAGAAATAGTCTTCATTATCATAGTAGCCATGGCAAAAACAATGTAAAAGAACATTTTTCTGTGTGTCAAATTTATAACCGCAATCGCTTCTTTTGGTTTGTATGTAGTGTAGTTTTTTTTTTTTTGCATTCATCTTTTATTGTAAAATGAATTTTCCAAAGAATGAGTTAATAGATATGATTTATACAATAGGAGAGGCTCAAAAAATTGCCTTCTTGCTCAAAGAATTTACAAAATGAAGTATCCTGATTGACGCCAGCCTAATACCCATACTTTTCAAAACTTAATGCAAAGATTTGATTCTTCTGGTACTGTTGATTATCCAAAACGTAAAGTGGTCAACAAACCAGTAACTAATGAAGAAAAAGAACTACAAGTATTGTTAAATGTTCAGGAAAATCCTTATATTGGTAGCCGTCAGTTAGCAGCATTATGTGAAACATCACAATCCACCGCTAATCGTACTACCAAGAAATATAGGTATCATCCATATCACATGGAATTACACCAAGAATTGCATGGACAGGATTTTGAAAGTCGTGTAAACTTTTGTCGTACAATAAATGCGGAGATTCAATTAAATCCAAATTTATTATGCAAGGTAATGTTTAGTGATGAAGCTACTTTTAGAAGTAACGGTGCCGTAAATAGACGCAACATGCATTATTATGCCACAGAAAACCCATTTTGGATTAGAGAGGTGCAACATCAAAACCACTGGTCATTAAATGTTTGGTGTGGTATTCATCATAATCGAATTATTGGACCCCACTTTTTTAATGAACCACTAAATGGCCATACTTACCTGAACTTTCTACAAGAAGAACTACCCCAACTGCTTCAAGGTCTCGATAGGGATGAGCTCGACAGTATGTGGTTCCAGCACGATGATGCGCCTCCGCATTACCATCGTGAAGTTCGTGCGTTTTTGGACCAACGATATCCGCAAAAATGGATTGGACGTGGGGGTTTCATTGAGTGGCCACCAAGGTCTTGCGACATCACCCCATTAGATTTCTTCCCATGGGGTTATATTAAAAATAAGGTGTATGTTAATCCACCAACAACAGTGGAAGATATGCGAAACAGGATTAGGGATACCTTTAGAACAATAACGCCACTAATTTTGTCCAGGGTCCGAGAAAATCTGCAAAAAAGACTAAATTTGTGCATTGCACAAGAGGGTCGTTTATTCGAAAACTTATTAAAAAGAAATAATTAATCTCAGTATTTAATAGGTAATTTTTTTGTTTCAATTTAGTATAAAAGTAAATATGTATTTGCCTTGTCGTTATTGTTGTGTTAATTTTTTCACATTATGTTTAATTAAACTATTGCCGTTGTAATATAACGAATAATGTATTTCATCATATTTAACCACATTCTGTTTATTTCTGTAGTTTCTTTTTATTATTTTACATGGCTACTATGATAATGAAGACTATTTCTGTAAAAAAGTATGGAAAATAAGCAAAACTGAAATATCTCAAAAACTATTATAAATAGGTATAGGATATATTGAACAATACTTTTAGGGTTTTTATTACTCTATTAAATAACATGAAAATATACAGGGTGTATCATTTAAAAAAAAGATATTTATTCATTTAAACTTGTTCAAATTTGAGCCAATGTGTTCAACACCCTGTAGCTTTTATTGCAAATATTAGGTAAAAATTATATTAACTTGTCCTTGGCCTTGCTAAATTCCAAATTTGAATATATTTGTCACAAAATTGAAAACGTTATTTAGGATTGAATTGATGCTTGAAAATGTGACTTTTTTTCTTTAAACTTAATTATCTCAGAAACTATAAAGTTTTGTTATAGTAAACCCTTAATAAAAAATATTTAAAATTATAAGCTAAATCGAAAATACGATTCGTATATAGGGTGTTCTATTTAAAAAAAATACAACTTTATGCTGTTCTAGTTTTTTGGCTCACCCTGTAGAGTCCTAAATATTTTTAAAATCTGCGTAAAAATAAACTGTATCAAACAATAAATATAGTTTCTTTGTTAATTTCACCGAAAAGGCACAAACCTACTTCATCCAATCGTTGACTCACCCTGTATATATTACGATTACTCCGGAACGGCGGCACCGACTTAAAATTTTTTGCGTTATGTTCAGGAAGTTGCTGCGGTGGTTCCATATTATTTTGGTCGAAATTGGTTCAATAAAATTGAAGATGACGCCTATAACATGGCGGACAAAAAAAATTATTTTGTCCGATTTTCTCCAATATTGGTATGGGATAATTTTTGGGGTCGTATATAACGAATTTAAAATTACTTTGATCGCGGGTTCAATATGGCGGATTAAAAATTTTACTTGTCCAAAAGTCGTATGGGGGGGGGGGGGGGTTTTGAGGGTCATTTACGATTTTAAAATTATTTTTTAAAATATTCATTATAGCGGATCCGATATAGCGAACTAAAACTCTAATATCTTTCAATTTTGTTCAAAATTGGTATTGGGGGTCTCTGAAAGTATGAAACGAAATTAAATTTGTTTTTAAAAACATCAATATAGCAAAAGTTTAAAATTACTTTTTTAAAATTCAATATGGCTGATCCAATATGGTGAGTGAAAATTGTACATAATTCACATTATTTTCAAAACGAGCATTAGTAAGTTTTTGGAATTGGAGATTTCAAAACTAAAGTCATTTTAATTATTTTCGATATTTCGATATTCTAGTTACAAGTCCGCAATTTATTTTAAAATTTATTGATGACTGCCATTTTATAACCGACTTCTAAAAGAAGGAGGTTCTCATGTATTTTACCACATTTTATGTATGTACATCGATTACGACGACACCGATTTGAATGCATTTTTTACGTTATGTTCAGGAAGTTACTGCGGTGGTCCCATATTATTCTTGATAAAATTGGTGCAGTAAAATCCAAGATGGCGCTGACAATATGGCGGCCAAAAAATTAATTTATCAGATTTTCTTCAAAATTGGGATGGGGAAATTTTCGGGGTTGTAACTCAACGAATCAAAATGGCTGATCCAATATGACGGACAAAAAACTTAATTTTTCCCAATTTTCTCCAAAATTAGCACAGGGAAATTTTTGGGGTCGTAAATAACGATCTAAATTTTTTTAATTCAATATGGCAGATCCAATATGCCGGGAAAAAAATCAATTTTGTCCGATTTTTACCAAAATTAATATGGGAGAGTTTTTGAGATTGCACATAACGAATCTGAAATTATTTTTTAAAAATTCAATATGGCTGATCCAATATGGCGGACAAAAAAATCAATTTTGTCCTATTTTCTCCAAAATTGGTATGGGGAAGTTTTCGGGACCGCATGTAACGAATTTCATTTTTTTTTTAATTCAATATGGCGGATCCAATAGGGTGAAAAAAAAATTCATTTTGTCCGATATCTTCCAAAATTTATATGGGGGAGTTTAAGGGATCGCACATTACGAATCTGGAATTATTAAAAAAAAAATTAATATAACGGATCCAAGATGGCGGATTAAAGATTTTCTTGATCTCCCGATTTTATCTAAAATCTGTATTGGGGGATTTTTTTTAGTGTGAATTACGAATTTAAAATATTTTTTGAAAAAAAAGTTTCACGTCTTTCGATTTTCTCCAAAACCGACATAGGGTGTAAACTATGAATTTTAAATTATTTTTTCAAGATTCAATATGGCGAATTCAATAGAGCAGATTAAAAATTTTACATTTTTCGGTTTCGTTCAAAGGTGGGGCTGGATCGCTTTTAAGGATATAAATAGCGAATATAAAATTATTTTAGGAAAATCTAGTATATCATATCCAATGTGACGGTCTAGAAGTTTTAAATTTCCGGATTTCATCTAAAATTGGTACTAGGAGGCTTTGAAGGGTTTAGATTTAAATTAGATTAAGACGTTAAATTTTTTTTTTTTGAAATTCAGTATGGCGGATCTAATATGGTGGATTGAAAATTTTACCCTATTCGCATTTTTTCAGATTTGGTAAAGGTTTTTCGAGGTCGTATATTACGAATATGAAGTTAATTTTTACAACTATTACAACTGAAAATCTTCCGATTTTGTCTAAAATTGACATTATCCGTTCTTGGGGCATATACAAACTTCTTATTCAGTAAAAAATATATCGGACTAAGAAATTTACGTCTCAAGTTCTTTAAATATCGATATTGGAAGATTTTGGGGCCTATATTACCAATCTAAAATTAACTTGAAATTGAAAATAGTGGATTTACTATGACAGACTAAATATTTATTCGATACAATTTCACTGGTATTTGGAGAACTCTAAGAATCAAAGAATTTTTAGTGGGTCATTTTAGGATGATATACAACTTGGATAAAATGGGTACTTTTTGGCAACCTTGGAGTTATTGTGAGGTACACTCATCTCGATTATGGATGTTATAATGAATTCAAAACTAAAAATAAAATGTCTATAAAAAAATTGAACCGATTTTTAAAAGTGCGTTAAAAAGTGGAAAATAACAATAAATTTTTATATGAGATTGAAATTTTTGAAAGCGGCGCCAAATTATTTCTAATTGAAATAAATAACCACTAATATATAGAAATTATGGTAAGAAAGCAATTGCAAATACAGTATTTTTAATCTGTTTATGCGAATCACATTTTGTGACGTATTAGTTTGGCGGCGCTTTCAAAAATATCAATTTCATATGAAAATGTATAGTTATTTTTCACATTTTAGCGCACTTTTAGAAGTCGGTTCAATTTTTTTTATAAAAATTTTTTAGACACTGTATTACTTACCGAGTTATTTTCTAATGTATTCATTTTAATACTACACTAAAATAACTAATATTCACAAGTTTCACAACTCGGTATGTCACCGAACAATGATGATTTACACTATACAAACCGCAAATAAATAGTAACAGTTCTGTTTGCTGAAGAACCACAAACTAGTCAGCACCAATCACATCGTCCAAAAACAGTTTCCAAACAATCACTTGACTTGTTTACGCTGACTGGTGTGTTGTTATGTAAAGATTTATTTTTAATCATGAATAATACCTGTAGAGTTGGGCAATGTGGCGATTTGTCGATAATCAGTGAAACAACTATAGTGATGTATGAATTGCTGTGATTTTTAAGATTGATTCGTCACTGCAGTAAATACTTTCAATGCGATGCGAGATGACGAATAGCACGTGAATGCTTATTTCCTGATGCTGATATTCGGATTCGGTATCGCTGTAAATATTAAATACGTAATATATTTGGAAACAAAAATTGGTATTATTCCGAAGTAGTAGATATCTGGGTAATTATTGGAATTGAGTGAAATTTAGGAAAATCGCGTTTTTTTTTTAAAAAAATTCGATCCTTACCGCCTATTTTGAGATTGTCGAACACAATTCTGACCTCGGCTTTCCATAACTATTCTTCAATTTTGCGGAAAACAAGGAAAATCACTTTTCACTTTAAGTTCTATATTTTTTTCACTAAATCGTTAAAACTTTTGTTATAACCACAAATTCCACCCTGATAGAAGCCTCTGTATTATATAAAAATTCAAAGATAGGCTCAAAATCCGAATAATGTCGAAAAATTACCTCTGTTGCCAGATTGTAAGTATGATTTCCTTGAAATCCCCATATATTCTTTTCTTTCTATTTAAACTGAAAAGAAAAGGTTGCCAGATACAAAGACGATTTTTTTTAAAATTTACATATATTCTTCACTTTCTATTTAAATTGAAAAGAAAAAGTACCAAAAAAATTTTTCCCTTTCCTTTGATTATTAAAGTACTATTAATTACTCTTATGTCTATGCCTTGGATGTACAATTTTGACTCCAAATATTGAAGGCTTTGAGGATCATATTTACTTTTGCCTGTTACGTGGAAATGTGCCGCGATTTGGTCGGTGCAAAAGAACACTTCCATGGCTACTTGACGGAACATTTGTTTCAGCAAAAATATACTAACCACAAAAACATATTTAATGATTTTTTTAAATACTTGAGACAAGTTTATCCCCCCCCCCTTTTAAAGATAATTAGGAAAAATACACATATATGCTTTGAATATTTCTTTATGTCCCTTATTTCTTCTATTGATTTGGCGCCTAAAAATACCCATTTTGCATCGAATTTATAATCTTAATTCATTTTTTTATATATTGGTCTTATAATTTTACTAACCATAATTTTCTTTGCAGTACCAAACCACCCACTTCCTTACTAACGCTGACCTTTCTCAATATCCTTCCCTGACAGAGATTGCCCCGTCTCCACGTGGTCTCTACTGGACAATAACATTTTTTGATTAATTAATCTAGGTTAGTTCAGGTTAGTTTCAGTTTTTCACATTAACCAAAACCAAGCTAAACCTGTACTAACCAGAACGAATCAAAAAGAACTAACCAATAATTTTGGGTGCTTAAGATTAATTTTACCCTTTTTTAACAGACTTCTGAAAGAAGGAGGTTCTCAATTCGTCAAGTATGTATGTTTTTTTTTATGTATGTATACCGATTACTCCGGAACGGCGGCATCGATTTGAATGAAATTTTTTACGTTATATTCAGGAAGTTGCTGCGGTGGTCCTATATTTTTTTGGACGAAATTGGTGAGATGGCTATGACAATATGGTGGCCAAAAAAATTAATTTTGACGGATTTTCTCCAAAATTGGTATGGAGAAATTTTCGGGGTTGTATCCAACGAATCTAAAATTATTTTAAAAAATTCAACATGGCGGATCCAATATGGCGGACAAGAAAATTAAATTTTGTCCGATTTTTTCCAAAATTGGCATGGGGAAATTTTCGGGGTTATACCCAACGATTTTAAAATTATTTTTAAAAAATTCCACATGGCTGATACAATGTGGCGGACAAAAAAATCAATTTTGTCCAATTTTCTCCAAAATAAATACTGGGGAGTTTTAGGGGTCGCACATGACGAATCTTAAATCTTTTTTAAAATATTTAATATGGCGGATCCAATATGGCGGATGAAAACATTAATTTTGTTCGATTTTCTCCATAATTTATATGGGGGAGTTTTCGAGGTCGTACATAACGAATCTGAAATTATTTTAAAAAATTCAATATGGCGTATCCAATAAGGGGAACAAAAAATAAATTTTGGACCATTTTTCCACAAATTGATATGCGGGAGTTTTTGGAATCGCACATTATGAATCTGACATAATTAAAAAAAAAAAATTAAATATGGCGGATCCAAGATGGCGGATTAAAGGTTCTACATCTATCGATTTTGTCTAAAATCAGTATTGGGGGATTTTTGTTAGCGTTAATTACGAATTTAAAATATTTTTTGAAGAAGTCAATCTGGCGGATTCAGCATGGCATCCTAAAAATTTTACATTTTTCGATTTTCTCCAAAACTAATATAGGGGATTTTTGAGGGTATAAGTTACGAATTTAATATTATTTTTTTCAGGATTCAATATGGTGGACTAAAAACTTTACATTTTTCGAATTTGTTCAAATGTGGGACTGATTCGTTTTTAAGGGTCTAAATAGCGAATATAAAATTATTTTAAGAAAATCTAATATGTCCGAGACAATATGACGGTCTAGAAATTTTGAATTTCTGGATTTCATCTAAAATTGATTCTAGGGGGCTTTGAAGGGTTTAGGTTTAGATTGCATTAAGACGTTAAAATTATTTTTATGAAATTCAATATGACGGATCCAATATAGTGAGTTGAGAATTTTACCTTATTCGCATTTCATCAGATTTGGTGTTAGGGTGTTTTCAGGGTCGTGCACTACGAATATGAAGTTAATTTTTTATAATATTAGGTTGACAAGGGAGTGAAGGAGTGAAAATTTTTAGTTTTCCGATTTTGCCTAAAATTGATATTACGGAGTTCTTGGAGCGTATACAAACTCAATATACACTATAAAATATATCGAGCTAAGAAATTAACGTCTCAAGTTCTTTAAATATCGATATTGGAAGGTTTTAAGGCTTATATTACCAATTTAAAATTATTTTAAAATTTAAAATAGTGGATTTATTATGACAGACTAAATATTTGTTTGATACAATTTCACCGGTTTTTATAGAACTCTAAGAATCAAAGAATTTTTAGTGGTTCATTTTAGGGTGATTACACTGTGGATAAAATTGGTACTTTTTTGCCACCTTGGGGTCATTGCGAGGTACACTAATCTCGATTAGTACTTAGTTTACATAATCTATAGATATCATAATGAAACTAAAAATCGAAAAATTAAATTTTTATAAAAAAAATTGAACCGACTTCTAAAAGTGCGCTAAAACGTGAAAAATAACTATAAATTTCTATATATTATTGAAATTTTGGAAGTCGGCGCCAAATTATTTATAAATGAAATAAATAACTACTAACATATACAAATTATGGTAAGATAGCAATTACAAACAAAGTATTGTTAATCTGTTTATGCGAATCCCATTTTGTCAGGTATTAGTTTGGCGCCGACTTCAAAAATATCAATTTCATATAGAAATTTATAGTTATTTTTCACTTTTTAGCGCACTTTCAGAAGTCGGTTCATTTTTTTTTTATAAAAATTTTATTATACATTATAAACATTAAACCATGTTGTTAACTGTAATAGATACATTTTATAGTTGATACCACGAAACTATAAACCTAAATCAGTTAAGATTAGTTCAGATTAGTTTCTATTTTCCAAATTAATAAAAATCAAGCTAAACTTGAACTAACCAAAACCAACCAAAAATAAGTGGTTAAGATTAATTTTACCCAGAAACAGTATAAAATATTAAAAAAAAAATTAATTTGTGTTGTTAACTGAGCTGGATTACTTTTATAGTTTATATCACGAAAGTATTTTACATCTGGCAACGTCGCAAATTAATTCGCTCTTTTTCGCGAATCTGATGCTTCTAAATTGGTTCGCTAAAATTTGTGCAAAAATAGTTGAAATATATTACATCACTACATAGTATAAAACAAAGTCGCTTTCTCTGTCCCTATGTCCCTTTGTATGCTTAAATCTTTAAAACTACGCACCGGATTTTGATGCGGTTTTTTTCAATAGATAGAGTGATTCAAGAGGAAGGTTTATATGTAAAATAACATCCATTAAATAGTGGAGAAATACTGTTATTTTTGAGGTTTCTAATGTGATGTCGTTAATTATCATATTTTTTTCCGCTTACATTGCAAACGCAGGCTGAACCCTACGAGATTTATCAAAATAACGTACTAATTATTTGTACACATTGAAAAGGTCTACAGAAAACTCCGCGATGGTATATGTCTATCTCTCATGGATATCCCACAATAACATTTTTTTGTCATTTACTTTTTACGACAAATAATGGCAAATTTTGAAGCGATTTTAACCAATACAGCATTAATCCAATTAAATAGCTTAAGTACATTGTTGATTTAATATAGATCTATATGGTCCTTTACAGCACAAGATTTAAATGAATATTTTCGAAGATATTACAGATTTAAAATTGCGGGAAGTAGCGCTTGCGACGGTACTGGCCGACCGGGGCGGCGGCAGCGTGCCTATAAATAGCGCGTCGGAGGCCGATGTAATAATTGTTGTAAAAATAAAATAAATAGTCACAGTTTTTCTGTAGTGTATTTAGTATCAGCATTGCACCCGTGCGAAGCCGGGGCGGGTCGCTAGTATTATATATTTTAACTAGTTCCATTGCAAATAAATACATAAGTTCGATGTTTTATTTGGAATAAAAGTGCTTTGGGAAGTGAAGCTTGGTGTTTTTTAAGTTTTCCGGGATAGTGGGGAAAAATAGGGAAAAATCAATGCCGAAACGGTGTTTTACAATCTCGAATAGGGATAAATATCGAAATTAAAAAGTCATTTTCCTATACTTCACTCAATTCCATTAATTACCGATATCTGTTAGACTTCCATTGTCTTAACTTTTGTTGTTGAATATCACGACGTTTCGGCTAGTAGTTATCTCTAGCTAGTTAACCTAGGCCCCAAAAAACCCTCAGATATTGATATTGAAAAAATTTGAGACATGTAAATTTTTTATAGTAAAGCTCAAGGAGGAAGCTCCCAATCTAAATTTAGAAAATGTAGGAAGAAACAGTGTGTGTGCAAAATAAAAGTCGGAAAGAACAATAAACAATTTATTAACAATAAGTGTGGAAAATGATTATTTACAAATTAAAATGACATACTAAAAGGTTGGTACCCTCGACTTGAAAACTATAACACAATACATGTTGTCAAAATTAAAAGTTGAAGTTTCTTAATAAGTTTTAAAAAAACAAGTAATTCTTTTTGTGTCCACCCTGTAGTATATCAAAAAAAAAATAATAGAATAGTTAGAAAATAAAGTTTACAATGGTAATAAAACAAGGGAAGAGAGTTACAATAGTAATACAACAAGAGTAGACAGTTTGATCCAACATTAACCAAAGATCACGATTAGTGGTATATTTATAATAGGCACCTGCCAATAAAAAAAATAAGATAAAGCCTGTTGTTTCAAGGTACTCTGTGCTAAAGTATTTTAAGAGAATTCATCTTCTGAAAGACATGATAAGATATAAAAAGACTTTGTCTTCTGCAAAGACGTGATAAGAGAGGTAATTGAGTTTCTTGAACATGGAACAGATTAGCAGGTAGAGTCAAGATTCCACACATGAGATTCAAATCAATTTGATTGTTTGGGCTGATACTTGGTGGAAATTCATAAGGAATATATTAACAGTAAAACACTTTTTTGCACTAAATTTCCACTATATTGAATAAAATTACATTACAAATATCATATGATAAAATTATATTATAGCGAAACATGTCATGTAATTTTGTTCAATATAGTGGAAATTTAGTAGAAAAAAAATGTTTTACTGTAAATATATAAGCTTCAAATCAGCCAAAGAATAAGTTCACCTGTGGTCCTCTTGATGAAGTAAGTTGGAATAGATTTGTTTCACATCGACATTAACTGCATATTATCGTTTAACAAGGAAATACTGTTTGCATTACAAGCCATATAATCCGATGCAAACTTTCCATAACGGTCTTTCTTCAATAAGAATGTATTAAATTCATCAGAAGTTGTATTATCTTGAACAAAATTTAAAAAATAAGTTAGGGCTTCTTTATTATCACTAGTTTGGTAAAATCTGTGCAATACTGTCCGATTATCATTATCACATTTAAATAAAAGGTTATCGAAAGTTTCCTTACCACAATTTTGTTTAACAAAATCGAGTAAGAATTTAAACATATGAAAATTACTAACACTATAATGCAGTATAGTTTGCCCATTATGATCAGAGTTTAATACAAGTTCAATGAGTACCGCACTATTATTATCGAAGATTTTAGATATTTTATTACCACAATTTATTTTAATAAAATTCAATAATGCTTCCATCATAAAAGGACTGACAAAATAGAGAGCAGTATAATGCAATGCAGTTTGTCCTTTAACATTAATTTGGAATAAAAGTTTATTGCGTGTTTCTGTATTGTCTCTAATTTTATTTAACAAAAAAATTAAATTATCTTCACAATTTTGACTACAGACATAATGTAATATATTGCGGTTTTTATTATCCAATTTAATTAGTAATTCCCCAAAAAAGTTAGCACTACAATTTGTTTGAAGAAAATCTAGCAGTTCTTGTAGTAACTTATAGGGTTTATAGGAAGAATAATGTAGTACTGTTCGCCCGTCATCGTCCCTTTTCAATAAAAGCTCATAAAATATTTCTTTACAGTTCTCCATTAAATTATACAAATAATTTAAGAGAGGCATAAATAAGCTACCATTATATCTTAAATCAAATTCCGTTAGGATACTGTGTAATATAGTTTCCCCATTCTTTTTTCCGTTGAATAAAAGCGTCCGCAGCATTTCGATACTACAGTTCAACTTAACAAAGTCTAGTAATATTCTTGACTTATCATAAAAGTTTAATGCAATTTCAATATAATTTAATGGAGATTGTCCATAATCGTCAGTTTTCAACAGAAGTTTATTAATTATTTCTGAGTCGTCTTTAATGGCAATTAAAAAATTAGTTAAAATATCTCCGTTGTCTTGATCACAAGCAGCATGCAGCAGGTTACGTGAATTATTTTCCATTTCGAATAAATATATAATTATTTTTGGACTGCATACTGATTTAATAAGATTGCATAACGCTGTTACTAGAGACGGGTTATCGGATTGAGAAATGGCATAATACAAGACCGTTTGCCCCTCATTGTTAGTGTTTAATAAAAGCTTATTTGTTACTTCTTTATTTTCATCACTTACTTCCAATAAAGAGGTTATATCTTTTCCCAACATACAAGCAATGTGGAATGGGGTATTTTTATTTTCATCCGCTTGAAGTAAAAGTTCACAAAATAACTTAGAATTACAAATAAGTTTAAAAAACTTCAATTTTTGGTACATTATTGGAACATTAATACTAAAAATGAAACGATGCAATGCTGTTTGACCTTGGTTATCCATTTTAAACAAAACTTCGTTAAATGTTTCCGTTGAAACATTGTCCTTTACTGCTTTTAATACATTCTCAAAAATATCACCATCTTCTAGAAACTCACAAATTTCGTGCATCAGCGTTCTTCCTCTATCATTTTTACTAAACAAAATTGCATTCTTTAAAAGGTTAAGAGGCAAATTTTTAAGGAATTCCACGAATAAATTATGCACTCCCTCTTCGATCATTTGATAAAGTACTTGTGAATCAGAACTGCTAATCCTTATTATTTCAATTATGTGTTGGGTCTTAAAGCTTAATTTTTCTAGAAATGCTTTATTATTATTTAAAAACTGCCGTATCAGTAAGTAATCTTTCTCTATTAAAATAACCGAAAAAATAATTTTTTGAGTATTCTCACTCTGAAAATTTTCAGCAAAATATTGACTGACAAAATACTCTGAAAAACTTCGATGCACAAATTCAAGGCGATCTTCATGAATTACAAGTAGTCCAGCCCTTGACAGTAATATTTTATTATTATTTTTTCTAAAGTGTTTATTATCATGTTGTGGAAATAAAATTTGAACAGCAATGTCTTGGTGAACTGTTCTTAAATATTCTAATTGATCTTCGAATAGCTCAGGACCTATTAAGGAATTTCCCACAGCGTTTTTATCTTCAGAAAGAAATGCCCACTTATATTTTATAAAGTCATCATATAGAGAAAATATCGCCATTTCTTTCAAAGTTCTAAACTTATTTATAAAAATTATTTCAGCCACCATCTTAAGGTGTAAGGGATTGCCAGTAAAGTCTGATAGTTTATCACTGTTTCCGTATTCTAAATAATTTATCAGATCCAATGCAGCTTTCAAAAAGTCACACCTACTCAGCAAGTCTTCTAAGTTTAAATTATTTACAGAGTCAGGATCATGACTAAAGGGATAAAAAACATGTACATAATCTTTTATTTCTGAAAGATACGTCAAGACTCCCTCTCCATACGTTTTCGGTTTTATGTTATCAAAATTCAGTAAATTGTATTTCCAGAAGTTCATTAAAAAATTAATTTTCTCCGTAACATTAAGAGGATTAAGAAAAAACGAAGATGAATGTAGAGCCACTTCCAAGCTATGTTCTTCATGATTTCTTGTCGTAATCCACATTTGTGCAACATTTGATTTTCGAAGTGCCTTAAGTAAAGTGAGGGTTTTGTCTTTAAATCTGGGACTTATTTCATCAAAACCGTCAAATAAAAGTATTACGGTGGGAAATTTAATATTTTTGTTATTAGGGTATAGAGAGTTGGTAAAAAGTTCTCTCACAAAATTTTTATTTTGTTTTTTAGATTTCTGGAGAAATAAGAGATCAGAAATAAATTGAAGTGCTTGATTGGTTTCATTATCTTCAAATGCAATATCTTCCAGAGATTTTAAAACTTGAGTGTTTTGTTTTGTGTATGCATAAAAAGAAAGGTTAATTCGGAAAACCCATATATTAGACATTATTTTCTTAAGTTGATATGCAACTCTGGTCAGGAACGTAGATTTGCCACCGCCAGGGCCATCTGCAACTATAATAATTTTATTCTCTAATATTTGTTTGTTGTCTAAATGATGTTCTTCGAAACAAACTATGTGTTTATAAAGAATGCCAGTATCGTTTTTAATATTCATAATTGAAAATTTTCCGTTGACATGTTGTAACCAAAAAATGTTCTTCACATTGTATTTGCATAACTCATTAAATATATCTTTAGATTTGCTTTGTTTAGAAAGAATTATCCCACTGTTAAAAATTTTGTTTTCTTCCCACATAAAAATCCATTTATCGTTTATATTTAAGTCTTTAAGTTGATCCTTGTTTATACCTGAAATAAAGAACAAACAAGTTTCTAAAAGGTTTTGCAAAATATCGAGTTTTAACTCTCTTTCGATCAGTTTTCTTGGGATATAATAGGAATCAATAAGAAAATCTGATGTTGAGGCGTCGTCACCCCCTATTTCAATATCCTCAGTAAGAAATTTTTCTAATATTATATCGTCAATAATTTGTGTTCCAGAATCTACGTCTATGAGTTCATTCAAAGCAACTTTTTTACCTTGAAATAAAACTTGCTT
Source organism: Diaprepes abbreviatus (assembly GCA_034092305.1). Classification (NCBI taxonomy): domain Eukaryota; kingdom Metazoa; phylum Arthropoda; class Insecta; order Coleoptera; family Curculionidae; genus Diaprepes; species Diaprepes abbreviatus. The sequence goes on from JASJET010000171.1 coordinate 1,134,899, forward strand.
TTCTAATATTTTTTCTTGTGAGGCTGTTGTCAGATCCTTGAATAAATTATTTTTCTCATAAAAATACAGCTTTTTCAATCCCGAGGATTTGTTAAAATTTAAAATATATTCTTCACGTCCGATTATTACAACGGTCTTGTTGTTACCTGTTTTTAAAATATTAGCCAATAATTTTTTGTTTAATTGTATCTTGTTGTGACACTCGATCACTAGCCATTTGTAACTAGGTTCAGAGAAAAATGTTACAATAATTGTTTTGTTATAATATAATTTATCTGCATTTGTAAATATAATTTCATCCTGTCGCAATTTAAGTGTAATAAAGAGTTGACTTAATTTAATACTACTTAATTTAGGGGATGAGGTAATAATAAACATTGTATTGTCTTTTTTCCGGTAAAGAAATTCTTGCAGCGGCAAAATATTTTCAAATTGTATGCCGAAACTTTTTAACTCCTCAATGTATAAATTGGAATATCCTGCTATCATGAGTGATTCGATGTTATTATTCAGTGATTTTAGAAACTCTTTTTTATCTTTAATAAGCAAGTATTTGCTTTTGTTATGTTTATAGCTTTCAAACCATTTAAGAACACGACTTTGCAAATAGGCATTAGCTAAATCAACATTTTCTACTTTAAAGCATTCTTTTAAATAATTTTGTATGTTCTCATTCAATTGATTATCTTCATAATTGGCTAAAAATCTAAACTTCGAGACAAAATTTAAAAAGGAAGTTTCATTTTGACTATTTATTTCAAATTCCTGTTTTAGTTCAGGAATTTTTTTCTGTTTCAATTTTAATTTAACTGGATTTGTGTGTTTATCTATTATTTCATCAAAAACTACCTGATTTCCTAATATCGGGTCATCACCGTGTTCTTTAGTACGCTTAAAATAAATTATAGCATCATCTGCAAAACCGACATTGGTGCAAATTAAAAATTCCTCCAAGTAAGCATTATTAAAGAAAGGATTTTCTTTAATGACACAATAGGATTCAAAATATTTCTTTAAAAGATATGGCTTAATATCCCCTATACTTTTAGAAGATTGAGATTGTTTTTTTAATTTTGATCTTTTATTAAAGAGATCGATTTTTTTAATTTTATATTTGTCATCATTTTTATGTTTAGCTTGAAGAAACCTGTATCTCCAAACACCATTTTTTAGATATTTTAAAACTATATCATCAAAAAGTCCCGCTTCGTGCATCTCGGTCGCAAGGAAAAATTCTTGTCCATCAGGAACCCGTTGCACAAAGAGCATGAGCAGTCTTAATTGATAAGTAAGTCCATGCAGCGTTTTTTTTGGAGCCGATGATTCACTGTTGTAAAAGTTTGATGTCGTTTGGCTGGTACCGGGTTCAATTAACTCTAAGTCTTCATTTTTTAGCCTTTTAAGTGAATAATTTCCATCTTCTTCATTAGAACGCGTATTTGTATTTAAAAGCTGGTGACCATCGCTGACACGATCGCCGTTTCCTTCGTTACTGAACTCTTCTAATAAATAATCGTCCTACAATAAAGAAAAAATTAAGTAAATTATTACTAATGTCACGTTTTTGTTTTTTAATAAATTAGCGAACTATAGAGTCGCTTCTAGTATCCCATTATTCATATGTGAATGTATAGGGTGAGTCAACGATTGGATGAAGTAGGTTTGTGCCTTTTCGGTGAAATTAACAAAGAAACTATATTTATTGTTTGATACAGTTTATTTTTACCCAGATTTTAAAAATATTTAGGACTCTACAGGGTGAGCCAAAAAACTAGGACAGCATAAAGTTGTATTTTTTTAAATAGAACACCCTATATACGAATCGTATTTTCGATTTAGCTTATAATTTTAAATCTTTTTTATTAAGGGTTTACTATAACAAAACTTTATAGTTTCTGAGATAATTAAGTTTAAAGAAAAAAAGTCACATTTTCAAGCATCAATTCAATCCTAAATAACGTTTCCAATTTTGTGACAAATATATTCAAATTTGGAATTTAGCAAGGCCAAGGATAAGTTAACATAATTTTTACCTAATATTTGCAATAAAAGCTACAGGGTGTTGAACACATCGGCTCAAATTTGAACAAGTTTAAATGAATAAATATTTTTTTTTTAAATGGTACACCCTGTATATTTTCATGTTATTTAATAGAGTAATAAAAACCCTAAAAGTTTTGTTCAATATATTCTATACCTATTTATAATAGTTTTTGAGATATTTCAGTTTTTCTTATTTTCCATACTTTTTTACAGAAATAGTCTTCATTATCATAGTAGCCATGGCAAAAACAATGTAAAAGAACATTTTTCTGTGTGTCAAATTTATAACCGCAATCGCTTCTTTTGGTTTTTATGTAGTGTAGTTTGGTTTTTTTTGCATTCATCTTATATTGTAAAATGAATTTTCCAAAGAATGAGTAAATAGATATGATTTATACAATAGGAGAGGCTCAAAAAAATTGCCTTCTTGCTCAAAGAATTTACAAAATGAAGTATCCTGATCGACGCCAGCCTAATACCCATACTTTTCAAAACTTAATGCAAAGATTTGATTCTTCTGGTACTGTTGATTATCCAAAACGTAAAGTGGTCAACAAACCAATAACTAATGAAGAAAAAGAACTACAAGTATTGTTAAATGTTCAGGAAAATCCTTATATTGGTAGCCGTCAGTTAGCAGCATTATGTGAAACATCACAATCCACCGCTAATCGTACTACCAAGAAATATAGGTATCATCCATATCACATGGAATTACACCAAGAATTGCATGGACAGGATTTTGAAAGTCGTGTAAACTTTTGTCGTACAATAAATGCGGAGATTCAATTCACATTATGTTTAATTAAACTATTGCCGTTGTAATATAACGAATAATGTATTTCATTATATTTAACCACATTATGTTTGTTTCTGTAGTTTCTTTTTATTATTTTACATGGCCTACTATGATAATGAAGACTATTTCTGTAAAAAAGTATGGAAAATAAGAAAAACTGAAATATCTCAAAACTATTATAAATAGGTATAGGATATGTTGAACAAAACTTTTAGGGTTTTTATTACTCTATTAAATAACATGAAAATATACAGGGTGTACCATTTAAAAAAAAAGATATTTATTCATTTAAACTTGTTCAAATTTGAGCCGATGTGTTCAACACCCTTTATTGCAAATATTAGGTAAAAATTATGTTAACTTGTCCTTGGCCTTGCTAAATTCCAAATTTGAATATATTTGTCACAAAATTGAAAACGTTATTTAGGATTGAATTGACGCTTGAAAATGTGACTTTTTTTCTTTAAACTTAATTATCTCAGAAACTATAAAGTTTTGTTATAGTAAACCCTTAATAAAAAAGATTTAAAATTATAAGCTTAATCGAAAATACGATTCGTATATAGGGTGTTCTATTTAAAAAATACAACTTTATGCTGTCCTAGTTTTTTGGCTCACCCTGTAGAGTCCTAAATATTTTTAAAATCTGCGTAAAAATAAACTGTATCAAACAATAAATATAGTTTCTTTGTTAATTTCACCGAAAAGGCACAAACCTACTTCATCCAATCGTTGACTCACCCTGTATTGATACTCATTCTAAAAAGCAAAATCAATATACTACTAATACGACATAGTTCTAAGCTAATATAATTATTAAAATAATTAAAATAAATAAGTTGAATAACGATTTAAAGCAACATAAATAGAGTGGAAGCATATTCAAATTTAATTGTATTTGTTTCTAACGAATAGTGACTGACAACACTGGACCACAGCCAAAATAAAATCAGCTAAATCTTACCATTTTTGTTGTGTTAAAACCAAACTTATCTTTTTAATATTAGTTCAAGTTTTAGAGACACGTAATATCATGTCTCCCTATATATTAACAATGTAACCGCCAAAATACACGTGGTATATTTATATTGTTATAATAACAGAGGTGTGCGACGTTGCCAATTATAGGTTTTCCCCAAGTCAAGAAAATTTTTCACAGCATGACAACACTGTACGGGGATATCCAGGGATGACCCCACCCCATATACGAAGTCCCATCCTCCTAGGGCTGAAAATAAGGGAGCCATTTAAACTCATGTAAATCGACTTTTGTGTCTGCTTTGTACTGAACAGCCCCTGTATGACAAACGCCACTATTGCGAATATTATGGAGTTTAATAGAAAATTCTCGAATATTCTTTAAAAATGAAGAAGCGGTATTTGGCTATATACTTCAGTCAAATAAATGAAAAAAAGACCTAGATCTATAGAAATACAACTTATATGTTCTCTGCACGAAATTTTGTATCATAAACTTTTTGTAAACAATTAAAGGTCGAAAAATGATTTTTTTTGCTCTTTTTTGCAAACTAAAGAAATTTTTGGACAAAATGGAATAGTCTTCTTTTAGAGAATTGAAAACCCTATAAACTGTTTTTTTTACCGATCTTGATATTTTTATTTGTTGCTGAGAAAAAAGCAAAACAAGGTCAAAATTGTTATAATATTCAGTTAACAATAACTATTGCTCAATGCAACGTACGACTTTGTTGTTACGTAAAAAGTTGGGTCTTTTAGTACTTAATATGTGGTAAAAATTTCAGATCGATTCATCAAATAGTTTGTGCAAAATGTAATTTGTTTATCACAGGCGAGCGAATTTTGCAATAACATTCTAGCTCCATCGATGAAGATACACCGATTCTGAGCACATCTCATGAAAGAGGAACTCTTCTTTTATGAGAAATATTACGTGGAATTGAGGAAAATGAATTTTAAATTTGTTTAGACTTCATTCGAAAACCACTATCATTTTCACAGTGTAAACAAATTAAATGACTTTTTTGTTTTTGCCGATAAAAAAATTCTGTTTTCATATTTCGAGGATATTGACCTCAACCGTTTTGATCAGTAACAAATAATCATTATTAATCATGGCGTTTTATCTTATGTGTCGATAAATCGTTCAGAAATTGTATTTAACAGTGTTTTGTTTTACGCATGACAGTAAAGAATCGAAATAAAATATTTTCGCAATAAAATATATTACCCTAAAATAAAATCGGCTACATTATTATAAAGTTTGATTGGCAATCCTACTTTCAGGAAGTAGCAGCATCGCAAGAAGTATCATCAAGCTCGAGCTCTGCTGACGGAACCATTATATGATCGAAACGTGTATCGAGAAAAGATCTGAATTCGATTTGCGGGAAACAAACTGTATTTTTCCTTTATCGACCTGAAGGAGAAAGGCGGCGATTTATTAAATTATATTACTTACGGAGTTCTTTTCTGATGTATCCATTTTAACACTGTACAAAAATAACTAATATAGACACGTTCCACAATTTCCTTGGTCACTGTATGATTTATCTAAAACATAAATGGATAACTGTTCATAATTATGAATAATATCAGAGATTTGGTCAGATCAAATCATTGGTTAGATAATAAATAACCCTTAAAACAGCCATCCTCAACCTGTGAGATGCGGTAAGTTTAGAAAGGTGCAGTGTATTTAAAGAGCGGCGCAAATTTATTGCTTGTGGAATGATATTGAACTTGGGAAGGTCTACAGAGACCAAAGAAAAAATGGACAACATAAATTTAGTTAGAATTCTAAAAGACCTTTAAAAAGAGGCGTGACTAAAACTAGTAGAAATTCGGCTCACAAAAATTAAAAGATTGGGAATATATTTTCAATAAAACTTATCTTCTGATATCAGCTGATTTCGACGAAAAAAATTATCTTTAAATAAATATGGTATATCTATTTTACTTCTTGAGACACGTCATAATTCGAAATACATGATGAATCATAACAGCAGTAATTATTTTGTTCTTCTGATTAATTTGTTGTCAACAAAAAAAGGAAATAAGTACATTGTGGCATCGTTGAGGACCTTGAAGAACACTCAATGAGTTTGTTTTCCAAGTAGTTTGAAGGAGTCTTTTCGAAAGCATTTTTAATCTATATATATATATATATATATATATATATATATATATATATATATATATATATATATATATTGTATAGGTAGTCACCTTTTCTCAGGTGTGATAAGTTTTTAATTATGAGAATGTCAAAGTGTAGATGGTAGAAAAGACATTAGTTAATAGTATGTAAGAATTTATATTTGAATCATGTTTTAAAAGGACATAAAATGCCTATAATTATGTAATAACATGATAAAATGTATAAAAATTAGTGTGAAAAGTTGGACATTAATGCATATAAAGTAAGAATTATAAACATATTGCACTCTGAAAGACATGAATCTTATAAACTAATAAATAAGTGATATTTTGAATAAGGTGTAAAGCATTATTGTCCAGAGATAGTGCCTAAAAAAGGAATTTTAAAACAACATAGCGAAATCCACAAAAATGAGAATCTTAATCACCCATTTTATAAATAGTGTGAGTAAAGATAATATTATTAAAAATAAGCGTCAAATAATAACTATTTAGTAAAATATAGACACTATTCATCAATAGTTATTTATAATATATTAGTTTCTACTTATTACAACAACACTTTTTATTAAAATTTTGTTAAAAATATTGTAAATGTGTAAGAATAGTATAAGAAAATGTAGATTATAAGTTAATTTTAATAAGAAACTAGGATAAAATAGTACCTAATTGTAGGTAAAATTTCGCTAAATATGATTATAATATTAATAAAACAAGAATTAACAATTTCAGCAAGTGATAATTAAAATTTAAATGTATATGTAAAATTTTCTTAGATGTAAACAAATTTTATTTATCAATTTTATGTGGTAAATAATAACCAAAAGTAAAGTGTAGATATATCAAAATGTCAGGAAAAGTCCAAAATTTACATAAATCATAATTTATTGTCATCAAATAGAATATTTATTTTATAATATCAAAAATATATCTAAATTTTATCATAAATTGACTATTAGGACTTTGATTTTGTGTTTCAAAGCTTAAAATTTCATCTAGTTACCAGTTCATGTCAGATGGCCGACCAATCAGAACTTAAATTTATACTGCGTCACCAATTACTATAAAAGCCAAATTTTTTTTTTTTTTGATGGGATACAGGTCCATCAGTTGTTCACTAAACATCGTTAGTCTGGTTCGTAAAAAAGTAACATTACCACAAAATTTTCAGTTGTTATTTTGAAAAGTAAAAGAAGGAATGGATATTAATCGATTATAGTGTAAAAATCGCTAGTCTTTTTTGTCAATAGGACCATAACCTAAAAGTTTTTCATTTGTTATTTTATAAATAAATTTAAAGGAAGACAGTACAGATTAATCTGTGGTAAAGAAAACATTGCTGGTCTCATTCATTAAATTTTTTAAAAAAAAAAAAGGAAAAGACGTAGAGCTTGGATATAAAAATATCTGAAGATTGAAAGTCAAATTTAAAGGAAGTAAAAGAAGTTTAATAAATTAGTAAATAAATTATGTCAATAAGCAAGCAGCTGTGAAAAATATTTAAATAATTGGCAAAAGAGAAATTTGTAAATTTTTCTTTATTAAAAAAGGAAGGAGGAAGTATAAAACGTGGATATAAAAAATTTTCTGGAGATTTAAAAGGTATTTATTTATTGTGTAAGCTATAGAAATTTATGACTTGCCTGAAAATAATTTGATAAAATAGATATATATTAACCTTATTATAAATGCACTATAACAAGATCACTTTTAATAATAACGGGACACAATAAATTATTTTTGGATTGTTTTAAATAAAATCACATATATTAAGACATTATTCATTTTTAACCGTTCAGACAATTATACAATATTGCAAGATTTAATAATTTCAAATCCCACGAAAAAATACAGTGCATATTGAATAATATTAATAATTTAATTAGGTTTTAGGTTTATGGAACATGGAATGTGCAGAGTATATCCCAGAAATTAAATGAAATTCTGTCAGAAGTTAAAGAACAAAACCTGGACCTGGCCGTAATAACGGAAACAAAAAAGAAGGGACAGGGATCAGAGAATCTCGGACAGTATGACCATTTCTTTAGCGGTGTAGCTAGGGATAAACGCGCCCAACAGGGAATATCGATCTTAATTAAAAAGAAATTAAGAAAATTTGTAACTTCATGGGAGGCTATCACTGAGCGCATCATAAGGGTAAACCTAACGATATATGGACACAGAATAGCAATAGTAGGAGTTTACGCCATAAACGATGACTCACTGGGCACAAAGAAGGATGAATTCTTCGAGCAACTCAATACAATTATAACAAAAATTGGTACCGAGAGGGAAGTTATCATACTTGGAGATTTAAACAGTAGAATCGGAAGTAAACAACATGATCAAACAGTAGGCCCATTCGGCGAACAAGTGACCAATGACAACGGAATGCGGTTGATTACAGTATGTGAACAGAATGAACTACGCATCCTCAATGGATTTTACCCGCATAAGATGATACACAAATATACGTGGACCCAGAATACCCGACAATTAAAAACTATTATAGATTATGCTATAGCTCGAGTTAAAACAAAACTTAAAGTACAAGACGTGAGAGTTTATAGAGGTGCAACCTGTGGAAGTGACCATCACCTACTAAAGATGAAAGTAACGTTCCCAATCCGACACGAAGGAAAAATAATGAACGAAAATAACTATAGGAAAACGGAGGAAATCAGATACAACATAGACAGCCTAGAACATGACAGCACTAAGAAACTGTATAAGGACAGACTAGACTCTAAACTGGGTGACGTAGAGTTTGAAGATACGGAAGAACAGTATCAGCACATCAAGACCTGCATTCAGGAAGCAGCAACAGAAGCACTGGGGTACCAAGAAAGGGGACAGAAACAGAGAGGAAAACCGTATTGGTGGGATGAAGATATTGAACAAGACATTAGGGACAAAAGGGACAAATACAAAACCTATTTAAATACAAAATCCAACGAAGACAAGATAAAATATAAAGAGTTACAAACAAAAGTTAGAAGAAAGATAGTCCCAAAGAAGAACGAAACATGGGAGGCTAAATGTAACAAGATTAACATGTTTCTGGGGGGACAGAGAAGTACGGAAAGCTGGAGAATTATGAAATCCCTCAGACAGGAAAAGAAAAAAGATGTAATTGCACCAATCTCACTCGAACAATGGGATAAGTATTTCTCCGTTCTGCTCCAGGAAGATAGGGTGGAATTTCAGAAGGAGGAAAAACAACAACACATACAGGTAATAGCTTCCCCATGTAGAATATACCTAAACGACGTCATTAAGATATGCAAATCACTGAAAAACGGAAAAGCGCCAGGGCCCGGTAATATCCCAGCAGAGTTGATAAAATACGGAACTAGAAAGCTGTATGAACAGATGACGAATTTATTTCAGAAATGCCTAAATGGAAGCACGGTACCCAGCGAATGGAAAACCTCACTAATATCCGCCATACACAAAAAAGGAAGAAGGGATGAATGTGAAAATTACAGAGGTATAGCCGTTACGAGTACCTTAAGCCGAATATACGGGAAAGTAATAAAGGAAAAGATAGAACTGGAATACCAAGACATGGAGGCCGAGGAACAAGCCGGATTTAGAGCAGGAAGATCCACTATGGACCATCTGTTTTCTATCACCCAAGTAATCGAAAAGAAGCTGGCTTACAATCAGGAAGTTCATCTTTTGTACGTGGATCTTAAAAAAGCTTATGACAGTGTACCACAAAACCGCTTATGGCAAGCCCTCGAGAAAACAAATATAAGTGCGACCCTTATTAAAGCTGTCAAGAACCTTTATGAAAATAGTAATGCACATGTAAAATTGGAAAATCAAATGTCGAACGGATTTAAAGTTAATCGAGGACTTAAGCAGGGATGTTGCCTATCACCCACATTGTTTAAAATATATTTAGAACAAGTACTTAAACCATGGAAAAGGAAATGTAGTGCTATGGGTATTCCATTAAACGATAATACGCTGTACACCTTATGCTTCGCAGATGACCAAATAGTGGTGGCTCAGGAGTACGATGACCTCAACTACATGGCAAGGAAGTTAATCGAAGAATATAACAAGTGGGGTCTGGAGGTTAACATAAAAAAGACCGAATACATGTGTATTGGAGGGATTCAGCAAGATCTTAAATTGGAGGATGGGCAATGTATTAAAAAATGCGAGAGTTACACATACTTAGGGTTAAAAATAACAAATGATGGTACACTGGATAAAGCAATAAAGGAAAGGAGCACTCAAGGCAGGAGAGCTATAGCTATGATGAACGGAATTCTATGGGACCAGCAGGTATCAAAAACTAATAAACATCGAATATTTAATACGATAGTAAAAAGTATTATCACATATAGCAGCGAAGTGTGGCAAATCAAACAGAGGACGGAGGGTCAACTAAGAGCTACTGAAATGGACTACTGGAGACGTGCGGCAGGTAAATCAAGGATGGATAGAGTGACCAACGAAAGAATTAAGGAGATTATGGGAGTTACACATGACATAGTGGACGACATTAAAATTAAACAACTTACGTGGTATGGACATGTTCAAAGGATGCCTGAAGAACGGCTCCCAAAGCAGATATTAGAATGGAAACCACGAGGAAGACGGAAACCAGGAAGACCAAGAAGAAGTTGGAGAGGAGGAATTGATGAAGAAATCAGGATAAGGCAACTGGATAACGATCTTTGGCAAGATCGGGATCAGTGGCGACTGGAAATCGGAAGACGTAGAAGGACGTTATAAACCGACTATATATATATATATATATATATATATATATATATATATATATATATATATATATATATATATATATAATTGGGTTTAGATAACGTGATTTATAAATTTTACAAAAAACTGCACCCACTGACATGATTGTATTATTTTAAATAAAGTTTGTATTTGTGTTTTTGAATCATTGGTTTGACTGTCTCTGATAATAATTATATGTTCATCTGAACTCACCTGAGAAAGAGAAAATTGACATGAATGTTTTAAACTTCAAGTTACTAAAAACGGGATACATTCAGAAATACAGAAATTAGTTTTAAAAAATTCAATATGGCAGACAAAGAAATTTAATTTATCCAATTTTCTCCAAAATTAGTGTGGGGGAGTTTTCAGAGTCGCACATAACGAATCCAAAATATTTTTAAAAAATTCATTATGGCGGATCCAATATGGTCGACAAAAAAATCAATTTTGTCCGATTTTCCCCAAAATTGGTACGAGGAAATTTTCCGCGTTGTCCATAACGAATCTAAATTTATTTTTAAATAATTCAATATCGCGTATCCAATATGGCGGATAAAAAATTAATTTTGTCCGATTTCTTTTCAAAATTGATATTAGAAAGTTTTTTAAATTGCACGTTACGAATCTGAGATTATTTAAAAAAATTAAATATGGCGTATCCAATATGGCGAGTAAAAAATTCAAGATGGCGGATTAAAGATTCTGTATCTCTGGATTTTGTCTAAAATCAGTATTGGGAGATTTTTATTAGTGTTAATTATGAATTTAAAATATTTTTTGAAAAACTGAATCTGGCGGATTCAATATGGCGTCCTGAAAATTTTGCATTCTTGAATTTTCTTCAAAACTGTAAATTATGAATTTAAAGGTATTTTTTCAGGATTCAATATAGCGAATTCAAAATAGCGGACTAAAAATTTTACATTTTTCGATTTTGTTATAACGGTCTAGAAATTTTAAATTTCCGGATTTCATCCAAAATTGGTACTAGGGAGCTTTGAAGAGTTTAGATTTAGATTAGATTAGGACGTTAATATTGTTTTTTTTTTTTAAATTCAATATGACGAATCCAATATGGTGTGTTGAAAATTTTACCTTATTCGTATTTTTTCAGATTTGGTATTAGGGTGTTTTCGGGGTCGTGTGTTACGAATACGAAGTTAATTTTTACAACTATTAGGTTGATAAGATGCAATACGAAAGACCGAAAATTTTACATTTTCCGATTTTGTCTAAAATTGATATTGCGGGGTTTTTAGGGCGTACACAAACTCAATATGCAGTATAAAATATATCGGGCTAAGAAATTTACGTTTTAAGTTCTTTATATTTCGATATTGGAAGATTCTGGGGTCTATATTACCAATCTAAAATTAATTTGAAATTTAGGATAGTTGATTTACTATGACAGACTAAATATTTGTTTGACACAATTTCACTGGTATTTGGAGAACTTACAAACAAGCAACTGCACGCAAACATCTGAAAGTTTGCAAGGCATCATCTCAAGATTAATGCTTACAAAATATTATAGTTATTTGATCCTACTAGAGTCTTCTCTGCTTTAGGCCGAGAACTTATTGAGCCATCCTCGTAGAACTATGCAATAATTTATTTTTAATTTACTTTGTAACTGACTTCAAAAAGAAGGGTATGAATTTGACATGTATAATTTTTAACGTTCGGTCGCGCATAATTTTTAAAAGAAATTTTGATGTAATTTTAACTTATTCTATGGGGTTCCCAATGGTATTAAAAAAAATACTTCCACGTTAGGGTTATTGCTAAATGGATTAACCGTAAATTAATTAAAGAAATCTTTTATTCCATTTTAACAAGAAAACGATGCATTCAATTAGTAATATACGTAATATTTCAAATTAATCACACAATATCGCAACTCTTACTGTACTTTAGCGATTATGCAATTTGTTATTTTGTAAATAACAAAAAATTTAGAAATAACTTCTTATTGAAATTATTAAAGTAGTATCATTGTATATATACCTTATACAATGGTAGTACGAATTGTAAACTTTTTGTTGTTCAATTTAATGTGATTTGGATAAAATATGTACTTTTTTGCGATTTTAGAAAGTCACCTTAATTCAAACTAAAAATCGAAAAATAAAGTTTTAATACAAAAAATTGAACCGACTTGAAAAAGGGCGCTAAAAAGTGAAAAATAATTTAAATTTCTATATGAAATGAAAATTTTGAAGTCGGCGCCAAATTGTTACTAAATGAAACAAATTACAAATAACACAAGATAGAAAGTACATCTCAATATTTTTATGTGAATCACATTTTGCCAAATATTAACTTGACTCCGACTTCAAATATTTCAATTTCATATAAAAATGTATTTTTCTATTTTTCGCTTTTGAGCGCTATGTTAGAAGGAGATTAAATTTTTTTGTAAACATTTTATTTAGAAAATAATTTAGTTAAAATTTTTTTTAAAAGTGCAATAGATGAATATTAAGGCAACTTGAATCAAACCTAAAATTAAATAGAATTGAGTTTATTAAAGGGACTTTAAAATGCAACTTAAGATTCATTTTGAAAATTTCAAAATAATTTCAATTTACAGCCGATGATTCTAAGAGTTTAATACCTTTTTGCTGATACTGGCTTGAATTAGTTCTAATTCTTAATTTTTTTGCCTTTTAACTAAATAATCTCCAGCTTCTTCATGAAAACGCTTGTTTGCCCTTAAAAAGTTATAGTATGTTTCACCTTCACTGCTTTCTTCGTTACCGGACTCCTCTAATAAATAATCTTCCTGCATTAAAATTAAGTTAACAATTACTAAAATTACATCTTTGTTTTCTAATAACTTAATTTTAATATATATATATATATATATATATATATATATATATATATATATATATATATATATATATATATATAACTGAGCTTAAGGGACCAACTATCAATCTTGCAACAATTACATTCTAATTTGCTTTTTGACTGATTTTAAAAATAAGAAATTCTGAATTGCACCTGGATAAGTACTAATAGAGATATATTAAATATTTGTATGAGATTTTACAGCTGCCACAAAAGTAAACGAATTGCATCTTTATAAAGCAATTTAATTAAAAATTATTTATGACAAATATAATAGTATTAATATATTTAAATAAATAAGTAAATGATGACAATTTGTTGTCTATAAATTCCACTCTGGTTCTCTCTACATGGAGAGTGGAATTTGCAGAGGCCAAACTATCTACCCTTCCATAAAGCGCTTTGGGATAAAAAAAAACGGAGTTAAAATCAGCCCAATCACATAATAGTACAACCATATTTATTAAAAATCGACGTGTTTTAACTTAAAAGATGGATGTATATCCGACGTTATAACAACATTGATTTTTGTCGACAAAATTGTTTTTTTTTTTCGTTGTTTCGTAGACTTAAATCAACTTTGATTTTGTGATTATTTCATCTAGTTGATTTCAAACATTATTGAACCTTATAAACAACGTTGTTTAGCGTGGCTTTTTTTTCAACAATTTTTTTGTACCCTGATTTAAGGTGCGTGTGTTTATTTGGATGTCGTTTATAAAGTCCAAGTCTTTTGTAATATTTTCAGAATAATCAACAATTTTAAATTTAATTATATTTACTTAAGCTTTATCTTTGCAAATTATTTCATATACTAATACACTGATCGGGTCCGGCCAGAAAAAAACACAAATTATAACCAATTTCGAGTTGGCTATTGATATCGTCTTTCCATTATTCGCAACGCAATCAAAAATATTTCTGCTACATATTTGCCGTTAAAATAAAAAAGGTGAAATAATTATTAAAACATAGTGTGCTGCTATCTATGTAGTTTACTCTGTATTACGAAAGAAAAATTCTGGTAAGAAACTGTAGCCATATTTTGATAATATTTTAGAATATGGTACATAAATTCATTATGGATATCAAATTAAAAAAACTACTTCAAAATAAAATCACCTTAAAAGGTGTTTTCTCGATATTGACGTTGGCGGAATACGTCTTGATCGATTTTGGAGCAACAATATTGTAATTACTTAACTAAAATCCTGGCCGTGTTTGTTAATCTTTTTGAAAATTCCTCATAGGACGTGATTTTGAAATTTATTGTTAGTAGACTTCTGACTACGTAGAAATCTTCAGAATAATAATAATAATAATAATAATTCGTGAACCGAAGAAACCTCTTTGCTGCCTACGTGGATTATAAGAAAGCCTTCGACTCGGTGCCACATGAGTGGCTCAAAATTATATTGAGAATGTATAGGGTCGATAATAATTTTGTTTCCTTTTTAGAACGCATCATGTCAACCTGGAGAACTAGGATCCAACTGCAAGTGCCATCCAGCGACACCATCGAAACTAACACTATTCCGATAAGAAAGGGAATATTTCAGGGCGATTCACTTAGCCCATTATGGTTCTGCCTTACAATGAACCCACTATCACGCCGTTTGAACTCCACCAGATACGGCTTTGGTGTTAGAAATAACAACGAAGAGGTAGTCAGAGTGAATCATCTTTTATACATGGATGATCTTAAACTGATGGTTGCTACCAGAAACCAGCTGGAACAAATGCTTAAAATTGTAGAGGAGTTCTCCGAGGATATCGGAATGCAATTTGGACTTGACAAGTGCCATATTTTGAACATCGTTAAAGGGAAGATACAACCGGGGGCTTTTGAAATGCAGAACGGTGAAACTATAGCTGCAATGGAAGCAGACCAAACATACAAATATTTAGGTATGAAACAGGCTAAAAGAATTGACCATGGCACTATGAAGGCCGAATTGACAGCCGAATTTGTCAGGAGGGTAAGGCGGGCATTACGAACTAATTTAAATAGTAGAAATTTGTTTAAGGCGCTCAACACGTATGCTTGCTCTGCGCTGAGCTACTCTTTTGGAATTGTAAAATGGAGCAGGACGGATATTGGTAAGCAGCTCGACCAACAAATAATAAACTTACGTTCATATTTCCACAGGTTAGCGGACTCTTCCGCACTATGTCGAGCAATATGCGAGGCAGACGATTCAACGCCGCTACAGTTAAGGGAACAATATATCACTTCTCACCACCAAACAGACCAAGAGAAGTTACAAACCTGGCTATGGAAGCCACTTCATGGACGGCATCCAAATGAGGTCAATCAAGACAATGTCGACAACTCGGCGTCGAACTACTGGTTGATTTCAGGACAGATGTTTCCGGAAACGGAGGGCTTCTTGTTAGCTATCCAAGACCAGGTTATTCCGACGAAGAACTATCGGAAGTTCATCATTAGAGATCCCTCAATAGAAAATGACCAATGCAGATATGGCTGTCGAACATCAGAGGCCATGCAGCACATAACTGGAGGATGCCAAGCGTTTGCCGCAACCGAGTATAAGGAAAGACACGACTCAGCCGCTAAGATACTCCACCAAGAGTTAGCAGAAAAGTTAAACCTATAACAGGTACGAAAACTGCCTTATTACAAGCACAATCCAGAGCCTATTCTTGAGAACAACCAGTTCAAGTTATATTGGGACCGAACGGTTCTGACGGATCAAACAGTAGCTCATAATAGACCAGACATTATACTAATAGATAAAATTTCTAGGCGAACTACACTAATCGATATCGCTGTACCTAACAACAACAACCTAAAACCAAAATACAACGAGAAGATCGCCAAATACAGCGATCTGGAGGTGCAAATCCGAAGACAATGGGTAATGAACAGCGTTCAAACGATTCCCATAATACTGTCAACAACTGGAGTGATACCAAAGAACCTCCTGCAGAACATCAAGGGACTGGGTCTTAGTGAGCATCTGTATAAACCGATGCAGAAAGCAATTTTCCTAGCAACCGCGCGAACCGTCCGAAAGTTCATGGGAAACAGAAACAGGTTCCCACAGAGCTTCATACTTTTGGTATCTTTGTGTACCTGGTATGAGTCAATATTCCCTGGAGGGAGTGCGAAGCCGTTTGGCTAGTAAATCATAAATGATAATAATTTGTGGGATTTTATGATTAAGCCATAATTTATTGGTGTCTATCATTTTTTGGACACTGTATTACTTACCAAGTTCTTTTCGAATAAATCCATTTTAATATAACACTTCAGTAACTAGTATATACACGTTCCACAATATGCGATGTTACTGAACAATCATAATTTTTTTAAAACTCAAATACATTTATAACATGTCAATGTTTATAATTCTGGGTTATACCAACGATAAACAAAGAGATAACATAATTAAATGAGTATATCACTCACAAAACTCGTGTTTTTTAAAAATATTTTCAATATTTGATGATATAAATATGATACATCTATTTATTCTCTGAAATATGTCATAATGCATGATTCAGGATCAGTCGTGATAAAACTAATTCTGAATATGATGATAATTACCACGAACATTATATAGCTTATGTTTAAATTTTAGATTTTTTAAATTTAATTCTGACTCCATTTCTTTTCAATGTAAATCTGCAATTTTACTTTGCTCTTCTTTGGATTTTAAAAATCTGAAAATGTTCTACATACCAGCACTTAAAATCATTTCAATGAATAATGGTAATATTAAGTTACCTCTACTAATAAATAAAATACACAAAAAATAGTAATTATCTAGAATACTGAAAACACCGAATCATTCGCCGATTTTTTGCATGTTTTTTATGTCAGGGACGGAGAACACGAATCTAGATTAAAATGGTATGTATTTTTTTTATGTATGTACACCGATTACTCCGGAACGGCTGCACCGATTTCAATGAAATTTTTTACATAATGTTCAGGAAGTTGCTGTGGTTGTCCCATATTTTTTTGAACGAAATTGGTGCAGTAAAATTCAAGATTGCGGCCAAAAAAAAAATTTTGGCCGATTTTCTCTAAAATTGGTATTGGGGACTTTTCGGGGCCGTACACAACGAATCTGAAACTATTTTTAAAAAATTCAATATGGCGGACAAGAAAATTTAATTTTGTTCGATTTTCTCCAAAATCGGTGTGGGGGAGTTCTTAGGGTCGCACATAACGAATCTAAAATATTTTTTAAAAATTCAATATGGCGGACAAAAAGTCAATTTTGTCCGTTTTTGTCCAAAATTGGTACAGGAGAGTTTTCCGGATCGCACATGACGAATCTAAAATTATTTTTGAAACATTCAATATGGCGGATGAAAAAATAATTTTGTTCGATTTCCTCCAAAATTGGTGTGGGGGAATTTTCGGCGTCGCACATAACGAATCTGAAATTATTTAAAAAAAAATCAATATGGCGTATTCAATATGGCGGATACAAATTAATTTTGTCCGATTTTTTCAAAATTGATATAAGGGAGTTTTTGGGATTGCATGACGATATTAAAAAAAAAATTAAATATGGCGGATCCAAGATGGCGGATTAAAGATTCTACATCTCTCAATTTTGTATAAAATCAGTTTGGGGGATTTTTGTTAGTGTTAATTACGAATTTAAAATACTTTTTGAAAAACTCAATCTGGCAGATTCAAAAATATGACATTTTTCGATTTTCCCCTAAACTGATATAGGAGGTTCTTGAGGGTGTAAATTATGAATTTAATAGTATTTTTTCAGGATTCAATATGGCGGACTAAAAATTTTACATTTTTCGATTTTGTTCAAATGTGGGACCGAAATTATTTTAAGAAAATCTAATATGTCAGGTGCAATATAACGCTCTAGAAATTTTAAATTTCTGGATTTCATCCAAAATTGATACTAGGGGGCTTTGAAGAGTTTAGATTTAGATTATATTAAGACATTAAAATTTTTTTTTTGAAATTCAATATAGCGCATCCAATATGGTGAGTTGAAAATTTTACCTTATTCGCATTTTTTCAGATTTGGGATTAGGGTGTTTTCGGGGTCATGTATTACGAATACGAAGTCAATTTTTTACAACTATTAGGTTGACAAAATACAATATGAGGGATCGAAAATTTTACATTTTCCGATTTTGTCTAAAATTAATTATTGCGGCGTTCTTGGGGCGTATACACATCAATATGTAGTATAGTAGTAGTTAGGGTGGTTTACAAATTTGGATAAAATGGATACTTTTTTTGCCACCTTGGGATCATTGCAAGGTACACTAATCTCGATTAGTACTTAGTTCAAATAATTTATGGATGTCATAATGAATTCAAAACTAAAAATCGAAAAATAAAATTTTTATAAAAAAAAATTGAACCGACCTCTAAAGGTGAGCTAAAAAGAGAAAAATAACTATAAATTTGTATATGAAATTGAAATTTTTGAAGTCGGCGCCTAATTAATACCTGACAAAATGTGATACGCATAAACAGATTAAAAATGCTTTATTTGTAAGTGCTTTCTTACCATAATTTCTATATATTAGTAGTTATTTGTATCATTTAGAAATAATTTGGCGCCGACTTCAAAAATTTCAATTTCATATAAAAATTTATAGTTATTTTTCACTTTTTAGCGCACTTTTAGAAGTCGGTTCAATTTTTGTTATAAAAATTTTATTTTTCGATTTTTAGATTTGAATTCATTATGATATCCATAAATTATTTGAACTAAGTACTAATTGAGATTAGTGTACCTTGCAATGACCCCAAAGGGGCAAAAAAGTACCCATTTTATCCAAATTTCTAAACCACCCTAACTACTACTATACTGCATATTGAGTTTGTATACGCCCCAAGAACCCCGCAGTAATAATTTTAGATAAAATCGGAAAATGTGAAATTTTCAGTTCCTCATATTGTATTTTGTCAACCTAGTAGTTGTAAAAAATTAACTTCATATTCGTAATACATGACCCCGAAAACACCCTAATCCCAAATCTGAAAAAATGCGAATAAGGTAAAATTTTCAACTCACCATATTGGATGGGCCATATTGAATTTTAAAAAAATAATTTTAACGTCTTAATATAATCTAAATCTACACTCTTCAAAGCCCCCTAGTACCAATTTTGGATGAAATCCAGAAATTTAAAATTTCTAGACCATCGTATTGCATCTGACATATTAGATTTTCTTAAAATAATTTTATATCCTCTATTTACATCCTCAAAAACGATTCGGTCCCACATTTGAACAAAATCGAAAAATGTAAAATTTTTAATCCGCCATGTTGAATCCTGAAAAAATACTAATAAATTCATAATTTACACCCTCAAGAACCCCTATATCAGTTTTGGAGAAAATCGAAAAATGTCAAAATTTTGATCCGCCAGATTGAATTTTTCAAAAAATATTTTAAATTCGTAATTAACACTAACAAAAATCACCCAAACTGATTTTATACAAAATTGAGAGATGTAGAATCTTTAATCCGCCATCTTAGGTCCGCCATATTTAATTTTTTTTAAATAATGTCATGCAATCCCAACAACTCCCTTATATCAATTTTGAAAAAAATCGGACAAAATTCATTTTTATCCGCCATATTGAATACGTCATATTGAATTTTTTTTCAAATAATTTCAGATTGGTTATGTGCGACCTCAAAAACTCCCCCACACCAATTTTGGAGAAAATTAATTTTTTGGCCGCCATATTGTCAGCGCCATCTTGGATTTTACTGCTCCAATTTCGTCCAAAAAAATATGGGACCACCACAGTAACTTCCTGAACATAGCGTTAAAAATTTCATTCCAATCGGTGCTGCCGTTCCGGAATAATCGGTGTACATACATAAAAAAAAAACATACATACTCGACGAATTGAGAACCTCCTTCTTTTAAAAGTCGGTTAATTACCCGTGAATCTAAAATTACCCGAACGTATAAAGCGCAAAATATCCCTCTACAGATTTTGTGGTGTTATAACTGTACTGATCGTGTAATAAACTGAAAATGCCCGGACCATGCTATCCGCCATATTGGGGAAAGTTCACTTATAATAACAGTGAATACGCTGTTGCAATAAGAAAATTATACGGGTTAAATATCTTCTTCTTCTTCTACTTGTATGAGATCTGTTGATCTGTTAATTCCGGTCGTGCCTCCCTATCATTTCCTGTGATGTGGACTGCCAGCTATCTCTCCATCTTTTCGGTGGTCTTCCTGGTGGTCGGTTTCCTGCTGGTTTTCCCTCTAGTACTATGCGGGGTAGTCTGTGTTCGGACATCCTTTTTACGTGGTGATACCATTCCCGTCTTCTTAGTCTTCCCCATCTTACTATATCCTGTATCTCGCATTGTTCTCTGACGCCTATATTTCTTAAACGATCTCTTCTGGTTTTACCGACTATCATCCTCATTACCCTCATTTCAGCCACCCGTAGTATACTTTTCGTTTTACTAGTGTCTTCTCTCGTCTCTATTCCATATGTCATTATGGGTCTTATGCATGTTTTATAGATCTTAATTTTGCTGTCCATTCGCATATATTGATTCTTCCATACAAATTCTCTTAGGCATCCTGTGGTTGCTGCGGCTTTGTTGACTTGGCATTTTACGTCCTTTATAGGTTCATGACTGCTGGATATATTTACGCCAAGGTATTTGAACTGCATCACTTGCTCTATGGGTCTGTCCTGGATTACTAGTTTGCATCTAATGGGTTCCTTACTGATGGTCATACTTTTCGTTTTTTCGATGGAGATATTCATATTAAGTCGTTGTCCCACTTGGTATAATTTAAAGAGCTGTCTCTGCAGATCGTCTTCGGTTTCTGCGAGGATTGCGGTATCATCGGCATAGCCCACCAAGCTGATACGTGTGTTATTTATTCTGTACCCGATGTTTAATGTTGCCACTTCTTCTATGATTTTATCCATAATGAGGTTAAACAGGAAGGGGCTGAGACTATCTCCCTGTCTGATTCCTCCGGGCGTTGGTATGCTACCTGAGGTGTGTTGTTCTGTTTTAATTTGTGTTGTATTGGCAGTGTTCAGATTGCAAATTGTCTTTACTATATTGGCGGGTATTTGTTTATCAATAAGCATTCGAATGACGTCGCCTAGTTGGACTTTGTCGAATGCTTTAGTGAGGTCGACGAAACAGACGAATGCTGGTGTGTTATATTCTATGGCCTTTTCTTTAATTTGTTTCATGATAAATATTGCGTCCGTAGTCGATCTGCCTTTTCTGAACCCTTGTTGCTCTTCCCTATTAACTATTAGCTTTTCTAGCTTCTCTTTTATTATTCCTGTGAACAGTTTCATAGTTGTGCATAGTAAAGTTATTCCTCTGTAATTTTCGGGCAATGTCTTTTGTCCCTTTTTTAATATAATTGTTATGCTCGTGTGCCAGTCGTTTGGTATTTTCGCTGTACTCAGGATTTTGTTAAATAAAGTGGTAAGTTTTGTTACAAGTTCCGGGCCACCATATTTTAATAGTTCGTTAGGTATTCCATCTGTCACAGGTGCTTTTCTGTTCTTTAGCTTTCCTAGTCTTTCTCTTGATTCCGTCTCTGAGACGGTTGCGTTTGATGCTGTCCGGGTTAAATATAATCGGTTATTTCTAATTGATGAGGGTAGAAACAATTCGCATAAATTTCCATATTTGTATCGACATAAGTAGTTGAACGAAACGGATAGTAGAAAGAAATAAAATGATAGTATTATGTTTTAAACTCACCTGACTGATCCAATTCGTATCAATTGATTATAATTTCTGAATGTCTGCGATACTATTAGTCGGTCGTAAAAGTAAATAGATGTTGACGAACCGTTTCTTCAAAACGTTTAAAAAAAAAAAGTTGAAATGTTAATTAGGTGGTACCCAGTCATTTTTAGTATTTTCTAATTTTTAGTTAAAAAATACTTAGAAAGTTGAATTTGTCTCGCAAATTTCAAGTAAATTTGAGATCACAGATATGCAAAATTATTACACGAAATTCTATTCATTTCTCAATAGTACGAGCGTGCTATTTAAAAATGTTTTTCTACGGCTAGTTCTGATTATGAACTTAACATAAACACTTGTGTCCATAACAGCCGAATATCTTAGTTTTAAACAGTTAAGTCTAACATAATTGTTTTCATCAACACAACTTATCAAAAATTTGAAAAATAACAATTTGTAAGATGTTTGAAACTTTTATTTAAATAAGTAACATTAAATTTTATATTCAAATAATGTTAAATGCCACATTTTACTTACTTACGCTATGTTAAATATTATACTACACTACAATTAAATAAATATTATTATGATTATAATTTATTAACACATATAAATATGAACCCTACAGACCAACGAATGAGGTCCTACAGCATAAAAACATTATTTATAGTACATTTGATCTTCAAGCCTCTACAAATCTTTACATTGATTCGATAGTTTTTGCATAATAATATTGCAATCCAATTTTTTTTCAAAAAATGGAAAATTTTTCTAATTTGATTAAGTCTTAAGTCGGAAAGTCGGAAAGTCACTTGACTTAATTGTTAAATCTTTTGCTTATAAACAAATTGAATATCTCTGCGAATTTTCATTAAATAATTTCTCTGAAAAAATGATTTGAAAGTACTCGGAAAGACGCTTCGTTCGAAAAAAAAAAGTTTTGATTTTGTCAATTGGTCACCAAGATACAAGTTGTCAAAGTTGACAATATATTGTATCTTCGAATATTTTTAAAAATACTCTATCGCTATAACTTGAGAAATATGAACTTTTTTACACATATTTTTAAAATTATCCATTTGTTTTTATGTATACTATAGGAATAAAGTAATTTCAGAGCAATAATGTTTTTTCATTTGTTTGTTTAAACAATTTTGGAGATTACAATCGAATGTATTTGTATTCAGTAAGTAAACATATATAAATCAACAGACTTTTCCTTTTAAAAACCACATACAGGTTACTGCCTGCAGTGCATATAATGCATAAATGACATAATTGGTTTATAACAAAAAGAACGAATAATAGACCCTCGGTATAGTGATATTTAAACTCATCTATTCACGTGGTATTAGTTTAAACAAAAAATTATCAAAACTGCTCCATTACAAGCCGAGATAATGACATTATGTCTTGAACCTGCAGATTCAATTTTAGAGGGAGAGCTCCCCACCCCTCTCTTCTGTCATCACGATTTTCTTTTTCATTTTCATTTATGTCAGAAAAGTACCAGGAACGACGAAGTTAATGGTTTAAGAAACAGCCCTAAATTGTTTATAGATTCCCTGTAAACGTCTGTCAACTTTGACAGCTTTTATCTCGGTAACCAATTAACAAAATTTAGAGTTTTTTTCTTTTAAAAGAAGTGTCTTTCAGAGCACTTTTAAATCATGGTTTCAGAAAAATTTTTCGATGAAAATTCGCAGAGATATTCAATTTATTTATAAACAAAAAATTTAAAAATATATTTAAACCATTCCTGAGCGTGCCCTAATTATTTAATTTTAATTTTTAAAGAAGAGTTTGAAAGTTTGAGATCTCTAGTAAATATAAAAAAAGATTTCAAGTATATGACTTTCCGATTTAAGTTTCAGTCAAATTTAAAAAAGCAACGAAAATAAGTACGTCGTTTTATCATAACATGAAATTTTCTTTGCCCAAATATGAAGGGTCCTCAGAGAAATGGAAGTGGTCGGAAAGAATCGTTTAAAAAACTACTTTTTTGCAATTTTCTTAATTATTACTATTTTGCAACAAGGATAAATATTTTGACATTTCTAACCAACCCCCTCTTATAGGAAATTTAATTACGAACCTTTTTTTCTTTTTAACTTTTCTCTAAAGTAAATATTTTGAAAGTTATAAGGAAGAAAATGGGAAAATAAAATTTTTATAAAAAAATTGAACAGACTTCTAAAAGTGCGCTAAAAAATTAAAAACAACTATAAATTTTTATATGAAATTGAAATTTTCGAAGTCGGCGCCAAACTAAAACCTGCCAAAATAAACAGATTAAAAATATTTTATTTGTAATTGCTTTCTTACCATAATTTGTATGTATTAGTAATTTATTTCTTTTAGAAATAATTTCGCGCCGACTTCAAAGATTTCAATTTCATATAAAAATTTATAGTCATTTTTCAATATTTACCGCACTTTTAGAAGTCGATTTTTTTATAAAAATTTTATTTTTTGATTTTTAGTTTTGAATTCATTATGATATCCATAAATTATTTAAACTAAGTACTAACGAGATTAGTGTACCTCGCAATGATTCTAAAGTGGCAAAAAAGTCCCATTTTATTCAAAGTTATACATCACACTCAAATGAACCACTAGAAATTCTTTGATTCATAGAGTTCTCCAAATACCAATGAAATTCTGTCAAACAAATATTTAGTCTGTCATAGTAAATCCACTATCTTAAATTTCAAATTAATTTTAGATTAGTAATATAGGTCCCAAAATCTTCCAATATCGATATCTAAAGAACCTGAGACGTAAATTTCTTAGCACGATATATTTTATACTGCACAATGAGTTTGAATATGCCCCAAGAACCCCTCAGTATCAATTTTAGACAAAATTGGGAGATGTAAAATTTTCAATCCCTCATATTGTATCTTATCGACCTAATAGTTGCAAAAAATTAACTTTATATTCGTAATACACGACCCCGAAAACTCCCTAATACCAAATATGAAAAAATGAAAAAAATAAGGTAAAATTTTCAACCCACCATATTGGATCCGTCATATTTAATAATTAAGGTCTTAATCTAATCTAGATCTAAACCCTTCAAAGCCCGCTAGTGCCAGTTTTGGACGAAATCCGGAATTTCAAAATTTCTAGACCGTCATAACAAAATCTAAAAATGTAAAATTTTTAGTCCGCTATATTAGATTTGCAGTATTGAATCCTGAAAAAATACTTTTAAATTCAGAACCCCTATCTCAGTTTTGGAGAAAACTAAAGGACAAAAAATATTTTAAATTCATAATTAACACTAACAAAAATGCCTCAATATTACAAAACTGAGAGATGTAGAATCTTTAATCCGCCATCTTGGATTTTTTTTCCGCCATATTAAATTCGCTATATTTAATTTTTTTATATAATTTCAGATTCGTAATTTGCTATCTCAATCCCCCCCCCCCATATTAATTTTGAAAAAAATCGGTCAAAATTAATTTTTATCCGCCATACAGGATACGCCATATTGAATTTTTTTAAAATAATTTTAGATTCGTTATTTGCGATCCTAAAAACTCCCCCATATCAGTTTTGGAGATAATCGGACAAAATTGATGTTTTTGGCCGCCCTATTTTCAGCGCCATCTTGGATTTTACTTCACCAATTTCGTCCAAAAAAATATGGGACTACCGCAGCAACTTTCTGAACATAAAGTAAAAAATTTCATTTAAATCGGCGCCGCCGTTCCGGAATAATCGGTATAAATACATAAAAAAAATACATAGTCGACGAACTGAGAACCTCCTTATTTTAGAAGTCGGTTAATAAGTTTTTTTTTTAATCTTTTCACTTTTTGTTAACTAAATAAATATAGCGGTATTTTTTGAGAAGAAGCATATCTCAGTTATTGTTATGGGCATTGTTCTGGAGGGTTTGGAGCAAAAATTAGCTCGCATCATATCAACAGCCAGCCAAAAACAGATCAGCCCCGGTCTAGTTTAAAATTAAGAATTTAGACACCTGAAATAAAGAAATCTTTACGGCGGTAGAATTTGTTTATTAAGTTATCGTTTCTATCCTTCAGGTCCTTCAGGTCGTTAATTGAAAAAGACAACTGTGTTCGCCTTCTTATACGCATTTCGATCACCTAATTGTCAGCCGAGCTGTAATGAACCAAGAGCAAATTTCACAGAAAATAATGTGGCAGGATGTTAAATCTACAATTTAATATAATTTAAAGAAAAAGTGTTTATTCTTTTTTTAAAAATATGAACATTATGTCTATTTCACAACGACACTACATTTAATAAAATATTCTACAAAGAAATATCGCTATCAATATAATCAATTGCAACCTTTCCATGACAGTCTTTCTTCAATAACCATGTATTAAATTCTTCAGAAGTAGTGTTATCTTTAACTAAATCTAAAAAATAGGTGAGGATTTCTTTGTCACCTTGTCGGCACAATGTGTGCAATCCTGTATAATCATTGTTATCGCATTTAAGTACAAGCTTATTGAAAGTTTCTTTACCACAATTTATAATAATAAAATCAAGTAAAAATTTTAACATTTCAGAGTCACGAACACTATAATGCAGTATAGTTTTCCCTCTATGATCAGCTTTTAATATAAGTTCATCAAGTATCGCGATTTGTATATTGACGCCAGTATTATTTGTCTGACATAAAAAATCTTTAGGTGCCTTTTTGGCACAATTTGTTTTGACAAAATTCAGTAATGTTTCCATCATATCAGAACAATTCAAGTAAATACTAGTATAATGCAACGCCGTTTGTCCTTTGAAATCAGTTTGGAATAGCAGATCATTAAGTATTTTTGTCTTGTTTTTAATGGAATTTAATAATAAAGTTAGGTTATCTTTAGAAAAGTTACTACAGACATAATGTAATATACTGCATTGATTATTATTCAATTTAAGTAATAATTCATCTAAAAAGTTTGCACTACAATTTATTTGAACAAAATCCAGAAATTCTTGTAGTTGGGTAGGTACCTCCCAGCAATCGCAACAATGATATAGTACTGTTTGCCCGTCATCATCCGTTTTCAATAAAAGCTCGTAAAATATTTCTGTATTATTCTCCAGTAAATTAAATAAATAAGTTAAGAAAGATCTAAATATCCAAGAAGTAAATCTTAGTTCAATTTTCGATAACACACTGTGTAATATGGTCTCCCCATTTTTATTTCCTTTAAATAAAAGGGTGCGAAGCATTTCTGTACTACAGTTCAACTTAACAAAGTCTAGCATGGTATTTAGCATATAATGCTCCGTTAAGCAATCCACAGTATAATTCAATGGCAATAGTCCATCTTGATCGGTTTTTAACAGAAGTTTATTAACTATTTCTGTTTCGTCTTTAATGGCATCTAGAAAACTAGCCAAGTTATGTCCGTTGTTTCGAACACAAGCAGTGTGCAGCAGATTATGTGAATTATTTTCCATTTCAAATAAATATTTAATTATTTTTGGGCTGCAAACTGATTTAATAAGGTTACATAATCTTGTTACCAGTAAAAGCTTATTACTGCTGCTAATGGCGTAATACAAGGCTGTTAACCCATTGTTGTCAGTTGCTATTAAAAGTCTATTAATTGATTCTTTACTTTCATCAGTTACTTTTAATATACATGTTATATCTTCTCCAAGTTGACAAGCAGTGTGCAATATGGTCTTTCCATTTTCATTGATCTGAAGTAAAAGTTCATAAAATAACTTGGAATTACAATTACATTCAAAAAACTTTAATGCTTGTGTTATTCTACCTGTATTAAACATAAGGCAGTGTAATGCTGTTTCATGTTGTTTGTTCCTTTTGAACAAAAGTTCGTTAAATGTTTCCAAAGAAACACTATCTTTTACTACTTTTAATAAATTCTCCAAAATTTTATCATCTTTAATACAAATACATATTACATGCAACAATGTGTTTCTTTCATAATTTTCATTAAATAAAAAATCATTTTTAAAAAAGTCAATAGGAAAATTTTCAATTAATTTCACAAATAAATTATACACTCCCTCTCTAACCATTTGAAGTAATATCTGCAGTTCAGACGTATTGGCCCGCATCATATCAATCATGTGTTGGGTCTTAGTACCTAATTTATTTAGAAATGTTTCGTTATTATTTAAAAACTGTCGTATCACTGAGTTACCTTTTTTTGTTAAAATAACTGAAAAAACAAGTTGTTGAATGTTTTCGTCATCAAAATTTTCAGCGAAATATTGACTGACAAAATACTCTGCAAAACTTCGATGCACAAATTCAAGACGATCGTCATGAATTACAAGTAATCCGGCTCTTGACAAAAATATTTTGTCACTTTCTTCCCCAAATTCTATATTATCGTGGTGAGAAAATAAACATTGGAAAGCAATGTTTTGATGAGCTCTTGTTAAATATTTTAATTGATTTTCAAAGAATTCGTCTCCTATGTAGGAATTTCCTACAGCGTTTTTATCTCTACAAAAGACTGTCCACTTGTATTTTATAAAGTCACCATAAAGAGAAAATATCCGTAACTTTTCCAAAGACCTAAACTTATCGATAAACATTATTTCGGCAACCATTTTAAGTTGCAAGGGAGTGTTAGTAAAGTCTGGTGTTTTGTTAACGTATTCTAAATAACTTAGTAGATGTTTTGCAATCCAACAAAAGTCAATATTACTTAGCAAGGCTTGCAATTCAGGATGACTATAAGTAGTTAGCAAATGATGTGGTAAGTTTAGATTTGTAAGATACGTGGAGATTTCTGCCTTATAAGTTTTAGATTTTATATTATCAAAGTTCAGCAAATTGTATTTCCAGAAGTTTTTACAAAAATTGATTTTCTCCGTAATATTCAGAGGATTAAGAAAGAAAGAAGAAGAATGAAGAGCCGTTTTAACGCTATGGTCTTCATGAATTCTTGTTGTAATCCATATTTGTACACTTGAATTCAAGAGTGTCTTAAATAAGGTGAGAGTTTTCTCTTTAAACCTGGGGCTTATTTCATCAAAACCATCAAATAAAAGTATTACCGTCGGAAATTTAATATTTTTGTTTTCAAGGTACAAAGAGTTGGTAAAAAGTTCTCTGACAAAATGTTTATTTATTTTTTTATATTCCTGAGGAAATACCAGATCAACAATAAACTCTATTGCTCTATTAGTTTCACTGGTTTCAAATTCAATATCTTCCAATGATTTTAAAGCTTTTTTGCTACATTTTCGATTGTATGTATAAGAAGAGAGGTTAATCCTCAAAACCCATATATTTGACATTATTTTCTTAAGCTGACGTGCAACTTTTGTTAAAAAGAGAGATTTTCCAGCACCAGGACCATCAGCTACTATTATAACTTTTTTATCTAATATTTGTTTATTGTCTAAATCATTTTCTTCCAAGCAAATATTATGTATACGGAAAATATCGGTATTGTTTCTAATGTTCATAATTAAAAACTTTCCATTTACATATTCTAACCAACAAACATTTTTCGTATCATTGTTGCATAAGCTATTAAATATGTCTTCACATTCCATTATTCCAGACAAAATAATCCCGTTTTTAAAAATTTTATCTTCCTCCCACATGAAAATCCATTTATTGTTTATACCTAAATCTTTAAGGTGGTCTCTGTTTGCACCCGGAATAAAAAACAAACAATTATTTAAAAGTGTATCATTTTGCAAAATATTGAGCTCTAACTCCCTTTCAATCAATTTTCTTGGGATATAATAATCCTCATTAAGAAAATCTGATGTTAAGGCATTGTTACTTGGTAATTCAATATTCCCAGTAATTATTTTTTCTAAAGTTAATGCGTCAATAATTTTTCTGCCCGAATTTATATCTATGAGCTCATTGAGAGTAACTGTTTCATTTTGAAATAAAACTTGATTTTCCAATATTTTTTCTTCTGAAGCTATCGTTAGGTCCTGGAACGAATTATTTTTTTCATGGTAATACACGGCTTTCAATCCCCAGGATTTGTTAAAATTTAAAATATCATCTTCGCGACCAATTATTACAACAGTCTTTTTGTTATCCATTTTTAAAATATTAGCGAACAATTTCTTGGTAAATTTTATCTCGTTGTGACTCTCAATCACTAACCACTTATAGCTTGGTTCAGAAAAAAATGTTGTAGATATTTTTTTGTTGTAACGTAATTTATCAGCGTTTGTAAATATAACTTCATCTTGACTTAACTTCATTTCGTTAAACACCTGAGTCAACTTAATAATACTTAGTTTAGGGGTTGAGGTAATAATAAACATAATATTGTCTTTTTTCCGAGAGAAAAATTCACAGAGGGGGAAAATATTTTCAAACTGTATTCCAAAACTCTTTAGCTTCTCAATATAAAAATTGGAATATCCAGCTACCAACAGTGATTCAATATTATTATTCAGTGATTTGAGAAACTCTTTTTTATTTTTAATGCAGAAGTATTCACTTTCGTTATCTTTATAGTTTTCAAACCATTCGAGAACACGACTTTGCAAATAAGCGTTAGCCAAATCAACATTTTCTAATTTCAAACATTTTTTTAAACAATTTTGCATATTCTTATTTAATTGGTTATCTTCATAATTAGCTAAAAACCTAAACTTCATGACAAAATTTAAAAAGGAAGTTTCATTTTGACTATTTATTTCAAATTCATGTTTTAGTTCAGGAATTTTTTCCTGTTTTAATTTGAATTTAACTGGATCTGTGTTAGTATTCATTATTTGTCCGCGATGAAACCGATTTTCTAATATCGGATCATCATCATTTTCTTCGGTATATTCAAAATAAATCATTGCATCATCTGCAAAACCGACATTTGTGCAAATTAAAAACTCCTCCAAGTGAGTATTATTAAAAAAAGGATTTTCTTTAATGGCACAATAAGATTCAAAATATTTCTTTAAAAGATATGGCTTAGTATCTCCTATACTTTTAGAAGATTGAGACTTTTTTTTCAATTCTGATTTTTTGTTAAAGAGATCAAATTTTTTAATTTTATATTTGTCATCGTTTTTATGTTTAGCTTGAAGAAATCTATATCTCCAAACACCATCTTTTTGATACTTTAAAACAATATCATCAAAGAGTCCGGCTTCGTGCATCTCGGTCGCAAGGAAAAATTCTTGTTTATCAGGAACCCGTTGTACAAAGAGCATGAGCAGCCTTAATTGGTAAGTAAGTCCATGCAGAGTTTTCTTTGGAGCGGACAATTCACAGTTGTAAAAGTTTGATACCTTATTGCTAGTAGTAGGTTGAATTAACTCTTCATTTCTTCGTCGTTTAATTGAACAATTCCCATTTTTTTCATGAGAACGCTTGCCTGCACTTAAAAGCGGATAACATGTTAAATCGTCATTGTTTTCTTCGCTACTGGACTGCTAAAACAAATAATCATATTACAACAAATAAAAATTAATCAGCCATTACTAATATTACATTTTTATTTTCTAATAACCCATGAATACTATTTGATATTTGTTCAAGCTTAATTTTTGATAGAAGTTAGATATTTTCTGCATACCGGGTGTCAACGAATCTATTAGACAAGTCATAATTTTTAGAGTATTACGTGTATCAAAATGAGAATTGGTACAGGTAAATAGTATATGAAAGGGAGAGTTTTCGCATATTTTCCACTCTCCGGCCACTTCCGGTTTCACCGGAAATGGCCCTGGTTTTGAATTTTTAAATGGAACACCCTGTATATTTTAACATTTTTGGATTTCTGAGACAATTCTAGATCAAAATATGACATTTTAAAAACTTTTTACGTCTACTTCATTTTTTTAGAGCCACTTTTAAAATTGCATCTAGGTGGCCACGATCGGACGCAAACTAATCTAAGGACCTTAGGTGATGTCAAAAAAATACAATCGCAAAGGTTTAGTTACTAGTATGAAAGACAAGAATAAGACAAGTTGACAAAATTACGTTTTCATTTCTAACTATTAATTTTCAAATGGCGACTCCTTTTTGACAACTACTTTTCGAAAAAAGCATTCTTTGACGAATCTAACAGTACTAATTTATTTGCGATTGGATTAGACATAAGAACAGAAATCAAATATTATTAAGCAAAATACTGGATAATTTTTTTACTTATTACAAGTGCGCCATGGACAGCCATGATGCATAATAATTTGCAACTGTTTTTATCAAGTCTTCTTTGAAAAACCAAGCACTCACTTAAATAGATAATGACAGTGACATACGCTCTAAGAACAGACGTAAAAGTTTCTTAATTTTCGGCAGCATTCCTTGAATTTCTATGACACTCTCCAAATATTAATAACATATCCACTTTTTCACTTTGAGTATACATTATTTTAACGAAAATTTAAACTAAACTTAACGAAAATTAAGAAACTTTTATGTCTGTTCTTAGAGCGTATGTCACTGTCATTATCTACTTAAGTGAGTGCTTTGTTTTCCCAAGAAAACTTGATAAAAACAGTTGCAAATTATTATGCATCATGGCTGTCCGTGGCGCACTTGTCATAAGTAAATAAATTATCCAGTATTTTGCTTAATAATATTTAATTTCTGTTCTTATGTCTATTCCAATCGCAAATAAATTAATACTGTTAGATTCGTCAAAGAATGCTTTTTTCGAAAAGTAGTTGTCAAAAAGGGGTCGCCATTTGAAAATTAATAATTAAAAATGAAAACGTAATTTTGTCAACTTGTCTTATTCCTGTCTTTCATACTAGTAACTAAAACTTTGCGATTGTATTTTTTTGACATCACCTAAGGCCCTTAGATTAGTATGCGTCCGATCATGGCCACCTAGATGCAATTTTAAAAGTGGCTCTAAAAAAAAGAAGTAGACGTAAAAAGTTTTTAAAATGTCACATTCTGATCTAGAATTGTCTCAGAAATCCAAAAATGTTAAAATATACAGGGTGTTCCATTTAAAAATTCAAAACCGAGGCCATTTCCGGTGAAACCGGAAGTGGCCGGAGAGTGGAAAATATGCAAAAACTCTCCCCTTCACATACCATTTACCTGTACCAATTCTCATTTTGATACACATAATACTCTAGAAATTATGACTTGTCTAATAGATTCGTTGACACCCGGTATAGTACGGGATTCTCTGAAGTGTTGTTGACTATTGAACTTTTTAATTAGGGTAATGTGCCTAAAGCGTTTTAGGAATAAAATGACATAAATCAAATAAAAACGGTTACAATTAAATCAAAAAATTTTTATAAAAAAAAAATAAACCGACTTCTAAAAGTGCTCTAAAAAGTGAAAAACAACTATAAATTTTTATATGAAATTGAAATTTTTGAAATCTGCGCCAAACTAATACATGACAAAATGTGATTCGCATAAACAGATTAAAAATGCTTTTTTTGCAATTGCTTTCTTACCACAATTTGTATATATTAGTAGTTATTTATTTCGTTTAGAAATAATTTGGCGCCGACTTCAAAAATTTCAATTTAATATAAAAATTTATAGTTATTTTTCACTTTTTAGAGCACTTTTAGAAGTCGGTTTAATTTTTTTTTATAAAAATTTTATTTTTCGATTTTTAGTTTTGAATTCATTATTATATCCATAAATTATTTGAATGAAGTACTAATCTAATTAGTGGATCTCGCAATGACTCCAAGGTGGCAAAAAGTACCCATTTTATGCAAAGTTCTAAATCACCCTAAAATGAACCACTAAAAATTTTTTGATTCTTAGAGTTCTCCAAATAACAATGAAATTGTGTTAAAAAAAAATCTGTCATAGCAAATCCACTATCTTAAATTTCAAATTAGATTTGGATTGGTAATATAGGCCCCAAAACCTTCCAATATCGATATCTAAAAAACTTGAAACGTAAATTTCTTAGCCCGATATATTTTACACTGCATATTCAGTTTGTATACGCCCCAAGAACCCCGCAATATCAATTTTAGACAACACTGGAAAATGTAAAATTTTCAGTTCCTCATGTTGTATCTTATCAACCTAATAGTTGTAAAGATTAACTTCATATTCGTAATACACGACCCCGAAAACCCCCTAATATCAAATCTGGAAACATGCGAATAAAGTAAAATTTTCAATCCACCATATTAGATCCGTCATATTGAATTTCAAAAAAATTCTCTTAATCTAATCTAAATCTAAACCCGTCACAGCCCCCTAGTACCAATTTTAGATGAAATCCGGGAATTTAAAATTTTCAAGACATATTGCATCTGACATATTAGATTTTCTTAAAATAATTTTATATTAGCTAATTACATCCTTAAAATGATTCAGTCCCACCTTTGAGTAAAATCGAAAAGTGTAAAATTTTTTAGTCCGACATATTGAATTCGTCATATTGAATCATGAAAAAATACTTTTAAATACATAATTTACACCCTCAAGTATCAGTTTTGGAGAAAATCGAAGAATAATAAAATTTTCAGGACGTCATATTGAATCCGTCAGATTCAATTTTTTAAAAAATATTTTAAATTCGTAATTAACACTAAGTCCCCCAATATTGATTTGGGACAAAATCGAAAGATGTAGAATCTTTAATCCGTCAGCTTGGATTTTTTATTCGCTATATTAGATACGCCATATTTAATTTTTTTTAGGTAATTTCAGATTCATAATGTGCGATCCGAAAAATTCCCCCATATCAATTTTGAAAAAACCGGCCAAAATTATTTTCTATCCGCCATATTGAATCCTAAATATTGAATTTTTTAAAAATAATTTCGGATTCGTTATGTGAGACCCCAAAAACTCTCCCATACCAATTTTGGAAAAAATCCGACAAAATTGATTTTTTCGTCCACCATATTGAATACGCCATATTGAATTTTTTAAAAATAATTTTAGATTCGTCATGTGCGACCCCGAAAACTTCCCCGTACCAATTTTGGAGAAAATTGGATAAAATCGATTTTTTTGTCTGCCATATTGGATCCGCCATATTGAATTTTTTAAAAATGTTTTGAATTCGTAATGTGCTACTTCGAAAACTCCTCCATACCAATTTTGGCGAAAATCGGACAAAATAAAAAATTTTGTCGGCCATATTGGATCCGCCATATTGAATTTTTTAAAAAAAAAATAAGATTCGTTGTGTACGACCCCGAAAATTCCCCCTTGGGGAAAATCGAACAAAATTAATTTTTTTGGTCGCCATATTGTTAGCGCCATCTTGGATTTTACCGCACCAATTTCGTCCAAAAAAATATGGGACCATTGCAACACCTTCCTGAACACAATGTAAAAAAATTCATTCAAAATCGGTGTAGCCGTTCCGGAGTAATCGGTGTACATACATAAAAAAATACATATTCGAAGAATTGAGAACCTCCCTCTTTTAGAAGTCGGTTAAAAAGGTTTAATAAAGGTTGTTTTTTATAGAGGTATAGAACTTTAAGTTGGCAACACTTTTTTAACTGGCGGCCATTTTGTCAGCTGCCAAGTGATTTATGTTTAGTTTGGTTTGGCATTTCAACATGAATAGACTGACGCCTGAACAACGCTTCCAAATTGTGCAAATTTATTTTGAAAATCATGATTCTGTTCGAAATACGTATCGCGCACTACGTTCATTTTACGGTCAACATAATCGTCCATCAGAGCAATTAATTCGATTAATTATGGAACGTTTTCGCACCACGTTTACTCTAAATGATAATACGCATCTACAGAGACGTCGTACAGTGCGTACAGAAGAAGTCATTGCTGCTGTAGAGCGTAGCGTAGAGGAAGACCTGAATCAGTCTATCCGCCATCGTGCACAGGAATTCGATATGTGTCTATTAACTTTATGGAAGATTTTGTGGAAAGACCTTAGTTTGCGTGCTTACAACTCGTGCAAGAATTGAAGCCACACGATCACCTAGCAAGGCGCAGATTCGGTGAATGGGCCCAAAACAAGATTGCCGTTGATCCTGATTTTCATAAGCGAATTTTGTTTAGCGATGAAGCTCACTTTTGTTTGAATGGATACGTCATTAAACAAAACTGCCGTATTTGGAGTGATGATAATCCTCAAGTGTATGTCCAAGATCGTGCGACTTAACGCCGCTAGACTATTTTCTGTGGGAATATGTGAAGTCGCTAGTCTACGCCGATAAGCCCGAAACGATTTATCACTTGGAGGACAACATTCGCCGCGTTATTGCCGATATACGGCCACAAATGTTGGAAAAAGTCATCGAAAATTGGACCTCCAGATTAGACTACGTCCGAGCCAGCCGTGGCGGTCATATGACAGAAGTCATATTTAAATTATAATGCCAGAAGGTTATCTTTCAAATAAAGTAAAATTCATGTCAATTTAAAAAATTCATCTTTGTTTTATTCAATTTAAAAGTTCTATACCTCTATAAAAAACACTTTTTATAATGACCAACAAACCAACTTTATATGAAAATGTTTTGTTTGTTCTTGTGGGTATTTTTTCTTCCTATCTTCTGTTTCTTCCCGTAGTTTTCTTTTATAGGAAAAGTCTGTAATTATTTCAGATGTTTTACTGCGGTGTGGTGTTTTTCGGACATAAGATGCTTTTAGGAGTGGAATTATGTCCATAAATGATCAAGTTGGTTTATCGATTAATACTTCATTGTTCAATCTTTGAGGATTTTCAGACAAAATGGAATCACTTTCTTTATTTCCTTCTGATATGGCCTCTTTTGAGATTTCAGAAGTTGACTGATTGTCAAACTGCAAGTACTGACTTGCAGAATTTTTAATACGGGTGCATGCATCGTTGTCAGATGTATGTATCTGTTTTACTCCCAAAAGTGTGCATGGACTGTGAAAACTCGCCACTTGTTCTGTCACTGCAGCATTTTGTGTGTGTTCTTCTGGCAAAGGCATGCTAGCAGAAGTGCTAGGAATCATCGCTTGACGGGTTGTGGTTATATTAAGTACACCTTCTGTTATGTTAGGACAAGTGTCGTTCTGCTCAGCAATTGAAATATTATCTGCCTGTTCTTCCAGCCTCTCAGTTACCATACTAGCAAGAAAGTCAACATCACTAAATAGATCTCTATCGAAAGCACATATTCCTTCGACGGCATTAGAAATATGTGCCGCCCTCATATAAGCAGCGTTGAACAAGGTGGTTATCTGATAGGTGGTAATAGGTCTTCCAGATGATTTATCATCCCGAACCGAAAATGTTTTATACAAAAATTATATGGTGGCAGAGGGCTAGCTAGCAGTGACCTTGAAAATAAACTTGACTACATAGGATATGACCTCGTTCTCAAGTTGAAGGTCAAATATTACGAGCATTTCAAGGTCAAAATAAAAAAGATCGCAGTATTTTGTAAAATGATTCGTACAAAAGTGCCATGGGGGCTAAGTAGTAGTGACCTTGAAAATAAACTTGACCTTACGGGGTTATTTGAAGAACGAAATTTATAAAGACGTGCCGACAACTCGTGACAACATGAAGCAGCGAATCAGAGATGCTTGTGCCAAAATAACACCTAAAATGCTCCGCAGTTATGGGCAATCTTTTAAAGTGCTAGTCAATAAGTGTATTGAAGTTAAAGGTTAACCATTTTAAGCACTTATCGAAATAAATTCTTATAAAACCTTTAACATGATCATACAAAATGATGAGGGACGAGAGGACTCATAGAAAACAAGCACCCCGGTGGTGAGAGGCGAGGGGACTTACCGAAAACAAGCACCCCAAAGAGAAGAAAAACCACTACGTCCACGTCGTTGTTCCTAGGTAGTGCTAAAAGTAGTTAATCATGCACGTAGTTGTACTAAGTACAGTTTTTGCTAGCAATTCTGTACAAAGATCGAGATCAAGGTAATGTTAGAGCAACTTTGCAACCTTACAACTGTAGTATGAAACATTTTATAAAATAATGACGTTGACGTTTGACCTTAGAATAACCTTAATCTTTAGATCAAAATCTTATATGATGATGAAATTACTGTAAATTTGATTGGGAGTCAATTGGGGGTTTCCTTTACAAATTTTGAAATTGAGATTTAAAAGATCTTGAAAGTTAAGGTCAATGTTATTTTAAAGGTCACTACCACTTCGCCCCCGTACCACCCAACAACTTTAGTACAAAACATTTTATGATATACTGCGACCATTTTGTTTTGATCTTGAAATTACCTTGATATCTGATCTTCAACTTGAGGCCAAGGCCACATCTGATGGTAAAATTTTCCGCCCATTTCATTCCCGAGGTCAAAATTGGGGGATCCTATTTAAAATTCTAAAGTTGACCTTCGAATGACATTGAAGGCCATGGTCAAGGTCATCTTCAAAATCACTGCTAATTAGGCCCCCTGCTACCCTATAACTTTGTATAAAACATTTTTCGAAAAATGATTAGTTTTTAAAATATAGGATGTTAAAATGCATTATTATTTTTAGTTTTTTAAATTTATATCATTTGTTTTTAAAGATAATTAAGTCAAGTTTGGAACAGATAACACTTTTTCAGTTCTTATAAAAAAATTATTATTATTTGAAATAATATACGGAGTGGTATTTTTTCCGGGTTTGTAAAATTTAACCTCGCTTTAATTATTCCGTTAGCTTTCCCATCTCATTTTGAAAGTTTTTTGTCTCTTAAGTTTTTCTCTAAAAGTCAATAGCTTTTTCCACAAAAAAAACAAAATACATATATAAAAAATCGTAATGTATTTGTTTTAATCAACTTTCATTCATATTTGTTTTAACTAGAAGAGACTAAGAAAAAATACGACATAATAATAACAGAATTTGAACAAGAGTAACAAAATATTAATAACAAAAAAACGACCACCTTCAGCCATAAAACAAGAATCCGATCTTCGTCTCATTGAAGAGCGTATTCGTTTAAATAATTCTGGAGTATTTCTTATCCTTTCACAAGACGTAATAATGTGATTTCCCAAATCTTCAACAGGAGATGCTAAACCAAAGATTTAAAGAAACTTCAGGTGCAAAAGTCCAAAGGATTTAGAATCGGAGATAGGGTAGACCAGTGTTCAATGCCTCCTCGACCTATCCAACGATTTGGATACAGTGACGGCGTACATTGATATTGAAATGTGGTGGAGCGCCATCATGCATAAACCATACTTCTTGTCTAACGTGAAGAGGAACCTTTGCAAGAAGGGCACGTAAATCTAACTAGAGAAAGTGACAGTACTGGTCGAAATTTAATTCTAATGGAAGGGCCAATTAGATAATCACATATAACACCAATTCATACATTTAATAATGTTGCTTCAAAAAATACATGCGGATTATTGTCAACCCAAATACGAATATTGTGAATATTTCTTATGGATTCTCTAGAGAAGTTTACCTCGCCTGCACTCGCTGGATATGGTGGAGATACAATTGATGTTCTTCTAAAATTCGGAATACTGTGGAATTGCTTATATTTAATTTATTGGAAATTTTTCTGGTACTTATTTTAGGAGATTCGAGGACGTCCACAATCAGAAGTTCGTTTTAGAAATGTTGGTATATTTTTTTTCTCGTAAAAGTTGATGAAAACGAGCAAATGTATTAAGATGAGGTAACCTACGTTGTGGATATAATTCAGCATAAATCTGTTGAGCTTCTAATGCTTTTTCATTAGCACGATTATAAACAAGATGCTGATCTGACATTTCAACATTTATAAACTCTTTCATTTTTAACCGACTTCTAAAAGAAGGAGGTTCTCAATTCGTCGACTATGTATGTTTTTTATGTATGTACCCCGATTACTACGGAATGGCGGCACCGATTTGAATTAAATTTTTTACGATATGTTCAGGAAGTTGCTGCGGTGGTCCCATATTTTTTTGGACGAAATTGGTGCAGTAAATTCCAAGGCTGGCAATATAGCGGCCAAAAAAATCTATTTTGCTCGATCTTCTCCAAAATTAGTACAGGAGAATTTTTGGGGTCGTACACGACAAATCTGAAATTATTTTTAAAAAATCCAAATGGCTGATCGAATATGGCGGACAAAAAAATTCATTTGGTCCAGTTTTCTTCAAAATTGGTATGGAGGAATTTTTGGGGTCGTACACAACGAATTTGAAATTATTTTTATAAAATTCGATATAGTGGATCCAAAATGGAGGAAAAAAAAATTAATTTTGTCTGATTTTCTCCAAAATTGATATGGGAGGCAGGGGCGGATCCAGCCTCTCTCGTTGGGGGGGGGGGGCGTGGTAATATCATAAAAGTACAGTATGGCAAGAAAAACAAGTTGTCAACGGGGGGGGGGGGTGCAAGCAGCATACTCATTCCTAATATAAAAAGAAGAATGGGTTCTATTTTCCTGAACTCAAAGCTTTTGGGAGGGGGGGGGGCGATCGCAAGCATACACATTCCTATACTCTATTCAAGAACTAGAGAGAGTAATAAAACTGTTACCGAAATCTCCAACTTACCTGCTCCAGTGCCGCAGGTAATTGAGAACTGCCGTATATCTAATTATATTTTATTATATTTAAATATATTTTATAAATTTACTGCAACATAAAATTTCTAATAGTTTAATTTAATTTCTGTCAGTGAACAAAATACAACTTACACTTTGTTCTTAGTGATTTATCTTGTTTGCGCTTGTTTTTATATATTATTTGAGATTAGTGAGATACCCAAAAGATATGGCTTTCACCTCTATATTTATTCCAGAATCGTTAAACCAGGGCATTTTTTCCTCAACGAAAAACTTATTACGATGAATGTTTATGATGCCTTAAGATATCAATATCTAGATAATAATGTTAAAAGCTCTGTTGAGATATGTTCCAACATGACAGGAGTTGGAAAATCTACTATGTACCGAATACTGAAGGAGAAAAAACGACTGGAATTGTTATTACTCCCAAGCCACATTCGATCACAGGCAAACGACAAACCTCGTTGGCAGAAGAGATGAAAACTGCAATTAAAGGGGTTGTATATACATTTTATAATGAGAAACAGATCCCAACCATCTACAAAATTCTAATTAAAATCAATGAAGATCGCGATTTACTTGAAATTAAAAGAACTGATCTCTGGAAATTGCTCAGAGAACTTAATTTTTGCTGGGAAAAACCAGATGAAAATCTGGTGTTCCTATAGATCGTCCGGAACCTGTCCGTTGAAGACGTAAATATCTCTCTCAAGTAAAAGGTAGAGTTGCTAGAAATAACACAATTAACAAAATTAGTAATTTAAAGTTGAAAGATTTTTTGAATAAAATTACTGCGGAAAATTGGGAAAAATCCATATAATAGAAGAATAAAACAAAATGTGAGAACTCGATCTCATAATCGGTGAGATAGAGGAACCAATTATAATTAATTTTAGCGAAGATAGTTTCACTGACTTTGATTAGGAATTAGATACGTAATGTTTACTCGTGTAAACACAATTTATTATTTAAATTTTTGTTTTTGTTGTATTTTATTGTTTAATGTTGTTTATATGTTTTTTTTTATTTTTTTATATATTTTTATTTTTGTGTGTCCCACTCTTTAATTTTATATATATTTAATTCTAATTAGCCGTAAGTTTTTTATTATTTTATTATTGTGTTTGTGTCTTTTTCTTAAGCGTGTACAATTAACATGTTTATCTTATTTTTTTGGGGCTATCGTATTTTCATATAATAAAGTAAATTAAATTAAGATATCAGTACAATAGAAATAAAAATAAGTAGGTCTAATTTTAATTACAACATAAAAAAAAGTAATTACATTTGAATCCCTTTTTAGTGTTTAATTGTAATTCTGCAGATGGTTTAAGAAATAAATAAACTGAAAGTCAAATACCCTAAAAATGTTTTTAATCAATAATAAAATGACCGATAGCCCCAAAAATATTTTATTATTATATGCACGAATTTATTTTTTTATATATGTTTAACTTTTTGTATTTTTGACAATGGATATTTTGTAAGTATTTAAATTATAACTTAGAATTTTTTGAGAGAATAAGGGCTACGTTTTAGTCCATTATTATAGACCGGTATTTTTGATTATAAAATTTCTAACCCATTCCTATGAAAAATATATCTGTCTAACAAATTTTGCTAAAAACACCGGACTAAAGAACACAGGTAGTTTGCGAAGAGAAAAAGGGTAAAAAATGATTTATTACTCTCTCTAGTTCTTGAATAAGTTATAGCATAAGAGGAAAAATCGGGTCTATTTTCCTAAACTTAAAGCTCTTGGGGGGGGGGGGGCGATCGCCCCCACCGCCCCCCTTTGGATCCGCGCCTGATGGGAGGTCGCACATAATGAATCCTAAATATTTTTAAAAAATTCAATAGGGCGGACAAAAAAATCAGTTTGTCCGATTTTCTAAAAAATTGGTACGAGGGAGTTTTAAGGGTCGCACAAAACTAATCTAAAATTATTTTTAAAAAATTCAATATTGTGGATCCAATATGGCGAACGAAAAAATTTATTTTGTCCAATTTTCTTCAAAATTGGTACGGGGGAATTTTCGGGGTCGCACATAACGAATCTGAAATTATTTTTAAAAAATTCAATATAGCGTATCCAATATGGAGGATAAAAAATTGATTTTGTTCGATTTTTTCAAAATTGATATGGGGGAGTTTTTGGGATCGCCCATTACGAATCTGAAATTATTTAAAAAAAAATTAAATATGGCGAATCTAAGAAGGCGGATTAAAGATTCTACATCTCCTGATTTTGTCTAAAATCAGTATTGGTGTATTTTTGTTAGTGTTAACTATGAATTTAAGATATTTTTGAAAAACTCAATATGGCCGATTCAATATGGTGTCCTAAAAATTTTACATTTTTCGATTTTCTCCCAAAGTGATATAGGGGATTCTTGAGGGTGTAAATTATGAATTTAAAAGTATTTTTTCAGGATTCAATATAGCGAATCCAATGTAGCGGACTAAAAATTTTTTATTTTTCGATTTTGTTCACAGGTGGGATTGAATAATTTTTGAGGATGTAAATAGCGATTATAAGTCTAGAAATTTTTAATTTCCGGATTTCATCCAAAATTGGTACTAAGGGGCTTTAGAGGGTTTAGATTTAGATTAGATTAAGACTTAAAATATTTTTTTTTTGAAATTCAATATAGCGGATGCAATATGGTGGGTTGAAAATTTTACCTTATTGGCATTTTTTGATATTTGGTATTAGGGGGTTTTCGAAGACGTGTATTACGAATATGAAGTTAATTTTTGACAACTATTAGGTTGATACAATACGAGGGATAGAAAATTTTACATATTCGGATTTTGTCTAAAATTGATATTGTGGGATTCTTGAGGCGTATTCAAACTCAATATGCAGTTTAAAATATATCGAGCTAAGAAATTTACATCTCAGGTTCTTTAAATATCGATAATGGAAGGTTTTGGGGCCTATATTACCAATCTAAAATTAATTTGAAATTTAAGATTGTGGATTTACTATGACATATTAAATATTTGTTTGTCACAATTTTATTGGTATTTGGAGAACTCTAAGATCAAAGAATTTTAGTGGTTCATTTTAGGCTAATTTACAACTTTGGATAAAATGGGTACTTTTTGCCACCTTGGAGTCATTGCGAGGTACACTAATCTCGATTAGCACTTAGTCCAAATAATTTATGGATATCATAATGAATTCTAAAACTAAAAATAGAAAAATAATAATTTTATAAAAAAATTGAACTGACTTCTAGAAGTGCGCTAAAAAATGAAAATTAAATATAAATTTTTATATGAAATTGAACTTTTTGAAGTCGGCGCCAAATTATTTCTAAATGAAATTACAATTACCTCATGCAAATTACGGTAAGAAAGCAATTACAAATAAAGTATTTTTAATCTGTTTATGCGGATCACATTTTGTCAGGTATTAGTTTGGCGCCGACTTTCAAAAGTTCAATTTCATATAAAAATTTATAGGTATTTTTCACTTTTTAGCGCACTTTTAGA
Organism: Diaprepes abbreviatus; assembly: GCA_034092305.1. Taxonomy (NCBI): domain Eukaryota; kingdom Metazoa; phylum Arthropoda; class Insecta; order Coleoptera; family Curculionidae; genus Diaprepes; species Diaprepes abbreviatus. The sequence goes on from JASJET010000171.1 coordinate 1,179,122, forward strand.
AGTCGGTTAAATTTTTTTATAAAAATGTTATTTCAAATAGAAAGCATCTATTTTTATAATTTTATCATATTAAACATTAAAAATAAGGGTAACTTTGCCTAAGGTTGTTTGTTCAAAAATTTTGTAGTTTTCAAAATATTGGCAATTCGACATATTTCGATTGTAAAAATGCTATACGGCTTTTAAATTTTATTATTAGTTGGTCATGACGGCGAACCATGGCGAAAATAAAACAATCGAACCCTACAAAATTCTCACTTTTTCTTGCTATTTGACATTCGTTAATAATAATCATGGCGGGGTCATTAAATTACACGGACGAAAATTATTTCAACTTTTTTTTTATTTATGGAGAATGTGATAAAGTTATTTGTAATTTAATATGGCAGATACAATATGGGTGACTAAAAATTTTGCATTTTTCTAATTTTATCCATTTTGGTATTGGGAGTTATATTAGGCGTCTAAAATTAATTTCTTTAAACTCAGTATGCAAAATAAAATATTTTATTTTTCGCTTTTTAGCACTCGATTCAATTTAAAAAAAATATATTATATAAAAAATAACTCTAGCACACCCAGCCCCGTTAATGTTATCTTTCAACTAAAGCTGTGAAAATTTAAAAATCCTGTTTAGTTTGTTTGTGATTTAGGTTTAAAAGGTCAATTTTTCCTATGTACCGATGCTCTTAATTTAAACGATTGCAAGTGAAGAAGTTTTTATATTTAATAATTATCGATATAAAATTTTAATTAGTGACTACCACTTTTTAAATACTGTATTACTCACCGAGTTTTTTTCTGATGTGTTCATTTTGATATTTTCTTTAAATAACAGGTATACACACGTTCTGCAATTTACTATTTTACTGTGCAATGATCATTTATTATATTGTAATTATACGTAATACGAGCGATATGATAGAACTAAATCATTGGTTAGACAATAAGCAAACAGTTAACGTCATTTAAGGAGTGTACTTCTCATAAAACTCGTGTTTTGATACTTCTTATATAGGCCGGCGGAGTTAGCCTCATATGAGATGATTTTGAAATTTATTGTTAGTAGACTTTTTATTAGGTAGAAACCTTCAGAATACTAATAGTAATTATGTAGTATCTTATGTCTCATTTTCTTTTTTGGGGAAAATTTTTTATTTAACAATTAAGATGTGAAAAAACAGTTTTTTCAAGTTCTAGGAAAAGCTATTATTTTTCAGTAAAAAAGTTTCAAATAAAACATATGCGCACTGAAAATACCTATAAAATGAGCAAATCGGATGATTTGTTCGTTAGTTATTGCAAAAAAAACCTGCTAAAATGGCTGTTTTCTCTATTGTTTAGAAACAATAGAAAAATAAATTGCATGAATTTTATACTGCAACCAAAGGAGCCTCTTGTTGCAAACAACAAATATACAAAATTTCAATTAAAAATGTTTAATAGTTTTTTGCACAGTGAATCCCAAACAGCACAAATACGTCTTAAAGACGTCCATAAAACGTTTGATCTCAACATTCAGGACGTCTTATGGATGTACATAAAAGACGAATGACGTCCATAAGACGTTATATAGACGTCTTATGTTACAAAAGGTAACGTCTTTAAGACATTTGCTTACAACGTCTTATGGACGTCCTTTCCCAACATTAAAACAATATATTCCACCAATAAAATTATGTACATTAAAAAGGGTCCTTTTAATTTTTTTGTTTGTCTTGTTTACAAAGTCAAACCGTGATTATTCAAAAGTCCAAGAAATAACTTTAATTAAGAAAAAATCAAGAGCAAAATATACACTACCATTTTAAATAACTACAAGTTCCGCATGAATAATTTGCTTTAAAAAATATGTTCAACATAATCTCTTTATACAAAAAAATACATAACTTAAGCATAATGTAAACTTTTTCTAATTTGAAATTGAGGAAGTGAGGTGGAAGAGCAAATATTTTCAGAACTACTACTGTTCGAACTATAAGTGAACCTATCAAATTTAAGCCTTAGTTTATCCTTTCGATATAATAACTCTAAAAGGTAGACTATCAACAAAATAAAAGTTTATTGAAATAAAAAGTACACAAATCCTTAAATAGTTTTAAAAACAAGAATTTTTATTTAGTCGAATAACAAATCTGGTCTGATGCCCTTTTCAGCCATGTTTGGATTGAAATTTCCTCATTTTTCCGACTTTTTGCCAGTCCTGTTGTCTCTGTAGATCCTAATAACAAACTGATTTTAATTTTATAGGATAAAGTTTATCATTTGTGGGAATAAATTTTTTGATATTTTTGCGAATTTTTATAATTGTCCTCTACTATAGAATCGTGACTTGTGCTATTTCAAGGTTAATATGTATAATGAAAGACAGAACTTACTCATAATAAGTCTCGCCAAGTTGGAATCGTAGAACTTTCTCTTTCCTTTTCGTACTAATCAACTGTACATGGTAATTTTACAAGCTCTCTTTACAAAGTCATAAATGCTCCCTACTTCCAGTTTTGAAATTTCTAAAACCTTAAATAAAATTACTTCTTGTAATTAAAAAACTCTATTTTCTATGTTCTTTAAATATAAACCAATCATCAGGAACAAAATAAATCTTACAGGTTTCATTAGTGAAGCACTCCATAAATAAACATTTCGCCTTCCACTTCATTAGTAATATTTCTTGTATTATTTAGGACTGGGTCTGGATGAGCTGTGCAAGCCTTTTTCGCACAGATAATATTTTTGAAGATTTCATTTCATACTTCTAACATAGAGTTACTACAAAAATATAAGTGGTAAAGCATTCGGGAATTTCCTGTAACACAACCTATAAATAACGTTACTGTTTTTCCTAAGTACATATGATTCTCGATCTTACCTTAAGTATTACATAAACACGAATAAAAAAGATTTTCAGAGGCACATGGATAAATCAACTATTTTAATAAAATTCTTTCAAAAGCTAAATTTTCACAGTCGGCATCCCAACAACATTAAAAATGAATAACGACATGACAGGGCTATTCTTTTGAGTCATTATCACTATCACTTCTATCACTTGAAGTAATCATGATCACTTCAGCCCAATGACAAGTAAATGCATATTCAAAAGAACATGAAGTTATCAGTTTCACTTTGTTCACTTTGATCAATTGATAATTACTCAAAAGAATATAGCCGACGAAACACAAATACAAAACTGAAAAATGACAGTTGACAGAAACAAAAGGCGGTTTTTTTTTAAAGTTATAGTTTCGCTGGCATCATATTTATGTGTGTCATTGTTATCGGTACATCAAACAGTCTGTGACAAAAAGCACCAAAGTATTGATAAAAAAGATCACGCAAAAGTTCTATTAACCAAGGTCGTAGTGAGGCTACTACTACAATTTGTCGTTCAATCAAATATTTTAACCTCAACTGAGCTCTGTGCGGCATTGCAAACTTATTACCCAACTGCGACAAAATCCATAGGGAAGGAAATGCTTTTTAGTTTTATCAACTAAATTATACACAACTGTATTTATTTTCATATAAAATGTAGTATGTAGACTTTTAAAAGATATCTTAAAGACGTTGTATATAGACGTCTTATGGACGTCTTTAAAACAACGTCAATAAGACGCCTTATTTATGTCTTAAGACGTTCAGACATAATCTGGATATAAAAATGACGTCTATAAGACGTCTAGTGCTGTGTGGGATTTCTTTATAACTCTTTATGTTTTTTTTTTGATTATTTATTCTCATCGATCTAGACGTCATACAGTGGTCTGCGGGTATGCAAATGAAAGTTCCTGACTTATACTAACAATAACAAAAAAGAACAAAATGAATTGTTGATCTTAAATTGTTGAAACAGATAAACAAAATTGGGGTTCGTTTTTCGTTATAAACATATAGAATAACTCTTTGACAGTTGTTGATACCGAAATGCCGATAAGTGGACGCGATAGATGAGATTTTGGCACACATTTAAAAAAAAACTGTGTACGACCACTCAAAGCTCACATAGAGTTTTTTTCTTCAAAAAATCACTGCGGAGTTGTTTATTAACATTAAGGGATTATTTAAGTAGGAACTCATAGGCAGATAGTTAAACTATTGTATGCAGCAGTCTTCAACTCAATTATTTCAAAATTGTTGATGTAGCAATAGTTTAAAGTTGCACCTACTCCGAGAGTCAGAAAGTGAACAGTGGAGGGGGGCGTTCGTTCAGCCGGTAGCTCGCGGAAAAATACGTGACTCGGACGCTTCAAATTCGAACAATGGATGATATTTTTGTAGTCAAATTATTGTTCAACATAACAATAAACAGAGTGTTGCACTTTTAGACATTTTATGCATAATTATAATTTTAAAGCACTTACGTGCTTTTCAAATTGCGAATAAATTGTTACAGTGGTTAACAGTATACTATTAATTAGGATTATTAAAAATTAGATTGATTTTTAATGTACCATTAATATTATCAAGATATAGCATGAAGTAAATAGCAACATTTGTTAATAGCATTATCCAATCGAGAATTATTGTAATATTACTTTCAAAGACGATTTAAGTAATAGAGGAGAAAATAATTATGATTATGATAATAATGATGATGTTGATGATGATGATAATTATGTCAATGATGAGAGTGATGATGATGATGAGAGTAATAATGATGGTGCACCCTCGGAGTGCTATTGAATGTACAATGCTTCCGAGACACCAAGGAGGAAGAGAACTGGTGGATATTGGTAAGCAGCTCGACCAACAAATAATAAACTTACATTCATATTTCCACAGGTTAGCGGATTCTTCCACACTACATCGACCAATATGCGAGGCAGACGACTCAACGCCGCTATAGTTGAGGGAACAAGATATTACTTCTTACCACCAAACAGACCAAGAGAAGTTACAAACCGCTACAGCCGCTAAGATACTCCACCAAGAGTTAGCAGAAAAGTTAAACCTATTACAGGTAGGAAAAGTGCCTTATTACAAATACAATCCGGAGCCTATTCTTGAGAAAAACGAGTTCAAGTTATATTGGGATCGAACGGTTTTGACGGATCAGACAGTTATTCATAATAGACCAGATATTATACTAATAGATAAAATTTCTAGGCGAACTACACTAATCGACATTGCTGTACCTAACAACAACAACCTAAGGCCAAAATACAACGAGAAGATCGCCAAATACAGAGATTTGGAGGTGCAAATCCGAAGATAATGGGCAATGAACAGCGTCCAAATGATTCCCATAATACTGTCAACAACTGGAGTGATACCAAAGAACCTCCTGCAGAAAATCAAGGGACTGGGCCTTAGTGAGCATCTGTATAAGCCGATGCAGAAAGCAGTTCTCCTTGCAACCGCGCGAACCGTCCGAAAGTTCGTAGGAAACACAGCAGACCACGTCACTTAGGACCCGATAACATGGAAAGGGTTCCCACAGAGCTTCATACTTTTGGTATCTTTGTATACCTGGTATGAGGCAATATTCCCTGGAAGGAGTGCGAAGCCGTTTGCCGTGTAAATCTTATCGAAAATGAGTATATATCAATGTCTAAGAAACGGAGAATGGAATAAATATTTTGTGTAGATTTAAGCAAAAAATATGTATGTTGGCAAAAAATTTTATATGTGAAAAATGTTCGTCCAATAAAATAAACAAAAAAATTGACATGTGTTTTACTTTTACAACCAATAATTTGGCGGCAAATGACAGTTGCAATTTATTTTATACTAATTCCATAAATATTGATGGTACATTCTGATTTTTAATATTCCTAATTAGTAATATACTGTTGACCACAGTAATATTTTTTTCGCAATTTAAAAAGCACATACAACAATTTGTTGCTATGTTTAACAATAATTTGATTACAAAAACATATCATCCATTGTTCATATCTCGTTAAGAAACTACAAATTTAAAAAAATTAAAGATTCTACGACCAATTTGCCGAGATAATTCAAATTTTTCAGATGAAACGAATGTGAAGTGCCCGAGTCACGTTTCGTTCCGCGCGTCGCAGGCTGAAATAACCCCCCCCCTCCACTGCTCATTTTCTGACTCTTGGAGTAGGTGCAACTTTAAACTATTGCAACATCAACAATTTTGAAATAATTGAGTTGAAAACTGCTGCATACAATAGTTTAACCATCTCCCTATGAGTTCCTACTTAAATAATCCCTTAATAAGAAACAACGCAGCAGCGATTTTTTGAAAAAAAAATTCTCTCAGCTTCTAGTGGTCGTACAGAATTTGTATTTTTTCGAAATATGCTCCAAAATCTCACCGATCACGTCCACTTATCGGCATTTCGATATCAACAATTGTCGAAGAGTTATTCTATTTGTTTATAACGGGAAAATCAACTACAATTTTGTTTATCTGTTTCAACAATTTAAAATCAACAATTAACTTGGTTATTTGTTATTGTTAGTATGAGTCTCGAGCTTTCATTTGCCCACACGCATATCAATGTACGATCTTTAGATGGCTGAGAATAAACAATCAAAAAAACATGTTATAAATAAATTCACTCTGCAAAAAACTATTGATTATTTTTACTTGAAATTGTGCACATTTATTGTATGCAACAAGAGGCTCCTTTCGGTGTAGTATGAAGTTAATGCAATATTTTTTCTATTGTTTATTAACAATTGAAAAAATAGCCATCTTAGCAGGTTTGTTTGCAATAACTAACAAACAAATTATCCGATTTGGATGGGTTTTAGTTCATTTTGTGGGTATTTTCAAATCGCACAACTTTTGTTTGAAACTTTTTTACTGAAAAACAATAGTTTTTCTTAGAACTTGACAAAACATGTTAATTGTTAAATAAAAAATTTCCCCAAAAAATAAAATGAGACATAAGATACTACAAAATTACTATTAGTATTCTGAAGGTTTGTACTTAATAAAAAGTCTACTAACAATAAATTTTTTCCAGATGCTCATTCCGCTGGCCTAATATTTTGATGAAAGTGGAACAAGTTATTTTTAAATAAGTATTGTAGATTTATTTCATTCTCTGAGATACGTTATCATTCTAGGAATAAGATGAGTCATTATGAGACTAACTACAGTAAATACATATGGGGTTTTTTTAATGTTGATTCAACATTTTGATTGTTGTTATTATGTTTCCTTTAAATGTAACAACGCTACTTTTTGGGTGAATTTTTCAACATTAAAAATAAATCTTCCACAGGACGTGACTCCTATTTATAACATTATTATCACTCCTCTGAAACTTTGTAAGAGACTTGTCCGAAAACTTTTTTATTTGCGAAAATTTTCTTATATGATGCGTTTTTAAACGTAGGAAATTAAAAATTTACAAGCGTAGAAAAAATGGCGCATAAAATTAGTCCGACAATATAACAACTGGAGTGTACAAATATTAATTAAACAATTGTGAACAAATCAGCCAGTTGGTAATAAACAAAATTTTTATAAAAAAAATTGTACCGACTAAAGAGTGAAAAATAAATATAAATTTTTATATGAAATTGAAATTTTTGAAGTCGGCGCCAAACTAATACCTGACAAAATGTGATTCGTATGAGGTAATTGTAATTTTAATTATAAATAACTTGGGCCGACTTCAAAAATTTCAATTTTATATAAAAATTTATAGATATTTTTCACTTTTTTGCGTAATTTTAGAAGTCGGTTCAATTTTTTTTATAAAAATTTTATTTTTCGATTTTTAGTTTTGAATTCATTATGATATCCATAAATTACTTTGACCAAGTACTAATCAAGATTAGTGTACCTCAAAATGACTCCAAGGTGGCAAAAAAGTACTCGTTTTATTAAAAGTTGTAAATCACTCTAAAATAAACCACTAAAAATTCTTTGATTCTTAGAGTTCTCCAAATACCAGTGAAATTGTGTCAAGCAAATATTAAGTCTGTCATCTACTATCATCTACTATCATCACTATCTTACATTTCAAATTAATTTTAGATTGGTAATCTTGGCCCCAAAACCTTCCAATATCGATATTTAATGAACTTGACACGTAGATTTCTTAGCCCGATATATTTTATATTGCATATTAAGTTTGTATACGCCCCAAGAACCCCGCAATATCAATTTTAGACAAAATTGGAAAACGTAAAATTTTCAGTCCCTCATATTGTATCTTATCAACCTAATAGTTGTAAAAAATTAACTTTATATTCGTAATACACGACCCCGAAAACTCCCTAATACCAAATCTGAAAAAATGCAAATAAGGTAAAATTTTCAACCCACCATATTGGATGCGCCATATTACATTTCAAAAAATTATTTTAACGTCTTAATCTAATCTAGCTTCTTTAAAGCCTCCTAGTATCAATTTTGGATGAAATCCGGAAATTTTAAATTTCTATACCGTCATATTGCATCTGACATATTAGATTTTCTTAAAATAATTTTATATTCCTCAAGAATCCCTTATGTCAGTTTTGGAGAAAATTGAAAAATGTAAAAAAAATCCTTCAGGACCACATCTACAAGAAAGTTGCAAGAGATCCAACTACATACCTCGAAAAAACGATAAAAACCATAATCAAAACCGCCAGATTGAGTTTTTGAAAAAATATTTTAAATCCGTAATTAACATTAAAAAAATCCCCCAATACTGATTTTAGACAAAATCCAGAGATAAGAATCTTTAATCCGCCATCTTGGATCCGCCATATTTAATTTTTTTAAAATAACTTCAGATTTGTAATGTGCGATTCCCAAAACTCCCCCATACCAATTTTGAAAAAAATCGGACAAAATTCATTTTTTATCCGCCATATCGGATACGCCATACTGAATTTTTTAAAAATAATTTCAGATTCGGTATATGCGACCCCGAAAACTTCCCTGTACAAATTTTGGAGAAAATCGGACAAAATTGATTTTTTGTCGGCCATATTGGATCCGCCATATTGAATTTTTTTGAAATATTTTGGATTTGCTATGTGCGACCCCGACAACTCCCCCACACCAATTTTGGAGAAAATCAGAGAAAATTCAATTTTTTGTCCGCCATATTGAATTTAAAAAAAATAATTTCAGATTTGTTGTGTACGACCCCGAAAATTCCCACATACCAATTTTGAAGAGAATTGGAAAAAATTAATGTTTTCGGCCGCCATATTGTCAGCACCATTTTACTGCACTAATTTCATTCAAAAAAATCTGGGAGCACTGCAGCAACTTCCTGCACACAACGTAAAAACTTTCATTCAAATCGGTGCAGCCGTTCCGGAGTAATCGGTGTACATACATACATAAAAAAACATACATACCATTTTAATTTTAATATATATATATATATATATATATATATATATATATATATATATATATATATATATATGTGAAGCAAATGCGAAACAGTGAATGCAAACTTCGCTCCATCATATCCTTTCTGTGTTAGAGGTTGCACAGTTAGGATATGATGAAGCGAAGTTTGCATTCACTGTGTCGCATTTGCTTCATTTACATACGGAGTTGCATATAGTTGTACGTTTGCTGAATGTGATTTCAGCACTACAACAGCATAAGTGGATATAACCACTGCTAATGCATCTCATACGAAGGAATCCGTGAAAGCCGTATAAACATATATATATATATATATATATATATATATATATATACAGGGTGTCCAAGATAAGGATCCTAAGCATGGGGATCTCGGAAACAGTTGTAGATACGAGGTCGGTTAAATTAGAGAAAAGTTGCGCAATTTAGTGCTAAATTAAACGCAGTTAAAAAATTTAAAAATTTTAAACACTTCCGGAGATATCCGGAAAAAAACGAAATTTGGCAAAATCGTTTTTAATTTTTGCAGGCTTTATTTAAAGAGAATTCAGAAAATAAAAGGTAGTTTCTCATTGCCACTTTTTATTTTTTATAATATGGTCTAAACAAAATTTAAATCTGACGTTTCGTTTCTGAGATACCATCATGAACTTTCATTTTTTATATGGAACAAAAAAAAGTATCCCATGTATTTGATAGCATTTTTTATTACAAATTCAACGATGTATCACCCTTGCATATCGAATACGTAGTTCAAGTACTTTCCATAAGAGCTCCATGAGAGCGAGAGAGAAAGGTATATCAGTTTTATAAAAGCCAATGAACTACACACTTGATATGCAAGTGTGATACACCGCTGAATTTGTAATAAAAAATGCTATCAAATACATGGGATACTTTTTTTTGTTCCATATAAAAAATGAAAGTTCATGATGGTATCTCAGAAACGAAACGTCGGATTTAAATTTTGTTTAGACCAAATTATAAAAAATAAAAAGTGGCAATGAGAATCTACCTTTTATTTTCTGATATCTCTTTAAATAAAGCCTGCAAAAATTAAAAACGATTTTGCCAAATTTCGTTTTTTTCCGGAAATCTCCGGAAGTGTTTGAAATTTTTAAATTTTTTCAACTGCGTTTAATTTAGCACTAAATTGCGCAACTTTTCTCTAATTTAACCGACCTCGTATCTCCAACTGTTTCCGAGATCCCCATGCTTAGGATCCTTATCTTGGACACCCTGTATATATATATATATATATATATATATATATATACTGGTGTTTTTCCGGTTTTCAATCCGTTCGTCAATAGAAAAATCTTCAAACATAAAACGCTCAGAAATAAAAGCTTTAAATGATCTTAAAAACAACAAAAACATCGTCATCCTACCAGCGTTCCCCCACTGTAGTCATGAACACAGAATAATACAAAACCAAGATGACAGAAATCCTTCAGGACCACACCTACAAGAAAGTTACAAGAGATCCAACTACATACCTCGAAAAAACGACAACAATCATGATCAAAACCGCCAAATTAGGAGATGATATCGAATAGCGCATCGTTCCTCGCAGATGTCCCAAACTATATGGACTACCGAAAATCCATAAAGAAGGAACACCGATAAGACCTATAGTAAGTGCAGTAGATTCACCAACTCAACAACTGGAAAAATAATTGGCACAAAAAATGCAACCGACGACTGAAATTGCAGACTCATACCTGAAAAATTCAGATCACATACTTCAAGGGTTAAAACTGCAAAAAGATGACATTCATGCTAGCCTGGACATCAGATCCCTATATCCAAGCATACCAATTGACGAAGCTCTAGACCAGATTGCTATGAACGAGGAGTTCCCACATCACTTCATCGACCTTTCAGAACACTGTTTCAAAAACACATACTGTTCCTATAAAAATAATTTCTACCGATAGACAGATGGTGCTCCTATGGGATCATCGCTATCACCAGTCCTCGCAAACCATTTTATGAAATATTTTGAAATAGAAGCCTTAAGAAAAACCAAAACAAACCATCCCTCTGGAAACGTTAAGTGGATGACATCTTCATCATATGGCCACACGGAAGATCCAACTTAGACATATTCTTAGAGGATCTAAACAGCATTCATCACCGCATTCAGTTCACACTGGAGGTCGAAGTTAACAACAGCTACCTTTCCTTGACCTTCTAGTCACCAGAAACGACGACCTAAGCATCGATTATACGGTCTACAGAAAACCCACATACACAAACAGATGCCTGAACGCCAAATCACCCCCAAGAAGAATTCAACAATATCACAACAGCTCTAAAATAAAACAGCTACAAAGATCACAATATCAAAAAGGCCATAAAACAGAACACGAAAGCAGTAGCGAAAAAAAAAGAAGATGACAAATCCAAACCAAAAACCGCACTGCCGCCATAAACAAAAGGTATAACAGACGTAATTGAAAGAATTCTGAGGAAGCATGACATCTACACAATTTACAAGCCACAAACAACAATTCACAAATTATTGGGCAATCCTAAAGACAAAATACCACTGAAAAATCAGGGAGTGTACAGCATCCCATGTAGAGACTGAAAAAGAATACATTGGCCAAACAGAAGAATCTCTACTAGGGTCCAAGAACATAAAAATAACATAAAGAATAAGCAAACGACATCAGCTTAATTCCAACATCATCAGGAGACAGGACACACTATAAATTTCCAGGAAACTAAACAGATTGCACCTATAAAACACTATAGAACGCGCATCATCAAAGAAGCTCTCGAAATAGAAAGCACTAAAAACTTTGACAAGAGAGATGATGCACAACACGTTTCAATTACATGGAAAACCATACTCAAAACCAAACCAAAAACAACACACCAGAGGAACAGGACAGCGAGCCGAGAAGAGGCGCAGACCCAGAGAACCGAGGAAATCAACCAGTAAGAACCAAGGTATAACCTGCGCAAGCGCCAAACTATAAAAAGGATGGCAGAGGACCAGCACGCACATTCTGTCGAGGAAGCATCGCTTGAAAATGCCAGCTGAGATGTTGGCGAAACTTCGTGAAGATTTTTCTATTGACGAACGGATTGAAAACCGGAAAAAACACTAGTACACATTCCACCATCCGTGAAAATCTACGATATAACATATATATATATATATATATATATATATATATATATATATATATATATATATATATATATATATATATATATATATATATATATATATATATATATATATATCCATTCGTTCGTATGGTTTCTTGTAGAATTTTGCCGACGTTTCGCCAAAATCCCATTTGGCATCTTCGGTGCTTGTGGGTTATATAGGGTGTTTTTTATAGACGTATAGAACTTTTAAATGGAATAAAACAAAGATGAATTTTTTAAATTGACATGAAATTTACTTTATTCGAAAGATAACCTTCTGGCATTATAATTTAAATATGACTTCTGGCATATGACCGCCACGGCTGGCTCGGATGTAGTCTAATCGGGAGGTCCAATTTTCGATGACTTTTTCCAACATTTGTGGCCGTATATCGGCAATAACGCGGCGAATGTTGTCCTCCAAGTGATCAATCGTTTCGGGCTTATCGGCGTAGACTAGCGACTTCACATATCCCCACAGAAAATAGTCTAGCGGCGTTAAGTCGCACGATCTTGGAGGCCAATTCACGGGACCGAAACGTGAAACTATGCGGTTACCAAACGTTTCCTTCAATAAATCAATTGTGGCACGAGCTGTGTGACATGTTGCGCCGTCTTGTTGAAACCATAGCTCCTGCACATCATGGTTGTTCAATTGATGAACGAAAAAGTCAGTAATCATTGCTCTATAGCGGTCACCATTGACTGTTCTGACCAGCATCGTTTTTAAAGAAGTACGAACCAATGATTCCACCAGCCCATAAAGCACACTAAACGGTCAGTTTTTCTGGATGTAACGGTGTCTTAACATACACTTGAGGATTATCATCACTCCAAATACGTCAGTTTTGTTTATTGACGTATCCATTCAAACAAAAGTGAGCTTCATCGCTAAACAAAATTCGCTTATGAAAATCGGGATCAACGGCAATCTTGTTTTGGGCCCATTCACCGAATCTACGCCTTGCTAGGTGATCGTGTGGCTTCAATTCTTGCACGAGTTCGATTTTGTAAGCACGCAAACCAAGATCTTCCCGCAAAATCTTCCATAAAGTGAATGGACACATATCCAATTCCTGTGCACGATGGCGGATAGACTGATTCGGGTCTTCCTCTACGCTACACTCTACAGCAGCAATGACTTCTTCTATACGCACTGTACGACGTCTCTGTGGATGTGTATTATCATTTAGAGTAAACGTGGTGCGAAGACGTTCCATAGTTAATCGAATTAATTACTCTGATGGACGATTATGTTGACCGTAAAATGGACGTAGTGCGAGATACGTACTTCGAACAGAACCATGATTTTCAAAATAAATTTGCACAATTTGGAAGCGTTGTTCAGGCGTCAGTCTATTCATGTTGAAATGCCAAACTAAACTAAACATAAATCACTTGACAGCTGACAAAATGGCCGCCAGTTAAAAAAGTGTTGCCAACTTAAAGTTTTATACCTCTATAAAAAACACCCTTTAGATCAACCATCGACTTTAAAAAACTGTCAAATTTTGAAAATTTTCCAAAGTATATTTTCCGATAATTGGATCGCGACAGTTCACTGTGGAATATCATGGGTATTATTTCTTGAACGGCGGGATCAAAACAGTATTTTGTTTTCATTTGAAATAGAGGATATACCACGTTTATATCAAAATAACATAAAAATAATGACAGATAAAAAATAGTAAGAAAAATGAACAAATAAAATCAAAAACTCGGAGGGGTATAAGGATGGCAAATAAAAAAAAACAAGTACTTATTATTTACACAAATTTATTTAATAGTTTTAAATACAAATAAAATAACCTTAAAACATGCTCTGCCGAATCACAATTAAAATGCAGTTAGGTGTAAAAATCCTAAAATAATAACTAAAAATCCTCACTGCAAACAGTCTTAGATTCGAACAGATAATATAAGAGGGCTAAACGACGAAAAAAATTAAATTAACTTAAAATCGAAATTATGTAAACCTATAATAATCAGTGAGGTAGAATTTGTTTATATTCTAACCAAAATTAAATTAAAAGAAAAAACGGAATTATTTTTATCATTTAATAAAACGGACATCGACACTAAAATTAAAAGTACCTAAGTATAAATAAAATATATACATATTGGAAATTGTTTCACCGTTCCATTGACAGGATATATATTTCTTTCAAACAATATCACTACATTATTCAAATCTATCTACCGTCCATTGCATTTCGTGTGTATAGGCCGATCCCCACAATGAGAAAAGACATGTGGTTAGTCGAAAGAATTCCAACTAGGCTGAATTTTTTTAGCTCTAACTAAATTTAGATGAAACTTGAAAAATTCTAATTTATTACAAAAGATGTACGTCACCGCTTGATTTTATAATCTCAGAAAACAACATTACTAATAGATATTCTGAAGAGTTAAAAATGTTCAGTAAGCATAAGATGAATCATTTTGCAAAATAACCTAATGGGACATAACAGCATTACATTAAAACGAGAAGAAATGCTAAACGCATTAATCAACAGCTCGGAAATATGCCGCAAAATGGGGTACATTTTTGTTAATAAATCAGAATTAAAAAGTTAACTTTTTTTTTTTTTTTTTAAATTGCAATGCATAGAAACCGACCTATAATTCTCAACCCTGTTTAGAACAATAATGCATGGTGCTCTAAACGTAAAGCTCATACATAATATAACTGCTAACAAATTTATATGTATACACCAATGAGGTTAAAGATTAAATTTTTTAAAAGGTAAATTATACAAGGAAAGAAATTCACCTTTAATGGCAAATTTCTATTTAACTTCAAGCATTTTATACAACCTGATTTTTCTTTAAATACTCTATTCATCCACTAACACTTACAATAGATCAAACAAATCCTTATTATCAAGTTTTACGAAAAAACATAATTTCTCCTTAAATTCGAATTATGCTTTTTCGTAAAGGACCTACTCTTACAATATTTCCTATACTTCGTATTAACGTTACCTTAAATTCTTTGATTCAAGCAATCTAAACAATCTCCAATGAATTTAAATTTAATAAAAGTTTTACTAAAATAAAGTTGATTCAATATTTTTAAAACGATGATTTTCAATTTTCATTTCGAAAAACAATACATTTTGGAAAATTATTACACACAGCTTTCTTGAAACAGATGGTGTTTTAAATCCTATTCTTTTAATTTTTCTACTGTACACTATATACAGTGCGTCGAAATTACTAATGGTGTATTCGAATATTAAAGAAAGAGAAAAGTTTTCTTTCCTCATTTAACCATTTTTGTCTCTTTAAAGAATCTCAAATTCTAACACATCCAATATCATATATATATATATATATATATATATATATATATATATATATATATATATATATATATATATATATATATATATGTTATTAGTTGAAAATAAATTTATATATAATTAATTACTAATTATTTTAAGAAAATAATATAAAAATTCTTGATTTTAGCTCAATAGGTAGAAAATTTGTTTCGTAAAAATCCCCTGTCAAACTAGTGAGAAACTGTAATGGTTACATTGCCATTTGAAAAATTCAACTCTAAGAAAGTTTTTTGCCGATCTTCATAAAGTTACGTAAAAGGAAAGTTTGACGCAGAGGCTTTTTTGTTTGGGGGGGAGGGGAGAAGCGGTGTTATCACAAAAGTACAGTATGGCAAGCGAAAGCAATTTTTCGACGGGGAGAGGGGGGAGACGCCAGCAACATTCCCATTTCTAATGTAAAAGGCAGGGTCGAATCTATTTTTCTGAATTTGAAGTTCTTGGGAGGGGCGATCGTAAGAAAAAATAAATTGTTGACCGAGGAAGAGATGCCAGCAGCATACACATACCTAATATAAGAAGCAAAATCGAATCTATTTTCCTGAACTCAAAGCTCTTTGAAGGGGGGCGATCGCAAGAAAAAACCAGCCAGCAGTATACACATTCCTAATATAAGAAGCAAAATCGAGTCTATTTTCCTGAACTCAAAGCTCTTGAGGGGGGGGGGAGAATCCCCCCCCCACCCTTGGAATCTGCTGGTAAATCTTTTTGTACTATGTTTTTAGATT
This sequence comes from Diaprepes abbreviatus, assembly GCA_034092305.1. Classification (NCBI taxonomy): domain Eukaryota; kingdom Metazoa; phylum Arthropoda; class Insecta; order Coleoptera; family Curculionidae; genus Diaprepes; species Diaprepes abbreviatus. The sequence goes on from JASJET010000171.1 coordinate 1,195,669, forward strand.
AAAAAATGATTATATTAATGTAAAAATTCCATTCTTAAAATTACAATCTTTTTTAAATTTAAACAGCCAGATTCTCTAATAAGATTTAAATCCAATCTAGGTGCCGTGAAATTTAAATCTTATAGTCGATCAGTTTTGTTTTGCTTATGACATTGTAATAATTTATATTACATATGTCAACGTCAAATAAACGCTTATATAGGGATAATAAGGATAAAAACCTTGCCATAAAGTCTTAAAATATGAAAGAGAAATAGTTGTAGTCCGAAAATAGATAAAGTTCTTTATTTTTGCTGATTCAATAATAAAACAAAACGATTTCTTTATGCTAGTATTTTTAGGGTTTAAGATTTGCTTGATTTATTGGTGCTCTTGTCAGTTTAAGCCCTCTACTGTCTATTTAGGATAGTTTTAAATTTAAATCGTGTTAGTGAATCCGGCTGTAAGTGTTTTAATAAAGGTTATTTTGTTTAGATAGATTAGCTCTTAAATAAAGACTGCTTTCATGCTTTGTTTACTTTGAAATTGAAATTTTTTTTATAAAAATTATGATTTATTACAAGATATTCTTTTAATTCTTTTAAATTAAAGCCACGTTATTATGAAGAAAATGTCAACATTTTTCTATTTTAGCTTCAGGAATTTTAAAATATAGTTTCCAATTTTTGTTTACTAAATCCTAAGAAAATTTTACACAACTTTATTTTTAGTTAACAATGAAAAATTCAGAAAATACAGAAAAATTACTTTGTGAAACCAAAAAATAATTAAGAAAGAAATTAATGAAAAATAAATTATTATGTAATAAATAAAATATATATTTTTTTATAGAAATCATTTTCCACTAAAATCTATGGTAGTTACAAGTTAAGCCAATTAACTTCTAAGATAAAGCGCTTGTATGGAAAAGCTATGGAAAATAAGCAATTCTGTTTCTGTTCGTCGTCAATATATAGTATCATTTAAAAAAAAATAAATAAAATTGGCAAAGAAAATTATTAATGTCAAAAATTCTAGGTTAATTTCAGATTCTCTGCAGTTTAATTTAAGACAGTTGAGCCTCAAAGTTGTTGAAGCAAGATGTCGTCACTTTACAATAGAAGAGAACTTTTGGCACTAGCTTTGTACAACCATTCTGATAATGGCTATTGGTTTATGGCAAATGTGTTCGATTTATCATCCTCAAGCACATTGATTGAGTATGCCAGCTGGTACTAACATGTAGGCTTTCCTTACGGAAAATTTAAAATAACAAACATTTAATTCTTTGCACGTTGATGTTTGATAAAATATCATTAAATCCTAGTATTGTTTACAACAACTATGTTGATGTGGAAAATCGAGTAATATGTGATCATGTCTTAGTATTCATGCAGGAAATAGAAAAACTGTTTGTGTCATACACATTCTTCAAGAATACAACAAAAACCTATATATATTTTCAGATCTATATTGAAAACATTCATCCACATTTTGCAGTACAATTTGTACCAACGTCTACATTTTTTATAATCGCGCTATATCTATGTGCAATAATGCCGATTCATTTTAAAAAGAGGTAGTAAATATTAAATCCGATTTACAACAGAATGATTATCCTTTGAAACTAATTGACGATGTTATAAATAAGTTTAGAACAACGAGCACTGGACAGCAAGAAACACATTCCTTCTTGACAATTCCGTATGTTAAGGGAACTTCGGAGAAAATAAGACGATTTGCCAGTAGTTATAATATAAAAACAGCCTTTAAATCAGGAAATACCCTTAGAGCTCATTGAACAAAAACAAAACCAAAAAGTACCGATAAGAAAGAATGTGTTTATAAAGTTTCATGTGAGTGTGGTAAAATGTATATTGGAGAAACCAAATGACCACTATAAGTTAGAATTAAGGAACGTAAAACTCATACACAAAAAGGAGAAACGTCGAGATCAGGGATTGCAGAACACGCCTGGGATAAACAACACCATATAAAATGGTCTGAGGCTGCGGCAATACATATGGAACCCAACATGAAAAAAAGAAAATTTATAGAAGCAGCTTTCATTAAAAACAATAATGGAATCTTCAGTAAACCGAGTGTTGAGATACCTAATCTTTGGCAACCACTACTTTGTAACATCAAATCATTGAGGTGTGTACAGTGAAGCGAAACTTTGCGCTTCAGTGGACACAGTTCCTATATAAGCTCGTAGTATTAGGACAAAACATTCAGTTTATACTTGATATCGATTAGAGTTGCAACCTAATCGAAACGTCGAAAAAATAAATAAAAATAAAGACAATGCAAGTCCGACAACCACATCTTAGTCAATCTTCAACATTGTCTACAACCTCCAAACTAACTATGAATGTCATGGAATATTAACAGTTGTATTTCGAGCTAATAAATAAACGGGGTACTTAGAAAAAAAAAATTTAAAAGCCTCGAATTTTTACATTCATTGGGGGATCACTTATCTAAACAAATGGAACGTACCCTTTTGATTGCACACGAAATATTTTTATTTTGGTATATATTCGAAACGGTGGAAAAACTCTAGTGGTTTTCCCAAAATTTTTTTTTTTCATTTTGTCTCATAAAACTTGTATTTTCCGATCATTACCTTTAAATTTTCTTTTAAAAGTCACAAACACAAACAGAATATTTAATTATTTTTACCAAATTAACATAAATAAACGCGGAAAAAATGCGAATTTTCCATAAAAAGTAAGAAAGCCATAGGCTTGTTGTTTGATCTCCTGTCTATTCTTGTCTAGGATTTAAATCGACGCACGTGATTTATTATGAGATGATGCCACTTTCACGGGAATTCTAAATTTCATTAAGATGAAAAACTTGGTTCAAATTCAATTAACTGTTGTTATTCCAGTATAGGAATATAAAATGTGGGGAAACGTGCAAAATCGGGATGCCAAACATAAACAGATCGTCCGGCAAGCTCCGTTAGAGAGCCCGCTCACTGGTTCCGACCGGTCAGAATGCCTTCGCGCTTTCAGCCAGGGCCGTGTCACTAGAATATGAGTGTACGGCAACATCGAATTTGAGGGGGCGCGCGCCCACTTCAGCGGCGGGAAAAAATCGATATCATCTATGACGTTTCAAACTCTAGGCTTCAAACACTAGAAATTTTCTATTTACAATAATAGAATTTTTTAGCCCATTTAACGATATTTACAAATATTACATCAATAATATTGTGTTTTCTGTAATAAATTATCAAATAAGTGATCTGTTTTTAATAAAAATGCCAAAAAAAAACATTTATAAAAATTAATTCTATGTTGGCAACAATATGTGACGTTGTGTCAGTTGCATAGATGAAATAAGTAGGGATAGATAGGCCACTCAATACTAATTTTTGTGACTGCGTTCTGCGCCCTCTCCTGAGATGTTCGCATACTAGTACAACGTAGAGAAAAAATTAATTGATCCACATTTATGACGTAATGTAAAAATTACGTGGAATATATAAAGATGGGTAAAGATCAGCTGTTTTTCGCCCCCTCGAACACAAATATAAAAAAATTTTTATTTAAGACATTCTTTTGTGTTTATATTTTAGTTCTGTTTTTAACTTAATATTAATGTAAAAATTATATGAAAATTACTCTTGCAAATCGTTTAAATAACTTGCCCAACATGTACTGTTTTGTATTTTTTTACCATTTTGGACGTTTTTTCCAATGTTTATTGGTTGTATTATTGTAACGTGCTCGATGAACCAAAATATTTATTTTGTTTTTTATTGTAACACAGTTTGAAGACTTTTTAATACATACTAGTTTATTTTGATTCATCTAGAACATCAATGTCATAGAGACAGTTGGATTTAACAAATGTTAAAAAACCACAAAACATGACTTCAACGACTTAAATAATAAATTTTATATAATTTTTATACAAATGTTAAGTAACAAACGTGAATACATAGAGCAAAAAATGGCTGAAATAAAAACTTTTTATATTTATGTCGGAGGGTTCGAAAAACATCTGATCTTTACCCATCTCTTTTTTAATTGTAGAAAATTTTAATCATATCTCATATTGCGAGTATCTTGATTAAAATTTACTGGAATTCAAATTATGTTGTGCACAAGGCTAGGTTTTTTTTTTAATAAGTGACCCTCAGTGAATGCAAATAATTCGAAGCTTTTTACAAATTTTAATTAAGAAACCTGTTTATTTTGTAGCTCAAGATACAACTTTTAATATTCCACGACATTCATAGTTATTTTAGCAGCTCATCAAATGTTTCTTGGTGCTCAAAGAAGTGAGTGTAATGCCTATCTCTCTAGCTTCCCTTATGGTAGGAGTTACACATATATCCTCTCGTGGCATGGAAGAATCTGCATAAAAAATCTCAATTTGGGAAGATTCTCCTAAGTCAAGAATTACATCATCATGAGAGGTAGAAGGTATGTTCTCATTTTTATTCCCGCTATGGGAAGGTAACTGCTCTGTTGGGAACAAAAATAGAATATAATTAGTAACATAAAATTCTAGTACTATAAACATAAAGTATAATAACTTATAGTAAAATTGTTCACTTATGAACACAGCTTAAAACAATTGGTAATAAATGTTTAAAACTCACCTGTTCTTGCTGGCAAATTTCGAGAAGGTACAGCAGTCTTTTTAATATACATATTTGAACCTTTATCATCCTCGGTGAAATGCTGATGACATACACGATAACTGTTATAAACTACATGAGGGTCTAATGTCAACAACTTGGGATTATTACATAAGAGAATCCAGTTGTTAAATCGAGTCTTATCCTTTTCAGGATCAGGAAAACGATGTCTGCTAGAAGTTCTATCGATACAACCAGTGACACAGCAATTCCTGTATCTACTCATTGTCTTGGCACAAAAACTAAAAAATATAATATAATCTAAATATAAAAGTAAATTTAAATTTATTGAAAAAAAGTAAAAATTTGGTACGCTAGTCTCATATGATATTACTGGCGACCTCGATACTGCTGTTTTACTAATAATATTTTGATATACCATAAAAAAATTTTGCCAATATAATATTTATATATTTTGGAAAAATTACTTTATTTTTATTTACTGCTATGTTTTTCTGGAATCCTACTGACAACATATATATTTTTTTAGTGTGCTCAAAGATATCCTTATACATCCAGCATTCTAATTAGTGAAGTAAAAAATACTGTTTAAAAAAAGCTCTATCAGAAACTACTTTTTCAATAAAGCCTAAACGTTTGGCTGCAAAATTTAGTACAAAATATTAAAATGAAATAAATTGCTGGGTAACTTTTATTTCAGTCAACATAACCCTAATCAAAAATTAAGTACATTTACCAATTTCTTCGCTCAGATTTCTTCCAATAATATTCACAATATGTTAAAAGTCAATAACTTGAACACTTAACACTTGGCTAAATTAAAAACACAACTCACAAAACTTTAAACGTAACTATATAAATCTTATAAGTAGGAAGCCCCATGCCATAAAATGAAGTGACAAACTTGACAGCATAGGTTGGTAAATCAGGATTCTAATTTGGGCGCCTTAGCGCCTCTGGTGAGATGTATCCCCAACTAAAAATGCCGTCTCAACTGTCTCATAAGAAGTGCCCAGACCCTGGTCAGTTGTCTCCGAAACAGGTGTTGGGGTTTTGCTTCGAGTGTTTTATGAAATTTTCACCGTTTTTCAGTATTTTTCCCAAAATTTTTGGTAAGTAGAGACAGAATTCTTTTATACTTTTTCAATCACTTACTTAATAGTTCGTATTTTGTTGTAGAAGACGCATGGTAATTCCATACGTGGCCCCAAATTTTTGTATCGTGTTTTCATACTTGGGTGGCGAAAGGCAGGTATTGTAAGTATGATCTGTAAGTTAATTTTTAACTAGTAATGAATATAACTTGTAATAACAATCATCCGCGTCAAAATCTTGCTCTGTTTTGTTTTTATTTTTGCTCGCATAATGCGATACAAAACAAAAAATGAAGATTTAAAGTTGGAAATACTAATGCTTTTCAATTTTTATTAAATAAATTATAAACTTACATATTAAATTTGAACTTTGGTGAGGTAAATGAATTATAAATATTTACTTTGTGTGGTGGTTTTTGTAGATGACTTTGTAGAGTAATGGTTTCTAATCAGTTATAGGAGTTTCAAATTTTGCCTCTAGAGTTTATTTTATTTTTTTGTGTTTAGTAATATATGAGCCCAAATTCACCTTATCTGAAGCAGTATGAACATGAGAAAAACTAGTTGATGGATTTTACAGTTGTAATTTTAGAAAAGTAACATAGTTTTAGTCTATATGAGACTTGTCACGATAAATAGTAGTAGAGAAATTTATTCTTTCTTTGATAAAATCATCTTGTTTTCTTCTCCTAATTTTTAAGTCGGAGGAATTTATTTTAGAATTAAACTAAAAAATCAGTACCTTTTCCAAAACCTGCTTTTTTAGAGAAATTGTAATGTCAATGTTCATTATATTTTGCATTTTATTCTGTGTAAATAAATATTGTTTAATGCTATTGTTATGTTTTTTTTTACTTACAAACAAACTTAGTCAACTAAGATGAATTTAGGTTCATAATGTGTTTTTTTTTTAAAGTGTTACACATATTTAAGATAACATCATTAAACACAAATAACAGATATAGTTAAAGTTTAATATGAACATTTAAAAAATATACTCTGAACAAGATAAATTTTTATTATTTTAGACATAAAAGTGTGACTTTTGAATGTGAAATGTTGCTAGTATAACTATTATTCATGAGTCTCAGTTGCCCAATAGGAAGGGTGCCAGCCCTGAAGGCATGAGCATGTTTGTTCGAGTCCCAGCTGAAATGGAAAACTTTATTTACCTTACCTAAATGTTCTCAATGTAATAACAAAATTTTTGCTTCTGATACTTATAGTGAACATCTATTTGACAAGTTTAAAGAGTATAATAGCACCTGTTTAAAGTACGCGAGTCAGAATTTAGTAGATATGACAGATAACGTCTGTAAAATGCTTGCATATTTTTTTCTGTTTACGTTTATCTATTTTTAAGTTTTGTAAAGATAGAAAAAAGTTTCAGAGTTTTCTAAGGGACATTCAAAAAAAGTAATAGATTTAAAACGCAGAAATTAAGTTTATGATGATTTAATTTTAGTAATATATCAGTAGCATAATTCTAACAGATCATCTCCCTCAAAATATTTAGAGCCGTTTTCTATCAATAGTATGGATATTGTAAAAGTTTGAAGCTTTAATCTTTATAAAATATGATGGATGACAACTAAGTTATTGATTTTTGTACTGGCAGATTTTAAATAATGAATAATTTTCTTTTCACGTTTTAATTTATAATATGATTTGGTTATATTGTGAATAATGATTGTATATTTTTATGAAGTATAAATAATTTTGCTTTTTGTCTGTATATATAATTTATAAGCCATTCTTTAATTATAAGATCATTTCTTTTTTCTTTTTAGATTCTTCAAGCTGTTGTTTTTTTTTGTAATCTTTATTCTTTTAAAATGATATTTCAGGACCTTCCAACTGAGAAAAAGTCGTCGTGTAGAAAATCACTCTTTTTACTGTTTAAATTGTTGAATATGTATTGTAGGTAATGTATAAATTATTTTAATTTTTAAACTTGTTATAGAACCTTTTATATTAATGGCTGAAGTTTACTACTGTCATTTTTTAGTTTAAAATGATTTGTAGTAACATTCAGCCAATAAAAAAGTTATCTTGAATATCTCAAGTAATTATTACAGTTAGTTTCAAGTGTAAAAAGGTGTTTTAAGGGTAGGGAGAGTTCTTATCATATAAAAGCAAACAAAATTTTTCATTTCCATCTATTTAAAAGCAAAATATTTTTTCAATTAATATATAGAAAAATGTTAATTTAAATCTGTACCCCCTAATTCATTAAGATAATGTAACTGTAAAACCGGTCTAAACTCGCAGTAGAAAGTTGGAACTGACGAGAATAACAATCAGTCAAACAAGTTTTGAACCTTAAAAATAATTTTCTTTTTGTACTGAACCTGCAAAAATGGAGAATTTTATCATTTTCGGACACAACTATTTCTCTTAGATATTTCAAGGTTTTATCGCTAGGTTTTTATTCTTGATCTCCCTATATAAGTGTTGTATTTGTTGACATATGTAATATAAATTATGACAGAATCATAAACAAAAGAAAATTGGTCTACTAGATCTAACTTCTGTGGGTCTAAAACTTAAACCTTCTTAGTGAATCTAGCTGTTAGCAGTTTAGACTGAGTTTAAATTTAATTCACCCTGGTAAATCACAGTTTCAATTTTTATTGATATACTTTTTTTTACAGGTATAATATGGAAATGATCAAGTATTGCAGCTTGGTTATAAAGCTCTACTAAATTTAATATTAATATATTGTATGTATATTATTATTTCAGTAATATAAATAAATAACTTTGGGTACTTATGTTATTTTTTGACATTGCTGACTTTGAATAGAAAAGGATATTATTTTCAATTCGTTAAGCTGTATTATGTAGAACTAGCAGAATTCTCTATGAAATTTTTTATGAAATTACTATTTAAAATGAAATTTTCACGATAACAAAAATCAATTAGTTATTATTGATATAAAATTGCTCAAAGAAGAATTAGGTATTTTTAGTTAGTTTTAAATAATAAATTCAAAGATTTGTAATAAATTTGAATATTTTTAGCACCTTCAAGGAAAAAACTTGCTTAATAGAATATTTTGTTCAAAGAAACTTCACTAAAGAATGGAAATGAAATATAAACCATATTTTAAAAGTAAATATGGTTTTTATGTATTCCTTTTTTTTAGTATAATGTTTTTTTGATAACGTATTCTTTTAAATGGTTTTTTTCTAGGAAGTTGCTGAACGTATTTAAATTTATTACAAAGCCATAGGTTATTACTTAGTCTAGCTGCTAGGAGAGGGCGCTGTTATCTAAGTATTTCTAGCTGCTACGAGAGGGCGCTACTATCTACAGGGTTCTCTATTAGATGTTATATTAGGCAATTTCAATACACACTTCAGCAAGTGGGATCGCCCACTTCATCAAGGGATGGCCTTGTGTGATGTTTCAAATACATGGTTGCGACATTTCTCTAACATTCTTGTTCTGGGCTTTCAGCATCGTGGTCTTCGACTATTCTCAAGAGGGCAAAAATTGCCGAAAGGTCTGAAAACCTTCGACTATTTTAAAAATAGAAAGAGGTAGTATAATCTGTGGTATAGACGTAGTGTTTGTATTGCTACTATGTCACGAAGAATTGATAGAAGACGTGAAAGCATACAGAATATATAATAATAATAATATTCTCTATACATAGTTGTTGCCTAATAAACTTGAAGTAAATTGTCTAGGCGTTCACGTCACAGTCAAAAAACATTAATTATGTCACAAAAATCTGTGATGTAAACGTCAAATTTAATTAATTCAACTATATAATACACTTACTTTAAAATAATTGCTAAACGTTCCTCTGGTGGAATCGATTTTCGAAGGTTAGTGTTTTGTTTCCTGAGCGGCAACATATTTAAAATTTTATACTAGACATTCTAAAATATTTGAAAAACTTTTCATTGTTGGTCATCAACTTTGGAAATAAATGTTAAAATTCCCCGTGAAATTGTCTTTTAAGGTAAATATCATGAATCTAATATCTTCGTCTCCGCTTTTCCTCCACTTCCGCTTCAACACAGGCTAGAGCAGCCACAACAATATCCTCCTCAGAGTCGGAAGAACTACTCATTTTATTCACTTTTCATCAAAAATAACAACTCTAGAAACTCTAAAGATTAAAGCAGTTTTAATCACTGTTTAGTCTGAATTGTGCGGAGCCAGTGAGCGGGGCCCATCGGCGTTGTAAATGAAGCGGACGGAATGGACGGAGCCGAGCCGATTCAGTGGGCGCGCACCTCTCTTTCTTGCACGAAACTTTAAAGCCTCTAACAGGGATTAGTTTATTTTTGGTATTCCGATTCTGTATGGTTAGCTTTAAAGTTGACTAAATTTTGTCCAACTTAGTTAACAACACTTTCAAATTTTTTTTCATGATCGTTAAAAAATTCTGCTGTCTAGCAGTGAACACCTAGAGACGGAACGCTTTTTACCGGAATAGACGTTGAGAAAGGCTCTAGAAGTTATTATAAAGGATTGTCACAGTTAGTTCTGGTTAGATTTTTGTGTAAAGTTTGCAACACTTGTGACAACATTTGATCGTAGACTTTGTAAATGATATATTTTGGTAGCGTAAGGCCCTTCTGTCTACAATCAAACTGTTCTCCCTTATTAATAGCTATTCTAATAACCTATAAAGAAATATCACAAAGACATTGACACTCTGGAAGTTTGGACGTTCCTCTTTTCTCTTGCAGCTTTACTTCCAAACAACTACGGGTTATTCAAGCTTACCAAAACTATAACTCAGGAATTCAGGACTAAGGCAAGGCTGCCATCTGGTCAGATGATATCTCTTGTTTGAAGCTCTCACAACAGTGCGTCAGCGAGTTTAATCGCGTGAAGTTTTTTAATTAAATTAAACAAACCAAGTTTCTAAAAACACAAATCTATTAACAAAAATGAATAGGAAACAGCAATATTTACAATGACAAACTTAAAATTAGCGATGAATAACAATGTCAAAGTAACTAATTTAACGGCTCTTAATGGCCGCTCTATTAATTAAAATGTAAAACCCAATTTAGAAGAGAAAACGTATAAATATCTTTCTAAAATATTAAACAGAAAAAAAGAATAACACCATTTAAAAATATTTTCCAACTTTCGAAAGTTTATCCTATTCCTAATCTTTTTATACAATAATATGATTCTATAATGATATACTTTCAATTCAATTCTCTGACTTAATTGTGTCATCATGTGAATTTTTTTATATTTCTTTAGATGCAAATTTTTCAGTAATACATTAATTTAATTACTTGCTAATGTAAAAATCTGTCTGGAATCAATAAATTTCACATATTAAAAAATTATTAAGTTTTCTATATTCCATGTTTAAAAATCTAAACTAGGACCCTATTTGGAACGACCGTAAATTCTAAATGTATCTGTTTATTCAGTCAATTTTTTATAGGTTAGGTACTGAAGATACTCTCGTAAACCACGGCACTAAATTTTCTTAACATCGTTTTATTTAAAATATTCATTTACAACTTTGGCAAATAGATAGGAAAAAACGTGAGGAATGGTTAGCTTTCTCTCTACCGATATTAAATAAATAAAATACAATCATGATTCTTTTTTTTTTCAAATTTTGATGCGTTTTTTGGTTGAAAATGGAGAAAAATTGACAATCGGAGTACAGTTGCTTGTTCAACCAATCGATATTTCCCGATCATTTCATACAAACACAAGAGTTTCGTATATTTTGTATCTGTTTAGTTTCAAAGTACACTGTTAAAAATAACTTTAAATTTAATGCGAATTTAATGGCTATTCTACATTAAATTTAATGATTTTGTTGCAAAAATCGTAAATAATTTACATTTACTTTGAGTTTAAAGCAATTCATTCAAATATCAGTTTGTTGTACATTAAATTTAATTAAATGATATCTTAAATTTCAACAAAGTAATTGCAAATATATTTTAATATCTGTACATTAAAATTAATTCACATATACTCTAATACTAAAGAAATTTACATTATTATTCAACGTACATTGCATGATATTCCGGGAGATGGCGCAACTTGTATTGAACTTCTTGTTTAGTATGATATAAGTTACTTAAAGGACTTAATTTTATTATGGTGAGGTGTACGTCTCTGCCCCGAATTGACGAGAACCAATGAGTTCGAAATCGGTCTACCGATGACGGTACACTACGTATGGGAAAAATTTTCACCTTTTCCTGGTAGCAGAATTTCTTGAACTCATATTAATGTTGGTGCATTAAATATGTAAAAACATATCTCAAACTCAGTGGACACTGGCTGTATATTTAAAGTGCAGTCATCTTAAAAAGTAATGATCAAACTTGATTTGATCCATCATTACATTAGCTTTAATGGAGTAAATTAAATTAGATTAATGTAAATTATTAAACTTAATTCATTACATTGAATACATTTAACAAACGTTTGTGAAATTTGCTTCTAGCACATTTACATTAAATGTAATGCATTTCTTTTTTTACAGTAGTCACGTATAAATCATTTAAAGTTTGATCATTACTTTTTAAGGTGATAATGTGCATTAAATATACAGCCAGGGTCTATTAAATTTAAGATACGTTATCACATATTTAATACACCAACATTAATATGAGGTCAAAAAATTCTGAAACTACTAGGAAAAGGATCATCTGTCCATAGCTAATGTCCGCCATCTAGACCGGTTTCAAACTTATTGGTTCACGTCAGTACGGGGCAGATATGTACATCTCGCCATAAGAAAATTGAGTCTAGACAACCTATATCACACTAAACAGAAAGTTCAATACAAGTTGCACCATCTACCGGAATTTGAATGAATTGCTTTAAATAACAAGAAAATGTAAATTATTCACGATTTTTGGTGCAAAATCGTTAAATTTAATGCAGAATGAACATTAAATTTGCATTAAATTTAAGGTTATTTTTAACAGTGTAGTTTAAAATATAAAAACTTCTGAGTGAAGCTGTGAAGATATTCTGTTACATTTCAATAAAGTTGATAAGTAACATAGTTGATAGTAAACGATAGATGGGAAAGTTTAATCAAAATAAGTTGATATAATCTTCAATATTTTATGATTTATTAGGCTTGCTAGATCAATTAATGGCCAAAAATCATTTATTAGAGGAAACCAATTAACAAATGAACAAATTAATAAAGCATTCAGTTGACTGACTAAGAGAGATTAATTGATAACCGACTTAATAGAATTTAAAGGTAATTACAGATAAATTGTTTACTCCGATTTAAAAAATATAGAAAAAACATTAGGAGTATATCTGTTTCACAACGACACTGACTGCATACTATAACTTAACAAAATATTCAACATGGAAAAGTTGTTAGCATTGTAAACGATATAATCCGATGCAGCCTTTTCATGGCGGTCTTTCTTCAATAAAAATTTATTAAATGCTTCCGAAGTAGTGTTATCTTTAATGAAATTTAAAAAACAGGTTAAGTTTTCTTCATTACCACCAGTTTGGCAAAATGTGTGCAATCCTGTACGATCATCATTATCACATTTAAATAAAAGTTTATTGAAAATTTCTTTTCCACAATTTCTTTTAACAAAATCAAGTAAGAAATTTAATATTGGAATGTTATAAACACTATAATGCAACGCAGTTTGTCCCTGAATATCGGCTTGGAATAACAGTTTATTAAGTATTTCTGTCTTGTATTTAATGGTATTTAATAATAAAGTTAAGCTAGTTTCAGAATCTTGACGACAAACGGAGTGCAATATACTGCGTTTGTTATTATCCAATGTAAGTAATAATTCATCTAAAAAGCTTGCACTACAGTTGGTTTGAACAAAATCTAACAATTCTTGTAGTAGGGTAGTACACTTCAAGTGATCGGAACAATGCAATAGTACTGTTCGCCCATCATCGTCCCTTTTCAATAAAAACTCGTAAAATAATTCTTTACTATTCTCCAGTAAGCTAAATAAATAAGTTAAGAGAGATGTAAATAACTTAGGACCAAATCTTGGCCTACATTCTGGTAAGGCACTATGCAATATGGTCTCCCCATTTTTATTTCCTTTGAATAAAAGTGTGCGAAGCATTTCTGTACTACAGTTCAACTTAACAAAATCCAATATGACTTTTATCACATGATGCCTTTTGAAACTAAGCAGAGCGTAATTCAAGGGGAATAGTCCATCTTGGTCAGTTTTGAACATAATGTTATTAACTATTGCTGTTTCGTCTCTAATAGCATCTAAAAAACTAGCTAAGTTATATCCGTTGTTTCGAATACAAGCAGCGTGCACCAGTGTACGTGAATTATCTTCCATTTCAAATAAATATTTAATTGTTTTTGGGCTGCAAACTGATTTAATAAAGTTACACAATGTTGCTACCACTGAAGGAACACCACAACAAAACAGAGCGTAATACAAGGCTGTTTGCCCATAGTTATCAATTGCTGTTAAAAGCCTATTAATTGCTTCTCTATTTTCATCAGTTACTTCCATTAAATAAGTTATATCTAGCCCAGAGTCGCAAGCAATGTGCAATACGGTCTTTCCACATTCATCGACCTGAAGTAAAAGTTCAAAAAATAACTTAGAATTACAATTAAGTGCAAAAAACTTTAACATTGCTTGCACTATTCTAGCTACATTGGAATGCATGCAGTATGAAATGATTGTTTCATGGTTTTTATTCTTTTTAAACAAAAGTTCATTAAATGTTTCCGATGAAACACTGTCTTTTACTGCTTTTAATATATTCTTTAAAATTTGTTCATCATGTACGATTATACAAATTTCATGTAATAACGTGTTTCCTTCATCATTTTCATTACACAAAATAGCATCTTTAACAAAATCAAGAGGCAAATTTTCAATAAATTTCGCACACATATTATACACTCCCTCTTCGACCATTTGATGAAGTATTTGAAAATAGGAACTATTAATCCTAATTATATCAATCATTTGTTGGGTCTTAGAGCCTAATTTTGTTAGAAATACTTCGTTATGATTTAAAAACTTTCTTATGAGTGAGTTACCTTTTTCTGTTAAAACATTTGAAAAAAAAAGTTTTTGAATGTTCTCATTATAAAAATTTTCAGCAAAATATTGATTGACAAAATACTCTGCAAAACTTCGATGTACAAATTCAAGGCGATCGTCGTGAATTACAAGTAGTCCGGCTCTTGACAACGCAATTTTCTCATTTACTTCCTTAGATTGTTGATGACCGTATTGAGGAAATAAATTTTCAAAAGCAATCTCTTGGTGAGCTCTTGTTAAATATTTTAATTGATTTTCAAAAAACTCGTCACCTATGTAAGAATTTCCAATAGCGTTCTTTTCTTCACAAAAAACTGCCCACTTGTATTTTATAAAATCTTCAAAAAGAGAAAATATCCCCAAATTTTTCAAGGGGCCAAACTTATTCACAAAAATTATTTCTGCCGCCATTTTAAGTTGCAAGGGATTGTTCGTAAAATCTGATGTTTTATCAATGTTGTAGTCTTCTAGATAATGTAGTGCATATTTTGCAATCCCCCTAAAGTCAATTTCATTCAGCAAATCTTGTAATTCAGAATAATTATAAGTAGACTGCAGATTATTTAAGAAGTCATAAAAAAAAGTACCACAATTATAGGCATACTCACTATTCATAATGTTATTTTTTATATCTGTAAGATATGTCAAGACATCCTGGCCATAAGTTTTAGGTTTTATGTTGTCAAAGTTCAGCAAATTATATTTCCAGAAGTCTTTTAAAAAATAAACTTTCTCCGTATAATCCAAAGGATTAAGAAAGAAAGAAGATGAATGCAGAGCTTCTTCCAAGCTATGTTCTTCTTGACTTCTTGTGGCAATCCACATTTGCACAACATTTGAATTCCGGAGGGCCTTCAGTAAGGTGAGAGTTTTGTTTTTATATCTCGGACTTATTTCATCGAAACCGTCAAATAAAAGTATTACGGTGGGATATTTAATATTTTTGTTATCAGGGTACAGAGAATTTGTAACAAGGTCTCTTACAAAATGTTCATTTTGTTTTTCATATTCTTGAGGGAAAACCAGATCAACAATAAATTCTATCGCTCTATTAGTTGCATAATCATTAAATTCAATATCCTCCAGAGATTTTAAAGCATTTTTGCGATATTTTTTATTGTGTGCATAAGAATAAAGATTAATTCTCAAAACCCACATATTAGACAAAATTTTTTTAAGTTGACGTGCAACTTTCGTCATAAACGTAGATTTCCCACCACCAGGACCATCAGCAACTATTATAATTTTTTTTTCTAATATTTGTTTCTTGTCTAAATCATCTTCTTTTAAACAAACAATATGTTTATTTAGAATATCGGTATTATTTCTAATATTCATAATTAAAAACTTTCCTTCAACATATTCTAACCAGAAAACATTTTTCGTATCTTTATCACATAATTCATCAAATACATCTTCAGATTTTATTCCTTTATACAAAATGATTCCATTGGTAAAAACTGCATCTTCTTTCCACATGAAAATCCATTTATCGCTAATATTTAAATCTTTAAGGTCGTTCTCGTTTCCACCTGGGATAAAAAACAAACAATCTTTTAAAAGCTCTTCATTTTGCAAAATATTCAGAGTTAACTCTCTTTCTATTAGTTTTCTAGGGATATAACAATCCTCAATTAGAAAATGTGATATAAAGGCCTTGTTATCCCCGATTTCAATTCTTTCGGAAAGAAATTTTTCTAATATTAATTCATTAATAATTTTCCTACCCGAATTTATGTCAATAAGTTCTTTTAGAGTAACTTTTTCATCCTGAAATAAGACTTGCTTCTCCAATATTTTCATTTGTGAGACTGTCGTGAGATCCTCGAATAAATTATTATTTTCAACAAAATGAGTTTTCAATCTCGAAGATTTATTAAAATTTAAAACATGATCTTCACGGCCGATTATTGCGACTGTCTTTTTATTATCCATTTTGAAAATATTATCCAACAATTTTTTGCCTAATTCTATCTTGTTGTGACACTCAATCACTAACCACCTGAAACTTGGTTCAGAAAAAAATGTGTTAAAGATTTTTTTGTTATGATATAATTTATCAGCATTTGTAAATATAACTTCATCTCGACTTAACTTAAGGGCATTAAATACTTGAGACAATTTAATTGTACTTAATTTAGGAGTTGAGGTAATAACAAATATTATGTTGTCTTGGTTCTGGCAGAAAAATTCGCGCAGGAGCAAAATATTTTTAAATTGTACTCCGAAACTCTTTAGCTCCTCGATATAAAAATTGGAATATCCTGATACCATTAGCGATTCGATGTTATTATTCAGTGATTTTAGGAACTCTTTTTTATCTTTAATGCGAAAGTATTCACTTTCGTTATCTTTATAGCTTTCAAACCATTTAAGAACACGACTTTGTAAATAGGCATTAGCAAAATCAACATTTTCTATTTTTAAACATTTTTTTAAACAGTTTTGTATATTTTCATTTAATTCATTATCATCATATTTGGTTAAAAACCTAAACTTTCTGATAAAATTTAGAAAGCTCTTTTCATCTTGACTATTTATTTCAAATTTTTGTTTTAATTCCGGAATTTTCTCCAGTCTTAATCTGAATTTCGCTGAATTTGTGTCTTTATCCATTATCTCTTCAAAATCTCCCTGATTTCCTAATATCGGGTCATCATCATTTTCTTCGATAGACTCAAAATAAGTCACAGCATCATCTGCAAATTCGACATTTGTACAAATTAAAAACTCCTCCAAGTAAGCATCATTAAAGAAAGTGTTTTCTTTAATAACACAGTAGGATTCAAAATATTTCTTTAAAAGGTATGGTTTAGAAGATTGAGATTTTTTTTTTGATTCTGATTTTTTGTTAAAGAGGTCAATTTTTTTAATTTTATAATTGTCATCGTTTTTATGTTTAGCTTGAAGAAATCTATATTTCCAAACACCATCTATTTGATACTTTAAAACAATATCATCAAAAACTCCGGCTTCGTCCATCTCGGTCGAAAGGTAAAATTCTTCTCCATTAGGAATCCGTTGTACAAAGAGCATGAGTAACCTTAATTGATATGTAACTCCGTGTAAACTTCTCTTTAGACCTGATGAATTGTAAGTGTTCGATTCGCTGGTACTGGGTTGTTGAGTTACTTCTAATTCTTCATTTCTTTTTCTTTTAACTGAGTAATCTTCAACGTCTTCAAGAGAACGCTTGTCTGTCCTTAGAAGCGGATTACGTGTTACTTCGTCATTGTTTTCTTCATCCTAAAATAAATATAAATTTTTTGGTTTTCTAATAACTAAATTTTAACATACAGAACCAATATTAAGGGACCAAATATAAACTTTGTAACAATTTCTTCCTAATTTACTTTTTAACTGACTTCTGCACGATGAGATTATAAATTCAATGAATGGACGAAACAACGTCCAAATGTATAGCGCGAGTTCTATCCACTAGAATAGTAGGGATAGGGATAGGACAGGATACTCTCAGGAGAGAGTAGCTTCTCCACTTATGTGAAATTTAATTGTAGATTGACTCCTCTGTGATCTGACTGACCTCGGTATATCTTATCAGGGCTATGCCGATGACGTGGTCGTGATCGCGAGGGGTAAATTCGAGAATACCCTCTGTGACATAGTTCAGAGAGGGCTTTAACACACTAAGGAATGGTGCTAGATGATAGAACTAAATATTAACCACACCAAAACCATCTTAGTAGACTTCACAAGAAAATACACCCCAATGTAAAAACCATCAAAATGGATGATAACGTTATTGAGTGGAAGTCAAAGGTCAAATATCTAGGACTGACCCTAGATAGTAAACTTTTCTGGAACAAGCACGAGAAAGAAGTAATAAACAAGACCACAAAAGCATTGATGGTCTGTAGAAGAGATTCAAGGAATGCATAAGCCTAAGTGAAAATCGACTCAGAGTTCTGACAGGAATCCTGAAGGAGCATTGCCACCTGAATTATGTGTTATTCTCAAACTTAAGGTCTCAATGTAAGATCGTATCTAGGTTGAATTATGAAGAATACATTTCTTCCCTGCAAAAGTTATTGGGTGGTGATAAGAAAGAGTTTTGGAAGTATGTAAAAATGAAGAAGGGTGGTTACACTCTTCCAGGTACAATGTCATATAACGATACAACTAGCGACGACCCAAATTCGATAGTGAACTTATTTGCCGATCATTTTTCATCTTCATATATATATGATCACGATCCTGGGGCAGCTTTTAACTTTTATTGTGACTCTAATATAAATTTTTCAACGTGTACATTTTCACCCACTGATGTTTTTAATAAGATAAGCACATTAAAGGACAACTTAGGCTCTGGTCCTGATAATATAACAGTGTTCTTTTTAAAACAATGCCAATGTATCTTTTCACTTATTTTGAGTAAATTATATAATTTGTCCCTTCAAAGTGGGATTTTTCCTGATGAGTGGAAGAGGGGTTATGTTTACCCTATATATAAGAATTCAAATAGAGCACATATAGAAAATTATAGGCCAATTTCTAAATGTTCCATACTTTCAAAAATATTCGATTCTCTTTTAACCGATGAATTAGCAACTGTTTTTGGCAATTATATAGTTCCGGAACAACATGGTTTCTGTAAGGGGAAGTCCACAGTTACAAATCTTTTGATTTATGTTGACTTTTTGCTATGTGCTTTGGAGGATCGTTGCCAGGTTGATGCTATATATACTGATTTTTCCAAGGCGTTTGACACAGTGAATCATACTTGTCTTTTAACTAAACTAAAATCTATTGGTATTCAAGATCCGCTCCTTTCGTGGATGCGAAGCTATCTTACGGGGAGAATACAAATTGTACGATATAAGAACTACTTGTCGCGTGAAATTAGGGTACAATCTGGGGTTCCTCAGGGTGCGCATTTGGCCCCTCTTCTGTTCAACTTGTTTTTGAATGATGTCGTCAGGTCTTTTTCGCATGGAACGGCACTGCTTTTCGCTGATGATTTAAAATTTTTTAAGTGCATTAGATCTTTGCAAGATTGCATTGATTTGCAGTCTGATTTGGATGCATTTAGTCTATGGTGTACTACTAATAGATTGTACCTTAACATTGGAAAGTGCAAGACAGTGCGGTTCTGTAGAAAGAAGACTTTGATTGAGTACAATTATAAGATTGACGGTGTGTTTGTGGAATTGACCGATTCTATATCTGATGTTGGTATAATATTGGATAGTCAGTTAACTTTTAAAGAGCATATACATAATATCACTAATAAGGGAATGAAATTAGTGGGGTTTGTTACACGAAATTTGTCTGACTTCAATGATATTATTTGTCTTAAAAATGTTTATTGCAGTGTTGTGCGTTCTATATTAGAGTATGCCTCACCAATATGGTCACCTTTCTACAATGTATACAAATTGGAGCTAGAAAGGGTGCAGAAGCGCTTTTTAAGATTTGTAGCATATAAACTAGGTGTTCCTAAAGAGAATATCAACTACCCTGATTTACTGCTCCAATTAAATTTGAAGTCTCTTGAACATCGCAGGGAATACATTGACTTACTTTATCTATTTAAAATCGTTAATGGTATAATAAATTCTCCAGAACTACTAATGCGTATTGGTTTCAATGTGCCTCAGAGAAGTAGTCGATGGGTTGAAGTGTTCTCTGTGGATGTTCATAAAACCAACTATTCCACCTATGCACCACTAAATAGAATGTGCACTTTAGCTAATGAATTATCCCGTGATCACGTTGATTTGGATATTTTTAACATGTCCTTAAATAGTTTTAAAAATTTTTTAAAGCGTAATCTATAGTCCAAATTTTTTACTCCTCATTGTTTTTTTATGTAGTCTTAAGTGTGAGCTTACTGTAGTTTTACCGGATGCTTTGGATTTATTTGTTTATTGTTTACTATTGTTTTTTTTTTTATCTATTTGGAAACTTGTTTGTGGTTGTAAAGTGTTGTAAAATTTTTAAATGGTTTGACCGTTAATAAAGCATTTATTTATTTATTTATTTATTTATAACTCAAGAAACTTGGATCAGCAGAAAGAGAAGATTCTGCAAGGAAGAGGACGAAACCTCTATCTACATCCTTTCAGAGTGCAGTGGTTTAGAAATACTTAGAACACGAGCACACCGAATAGAAACAGGGGAGGTACTCACTTCAAAGCCATTCAACATCCTAAAGTTCCTGAGAGAAATATGACCGGAGGACTTGCTCTATCCGACAAGGTATCCTTTTCGACTTAGCAGCAGTAGGGGAACACAACAGATCTATTAGGTCGCAGTATACAGATCTTCAATTTATGCACATACATACATACTGAAGCGACTTTTAAAGCAGTATAAATATATGATTTTGATATTTCGGAAGTTTCGGATTCAGATTATAAATCAAATGTTTATTTATGAAAATATAAAAAAATCTTTCTTGTTCCGTTAATTTTAATTGAACAGCTAATGATTCAGTATTGTAAAAATTTTATACCTTTTTACTGGTATTGGGTTGGATTAACTTTAATTCTTCATCTCTTGGCCTTTTAACTAAATAATCTTCTTCTTCATAAGAACATTTATCTGTACTTACAAGCTGATAACATGTTACATCATTACTGTTTTCTTCATTACTGGAATCATCTAATAAGTAAGCGTCCTACAATAATTCAAAAATATTTATGTTACTTATATTTGCTCCAACCGTCTTTGAAATATTTAGCTGAAAACATTTTAAAATAAAATTTTACCAAGTCACTGTAGCAATGGATATAGTTAAAACTGAAGGAACTTTGAATAAAGAATATAACACAATTAATAAATCCAATTGGATTTTTTATATCGTTGTGATTTTAAAAAATGGGTTTCAGTGAAACTAAACAATATGAATAATACGATTGTTTTATAAAAATAATATTATTATACGTCGGTCGAATGGCTTGCCAGTTCCATCAAGGGGCACATTTTATTATGTCAAAATATGTTTCAGAGAGCGAAAAACTCATCAGAAGAAAAAAAGGGCAGAAGTTATTTTTAACGTTTGTTTGAAGGTTGTAGACAATGTTGAAGATTGACTAACATGTGGTTGTCGGACTTGCATTGTCTTTATCTTTATTTATTTTTACCACGTTTCGATTAGGTTGTATCTCTAATCGTTATCAAGTATAAACTGAATGTTTTGTCTTAAGACTAGGAGCTTATATAGGGACTATGTCCACTGAAGCGCAAAGTTTCGCTTCACTGTACACACCTCAATGATTTCATGTTACAAAGTAGTGATTGCCAAAGATTAGGTATCTCAACACTCGGTTTACTGAAGATTCCATTATTGTTTTTAATGTGAGCTGTTTCTATAAATTTTCTTTTTTTTTATGTTGGGTTCCATATATATTGCTGCAACCTCAGACCACTTTATATGGTGTTGTTTATCCCAGGCGTGTTCTGCAATACCTGATCTCGACGTTTCACCTTTTTGTGTATTATTTTTATGTTCCTTAATTCTAACTTCTAGCAGTCGTTTGGTTTCTCCAATATACATTTCACAACACTCACAAGGAACTTTGTAAACACATTCTTTCTTATCGGTACTTTTTGGTTTTGTTTTTGTTAAATGAGCTCTAAGTGTATTTCCTGATTTAAAGGCTGTTTTTATATTATAACTACTGGCAATTCATCTTATTTTCTCCGAAGTTCCCTTAATGTACGGAATTGTGAAGAAGGAATGTGTTTCTTGCTGTCCAGTGTTCGTTATTCTAAAGTTATTTATAACATTGTCCATTCCATGGTAAACTTAATTGTAGGTCGAATGTTATTAAGATGTTTCAAGAAATCATCAAGTTCTTGATCATTGCCCTTCCATACGATGAAGGTATCATCGACATATCTCAACCAGACTTTCGGTTTTACTGTTGCCGTTTCTATGGCATGAGTTTCAAACCATTCCATATATGGAATCTTCAGTAAACCGAGCGTTGAGATACCTAATCTTTGGCAACCACTTCTTTGTAACATTAAATCATTGAGGTGTGTACAGCGAAGCGAAATTTTGCGCTTCAGTGGGCACAGTTCCTATATAAGCTCATAGTCTTAAGACAAAACATTCAGTTTATAATTGATAACGATTAGAGATACAACCTAGTCGAAACGTCGTAAAAATAAATAAAAATAAAGACAATGCAAGTCCGACAACCACATTTTGTCAAAAGTGACTTTTGTTATTATATTTTGCAAGGTATAGTTGTAAATAATTTTAAATATTATTTAAAATAAAATATTTTTATTTTTTATTTACAGAAAATCCAAACGAATCAACAGTACACGCTAGCAAACATTTAGTAAAAGGACGCACGAAAATTTTAAAAACACTTCATAAATACAAATATTACCTTTACAAAATAATGCCTTTTCAAAAACCAACAGGTGCAGAGAAACGTTAGATTTGATAATATAAGATAATAACTCATTGTCAGAATTTTGTGGAGAAATGAAGCTGACTTTTCAACAGCTGGAATCTATAACAGCAGAAATACTCATGTACAGGCAATTGAAAATCCACATGTTCTAACAGAAATTCAATGTCAAGGACACATTTGGTGTGGAATTCTCAAAAAAAAAAAAATTATGAGTCTGATTTTCTACGAAAGTTCTTTAACTTTGAATTTGTTACAAAATGATATAAAAACATTTTAGAAAATCTTCAGCTAATAGAATATAGTAACGTAGTTTTTCAATAAGACGGCGCTCCACCCCATAATGCAGTTCAAGTTACCAATTATTTAAATAATAGCTACAATCAATGGAATGGGAGGCATGGAATTGTCACGGTTAAAAATTTATCTTAAATTTACTACTGTTAATTTGGTTAATTTTACCTTCTTTTGGCTAATATTCACGTTTTGGGCAGCGCTATATCATTGTTATTAAGCATTTCTCATTTCTCCTTCGTATAACAACCTGATAATCGTTGCATTTTTGAGTCCTATTGCTTTTCGAGCCATTCCAAATTTCGCTCCCTTGCAAATTTTCTCCCCAACTTAATTATTTTCTTTATATTTTAGTAATTTGCCTATAAGAAATTCAGCCTAATTAAAATTCTTTCAGAACTTTAATTTTTAAGTCGGCAACTCTACGTCACTGTTTTAGGTTATTTATATTTAAATAGAATGTTATTGTTTACCTTTTTTATAAGATATCCTTTTTTTTTGGTTGATTATTTCAAATTAAACTGTTACATTTATCTATCTTGGTCAAAGTTTTCCGAATTTTTATTTGTAGTATTTTCTAGGATTTGTTTACCTCTTATTGAGGTTATGAGACCTTTTCATTTGACGTTTAAGCAATTTACATTCTTAGCCGTTGCTTGTTGGGTTGCTATTTCTGTGGGTAATTTTTGGAAGCAAATTTGGGTGAATAACTAACACCGTGTTGTTAATCGCTGAGGGAAAAATTCTTATATCTTATTTAGGAATCAATAGTGAAGACGTATTTAATTTTGATTCGGAAATGTCAACGACTTATTAGTTACCAATTCCGTGTGAGCCCACTATTTTGAGCTGTCATTCCTTTGGTGGAATTGCTACTGGTTTAAGGTCCCTTTTGTCTCGCGCCCTATGTTGAGGGAATAAGAAGCTCGTACAGCGCAGTGTCGGGTTTTCTAAAAAAAAATGTCGAGAATTTAACTGTCAATGCTACTTTTTCCTGTGAAATTTTGCATTTCGGCCGAGAAATTTCCATCTTGTTTTGTTGCCGCCATCCTGCGGATTTGGATGGAAAATTTCATTGTGGGTACCTCGATAGCGTTTTGGTGATTAGTGTGATTTAGTATTTTTTTTTTGGCCAGCTATCGAGGTACACCCTGGAAACAGGGATCTTGTCGGTCTTGGGCATTGTCTTCAGGAATCAGTCTGACCCCCAGAAAATCGGGGTTCACCCCTTGGGATACCAACAACGTATCCACCCCTAGGGACAAGTAAACAACTTGTCCACCCTTTGGGACACCAACAAGTCCACCCTTTGGGACGCCAACAAGTCCACCCCTTGGGACACCAACAAGTCCACCCTTTGGGACACCAACAAGTCCACCCTTTGGGACGCCAACAAGTCCACCTCTTGGGACACCAACATCAAGTCCACCCCTTAGGACGCCAACAACTTGTCCACCCCTAGGGCCAAGTAAACATCAAGTCCACCCCTAGGGACACAACTCTGGTCAAGTGAACAACGTATCCATCCCTTTGGATACACTAATTGGATCCAACCTTTGGGTTATAAGCCAGGACTTCTTACATCAACAATTAGAGTATCAATATAAGCATTTTATTATTTTTAACATCAGGCGTTTCATTTATCCAACCGCTTTTGTGTTCTTTCAATTCAATTATTTTATTTATTTTTTTTAATATTTCAGTGGAGCAAGTTATAGAGTTAGGTTGGACCAAGGACTAAGTCCCTGGGTTGGACGCTAAGCCCGAATAACAACGTGGGGGGGTTTCCGAGTTTACCCGGCTGAAAGTCGGTGGCGCCTATAAAAAAAATTACCCATCCCTACTCTGCGGCATAGGGGCTAACTCGGCACTTGCCTCCAACCCTGCTCTGCTTGCTCAAGCCTTTCTACCTTTTTGCGCCAACAAATAAATTCCAGTAGAGAGTAACAAAACTATTACCGACACCTCCAACGTATCTGCTCCAATGCCGCAGTTAACTGAGAACTGCCGTAAATCTAATTATATTTAATTAAATTTAAATATTATCAGCTTTTATAAAACTGCAACAATAAAATTTCTGATAGTTCAATTTAATTTCTGTCAGTGAGCAAAGTACACCTTACAGTGTGTCTTTAGTGATTTATCTTGTTTGTGCTAGTTTTTATATATTATTTGAGATTAGTGAGATACCCAAAAGATATGGCTTCCACATCTATATTTATTCCAAAATCGTTAAACCAGGGCATTTTTTCCTCAACGAAAAACTTATTACGATGAATATTTATGATGCTTTAAGATATCAATATCTAGATAATAATGTTAAAAGCTCTGTTAAGATGTGTTCCAACATGACAAGAGTTGGAAGATCTACTATGTGCCGAATACTGAAAGACGAAAAAACGATTGGAATTGTTAGTACTCCCAAGCCAGATAACAGGCAGATGAAAAACCTCGTTGGAAGAAGAGATGTAAACTGCAATAAAAGGAGTTGTAAATACATTTTATTATGAGAAGCAGATCCCAACCGTCGACAAAATTCTAACTAAAATCAATGAAGATCGGGATTTACCTGAAATTAAAAGAACTGAGCTCTGGAAATTTCTCAAAGAACTTAATTTTTGTTGGAAAAACCAGATAGGAACTCTGTTCTTATAGATCGTCCGGAAAATGTCCGTTGTAGAAGGAAATATCTCTCTCAAGTAAAAGGTAGAGTTGCTAGAAATAACACAACTTTTTTTCAATAAACTTACTGCAGAAAATTGGGAAAAATTCATATAATAAAAGAATAAAAGAAAATGTGGAAACTTATGATCAGTGAGATCGAGGAACTAATTATAATTAATTTGAGCGAAGATAGCTTCACTGATTTTGATTACGAATTAGATACGTAATGTTTACCAGCATAAACACAATTTATTACTTAAATTTTCTGTAACATATAAAAATTAATTACATTTGAATCCCTTTTTAGTGTTTAATTGTAATTTTGCAGATGGTTTAAGAAATAAATAAACTGAAACGTCATGTGTCCTAAAAATGCATTTAATTAATAATAAAATGACCGATAGCCTATAAAAATTTTGATATATGGACGAATTTATTTTTTTATATATGTTTAACTTCTTGTATTTTTGACAATGGGTATTTTGTAAGTATTTAAATTGTAACTTAGAATATTTTAAGAGAAAAAGGCTACGTTTTAGTCTGAATGTGCCTAAAACGGTTTCTATGTTAAAATTAAAAATAATAAAAATAGAGTTGTGATTTGTGTTAAATATGTCAAAATTATTTATATTTTCTATATGAATTATTAAGAACTCATAAGAAATAAAACACCATTATAAAAACTCTTTATTTTAAGTTTATTACCGAAATAATATTCTATGCCATAAATACTTAGTGATAAAATAAAACTCCTTCCGACGCCTATGACAAGGATAAAATCCTTTTTAACACTTCACTCCAAATATCTATTGTTACCCATCCCAAATAGTCCATTATTATAGACCGGCATTTTTGATTATTAAATTTCTAACCCCATCGAAGAGGTTTATGAAAATTCTGTTAGTAGTGTACGAAAATAGTAGTGGACTGTAGTTGGGCGCTGATAAAGAATTTAATTTCAGTCATAAATTGACGATGAAGGTATGATAATCTTGGAAACTGAAAATGGCATACCTTATAGCTGCTCACTGGGGTGCAAATTGTAATTCCTTTTCTAGAGCTGAATCTCGTGGGGTTTGGCACTGTTAAAGGTGTTTAATTAATATTATTTTAATGTTTTTTTAGCGAATTTAGCAGGCATAGAGAGATTTAGCACTCGTGTGGTATATTAGTGTTTCCAACACGTGTGTTCCGCTGAAAGTTTAAGTAAAAGATGATAATGTTTTCTACCATGTATCATTGAGGTGCATGCGACACTTATTAGCCATTTTTTGGAAGAGAGTGTCATATATGGCGCGCAATAATGCATCGCGAGGTTAAAAATAAAATTACATTTAAATGACCAAAACATATATATATATATATATATATATATATATATATATATATATATATATATATATATATATATATATATATATATATATATATATATATTTACGAAAACCCTACCTTTCTATTTTTAACCGACTTCTAAAAGAAGGAGGTTCTCAATTCGTCGACTATGTATGTTTTTTTTTTATGTATGTACACCGTTACTCCGGAACGGCTGCACCGATTTGAATGAAATTTTTTACGTTACGTTCAGGAAGTTGCTGCGATGGTCCCATATTTTTTTAAATGAAATTGGTGCAGTAAAATCTAAGATGGCGCTTACAATATAGCGGCCAAAAAAATTAATTTTATCCGATTTTTTTCAAAATTGGTATGGGGAGTTTTTGGGATAGCACATTACGAATCTGATATTATTTAAAAAAAAATAAATATGGCGGATTAAAGATTCTACATCTCTCGATTTTGTCTAAAGTCAGTATTGGGGGATTTTTGTTAGTGTTAATTACGAAATTAGAATAATTTTTGAAACACTCAGTCTGGCGGAATCAATATGGTGCCCTAAAAATTTTACATTTTTCGACTTTCTCCAAAACTGATATGAGGGTTTTTGAGGATCTAAATTATGAATTTAACAGTATTTTTCAGGATTCAATATGGCGAATGCAACAGAACTGACTAAAGATTTTACATTTTCGATTTTGTTCAGATGTGGAACAGAATCATTTTTGAGGATGTAAATAGCGAATATAAAATTATTTTAAGAAAATCTAATATGTCAGATGCAATATGACCGTTTAGAAATTTTAAATTTCTGGATTTCATCTAAAATTGGTACTATGAAGCTTTGAAGGGTTTAGATTTAGATTAGATTAAGACGTTAAAATTATTTTTTTGAAATTCAATGTGGCGGATTCAATATGGTAGGAAGAAAATTTTACCTTATTCGCATTTTCTCAAATTTGGTATTAGTGGGTTGAATATGAAGTTTATTTTTTACAACTATTAGGTTAATAAGATTCAATATGAGGGACTAAAAATTTTACATCTTCCGGTTTTATATAAAATTGATATTGCGGGGTTCATGGGGCGTATACAAACTCAATATATAATACAAAATATATCGGGCTAAGAAATTTACGTCTTAAATTCTTAAAATATCGATATTGGAAGGTTTTGAGGTTTATATTGCCAATCTAAAATTAATTTCAAATTTAAGATAGGATTTACTATGACAGACTAAATATTTGTTTGATACAATTTCATTGGTATTTGGAGAACTCTAAAAATCACAGAATTTTTAGTGGTTCATTTTAGGGTGATTTAAAATTCTGGAAAAAATGGGTATTTTTTGCCACCTTGGAGTCACTGCGAGGTACACTAATTTCGATTAGCACTTAGTTCCAATAATTTATAAATATCATAAAGAATTCAAAACTAAAAATTGAAAAATAAAATTTTTATAAAAAAAATTGAACCGATTTCTAAAAGTGCGCTAAAAAGTGAAAAATAACTATAAATTTTCATATGAAATTGAACTTTTTGAAGTCGGCGCCAAATTATTTCTAAATGAAATAAATAACTACTAATACAAATTATAGTCAGAAAGCAATTACAAATAAAGTATTTTTAATCTGTTTATGCGAATCACATTTTGTCAGGTATTAGTATTAAATTTCAATTTCATATAAAAATTCATAGTTATTTTTCACCTTTTAGCGCACTTTTAGAAGTCGGTTAAATTTTTTTATAAAAGTTTGTAGATACTGTATTCCTTACCGAGCTATTTTCTGATGTATCCATATCCATTTTAATATCACACCAAAGTAACTAATATACACACGTGTCACAGTTGACTATGTCACTAAATAATGATGATTTTTTTATAGTACCACAAGCTGCAAATAAATAATAATAGCTCTGTTCGCACAACAATCATCAACTAGTGAGTGGCGATCAGATCGTTTAAAAAGAATTTGCAAACGGTCACGTCAGTGTTCACGCGAAATGATGTGTGATTTTTCTACGAACAAACATATTTGGTAAATGTTTATTTATAAGCATGAGTAATACCAGTAGAGTTGGGCAATATATCGATTTATGATGAATAATGAAACGAAGATACTGATTTATGAATTGCCTTGATTTCTAACAGTGATTTTTCAATTTTTTCATAAAAATTTTATTAATAATAACGGAGATAATCCGTAAAACCATAGAAAATTGGACACGCTGTACAGTTGTTCTCTTAACTAAGACGGCTAGGAATGCTAAGTTTATTATCGATATAAAATAATTTGCGGATTTTAAGGAGTAAGCTTATAATTAATTTTAACACTGATTGGTACCTTTTGTTTTTTTTTAAACCCTGTATTACTTACCGAATTATTTTCTGATGTATCCATTTTAATATCACACCACAATAACTAATATGTAAACGTTCCGCAATATACTATGATACTGTATAGTCAAGGTTTTCTCAAAAGACAAGTTATTACACTTATAACATTTGAATATTTATAATTATGCGCAATATCGGCAATTTAATTATGGGTTAGACTATAAACAAACAGATAATCAGTGTGTCACTTATAAAACTCGTATTTTAATATATGCAATATTTGATAATATAATGATGAAAGATCTATTTACTCTCTAAAATATGATGATATGATATAAGATCACTTACTATGAATCTAATTATAATTATGTTATTACAACCTTTATGCAGAATATCCGGTAAGTACTTCTTAATTTCTCGGAAGCATACAAGGGAGGTCAAAATAACCCTACTTTGTTAGAAAAAAAATACCCAGTGATTTATCTTATCAGCTCCAACTTTTGAACCGAATTGTATACGAGGTCTGGCTATTAAATAACGAGACATCTTACGAAAAAGAGTTTTATTTAAAAAATTATTCTACAATCAAATGCTCCGCTTCAATGTACTCCCCTCCCCTCGCCACACACCATTCCATTCGTTTCTTCCATTGGTCAAAGCAATGCTGGACGTCTTCTTTTGTAAGAGCATTTAGAAGCTCTACAAGGTTCGTTTTAAAGCAGACTTGATCTTGTGCCTCTAGCGGCTAAATAACGCTTTACAGACAGCGCGTTATGGGCAGGTGCGTTGTCCTGGTGCAAGATCCACGACTTGTTTTTCCACAACTCCGGCAGTGTTGCCAAAATTTTCAAATAGTAAGTTTGATTTACAGTTTGACCCTCTGGAACCCATTCAGTCAACACGATGACTTGATGTCGAAAAAATCAGGAACAGGGCCCCTATCCTCGAAAGTGTGATGTGAAAGGTGATGTCCCAGATAGCACAAGATTTCCATTGGATATCCAGAATAGGTACATATAATGTCCTGTATGTCCATGGATCGTTTATGGATGTCCATTAGATGTGATGACCTGTAATCTATATGGACGTCCATATCTGGATATCCAGTGTAAGTCCATCAGACGTCCATTAATTAAATTTCGGGTTGGCGGTAAAATCGGATACTGTTATATCGGCCTATAGAATTGTCATTTCTTAACCCGCCGGCCCGCCATGATCACAGTGCCCATTATTATGTTGACGTCGAACTAAAAAAGACCTTTGGAGTTTTAGTTGAGCTAAAATCAAGTGTGCTTTTTATTTGAAGAAGATGCCACCGTTAAAGGTAAGTATAGTTATTTTTAATTTAATTTTTTTTAATTATACCAAAAATTACCGAACGAAACTACAGACATGCCCGACGAAAAGCTGATAATTTAGTATCAAACTCGCACAAATTTGAAAGTGAACAAAATATTCAGTATCAAAACACGTATGTTAAAATATAGCTTTTGTAGCTATACTTTTTCATACAATTACTTATTTAAATGGAAATTACTACAAATAAGTGCAAATATTTTGATAGGCCAATGAATTTTGTATCTTGTTGGTTAAAATGGAGTACAGATAGAGTTGTAAATTTGTGTAATAATAAAATTGTAAATTTTAGAGAAAATTCTCTCTGACAAAGTCATTATTGAGTAATCAGTCTAATAAGATTGCTGGCATTAATAAATGTTATCAAAATTTATAATGGAATAAAAGCTATAGCAAATTTAAATAATTATATTAATTTTTTTATGACTATTTTGGATTAAACGCTAGTAAAAGTTTACATTGATGTGTATTTTTGTGCAGTATAATTGTTTAAAAATATATAATAAAGTTTTGACAGTTCGACTCTAGGTTTAGACTTATAATTTAATTTATTTTAATTATTTTTTAGATGAATTTTCTACAGATTGGTCCAAATAAAATTCCTATGTGAAAGCCAATTTGTACCAAATTGGAGAGGATAATCAGGTAATCTTAAATAGGGAAAAAACAACAAGTATCTACAAATAATTTTCTGCAGGAGTTCAACTATCCTTTTACTTAAGAAAATAATCAGCTGCCTCAAGTCACATAAGATCTTCAGGACAATTTAAACTTCCAAGATGCAGTAAGTTTATTACACTTCTTCTGAAATAAAAGCTGAAACTTATTCGAGTAATGCTTCTTTATGTGTATGAGTCTATTGATAAAAAAAAACTTAATTTACAGGATTATTTTATATATGTTTTTTTACTTTGATTCTTAAAGTCAAAAATATTCTTAGGTTAGCATATGTGGAATTAACGTTTAATTATCTCAATAAAGTAATATAATTTTAGGTTTTACAACTAGCGAAAATTGGAGGAAATTATACCTATTAACTTATTAAAAGATATTTTATTGTAACAATGACAGATAGCCTTTCCAAGAATTATACATATGATGGAACGGTAAAGTGCCCTTTAAAGCACTTATGTTCACTATTTGTAGGTAAGTTACCACTTAAATATAAAAATTTGATGAAAAAAATCTCTCTCTAGGTGTCAGATTTCACACGTTGAACTCTAGATCCTCTTGTTCTGATAATACCCAGACAAAAAGTGTGTTAAAATTTTTTTTCTGGCCTGTTGGTTTAAGCACTCTAAGCAATAACGATGCATTTGGTTATATATATATATATATATATATATATATATATATATATATATATATATATATATATATAGAGAGAGAGAGAGAGAGAGAGAGAGATATTTAAATTCCTACAAAACCATAAAATACTGCATCATTTAACGTTAAACCTTATTAATTTTCAGCTGCGGTAGAAGAATGGGGGGCCGATAAAAAACAGCCGAAGACGAGATTAGACAATGGCAGAAGAGATTAAACGACAGAAATAAATCTAGAAAAAAATAATTATTGTAACAATAAAAAGTCTTTATTTAAATTGGTATATTTTCTATTACCCAATTGAAATTGTACCTATTACTATGGAACCAGATAACTTATTCATAGCGATCCTTCTACAGCTTGAACAATTTAAATCAATTGAAGCTATATTTTGTAGCACTTGCAATTCGACTAATTATAAAATTTTATATTCTTATATAGTATTGTATTAAAAACTTGACAATTGTAATCAATAAGTGTAATATGTGGATCCAGTTCCTGTTACTTAGTTCGCTAATGTAATTTATATCTGTTTAATTTTTGGGACTAATAGGGCCATCTATGGTTACTTGTTATCGACATTTTGATGACATGAGTGGTCTGTGTCTTCAGAAGTGCAGATTAATTAGGTACTGTAAGCTCTCGGACCCTAAGCAAATTCTGAAAATATCTACCATTTACGTTACCGGAACGTCAAGAAGAGGGAACCATAGATTATGACCTATTTATCCAAAAAGCACAATACCATCGGATAATATGTCCACAATCGGGTCAAGAATGTACAATATATGGACATCCAAAATTAGTCCTATTAATATCCAAAAATGATCCGTACTTGGACAATATATGTAATCCAAAAAGACGTCCATGAGTGGGACAAACGTATAGTCTAGTGGATATCCATAGGATGTTGGTGGACAAATTCTGGACATCCCATGGATACCCAGTATGTCCAGCTTTGGATAAACGATGGATATCCAGTGGACTGAAGTGTGCTATTTGGGGTGAATGGCGATGTGAACTTTTTGACAGTAAAAGTATTCTTGAAAAGTCAATGTTGCCAGATATGAACGTGCTAAAACCCGAGAATTTCAAAAGATAAAATGGATGACAGATTGAATTGACTTGTCAGACCGAAAATGTCCGTAATATATTTTGTTACCATTTTAGGTAAAAGGTAGTTTTGGTACTTTAAATTAATCGTCAAAAATAAAAAAAATAATGCTGTTCTTATTTTTGTAAAGTTATTGATTGCCATTACAATATTTGTACTTTGCCTGGATTAAATTGACACTCTAAAACTGTTAAACAAAAATACATACAAAGAGCCAAGTACTTGAAAATTATAATATATAAACAAAAAGGGATATCAAGAAAACCAGCAATCATATATGCAAAGTAATATACTGATAGTAATTGCAGAAACTCAGCACTGATAAACCTTGAAACTGTGGAAATTACAACTCTACGTGGTATGACTAAAAGCCATCATCCCAATCCACTACGGAAACTATCCAATCAGTTATTTATTGTATGAATTCACAAAGTGTTCAACCTCTTACTGCAAGATGTTCTGTCCTAACGAGTAAATTTGAAAGAAAACCTGAACCTTGAACAGTAATAGTGAAGCTGTTTATGACCAGGGACCGAAGCCAAAGACCAGACAGAAGACGTCCATTAAAGGATACTGGTGGATCTCACATTCAACTTTAAATATTTTTTTTTATTTTATAAAGATTTGTAGAGACTTCAAGATCAAATGTACCATAAATAAGGTTTTTATGCTGAAGGACCTCATTCGTTGGTCTGTAGGGTTCATATTTATATGTCTCAATAAATTATAATCATAATATTTATTTAATTGTAGTATCGTATAGTGTTTAACACAGTCTAATTAAGTTAAGTGCTGTAGTTAACATAATTTAAATATAAAATTTGTTACTTATTTAAATAAAAGTTTCAGATAGCTTACAAATTGTGATTTCTCAAATTTATTATAAGTTGCGTCGTGAAAGGAATTATGTTAGATTTAACTGCTTAAAACTAAGATACTCGGCTGTTATGGACACAAGTATTTATGTTAAATCCATAAGCAGAACTGGCCCTAAAAAAACATTTTTAAATAGCACGCTCATACAATTGAGTTATGAACAGAATCTCCTGTAATAATTTTATATGTCTTTAATCTCAAATTTGCTTAATATTTGCAAGACATATTCAACTTTCTAAGGATATTTTATTAAAAAATTTGAAAAGATTGAAAATATCGGGTACCACCTAATTAACCTTTCAACTGTTTATTCAGAAAATAAAACGTCTTAAAGAAACGGTTCGTCAACATATTATTTTTTTAATGCGAGTTAATTTGAAGAACCAAAAATAAAATAAAAATTTTTAATTCTATTTTAGTTTTTGAAATCCGTGCGTTAAATATGTCACTTAGCGGCTGACATTTCATTTGCGCATGTTTCACCGTTCGCTTCACGTTCCCCAGTTCGAGGATAGGACCCCAGGTCGACCTGGACGTTCGTCATCTTCGGTGCCCTCTCGGCTTATTCGAAAACCCGCGCATGCTATAGAGAATTCTCTCCATAGACCTCTTTCAACAAGTTATAGCACTCAGTCGGAGTTTTTTTCTTTATTTTAACAGGAAATTTCACATTGATCCGTTGCTCGTATTTTTCATCACACATTGTTATCGGCACGAGAAAAAAACACGTCCGTTTGTAACTTCTATAGAAAAAATACTACTACAGCTACAAAAATGTGTTTTCATACTGGAATAGTACACACTTCCAGCTATCCAACACTGCATTCGTTTTCCCTCCTCCCCTCTAGGACGCCTTCTGCGCGCGCAGTCTCGTTATTTAATAGCCCGACCCAAGGATTTCTGAAAATAAATGGATGACAGGTGGTAATGGAGCTGTCAAACGAAAAATGTCTGGAGATGCTCTGCGCCATTTTGGGTAAAAGTGACGTTTTGGAACGTCAAATTAACCGTCAAAAGTCAAAAAATAGTGTCATTGTTGTTATTATTGTGAAATAATCTTTGTTTTTCCTTGGATTAAATTTATTTTATATAACTTAATAACCAAGTAATTGCACCAAGCCATCAGTCAAATATTTAGGTGTAAATATAGACCACAAAATTATCTTCAATTGGCACTTTGGAACTGTTAAACAAAAAATGTATACAAAGGGCCAAATACCTTAGGAGTCTAATATACAAAGAAAAAGGCATATCAGGAAAAACAACTCATGTATACAAAGCAATGTACTGACTTTAATAGGAATACATACCTCCTATATACAGTAATTGCAGTAAGCCAGCACTCATAAAACTTGAAACGGTAGAAACCACTGGTCTATGTAGTATTATTAAAATCCATCGTCCTAGCTATCCACCAATCAATTATTGTATGAATTCACTAAACATCTAGCCGATTATTTCAAGACTTCCTGTCCTAACAAGTAAGTTTGAAAGAAAACCTGAAACTTGACCGGTGATAGAGGAACTGTGTACGACCAGGGGCCGGAACCATAGGCCAGCCCGAAGACCCCCCATTAATGATACTATTCAACCTTTAATATACTTTTTTTATTACTTTGTGAAGATTTGTAGGAGCTTGAAGACCAAACGTGCTATAAAAAAGCTTTTTTATTCTGAAGGACCTCGTTTGTTGGCTTGTAGGGTTCAAATTTATATGTCCTAATAAATTATAATCAATAATATTTATATAGTTGTAGTGTAGTATAGTGTTTAACACAGTCTAAGGAAGTAAAATGTTGCATTTAACATTATTTGAATATAAAATTGAATGTTATTTATTTAAATAAAAGTTTTAAATATCTTACAAATTGTTACTTCTCAAATTTTTTATAAGTTGTATTGATGAAAACAATTATGTTACACTTAACTGTTTCAAAGTAAGATACTAGACTGTTTGGGGATATAGGGACACAAGTGTTTATGTTAAATCCATAATTAGAACTAACCATAGAAAAACAATTTTTAAACAGCACGCTTATACTATTGAGATATGAACAGAATTTAATGTAATAATTTTGTATGTCTATAATCTCAAATTTACTTGAAATTTGCGAAACATTCAACTTTCTAAGGAAATTTTAATTAGAAAATACTGAAAATAACGGGGTACTACCTAATTAACATTTCAACTGTTTTTTCAAAAAATAAATCGTTTTGAAGAAACGGTTCGTCAACATATTGCTTTTTTTAAGGACTAGTTATTTTTAACAACCAAAAATATAATAAAAATTTTTTATTTATTTTTACGACCAACCAATAGTATGACAGACGTCCACACATAACAATTAATTGACACCAATTGGATAAGTTGGGTAAGGTTATAACGTAATATTGTCATTTTATCTCTTTCTACCATTAGTTTCGTTCAACTACTTATGTCGATGAAATTTCGGAAAGGTATGCAAATTGCTTCAAACCTTGTCAGTTGGAGGTAAACGATTACGTTTAGTCGTTATAATTTTTCAGTAGCGACAGCGTATTCACTGTTATTATAACTTCACCTTACCCAAAATGGCGCATAGCATGGTCCGGACATTTTCTGTTTATTTGACGATCAGTACATATACTTTATAAGTGCGTGGCCAGACCTCATAATTTAATGAAATTTTATTATTTTATAGAGGCCATAAAGACTCATTAAATCAAACTTCAGTAGATATTTTAGATCATCAGAAAAGTCAGGAACGGACTTGCAGCCACACTCCTTAGGTCTAATTTTTGACAGGTGTCATTTTACAGAGCTGAAAACTGATTTTTAAACACTTTGTTCATCCGTCTTCAAAAAAGTTACTCCTAATTTATTTCGATAAAACTGGCGGTTTTCCAGATAAATCGGTTTTTATGCGAAAAACTCCGAAGTTTCCAATGGTAAATATAAAGAGGTAAAAATAAAATACGCAGAGTGTGCTGATGTGCTTTAATTTATGGGGAAGCCCTGTCTAACTCTTCAAAGGTAAAAAGATGTTATGCTGAAAGATTTCCAGCTCAGACAAGTCCAGAAACCTTTCACACAATTGATCGGGGCTCAATTAATTTACAGTGTTATTAAAATGCAAAAATAGTGAAAACGTTTCAATATTATTTTGGCAAATGTTCAATATGGGGTCCACGTACTGCAATACATTTTCTTATTCTTCGAATATTTTCCCGCTGCACTGCAAATAATATTCCGACATTATTACAAGCTTTAGACATTAGAATGTTGTGCTATTCTCGCTAGTAGTTTTTCTCTAGTATTTACTGGTGTTGAATAAACTAGTTCTTTTAGATGTCCCCAGAAGTAAAAGTCTAAGGGATTCAGGTCTGGAGACCTTGATGCCCATAAAACTGACCCACCTCGACCCAGGCGCGGATCCAAGGGGGGCAGTGGGGGCGATCGTCCCCCCCCTAAGAGCATTGAGTTCAGGAAAATAGACCCGATTTTTCCTCTTATACTATAGTTTTTTCAAAAACTAGAGAGAGTAATAAATCAGTTTTTAACCTTTTTTTCTTCGCAAATTACCTGTGTTCTTTAGTCCGGTGTCTTTGACAAAATCTGTTAGACCCATATATTTTTTATAGGAATGGGTTAGAAATTTTGTAATCAAAAATACCGGTCTATACTAATGGACTATTTGGATAACAATAGATATTTGGAAGTGTGAAGTGTTAAAAAGGATCCTTGTTATAGGCGTCAGAAGGAGGTTTTTTTTATCACTAAGTATTTATGGTATAGAATATTATTTCAGTAATAAACTTAAAATAAAAAGTTTTTATAATATTATTTTATTTCTTATGATTTCTCAATAATTCACATACATTACAAAATGTAGTTAAATACTTACAAAATACCCATTGTCAAGAATATAAAAAGTTAAACATATATAAAAAAATAAATTCGCCCATATAATATTAAAATATTTTTTGGGCATTTTATTATTAATTAAAAACATTTTTAGTACATTTGACGTTTCAGTTTATTTATTTCTTAAACCATCGGCAGAATTACATCTAAATGCTAAAAAGGGATTCAAATGTAATTAATTTTTATATGTTACAGTTAAAATTAAACCTACTTATTTTTATTTCTATTGCACTGATATATTAATTTAATTTACTTTACTATATGGAAATTCGATAGCCCCAAAAAATAAAATAAACATGTTAATTCTACACGCTTAAGAAAAAGACACAACTACAATAATAAAATAATAAAAAAATTACTGCTAACTGGAATTAAATATATATATAAAATTAAAGTGTGGGACACACTAAAATAAAAATATATAAAAAAATAAAAAAATATATAAACAACATTAAACAATAAAATACAACAACAAAAAAAACTTAAATAATAAATTGTATTTACGCTAGTAAAAAATGCCCTGGTTTAACGACTTAGACTAAATATAGAGGTGGAAGCCATATCTTTTGGATATCTCACTAATGTCAAATAATATATAAAAACAAGCGCAAACAAGATAAATCACTAGGGACACACTGTGAAGTGTACTTTGCTCACTGACAGAAATTAAATTGAATTATGAGAAATTTTATTGTTGCAGTAAATTTATAAAAGCTTTGTAAAAGCTTATAATATTTAAATATAATTAAATATAATTAGATTTACGGCAGTCCGCAGTTACCGGTTACTCTTTCTAGTTCTTGAATAGAGTATAGGAATGTGTAGGCTTGCGATCGCCCCACCCCCCTCCCAAGAGCTTTGAATTAAGGAAAATAGAACCGATGCTGCCTCTTATACTAGGAACGTGTATGCCGCTGGCATCCCCCCTGTCGGAAACTTGTTTTTTCTTGTTATCGCCCCCACCCCTCTCCAAGAGCTTCAAATTCGGAAAAATAGACCCGACTCTGTTTTTTACACTAGAAATAGAAATACTTTACTTTTGTAATATCACCGCGCCCCCTAAAGAGAGAGGCTGGATCCGCCCCTGCCTCGACCTATCCATCGAGGACCAAAAACATTTGTTAAGTGGTCTATTAAGAGGTACGTCTTCCAATAAATTATTTAAATTTTGCTGCAAAAATTGTAAATAAATCTCACCATTGAGTCTTCCTTTCAAAACAAATGGAACTATAAGGTTATTTCCAATGATGCCAGCCCATACATTTACAATAAACTTTTGTTGGTGTTTGTTTTGAATTATAGTGTGTGGGTTTTCATCAGCCCAAAAATATAAATTGTTTATGATGCCATCTCTCCTAAAATCGGCCTAATCAGAAAACAAAATAAGGTTAGAAAAATTTATATTTAGGTTATGTTGCTGTATAAACCAGTTGGAGTATTGAAGTCTTGCGGGATAATCATCCGGAGACATAGCGTACACTATTTCAACGTGGTATGGATGAAGTAACTGTTATTTTAGAGTTTTATGTAGAATCCATTTTGCAACATTATTTTATGTCGCGAGCTTTCTTATGCTGTTTGAAGGATTGTCAGCACTATCTTGCAAAATTTATTCCTCTTCATGACAACCTCGTGCTCTTCTGGGAGAACCCTCACCGCCAGGTCACGGCAGAAATGACCCTGAATAAAACATGTAAAAAATTAGTTTCTTAATTCTAATAATTATTTTCAAATTATCTTTTACGTGTTTCCCTTAGGCTTCGATCAATCCTTTGATAGGTTTTTGAACTTGACAATGTCTGAGCTGGAAATCTTTCAACACAATATCTTCTGGTCTTCGAAAAATTAGACAGTGCTTCCCTATAAATTAAAGCACATCAGCACAACCTGCGTATATTATTTTTAACCGACCTCTATAAGGAGTTTCTCAATTCGTCGACTATGTATTTTTTTTTTATGTATGTACACCGATTACTCCGGAACGGCTGCACCGATTTGAATGAAATTTTTTACGTTGTATAAAGGAAGTTGCTGCGGTGGTCCCATATTTTTTTAGATGATATTGGTGCAGTAAAATCCAAGATGGCGCTTACAATATGGCTGCCAAAAAAATTAATTTTGTCCGATTTTCTCCAAAATTGGTATGGAGGAATTTTCGGGGTTGTACCCAAAGAATCTGAAATTATTTTTAAAAAATTCAAAATGGCGGATCCTATATGGCGGACAAAAAAATTTAATTTGGTCCAATTTTCTCCGAAATTGGTATGGGGGAGTTTTCGAGGTTGCACATAATGAATCTGATATTACTTTTAAAAAATTCAATATGGCGGATCCAATATGGCGGACGAAAAAATTAATTTTGTCCGATTTTTACCAAAATTGGTAAGAAGGAGTTTACGGGGTCGCATATGACGAATCTAAAATAATTTTAAAAAAATTCAATATGGCGGGTCCAATATGGCGGACGAAAAATTCAATTTTGTCCGATATTCTCCAAGATTGGTATGGGGGATTTTTTGGAGTCGCGTATGACAAATCTAAGATAATTTTTAAAAAATTTAATATGGCGGATCCAATATGGCCGACAAAAAAATTAGTTTTGTCCGATTTTCTCCAAAATTGGTACAGGGGAGTTCTCGGAGTCGCATATGACGAATCTAAAATAATTTTTTAAAAATTCAATATGGCGGATCCAATATGGCGGACGAAAAAATCAATTTTGTCCGATTTTCACCAAAATTGGTACGGGAGAGTTTTCGGGGTCACACATGACGAATCTAAAGCTATTTAAAAAAAAACAATATGGCGTATCCAAGATGGCGGATAAAAAATTAATTTATTTTCTTTAAATATCGATATTGGAAGGTTTTGGGGCCTATATTACCAATTTAAAATTAATTTGAAATTTAAGATAGTGGTTTTTCTATGACAGACTAAATATTCGTTTGACCCAATTTGATTGGTATTTGGAAAACTCTAAGAACTAAAGAATTTTTAGTGGTTCATTTTAGGGTGATTTACAACTTTGTATAAAATGGGTACTTTTTTGCCAGTTTGGAGTCATTGCGAGGTACACTAATCTCGATTAGTTCTTAGTTCAAATAATTTATGAATATCATAATGACTTCTAAAACTAAAAATAGAAAAATAAAATTTTTATAAAAAAATTGAACCTACTTCTAAAAGTGCGCTAAAATGTGAAAAATAACTATTAATTTTTATATGAAATTGAACTTTTTGAAGTCGGCGCCAAATTATTTGTACACGAAATAAATATCTACTAATACATACAAATTATGGTAAAAAAGCAATTACAAATAAAGTATTTTTAATCTGTTTATATAAATCACATTTTATCAGGTATTAGTTTGGCGCCGACTTCAAAAAGTTCAATTTCATATAAAAATTAATTGTTATTTTTCACATTTTAGCGCACTTTTAGAAGTAGGTTCAATTTTTTTATAAAAATTTTTTACCTGTTTGTGTTCAGCATTAGTAACTTTTAAGTTTTTCGCATAAAAACTGATTTATCTCAAAAAAAGTATTTAAAAAATAATTTTTAGCTCTGCTAATTTGGCTGTTAGTGTAGATAATGAAAACAATAGAAACTACAGAACTTTTGTTTACATTTATTTATAGTATTAATACAAAACAAAATGTAATTACAATATATATATATATATATATATATATATATATATATATATATATATATATATATATATATATATATATATATATATGTAGATAAGTTTTTATCCGTGTAATTTAAAATAAAATAGAATAAAATATTGGCGAAGCGGACGTGAAAATTTGTCAATCTACATGATTCTCGTATTAAAAAGTGCGGAGCACTCCAAAGTATGGAGTGCTCCGGGTCCGACAGATGGCGACAGCGCTGTTTCGTCCTAATATGGGACTCGTCAGGCCACCGCAGTCGGTACAAACCATCATCTCGCCTTTGCATCGTATAAGCCATACTTATAATCAAAATACGGCAAATAAGACGACAAAGGCGACATCTCGATGGTCCACTTGATAATACAAGAACCATACACTTTTTAATACGAGAATCATGTAGATTGACAAATTTTCACGTCCGCTTCGCCAATATTTTATTCTATTTTATTTTAAATTACACGGACAAAAACTTATCTACATATTTATTTACTTGTTTGGCTTTGAAACACGCTAAACGATGCTCTCATGGTGGGATCGTTTGGTGCGGCATGTGGCTTTGGCTGCTTAAATAGCGGTATGCTTGCTTGCCAGTACCGAAAAATGCGACCCCTATCTTTTGGAAAGCGCGTTTCGTGTACTCGATTTTACATATTTCTGTTTTAATTCACCGTCGCGCCACCATATGACGGTTTTCTTACAAACTTTGTTAATCTGTATGGTTCTTGTATTATCAAGTGGACCATCGAGATGTCGCCTTTGTCGTCTTATTTGCCGTATTTTGATTATAAGTATGGCTTATACGATGCAAAGGCGAGATGATGGTTTGTACCGACTGCGGTGACCTGACGAGTCCCATATTAGGACGAAACAGCGCTGTCGCCATCTGTCGGACCCGGAGTTATTCCATACTTTGGAGTGCTCCGCACTTTTTAATACGAGAATCATGTAGATTGACAAATTTTCACGTCCGCTTCGCCAATATTTTATTCTATTTTATTATATATATATATATATATATATATATATATATATATATATATATATATATATATATATATATATATATATATATACAGTCGTGATTGTATGACCTTATTTTAATAGCTCTCTACGTAGAATTATAAAAATTTAACAATAAATAATAATTTACAAATTCCTAAACTTTATTCTGTTTTAAATCATTTTATACAATAATATCAACCTATCACGATAATAAATTCAGTCCAGTTTCCTAATTTGTATGGTGTCACTATGTCAACATAATTTTTTTATATTTTTTTAGATGGTAACATCTCGGCAACTACTTAATTTAAATATATATTATATAAAATTTTTTGACTATAACTCACAATTATCAACACAAACTGGAAAGTAATTTGAACTACCATCCATTTCAAACGTAACCACTTATTTTCAAATGTTTATAAGGTTCTCCTGAAGATGTCCTGCAAATTTACTCGACCGATATTGATTGCATCACATTCTTTAATAGCAATTTGGAGACATTCCTTTCTTTATAACGGACAACCAACTGATGTTTCTTGATTTATAAGTAATATGCTCAAATTTCCTTTTACCATGTTTTAGTTAAAAACAGTTTGATTTGAATTATTTACAGTATCAGAGTAAAATCAACTGTGAGGGAACTTTCAACATGTTTAATATTTAAAGAGCTTTAAAATAATTAAGTGATGAAATATTTAATTTGAAACACAAAAACTACTGAACGATACAACAAAGATGTTTTGTTACCTATAAATAAAGTTAATACAGATTGACAGAAAACGATATATGAGAAAGTATAATTGGAATATACTGACATATATATATATATATATATATATATATATATATATATATATATATATATATATATATATATATATATATATATATATATATATATGAATAGTTTGGTTATTCCGGGTTTCAATCCGTTCGTTCAAAAAATCGTTTTCACGACGTTTCGCCAAAATCTCATTTGGCATTTTCAAGTGCGGTTCGTCTCGTTACTCGCTCAGTTCTCAGCGAGATAAAATGTTTTTAAATCCTCTTTTTGTTAATATTAATTGTAAACTTCGCATTTATAGTAATTTCTAACACTTATAAACACCGAAAAAAGTCACGACAAGCAATTAAACTGAAAGACAAGATAAGTAAATATGTTTATGTCTGTCAAACATCAAAAAAGCGTCTCT
Organism: Diaprepes abbreviatus; assembly: GCA_034092305.1. Taxonomy (NCBI): domain Eukaryota; kingdom Metazoa; phylum Arthropoda; class Insecta; order Coleoptera; family Curculionidae; genus Diaprepes; species Diaprepes abbreviatus. The sequence continues at coordinate 1,239,878 of JASJET010000171.1, forward strand.
CCCACTGACCATAAACAGCCTTCAAACAAATCTATTGTTGTTTAAATCTAGAGTATGATCGAAGGTAAATATTGTTAGATATTGTTTACATATTGAAAATAACAATAAAAATTTAGGCAACCATATATTCATATTTTATTTTCAGTATTGACGTACCCAGGGGTATGTTCGAAGGACGTACCGATGATACTCGTTTAAATAATGTAATTAGAAAAGGATAGCATAAAATCGGTATGTTTGTACCAAGAAATTAAATATCTACTGTTTATCAACACTTTTTCAAATATAAATAAAAATATTATTACGTTATTCAGCGTTCAAACAACCGGGCCCTAGTTCTGACGTTATGCTACTTCTATAGGGGTATGTTCGAAGGTTGTATATTATCGGGGTGACAAAATAAATTTTGGAAAGCAATGTTTTGGTGAGCTTTTGCCAAAGATTTTAATTGATATTCAAACAACTCTTCACCTATGTTGGAATTCCCAGCATCATTTTTATCTTTACAAAGGAATTTCCATTTGTATTTTATAAAGTCATCATATAAAGAAAATATCGCCCAGTTTTTCAAAAAGTTAAACTTACCTACAAAAATTATTTCCGCCATCATTTTCAATTGTAACGGATTGTCAGTAAAGTCCGATAGTTTATCATAATTATCATTGTAATCTGCATAGTGTATTAGCTTCTCAGCAATGCTCAAGAAGTCAAATTCATTTCGCCAGTTTTGTAACTCTGAATAATTAGAAATAATTAGACAATAATTTATAGAGTAAAAAAAAGTTTCATAACCATATTTAAACCAACTAAAAAACTTACTACCCAACTGCGACAAAATCCATAGGGAAGGAAATGCTTTTTAGTTTTTATCAACTAAATTATACACAACTGTATTTATTTTCATATAAAATGTAGTATGTAGACTTTTAAAAGATATCTTAAAGACGTTGTATATAGACGTCTTTAAAACAACGTCTATAAGACGCCTTATTTATTTTATATATCCGTTCGTTCGTATGGTTTCTTGTAGAATTTTGCCGACGTTTCGCTAAAATCTCATTTGGCATCTTCGGTGCTTGTGGGTTGTAGATCAACCATCGACTTTAAAAAACTGTCAAATTTTGAAAATTTTCCAAAGTATATTTTCCGATAAATGGATCGCGACAGTTCATTGTGGAATATCATGGGCATTATTTCTTGAACGGCGGGATCAAAACAGTATTTTGTTTTCATTTGAAATAGAGGATATACCACGTTTATATCAAAATAACATATAAAAATAATGACAGATAAAAAATAGTAAGAAAAATGAACAAATAAACTCAAAAACTCGAAGGAGGAATAAGGATGGCAAATAAAAAAAACAAGTACTTATTATTTACACAAATTTATTTAATAGTTTTAAATACAAATAAAATAACCTTAAAACATGCTCTGCCGAATCACAATTAAAATGCAGTTAGGTGTAAAAATCCTAAAATAATAACTAAAAATCCTCACTGCAAACAGTCTTAGATTCGAACAGATAATATAAGAGGGCTAAACGACGAAAAAAATTAAATTAACTTAAAATCGAAATTATGTAAACCTATAATAATCAGTGAGGTAGAATTTGTTTATATTCTAACCAAAATTAAATTAAAAGAAAAAACGGAATAATTTTTATCATTTAATAAAACGGACATCGACACTAAAATTAAAAGTACCTAAGTATAAATAAAATATATACATATTGGAAATTGTTTCATCTTTCCATTGACAGGATATATATTTCTTTCAAACAATATCACTACATTATTCAAATCTATCTACCGTCCATTGCATTTCGTGTGTATAGGCCGATCCCCACAATGAGAAAAGACATGTGGTTAGTCGAAAGAATTCCAACTAGGCTGAATTTTTTTAGCTCTAACTAAATTTAGATGAAACTTGAAAAATTCTAATTTATTACAAAAGATGTACGTCACCGCTTGATTTTATAATCTCAGAAAACAACATTACTAATAGATATTCTGAAGAGTTAAAAATGTTCAGTAAGCATAAGATGAATCATTTTGCAAAATAACCTAATGGGACATAACAGCATTACATTAAAACGAGAAGAAATGCTAAACGCATTAATCAACAGCTCGGAAATATGCCGCAAAATGGGGTACATTTTTGTTAATAAATCAGAATTAAAAAGTTAACTTTTTTTTTTTTAAATTGCAATGCATAGAAACCGACCTATAATTCTCAACCCTGTTTAGAACAATAATGCATGGTGCTCTAAACGTAAAGCTCATACATAATATAACTGCTAACAAATTTATATGTATACACCAATGAGGTTAAAGATTAAATTTTTTAAAAGGTAAATTATACAAGGAAAGAAATTCACCTTTAATGGCAAATTTCTATTTAACTTCAAGCATTTTATACAACCTGATTTTTCTTTAAATACTCTATTCATCCACTAACACTTACAATAGATCAAACAAATCCTTATTATCAAGTTTTACGAAAAAACATAATTTCTCCTTAAATTCGAATTATGCTTTTTCGTAAAGGACCTACTCTTACAATATTTCCTATACTTCGTATTAACGTTACCTTAAATTCTTTGATTCAAGCAATCTAAACAATCTCCAATGAATTTAAATTTAATAAAAGTTTTACTAAAATAAAGTTGATTCAATATTTTTAAAACGATGATTTTCAATTTTCATTTCGAAAAACAATACATTTTGGAAAATTATTACACACAGCTTTCTTGAAACAGATGGTGTTTTAAATCCTATTCTTTTAATTTTTCTACTGTACACTATATACAGTGCGTCGAAATTACTAATGGTGTATTCGAATATTAAAGAAAGAGAAAAGTTTTCTTTCCTCATCTAACCATTTTTGTCTCTTTAAAGAATCTCAAATTCTAACACATCCAATATCAGTTTCCGAACTGATTATTTTAAAAAGCTATAAATATTATAACCAACTATATTTTAGCTAGGTTAAATATAAGACACATAAAATGAACACAAATATACTTTATACAAAAATGCAACTATATAAAATTTCACTAATGTTATACGATATTTTATCTTGAACAGTCTTAATTTTTGTGTTGATTCTAAATGCGATGTAAAAGAATAATTTTGTTTACAAAATTACGTTTTTGTTTTCTTATAGAAATTTATATGCGCTCTATGCTTTTTTAATACCGTACGTTAAAAATTTCGAAAATGCCGATTTGAACCGATCAACAATCGCATGTTACCGTCTTAAATTTGATGACTTTCAAAATTTTACTAAATACAAATGTATGAACTTTTATTTACCACTTTGAATGCAAAGAGTGTCCAATTTGCGACACTTAGAAACACTTGCATTTTTCACGCACCTGTGTTACTTTTTTGTTAAACAAAAGATGCAACACCAAAATTTTCCTATCTCTCTTTGTTCTTAAGATACAGGGTGAAATTGAAACCTTTCCATTTACAAGCCCCCGTTAGTCTCTTAGTTAATATATATATATATATATATATATATATATATATATATATATATATATATATATATATATATATATACATATATATATATATATATATATATATATATATGTATATATATATATATATATATATATATATATATATATATATATATATTTATATTTCTTGATTCTTGAACCATAGATTATATAATTTTTCTTTATTTTGTCTTTTCTTGGGTTTAGGTTCTATATTTAATTAATACACAAAACGACTGACGTTTCGCCCTTTATTCAAGGCATTTTCAAAATTCTTTCCTCCTAAAAATATATAATTAAAATACATCATATAAAAAACATATTTACAATTTCGAAAAACAAACAAGACACTTAAAAACAGTAGTCAAAACTTTAAAATTTTTTTAAAAATATTTTAAAAATATTTAATTTTACCGATACACACCTTGACATTTTGCTGTTCTGTTACTAAATAAAATTTAAATTTTACATCGTTTACTGAGAATACGTGGAATGCGAATGTGTTTTATTTTTTTAATATATTTTATATTTTACAATGCATAAAAAAACAAATTAGGTATATGTTTGGTTTTATGTTTAAGAGGATATTCAATTTTTGATTCTTATTTGACCGGATCGAATACTTAATATTTTAGTTTAAATTAGGCTTGCGTAAATGTGGCTCAAATTTCCCATATCTGTTCTGTCGTTAACAGTGCTTTTATCTTTTTTTATTTCAATCATTTCCTTTATCTGTAATTAGTTTTTACTTTTTTGGGTTTCGGTCATATTATTACTTTATAAAAAAATTAACACATGTTTTTTTTTCTGACGTTTCGGTTTATTTTATTGATTAAACCATCTTCAGAGAATTACTGTAAATATGAAAAGGAATATGTAAATTTATGCTATATAAACTGAAAATTTTACTTTCTTACCTAATGTTAACAGGTGGTTCACTTGAAAAACTTACATTTAACTATTTTATTACTTTAATACAATATAATTAAACACTTCTTATTTAATATAAATATAAATATAAATATAGAAAACTATTATTTTTTGATGCATTTTTTTTTCACATCTGGTTTGTTGTGCTTTTGACAGAGTACTACCGAAGGGTTTGAAAGTTTCTGGACCATCTGCAATTTTATTGCCCTATTAGATTCGTATATACATTACTCAGGTCATTTCTGTCCGTTCTGAAATTCATTGTAACGGACACAAATGACCTGAGTAATGTATATACGAATCTAATAGGGCAATAAAATTGCAGATGGTCCAGAAACTTTCAAACCCTTTGGTAGTACTCTGTCAAAAGCACAACAAACCAGATGTGAAAAAAAAAATGCATCAAAAATAATAGCTTTCTATATTTATATTTATATTAAATAAGAAGTGTTTAATTATATTGTATTAAAGTAGTAAAATAGTTAAATGTAAGTTTTTCAAGTGAACCACCTGTTAACATTAGGTAAGAAAGTAAAATTTTCAGTTTATATAGCATAAATTTACATATTCCTTTTCATATTTACAGTAATTCTCTGAAGATGGTTTAATCAATAAAATAAACCGAAACGTCAGAAAAAAAAACATGTGTTAATTTTTTTTATAAAGTAATAATATGACCGAAACCCAAAAAAGTAAAAACTAATTAATAACTACACGGTCAACAAATAGAAACAAAATTTATCTGTAATTTTTGGTAATTCATATCTTTGTTTTTTATAATGGTACTGTTATAATCAAAAGTGTGTTTTTCGTCCTGTGTGTTTGTTTAACGCTGTTGAGGCGTTTTTAGTATATTTATGGTCATTTAATCTGTTCTTCAGTAATTGGCTCGTCATGCCTATATATTTTTTGGGACAATTTGTGCAAGGGATCGAATATATTATATTTGATTTATTCATTAGAGGAGTTTTACTTTTTAAATTTGTGCACAATGTATTTAATTTATTATGTGACCTGTGGCATACGATAATATCATGCTATTTTAAAATGTATTTTATTTTTTCTGACAGCTCACTAGTGTACGGTAATGCTACATATTTTTGCTGTTTATGTTCTATGTTTTTTTGTTTTTACGTTATTATAAAACTTATATGTTCGTTTATCAATTATGTTGGTAATAGTCTTTTCGTTGAAATTATTATTTATTAGTGTCTCTTTTACTTTTTGCAGTATTTTTGGTCGGAATTCTGGTGACGTTAGGGAGATAGCACGATCAGATAGACCGATTATAACGCTATTTTTTTGAGTTTTTGAATGATTAGAGAAATAGTTTAGATATCTACCTGTGTTTTTACTTTTTCATTAACTTACATATTAACTAAGAGATAAGGGGAATTTGTTAATGGAAAATTTTGTTTGTTGTATCTTTTGCACACGCCTCTATCTTTAATATTAGAGATACTCTGCAAAAGTGTCGAAAATTGAACAACCTGTATATTACGATAAACAAGTGTATTACTTGTGTTTTATTTTGTTCCAAAATGGCTGAAAACGCGACGAAAAAGTTCATTACCGACTTCCTAATTTTGAAAGCTGCAAATAAGTTATAAAAATTGACAACATTTTATGACAGACACATGTATTTGTTGTTCAATTTATTTCAAATTGCTTTTTTAATCGTGGGGTATTTATATACAAACAATTACCACGTTAAGGATTCCTCTAATACCTTATATTATTTCGTAAAATGAATAAATATAAACGTAATCTTTTTTCTGTTGTCATATTTATCCACATTACAAAATTAAGTACTATTAACGTAATAAATAAGGTAAACCTTTTATATACAAGGTTAGTGCTCGTTTGTACCGCTACAATTTAAGTCTAGCTTAACTAAGTTCGATTTAGAACGTTTCCCAAATGTTGTCAGACTTAAATTGGGGTATAAATGAACATAATATGTTCAAAAGAGAAGCATTATATATCATTTTGCTGTAAGGTTAGCAGAAAACTTCTTACCGATTTAGTTAATGTTAACCTCCTCAGAATCAAAAAGATATATACTGCTCAATTTTATTTGCAGTTTTTTTGGCAGATTATTTCGAATTTTATAGACTTAACTTTAAAATTTTGAATATTGTACTTTAAATTAATGATAATTTAAAATATTTCAAATAGAAATCGTATTTAGACCATTTTGTGTGTAATTTCATTACCATTTTATCAAAACGTTTTTTAGGAATTGAACATTTGGTTACTGAAGGTTGTCTATATTTATGATGTTTTTGATTTTTTAAAAATAATTTAAACGTGACATTACAAGGTGGTAATGTAACGGTATTTAAAGTGCAAGAGAAGAGGGAAAATGCAATAGAAAACTTAAATTGTCTTCACGTCATGGAGAAACAGGGAATTACAAAAAGAGTACAAGATGGATTCATCGCCTCACGAGACTTCATTTCTTATCAAAGAACATTTGCTAGGATTGGAAACTAACCTGAATAAATATTTTTCTTCAATCAACAGCTACAAAACATGCATTATAAATCCATTTTTTAGTCAAATTGGAATCAAAGACTCGTTAATTGAACTGTCATGTGATACAGCACTCAAGGATATATTCAAGAGAAAACCAATGATAAACTTTTAGTTGTCTTGTCGTCAAGAGTACCCAGTTCTAGCAGATCAAGCAAAAAAATTTTCAGTGCCTTTTATCACGACTTATAAACGTGAAGCAGCGTTTTCAACACTCGTGTTTCTAAAAAATAAATATAGAAACCGGCAGGAAGTTGGACGAGATGTGGGAATAAAGTTAACGAAAAACTTGGAGTTCCTAGTTAAAAACAAACTGCTTCATACTTCACACTAATAGTAGTAAACTAATAATAATTAAATATAATTATAACATTATTGTTAAACGTTAAAGTTTTTATTTTAATTTAATTCATGCTTCTATGTGGACATTCAAATGTGAGAGTTAAAAAAAACTTTTGGTGAATCACGATGGAGAAGCATGGAAATAACCGGGTCAGGGCATTAAAATATTTGGGAAACGCTGGCGTGAAAGATGAAAGTATAAGAAAACTAACTTTTTTGTATTTATTTGAGCATAAAATATTAACAAGTTCAAAGCCCTATAATAAAATAAAGATTTCAGGTACTTTGGGCTAGTATGACACGCAAACACAAAGTAATTTAGTGATCGATGTCATTTTTACGCTAAATATCTGTCAAATTTTCTCAGTACTTTGAAAACTTCTCAGGCTGCTACATAGATGGCGACTCTAATAGCATATGTATACGATACCTTCAAACAATACGGGTCAAAATTTGACGACATTTCGACTATTAGTTATCAAGACATGGAAACTTAACTGACGCGCCTTTGATAAAACGTAGTTATTTAATGGGAAAAATACTGTTAAAAGTCAAGAATGGCTTGAAAAGTGTTATAAGAAAACTGCTCTGTCGCATATAATCATTTGTCACTGGTTTTTTGAATTCTTAATACTCTGGGCGCCTAAATGAGACTGTTATACGGGAAAACATTAAAAAGAATCTATAAAATCGTTTTGAACAACTGCAATCGTTCAAAGTTTTATTTTGACGCATTTGTCCCCCCCTCCAATACAATCTTTTCAATATAATTAAGCTCTATCTATACTCACGTGTCAATCCAAATATACTCTATAAATCATAACTTACGATTTAAAAGCAAGTGTCACGTTTTGATTAGAAAACATTGCACATATTGTATGAAGTCAAAATATCTAGTAAATACCAATACCCAATCGAAAACTTTATTAGGTTTAATTATTTCAGTGTAACGATGAATCGACTATAAAAACGTTTTGAGAAAAATAAAAATAGTCTAAATACAATAAAATCAAATTTCATACAACTGGAAAAATAAAATAATACATAGCAGGCGCAGTTGAAAAATCAGTCTATCTAAATCATAAAAGAAAATCATTTTGTGTCAGTCTCTATTGACTAATAAATAGTAAAATGATGGTCGAGTTCGTCGGGAACGAGGTAACGATGACGTCAAAGATTTCAACACCATACACTAAACACCAATTGACTATATTTGTAATCTGATTTACGTCACTTAAATAAAAGTGTTTAAGACAAATGAAGCTCAAAGTCAAATCGCAAATACTGCCAATTTTAGTTATCAGAGAAGGCGCGGTAATCCTGACATTTCCATTATGTCATTCTGGACGGACGAAGATGAGCAAATAATTTAAATGATTTTTAATGAAATCTTATGAGAATAAATGCACCAATTTGAATTAAGTACTATAATTTTAGTAAGACCGTGTGAAATAGGGATTTACCGGTATTTTTTAAGAGAGAGCATGTTGTGGAATACATTTTGTACTATATATTTTTTTACACTCTAATTTATTCCACGAAGTAGATTTTGGATATGCTTATTATCTCATAATCCATTAGTATCCAAAAAAACAATTGGTATATACAGGTAAAAAAGAAACGTCTGAGGATAAATAAAAAAAATTAAATAAATAAAAAAATTAAGTCCCTAAGGGACAAAATATAATATTTTGTTGTAATTTGTCAAAACGTGGTTACAATTGAGAAAAAAAGTTTCAAAAAATGAGACTAAAAATACAGATCTGTGTTTGCGGAAATTATAAAGATATTCTATATTCCAAGGTTAAATTTTTTCAAAAACTTGATTAAGGCATTTTATAGAAAAGATAAAAATACGACATGAAAAAAAGTTAAAAGTCAACGAAATATTTAAAATATAATTTTCGTCAATTTTTTAATTACCTTTGACAATGTATCTCAAATGTTCTCATAAAACAACTATGTGCACTTTAACCGACCTCGTAGAGATCAAGATAAGGAGGACCAGTAATAGTAAGAGATTTGGTTAAATAGGTAAATAATTGCATAATTTAAAACCAACAATATACCAATTTTTGATATGAGATATTTCAAAAGAACGGAATTTTCGAATTTTGAATTAAATTTTTTTATGGTGTCAATAAAACTTTTTTAAAACACTTTTAATGAGCTTAAAGATGACGTTATCGATTTTTTTGCATTTGATGTTTCGTTTTCGAGCAACTATCAACAATTTCATTTTTTAAAATACGGTCACAATTTTTTAGTGTCAAATTTTAAAAGCCTTTTTATTCTGAATTCAACAATGCTTCACACATTATGGATTAACTACATTTTGAACTTTTCTTGAGCCTTATGAATTTTTTTTTAAGTACGGGCCTGTAATTTTTATTAATCTTGTAAAAATAGATTCGTACAGTGAATTAAACACTGTCATATTAATAAAATACTGAAATTCACGTCATAATAATCATAACATGGTAATTTAGTGACCAACCAATAACTATTAATAATATACACCAAATAAATAAAAAATACAGGGATATGGCCAGGAGCGGATCCAGCCTTTCTCTTTGAGGAGGGGGGGCGCGTTGACATAACAAAAATGCCGTATGACAAGTTGTCGACAAGGGGGGACGCCAATCGTTCTGAATATGAAGTTTTTTGTAGGGGGGAGGGCGATTGCAAGCGAAAGCGATTTATCGACGGGGGGAGGGAATGCCAACAGCATTCATATTCTTAGTGTAAGAGACAGAGTCGGGTTTATTTTCCTGAATTCGAGGCTTTTGGGCGGGCGGGCTATCGCCTCCGCTGCCCCCACCCTTTGATCCGCGCCTGGAAATGGATAATAATAATAATGCATGCTCTGCGCTACTCTTTTGGAATTGTAAAATGGAACAGGACGGACATCCAAAACCTGCAAAGAAAAATAAGGACACTCCTAACAAAAGCACAAAAACATCACCATCGGAGTGCTATTGAACGTACAATGCTTCCAAGACACCAAGGAGGAAGAGGATTGGTGGATATTGGTAAGCAGCTCGACCAACAAATAATAAACTTACATTCATATTTCCACAGGTTAGCGAACTCTTCCACACTACAGCGAGCAATATGAGAGGCAGACGATTCAACGCCGCTACAGTTGAGGGAACAAGATATTACTTCTCACCACCAAACAGACCAAGAGAAGTTACAAACCTGGCTACGGAAGCCACTTCATGGACGGCATCCAAATGAGGTCAATCAGGATAATGTCGACAACTCAGTGTCGAACTACTGGTTGATTTCAGGACAAATGTTTCCGGAAACGGAGGGCTTCTTGTTAGCTATCCTAAACCAGGTTATTCCGACGAAGAACTATCGGAACTTCATCATTAGAGATCCCTCAATAGACAATGACCAATGCAGATATGGTTGTCGAACATCGGAGACAATCCAGCACATAACTGAAGGATGCCAAGCATTTGCCGCAACCGAGTATAAGGAAAGACACGACTCAGCCGCTAAGATACTCCACCAAGAGTTAGTAGAAAAGTTAAACCTATTACAGGTAGGAAAAGTGCCTTATTACAAGTACAATCCGGAGCCTATTCTTGAGAACAACCAGTTCAAGTTATATTGGGACCGAACGGTTCTGACAGATCAGACAGTAGCTCATAATAGACCAGACATTATACTAATAGATAAAATTTCTAGGCGAACTACACTAATCGACATTACTGTACCTAACAACAACCTAAGGCCAAAATACAACGAGAAGATCACCAAATACAGAGATCTGGAGGTCCAAATCCGAAGACAGTGGGCAATGAACAGCGTCCAAACGATTCCCATTATACTGCCAACAACTGAAGTGATACCAAAGAACCTCCTGCAGAACATCAAGGGATCGGGCCTTAGTGAGCATCTGTATAAGCCGATGCAGAAAGCAATTCTTCTAGCAACCGCGCGAACCGTCCGAAAGTTCATAGGAAATACAGCAGACATCACTTAGGACCCGATAACATGGAAAGGGTTCCCACAGAGCTTCATACTTTTGGTGTCTTTGTATGCCTGGTATGAGTGAATAATCCCTAGAGGGAGTTCGAAGCCGTTTGGCTTGTAAATCAAAAAAGGCGAACAACAAAATAAAAGGAATTAAGATTTTAGAAGGTGTTCAAAAAGATTGTCGTCATTTTTTAAACAGAAATGGCATCTTAAAACTGTAGAATCTAAAATAACACATAATATGCTCGAAGAAACAGATCCGTACTTTAAATTTTTTTTAATAACGGTCGAAAAAGATTCAAAATGTAACATGAGATACAGTGTTGAATCCAGAATAAAATGGGATTTTAAAATTTGACAGAAAATCAGGACGGTATTTAAAAAGATTAAGATGAAACGTCAAATAAAAAAATCAATACCGTCATCTTTAAGTATATTAAAAGTTGAGATGACAAAGTTTAGTCAGTATAATTTTAATATTAACTTCGAAACAAAGTAATTTTTTTAGATAACTAAAACGCTAAAGGTCATATAAAAAATTTGACCGATATCATAGATTCTTAAATTAAGCAACTTTTTCTAAATCGTAGCTCGTTCTGTTACCGAGATCTCCATATTGGCCCTCCTTATCTTGATTATCATGTATATTATCGTTTTGGAAAGCAATAGTCGTATCACTTAAATTGCACACTGCACCGAAAAACCTAACCAACAATTTATCTCCTTTATTCATAAATACCAGCTATTTAAATCGGTGTAATGGTTTCTGAGATAACAGGCGAATTCAAGTACCACAGTAACTATTTATTCATTACTATGGTAGGGCAATAGTGAACATTTTTTCAGACATTCTGATTTATAAAACATGACACTTTTTGAAACAAAAGTTTATTAAATATTAAGAACATCATTTAAACGTGATATTAACACGTATAACTTCAAAATTCATTACAACAAAAACTATTTTAAGAACTTATAAATAAAATTTCGTAAAATATTAATTTGTACACATTAAAAAATATTTATGAAGATAAAATTATCATTAGTAATTTCGGAACGAATCTGAAAAGATAATTCTATGAACCAAATTCTCTAAATACGTAGGCAGCTGAAAGCACTCTACAAATTCCATTGAGCTCTAGAATCGATAAAAAAAATGTATCCAAATTTCACAAAGGTCGTCCCAAACTTATATAAATTAAAATTAAATTAACTAAATATTGTAAAAAAGCGCAATTTCGATATTTAATTCTAACATAGAACACTTTTGAGATCAATTTGAAATTTGACGCTATAATGAAAACGAAAACCATTATAACCGAACACAGATTTCTTGTGGTAAATATGAACTAAGTGGCTGAAAGTCCGCCGGTGGATACGTAGCCACTTCAAAATTGAAAATATCTTCCAATTACACCTAGAAAATTTTTGAAATGGCACATTAGTTCAAACAGCTTTTTTGATAATTATTTCATTATACCACGCCAAGCCAAAAGTAACCATTCCTGCTTTTGATGTTAGGTTGTCAATACTTTATTTGCAATTTTCCTTTCTTTACTATATTTATACCCTAATTCAGGAACATGGACTAACTTTAAAATTAGTCTAGATGACGATAAAGGGTTTACATTGCCAAAAATATTTTAAACCTTAAAAACACAAGAATAAAAAAAAATGTGTTTTCTTTTATCACCAATTTTCACTTTTTACCACTTTAGTAATAAAAAGATTCGAATTTTTTATTCTTATATATTTAAGAATGACCTAACCTCAAAAATAGGTATATATTAAATAAAGGAATATATCAAAAACGCATGAAATTTTTGGAATTCATGTTCCAAAAAAGTTCTTTTTTCTAAAGAAAATGCTTAATTTTGGCATGGAGTACTAAAACAACAGACATATAATGGATTGTATGTCCCTTATGTCGGCAGTTCACAAAGTGCGAGAGCTGGAAGAATGATTACCATATCCTCTTTTCTTTTTAACGAACGGAGCATAGAGCTTAATATAGAGTATTATCTACGTTTTGGGTTCCGCGGTTCTATGCTTCGCTTATTAGAAAGAGTAGAGAATACAACTTTTGCTCTTCCTTCTTTATCGCACCGTGCAAACGGCCGGCTTTGTGGACGCGCACTCTGTTATACCCTATGTCAATGAGTTCAACAAAATAATTACTGTTTATTTCGGTAATCTTATACAATAGCGACATCTTTCCAAAATTTACAAATATTCCAAGGCCTTACATATTTTGATGAGCAGTTTTTAAGACATTGCTGATTTTGTAGGTTAGAGACGCGAGATATTCATTTTTATTACTTGTTCACGCGATATGTACTCTTTATTAATTTGCAGTGTTGAAATACTTTTTCGAACTAAGCTAGTGTTAAAAACCACAAGATTATAAAAAATGTTCTCTTTTTTAAAATAAATGCCAATAAATTAAAATTACGTCATCACTTACAGAAGGGTATTTTTTCACTGAAATTTAGGAATCGTAAAAAAGATTGGCTTTCTGAACTCCCAAATTGCATTTGGGTCCTGAATTGAAAACCACGACCATTTTGAATTAAAATTTTGAATTAAGACAGCCGTTCCGCAATTGTGTACCCGACCTAACTAACTCTTTATCTGACATAATATTTTACAGGTTAACCTAACCTTACTTTTTTTCTCAAGGATTATCATAGACATAAGAGTAATAAATAATAATAATTAATATAGACTGCGCATCTACTGAAGACAGTTGGCTCATGCTTAAAAAGAGATAGAGCGTTTTCGATGTGTAGTACCTCCCTTTCCAATATCGGTCAACTGACAAGGATGTCCAATGACGCTGAAGTATCGTGTTAACTCCCTCATTAGAAAGAAAGATACTACTCATCGAAAACGCCTCGTCTCTTTTTAAGACAACTTTCTTCTATATGATCCACGGTCTAGTATCTTTATATAATGTCTATTAGGAATATCTTAAAGTTGCGATTCAGTGAACTGCATATCAAAATACATAAGTTTTGAAAAAATGTCAATTCTGAAACGATATTTCATACAAAATTACCACATTACTTTTCCAATGCCGAAATGTTAGTAAATGTCCACCTTTACAGTTTGATTTTGTCATGGAAAATATATATAAAGTTGTTCGTACTATATTTATTGGCAGTTCTAATGGCAGTGACGGTCTGAATAAAGTCAAATTATATCATCGATAAACTATTTCGGATAAGGCCATTTTAAATGAAGACTAGGCTAAAGCTGAGAGTGAACCGTTAATCTATAATACATTTATCTAGATAAAACCTTATTTAAAAAATATACGACGACATATATCGAATAGAGTTACTGATTCAAAGCTAATAATCTGATGACTTTAATTCGAATTCACTCTGCATCAGTAACTTAATCCCTACTCGATATACCTGAGCACGTTCAGAAAGCAATTATTTAACGTATTAAATAACGGAAAATATTTATGTTAAATTAAATTTACTTTCAAGAAACTGTTCTAAAAAAATGCATATTTCCCACGACATATTTCGTGGCGATAACAGCCGAGTAAGCGGCTGCTGCCCTCTAGTTTTTACACTCTGTAATGTTTTAACCCAATCTTGATATTATTTCTATCATTTTAATCTTATAAAATAGCCTCTCGAGGCTGTCAAAGTGATATTTAAGAACTATATCTCATTTACTTTCAATCACTCTTGTTTAGTCTGATTTTGACAATATAAGAAGGGAATGTCAATAGTCGCACATTTAAAAAGTAAGCATAGGTGATTTTCTTCTGCTACTTGGTAGTGACATGTTCAAACACAATATTCATTATTTTTTGATCGAACCAGGTATATTCCAGTTTTAAAAATTGTAATAATTTTTTGATTGAACCGGGTATATTGCAGTTTTAAAAATTGTATCCCAAATTTAAGATATCGTGCTTCTGTCAAAAAAATCACCCAGCTTGTGTTATAGCCGTTTGCACTCAATAATTTTGAGAAGCTTTCAAGTGCAAACGACCAATATTACCCTAAAATGCGCACGGCTACATCGCTTTCTATGTGTGTTACCGATAAGGTTACCGTTTTATTGCAAACACTCGTTATTTGTTAAACTAAAAAAAATGACACCTATATTATACGAATAATATTTACCTACTTAAGAGGTTTCGAAAAATTGGAAACCACAATAATGGCAGTGGCGTCTAAACTGGTTGCTTAAATGATCAGAACTATTCTGAAAAAAACCGTTCTAGACTTTTCTTGTCCCGATTATCCTAACTTACTCATTTTACTTACACTATACATACAGCCTAGTCTGTTACAAATTTCACATCTACGATTCAATTTATTCACAGTGATTACACCCCAAATATCAAGAGTTTTTAAATTGGACATGTAAACGTCGATGAGAAATATATACGGATTTATTTCTGTACAATTTGACCGTATAACTTTCTCACACACAACGTTATTACCAGGTTGTGGCAAATTTGCATTCAGAAACGGATAACTCTCTTAATATAAATTTCTCTAAAAATTTTGATTCTTCATAATGAATTTTACTCATTATATTGCTTAGTTTTTTTTTTTAGAATGTACAGTGCTTGATAAAAGAAGGAAAATGTGACATATAAGAACCAAATAATTATAATACTTTTTTATATACAAAATCAGATAAATTCTAGATAAAGAAACAAGTTTTAATATTTGTCTTACTGGAATCGTATATCAATTAACTCAAAGAGATTGCAAAAGAATTAGGATAGGGGAAGATCGGTTGATATCGAAATAAGAAAAATTTATATTACTCGTCGATAGGTGGCAGCATCTGTTAAGCGTCAGCTCCTTTGGTACACGCGAGAGAAAATCACGTTATGTTGTGATGTTTGCACGTAAAACACAGTTTGGTTTATTTATCAACAGAGTGGAAATTGTTTTCGTCTCGATGGAAGAAAAAAAATAGTTGGAAAGACAACATCTGGCGACATGCTTCTATATATCAGTTTATCCCCACCTTTTTTATCCACGGGTAAGAATAGACAATGATCTTAAAAAGATCTTCGGTTTTTCTTAACGTATAACCCAGTAGTTGGAAAACAGAAGAAAAATTCTTAAAATGGAGCTTGCTCGGTCGGTTTTTTAACCGAGTTAACATCCTTTTTTGCCTCTTTCTCTTAAAAGTTCACAAAAAACTCATAGCTTAAGTGAGTCTGCCAATCTACAAGAATATAGTCCATTTTTATGACATGGACCTATCAATTTTAATGAGCTATCATTATCATGCTTCACAGCTACAGATAACGTTATGTCGACTCTACAATATCTGGATAAAAAGTTGATTTTCTTGTCCTCCATTTTACAGACTGTCAGCTCCGTAGAAAGACGATTATCTTCTATAAAAGTTACTCCACTAAACATAAAACTACCACCAATCTTTTACTCTATTAATTTAGCTCACAAGGGGAGGTCGAACCTTGTCATCACTAATTTTGACTTAAAAATTATATCGACTAAGGTCGGCACGAACACTTTTGAAGATTTATTTAGATGGCTTTAGTCGGTATAATTCTCAAGTCTCACAAAATTAGTGATGACAAGGTCCAACCTCCCCTGGTCAGAATCTAGGATTATCAAAATGTCACGCCAAAAACATGACTTGCAGTTCTCAACACCACAAACTTCAATGAAAAGACAACTGGAAAAGAAACGAGCTTATTTAGACTATAAACAAATAGTTGAAGAAAGAGACAAGAAAATTTGTTTCGAAGTGTTGAAAAACAAGTTTCTTTGTTAAAAAATGTTCAATGTTTCATAGTGTCTACTATTATATTCCAAAAAAATGTCTACTCAATTCTACTAATTTGAAGAAAAAACAATGCAAATAACTGATGTGTCCAATATCACTCGACATTCTCCTACCCCTCCCCCCTCCCGAGTATGGGGAAATTTTTTTTGCTCACCCCATCAAGTGAGGTATCGTTGACTAGGTCTTCAAAAATTCAATTTATCATGTTATATAACGTTTAGTGTTCATGAAATTAAATTACGAACCAAGAAAAGTTGTTATATAGAATAGAATTTTTTGATAAAACAATATATAATAAAAATCATCCATTTCTTGAACTAATCTGAAATTAAAAGGTCATCGATATCGGGTTAAAAATCCTTTCATTCCTTGGACAGAATATATTTAACAGTAGTGTTATCTCTTTATTTGGGGTATAATTTTGTGCACCGACATTTACATTAATTGTTGAACACTATTTCCTTTGAAAAAAACTCTTCAACCGTTCATCATACAAAAACTAAACAGTAAGAAAGAATTTGCATTAGCGTGGTAATGAAAATTCGCGTAAAACTTAGATAATATTCGACTTTACGATTTGTTTTCAAATACTTGAAGAAAGTTAAACTACTAAAACACAGAAAATTTATTAGTCCATTCGACTTTCTTCTAGAAAAGTTGGCATCGTTAAAAACTCATATGGATTTATATTACCAAAAATTGAAATGGTAGTCTTAACTGTTAAAAAGTCGAATATTATTCTTTGATACACAAAATTCATACATGAGAGTGTTAAAAAAATTATTTTTCTTTTATCACAGTTAAATCTAGAGGAATATCGACAAAATTATCGAATATTTGGATTTAAGATAATTTTAAATATGTGCTGATGTTATTTATCTTGTAGGCAAATATACTCACTTGTTTTAAAAATGTCTGCGTTTGTTTTTACTTTATTTAAGATAACAGTATTCTAATAGTTAGACACTGTAATTATTGAAGCTGAGCCGGCACAATTGGTAGTTCTATAGAACAAAAGATACAGTGTGACAAAAATACTGTCAGAATGCCGATTGTGCCATCACACTAAAAACAATCCGTAGTGATATTTTGTTATGTTTTGTACTCTCCGTGATGAACCATCAATTTGTTATAAACAATTAAATGTAAATTTTTTGCTTATAAAATTACAACGGTGAACCAATTTCAAATAGAAATATCAACTAAATAAACCCTAAATTGACTCAATCAGAACAATGGTAGTGGAGAAAAACCGGACAATTCAGCGTTTTTTCAAAAATTGTTATCTCCATCATTTTTCAAACTGTAGCGCTGGTCCTTCGTGAAATAATAGTAATTTATATATACTTTATGCGCGTCAAAATCAGATGCTGTAGGTTCAGTAGTTTTTACACAATTGCCATTTGAAATTTTTAGTGCACTATTTTTCAGCGCGTTTGGATTTGTCATGGATCGTTCGATTTCAATTTTGCAAAAAGTTTTTAAAAGTAGAATTATCATGCTACAAGCCTATATTTTCATTTTGCAAAAAAAAGTCTGTGAAATACGTGAAAAAAGCTTGCAAACATGACACGTTTTCTTGCAAAAGCAGCAAATTCTGATAGTGTTATTCAAGACTTCAGGGTTTGTAGTTCTCAAGTACGAGTTTGAGTGCTTATGAGTTTAGAACCATTCACTCTATTCGGAACAAGAAAAATATCGAGTCATATTCTGAAGAACTAACTTAACCAACTTAGGTTTGAATTATCGCGCGTTGCCAAGTTGTGATCACGGTACTCCACTACGCGTAAGATGTTTTCAAATTATTTTTATTTAAAAAATCTGTATTTTCTAAACAAAACGGTCAAGAAATTCCGGGTTTTTTTCCTAAAATATTCATAATTTTTGGATCTATAAATGAAATTTTCGGGAATCGGAAAATTAATAAAATTATTTTAACTCAGTAGATTTTAATACCGAATCGTTTTTATTCGGGAAAAGGCAAACTTGCAGAATCGGTATTATTCTGTAAAGTTTGAAGAAATAACTGCCCATATAAAAAGAATGTTAGATGCTAATTTAAAATTGACCTCATTTGAACAATTAATAAGGTAGAAAATCATAGTTCTTGGGTTTAGACCGTATCAAATTTGAATTATTAATCGACGTTTCGCCTACGATTGCACGAGACATCTTCAGGAATCTTACTCCACGAGATTAGAACACTGAAACTCAGTGTTCTAATTTCGTGGAGTAAAAATTCTGGAAGATGCCTCGTGCGATCGTAGGCGAAACGTCGGATAATAATTCAAATTTGACACGGTGTAAACCCAAGAACCATGATTTTCAATTTGACCAAAGCTGTGAAAGCTTTCGTTCTTTATTAATTAATAAGGTATTTTGAAACTGCACTTTCTGGTGGGGAAAATACGACAGAGGTAACGAAATAATTTTAGAGGGAGAAATGCCAATAATCAATTTAATTCAAGTTCGTTCACGGTTTTCGACTTAAAGTGAGACGTACATCAGGACGTTTTCGGTCACTTTTGCTTGAATTTTTCAAATATTTCACTGATCTTTTGATGCAAAATGAAAATATAGACTTGTAGAATGATAGTTTGCACTAAAAATTTCAAACGGTAAATATGAAAAAACTAATGGACCGACAGCGTCTGGTTTTGCCACGGGTTAAATACATAAAAATTAGTTTTGTTTCTATTTGTTGACCGTGTAGTTATTAATTAGTTTTTACTTTTTTGGGTTTCGGTCATATTATTACTTTATAAAAATTAACACATGTTTTTTCCTGACGTTTCGGTTTATTTTATTGATTAAACCATCTTCAGAGAATTACTGTAAATATGAAAAGGAATATGTAAATTTATGCTATATAAACTGAAAATTTTACTTTCTTACCTAATGTTAACAGGTGGTTCACTTGAACAACTTACATTTAACTATTTTATTACTTTGATACAATATAATTAAACACTTCTTATTTAATATAAATATAAATATAGAAAACTATTATTTTTTGATGCATTTTTTTTTCACATCTGGTTTGTTGTGCTTTTGACAGAGTACTACCAAAGGGTTTGAAAGTTTCTGGACCATCTGCAATTTTATTGCCCTATTAGATTCGTATATACATTACTCAGGTCATTTGTGTCCGTTCTGAAATTCATTGTAACGGACAGAAATGACCTGAGTAATGTATATACGAATCTAATAGGGCAATAAAATTGCAGATGGTCCAGAAACTTTCAAACCCTTTGGTAGTACTCTGTCAAAAGCACAACAAACCAGATGTGAAAAAAAAATGCATCAAAAAATAATAGTTTTCTGTATTTATATTTATATTAAATAAGAAGTGTTTAATATTGTATTAAAGTAATAAAATAGTTAAATGTAAGTTGTTCAAGTGAACCACCTGTTAACATTAGGTAAGAAAGTAAAATTTTCAGTTTATATAGCATAAATTTACATATTCCTTTTCATATTTACAGTAATTCTCTGAAGATGGTTTAATCAATAAAATAAACCGAAACGTCAGGAAAAAACATGTGTTAATTTTTATAAAGTAATAATATGACCGAAACCCAAAAAAGTAAAAACTAATAAAAATTAGTATTATTTCGCGAATGGCCAGCGCTACAATTTAAAAAATAACGGAGATATGAATTTTTTGAAAAAAACGCTAAATTTTCCAGTTTTTCCTCTGTTTCTTCTTTACTATTGATCCAACTGAGTAGATCCAGGGCTTATTTTGTTGGTATTTTTATTCTCTACAATTCATCTCTTTACACTATCGAGATTGCTTCATTAATTTTGATTTTATAAGCAAAACACAACAAAAAAACAATTTTTTGGTTTTAATTGTTTATAACAAATTAATGTATCGTAGTTGTGAGAGAAAACATAACAAAATATCACTAAGGATGGTATTTTTGTTACATCTCTTTTGATTGGGCTGATAGACAAAAATATATACCACGACGTTTCAGGAAAATCAAGGTTTCAAGAAACAGAAAATTTTGTACGATCGAAGATCCAGAACTACAGTACAACAGCTAGTAATAGCTGTTTTTTGATACTTAATTCTAAAAGGAATCTCCCGTTTACATCCAAGTATCTCAAAAATGAATTAATAATTTTTAAATCTTCGATAATTTTATCTGTGAGGGTATTATTCTATTTGAATGTATTGCAAAAATATATAGTCTAAAAATGTAGTTGTTGGGATTTTTTTTAAGAATTACATTTAGTAAGAGTGAATAAAATCTGTTTACTAGATTCGATTGATTATGTTTTATTAAGCTTCGTTAGCATTTACGTCTAAGGTTTTGCAACGAAAAAAAAATGGTTGAATTTACTCTATTGAAATATTCCCTAACATATTCAGGCCATTCAAAAAGTGTACAGCAACAAAAAACTTTTTTTTTTAAATCAATCTTCACATAAATAATTGCGCTCCACTTTTAAAAATTTTACCGACAAGAACCAGTCATTAACCCAATTTTTAAAGAAATTGACATTGAAAAAGTCCTCCATATGCTTTCGTACCTTTTTGAAATCGATGTTTTTGAATTGTCGCGAAATTGTGCGTGTATTCTTTTAAAAAACTACAATTTTCTATCTTACTAGAGTTCGATAACTAGTTTCTGTATGACAAATTGCTTTTTTACGGTATTAGCAACGGTTCTCTCAAAAACCCCACTATTCGGCGACAGTCTTAGAATACTTTTTGTTACTAAAAAGGATTATCTTTAACTAAAAACTAAAATACCTATCAAAACAGTCTTTTAGAAATGTACTTATTTCAATTTGATTTAGTTTTGTAATTATGACGAAACAATATTATAAGCTAAGAGCCAACAGAATAGTTATTCCGATGCTTTACCAATTTTATAATATTTTTTCTCAAATAGATTTCTGATGCAATTTAGAAAAAGTAGTAGCAGCAAAAAAAGATATGAGAACATGGACATATTAAATACATTTAGAAATTAACAAGACACTGACCCCTTGTTGTACAAGTGCTCCCCTCCCCCCAAGGTCATTAAAACATCTGAAATACTCAGTCTTAAGGGTTTAGAGATTTTCAAAAAAATGCAATAGAGTCGAAAGTAAAAAATCTTGATACAAAAGGCAAATACCCAGAACAAAATACATTACCCATTGGAGTACCAGTACATCAGGAAAAAGATAAAGAGAGGTGAAAAGGCTGGTTTTAAAGTTAACGCATTTTTTGGGTATAGATTAATTAGGTTTGTTTAGGGCTCTAAAAATTCACTCTAGCGGTGCAAACACTGCTGAGATTATATGTTATATCTATTTAACCGAGCTTAATGAAATTTATACTGTATATTATTAACAATATTATCTCCAGTGTAGCATAGGATTTTTTTCACATCCATTTCTTATTAATTTTTTTTTCAACTTTAATTTTAGTTAACAAAATTTTTATAAAAAGTTCTAAAAAAGCGCTAAAAAAATACAAATTTGAATTTTTATATGAAATTAAAATTTGTGAAATCGGCGTCAAAATGTGATTAACACAAAAAAAATTGGTAAATACTTTACTTGTAATTGTTTTCTTTAGGGTAGCTTGTAGGTATCTCATATTAGTAATTATTTGTTTCGTTTAGTAATAATTTGACGACCAATAAAAATTTATATTATTATTTTTCGCTTTTTCGTATTTTTTAAAGAGTTTTATCCATAGTTGATTCTAAGAATTCTCCAAATACTAGTTCTCAATAAAATTGTATCAAAGAAATATTAAATCTGTTATAGTAGATTTGCTACTTTGAATTTTAACAAATTAATTTTATATTCGTAACCTAAGCCCTCAAAACCCCCCAACACTAATATTGAAAGAACTTGAGACATGAAAATTTTTTAATCCAACATATTTTATCATTCATATTAAATAAAAAAAAAAAATTTAAGATCTGTAATACGCCCCAAGAAGCACCAATATCAATCCCGAAAAAATCGAAAAAACGTAAAATTTTAGTTCCCCATATTGTATCTCTCATATTAAATTGTTAGAAATTAACTTCAGATTCGTAACCTATGATTCCGAAAACTCCCCCGATACTAATTTCGAAAAAATGAAAATAACGAAAAATTTTCAACCCACCATATTGGATCCGCCATATTGAATTTCAAAAAAGTAGTTTTAAGGTTAAATAATCTTAATCTACACCCTCAAAAACCCCCAAATACCAATTTTGGGCATAATCCTGAAATATAAAATTTTTAGACCGCCATTTTGTATCTGTCATATTGAATTTAAAAAAAATTAATTTGGTTATTTGCATTCTCAGGAACACCCCAGCAACAACTAAATTTTTTGAATCTTTAAAAATAATTCTAGGATCATCAAATACATCCCCAAAAACTCACCCATACCAATTTTGAAGAAAATTGAACAAAATTAATCTTTTTTCCGCCATATTATCAGCGCCATCTTGGATTTTATTGAACCAATTTCAGCCAAAATCCTATGGGACCACCGCAGCAAATTTTTCGCTATGCTACACTGAAGCTATGACCTTTATTTACAAAGAAAAAAATTAATTTAGACTATTTCTAACCGAGAAAAAAATTACCATCAGCGAGGGTTTTGAAAAAAAGGGTCCTTCATATTAAAGAGTATATATTTTCGCCATTTTTTAATTATCTTAAGGTATTTTTTTTCATTTATTTATAAAATTATTATGTTTTCATGAAAAATAAAACTTATGTATCTAAAGGTGACATAATTTTTTTTTGTACCTCAATATTTCGAAGCACTAGAGAAGTCCCATCTTTAATATAATAGAAAATATTTGGCATTATTTGAAAGGTAAAATTAGGAAATAAAGGGATGTTAAAAGAATTTTTTTTTAGTAAGGTCCTGATTTTGTAATGTCAAATTTTTCAAGCACTTTTTATTGTGAATTCAACAATATATCCACACATTATGCTGTAATTATATTTCGAATCTATTTTTACTATTAATTTTTTTTTTAAATACGGACCTGTGTTAATTTTTATAAAAATGGGTTCATATAGGAAGTTAAACACTCTAATATTAATAAAATATTGGAATGGAAGTTAATTTAATCACCAATCAATAACAAATATAAAAAAAAAATACTGGGATCTGGATGTAAATAATACAAAAATCAAATGAAGGAAATTAAGAATTCAAAAAATATTCAAAAAAATTGTCGTCATTCTCTAAACATGAAATTCATCTGAAAATTCTCGAATCTTTTCCTGTTTCAATGTGAAATTCTTGTGGTGTTGTTAAAGAAATATTTTTGCGAGTTGAAGCAATTCTGGACATTTTCATTCGTTAAAAATCACATATTGGCATAGAAATATTTCTAATAGCAACTATTTAATATTTTTCTTTTTAAAAGCAAATATTATAACTGGACAATTAGTGTAACTTATTATTTTTTTTCTTAAAAAAAATAAAACAAACAGATCCGTACTTTAAAAATTTCTCAATAGTAAAAAAAATCAAAAAAGCATAATATGTGATGATAATCGTTAAATTCACGATAAAAATAGCTTTTTAAAATTGACATTAGAAAATTGAGACCGTATTTTTAAAAAAATTGATTTAATGATGGTTGCTCGAAGATGAAACGTCAAATAAAAGTCAATAAAGTCATCTCTAAGCTTATGGTACTGGGATTTTCAAAATTGCACGTAAAAATTTTTCGTGATAGTATCCTAAATCCAAACAGGCACATTTAGCATTTTCCTTTGAAAATGTCAGCCATCCTTCAAGGGCTTCAAAAAAAAAAGCTTCTATTGGCGTTAGCTCATAATATCTTCAAGTAATAACTATAAAAAAGTCATTTATTGTGATAAACCGTTGCTCTTACCATATATATATATGTACTTAAATTTGATCATTTAAAACAGATCACTGTGGTCAAAAGTAACCACGGCAGCTATATAAGTATAAACCACTGAAGTGAAAGGCGTTTACTAATCTATACAACGGTCGTTGTAGCAGGACACAACGATATTATTTTGTAAGGCGTTATTAAGACCGTATTTACTAGAATTGAAGAAAGAAGCTTGCAAGATGGATTTTTAAAGCATCCTTCACATAACTAGTACGACAATAGTGAGTTTTTGCTTAGGGTTAATGAAACATTCAAGGCAAAAAAATCTCGGTATTTTTTGGTTCCATAATCACATTTTTCCTGTTTACTTATGTAAACTGAACAATAACTTCTGCTTATTAATTTTGATATGTTTATGTTTGAAAAATATCGCCAAATGCCAGCAAAAACTCCTTATTTTCCTGTAATTAATATAATATTAATCTTTACAAGCTTTTTTCTTATAGTTCGTTCATAATAAAATGAACAACCAACAAACTGTCATAACTCCTTCATAAAATCAATTCTCTATGTATCCCGACTGACAAAGACAGAAAATACTATTTACAAACGATTCTTATCTACTAAGTTACTATCACGTTGTCGATTTGAGAGACTTTCGACTATGCTTCTGTCCCTTCCGTCTGTCGCTGCAGGGGAACAAGGTGCGACGCAATGCCTCCTGGGATTGCGCAGAGAGGGAGGGGATCGGCAGCGTTTTCGTCGGTTTGTACTCTTTTTCGGGCATCCACTCATCTGGAGTACTGTAAATGAAAATCATATGTAAAGATTCTAGTTTCTACTAATTGTAAAATACTTTTTCCTTTCTCATATTAATAATTTAGACATCTGGCAAGCGAGGAACCACTTGCAACTCGCAGATTTTCTATAATCGGCAACATAGGATTGTGACATTAAGAGTACGTCCAGGCGACAAGAAAAATCTGAGCGTATGCGAAGCGTAATAAGACATATGTCAAATTTGCAAACATTGTGATTTGTTAAATTTTAAAAAAGACAAAGACTGAAGATTTTTCACCTAAATCAGCTTTTTCCAAGGTCATTACGCAAAATAATGGTTAACTTTTCAGCGGACTACTTTGAATATGGTGGAAACTTTATTTTTAATATTTTGTATGAACGTATCTTTTGTTTTTTTTTTCAGAAGTTTGTTGTTTTATTTATATTTTTTTATTAAAAATGCTTGTTACTGAAGATCATTACTGCTTCATCCTCAAAAACAAATTCTTGTTCATTTTTTTATTAATTATATGACAATTACAATAATACAGTTGTTCGTTATATAAATTAAAACTTATGAAATAAAGGACGTTATATAATACAAATTCTATTCAACGACAATCTGTGATATCGAGACGCTAATCCACAGACATGCCCTTAGCTATGATTACCAAATCAAATAATGAGATTTCCTGACAATATCCCTGACTTTTCATGTGGTATGTTAAGGCAGTGAGATTTTCAACATATTTGCAATCGAAGCACCAAATGCGAATATCAAGCGAGTGTTCTCATTAATGGGAGCGTAGTGGACTAAGGAGAGAAATAGACTGTCTATATTGTTATAAGCTTTGCTTTTCGCTGCCACCAATGTTATAACTTTGCTGGTTCTGCTTTTGGTTTATCACTGGTTTTAATGAATTCAAATATATCTTCTAATATCACTTTTAATATTTTATTAAATATATTCACTAAACCATGAGGCAACAACTCTTCTTACTTACTAATTTAATGTTACTATTGTAGTTTTTTAATTTTAGTTCTCCACGTATCTATGTTAGTGTCCTAGTTATATTCTATTTCTGTATCTAAATTATTATTTTACAGTCACAGGCGTACTAACAAATATAACTTATAACTATTTATTTACATGATCACTGAAATGAAAAACTGTGTATTTATGGGATGATAAGACAATATGAACAAAGCTAATGGTTTCTGTTAACTTAAGATATAACTTCTCAAGAAAGTATTCAATATTAGACTATAATTATCTATTAATCCATAAGAGTAACTTAAAAATATTTATATATAGTAATTTAATAATTAATAAGAGAGAGATGGAAGTATGTATTAATATTTTCCATATGCAGCTATAATAAAAGTTGTGCCACGCGTTAAATCACTAAAATACTATTAAATCGAATAAAAAAATACACTTTTTCGAATGGGAAGTGATATTAATTTTTCATTTCGGCGTTGGTGTTTGTTTTGTTTACGCTTGGCGGTTCTAAAAAATATATTTACGTCGAAAAAAACCATGGGATTTTTACAAAGCTATATGGATATAAATCTTAGTAGCTTGCCATTTATTTTCGAACTTGGTTGGTATACCAGCGTGTACCTAGAATAAGAAATAAAAGTAACAAAAAAAATTGTACTTACACATCTGCTGGATGCCACTTAACAAGCAATTCCTTATTGCCTTTCAAGTCCGTCCTCCTCGCCAGTATCTGACTCCGAAGGTTGATGATTTCGCCTGCGCAGTCGATTTGGTCCAGAGTGCGAGCCTGGGTCATTGTTAAAAGCTTGTGTTGTAAACCTTCCATGATGCCCGAGTCAATAAAATCGAACATTCGCGCTAAAAATTTGAACAATATGTTGTAATAACGATTTTAACGATGTCGGAGCTTGCCAACACACAAAAAGGAATATGGTGCATAGAGAATTTCATTTTAAAAGTTTAGCAACATCTTTTATCGGGATTATATTCCCTAAGAAATCAATAATTGTCTGGGTGTTGCCAAATTTTATGAACATATCGTAGACTTAGAAGAATAAGGAAAAGTTATATATATATATATATATATATATATATATATATATATATATATATATATATATATATATATATATATATATATATATAAATATGTGTGATGATCAATTAGAAATTAAAAATTAAGACTTAGACTATTTTCAATGGTAAACTAGGATGAAATTGAAGAGGGCGCAAAATTCGTACAATTTAGGAAGAACTATCAAGTCACTAGTTTTAAAAAATAACTAATTTTTCTAGAATTTAGAAATTTTTTCTCGTAATAATTTATTACGCATTTATCTTAAATTGACAAAAAATAGGTGTATAAAACTACTTATTTCAAAACAGTTACTTTTAAAGACAACAACGAGCGGAGAAGACAGAATTATCGAATATTTGCTTGAAAATAAATTTAAATTGTATGAAATGGCCGATGTTATGCTTCTAGTAGGCGGATATATTTTGTTTTAAAAATGTTTAAATCAAATTCATGGAGTTCATTGACCTTCATGCATTTTATCACAAATAGTTGTTAACATAATAAAAAAATTAAAGCGAATTAAGTTACTAGTGGTAGTTAGCAAAAGAGTATTAGGCCAATTAGAGGAAAAAATAAGTGATTTTGTGACAAAAATACTATTAGGATACCGACTTTGCCATCACCATAGAAACACTTCGTAGTGATATTTTATTATCCACTCTCCACAATGACTCATTAATTTGTTATAACCAATAAAAACAAAAAAATTGCATTTTTTTCTTATAAAAACTAATGAAGCAATTTCATGATGTAGGAAAATAACTTGTAGAAAATAAAAATACCAACAAAGTGAGCTCTGTATCGACTCAATCCGATCACTAGAAACTGAGAAAAATAGGAAAAACCGGAAAAATTTGCGTTTTTTTTTTTTTAAACTCATGTCTCCGTCATTTCTCAAGTTGTAGCGCTGACCCTCCGCTAAATTATTGTGATTTATACGTACTTTATGAGTGCCAAAACCAGGCACATTACTTTTTGCACAATCGCCATTTGAATGTCTTTTAATGCATTTCAAATGGTCGGATTTTAATTTTGTAAAAAGATTTTGAAAGCAGAAATACCATTCTACAAGCTTATATTTTTATTTTGCATCTAAAAGTCTATGTAATACGTGAGAAATAGTAGCAAACTTGACCAGACAGAATGTAGACACAACAACCGAGTTGTTTTAGTTGGCGAACATTTCAATAGATGGCAGCTTCCTCCAGACTTCGTTTTCCCAATCTTGAAAATTGTAAAAAACGATTTGATGTGTGAGAATCCCAAGTTATTGATGTTAAATCTTACTCAGTGATGATGATTTAAGTTCAACCATGTATATAATTAATACTAATTTTGACTTTTTTAAAATTTGCAAAGAATATTAATAATGAGTTAAGATCAGAATCAGAGTTTTATTTGCTATTTTTAGTTTTAGCGAATTTTAAAGAGATATAGTATCGGAAATCGATTAAAATTTACTACAATACAAAAGGAGATGAGTAAGATTTTATTTAAGCCATTTTTTATCTTTATGTGTTTACTTCTAGTTTATAACTTAACATTTTAAAAATTATTCTTGTCATCAAAAAGATATGTTTTGTGATTTTTTAACATTTTTTATGTTTAATCCAATTAGGGCAATTAAAATTTCAAATGCCAATTGTGGTAAAACTAATGAACCGACATCGTCTGGTTTTGGAACGCATAAAATACATCTAAATTACTTTCCTGAAGGGCCAGCGCTACCATTTGAAAAATGACGAAGAATTTATTCTCCACAATTCATCCGTTTACACCATCGACATTGCTCCACTAGTTGTGATTTTAAAAATAAAAAACGAAAAAAGGCATTTTTTTGGTTTTAACTGTTTATAGCTAATTAATGAATCATAGTAGAAAGTGGAAAACATAAAATATCACTACATATTGCTTTTAGTGTGATGCCACAGTGGATATGTTTGTCTCGAAAAAATCTCTTTTGATTGAGCTATATTTTTAAGATACCACTATTATAAACAGTTCGTTATAAGCTCTAAAAATAAGTAGATTTTTTAAAATGAAACTCTTTTTAACTTTAATACACCTCAAGTACCCTAAATAGGTGAAACATATGTAATTAAAATCTGGAACATTAAACTATAAAAAATTTACTATTATTCAATAATTTTGTTCAAAAGTATATTAATTTATGTGTCTGAATTTTTAGCCCAAAAGTTATACTAAAGAAATATTATTATGATCATAATTTCACGATAAAATATTTTTGTTCTGGGAGCTTAAAAGGCATCAGAGTATTTCAAACTTAAACGAAGTATCTACATTTATACCTAATTGTATTATTGTTAAAAATTTTTGCTAATTCGTACAGATACTGTAAATGGGCATTTTAACAGGGATTGAGGTTTTTTTGCGCTCGCCAATGTGTTTGTTGGCGAAAAAGCTTTATGTTTTATTTACCTTTTACATTTACCGTCATCGTTCGAACATTCATCTTAAATTTAAAACGCATTTCCATTAAAAAATGTTGTCGGTAAAATAAAGTTGATAGTCTGGTTTTCAGTTTTATATACATTATAGATCATATTTCTGTCAATTATACCGATATACGCGGCATCCATACTAAAGGTCACTTTTGCAATTTAAAAATAAACTCCAAATTGACAATTAATCTGAAATTTTACCAACGGGAAACTGCAAATTGTAAACGTGACTGTTACCATATTAAATTTGGAAAAAATTTTTCTACGCTCATAATTCTACATTAAAAAATGAGTTTTATTATTTAAAAAGCTGTTTTGCAGGTTTCCAATGAAAATTATTTTTAAAAATAAAAAAATGTATGAAACCTTTGAATTAAAAAAACGTATAGAACTGTTTCTGATTAAAAAAGGAGCGGTAAAAGTCTATGAAAAGTACATTTCCGACTATTTTTGAAGGTGCTTTACTGTTAAATAAATTATAAAAAAATTATTGCAAAATTTTAATTTCCTAAAACTTGTATTTGAAACCCGTGTGGTTGGAATTATCGAAAAAAAACATGGCGTCTTCAAAATGGTGGTGATGCTTACTTTGGAAACTAAAAATACATTTTTAGCATGTTTTTTTTTTACCCATTCGATTGTAATTGTGGGTATAAAAATTTTTGAGGTTTCTCATCACGAAACCCGAGAGGAAATTATAAAATTCAAGATGGCGAATTCAAAATGGCGAACTTGAAATTTTGAAAATTAAAACCTACATTATACACATTTTGAGGATTAGCTGATCACTAATCTGGAATAAGATTTGTAAAATTCAAAATGGCAAATCCAAAATGATAAAAAATATAATTTAATTAACGGTAATCGGTAGACCATCCCTGAAAATAGTAGAAAACGTACTTTTTAAGGAAATATTAGAGGCACTCTGTTCATTCTTGACGATTTCACGCATCAAGTAAAGTGGTTCCGATAAAATTGTTACAAAACTAAGGTTGGAACTCCGACCAATTGCATGAGGCTGGCTTATAAAATGGAGATAAGTTGATCCAAGTGCCAATATTACCTCGGAATATAAAAAAAATTGATTTATTACGCGTTATTTTCTGAGAAGAATGAAAGGAAGTAGAAGTATTCAATAAAACTTCAGCTGCATCTGAATATACAGGGTGATTCAAAAATCGATCACGAAACTTAAGGGGGTGATTCTACTTGACAAAATAAGGGTAGAGCTTCATATAATTTTTTTTCAAAATGTCATTCGTTTTCGAGTTACAAGCCGTCCAAGTTCAAGTTTTTATTTTTTGTTTTTTGAATTACTCGCTTACAGGAAAACCGATTTGACTAATATTTGAAAGATAGGCTAAGTCTTCTGCGCTTCATCATTTTAGTAACAATTCACATTGATTGTTTGCCGCTAGAGGGCACTTTACCTACATTGAAAATTGTTTTTTTGTCATAATTTTTTAGTGTTGACAGCTACAGTAGTTTTTGGCATAATTTCTGAAAGACTGATGCCAGGCCTTTAAAAAAGGTGCTCTTTATTTACATCGCTAAACCCAACGGTTTAGACGTAAATCACCCTTAAAAATTAAGTGGTAAATTTACTTTTCTCATTTCATTACCACCAGCTACCAGGTAAATAGCTATCAAAGTATACTAGAGCTGTCAGTTTAACATCAAATAAATTCGCTTTTTAAACTATTTAATTTATAATCTTAAAATAACTAATAATGGCTAATCAGTAAATATTCATATTATGGATTATTGCGATATACATTTAATTAATAAAAATTAATGAAACAGTACTAAACAAACTAAAAAAGATTCTCAAAATGTCCCCCATTTTCTTCAATACATTTCCTAACACTCTTCAAAAAATGTCGCCTAACTCGATGAAAAATTTCTGGTGTTTCTTTAATAATTTGGCACTTTTCGATTATCTTGAAGCGAAGATCCTCGACGTTGATTACTGGAATATCGTACACCAATTGTTTCAAATGACCTCAAAAGAAAAAATCCATAGGATTAAGGTCTGGTGACCTCGCTGCCCATGCCAATGGTCCACTTCGTCCTATCCATCGCTCAGGATACGTTGCATTCAAATACTGTCGGACACGT
The DNA here is from genome assembly GCA_034092305.1 of Diaprepes abbreviatus. Lineage (NCBI taxonomy): Eukaryota > Metazoa > Arthropoda > Insecta > Coleoptera > Curculionidae > Diaprepes > Diaprepes abbreviatus. The sequence continues at coordinate 1,272,264 of JASJET010000171.1, forward strand.
AAACTAAAGTGGGGCGGAGCTCCGTCTTGGAGGATCCACATGTTGGCCCTTACTTCCAATGGCACATCTTCCAGATACAATGGGAGACGATTTTGGATAAAATCTAAGTATACGTCACCAGTTAATGGGCCATCAAAGAAATGAGGACCAACAAGGTAATCTCCTATTATCCCTGCCCACACATTTAGTGAAAATCTACGCTGATGTTTCGTTTCTATCACATTGTTTGGGTTCTCGTAAGCATATGTGTGGATGTTGTGTAGATTTGTTATGCCATCACGAGTGAAACCAGCTTCGTCAGTGAATAATATGACGCCAATTAATCGATTATCGTGTTCATACTTAGCTAGGATCTGATTGCACATTTCCAACCGTCTCGGCCGATCATCGTCATAAAGAGCCTGCACCTTTTTTGAAACGGGTAGAGTTGTTCTTCTCTTAGTATCCTCCATGAACTAGCCTGACAGAGCCGCACTTCATTCCCAATTTTTCTAGTACTAATACCTGGATTATCTTCAATAATTTCAAGCACTCTTTCTTCTTGTTGTACGTTTCTAGCAGTTCTAGGTCTTCCCCTATTTCCATTATAACTTTTAAAGGAACCACATTCCGCCAGCCTCCTGTGCACACTGGAAAATGTTTGAGCATGAGGGATATTTCTTTCCGGATAACTCTCCATATAATATCTTCTTGCCAACTCTGCATTACCATTTGCTTTTCCATAACAAAAATGGATATCACAATATTCGATATTTGAATATTGGTGATTAGCCATTATTAGTTATTTTAAGATTATAAATTAAATAGTTTAAAAAGCGAATTTATTTGATGTTAAACTGACAGCTCTAGTATACTTTGATAGCTATTTACCTGGTAGCTGGTGGTAATGAAATGAGAAAAGTAAATTTACCACTTAATTTTTAAGGGTGATTTACGTCTAAACCGTTGGGTTTAGCGATGTAAATAAAGAGCACCTTTTTTAAAGGCCTGGCATCAGTCTTTCAGAAATTATGCCAAAAACTACTGTAGCTGTCAACACTAAAAAATTATGACAAAAAAACAATTTTCAATGTAGGTAAAGTGCCCTCTAGCGGCAAACAATCAATGTGAATTGTTACTAAAATGATGAAGCGCAGAAGACTTAGCCTATCTTTCAAATATTAGTCAAATCAGTTTTCCTGTAAGCGAGTAATTCAAAAAACAAAAAATAAAAACTTGAACTTGGACGGCTTGTAACTCGAAAACGAATGACATTTTGAAAAAAAATTATATGAAGCTCTACCCTTATTTTGTCAAGTAGAATCACCCCCTTAAGTTTCGTGATCGATTTTTGAATCACCCTGTATATAAGAAGCTTCACTTGTATTTTGATTATTTATTCGTTTTAACGAAGCAGGAGAGTGTGATAGTAGGAAACATAATTGATGATGACACGTGATAAAGGAAATCTTGCTTTCATTTCAAAAGCGCAGCCTCTGCCAATAAATTTTTCTCTTTATCTTCCAACATAAACTGTCTATTGGTCATCGTTCCAAAATTTCGAGCAAAAAAAATGGGTAAAATTGTCGAGGATGAATGAAGTACATGGCGCTTTTAATCCTCATGTTGTTTTACTTTTGACGCATTGCTATGCTTTATTTAAGTGGCTACGTTCATATATCAGTTCATTTCAAAGTTTTTAATATGTATTTTGACCCCCCTGTAGGAGGGGATTCCTGAAAAATACTCAGGTAATTTGTTATAAACAAAAAAATTGTTAATAATTAAAAAAATATTTTTTTTCGTATTCCTCGTCCGATATTAAACAAAAAGTATATGGTGTTATTCCGTCCGACTCATAGTTTTGAGTTAAAAATCGGTAAGCATTTGGAAAATGGGATTTTTGCCTGTTTTCAAAATTAATAACTTTTAATTAAATAAATAATTTCAAATTCTGCGCACAGCAATAGAGAGTTAAAGTCAAGAACTATAAGATGGGATTAAACGCAATGCGAAAATATAATATTTTTAGCGTTTCACCAGTGATAACATATGCGCCGTCGGGTATGAAGGGAAGTGGAAGTCTACTTACAGGCGCTCACCTAGTGCACATAATCCGTTATATCTTTGGTTGATCATTACATTAATACTTTAAACATGGAACTAAACAAGTTGTTGAAGGTAGCAATATGAATAAATCCAAAAAAGATTATTTTTTATATCGATTTGCGCCAATTTGCATCGGGATATTGTGTTTTGTCGCTTGGATGTAACAGTCAAAGAAAGTAAAATTATTTTATAACAAACTTTACCCATATAATTCTGGACTTTAAATTTTTCTTTAGTTTCAAACGGCTTTAAATAAAGATTCATTCAATATTAGATGTGACGATTGAATGTGATTGATGTAATTTTTAGATTTGTTCAAATATTGCATGACCAATGAGCGTTATAAAAATACATAAAAACCTTAGATTATTTAAAAGTTAAAAATGAAAATCTGAAAAGAGAAAATAGTGATCTGAGTAAAGATAATATTGAGGAAAGTAATAAAGTTAAGCTTAGTCAGGAATTAATATCAAAGCAATTATCAACGAGGCGGTCTAATAGTTATGAAATATGTGATAGATACTAACAAATGTACGAGGCTGGTTGAAAACTCCGTGTAAAGTCAGTGAGATGGTACTACTAGTGCGTGTCAAGGTTGTTTTCAGTTTCTAGCAAGTTTCAGTCAGCTCGGTTTATTTCTTTATGTTTGACATTCGTTTGAATCAAGGAAGTGGAGTGATTCTCCAAAAATGGACGAAAAAGAATTCTTGATTAAACATTACTTTATGAAAGGCAAAACGCCTCAGGAGACTAAACAGAAGCTTGATAAATCTTATGGTGACTGTGCACAACAGACGTTATAGGGTTCCAACTCGTTCACATCCCCCTTACTCTCCAGGCCTGGCTCCCTAGGACTATTATTTGTTCCCCAATATGTAGAAATGGCTGGTGGGAAAAAGGTGGAGGTGATTGCACAAACGAATGGTTATTTTACAGACTTGGACAAATCGTATTATTCAGAAGGGATCAACAAACTAGAGCAGCGTTGGACGAAATGTATAAGCCTAAAAGGAGACTATGTTGAAAATTAAGTAGTTTTAATTTTTGCACGGACTTTTCAAACGACCCTGGTATTATTTGCGAGAACACCTCGTACAAAGGAAATTCTTAATCAGATGAAATCATGAATATGTGCTGAAAAACTATATACAACTTCCCGATGATTTAAATACCTCATTTAGAATAAAACTGTGTCAATTTTTTACCAGAAAGTTTATTAACTTTGAAAATCAAGCAAAATGTTTTATATCATATAAAAGCAAATATATAAAAAAACTGAAGCAACGCACCAATACCTACAAAAATAGTTAATATAACTGAAATTCCTTAAGCTACTGTATTGCTTCTTTTATATATGTTATATATTAAAAATTGTTTGAAATATTAATGCATCGATTGGTGAAAGCTATAATGGAATATGTGCATTAGGTAAGTGTCTGTAAGTAGATTTCTACTTCCCTTCATACACGGCGGTGCGTACGTTATAACTGATGAAAAGTTATTTGTTTACAAGGTTAAAAAGCACTAAAAACATTACATTTTCGCATTACGATTAATCTCAGCATGTAGTTCTCGACTTCAACTATCAATTGGTGGGCGCAAAATTAGAAAATAATTAACTAATTAAAAGTTATCCATGTTGAAGAGTCATAAAATGCCATTTTTCAAATTAACTTAAAAACTATGCGGAAAAATCACAAGAGACACTTTTTGTTGAGAATGCATCCTTGATATTTGTAATCAGGGGGTCAAAATACCTATAAAAATCTTTGGTGGAGTCATATCTTTCATCGGTTACGAAAACCCACAGGGCTTCCCGAATATATGCGATATCACGTATTTAGTTTATTATAATATCGGGATTTGTACATCTTTCGAAAATTTTACACAAGACTTAGTGTTTTATTCGTAAATCTTCGAACGAATATTTTTCTTGGCCGCGCTAGAATGGGAAAAACTATCATTATGGGTTGAGGTTGATTGAATTGAGAACACAATCGTTCTATTAACAATTTCACCATTATCGAAAATATATAGTATTTGTAATATATTGGATTTCTAGAAATAATTTAATTCATGCATATACAGTTGAAAAATGACCTATTCTTAAGTAAACTAGTTCTAACATATCATTATATTTACTAAAAATATCACACACCAATAGTTTTAATTTTTGTCCAATGTTTTTTTTTTTTTTTTTTTAAATTGATGTCATCACTATTTCATTATTTTTAATAAAAAAAAATCAAAGTTTTTCATAAACTAAATAAAAAACATTAATTGTATTGTTCTCATTTTCTACAAGCTTCGTATAATATTTCATTGTTAATTGTAAAAGCAGGAAAATCATACACAGTTAGTGAATAATCATTAAACACTGTCCTTCATTATAAGGATACATCAGACATCATCAGAAAAATTCACTTGAGCACCTTGAAATGTCATTATGAGTTTACTCGAAGACATTCAAACAGTTCATTTAACTCGATGAGTCAACTCACCCAACTAACGAAGTATTAGTCTTATCATATGTATGATTATTAAAAACATTTTTCAAGAATTATTGCTTAAAATTTGGAAACCGATACAAGGCGAATTGATATTTAATACTGTGAATATTTTTTTCAAGAGGAAGAAATTTCTATTCGTAACATTTTGCCAGCGGCTACTGAAGGTGTTCCAGCAAAGAAGTATAAGAATACATCAGACATCCATCATAAAACTTCACTCGAGCAATAATTTACTGCAAAAAAAGGGCTGATGAAATTATTAAAGACCTTGAAATGTTATTATACGATTATTGAAGACATTCAAATTGTCCAGATAACTCGATGAGTCAACTTACCCAACTAACGAAGTACTAGTCTTATCATATGTATGATTATTAAAAACATTTTTCAAGAATTATTGCTTAAAATTTGGAAACCGATACAAGGCGAATTCATATTTAATACTGTGAATATTTTTTTCAAGAGAAAGAAATTTCTATTCGTAACATTTTGCCAGCGGCTACTGATGGTGTTCCAGCAATGAAGGGATGTTACAATGGTTTCATGGCACATTTAAAACAAGCTGTACCACAGGTACTCGCTGTACATTGTGTTATTTATCGTTGCGAAGAATCTGAATCAACGCTTGCATACGTCGAATGGTAAAGATTTCAGTGGCCTGCTACTTCACACAGAAGTTCGTGTATAGACTGTACTAGATACTGTGTAATTGCAATTGCGCTTCTAACCCAATTCTATGGGACCCGAATATATCTTAGCAAAACAAAACGCTCATTTATAATACTATTTTTAAAAGCATAGTCACATACAGCTCTGAAGGCTGGTAGCTAAAAGAAACCTCCGAGAAGACACTGTTAGCCACTGAAATGGACTTCTGGACACGATCTACTAGAAAAACCAGAATGAGAGTCAATCACACAATAGCAGATGATATAAGAACAAAACAGCACCTTTTGCCCTTCTGCCTCTCGTGCTCTTCCCACCAAGCAACAAATCCTGGATCCGCCTCTGCACAACATATCAAAAATACAATCAATTTAACAAAGTCACTTTTTAATAAGGATATTGCTAAGTCTTTGACATGTGTAAGTAATTAATTAAAACGAGAAACGTCATTACTGCTTTTGTAGGCAAACTTCTTTCGTTCGAGAGGAATCTCGGTAGAGGTGAATACAGCCATTTTGGAACTATCAACACTTGGAGGTTCTTCACGCTGATTTCACGAAAAGGTTTCAGAATATTTGAAACATGAACATACCGAGCTGTGCTTTAGATCCTTTTTCAAATGCAATACAATAGAATCATGAAATTTAGAAGAGAAACTAGTAGACCAAGAGTTCTGGCTTCAAAAATCTATACCAAATTGTTAACACTCCACCAGATTTAACGATTTCATTAATCTTTTTATTACTTATTGATACTGATTCCTAATCATAATAAACAATTTTCTAATACATTTGATGGCATTTCACTTTTTATTACATTTTAATATTAAGAGGACGAATGAAATATTAACCAGACTTTTCTTTTTGACGCTCCTTAGGTGTGAGTGAGTAACGTGACGTCTTGATATATGTTGGGTAGGGATGTAAAGCGGAGGGGAGTAAATCCATTCGGTTCGCCAGAGCAGATTGTTTATGTGAAAGAAACACGACACAAGTAAATTGAGATTATACTTTCGAAAAGGCCCACTAGGTTGGGCGAAATGTCAAACACAGAATAGTAGTATTAATCTATATATATATATATATATATATATATATATATATATATATATAAACACATGTGGTCTTTTAATTGCAACCGAGATTGTAATTGACTTCAGCAGGTCTTCAGTGCAGAACCCACATATTTTACGGTCATGAGAGCCACCATTGGGCTACAATGAACTCAAGATTAAAGACGCATTCCAAGAAAGAAAAAATTATACAGATTATAAATCGATAATAAGCACAATTGTATTTAAATACATACTAATGGAAATAACTCGTCTGTTAAAATAATAAGTCAAGCAAAATAAGACAAATCTATAAAACATTTTTAATCCGATTTATGAAAAACTTAGACCTTTATCTATGTCACACTAATAATCACTCAGTAGATCCAAAAGATCCTGCTTACTGAAATAAACATTAGAGAGAACCGTAACGATAGAAAGAAATTTTACCTGACCAGGGCTGCCTTCTAAACCTTATAATGCGGCCGTTCCTCTTGAACAACTTCACCGACCCGTTCTCCACCGATTTTTTTGCGCTCGCATTTTGGCTTCCGTCGGTGTTGAAGTGGTTGTTGACGTGTCTCTCCAACATCAGCTGAAATAAATAATGGACGTGTGTTAAGTTAAAAAATGTACATCATTAAATGATAAAAACAAAAGTTTTTGGGTTTATACAGGGTTAGGTTGAGTTTTAGTAGAGTGGCGCAAAGAATATTTGAAAACCAGCGTAGTTTTTGGGTCCATAACGTCAAAGTTATTTTTGCAACAAATAAGAAAGTTTTACGTTGAGGTAGCCTTTTGTTTATGAATATCAAGTATTCTAACATTCGGCCGATTGATACACACATAAGCTACAGACACAGACAACTTGAGTTGAAGGCTTATTCAACTTTATTCGCAGTTTTTTTTTGCACTTATAATCCTTTTAATGATGTAACAAATCAAATTTCGTATATTTTCTCATAAAGCTGTATCTTCTGTGCCTGAAAATATCCACCATCCAGCGCTCTATATTGATAATGATATAACTTCAACCAAATCAAACAAGTTCTCGAAAATAAATCACAAAAGTGATATACGTGTAATGGTGATATTATAGAATGGGAACATAGCTAACAGACATAACATTATAATTTGTCGATCATCGAGCAGCACTAGCAGCAGGTGACAAAGAAGATGGATACAACGCAAGGGAACTAAAAGAAACGTATGAGGAATGGTGTTGGTTAATAAACATTCAGAAAATCGCATAGGATGCGACGATTGCAAATGTTTGAGTCATCTTTGATAGAACGGGAACAGGAGATAAAGAAATACGTGCAAGAATTATCCAAGCTAGAAAAATGATAGGATGTCTAAAAAGGGATACTGTGTAGCAAAAATATTAACAAAAAACGAAAATATAACATATACAACACACTGACAAAAAGCTGTTTAATTTATGGGGCTGAGACTTACAAAGAAATTAAAAACAGGTAGATGCTGTAGTAATGGATGCTTTGAGGAGGTCAGCAGGAATATCACGGGCACAAAGATGAAGAAACGAGAAGCTGTACGACAGATGGGAATAGAAGATACGATCATGAAAGGTAAAGAAAGAAAACAATTAATCTGGTAGGGTCATATACAACGTATAGCTGATTCACGACTGTCCAAATAAACCATGAATTGGTATCATAGAAGAAGATCTAGGAGAAATTGGATGGGAGGAACGTGACAAAATAAGTTAATATATTAATAATAATATTAAATAGTACTTTTACAAGTCAAAATATTTAAATTTTGTGTGCAAAGCAGTACGATCCGGACACAATATTGTTTTATTTTCAAAAAGACAGTTTTGGTAAAAAAAACTACCTTAAAAAACGTAAAGAGAAGCTGACAATAGACAAAAGACAATACTACAGACTACAATTAGATTCGAAATACTCCTCAAATGAAAAAAGAATCATTCAGCACCAGGTAGCTCTTGATTTGTTTTTCGTATTCATTGAAGTTACGAGCTTTAATTCTAGCTGGAACGCAGTTGTAGAACTAAATATCTTGAACCATTCCTGGATCTCTCAAGTCGGTCAAAGGATGGTACAAGATTGTTGTTTAGCTGTAAAAATCTTCATGTGATCTGTATAAATCCAGATTTTGTTTAACGTACCACAAACACTGCTTAACATACACACAAGGTAAAGTTAAAATTTGTTAATTCTTAAATAAATTTCGACAGTCCTCAATATAACCAAGCCCAGAGATAATACGAATGAATTTTCTTTGTTCCCCAAATGCCTTATGTATGCGAGTAATGTCAAAATATTTTGCCAAGGAAAAGTTAAAAATTGTATACTTTGCAAACGTATATTCTTCGACATGGAGTAATGTTCTGGGGTGGGAGCAGTGCACCAGAAAGCGCTTTTAAAAATCAGAAAAGAGCAGTTCATGTACTTTCTGGCATTGGTTACTTGGATTCCTGCAGGGGAAAATTTTAAACCTTAGGTGTCTTAACTTTAACAGCCATTTTTATTTACGAATGTCTACTGATTCTCTTTAAAAACAAGGACAAGTTTAAGAAGCATAATATTTAAACACTGCTTTGCCACTAGATATATAGGATATAATGTTCCACAGCATCGACTTACTGTGGCAGAAAAAGGGCCTGATTTCTTGGCAATTAAATTTTTTAATGCTTTGCTAATCGGGGTGAAGTTGGATGAGGATTTCAAACGTTTTAAGAAAACTGTTTTTTTTTATTGGTTCATATAGAACCATATATGCAGAATGAGTTCTTTGACTTTTTTAAATGAATTTTAAGTGTCATGTCTGATAATAAGATGTTATGTGAATGTTACTCGATTTTAATATGTCTGTAAATGTTTGGATTTAGTGTTTTCGTCGTCATTCATTCAAGTTTTTGGTTTTCATCAGCACCACAAAACTTTTTATTAAATAAAGAGATATTTGATTTGATTTTTATCAGTATGACAAGAATGACCCCAGAAAAGAATAGAGTAAGCCAATAGAGAATTAAAGTTACTGTGATATGCTATTAGAAGAGTTTCTCTAGAAATTACTCGTATAAGACTTCTGAATAAGAGCAGTTATCGGGATAGTTTTTTTGAGAGGTTGATAAGTTGCTGCTCCCAGATTAATACTGCATCTAAGTGTACTCCCAGGAATTTGGCCTCCATTGCACATTGAGGTAGAAAAGGCTGTACAATTTCACTGTTATTCCTTAGATTAAAATTAATACTTTGTGATTTTGGGTTATTTAAAGATAGACGATTAGCTAAAAACCATTGAAATAGTTTTTTTTCTGAAGTTTGGTTATTAAGATTGTCAATCTCTGAAGGGTGATGGCTTATGAAAAAGGTTTATCTCTTACCTTGATAATATATATGTCAGGTCATTTATATAAATAAGGATTAAGATGGGGCCTTCTAATACCGACCCTATACACACATACGATTTCAAAAAGGAGTATTCCAGTACTTCAGTTGAAGAGTGCAGATACAATTTCTCACTGAAATGTCCACATCACACGGGAAAACTTTACTAAGGAGAAAGTTTTGAGTGCGCTAATGAAGCTGGGACCCAGCAAAATACCTTGCTTTGTTGCTAGAAACTGTCGAGGTGTTTTTGCTCAGTCGGTTCCTATTATATTCAGCCTGGGATTTCTAGACTGTTGGAAGCTGGAAAGTATCATGCATTGATTCCGAAAAAAAACTATCTTTCAATCTGCATAGTCTTTTAAATAGCAGTTTATAGGAAACTTTTTTGACAGCTAAAATCAGTGATTACTCCCCTTCAGCACGGTTTCTTCGCCTCTAAAAACACTATAAAGAATTTCTTGGTTCAATCAATTTGTCAGTCAGTAAGACTGGCTGAACTGTCAGCAGCAGGTTAACAGCGTTTACACCGACTTCACCAATGCTTATGACATGTTGGATCATTCCATTCTTCTGCATAAACGTTCAACAATTGGTTCTTCCAAATTCCTGTGTAACTTTATCAAAGATTCTATGTTTAATCGCCAGATGTTTACTAAATTATAAGATGGTACGAGTAATCACTATTTATTGTTATTAGCAGAGCTCCTCAGGTGAGCAATTTAGCACCACTTCTGTTTCTTTATTAATGATTTGCTTGCCATCTTAAAAAGTCGTGTTTCCCTTTATGCCACTTTATTCAAATTAATTACAAATAGAATGAACTATTTGCTGCATCTGATTAGCTTCCGTGCAGTCAGCATTGGCACAAGACCATCCTCTTGGTTTTATCTATTTTCAGCTCATCATAACATAATGATGAGATTGTTTAAAAAATGTAAATATTATAACAATCTTGCTGCTACCCACGATATATTCTATAGTAAATATTACAAATCAGTAAAAGATTTTCTTTAACATCTTGTAGCATAATATGTGATGTATTGTTTGCTGATATACGTGATATCATTTATTGTAAATATGAACTATTTTCTAGTATTATTATTATTTGTATACGTGTATTATCATAATCAAATGCCTTCTAAATGGAGATTATTATACCTACCCTTCATGCACCAATATTTATGGGACTAAATTAATTAGATATATCACAAATATAAGGCAATTTATTCGTTCATTTCTATTCATTCCCATCAAATTTAATTGTACATTATTTCAGCTATGATCCATGTGTATGTCCATATAATGAATTAAAACCAAAAATATTGTATCTTACCTGCGAATTGAACCTTAGCCCGCATCCATCCACGATGCATCTAAACGGTTTGGTCCCAGCGTGCGCTAGCACGTGGCGTTCAAGCCACGAAATTGAACACGACGTCCTCCCGTGCACTTTGCAGCCCCTCCATAGACAGACATACTGTTCCTGGTTGGCTTTAGATTGAGATATCACATGTTTAACCTAAAACGAAATATTACTGTGTAAAATGGTCTCAATCAGTAGGAATTAGATTTTTTCTATTTTAAGTTTGCAGCGATTTGAAATAATGACTTTTATTTTAATTATGATCGATAATATTAACAATTACACTCCACATTAAATGACATATGATTTATGACATAAATCTGCTGCACTGCACACAAATAGTTTAAAACAAAATATATTCTAACGGATTTTTGGTCGATTGCACAAAGAGTTTAAGGTTATTACACGCTAGAAAACTAGAGCTATTTTAACTAGCATGGCCCTCTTTTTTGTAAAATAAAGGAAAAAGGTGCAATTTTATGATCTACACGAAAAAATACTTGGCAAAATTTTCAGCAGCCGGTTCAGGAAAAAAAATAGTTAAATCGATTTTGGTTCATTTTGTTTCATTCACAAATAAAACCCGTCGTCGTGGGTTGTGGCATAAATAAACAACCAATTTTATTGTTTATTTCACGGTCCTTTCTCCTTGGCAAATATTTAACCTGAGATGTGAACACAATTTAACATTTAATTATTAACGAGGTCGTTTACCTACATTGAAAAGATAAAATAATTTGATGTAATCGATCATATGGAGATCTAATTCTCTTAAACTCTGCCTCCTGGTATTCTAACATCAGTTTTATGCATTTCTATTGTAAAATTTTTTATTTTGAAAGTTGGTTAAGGCACAAAATAAATATTTATCGCGGAGAATTTCAAGACAATCGAGTAGCTTCGAGTTCGTGAACATGACGACGGCGCTGTTTCGAACTTATTTGCCATCCATCAGGCTATTGCATCCAATACCATCTTGCAATCGTGTCCTATCTATTTTTTCAAAAGGAAGAAAACAGCAAACAAGACACGAATATCGACATCTCGACGGATCACTCAATGATACAAAAGCCAACATACCCACACAGCACTAGACGTCTTATAGACGTCGTTTTTATATCCAGATTATGTCTGAACGTCTTAAGACATAAATAAGGCGTCTTATAGACGTTGTTTTAAAGACGTCCATAAGATGTTTATATACAACGTCTTTAAGACATCTTTTAAAAGTCTCCATACTACATTTTATATGAAAATAAATACAGTTGTGTATAATTTAGTTGATAAAAACTAAAAAGCATTTATTTTCCCTATGAATTTTGTCGCAGTTGGGTAATAAGTTTGCAATGCCGCACAGAGCTCAGCTGAATACAAGTTGAGGTTAAAATTTTTGATTGAACGACAAATTTTTAGTAGCCTCACTACGACCTTGGTTAATGGAACTTTTGTGTGATCTTTTTACCAATACTTTGGTGCTTTTTGTCACAGACTGTTTGATGTACCAATAACAATAACAATATGATGCCAGCGAAACTATAACTTTAAAAAACCCGCCTTTTGTTTCTGTCAACTGTCATTTTTCAGTTTTGTATTTGTGTTTCGTCATGTCATTATTCATTTTTAATGTTGTAGGGGTGCCGACTGTGAAAATTTAGCTTTTGAAAGAATTTTATTAAAATAGTTGATTTATTATGTGCCTCTAAAAATCTTTTTTATTCGTGTTTATGTAATACTTAAGGTAAGATCGAGAATCACATGTACTTAGGAAAAACAGTAACGTTATTTATAGGTTGTGTTACAGGAAATTCCCGAATGCTTTGCCGTTTATATTTTTGTAGTAACTCTATGTTAGAAGTATGAAATGAAATCTTCAAAAATATTATCTATGCGAAAAAGGCTTGCACAGCTCATCCAGACCCGGTCCTATATATTACAAGAAATATTACTAATGAAGTGGAAGGCGAAATGTTTGTTTATGGAGTGCTCCACTAATGAAACCTGTAAGATTTATTTTGTTCCTGATGATTGATTTATATTGAAAGAACATAGAAAATAGAGTTGTGTTAATTACAAGAAGTAATTTTGTTTAAGGTTTTAGAAATTTCAAAACTGGGAGTACGGAGCATTTATGACTTTGTAAAGCGAGCTTGTAAAATTACCATGTACAGTTAATTAGTACGAAAAGGAAAGAGAAAGTTCTACGATTCCAACTTGGCGAGACTTATTATGAGTAAGTTCTGTCTTTCATTATACATATTAACCTTGAAATAGCATAAGTCACGATTCTATAGTAGAGGACAATTATAAAAATTCGCAAAAATATCAAAAAATTTACTCCCACAAATGATAAACTTTATCCTATAATATTAAAATCAGTTTGTTATTAGGATCTACAGAGACAACAGGACTGGAAAAAGTCAGAAGAATGAGGAAATTTCAATCCAAACGTGGCTGAAAAGGGCATCAGACCAGATTTGTTATTCGACTAAATAAAAATTCTTGTATTTAAAGATTTGTGTACTTTTTATTTCAATAAACTTTTATTTTGTTGATAGTCTACCTTTTAGAGTTATTTTATCGAAGGGATAAACTAAGGCTTAAATTTGATAGGTTCACTTATAGTTCGAACAGTAGTAGTTCTGAAAATATTTGCTCTTCTACCTCACTTCTTAAATTTCAAATTAGATAAAGTTTACATTAGGCTTAAGTTATGTATTTTTTTGTATAAAGAGATTATGTTGAACAAATTTTTAAAGCAAATTATTCATGCGGAACTTGTAGTTATTTAAAATGGTAGTGTATATTTTGCTCTTGATTTTTTCTTAATTAAAGTTATTTCTTGGATTTTTGAATAATTACGGTTTGACTTTGTAAACAAGACAAACAAAAAAATTAAAGGGACCCTTTTTAATGTACATAATTTTATTGGTGGAATATGTTGTTTTAATGTTCGGAAGGGACGTCCATAAGACGTTGTAAGCAAACGTCTTAAAGACGTTACCTTTTGTAACATAAGACGTCTATACAACGTTTTATGGACGTCGTTCGTCTTTTATGGACATCCATAAGACGTCGTGAATGTTGAGATCAAACGTCTTATGGACGTCTTTAAGATGTATTTGTGCTGTTTGGGTACACTAACAATATTGAAGGCTCTCATTGTGAGATCGTATATATAGGATAAACTAGTTAATATTGTGGTGTATAGAAAGTGAAAGAGTACTCTTTAAAGTTAATCCAAACTTTCGAAAATCTTTATTATTATTTTCATCTTCAGAAAGACTACAATAATGACCCAAAAGTGGAAAAGTAGTAAGACAATTTTCCTTAAAATCTTACCTTATATCTTTATTTAAGGTTGTTTACTAAGATGTTAAAAGGTTGTATGACATTGTACATTCACAAAAGAGATTAAAACTAGGGTCCCAGATCAAATTATGACAAACTTAATAATTAAAATTGAATTTAAAATAAAAAACAGGGGGAACCATTTTGTTAGTTCCTTCCCGATTCACATGTAATTTAAAATGAATTTTATTATAATTTTTGAGGTTAGGAAAACTGTCAACTGTCAGCATGGCTGCCAACATTTAGTGATTTATTAAGTTTTATTAGTATGAGTCTGCATTTAAGGGTAATTATACAGTAAATGGTCAGCTAAACTGACCATTGATATTTTCAAGGAAAACTGTAATCATTATTGTCAGTAGGATTTGTATTTGTCTATAAAGATTTATCCAACAATAAAATATACGAATATATTTCACTTAAATGCTTAATATCATTTTTTTTTGTTTAAGCTATTGGGTTCTTGTGAGATAAAGGGAATCTCTAGGAAAAGCCTCTTGACATTAATCGACTGTGTTGTGAGTATCCTCACTGATCCATAATCCATATTATGTAATTTGTTATTGACGTGTTCGGCAAGTGCGCATATTTCAGGATCGAATACTTAATATTTTTGTTTAAATTAAGCTGGTGTAACTGTGGCTCAAATTTCCTATATCCGTTCTGTCGTTAACAGTGTTTTTATCTTTTTTAATTTCTATCATTTCCTTTTACTGCAATTTTTGGTAATTCATATCTTTGTTTTTAATTATGGTACTGTTATAACCAAAGGTATGTTTTTCGTCCTGTGTGTGTTTGTTTGACGCTGTTGAGGCGTTTTTCGTATATTTATGGCCATTCAATCTGTTCTTTAGTAACTGACTCGTCATGCCTATATATATATATATATATATATATATATATATATATATATATATATATATATATATATATATATATATATATATATTTGGGACAATTCGTGAAAGGGATCGAATATACTACATTTGATTTATTCATGACAGGAGTTTTATTTTCACCTCTTCACATAAACCAAGACTGTGACTACGTTACGTGGATGACACATTCGTTATCTGGCAACATGGGGAAAAAAATCTCAAAAGTTTCCTGGAACACATAAACAGTATACATCCCAAAATTAAATTCACCATGGAGACAGGACAGGAAAGAGAACTACCGTTTCTGGATATCCTACTGAAAAGAAAAGAGGATGGTTTGCTTTCGCACACTGTCTACAGAAAACCCACTCACACCAACAGGTACCTCAACGCCGATTCACATCACCACCCCGCCCAATTATTTGCAGTAGTGAAATCACTTGCATTTCGATCGCAGTCCCTTACAAATCCGGAAAATTATCACAAAGAGATGAACATACTGCAGGAAGCCCTAACAAAGAACGGTTATAAAAAAGAACATATAGACAAGGTTCTAAAAAACAAACACTTGGCCCCAAAAAATCGCGAAAACCAAGAGAATAGCTCCAAGGCTTTTGTTCCTTATGTAAGAGGCACCACAAACAAGATCGTAAGAATTCTCAGGAGACACAACATTGAAACCATTTTCACCACAGACCGTAAAGTAAAAGATCTCTTGCCAACACCTAAAGAAAGAATCCCTCTAGAAAACCAGGGAGTGTACGATATTCCATGCGGAGAATGCAGCTCATCTTACGTAGGCCAAACCAACCGTAAAATAAGCGCCAGAAGAGACGAACATATGCACGCTGTCAAGCAAAAAACAACTTCTGCTCTGACCCAGCACTGGTTAAACACAGGACATAAGATAAATTTCTCGGGAACAAAAATGCTATGGAGATGTGAAAACCTGTCCACAAGAGTTATAAGGGAGGCTATTGAAATTGCAAAGAGGCCCAACAACTTAAATAGCAGAGATGATAGCCAACGTGTGCCTAATACTTGGAAAAATCTGCTTACAAAACATCAACCAGTACCACTTAGTAACGAAAGAGATTACAACTCGGCAACGCAACCACAAACACTGGCAACAGGGCCGATGACGCGCAGCAGGTCTCGCCACCTGATGGTCCGGAACAATTCGGAAAACGAACGCGTCCGACGCGCACACGGTACCGACAATACCGGAGTCGCAGGCGTCAGTTCGCTCGTGGACGCCATACAGTGAGCTTTGAAAATGGTGAATGAGAATTCACCGAAACGTCAGCTGCCTACAGTCCTGAGAGGGACTCTGCACATACACGGGATGCCCGATATATATATATATATATATATATATATATCCGAATATTTTAGCTGAATTGCCCCAATCTATCTATTTTCTGAGAAATTGATCGAGGCAGTTCATGTGGGACACCCTGTATATAAGTGTTTTATACCAAAGGAATAAAATATGTTCCAAAAATTTAAAAATAAAAACAAATATTTTGATTGATAATTGATATTTTGGAGTTGTTCAAAATTACGAATATTACATCTGTAGACGATTCTAAAATTCAAAATGTTCGTCTCTGTAGCAAGACACGTGAATAAATGTTGGTGTAACTTGTTCTAAAAATAACTATTCCCTTATGGCTGTTAAATAATTCGTGACGAAACCGCTCAGTTCCTAAGCCCAATTAATTAAAGAAAAAGGGGACTCGAAATTATGGATCCGATATGGAGGCAGGAGAGAAACATGATTATTTTAAAAATAAAATACCACGATAAATTTTAGGAGTAAATGAAAATCGATAGAAAAACGAATCTGTGCTGTCATTAACAGAACAAAAATATTTGATTTTAGCTTTTCGATTAGTCTTATACGCTTGTCATTGATAAAAAAGGAGAAAGACCCCATTGCAGAACTCGTTATTCATTGATTCTTTCGCAATGTTTGCATCAACTTTGTCGTAGGATATCAAGTTAATATAACTCCTACGTATTTCAATTGTAGACAGCATATTTTGATTTTACACTTGCGAAGAGAATTCGTAAGTAGAGTTTTATTGGTCATAAAGTTTAAATTATAATGTTGAAGTATGGACATCAGTTATTGAACATCGAACAATCCTTAGTTTAGCTGCAACATTGTATGTACTAGATAATATGACTTAAACGAAACCTATAAAACTGGGTGTTGAAGGAGCAATGACCAGACAGACGCATAATTGAAATACCACTTTATGTTTATTATTACTTTGGTGCGGAGGTCGGAAGAGTTTTTGTTAGCCTGGTATATTTACAATTTTTTCTTTGAACTTTATTAAGAGTAGTATTAAAAATGTTTAATAGTCTGGGAGCTCGATGGGTTTTCGTAGCGGATAAAAAGTGATGTCTCCTTCAAAGTTTTTTTTTTATGTATTTTGACCACCTGATTGCGAATTGTATTAATTAAAAAATTAAATTGAGATTATACTTTTGAAAAAGCCCACTACGTTGGGGGAAATGTTCAAGCACAGAATAGTAGTATTAATCTGAAACCTAATTTAATATATATATATATATATATATATATATATATATATATATATATATATATATATATATATATATATATATATGAATAGATAAGTTTTTGTCCGTGTAATTTAAAATAAACTAGAATTAAATATTGGCGAAGCGGACGTGAAAATTTGCCAATCTACATGATTCTCGTGTTAAAAAGTGCGGAGCACTCCAAAATATGGAAAAACTCCGGGTCCGACAGATGGCGACAGCGCTGTTTCGTCTTAATATGGGACTCGTCAGACCACCGCATTCGGTACAAACCATCATCTCGCCTTTGCATCCTATAAAGCTGAGTTTAAAATCAAAAAACAGCAAACAAGACGACAAAGGCGACATCTCGATGGTCCACTTGATAACACAAGAACCACAAAGATTAACAAAGTTTGTAAAAAAAACCGCCATATGGTGGCGCGACGGTGAATTAAAACAAAAATATGTAAAATCGAGTACACGAAACGCGCTGCCCAAAGGATAGGGGTCGCATTTTTCGGTACTGGCAACCAAGCCGAGTCCCATATTAGGACGAAACAGCGCTGTCGCCATCTGTCGGACCCGGAGTTTTTCCATATTTTGGAGTGCTCCGCACTTTTTAACACGAGAATCATGTAGATTGACAAATTTTCACGTCCGCTTCGCCAATATTTTATTCTATTTTATTTTAAATTACACGGACAAAAACTTATCTATTTATTTATTTACTTGTTTGGCTTTGAAACACGCTAAACGATGCTCTCATGGTGGGATCGTTTGGTGCGACACGTGGCTTTGGCTGCTGAAATTAGCAGTAGGCTTGGTTGCCAGTACCGAAAAATGCGACCCCTATCCTTTGGGCAGCGCGTTTCGTGTACTTGATAAACGACAAGATTTACACCCTATGAAAATTCTGGATTCAGACCCGGTTCGAATGCTATTAAATGTTACTGGATCACATTGAATTACAGCAAGGAAGATTTTTACCATTCTCTTGATAACCATCACCTTCAACTCACTGTCCTTTCTGAAAATGTCCGCATTTTGTGACTTTAGTGTTTTCACAAGATCCTCTTCAGTATATTGCTCTTCAATACCAACGATTTTTATTTGTGGATTTTTTTTTACTTGGTACAGTAGTAGAGAAGTGTTGGCTTAGTTTTTTATCAATATTTTCCTTGAGCTTATGAGCCTCCTTACCGTCTCTGCATTTGACTATTACTGCGCCATCTTTCGCCTCTTTTAAACCTTTAATACCGACATCCAACTGCGAAGGGTCTATATATATATATATATATATATATATATATATATATATATATATATATATATATATATATATATATAATATATATATATATATACCGGGAAGCTGCTTAAAGGGATTGCCAAAATTATTTTTGTCGCTAAGTTGTCACAACTGTCCTCTATACTCACGTGAAGTTGGAGCGCGATCTGTCATTTAATTTCTTTACAATGCTCGATTTGTCAGTTCATCTCAAATGTTACAGAAGGTTTACGGTGAAGCGACTTTATCAAAAACACATATATACGAGTGGTACAGTGCATTCAAAAGCGGTTGAGATGTGGTGGAAGACGTGTCTCGCTCTGGTTGCCTATCAACGCCTTCAACTGAAATTAACATCAATAAAGCGATGAAAATGGTGACGGAAAAATGTCATTTCACTTTGAGAGAGATAGCCGCTGAACTTTCTGTCTCCCACAAATCAGTTAATACCATTGTTACTATAGTCGCTCGACTAGTTCCGAAAAAGTTGAATTTTCTTCAAAAACTGAATGGCTTAAAAGTCGCTGAACACATGTTAGAACAAGTCAATTCTGACCCCACATTCATGAAATGCATTATAATTGGTATTGAAACATGGATTTACGAGTATGACATGCAAACCAGTCAGCAAGCTTCGAAATGGCGCCTTCCAATGAGCCGTAACCCAAAAATGACAAAGCTAATGTTATCGCGGTGTTGTGCACTCGGAATTCTTGCCAGAAGGTCAGACGGTAAATAGAAAATATTATCTGGGCGCGGCGTATGAGAGAGCAAATTCGTCGAAGAAGACCAGGTTTGTGGAAAAAAACTCATGGATTTTGCACCACGATAACGCATCATATCATAAGGCTATCATTGTGAACAAATTTAGGGCAAAAAACTCAACAAATATCATCTAACAACCACCGTATTCACTTGATATGGCTCCGGCTGACTTTTTTCTCTTTCCAAACCTTGACAAAATCAAAAAAGGGTTTTTCTCCTTACCAAGGCCTACAAATCCCCAATAACCCTAGTTTAATATATATATATATATTATATATATATATATATATATATATATATATATATATATATATGTTATGTCGGATATTCACCACAGACCGTAAAGTAAAAGATCTCTTGCCTACACCTAAAGAAAGAATCCCTCTAGAAAACCAGGGAGTGTACGAAATTCCATGCGGAGAATGCAGCTCATCTTACGTAGGCCAAACCAACCGTAAAATAAGCGCCAGAAGAGACGAACATATGAACGCTGTCAAGCAAAAACAACTTCTTCTGCTCTGGCCCAACACTGGTTAAACACAGGACACAAGATAAATTTCTCGGGAACAAAAATTCTATCGAGATGTGAAAACCTGTCCACAAGAGTTATAAGGGAAGCCATTGAAATTGCAAAGAGGCCCAACAATTTAAATAGCAGAAATGATAGCCAACGTGTGCCTAATACTTGGAAAAATCTGCTTACAAAATATCGGCAACGCAACCCCAAACACTGGCAACAGGGCCGATGACGCGCAGCAGGTCTCGCAACCTGATGGGCCGGAAAACGAACGCGTCCGACGCGCACATGGTACCGACAGCACCGGAGTCGCGGGCGTCAGTTCGTTCGTAGACGCCATACAGTGAGCTTTGAAAATGGTGAATGAGATTTCACCGAAACGTTAGCTGCCTTACAGTCCTGAGAGGGACTCAGCACATACACGGGATGCCCGAATATATATATATATATATATATATATATATATATATATATATATATATATATTATATATATATATATATATATATGTAGCCATTCCATATCTCTTCATCGGCTACAAAAACCCACAGGGCTACTGGACTATAAATAAGTTTACTGGTGTATTTAGCTCAATAAAAAAAAAAATTTATGCCTCAGTTTTGTTTTATCAAAATATATAAAATTTCTTACCTGCAGATGTTCTAATAAGGCCCCACTGGTGTCGAATTGCGCCGCACACTCATCCCATCGACACCGGCCGTGATTGGATTGTGGCGGGCTTTTTCCTATGTCTCCTCCCTCATCTTTTTCTTTTCGTTGTTGGATTGCCGGAAACCTAAACATATGGAATACATGAAAACAGCAGAAATAAAAAAAATAATGGAATGTTCAGGAAGCCCAGTATTGAAATACCCGATGTTCAGCAACCACTGTTTTGTAAAATCAAATCATTGAGTACAATGAAAATAAATTTCATCCTTGAATGGACACAATTTATATAAGCTTGTATTTTTTAGAACAAAACTACTTAATGATGATTCTTTTCTATCTAGACAAAAATAAAAAAAAAAACGTATTTTTAAAAATACCGTTGCACCTCCAATAAATCATATAATTAAGAAACTTTAACACTCTACCTGATGGTCTTTGGCTGTGATAAAATCGGCGACTTTTTGGGCTCTTCTGATGTTGAGGGTTCTTCTACACTGATTTCCAGGCTCCATCTACTTGAGATCCCACTGTCCGAGTCAACAGGAGACGGTGACTTTGCATCCGGTAATCGAGAAGGGGGTTCTTAAAAGAAATATTAAACATTAATAGAGGTGAAGAGGAAGTAAAAACCACAAGAAACAAATAATTTGGTTGGCTCAAATGTTGATTAGTCTTCAAATTAATTGATTTCTGAACATTTTCGCAATTATTATTATGTGGTTAATATCGGTCGTCCCTCTTAGTTAACTTAACAAGAAAACCTGGGAAAGTTTCGTCTATAGGATCCGCAGTCTATATTAAAGTAATATTGATTTCTCTTACGTTTACGGCAAAAATAAACATAACATAGCCTGAAAATCTCCTAACCAATTATCTAACCTAATCTTTAATGTTAATGACATACAACAAATATAAAAAATCAGGAGTTTAATTAAAATGTAATGAATGCAATAACTGCTACATTGGACAGACAGGAAGAAATTTTGAAACTAGATTTAATGAACACAAATCTAGTTATAAACTTTTTAGACATGAACGCCAATTTCCAAATTTAAATAGCTTACAAATATTGCATTTTGAACAAAAAAGACAGAAACTAAACATATTATTAGAAAATATTGAAATATATAGACATAAAATAGACCAAAATACAAACTTTCTCAACGCTTAACTGGAATTGGGAAATTCATCGTTGTTAAGGGTATTGTAATAAAATTAGACCATCTTTCTTAAGTTTAAGACCAAAAAAGCCCGACATAACAGCAGGTTATTGTAAAAGTTTACACCATCTGCTATCCTATATTTCTATATAAGCACTAACTTAGTTTGCTAATCATAATATTTGAAGATGCAGTTGTTGCGAAATGACCAAAAAATTTAATATATGTGACACACACAACAAAACATAATTTTGTTTATATTACATTTTAAAATGCAATATTGTCTAACATTCTTTGCACGACGTGCAGGAAAAACTGTTGTACGTTGAATTTATATGTAATTTATTAACAGGTTATAATGTTCGTTTTAGTTTTTGATTAGTTCCTGGATACTTAATTTTTCTGATAGCGACTTCTGTATAGATAATAAATTTTGTTTGTAATCAATCACACACGATAATTTAACACGATTTTAAATTTAATAATGTAGAAAAAAATTAATTTGCTCACCAAAATGTACGCGTTTTCGCAATTTAAGCATTATTTGTATTTATTTGAATAAGCTTACTCACCAACTGCACTGCTACTAACTTTAACAACTACTGATTTACAGTAAGATCTGAGTGTTCGTCTAGATTTAGGGAGGATTGGGGTTAAATATTTTATGATTTTCTAATACTTTTGCCTACCTACTTTACGTAAATAGGTAGTGCTAGTAATCAGATAACTACAATTCCAATATAAAGGAAAAAGCAGGTAGATTTGCATAGAAATACAATTTTTGGTACATCTTTAAAATTCCATTACACTTTTACGATATCATTACTATTAATTAAGTTTATTGTCACGTATTTCCATTATGATTGTTAGTCTTGGTAAAATACAGGGTAATTCTGTAATTTTAAGAATTAATTACCCATATTAGTTTGGCTAAAGATAACTTAAACTTGTTTTTTGGGGAAAAATATTGAGTGATATACAGAGCAAATAGAAAATATGTAGTATTTTCGCTGAATACTACCTTACCTCTTTAGTTTAGGAGATAAGGCGGTGACGAATTTGATTTTGGATATCCTGTAAATATTTGGGAGTTTTATAATAGAAATAATATAACAATCCGGAGCCTATTCTTGAGAATAACTGGTTCAAGTTATATTGGGACCGAATAGTTCCGACGGATCAGACTGTGGTATTTCTAGGCAAACTACACTAATGGACATTGCTGCATTAACAACAACAACCTAAGGCCAAAATACAACGAGAAGATCGCTAAATACAGAGATCTGGAGGTGCAAATTCGAAGACAATGGCCAATGAACAACGTCCAAACGATAGCCATAATTCTATCAAAACTGGAGTGATACCAAAGAACCTCCTGCAGAACATCAAGGGACTGGACTTAGTGAGCATCTGTATAACTTAATTTTCAGCAACTAAATTTGGTCTTGCTCTAAAATTGTGCCTAAAAACTGAAAGGGTAATGATAAAAATATCTTCAACCGAGAATAGTATCTAAGTTTTCTTTCTGTTTGGCTCTAAATTCTCTCAAATATATCATATGAGGAAGATCGACGTTTTATTATTAAACACCTAGGTTTCAAAGTGACGTCTATGGGTTATCTTTATTTCTTTAAGATGTCATGGACCAAACTGAAACTTTTTTTAAAAAATATCTTTGGCCCTGCATAATAGAATTTCAAAGTCCTCGTTTTCTAAGAAAACTATATTGATTGATAAATTTATGCTTTTTAAATTGTCCGCCTTTGAGTAATTCTAAGTTTAGACATTAAAAAATAATTTAATTAATTTGAATGTGCGTGGGTGTCTTTGACTTAAAATAACATTATAAAAACACTAAAGCAAGGCAAAATTCGAAAATAGGATATTAACTCAAATGTTGGAATAAAATGCAAAATTTACTAATTTTCTACAGAGGAAATTAACCGTGTAAATATAACATTGAATTTTTATACAATGGATAAAACCGAATATCGTGCAGTGATAAAATTCTTTGTTTTGGAAGGTTAAAGGAATCTGCTCCTTTATTTCCAACTGTGCATCGATGGGTTTTAGAGTTTAAACGGGGTCCTACAAGCGTTGAAGATGAACCACGTAGTGGAGGTCCAAAAAGTGCAACAACGCCAGAAATCATTGAGCAAGTCTATGATATTGTTTGTAAAAATCCAAGTACGACTAAGCGTGAAATTGCTGATAACATAGGCATTTCGAACGAACGAGTACACTATATTTTACACGAAGAATTACGTATGAAAAAGCTATTCGGAAAGATAGTGCCGCATTCGTTAAGAATTCAACAAAAACTGAATCGAAAACAAATTTGTAAGCGTTTTAAGTAGAATAAAACAGATTTTGTGCGTCGTTTTGTAACTGTGGATGAGACTTGGATTTACCATCATGATCCTAAACTGAAACAAGTAGGTTTACAGTGGATTGAAGCTGGTTGTTCAGCTTCAAAACAGGCCAAGTCAGAACGATCGGCAAAAAAGGTAATGGCATCACTTTTTGGGATTCAAAGGGATTTTGTTGATTGATTATCTTGAAAAAGGTAAAACAATTAACTCGGGGTATTATTGCAACCTTTTGGACCAGTTGAATAAAAAAATTTCGTGAAAACAGACCCGGCTTACAGAAGAAAAAAATCATTTTTCATCAAGACAATGCACGTCCTCACATAAGTGTTTTGACGATGGCTAAATTGAAAGAATTAAAGTACGAATTGCTTGAACACTCCGTATTCACCAGATTTGGCTTCTTCCGACTGCTACCTCTTCAGGAATTTGAAACAATTTCTTCGTGGAAAGCGCTTTTCATCGAATGAAGAAGCTATTGCAGCCGTGAAACATTATTTTGCAGAGCTTCCGGAAAATCATTACAAAGATGATATAAAATTATTGGAGGATCGTTGGAATAAGTGTGTTGAAGTAGAGGGGGATTATATTGGATTAAAAAAAAACTAAATTCATTAAAATATACACATTCTTTCATTTTCGCTTTTAAAACTTGCAAACCAACCTGTATAATCACATTTCTGCAGTTTTCACCTGTCGATTATCGTTGTGCAAAAACTGGTGTAAAGGGTGTCGAAGACTGTGTCATATATAAAGCATTGAGATTCCATAAAACTTTCTAATCGAATACAGGGGCGGATCCAGCCTCTCTCCTTGGGGGGGGGGGGGGGGCGGTGATATCACAAAAGTACAGTATGGCAAGCGTTCTATTCTATTTTTCTGAACTTAAAGCTCTTGGAAGGGGAGGGGCGATCGCAAGCATACACATTCCTATACTCTATTCAAGAAATAGAGAGAGTAATAAAACTGTTACCAAAACCTCCAACTTACCTGCTCCAGTGCCGCAGGTAACTAAGAACTGACGTGAATCTAATTATATTTAAACATTAAAAGGTTTTATAAATTTACTGCAACAACAGACTTTTTGATAGTTCAATTTAATTTCTGTCAGTGAGCAAAGTACACCTTACAGTGTGTCTTTGGTGATTTATCTTGTTTGTGCTTGTTTTTATATATTATATGAGATTAGTGAGATACCCAAAAGATATGGCTTCTACATCTACATTTATTCCAAAATCGTTAAACCAGGACATTTTTTCCTCAACGAAAAACTTGTTACGATGAATGTTTTTGATGCCTTAAAATATCAATATCTAGATAATAATGTTAAAAGTTCTACTGAGATGTGTTCCAACATGACAGGAGTTGGAAAATCTACTATGTACCGAATACTGAAGGAGAAAAAACGACTGGAATTGTTAATACTCCCAAGTCATATTCGATCACAGACAGACGAAAAACCTCGTTGAAAGAAGAGATGTAAACTGCAATAAAAGAAGTTGTACATACATGTTATTATGAGAAGCAGATCCCAACCGTCGACAAAATTCTAACTAAAATCAATGAAGACAGGGATTTACCTGAAATTAAAAGAACTGAGTTCTGGAAATTGCTCAGAGAACTTAATTTTTGCTGGGAAAAACCAGATAGGAAATTTGTTCTTATAGATCATCCAGAAAATGTCCGTTGGCGAAGGAAATATCTCTCTCAAGTGAAAGGTAGAGTTGTTAGAAATAACACAACTTACAAAATTAGTAATTTAACAGAACTTTTGAAAGGTTTTTTGAAATAAAGTTACTGCAGAAAATTTAGAAAAATCCATATAATAAAAGAATAAAAGAAAATGTGGAAATTCGATCTCATGATGCGTGAGAAAGAAGACCAATTATAATTAATTTGGGCGAAGATAGTTTCACTGACTTTGATTACGAATTAGATACGTAATGTTTACCAGCGTAAACACAATTTATTATTTTGTTTTTTATTAATAATAAAATGACCGATAGCCCAAAAAAATTTTCACATTATATGGACGAATTAATTTTTTTATATGTTTAACTTCTTGTATTTTTGACAATGGGTATTTTGTAAGTATTTAAATTACAACTTAGAATTTTTTGAGAGAAAAATTAAAAATAATAAAAATACAGTTGTAATTTGTGTTAAATATGTCAAAATTATCTATATTTTCTAATGTATATGAATTTTTAAAAAATAATAAGAAATAAAATAATATTATAAAAACTTTTTATTTTAAGTTTATTACCGAAATAATATTCTATGACTTAGTGATAAAATAAACCTCTTTCCGATGCCTATGACAAGGATTAAAATCTTTTTTAACACTTCACACATCCAAATATCTATTGTTATCTAACCCAAATGGTCCATTATTATAGACCGGTATTTTTGATTGTAAAATTTCTAACCCATTTCTATGAAAAATATATATGTCTAACAAATTTTGCCAAAGACACCGGATTAAAGAACACAGGTATTTTGAGAAGAAAAAAAGGGTAAAAAATGATTTATTACTCTTTCTAGTTCTTGAATAAACTATAGTATAAGAGGCAAAATCGGGTCTATTTTCTTGAACTCAAAGCTCTTGGGGGGGGGATCGCCCCCCCCCCCACCCCCCCCCCCCCTTGGATCCGCGCCTGATCGAATATATCTGATAATA
Organism: Diaprepes abbreviatus; assembly: GCA_034092305.1. Taxonomy (NCBI): domain Eukaryota; kingdom Metazoa; phylum Arthropoda; class Insecta; order Coleoptera; family Curculionidae; genus Diaprepes; species Diaprepes abbreviatus. Next base: position 1,299,558 of record JASJET010000171.1, read on the forward strand.
CCTAACCTACCTTCATTCCAGCATTTATCGTCAGGTGGTTCCTGTGGTTGATCTTCCTGATGCGTTTGGCATTCTTCTGTCCTATACGGTTCCTCTGTCAGTGTAGTCATTTCGCTCCTGCATTGCTGAAATGTGTCAGCTATTACCGGTGTTATCTCGGGAATAGTATTGCCATATTGCTTTGTTATCGTCGGAGGGGTGACAGCGGAAAAACAATTGGTACTCTCGGTCACTTTAGGCCTTGCCGGTAAAACAGTCGGCACGGCCGTATCGACACTAAGAGTGACGTTCGCGATATTCGCGGACCCGTTCATCCTCGGAGGTAAGGCATTTAAATTTACGATAGGCACTACCGTTGCGTTTAGTTTCATGCAATTAAAATTACTTAAGTTGGCGATTTTTTGTACTGGTTGGATGACATTTAAACATGGGTTCCGATTTATAATGGGGATACTACTCACTTTTTCGTTGGTGAGCGTTGCGAATTGGGGAACGAAAATGTTATCGGGAGGCTTGGCAGCTTTTGTGTGTAGATACGTTAAGTTTGTGGGAAAACTTACGGCTGTGAGGGTCATTGTGGGAGTGAACGCGTGCATGTTCGGTATTGCGCTGTTCGCCGGGAGAGGTTCGGGGATCTTACTTGGCGCCGGAAGAATTTTTCTCGGAACTGTAGGTGAAAATTTCCTTGACTTCGCTTCCGCCTTTTTAAAAGCGGAATTTACCCTCACGTCTTTACGATTATTCCCTGGTGGTTTGGCAGTGCTAATAGGGTTGATAAGGGGAACCCTATTATTTCCAGCACCTTTAATTTTTAATAATTCTTTCCTAATTCCGTTCGATTTGACTTGTGTCTTGAAATACTCGGTGATTTTTCCCTGCTGCATTTTCGAAACAGCCTCCGCTTTTTTATTTATTTTATAATTATTATTGTTGGTCGGACTAGAATCTATCGAAGTAATATTTTTCGTAATTTGAACAATTTTATTCGCAGACGAGTTTAGGCATGGCGGTGATTGCTTTGTGGCAGCTTCCTCGGTTAACCTTAAACGTTTACTAAAGGCAGTTTTGTCGTTGAGCGGTCTCTTGATCGGAGATCCTTCTTCGGCGGTCCATGGCCAGTGGTGTGCGGACTGGGCAGGTGGCATTTTAGGTGTCTGAGTGGCCCCGGAATCCTCGGAATGGTTAGAGGCAGTGCTGAACGGAGATCCAGGGTCTGTTATATCGCTAGAGGCAGTGCTGCTACCGCTGCAGTCTGTACAGCTCAAAGTCGCTACGCCACTGAAAAAAAAATCATAATTAGAAATGTACTTCATTTGAATTATTAAAAAAAAAATTCGGAAATGTTTAATATACTTAATTAAGAAAATTAACCGTAAACACAATATTTTAAGTACGTTTTTTTAGGAAATTCTCCAGGAACTTTATCGATCGATTGTGGGAAAATTATATTTAGGAAGAATCTGAAAATTTGACAGTGTACTAACGTGAATGGGGGACAACTGGCTAAAATATTTTTAAGATGGCGGTACTTCCAGTTATACCGGAAGTAGATGTCAACTTGCTTATTTTAAATGGAACATCCTATATATTATTGCATTTTCGATTTCAGCGTAAAATTTTAAACATATTCCATATATAATGTTCTCTACTTAAGTCTCACCGTTTTGGACATATTTAAATTTTTATGTCAAAAATAACGTTTGCGGACCAAAACTTAACTATAAATTTTTCCTATAAGGAAGTCTTTATTATTTAATTTGAGTTAGTTTTCTTGTAAACGAACATCGACTTTAGTAGTCTTTTTCAAAAAAGAAGAATTATATTTAAAAAATCGTCAAAAGTCAATTTTTTCAAATAGAAAGCACCTATTTTTATAACTTTATCATATTTTAGCATTAAAAATAAGGGTAACTTTGTATAAGGTTGTCTATTCCAAAATATTGGTAATTCAACATTTTTCTATTGTAGAAATGCTATACGGCTTTTAAGTTTTGTTAATATTAGTGGGCCATGACGGTGAGGCGTGGCGAAAATAAAACAATCGAGCCCTACAGAATAGGCATGATGACTGATTTTAGAAAAATACTTCACAATGTTTTTAGGCACCTACTTTATACAAAATAAATCTTATTTCCGCAAAAAATTTATGTTTTGAAGGAAAAATTGAACTTTTTAAAATACAGTTTAAATTTCGCACCAAAACGCTAGAATAATAATGGCGTTCGTCTGTGACGTCACCCTTTCGTAAACACTTGACAAGTTGTATCTTATTGCTTGTTTCGATTCATATTTTCCATTATTTTGTGCGATAATCATGAATTCTAATGTGTATCGATGGTGCGCAGTTCCTCGATATAATAATACATCGATAAAAACTCCAAATAAGTTATTTATTAACATGCCAATGAAGAAAAATATCAGAAATACGTGGCTAAATCGTGCAAAGCGAGACCCGGCTTCTGTATCTGTTAATTCAGTAATTTATTTCTGCGTAGATCATTTTGATGTAAGTATTTATTTTATATAAATAAGTGGCGAAGCTCGCAAACAAAATATATGTAAGATAAATTATTTGTCAATAACACTGTCGATCCCGTTTGAGGTTAGATTTCATTTCTTTATTACTGTATTATGTTTAAAGTTCCTAATTAATAGTTTTTTCTTTTTCCAGTTAACAAATGATATGAAAAATTATATACTGTACCATGTAATGGGTTCAGTTTTACAAGTCCGCATAAAGTCAGGGTGTATACCCACAAAATTTGAATGCTAACTAGGCAGAAGCAAACTAACTTCTGACACCGCTGAGCGTCCCTATGCTTTCAAAAAACAAAGAAGTAAACTAATTAAGAAAGTGACAAAGATGTAGCACAAACAAAACCACCTACAGAACATTTGGAACTCGCAGGCACTTCATCAGAAAGTTCAGGTACGTATCCATTGCTTTCTTATACCGGTAACCTGTTTTAGTGAATTCAAGTGTATATATCTTTTCTGTTTGCCGATTTCATCATAACATTATAGGTAGTTATGATTTCAAATAATCTTTGTAGTACCTATTATTATTATTATTATAGTCTGTTGCAAAAATTATATTACGTAATAATGTGTAAATAGTTACAGTTTGTTCACAAGTACTTATATTTATTTTTTAGCTTTGCACACAATTGAAGATCTAGAAGCACCTACCACCTTTCCAAAATCAACTGATAAATGACTATAAGTATATATATTATACAAATTCACAAGAAAAGCTGTCTAGGCTGAAGTTAAAACAGTGCACCAGGAGTCGATTCTTGGCAAATTTGAGCTACTGGCCTTGACAAATCCTCGTTCCATGACGCGTTGTTGTACTTTTAGTAGCACGAAATTGAAGCATTTGATAGTTTCATTCACAAAATATCTGATTAACAATGCAAATAAAGACAAATTCAAACGATAAAGGCGATAAACAATGATGATTGATGTTATGTTTACGAAAGCGTGACGTCACGCGCTTCTGATTGGTGTTCGATCTAATATGGCCGATTTCCATATTTCGTGTTTTTATTTTTATTAAAATAAATGTAATCTCGCTTGTAATATAAAAATAAATGTGTTTTTTAGAATGTGTCTATCCGATATAATTTCTTCAAGTCATAATTTCAATGCTTCTTCGTTACAGTCATCATGCCTATTGTCACTATTTCTTGCCATTTGACATTTATTAATAATAATCATGCAGGGGTGATTAAATTACACGCACGAAGATTATTTAAACTTATTTATTATTTATGAAGAATGCGATAGAATTACTTCAAGGACATGTGATACATTCGCGATCTAATATCCGAAGAAACACAGACCAACACTACCAACTGTTAAAAAGATTTTAAAAAACTTCAACAGTTTTAAATCTATAAAAGCTAAAAGAAATAGAAATAAACCAGTTGTTAATAGAATAAAGTTACAAAAATTATTTGAGTAAATGTTCAAATTGACGCCCTTGAACTTCCAAACATTTTTCGCGGTGTTGTATACTTTATTTTTGATTGTACCCCAAATAAAAAAAATCAAGTACTGTTAAGTCTGGGGAGCGAGGTGGCCAAAGATGTGGCCCATTCTTGGCTATCCATTGATCATAAAACTTACTATTCAGATTATCTTGGTAGAATTTTAGGGCGACGATGCCGTCATTTCTTATAGCACAATGCACGTGAAACTGCCAAGACTCTCTAAATGGATGTACGTTGGAGTCGCTCCAATAGTGGGAATTGCGTCGATTAAATAATCCATTTTTTGTGAATTTGGCTTCGTCCCACCAAATAATAAAGGGTTTTCCAATAAGAGGTGTTATTTTGATATTCAAAGAAAAATGCCATTTTTTAAGATAAATGATCGGATATTTATTACATTATAAAGAGGAAGATATGCCGTTAATGATGGAAAATAACATCAGCCAAATGACCACCACGACCATGCCTACAGGACCATATCCTTTTCATGAAATTTTCCATAACCAAATCGCAAAGTGGCTGCCCTATGTCCTCGATAGCCTCACGAATTCCATCTTTGAGGTCTTGAATCGACGCTGGGCTGTTGGCGTAGACCTTGTCTTTCACGTGGCCCCAAAGGAAGAAATCGCAAGGTGGCACATCACAAGATCTCGGTGGCCAATTGTGATCACCTCTTCGAGAGATAACACGGCCCGGACACTTTTCCCGTAAAAGATCAATGGTTTCGTTGCTTGTGTGGCACGTAGCGCCGTCTTGTTGAAAGTAAACGTGGTCCAGATAAATACCATCCAATTCCGGCCATAAAAAATCATTAATCATCTCTCGATAGCGCAATCCATTCACCGTAACTGTTGCTCCAGCTTCATTTTCGAAAAAGTAAGGTCCAATGACCCCGCCGGACCATAAACCGCACCAAACAGTCGCACGTTCAGGATAGAGAGGCTTTTCAACAATAACTCTTGGGTTTTCCGAGCCCCAGATGCGACAATTTTGTTTGTTGACGAAGCCACCGAGGTGGGCCTCATCACTGAAGATGATTTTTCGATGGAATTCCGGATCATTTTCATGCATTTCAAGAACCCAATCAGCAAAGGCACGACGTTGTTGATGATCGGCCGGCTTGAGTTCTTGCGTTAACTGAACTTTATAAGCCTTAAGACCCAAATCTTTATGCAAAATACGGTGTAATGACGTTTGTGGAATCCCTAATTCCAAAGAACGACGAGGAATGGACAAACCTGGGTTTTCTTCAACACTTTCGGCTACAGCAGCAATATTCTCGGCTGTTCTTGAGCGACGTGCACGGGTTTTCTTCTTCACATAACTAACTTGTCCCAACAGCTCGAATTTTTTCACCAATTTCTTTATTGCGCTCCGACAAGGTGCTTCATGACGACCCAAAAATGTTCGAGTTTTACGAACCGTCTCTGCCAAATTTTCACCATTTTTATAGTGAATTTTAATAATTTCAGTGCGTTGTTGAAGCGTGTATCGTTCCATCTTTATTTATGGCGTAGTTTCTACTTGTCAAACGTCAAAAACTTACAGCTTCAAAAGTGACATCTACCGAAATAGCGGGCTTTTCAAAATGACACCTCTTATTGGAAAACCCTTTATTATCCAAAAAACGAGCATTTTCTTGTGACCGAAGTAAAATAAATTGACAGAACTCTACTCTTCGTGGAAAATCAGTGCCTTTTAAATGTTGTACTATGAAATATACATAGGGATGAAAATTGTGTTTCCATAAAATCCTTAAAACTGATGTTTGAGATATTGTCAGATATGCGGCGAAATTTTAACAATTGGTTTATTTCTATTTCTTTTTGCTTAAATGCTTAATATGACAAAGTTATATATTTGAAGAAATTTACTTTTGACGATTTTTTAAATATACTTTTATTCTTCTTTTTTGACCACTCTGCACTAGTATTAATTAATATAAGATTATACAAAATTATTTTGCAATTTACTTCAATTTTCCCTTTCCAGTGCATTTCAACAAGTATTTTTATGATTTCTTAGGTTAATTATGGCAATCTATTGTCTTCGCTGGATTGTTTAAGTATTTATCGTTTATCACTTTCTAACTTGTTTGAACCGTACATTAAGAGGGTCATTGGGAATTTTATTTGGGGTGGAGACACGTAAGTATTTCTTTTAATACTGCCATTGTAACAAAAAATATATTTTCTTAAATAGCAAAAAGATCTTCTGACAAACACATTTACTTTATTGAAATCGGTGCCGCAGAAGTTATTTTTAAATTAAGTTTAGTATATTTTCGTTTTTTCGTTTTTGAATGTATTTTTTATACATTCAAATTTGATACTGACTTCAAAATTGTACTAACTAAATAAAAAATTAAAAATAAGTTTTAAAAAATTATTGTTAAATTTCGGAATCAAATAATTAACTGAAAAATAATCTGGAAAAGCTAGTGAAAAATATACGAATTATAGTTTCTCAATGCGAAGAGACTAACATTAAAAAATAAATAGGTTTAAAATTTATAAGTTAGTAACCCTCCCGTGACACCATTATTTATTCAAAATCCAGCACACGAAACTCTTACCCGTGAACCGATTTACATAAGTGTTCGTAGAGATAGAGATCTGAGACATTTACATAATTTAAAATTAATAGTAGATAGGGCTCTAGTAAAAAAGCGTTAAATGGGCATTAAAATTTATCAACGTTGTGATATTAGCATTTATTTGTTCTTTATATTTATGTATGTACGATGTATAAGTAAATTTTCTATCTATGAACAACATTGGCTGCAATAACATCTATCAAAAAAAGTAAATACTTCAACAAAGAATGAGTAAGAGAGAGCGGAAGCAATCATTTGATTTATTAATAGTCTGTAGTTGTCTGTTCTCTTCTTCCCTACAAAGTTTTGGAAAACCTGTAGTATGTTAGGCTTGGAAATAGTCCTTTTTCTTTTTGACTCAATCCAACGTTACAAGTTTTGACTTTAGAGTCTTACAAAAATCCCCATTTTTAATTTTGCATTTGCCATTTTTAAAAAATTTTCGATAAGATAATGAAATGAGTCCCTCTCATTATTAGGTAATTTCACAGAGTTGTTTTTATTATTTCTAATTCAAATGTAGAGGCAGCACAATAATATCTTTCATACACATAGAGTATGACTTATACAAGAATATTGGTTAAAATTTTACCATTTTTAACCAAATTTTGAAAGAATCTTTGAATATTTTCTATACCTGAGGGTTCATATTTAATGTCGAAACTTTCAAATATATATTATATTATTAAAGTAAAGATAACTGTATTAAAAAATCTTATGAGAGTGTTTCCGAAAAAAATACTAATTTTTATTTCTTTATATAAGAGGTTCCATTGCCGAAGACGGGATCTAAAAAGTTCATCTTGTTTTTTCGATTCATTTAGCACAATGGAAGATCGAGCGTTCAGGAAGTTGCTGCGGTTGTCCCATATTTTTTTGGACGAAATCGGTGCAGGAAAATCCAAAATGACGCTGACAATATGGCGGCCAAAAAAAAAATTTTGTTTGGTTTTCTCCAAAATTGGTATGGGGGAATCTTTGGGGCGTACACAACGAATCTGAAATTGTTTTTATAAAATTCAATATGGCGGATCCAATATGGCGGAAAAAAATTTAATTTTGTCTGATTTTCTCCAAAATTGGCGTGGGGGAGTTTTCGGGGTCGCACATAATGGATCCAAAATATTCTTAAAAAATTCAATATGGCGGATCCAATATGGCGGACAAAATATCAATTTTGTCTGATTTTCTCCAAAATTGGTATGGGGGAGTTTTTAGGGTCGCACATAACGAATCTGAAATTATTTTTAGAAAATTCAATATGGCTGATCCAAGATGGCGGATTAAAGATTCCACATCTCCCGATTTTATCTAAAATCGGTATTGAGGTATTTTGTATTGTGTTAATTATGAATTTAAAATATTTTTTGAAAAACTCAATCTGGCAGATTCAATATGGTATCCTAAAAAATTTACATTTTTCGATTTTCTTCCAAACTGATATAGGGGGTTCTTGAGCGTGTAAATTATGAATTTAAAAGTATTTTTTCAAGATTCAATATGGCAAAATCAAGATAGCGGATTAAATCGTTTTTGAGGATGTAAATAGCGAATATAAGTCTAGAAATTTTAAATTTCCAAATTTCATCCAAAATTGGTACTAAGGGGCTTTGAAGGGTTTAGATTTAGATTAGATTAAGACTTAAAATAATTTTTTTGAAATTCAATATAGCGGATGGAATATGGTGGGTTGAAAATTTTACCTTATTGGCATTTTTTCAGATTTGGTTTTAGAGGGTTTTCGGGGTCGTGTATTACGACTATGAAGTTAATTTTTTACAACTATTAGACAGAATACATTAGATTTATATTCCGATTTTGTCTAAAATTGACATTGTGGGGTTCTTGAGGCGTATACAAACTCAATATGCAGTATAAAATATATCGAGCCAAGAAATTTACATCTCAGGTTCTTTAAACATCGATATTGGAAGGTCTTGGGCCTATATTACCAATCTACGTTTAATTTGAAATTTAAGATAGTGGATTTACTATGACAGACTAAATATTTGTTTGACACAATTTTACTGGTATTTGGAAAACTCTAAGAATCAAAAAATTTTTAGTGGTTTCTTTTTAGGGTGATTTACAACTTTGGATAAAATGGGTACTTTTTTGCCACCTCGGAATCATTGCGGGGTACATTAATCTCGATTAGTACTTAGTTCAAATAATTTATGAATATCATAATGAATTCTAAAACTAAAAATAAAATTTTTATAAAAAAATTAAACTGACTTGTAAAAGTGCGCTAAAAAGTGAAAAATAACTAAAAATTTTTATACGAAATTGAACTTTTTGAAGTCGGCGCCAAATAATTTGTAAATGAAATAAATAACTACTAATATATAGAAATTATAGTAAGAAAACAATTACAAATAAAGTATTTTTAATCTATTTATGCAAAACACATTTTGTCAGGTATTAGTTTGGCGCCGACTTCAAAAAGTTCAATTTCTTATAAAAATGTATAGTTATTTTTCACTTTTTAGCGCACTTTTAGGGGTCGGTTCAATTTTTTTATAAAAATTTTATAGTTTTTCGAAAACTCGCATTACAATCAATTTCCTGTTAATTATTATTTAACTAATACTGCTCTTTCGCACCATCATCAGGGATTCTCCAAGGCTCTAACTGCTTCTCTACTTTTTTTATGTTTATAAACGATCTTGCTTTTAAGTTGATACAGTTGTAGGTGAAAAATCTTGTGGAATTTTATAAGGCTCTATCCAATATTAGAAAACAAGTTGCAGTGGTTTTAGTAAATACCTTGTAATCAGATTTGTTAAATAAATAAATTATAATTCACGAATAGGATGTACAACTATACAGGTTCCAATTTGTGCCTCGGTGAAAATCCAAAAAGATAAGAAATTTTAAAATAAGACTGATTCACTTGCTAGCAAATATTTGCCAACATATTTCGAGAATTTTTCTTTCTTTTTTTCGTACCGTATCGGTAGGATTTGCATATTTGTTTTGAAAAACATAAAAGTGTTTTTTACAGATATATAATCAAAATAACAATAGAACAAAGGATTTGCGTTTGCCAGCGAATTGTCAGTTGGCATTCAACACAAGATTATTTTTACAACGGTTGCAAATTTTTTGATTTTCTGAATGACGAGGATGACACACGTAGAATTATAAATAGCAATATTTTAGTTAAGCATTTCATAGCCACTAGTTGGTTTATTTATGAAAGGGAACTATAAAACCGAAAAAAAAAATATTAATGGATTTCTAGTTATTAGTACCATTCGACTAAAATATGCATTAAAGGTAATAACATGTCGTACGAAACTAAACAATAATTCCTTATAATTCAACGCAATCATATATTTTAAGAACTATTTTGTCATTTGCTATTTTTCCAACATTGCGTGATACTTATGAAGGTAGTATGTATCTAAAAGGTGTTTATTTTTATTGATATACATCTAAAGAGTATTAATTTAAATTAAACAAGAAATAAAATGTCCGGTCGAAACTCCACTACGGCTTTCGATGAAATTTTAAAAGACGTTTTGGAGTAGAGTCTGCTAAATTTCACTATTACTGCACCAACCTCTCTATATTTAATTCGAACGGAGTATATGGATATTTTAAATTCAAAATGAAAAATTAACAAATTATTAATGACTACAACTAGAATTTCAATTTTATTAACGATAAATTTTAAACTAAATACAAAATAATGACAAATAGGGAAGGATTTGTTTCAATAAATAAAACGTTGTGGACAGTTAGTTCCTAACGGCTCGGTTGGTAAAGAAAGGCTTATTAACTTTTAATCACGCAATAAATGTAATGGGCTTTTAAGTTTTAAAATAGACATTTTTGAAAATTACTTTTAATGTTGGTCAAGTTTGTGACATAAATTATATTGCAGTATTAACTTTGATGAGAACAATTAATACAATTTTTGATCATAAAGCTTCTTAACTCAACTAATTTCAAATAAGTAATCTGTGTTATATAAAACCAAAGTAAACCAACAAAATATAATGGGTGTTCTGGGGCTGACACCGAGAGTGCTATTTTCGATATACACTATGGTGATCCGCCTCATGATCACGGACGCCGCTATTGTATGGGGGCCTAGTGCAACAAAGCGCAAACACCGTCATCAACTTAACAAAGTTCAAAGAATGGCTCGTGTGGGCTCAACAGTCCTGGTGAACCTACCCCCTCTCTCCACTTATACATAGAGAACTAGGTCCTGAAAGAAGTTTATTGTCTCGGTTGTCCAAAGTATCTCGGAAATGGAATGGACGACTACTCAGGTGTCAGGGAAAGCGTGGTGCAGAGATGTCCATCATTTCCCATGTCAACAGATTACATGCGGCCGCTTTTGAAACCCAACCCCTCTCCCGAGATACTTTGGAAGGGGGAGCAAAATCTTCCTAGAAATGGATCCTGGTGGCTCACAGATAGATCTCAACAAGATGAAAGAGCTGGAACCGGAGTATTTCGCACCAGCACCAGAATCAGAGAATTCTACTCTTGCAGACAAAGTGCGACGACTTTTATAGCGGCAATTTATGCTAGTCTGCAGTGGCGCCATTTCTGTGAGAGGAACATAGACAGGAATGGGATAATAAACATATGTAGGGCTGCGGTAATGACACTGAAGTCCTAACTTCGCGATTAGTGACTGAATGCAAGGATGTACCGAACAATCTGAGAAGGAATAGCTACATAATCAGACTCGTATGGGTCCCGGTCACTGGGGATATACGCAGGAATGAGGAAGCCGTCTGACAAAGATGGGGACATGGACCTCAACTAATTCTACCTATCCCTATTGCCGTCGGTAAAAGAAAATCAAAATTGTTGCTCGAAAGCAAATTTATTGAATCCTGGAGAGGAGCTCCTGGAATGAGGTGTGCCAAAGAACATATACTAAGAAGCTTCTCTCCTTAAGAAGCAAACAGCTGAGAATTATAGTGGGACTGTTGACAGGACTTCGTCACCTGAGGGGCCGTCTTTATATGATTAGCGTCGTAGATGACCCGACGTGCATATGGTGTCAGTTCAATTTAAGGAGGCTGCTTGAATCCACAAAGGTGATCGGCCATGATGAAGTGTCAAAATACTCTCAGGACTATAAGGCAGCTGACGTTTCGGTGAAATCTCATCCACCACCATTCTTAAAACTAACTGTATAGCGTCTACGAGCGAACTCAGCACATACGGAATACATGGTCTGGACGCTAGCTACCTCAACTATCATCACATCATCCGAAATCGCCAAAGAACAGCGTAATAATAGTTTTGGATGATAGAGCTTTAACCTTAACTTCTCCGAAATATCGTCAAGAAGCTTTAAAGAAAGTCAGACAAATCCTAAGTGATAATAACTTCCCCAAAAAACTTACAAACAGAATAATAAAACAACAAACTTACAAATTGTATAATAAAAATGTTCCTACACAAAATAATAATAATAATAATAAAACCAAAACCTGCAAAGAAAAATAAGGATACTCCTAAAAAAAGCACAAAAACATCACCCTCGGAGTGCCATTGAACGTACAATGCTTCCAAGATACCAAGGAGGAAGAGGATTGGTGGATATTGGTACGCAGCTCGACCAACAAATAATAAACTTACGTTCATATTTCCACAGGTTAGCGGACTCTTCCACATTACATCGAGCAATATGCGAGGCAGACGATTCAACGCCGCTACAGTTGAGGGAACAAGATATTACTTCTCACCACCAAACATACCAAGAGAAGTTACAAACCTGGCTACGGAAGCCACTTCATGGACGGCATCCAAATGAGGTCAATCAGTCGAACTACTGGTTGATTTCAGGACAGATGTTTCAGGAAACGGAGGGCTTCTTGTTAGCTATCCAAGACCAGGTTATTCCGACGAAGAACTATCGGAAGTTCATCATTAGAGATCCCTCAATAGAAAATGACCAATGCAGATATGGCTGTCGAACATCGGAGACAATTCAGCACATAACTGGAGGATGCCAAGCGTTTGCCGCAACCGAGTATAAGGAAAGACACGACTGAGCCGCTAAGATACTCCACCAAGAGTTAACAGAAAAGTTAAACCTATTACAGGTAGGAAAAGTGCCTTATTACAAGTACAATCCAGAGCCTATTCTTGAGAACAACCAGTTCAAGTTATATTGGGACCGAACGGTTCTGACGGATCAAACAGTAGCTCATAATAGACCAGACATTATAGATAAAATTTCTAGGCGAACTACACTAATCGACATTGCTGTACCTAACAACAACAACCTAAGGCCAAAATATAACGAGAAGATCGCCAAATACAGAGATCTGGAGGTCCAAATCCGAAGACAATGGGCAATGAACAGCGTCCAAACGATTCCCATAATACTGTCAACAACTGGAGTGATACCAAAGAACCTCCTGCAGAACATCAAGGGACTGGGCCTTAGTGAGCATCTGTATAAACCGATGCAGAAAGTAATCCTCCTAGCAACCGCGCGAACCGTCCGAAAGTTCATGGGAAACACAGCAGACCACGTCACCTAGGACCCGATAACATGGAAAGGGTTCCCACAGAGCTTCATACTTTTGGTGTCTTTGTATGCCTGGTATGAGTGAATGTTCCCTGAAGGGAGTGCGAAGCCATTTGGCTTGTAAATCATAATAATAATAACAACCCAAGAATATATGTTGCAATACCATACATTAATTAACTTTCAGAAAAAGTTACACACATCCTCAAACAGCACGATATTATAGTTTGCCACAAAACTTGTCACCATTGTGTACAAAGTTAAAAAGTAAGGTGACCCATAAAAAGCAATCTAACGTTATCTATTCCATATAATGTCTAAATTGTCCACAGAAATATATTGGAATGACAACACAATATCTAGACAGCAGATTGAATGGATATAAATACACAAAAAACGCAACGACAGCATTACGCAAATATGAGACAAATTTTAAACATGAATTTGATTTTTCGAACACAAAGATTCTCATCCAGGAAAAAACTACAATAAACTTCAAATAAAGGAAATGCTACATATAAAAAAAGAAAAACAAGCAATCAATGACAAACAAGATATCAAAAACCTAAGCCAAATATATTTTAACCTAATAAACTAAACCTATTATATTATATTATAATAGCCCTGGTTGTTTTGCAACACATTGTGTAGTTAATATTGATAAAATTTATTTACAAATCAGAAAAAACTAAATAAAAAAATAACGAGTTGGTAGTAACCAAAGGAACCTTCAAATATTTCACTAAGAAACACGACAAAAGTAAATTGTGGTGCGTACTGGGAATAATTTTTATTCTTATTTCATATCATTTTATAGATTGATATTTTTAATCAATATTGTTACAGTTTAAATATTAATTTAAGTCATGTGAGTGTGCGTTTGTGACCATGTTAGTTGTAATTTGCTTTTTATTTTAAATTATACTTTTGAAAAAGCTCACTACGTTAGGCAAAACGTCAAGCACAGAATAGTAGTAGTAATCTGAAACCTATACAAAAGAAGTTATCATATATATATATATATATATATATATATATATATATATATATATATATATATATATATATATATATATATATATATATACTGTATCATTTGGAATTATATTCATTCGTTGATTTGGTTAATGGAACCTTGCTAATTAGTTGATTTTTACCAACTGGCACAGATGTCAAATTAGATCGAAAAACTAGAAAACATATAGGTACAGTCCGAAAAAGATATAAAATGCATTTTGTTAAAATACCACGTAATATTTGTTCCCGGATTTTCCCATAGTTCTCCATTACACCGCAAAAGGGGGATACGTTGTGTGCCCTAGTTTCTTAAAAAAAAAAAAGCGTCCGATGCGGCACGTGCACGAGTGCGTCGCCTTTCCGCCCTTCGATCTCACCCTCTTTTGTTTTGTTGATATCATTCGACCGATTCGCATCCGACCAGTCGCGCCATCTACTTGTCGAGGCGACGTTGCCATATTACAGTTATTTGATTTTCAAGCTTTGGGCTATATTGAGAATCAAATTAGGGTCCTGTAAAACGGATCACCACTGGTTGTATTTCGTATTTGGCCGAGAAATGTCCGAATAATTTGTTGTTTTATTTATCACCTACATTCAAAGTTTCAAGCTTCGTGTGACTTTTCACTTAATATGACTACAAGCTATCGCATTTTTCGCCTATTAAAACATTTTTTAAAGAGAAAGGAAAATTAAGACAAAAAGTAGAAACCCCATTTTTACCTTAACTTGACATTAGAACCATTTATATGAAGAAATAATTATTTCCTATTTTTTTTTGATATTCTACAAGTGCAATATCAAAATATAAAAATTATGGAATATTATATAAGAGTGTTGCAAAAATAATACTTTTTAGATGCCACTATCTTAAAATAGATTGAATTTAAACATACATTTATCTAGAACTCTATAGAGAATTCACATCAGTATTGTAAAATAGTTGCTTTGTGTTTAGGGTAGACTTAAAATGCTTAAGATTAGGGGAAAATAATTTTAATTTGATGCTCTGGACCGGAAGTTACATAGATATTGGTGCACAGTTCGATTCTAAAATTTCATTATAAAATTTTGCAATTCTGATCATCCGGCTGTTAATTAGTACGTGGACATGAAAAAAAATACTTCAAACAGGAGTATTATCGCAAAAAAATGCATACCTACTTGCAAACATTTAAAATGTTTTTACACAGGTGTTCGCACACATTTTTCGGAACTTGACGGAAAAATATTAATATACTTTCAATTTTAGTGTAAATAATTTTTGAAAGCATTCACATTCACGTTCTTATTTAATTAGTCACAGGCAAACAAAGATAATTTAAATAAATATAAACTCTAACTTGTTTTAAGGTAATTGGTTTATAATTTTAAGTATTGCTAAATGAATGCAAAACTAGTACTTTTTTAAATGATAAAAATAAATTATATTTGGAAAATCAGTATTTTCCACAAGTCAGTCAAAATAAAACTGGTAGTTTCATTTTCCTCTTGGCAGTTTCGGATCATTGCCTTTTTGTACTCATTGATTTAATAAAAAACAATCATTTGATTTTTTTTGAGATTTCTACATAACTCACGAAAGCTAGGATTTAACCATATTTATTACTCACATATTTATATTTACATTTTCATTAAAAAAAAATTAAGAAAATAAATATTTATTTTTTACGGATATACTCCAGCAAGAATTTAATTTATTATTATCAATAATGACCAAAGTTCATTAAATAGGTATAAAATATTTTTGTAATCAAAAAGCTTAACCACTTTTTACTTATTTATTATTTAATATAAATAGCTGTATTGTAAATTGCATAGGTTTTCTATTACTTTTCACTTTGTCATTCCCAAATAAAAATCTTTTTTTTTGCTTTGTCAGTACTTGTTTTAAGCCGTTTAGTGGCTCTTTTTGCCAGAAAATTATTGTCAGGAATCGCTTACTTGTTTGTCTATAAATTGTTAATGGGTAATAATTCGTGTTCATTTTGTTACATTACTGGTTGTGTTCTGGTTCAGTGGAGTGGTGTAGTTTTCAAATTCAAATAATTATTTTCGTTGAAATGGCTGGAAGGAAAGAACACACACTACATATGGCAATTTTATATTAAGAAAATTGAGGTCAATATATCTGGTTATAGAGTAATTTGTAAAGGCTGCAAAAAAGAAATTCAAGGATTAGTCCAAAGGCTTAAGGTACATCAAGAGTCTTGTACTAAGCAAGGTGTAATTTATGCAGGTAAGTAGTGTATGTAATTAGTTAAGTGATAAAGGTTTGTACAAAATTAATAAATGATTTTAAAATTGTTTCGTTATGACTCCTGTCAATTGGGAGCACATCTCAACAGAGCTTTCAACATTTTTATCAGGATATTAATGTCTTAAGGGATCGTAAACACTCATTATATTGAGTATTTCAGTGAAGAAAAAATGTTTTAACAATTCTGGAATAAATATAAAGGTGGAAGCCACATCTTCTGGGTATCTCACTAATTTCAAATAATATATAACAACAAACACAAACAAGATAAATCATTGAGGACACACTGTAAGGTGTACTCTGCTCAATGACAGAAATTAAACTGAACTATGAACAATTTTTTTATTGAAATAAATTAATAAAAGCTTATAATATTTAAATATAACTAAGCGTAATTAGATTTATGACACTCCTCAGTTACCTGCGGCACTGGAGCAAGTACGTCCGGGGTTTCGATGACAGTTTTATTACTCTCTCTAGTTCTTGAATAGAGTATAAAAATATTTTAATTATTTATTTCATGCGGACTCGTTTTTAAAATAATTTGTTGCGGTGTTATGAACGATTATAATTAATTTATCGCGATTCAAAATGTCCAGATGAACTAAAAAGACTAAATAACGAATAAAGTAGTGTTAATGCGCATTAATAGTAAACTGTTTTGAACTAAACACGAATTAGTCGAACCTATAAACGTAGTAAGGAATCTTTACTTTATAAAACTCTTATGTGAGCATGAACTTGACATGTAAAACTGGACTGTTCATGTATTATAATACCTCCCTTATACTAAAAATGACCGCACCATGCTCCGTGCCATTACGTGCAAATAATTGGCTTGGCAACAATGAATTCCCTAAGTTTTTATTATATTGGTGAAAGTTTATTTTTGACATTGAATACTTTTCATTTTAACAAGAATTTATTTTTGATTTTGCTGTTTTATTAATTTTATCACATTTTATGTAACGTTTTACTGAAAATTTCAAACAGGAACGTGAATTTTAAGATTTTTTTAGTATTTTAAAAAATGCGATTCTTCGTCGTAAGACGTACAAATTCCTCATCTGGTAAATTGGAAGCAATGGTAAGTTTTAATGCATTCAATAATAATTATTTAAAATTTTACCACAGAATCAAATTGTGAATCTAAGAGTAACAAATTTAATCTTATGGATATGATGTATGAGTTTTTAAATGTTATCAATATTTTCGTTTTCTAAAAGAAAAGAAACTTCAAATTCAAGGACTGAAGCAAATTGATCATGATCATAATTTTTTTATATACCAGATGAGTAAGTCTATTCAGAGCATTTTTCTGGAAATAGTTTTATACAAGAAGATAAGCAAAAAGTTTGTGGTAAGCTTCTTACAGATAAACTGCCCGAAAAAAGCTATGAAGCACTGTTTGATGTAAACATCTACAAGCAACTAAATTTGGACTTAATAACATACACTGGGTCTACAAAAAAAGTCCTGAATTAGGTAGGTATGCATTAACCAACAACAATATCTTTTTACCATGAAATTAATGTTTTACTGACATATATAACTGAACATCAGAACTGGTATGCTGTTATAATTTAAAATGATTATATGTTTAAAAACCAATATGCTATATTAAAATAGAAATAAATGATTGCATATAAAATGCAATTTTTCAATATTATTAAGCATGTTTGGAAATTACATAAATTTTACTTTTATGTATTTGATTTGTCTAAAAATAAAATAATAACCTTTTGTTAGAATATGTTATTAATTTAAAAAAATTGATATTTAATAGCTTATTTTAAAAAAATTAAACAAATATTCTTGATTTTAGCTCAGGTTGTAAGGAAATTTGTGTCGTGAAAATCCTTTGTCAAAGTAATGGGAAGCTGTGATTGATTACCATTTCAAAAATTAAACTCTAGGAAAGCTCAATTCCAGATCCTCAAAAAGTTAAGTAAATGGAAAGTCTGACCTAGTGTAAAAGTTAAAAGTTGCTAGTAAATTTTTATGTATATATTTAGATTAAAAATGATTGTATTAATGTAAGAATCCCACTCTTGTATTTACAATCTTTTTTATATTTAAAGTGTTTTAATAAATATTGTTTTGTATATATATATATATATATATATATATATATATATATATATATATAATAATAATATAGACTGCTTTAACACTTTATCCACTTTGGAGTTTAATTTTTTTTTACATGGTTTAGTACAAAATTTTACTTCTTTTAAATTAAAGCTCCTTATGAAGGGAATGTCAGCATTATGAATGGTGTTAACCCTGTATAAATATCTAACATATCAGTTCCCTAAAAGTATCGAGGAGAAAATAATTTAACAAAGACCTAATCGAAGCTATTTTTAAATGATGAGACTCTATTACTTTGCGATAGATTTTATGGACATTTCGAGACCTTACATTAAACAATATACATGTATATTAACTCATGATAGAAAATTTTAAAAAATGAATACCTTATTACTTTTTTTCATTAACTTCTTACACTCTACGTCCGAGGGATGTAGATTATACTAATGTTATTTACAAAAATACACACTGATTTCCACAAGCTTTTCCAAAACAGAGATTAAAAAAAAAATTAGTCTCGATTTGTTTTTGGCGCATATTTCACATTTTAGCTATTTTGCTAAATAACAGTTTGATTATAAAAAATAAAATATGTAAACAGTCATAGAAAAGGCATTTTCATTTATTTATAAGAACTGACATTTTATGCTTGTTATCTAAAAATAATAAAATTGCAGCATATTTAAACTGTTCCAAAGAAGTTTAAAAAAAAATTAGCTTTAAAGGAATTGCTTTGAACAGAAAAATTATAATTTTAAGGAAACTAAAAACAGAAATTTAAGTTAAATATTGTTGTCAAGAAACAATTTCCCCGTCTTTTTTATTGAATATACTCAATTAACCTGTCAAGTAAAACAAGGAAGAGCGATTTATGGTTTGAGATAGACCATAGAAAGAGATAGTTATTGTCTAAACCTGTTAGTTAGGATAATAGAATTGACATTCATACACGACACATTCACGCCAATATAAGAAACTAGCTGGGAATTCAATGTTGCCATACAAATCATTGCACCTAATGGCGACCAATAAGGGGGGGGGGGGTAAAAATTATTTTCATGAGCAGTCCAGTTTTATATGTCATGTTCGTGTATGTGAGTTACAATTCAGAATCTAACACACATCAAAAGTTGAGAATCGCTTGGGAATTTTAAGCGTAACCTTTATAATGGTGTCACGAGTTCAATACAAACTTTGTTGTACCCGGAAATATTTATTCTGTTTATTTGAACGGAATTCGAAATAAAAACACAAAAGAAAAAAAAATAAAAGCCTTTTTGTGAAACTGTTGCTACCCAGAACTGATTTAATTAAGTTTTCTATTGGTTCCATGAACCGAAACATATTATTACAACTAAATGCAACTAAAAGTGCATAATTTATCCCCCTCCTTATTATTCCTTTATATTCAATTAGTAATAATCTGTGTATTAATGCAACACATGTCTACCCACCGTAAAAATTATGCATAATTCGCCAAGGAATCCGCGTATACCTGAGTTCACTCAACCAGTGTGCCATGTCTCGTATTATTCTTTCCTGTTTATTTGTCGAGTTATGCTATCTCGGCTATTTTATCATGTTTTATCGTATTTTTGTTTCGAGTCGGGGAAGATGGGGGTTACTATAGACCAGCAATAAAAATTTGCAATATTTTTTTTAGTAATACTATCAGTGAATTTTGTAATGGATAATTTCAAAAATCGGAATATCTATTAATGAATAATCACTTATTAATTCACAAAATAGAACAATTGGTAATTCTTCATCAGATGATAATTCTGAAAATAATATTATCATTTAATGAAGTAAATGGTAATATTAGCTTTGTTTGCGGGTCACTTTCCGAACCGATTCAGAACTAGTACGGAATTTAGTTCAGGATTGTCGTACAGCGCATGCTCAGTTATTAACCGGTTCAAGATTTTTTTTACCACGAACGATTTTGGAACTTTGAATCGTCTACTGTGGTATTTAACATACGATCAAATACGATGTTGAATGCTGATTAAACTAGTTGTTTTTGTGATTTTAAATAACTTAGAACTATCTTTTATTATTTGTATTATTTTACAGGAATATTTAATTATAATTGTTGGTTTTATATTATAAAAAGTCTAACTGTCAGTTCCTTTTAGAATAAAACGTCTTGTTTTTTGCTGAATAGAATTTTTGATAAAAAAATATATATTTTAACTGAGATCTTTCCGCGAACAAAGCTATTATTCCTACAATTAACAAAGTGACATTATTTTCATTTGACGAAGTAATTGATAATTTATTTTTTCAAATGATTGTATTATTAATTGGTAATTTACCAAAAATAAATTAAAACATTATGTATGTACACCGATTACTCCGGAACGGCGGCACAGATCTAAGTGAATTTTGTTATTTTAGGTTCAGGAACTTACTGCGGTGGTCCCGTATTGTTTTGGATGACCTTGGCGCAGTAAAATCCAAGATGGTGCTGACAACATGACGGCCAAAAAAATTAATTTTGTCCGATTTTCTCCAAAATTGGTATGGAGAAATTTTCAGGGTTATACCCAATGAATCTGAAATAATTTTTTAAAAATTCAAAATGGCGAACAAAAAATTAATTTTATTTAATTGATATGGGGCAGTTTCTGGGATCGCAAATTACGAATCAGAAATTATTTAAAAAAAATTAAATATAGGAGATCCAAGATGACAGATTAAAGATTCTACATCTTTCGATTTTGTCTAAAATCTGTACTGGGGGATTTTTGTTAGTGTTTATTACGAATTTAAAATATTTTTTGAAAAACTCAATCTGGCTGATACAATATGGCATCTTAAAAATTTTACATCCTTTAATTTTCTCCAAAACTGACAGGAGGTTCTTTACGATGTAAATTAAGAATTTAAAATTATTTTTCAGGATTCTATATGGCGAATCCAATATAACAGACTAAAAATTTAACTTTTTTTGATTTTATTCAAAGGTGGGACTGGATCGTTTTTTAGGATGTAAATAGTGAATATAAAATTATTTTAAGAAAATCTAATGTATCAGATTCAATGTGACGGTTTAGAAGTTTTAAATTTCCGAATTTCATCCAAAATTGGTACTAGGGGGCTTTGAAGGGTTTAGACTTAGATTAGATTAAAATGTTAATTTTTGTTTTAACTCAATATGGTGGATATGATATTAAGGGGTTTTCGGGGTCGTATATTACGAATATGAAGTTAATTTTTTACAACTACTAGGTTGACAAGATAAAATATGAGGGACTGAAAATTTTACATTTTCCGATTTTGTCTAAAATTGCTATTATCGGGTTCTTGGTAAATACTAATATATACTAATTATGGTAAGAAAGCAATTACAAATAAAGTATTTTTAATCTGTTTATGCGAATCACATTTTGTCAGGTATTACTTGGCGCCGACTTCAAAAATTTCAATTTCATATAAAAATGTATAGTTATTTTTCATTTTTTAGCGCACTTTAAGAAGTCGGTTCAATTTTTTTTATAAAAATTTTATAACGATTTATTTTCCAAACGTAAAATATCAAAATTATCATTAAAATTATGTTGTTCATTGTTTAAATGTAAAGCGTAGTGAAAAGTGATGTGCTTTTTTTAAAAAACTTGTTTTATGTTCTCTTATTCTTTTAATAAAGCTTCTGTCCGTTTGCCCTATATATATTTTAGGGCAACTTCCACATTTTAATTTATAAACACCACATTTATTTTATAAACACCACATTTATTTTCTGTTTTAGCTTTGGTTTTATTATTTTTTATTAATTTGCCTAGAGTATTATTAGGTTTTTATGAAATCTTGAATCAATTTTTGATTAAATGTTTGGCTACTTATATCCAGTACCAGAAGTCAAAATTAACATAGTTTGTTTAGATGTTATCTACCATCTGAACAAGACACTGTGTGATGAAACAATTGTTATAATTAATGTAAAAGAGTGGAAATTATAATAGGTTGTATTATTTAACTACTATATAATGGATTTACATCAAGTGACGGCTAACGCAATACAATACCATATAGGTACATTATAATAAACATAGGTAAGTAAAAAAACTCGCGAAATACGGAAAAAATATTAGTTTTTTCGAAAAATATGTGACAGGAAAAGTTGTCTGGAATGACCCAGGAAAATCGGGGATTTTTGGGGTCGCTGATCACAAACCTGACACCATAATTTGACTGATTCGATTCCGTTTCAATTATTTCTAAGCAATCTTCATTTGAAATATTATTCAAAATGGCGAGTTCAATATGGCGGATGTGAAAATCGAAGAACCATAAAAAATCAGTAACGGCCAGTAACAAGAACCGGCAAAATCATCGATTTTTTATGGTTTTAGCGATTTTCACATCAGCCGTATTAAATTCGCCATCATGGATATTGAAATTGTCAAATTCCGGCCTCGCATTTAAGATTAGCGATCCCAAAAACTCCCGATTTCTCTAGGTCATTCCAGACAACTTTTCCTGTTACATATTTTTAGAAGAATGAATATTTTTTTTAGTATCTCGCGAATTTTTTGGCCTTGCCCATATGGTGATCAACGAAACCATAAATGTCGACAAGCGATATTTTGCGACGATCGAAAATGCGTTTTGAAGGCAATAAGATGCCCCGTCGTGTCATGTCAATGGTTCATGCTACCCTGAAACATAACCTACAATATAATAAAAAACAGCGTTTTTGTATTTTAGGTTAGGATATCTCGAAAACTAGAGTTGATAGGTCAAATGAGAAGTCAAATTTGAATTCAATGCGTCAAAAATCTTCGGAAAAGTAGAAAGAATATAATAAAGCTATTTGATTAACCCTAAAAAACTATAAACGCTTAAATACGATATAAGTGCGTGTATTCAAAGACGCACAATTTCTACTAAATATTTAGCCGTCAGTAACGAAGTTTTGGCACTCATTTCTATTTTATTACATTTCGTTTATGATGATTTCCCAGCGTTCCGGTTTTCTCGGTCTCCCCTACTTATCAAGTTATGCCAGTATTGTGATTTTACCGAACTTTTTTCCATTGTATTTCTCAGTAAAGCAATTTCATTTTACCTGGATGTTTATTATTTAATTTCCGATCAGTAATTGATATGGCTTCGTCGCTTTGTACGACTAATACTGTTTTTGTTAAGTCCTATTAGGTTATTTCGCTGGCCATATTCATTTATTGCCGAATGATCTATGTTTTAAAGATTTCAAAGGTTAATTTATGCGTAATCTAATTATTTAGTAATGCGTCACAACTAAAGTAACATTTTAATAAGACAGTAAATGGCAAGATGATTTTGCGGAGTTTATTTTCCGTGTAGTTTTTTAGTGAATTAGTATTGCTAACAATGAAACAAATTGCGTATTCCTTCTGATGTTAATGTGCTTATATCCTCAAAAAAATATTAATTTTGGACCAAATCGAGAGATGTAAAATTTTTAAGACGCCATATTAGATTTCTCAAAAATAATTTTAAATTCGTAATTAGGATCCTCAAAAACCCCCTCGATGTTAATTTTGGACAAAATCAAGAGATTTAAAATTTTAATCCGCAATACTGAATTTTTTTTAGAAATAATTTTAGATTCGTTTTGTACGGTCCCGAAAACTCCCCCATACTAATTTTGAGAACAATTGGGCAAAACCAATTTTTTTGTCCGCCACATTATTAGCGCCATTTTGGATTTTATTGAACCAATTTCGGTCAAAATGATGGACCATCGCAGGGATAACGCAGAAATTTTCATTCAAATCGGTGTCTCCGCGCCGTTTCGGAGTAATCGACGTACATACATACAAAAAAATACATAGCAGTCGAATTTAGAACCTCCTTCTTTTAGAACTCGGTTAAAAATTACTAAAAATATCAAATTATTAATTTAATTGCAATACCATATAGTTGTTAGCTTATTTTTAATTTTTAATATAGCTTTGTTCGCGGGTCACTTTCCGAACCGATTCAGAACTAGTACGGAATTAATTCAGGATTGTCGTACAGCTCATGCCCAGTTATTAACCGGTTCAGGATTTTTTTTACCACGACCGATTTTGGAACTTTAAATCGTCTACTGTGGTATGAGTCTCATTATCTATCATACGGTGTTAAATGCTGATTAAACCAGTTGTTTTTGTTGTTTTAAACAACTTAGAACTGTTTTTATTAGGTTTTATTATTTGTATTATTTTAAAGAAATATTGAATAATAATTGTTGTTCTTATATAATATAAAGTCTAACTGAGAGTTCCTTTTAGAATAAAACATCTTGTTTTTTGCCGAATAGAATTTTTGATAAAAAAATATATATATTTTAACTGAAATCTATTGTTTGCTCTTTATTTTGTGCTTTTTATTTCCTCAAAATAATTAGCACTTTTAGGAATTTTAAATAACTCTAAAATTTCTTCAAAGTCCTCATCGCAGGACGATAAATGATTTGACATAATGGGAATATTCACTAAAAACATATTTTTTTAAGTTTAAACTAAAAGGTAAAAAACATTTTTTTATCAATTAAGATTCTAGGTGGATTAACACTAATTAAAGTAAAACCAATATAATATAATAAAATATCTACTGGACCATCAAATGCAACAAATGACATAAACAAAAGAAAAACCTAAATAAAATAAAAACAATTGTCAAATAGTTGCACATTGCGGTCGCAGCATGAAAGCTGGCGCTGCATAAAATTCCGAACTTACAGTTCTTGTTCAATCTTTAGAACCGGTTCAGAATCGATTTCGAACCGAATTATTAGCTTTGTTCGCGGTAAGGATTTAGAACTGATTCTGAACTAATACGCATGCGCATTTGAAATAGCATCGTTCGCGGATAACAAAGTTCAGAATTTTTAGTTACAGTCCCATGTTCGCGGAGAAAATAATTCGGTTCGAAATCGATTCTGAACCAGTCCTACCAGTTCTAAGGATTGAAGAAGAACTGTAAGTTCGGAATTTTATGCAGCGCCAGCTTCCATGCTGCGGCCGCAATGTGCAACTATTTGACATGTGTTTTATTTTATTTTAGGTTTTTTTCTTGTTTATGTCATTCGTTGCATATGATGTTCCAGTATATATTTTATTATATTATATTGGTTTTACTTTAATTAGTGTTAATCGACCTAGAATCTTAAATAATAAGTTAAAAAAGTGTTAGTTTGAACCTAAAAAAAATATATTTTTAGTGAATACTTCCATTATGTCAAATCATTTAACATCCAGCGATGAGGACTTAAAAGAAATTTTAGAGTTACTCAAAATTCCTAAAAGTGCTAATTATTTTGAGGAAATTTTGCCCCCCATTTTCAGTTAAGCTGAGAAATGGACAAGAACTGGCGTGTATTATGGTTTGCGATAAATGAAGTTGCATCGTATAGGGACGTATCAGACCGGTTTTTAGTTTTATTAAAAATGTTTTTTGAATCAAAAAGAAATGGACCTAAAACTATTGCGTTTTATTTTTTGTTTAGAAAAACCCCCATCTTTTTATTAGGCGTATGTTTAGAATTAGATTTACTTTGAGGCTCCCGAAATATGAACTTAACACAAAATAAAGAGTAAACAATAGATATCTGTTAAAATATATATTTGTTTATCAAAAATTCTATTCAGCAAAAAACAAGACGTCTTATTCTAAAAGGAACTGACAGTTAGACTTTATCACTACATAGTATAAAACAAAGTCGCTTTCTCTGTCCCTATGTCCCTTTGTATGGTTAAATCTTTAAAACTACGCACCGGATTTTGATGCGGTTTTTTTCAATAGATAGAGTGATTCAAGAGGAAGGTTTATATGTATAATAACATCCATTAAATAGTGGAGAAATACTGTTATTTTTGAGGTTTCTAATGTGATGTCGTTAATTATCATATTTTTTTCCGCTTACATTGCAAACGCAGGCTGAACCCTTCGAGATTTATCAAAATAATGTACTAATTATTTGTACACATTGAAAAGGTCTACAGAAAACTCCGCGATGGTATATGTCTATCTCTCATGGATATCCCACAATAACATTTTTTTGTCATTTACTTTTTACGACAAATAATGGCAAATTTTGAAGCGATTTTAACCAATACAGCATTAATCCTTATCCAATTAAATAGCTTAAATACATTGTTGATTTAATATAGATCTATATGGTCCTTTACAGCACAAGATTTAAATGAATATTTTCGAAGATATTACAGATTTAAAATTGCGGGAAGTAGCGCTTGCGGCGGTACTGGCCGACCGGGGCGGCGGCAGCGTGCCTATAAATAGCGCGTCGGAGGCCGATGTAATAATTGTTATAAAAATAAAATAAATAGTCACAGTTTTTCTGTAGTGTATTTAGTATCAGCATTGCACCCGTGCGAAGCCGGGGCGGGTCGCTAGTATTATATAAGAATAACAATTATAATTCAATATTTCTTTAAAATAATACAAATAATAAAACCTAATAAAAGACAGTTTTAAGTTATTTAAAACAAAAAAACAACTAGTTTAATCAGCATTTAACACCGTATGCATACCAGAGTGGACGATTCAAAGTTCCAAAATCGTTCGCGGTAAAAACAAATCCTGAACCGGTTAATAACTGAGCATGCGCTGTACGACAATCCTGAACTAATTTCGTACTAGTTCTGAATCGGTTCGGAAAGTGACCCGCGAACAAAGCTATTTTCTCCGCGAACATGGGACTGTAACTAAAAATTCAGAACTTTGTGATCCGCGAACGTTACTATTTCAACTGCGTATGCGTATTAGTTCGGAATCGGTTCTAAATCCTTTCCGCGAACAAAGCTAATATTTTTCCTAACATATAATTGTGTAATTGAAAACTCTTTATGTAATGTAGCGAGATTACTCGAGTGACAAACGAAATTCAAATATTTAACTTTGATGAGTTCTCGCAGAAGATTCGTACTGAATAAACCGAATTATTAATGAATATAAACAACTTGAAAGATCGTATGTGATTCATTCCCACGTGTAACAAAATAGAGAAGCTTCATGATACTGGGCAATTTTTTCAAAAATACGCGAACACTGAACATTTAAAGTACTTATATCTCACGTAGTTACTGACGCAAATTGGCGAACAAAAGTGAATAATTAACATTATCATTACTTGAATCAAAACTGCAGTTGAAAAAACCAGTGGAATGATCGATGAGTGGTTAAAATCATTCGAGTAGTAATTTAAAACAGTCGGTTTTTCCAGCACTAAGAATTTTCCGAAAAATTACTGTTCAAAATTTAGATTTCAATCACGAATTATGTTATTGTTGAATTTCCTTAAAGGCCTTGGTTTTTTTTTGCAAAGTAATGTTTTTCCAGAACATTTATGGCTGTCCAGTGTTTGTATATAATATTTTAAGAAACTTTTTATCCCTGCTTCGAATTATTGCACTCACACTCCTTTTTAACCGACTTCTAAAAGATGGACGTTCTCAATTCGTCAACTGTGTATTTTTTTAAGTATGTACACCGATTACTCCGGAATGGCTGCACCGATTTGAATGAAATTTTTTACGTTATGTTCAGGAAGTTTCTGCGGTGGTCCCATATTTTTTTGGACGAAATTGGTGCAGTAAAATCCAAGATGACGCTGACAATATGACGGCCAAAAAAAGTAATTTTGTCCGATTTTCTCCAAAATTGGTTTGAAGGAAGTTTGGGATCGCACATCTGAAATTATTTAAAAAAACGTAAATATTACGGATCCCAGATGGCGGATTAAAGATTCTACATCTCTCGATTTTGTCTAAAACCAGTACTGGGGGATTTTTGTTAGTGTTAAATACGAATTTAAAATATTTTTTGAAAAACTCAATCTGGCGCATTCAATATGGCGTCCCAAAAGTTTTACATTTTTCGATTTTCTCCAGAACTGATATAGGGAGTTCTTAAGGATGTAAATTTTGAATTTAAAGTATTTTTTCAGGATTTAATACGACGAATTCAATATAGCCGACTAAAAATTTTACATTTTTCGATTCTGTTCAAAGGTGAGACTGAATCGTTTTTGGGGATGTAAATAACGAATATAAAATTATTTTAAGAAAATCTAATATGTCAGATGCAATATGACGGTCTAAAAATTTTAAATTTCTGGATTTCATCCAAAATTGGTGCTAGGGGGCTTTGAAGGGTTTAGATTAGATTAAGACGTTAAAATTATTTTTTCGAAACTCAATATGGCAGATCCACTATAGTGAGTTGAAAATTTTACCTTATTTGTATTTTTTCAAATTTGGTATTAGGGTGTTTTCGGGGTCGTGTATAACGAATTACGACATTTTCGGATTTTGTCTAAAATTGATATTGCGAGGTTCTTGGGGCGTACACAAACTCAATATGCAGTATAAAATATATCGGGCTAAGAAATTTACGTCTCAAGTTCTTTAAATATCGATGTTGGAAGGTTTTGGGGCATATATTACCAATCTAAAATTAATTTGAAATTTAAGATAGTGGACTTACTATGACAGACTAAATATTTGTTTGATATAATACCACTGGTATTTGGAGAACTCTAAGAATCAAAGAATTTTTAGTGGATCATTTTAGGGTGATTTACAACTTTGGATAAAATGGGTATTTTTTTGCCACCTTGGAGTCATTGTGAGGTACACTAATCTCGATTAGTATTTAGTTTAAATAATTTATAGTTATCATAATGGATTCAAAACTAAAAATATAAAAATAAAATTTTTATAAAAAAAAAAATTAAACCAATTTCTACTTGTGCGCTAAAAAGTGAAAAATAAATTGAAATTTTTGACGTCGGCACCAAATTATTTCTAAATGAAATAAATAACTACTAATATATACAAATTGTGATAAGAAAGCAATTACAAACAAAGTTTGTCAGGTGTTAATTTGGCGCCGATTTAAAAAATTTCGTTCGTTATTTTTCACTTTTTAGCGCACTTTTAGAAGTCGGTTCAATTTTTTTATAAAACTTTTATTAAATAATGGTATTTATTACGAAAGTGAATGGTCAGAATTAAAAAATATTCTTATAAGCCTTTTCCAAGTTCTAAAAATATGTAAGGATTTATTTGGTGACAAACACATGGTGTTATAATATATTTCAATGTAACATGCATATCATCCTGCTATTAATATATTGAATATTTATAAACCCAAACAATAAACAATCATAGAGGAAGTTAGGTACATTTATTATGCGACGGGAACAGTGATTTAACCAACGCCTGGCCAGAATTTAAATTTGCATTTTTATAGTTTTTACACTTCGTAGTATTTTAGACCGCTACAATCATTTTAATGCATAAGTGGAATACACTTTACATTTACCGCGAAAAGCAACTGAGTCTCGTATCTAATTTTAGTTTCGTAAAACTAAAAATAAAATTACTGGAATTTAATAAAAAATGTTGCCGTTAGAAGACCTAATGTTTGTTCACGCATAATTTTGATGTTTGTGAGATAATTTGATGGACCTTTAGGATATTCTAATGGGTTTTCGATGGTGATCCAATAAAAAAATCCAAAACAGGTTAATTGAAAAGGGATTAAAAACTGAATATTTCGTTAGCTAGAGAAATTTTTGCCAGAAGTCATCGCAAATGACCACGTTTTTAACGCGACATTGTGATCCGAATGGATCGATTCAGTAGTTTTATCCACTTTCTATCGGATAAAACACTTCAACTAATGGTAAGAAAGGTTGCATCCGATCGAAACTTTAGTCAGAACCGTTTACTACATGGATATCGAGTGTATAGTACTACGTCAGATACGTTCGATCGGATTAAAAAACTACATTAAAAATAAGGTATATAAATTTTGATTGGAATGAGATTTTTATGCCTATTTTGGAAGATTCTCCAGAATACTTCAAAATAATACTTCCAAGATAATCTATATAAAGTTAGCAAGACAAATTGATCGAATCGAGAAATCGTTTGGTTGATAATTTGCCGCTAAATAATCGCTAATTAGTTGTGAAAGAGAAAAACATTATTGTTTTTTTTTGTTAAATATTGCAGGTTTTGCTAACTTAATATTAAGTTAGCAAAATACCTAAGGTAATTGTTATTAAAATATAATTTTCAATAACAACTATCCTATTAGGAAATTGCCGTGACAGAGTAGGAATGCGCGGAACTCAATCGAGACTGATTTCGCCATGAATACGCGATTATTTTTGTTGAAAATCCTGAACAGTCCCTGTATTCGAGAAAAACGAATACGACAAAATTCCACGGCCAGAAACCAATTCCCGGAAACCCTTCGATAGAACGGCGAATTCGTATAGTGTATTCGCAGGTGAGACATCGAATCCACCGTTTGTGTCAGGAAGTGTTCGGCGGGAAATTTCAAAGAATAATTAAATCTTCGGGAATAATTAGTTAATACCAATTGCGACACATTTCGACGCGGTAAAACTAATTTGCCTGGATAAACGGTGAATTTCCATGGCGATTACGAGTACAAAATATCAACTGGCATACTTTAATAGGTGGTATTTTATTGGGATAAAGGGAAACTCGTCCAAGGAACTGCAGGCTCCCACGACTAATTCGCGCGCAATAAATGAAATTTTACCCCTTCTGGGAGATGTTTTCGAACTCATGGGTTTCCATCAGTACTGGCAGACATAAACACCTCATCATAAGAAAATTGAATCCTTTAAACAACTTATATTATACTAAATAAAAAGTCAATAAAAGTTGCGCCATCTCCCGGAATTTCATGCAATGTACCATGAACATTAATGTAAATTCCTTTAATGTTAAAGTGCATGCGAATTAATTTTAATGTACAGAAAGTTGAAAGATCTTTTCAAATATTTTATTAAAATTTAAGATACCATTTAATCAAATTTAATGTACTTCATGCTGATATTTGAATGAATTGCTTTAGATTTAAAGTAAATGTCAATTATTCACGATTTTCGGTACAAAATCATTAAATTTAATGTAGAATGGACATGAAATTTACATTAAATTTAAGGTTATTTTTAATACTGTAGCAAAACATGCAATATTTAAGAAATAGAAACGATAACTTATTTTTATTTTACAACTAATTAGCGACAAATTATCATCCGGACGATTTTTCGATACAAGCAATTTGTTTTGCTAACTTAATATACATTGGAATATATATATATATATATATATATATATATATATATATATATATATATATATATGTATATATATATATATATATATATACTGATCTACAACCATTTAGCACAGAAGATGGCAAGTGAGATTTTGGCGAAACGTCTGCAAACTTCTACAAGAAACCAAACGAACGAACGGATGTATTCCCGGATTAATACTCAATCGTATATATATATATATATATATATATATATATATATATATATATATATATATATATATATATATATATATATATATATATAGTCACTTACAAATGAGGCTGAAATGATGGAGACCTGGAGAAGATACTTTGACGAGCTACTGAATGTCCAGGCAGATGAAGCCCGGCCTGAATATACATACCTCACGGCCGAACCCATAGTAGGAGAGCCTACAGTGGAAGAAGTGTCACGAGCTATTCAAAAACTTAAAAACAACAAAGCCCCAGGAAACGACACTATACCGGAAGAATGTTTGAAAAAGGGAGGAGAAACCTTGAAACGTGCTTTCTATCAACTCATCTGTCAAATATGGAAAGAAGAAAAAATACCAACCTCCTGGAAAGAAAGTGTGATAATACCAATACTTAAGAAGGGCGATAAAACGTGCTGCTCAAATTATAGGGGTATATCCCTTATTAACACAGGATATAAAGTCTTCTCTCTAATGATCTTAGAACGATTGACTGCGTGTGTGGAATATCAAATAGGAAATTACCAGTGTGGATTTAGAAAAAACCGCTCAACTGTAGATCAGATATTCACGATTAGGCAATTAATGGAGAAATGTTGGGAATACAACAAAACATTGCATCAGCTATTTATAGATTTTAAACAAGCATACGATAGCATCATAAGAGTGGATTTGTGGAATGCCATGGCAGAACTGGGCATACCGAAGAAGCTAATTAACCTCACCAAAACATGTGTAGAGGGACCTACAAGTGCAGTAAGATTTGAAGGAAGATTGTCAACCCTCTTTACAATCAACAGTGGTCTTAAACAAGGCGATACTCTGTCTCCACTCCTCTTTAACGTCGCCTTGGAGAGCATTGTGCGAAAAACCAACACAAAAATGCTCCTCTTTAGAAATCAAGGTCAGCGCATCATATTGGCGTTCGCTGATGATATCGATATTGTAGGTAATACAACTACCAGTGTCAAGGAAGAGTTCTTCAAACTGGAAAATGCCGCAAAGAAAGTTGGCCTACGAATCAACGAAGAAAAAAAAATATATGGCTACAACAAGAACGGAACGGCGAGACAGAATAGGACAGAACGTGACTATGGACCACTACAATTTTGAAAGGATCCATCAGTTGAAATATTTGGGAGCTACGATCACCTCTGACAACAACATTATACAAGAGATTAACAACAAAATACAAGGAGGCAACCGCTGCTGGTATGGGCTGCACAAGATAATGAAATCGAAAAATATATCCCGCCGCACGAAAATAAGAATATATCAAGTAGTTATAAGACCGGTAATGACATATGCATGTGAAACATGGACGTTGACAAAACAAAATGAGAATAGATTGAAAATCGCAGAAAGAAGAATGCTTAGAGGGATATACGGACCGGTCAGGGACAACACCACACAACAATATAGAACGAGAACAAACGAGGAATTGGAGGAACTATACAACCAGCCAGATATAGTGAAAATAATAAAAGCAGAAAGATTAAGATGGACCGGCCATGTTATGAGACAAGATCAACGATCGTCAAGTTGGTATGGGAAGAGAACCCAGAAGGAAAGCGGCCGCTAGGAAGACCAAGGATGAGGTGGAGAGATAACGTTGCAGCAGACTTACAAACCCTAAACGTCGAACGGGCGGAGGAACTGATGATGGATCGCAGCAAGTGGAGGCAGATTGTGAAGTCAGCAAAGACCCACCCCGGGTTGTAATGCTATATATATATATATATATATATATATATATATATATATATATATATATATATATATATATATATATATATATATATATATATTACATACTTGAAACAAATAGGTGCAGTTTTCTATCTAGAAAATGCAATTTTAGACACATAGGTGTTTGTGTTTTCGGGAAATAAACCTAATAAGTAGAATTTACGTGGTCACTTTTAAAAATTATTTGCCGGGATATACATGTTATTTATAGAACATGATTAGATATTTTATTTAGAATAGAAATGCACACAACTATGCAGACGTGCCTTTTTGAGGATTTTAGAACTGTTTCATTATTGGTCTTGTAATGGGCACGTTCGTAATATGTTGCGTAACATGTCACTTAAATTCTGTGTTCTGATTTAGGATAAACCCGTTAAATCATGGTTTCAATATATGCTTATTGCGAAGGGGTTAAAAACTGAAAAAAATTGTTGGCTATTTAAAAAAATACATGGTACACAATATTTATAGTCAGAATATTTCGTCTTAAATAAAGGTCCAGCTAAACGAGTTTCTCGTCAACTAAATTTCGGATCATTCCCACATAAATCTTTCAAAGCTTTCTCAATATTTTGAGTGCGAGCTCCAGTCCACAAGATTCTTGAAGTGGTTTAATGTTTGATGCTGAGAACTTTCGTCTGCTAAGCAGTTATAAGCTTTCCAGCAATTGGAGATAATGGTAGTTCTTTGGTATTACATTTTACTTATATCTTCTATAGTCCGAAATATAAAAGAAGTATTTTTTCCTTATTTTCCAAATATTTATTACTTTAGTACCTGAACCGGCTTATATGAACTTTGATAAAATCGCTTCCGGAGGCCAATATGGCGGTGCTTGCTCCGTACCTTCAAAATGTGTGCAATTTTCTTTGGTATTACATTTTACTTGTATCTTATATATTCCAAAATAAAAAAGAGGTATTTTTTTTTTTATTTTCGATATATTTAATAATTTAGTCCCTGAATCAACTTATATGAACTTCGACAAAATCGCGTCCGGAAGCCAATATGGCGATGCTCCATGCTTTCAAAATGTGTGCAATTTTCTTTGGTATTACATTTTACTTGTATCTTCTAAATTCCTTAATAAAGAAGATGTACTTTCTTTTTATTTTCGAAATATTTATTAATTAATCCCGACATCTGCTTATATCATGTCCGACATTATCGGGTTCATGAGTCAATATGGCGGTTTTTAGGATGATAGAAATGAATCAACTTTTTTAGGAAGTGTTATCTTTTTAATACCTTTAATGCTTCGCGATAAAATAGGGAAAATTTAATGATTAAAAAAATATTTTCATGGAATGGTTCGATACGTTTGCAATTGAATCCACAACTAAGAAACCAAAGTTATGGCTCAGATATGTACACAATACTTTTATTATTTGGAGTGGAAACGACGAAGAACTTCGAAACTTCCTTTTTCACTTCAAGAATATCAGCCCAACTATTAAACTCACCATGGAGAAAGAAGTAAAAAATAAATTACCGTTCTTAGATGTCTTGGTTGAAAGAAATGGCAGACAAATTCGAACTTCGGTTTACAGAAAAGCCACGCACACAGGACAATATCTTAATTATTCATCTAATCACTCCAACAACATCAAACAAGGAATTATAAGAAATCTCGTAGATAGAGCCTTAACTCTCTGCAACTCCAACGAGAGCTTGATGAAAGAGATAGATTACATTAAAAATGATCTGACTGCCAACGGATACCCAGTATATCTAGTGGATAAATTTCTTGAACAACGCAGAAATAGGACAATATCGACAAAGAATGAAGAACGAAAACCAGTATTGAACATCCCCTATGTTAAAGGCATTTCAGAAAAGCCACGCACACAGGACAATACCTTAATTATTCATCTAATCACTCCAACAACACCAAACAAGGAATTATAAGAAATCTCACAGAAAAAGTTAGGATAGGAAAACGATATAAAATCAACGTTGTTTTCAATTCAAATAACTCTCTGAGAAGTCGGCTCACTAGGGTCAAACCAACAACTTAAAGAGACATGAAGAACTGTATATATCAGATACCATGTGAATGTGGCAATTCCTACATTGGCGAAACAAAGAGACCTCTTGACATAAGGATCAAAGAACACCAAAAATGCACATCTCGAGGAGAAACAAAAAAATCTGGCGCCGCCAACCATGCCTGGACTCATGGACACCACATAAAATGGTCTGAAGCTAAAATACTACACCGAGAACAACATTGGAGAAAATGGAAATTCAAAGAAGCCGCGGTTATACATCAGAACCCGAGTTGTTCTAGTAAACCATCTTTAGATATAAGAGAAGTGTGGAAACCACTTCTTAGTAATTGTAAACTAAAACTAAATGCAGCATAAAAAAATATGATTTTGCCATAGCAGGCATGACTGCACCCATCTCAGTCATACTCTACTGCATTTACTTTTAGT
This sequence comes from Diaprepes abbreviatus, assembly GCA_034092305.1. Taxonomy (NCBI): domain Eukaryota; kingdom Metazoa; phylum Arthropoda; class Insecta; order Coleoptera; family Curculionidae; genus Diaprepes; species Diaprepes abbreviatus. The sequence continues at coordinate 1,335,558 of JASJET010000171.1, forward strand.
ATAAATAGTCATATAGCTAAGGGATTTACTTAATTTCATTTGAAAACGGCTAGAGATAACTACTACGCGAAACGTCGTGATATTCAACAAAAAATGAAGACAATGGAAGTCCAACAGATATCTACTACTTCGCAAAAAAATATTTCATGTAATCCTTATCTACTGGTTTGTATGTCCATGGGCGTGTGACTACATCGAAGCAAACTTCAGTTACATAGTACCTGGAAGTACCGATTTCTTAAAGATGTTAAACAAGTGGTCTTTCAAACACTTCTCAACTGAAACCAGTAAGAGCTTACGTCTCATACTCCCAAAAATCTACTAGTCTTCGATTACGCTACCCCCGCTGTATTTTCATTTACCTATTTTACACTCGTCTATTTCTACTGTTACTCCTTTACCACGCGCATTCTCAGAACTGTAGTAAATTAAGCACCATTCCGTGTAATAACTTTCCCAATTAACCATGTTTCTGAGCATAAGTTGAGCTCATGCATAAACCATTTTTTTTTGGGTTTCATTACGATCTAATGCAATACAAACCTATAAATTGTGATTAATGGCAAACCTGAAAGAACCTTTTTGACACTTCCAATATTTTGTTTCTACGGACTTTGTTTAAAAAATCATTAGATTCTTCATTAAGGGAACGATTTTAAAACAAAAGGAATAAAAAAGTGAATAGAACATTAGAACAAGAGCAACTTTACGATCGTAAAACATCCGGCAACAGGGTACGTTTATTTCCTCCTGGTTCAAATTAATTTAATTTTCTTTTTTCGGGAGTTTTTCGTTATATTTGATCTAAATTTTGCGTAAAAGTTAAAGAAAAACGTGTTGTAATTCAGAGTGTTCGTATGTACTTTGGCGGAAGTGGCAAATTGTAAAGATATTGATCGAAAAATAGAAACAAGTAACAAATGAAAATTATATTTTTTACGAGAACCAAAAAATTCGGTGTTTCTAGTATTCCCAATAATTACCGCAATTTCTTGAAGTCCGTTTAGTATTTTTTTTATACTAATAAATTACCGATTAAATAGATCTCTTCTTGTGTTTCCATCTTTCAATTCGTTTTATTAATAATAATTTTATTATGTAATTTCCTAAAAAATCATTCCTGCTGATTTAATTGAACTTTTATGTATTAAATATAAGTTTAAATTAAATCTAACTAGTTATTGTTATATGAAAATGCGGTGTTAAAAATATATTTCAATTTAACAAAAAACTTTTTTCAATCAACCTATTCCCGAGATGGCATTTATTTTATTAATTTTAGATTAATTTTCAAAAATAAGCAATTTGTTTCGATCCGACAAGGCTGAGAATTCGAATGAAATTCTATTGTAACTAAAAATCCAAGGACGATATCTTTTACTACTCAGGTAAAAGACTTTTGGTCACAGACCGCGGCAAAAAACCTCCACTCTTCATTGGCCCAATATTGACACACCTGTTCTTTAAATGTAGACACATAATCCACCTTGGCGAACATCTGACAGATATCGATCTAAAGTCGTTATACACACAGCAACAAAAATATTAAAACAAACTGGCGAAAATTATTTAAAAAATACACTAAACAACCGAAAACTACATTCCACTAAAACAAACGCACACAGAACGGAACACTGTCTATCCGATACCAACGCGCCGTCAAAATTACACTGGTAGCCAAAGGGGCCTGTAAGGTTAGAGACCCACACTGTATTCTAGTTCCAGGCGTATTTACAGCACACAATAAAACCAAGACCGCTCCACGGGAAGGCGGCCTATTGCCTGCGCCAGTGACGACTCGTCGGTAAAAATGTTAGAAAGGCATACCCAGAATATTATAAAGGCGAGCTTGAACCTATTAAAAAATTAACAGGTATTGGCATTAGTTTCTTGGTATGTAATTCTCAACGTAATTATTGCAATTAAGTGAAATCTAGGAAAATGACGTCACATTGAAAAGATTTCTGAAATATGGAATATATATTTCGAAGTGGTCTTGGTTTTTCACAAATTTTCATCAGTGTACCGCAAAATACAGAAAAATCACATTTTGATTCTGTTTCATCCACAACTTTCACGCTTATAGAAGTTTATTTATTATATAACATTTCATGTCATGAAAAAGTCAAGAAAAATTACCATAAAATTTTAAGAAGATAATCGTCGGTTACATCGTTCAGCAACATCATTTGTCTCGAAAAAGAAATAATTTGCTCTGTTGCCATAGCATAAATACGATTTCTGTGAAATATATATATATTCTTTCCTTTCTATTAAAGCTACAAAAAACATATTTGGTCGGCACCAAGAACACTTCCACGACTACTTAGAGGAACATCCATTTTGGAAAAAATATTCCGAACACAAGAACATGTGCCGTGATTTTTTTTAAGTACTTGAGGCTGGTTTATACGCTTTTTTTAATGAGAATGAAGAAGAAAATTAATAATTTGTTTTTATTGGATATTTCTTTATGTTGCTATATTTCTTCTATTGTTATAGTTCCAAACAATACCCATTTTCCATCAATCATAATTTTAATTCATTTTTATACATCTTGGCATTTTTTCCAGTAGATACTAAATCATCCGCTTCCCTACTAATTCGGACCTTTCCCAATGTCCTTCCCTGGCAGAAATTGTTTCGTCTCCAGGCGATCTCTGCTGAATAATATTTTTTAATTAATATATCTAGGTCAGTTTAGGGTAAATTCAGTTCTGTAACCTAACTAAAACCCAGCTAGATCTGACTAACCAAAAATGATGGTTACTTAAGATTAATTTTACATTTGTATTACATCACAAAAATTAAACTATGTTGTGACTGATGTGGAGAATTTTCTTTAAAATAAATGTTTATAACATGAAAATATTGTTCATCTCACAACGTCGCAGCGAATTTTTGACGTTTTCAGTAATAGAAGGGTCTCGATGACGTTTGCTAAAATGTATGTAACAATAGTTGAAATAGATTATAAACAATGTATTTTAACTGGTACTATTCAAAATAAATATGAAAGTTTGGTGGTTTTTCCAGTAATAAAAGTAAACCTGTGAAGTGATGTTTTATGTGTTTTCCGGAAAATGGAAGAAAAATTGTAGAAAATGAAGGCTAAAATCGTGTTTTACGACCGCAAAATAGGAGATATATAACGAATTTTTTTGAACATAAAGTCGCTTTCCTTTATTTCACTTAATCAGAATAATTACAATTTATATGTAATTTTCACTTCGATTTAAAGCCACATACTTAATAACTTCATTAACAGAACAATCAGAAACTAGTCAACGCCAATCAGATCGTTCAAAAACAATCGCTGTCACCTGATTGTTTTTGCAAATTCTGATTAGTCCTGATTTTTCTACGAACAATAAAAAATTGAAAAGCAAAATCCCAACTAAATGGGGGGCTCTTAAAGATTACTTGTATTCAAAATTTTAACTTTCTCAGTCTTCAATCTTCAAAATTTGTTGAGCTAATTAAAGACAACTCTTTGGAGTAAGGGCTACTTGCTCAAAAATCCTAGCTTTCTGGCCCGTCTATATTTGGAAACATTTTTGAGTTTGAGATGTATTTATATTAAATCCTGGGCAACATAGCGATCGGTGGGAAACGGCTTAGTAGAATTTGTGAGCTAGAGTAAACCTACCAATCTAGTTTTATTGAGGGTTCAAGCGCGTAGGTCAAATGTGTGTAAAGGGTGCCTCAATAAGAATTAGAATTTTAAATAAGTTGAAAAACACATTATTTTAATGAATTACTTGGAAATTTTTGTAATATTGTAATTATTTTAATTATTTATATTTAACATGAAACAAAAGGTCAGTCAAATGTCCAACGCAGTTCCGATACAATTTCAGAATACATTTTAGATTAAGCGCCCTTGAATTTCACGAATTTGTCGTTCATTTATTTCTTTGAGTTCTTGAATCGTCTTGAAATTCAAACAAATTAAACCGCATCTGCCTGGCGGCCAGTTTTAATATTAGATAAATAGATAAGTCTTTATTTAATCCAGTAAGTATCACTTACAAAAAAACCATAAGGGCATCATTACTGTAATATATATCATAATAAAAATTATAGTTCATTCTCAGCTGCAGATAAAAAAAGACAAAAAAAAATGAATAGAAAAAAAACCTCAATAATAATTATACAATTTTAAATACCTTTCTTGAATAATTCTATCAAATTAATGTAGTAAAAACAAAACAATTAAAACTTAAGATAAAGGGCAAAATTATAAATGAAAAAAATTTAAATAACAAGGAAACTTACACACATTTAAAATTTAATGACACCGCCAATAACAAAAATTCTACTTCGAAACAATGCTGCCTTTATCACACTCATAAAATTCTTCCAATATACTGAAGGCTTTTTTACACAAAAAGATTTTTAGGACACACTTTAATCTATTTCTCGGTAGTAAATGTACATTTTCAGGTAAAGAATTAAAAACTTTTATTATAGAAAACTCGACATTTTTCTGCAAATAACTAAAGTTATATTTATCACAAAGCAGATGTGTTTTATTTCTAGTAATGTAGTTACGTTTAATAGATGCACCGTCAAAAAGATCCCTGTTATCAATAATAAACATCACCGAATCCAAAATGTACATACCTATAACCGTCAAAATATTGTTACTAATAAAGATATTTCTACAACTGTCTTGTTGTTTCATTGCAAAAATACACCGTAAACATCTTTTTTGCAGAATCCAAACTCTATTAATATCACAGGAATTACCCCAGAATATCAAACCATATCTGAGTCTAGACTGTACAAATGTATGGTAAGCTGACAGAGCTGCATCGACTCGAACTCTCTCTGAAACAATTCTGAGATATTTTGGTGGCAACTCTCTCGATATGCGCCCCCCCCCCCCCAGTTCAACTTTCTATAGATGTTTAGTATCAAAACAACAGCACGTCAACTGATGTTATTGTTGTATCCTCAAATGTTAATGTAAAATGATTATGTAATCTGTTGCTAAACATAATGCACTGTGGCTTAGAAACATTTAGCGACAGGCTGTTGGACCGAAAGTACCCATCACAGATTGAACCTTCATCGATAGCAACTCCGCCGTGGTTTTACTGAATACGAGTATAAGCGATGTATCATCAGCATATAGTACAGTCTGCTCTCCAGAGATTTCGGGTAAATCATTTGTATAAAGAATATATAAAAGTGGTCCAAGTATTGAACCCTGAGAGACGCCCCTCTTCAGTTTAACCCTCTGAGAAACTATAGCCGTACCATGGAGATCAGACTCCACCACACATTGAGTCCTGTCCGTCAAATACGATCTTATTAATTCCAGCGCATTACCCCTTATACCATAAATTTCAAGTTTTAACAATAAGGTTTTAGGATCCACAGCATCAAAGGCTTTAGACAGCTACAGGTAACACAAGCATCCGGGAACCCAAACAGGAATATCGATTGCAAAACTTTATTTCACAGCTGATCTGCTTTTTAAACATTTTTTGATTTTAAAATTGATATTTTGTTGTGGTTATGTGTTTGCATAATTTTGTGGATGCTGTATGTTCAGTAAACTATGCTGTGTTAGTAATAATAAGTTTAGGCTTCTAATAAGATTCGCCAGTTGTGGAGAATGTAAGATCATTTTTTTTTTAATATTTCAACAAGAGGGCTCATGTTTTCCAATGGGCTTACTGCTACAGGGTATGGAGTGACCTTAACACTAATATCCGTTTAAAAAGAATGCAGGGAGCAATAAAACATCTATATTTAGGTGGCAAAGGTAATATAAAAATATATTATTTATCTTTGTACTGTAAAATTGTTTTCATCATTTATTTTCAATAGTTTTATTTCTGAAGGTGCCAATCAAAAATTGGTTTGAGGCAAAGTTTTCGAGAAACTGCTGTTTTGCACCAAACTGAGTTTTTTAAAACAGAGCCATCAATAAATTTTAATTTAAATTTTGCCGTGAAAACTGATATAATGGGGTGAATTGTGTCATCAAACATTTTAGATAGTTGAAACACATAAGTGGTTCGAAATATCAAGAATAGCAAAGAATTATAAAAATAAAATAGAGGCAGCTGTATAAATAAGAAACTTTGATTAATTTAAAAAAAAAACAATATAGTTAAATGTTATATAATAACTTAGATAACATAACTGTTCTGAGAATTATTATCAAAAATTAGAGTTTTTTTTTACCTGCAAAAAGTCAATATAATTAGGAACTTTGTAATAATAATCCTTAAGTAGTTTTCGGGCTTTACAAACATAACATTCTTTATCTAAATATTCTAAAATGTTACTCTCACATTTAATTATAATGTTTGATTATACCGATATTTTTTGGTCATTCTATTAATGGTGAAGGTGCACCATAATGTTTTATTTATTTATTCAATAGTAAAAATTTACAAATTAAATATTGACAATTTGAAAAATAACTATAAAATTAAGTTAAATGTAAATTAAAATATAGAAATAAGTAATTTCAAGGATAAAAAAATATTATTTATACATTACATCTACGCCAGCTGATGTGAAAAAAACTAAAAAAAAAACAAGTTTATTTGTAAACAAACTTCAGATAAATGCCCAGAAGCAAAGTTTTGGACAGTAAACTAGCGACTGTTTCGATTTGTCTGTATTGATTTTTTAATTATTGGCTGTATTGAAGTATTTTATTTATTCAATTTGGAGTATTCTTTTTATTGCAAAAGTTTTTTTCTTATTAGATAACTTGATTATTTACCAAATTTCCACATAGATGAATCTAAAAATCTTGCATCTACAGTCAATTGTACTAGATCTATCTAGACACATTTTTTGAAGCACAGCAAGAGATTTTAGACAAAAATTGGACAGAAGTGGAACGAAATAGAAAAAAATAGTAGCACCATTACAATCGTCATTGAAGGCTCTTAGAAACAATATATATATATATATATATATATATATATATATATATATATATATATATATATATATATATATATATATATATATATATAAAGTTGTGCTAATAAAAATATTTTCTTACATTTAAAATTAATAATGATAAGTTCATTAAAAAAGAATCTTTGCCCCTCTATTTTTCTATCGTTTAATTTTATATCTTGCAGTCTTGTTCTTTTGACGATATTTTCTTGTATCGACACCATTTTTATGGTACGGATCGATGCCAGATATCGATACTATCTTTAAAAATATCGCTCATCCCTAGCATGAAGAGTTGCAATCGATATTGGTTGAAGTGTACTTAGATGCTGGTAGATAGCATGGCCTGGAATTTAGTTTGCAACGTCATTCTTTCATGTAAGATGTGATAAGGTGACATTTGTTGAAATCACATCTCAATTACGTCCATTCCATCCAATTCTTGCCAAAATAAGTTTGCCAACAGGCCGTCGCATTGAGATATTGTCTGAAAAATCGTGCAAAAATAGCAGCAGACGCACGAGTTATCTGAAAACTTGTTTATTTATGTTTTTGAGTTTGCCGAAATCGAATCTAAAGCCAAAACTGTAAAATATTCAAAATTGCTAATTTTAAGACGCATAAATTCTGCAAAGCTATGTAAAAACTGCATAATTAAAAACAAAAACTTGTATTCATATGTATATTTTGCTAAAACTGAATCTGAAAAAAAAATGGTAAACTATTGAAAATTGCATATTTTAAGATGCGATAATTTTACTAAACTATGTAAAACTTACTTAATTAAAACAAAAGCTGTGCTCACATTATTGCGCGGGTGTTAAAACCGAATTCTAAAATTTTTCAAAACTATCTAAATAACTGTCTAGTTGAAATAAACACTTGTTCTTATATTCTTAGAGTCTGTTTAAAGAGCCGCACATAAGTCAAATGAAGTGCTGTCTCCAGTATTTAATAAATTAAATCAAAATACTACTAAAAAATAATATAATTTAAAAATAAATAGTTTACAAGACACTTATCATTGAAATAGAAAATATCATAAAAAAATTTAAATCAACTGGCCATAACTAGTGTGTGATTTGGCAACGTAGAAAAAAAATAAAATCAATTTTATTAAATTAAAACCTGAAGTTTTATTAAGAAAATCTGGTATTTCATCAAAAATACTAAAAAAGACATTTATTAACGGTAACGTTTCGATAAAAAAATATTTAATGATTAAATCCATAAAAATAAAAGTATGAAACAAAATTATATCGAAATAAATGGCGTCATACAAAAGATAATAAAAAGCTGCTGTAAAATAAATGAAAACAAGTAAAACACTAAATCACAGATAAATTACCATTTAAAAGAAATTTTTTTACGATAAACTATCTTTGAAGCTTTTAAGTAAATGTTAATCAAAAACTGAAGGCTAAGTAGCAATGTTTAACCAAGACATCTCGTACAAAAATCTATATTAACTCTTTAAATTTTGCCTTCAACCTATTAGTACTATCTTTATAGTAATAATAAATAAAAGTCAATAATGTACAACTTTCTTCCAAAGTGGTACCCATTAAAAACCAACGGGATATCTTAAAAAGCCTTTATCTGCAATTAAAACTTAATTCTAATCCCATAATATGTATTTAAATTAGGTAAAAAAATTATATTACGACACAAATGGTAGTTGAAATATTAAGATCTGTTAGTAAAAATTTTATTATACTTTAATTACGATACCGCCATTTCAAGGCCTTATTAAATATACAGTACAGACGTTAACTGTCAGTTCTTCATAATATCTTTTGTACTAGACGAGATAACGGTATCGCGTAAAATACAGGTTAAAGTTGGTTGTAAAATAAAGTTTAATTGCTCATAACTCTGCAACCAATCGTCAGAGAATTTCAAAAATGAGCGGCGTTAAATAAAGAATGAAAATACCTTTCATATCGACTAAGACATGACTTCCTCTGTGATTTGCAATTTTTTAAATCGGAATTAAAAAATTTTAATAGTAATCTTGGCCACGTGATGTTATTTGAAAGATAATTTAATTAAATTAGTTGACAGTACTTTTATTAAATGGATAACTGCAGCTGTTTCTTTCTTATGTCCTTATATACATTGGGCTCAGATTTTTTTGTAATTTTACATATATTCAAAAATATGTATATTTCACAGACAGCAAAGTGTCTTTCTTGTTTGAAAGATCAGTAGATAGATAGTCTTTATTTATTCCAATAAGTATTACTTACAAAAAAACCCAAAAGGGCATGGAATAATGTCAAAAAAATATCATTACTGTAATAAACATCTTAATAAAAATTATAGTTCATTTTCAGTAGATAGAGAAAGAAAAAAAAATGAAAAGGAAAATACCTCAACAATAATTATACAGTTTTAAATACTTTTCTTGAATAATTGTATCAAATTAATGTAGTAAAAACAAAATAATCAAAACTTAAGATAAAGGGAAATATTATAAGAGAAAAAAATTTAAATAACAAGGAAACTGACACACATTTAAAATTAAATGATACAGCCAATAACAAAAAGTCGACTTCAAGACAATGCTGCCTTTATCGCAATCATTAAACTTTTCCAATGTATAGAAGCCTTTTTTACACAAAAAGATTTTTAGGACACAGTTTAATCTATTTCTCGGTAGTAAAAGTACATTTTCAGGTAAACAATTAAAAAATTTTATTATAGAAAACTCGACATTTTTCTGCAAACAACTAAAGTTATATTTATCAGAAAGCAGATTTGTTTTATTTCTGGTAATGTAGTTATGTTTAATAGATGCATCCTTGTTATCAATAATAAACATCACCGAATCCAAAATGTACACACTTATACCGTCAAAATATTGTTAATAATAAAGATATTTCTAAAACTGCCTTGTTGTAACATTGCAAGAATACACCGTAAATATCTTTTTTGCAGAAGCAAAACTATATTAATATTACACGAATCACTCCAAAATATCAAAACATATCTGAGTGTGGACTGTACAAATGCATGGTAAGCTGATAGGGCTGCATTGATTCCAACTCTTTCCGAAATAATTCTTAATACAAAATAATACTGAGATATTTTAGTAGCAACTCTCTCGATGTACGCCCCCCAGTCCAACCTTCTATCGATGTTTAGTCCCAAAACAACAGCGCTCTTAACTCATGTTATGGTTGTATCCTTAAATGTTAATGTAAATTGATTATTTACTCCGTTGCCAAACATAATGCACTGTATCTTGGAAACATTTAGCGACAGGCTGTTGGACCGAAAGTACCCATCGAGAATCTCCATCACTGATTGAACCTTCATCGATAGCGACTCTATTTGCTTGCAGTGCTTCTAAAAGAGGGTAATTGCCAATAATAAGATGTCAGATACACGCCAGACCTGTCAAAATAACTCTAGCGAACTTGATAATCTCGACGGGTCGTTTACACGAGTCACTTCAGTTTAGTTCGGACCTGCGTGTGCAGTTAGAAAGGTGTTTATTTGTATTAATTGATATCGTCTTTGTTTTGCGTTCAAGTGTTTATTTGTGTACGAACAGATGCCTTAAAATGCCGCGAAATTATAAAAACCATCTAAACAATTTCTGTGATGTGTGTAATGAACTAAATTTGAAGTCCCAAGAAGAAATATTACTTTCTGGATAAAAAAGGCATATGATCTCTATTTTATGTGAAAAATAGGTGATCAGAAGCCTTATATTTGATGTGTGTCTCATGTAACATTACTTAGTGGTTGGCTTAACGGAAAGTCACGATATATGCCATTTACAACTCCAATGGTATGAAGAGAATTAAGGGACCACTCAACGGACTCTTATTTTTGCATTAAAAAAATTTCTAGGATAACAAGCAAGACCAAGAAGACCATTAAATATATCAACCCTCCTTCAGCTATTAGGCCTATTCCTCACAGCGAAGAATTCCCAATCTCAAAATCACCTGAAAATTAGAGTTTACATTCAGAAAACTGTAGCTATGATGACCTGCAATTAAATGCAACATCTACAAAATCTCATAGGTCTGAACTGAATGATCTAGTTGATGATCTAAAGTTTTCAAAGAATAAGGTAGAATTGCTGGCGTCCAGATCAAAAAGTTGGAATCAACTTGAGAAGGGAACTACAATTTCTGCTTATCGTCGACGGGAACAAGCCTTCAACGCTTGTTCTCTAGAGAAGGTAATTTAAGATATTGTATTGATGTTGGCGCATTACTGAGTGAGTTGGAAGACCGTCATGACTCCAAGGAATGAAGGTTGTTTATAGATTTCCTTAAACTCAATTTAAAAGTAGTGCTATTTCATACTGAAAATAAGAAACCTTCGATTTCTCTTGCCTATACGGCCCATGACAACATGAAAATACAATACCAACAGCATACTTGGAATATATGTGGCAATTTGAAAGTTATAGCACTTTTGTTAGGTTTCTAACAAGGCTATACTAAATTTTGTCGTTTTCTATGCGAGTGGAATAGCAGAGATCACAAAAGTAATTTTTTTCAAGAATCAATGGCCTAAAAGGAATCTGATACCTGGACAAAAAAATGTGAATTCGCAACAAATTGTAAATCCTGAATACGGATATCTTCCTCACTTGCACCTTAAACTCGGTTTAATGTAGTCGGTTTCTTGTACTTCACTACATAGTATAAAACAAAGTTGCTTTCTCTGTCCCTATGTCCCTTTGTATGCTTAAATCTTTAAAACTACGCACCGGATTTTGATGCGGTTTTTTTCAATAGATAGAGTGATTCAAGAGGAAGGTTTATATGTATAATAACATCCATTAAATAGTGGAGAAATACTGTTATTTTTGAGGTTTCTAATGTGATGTCGTTAATTATCATATTTTTTTCCGCTTACATTGCAAACGCAGGCTGAACCCTACGAGATTTATCAAAATAATGTACTAATTATTTGTACACATTGAAAAGGTCTACAGAAAACTCCGCGATGGTATATGTCTATCTCTCATGGATATCCCACAATAACATTTTTTTGTCATTTACTTTTTACGACAAATAATGGCAAATTTTGAAGCGATTTTAACCAATACAGCATTAATCCTTATCCAATTAAATAGCTTAAATACATTGTTGATTTAATATAGATCTATATGGTCCTTTACAGCACAAGATTTAAATGAATATTTTCGAAGATATTACAGATTTAAAATTGCGGGAAGTAGCGCTTGCGGCGGTACTGGCCGACCGGGGCGGCGGCAGCGTGCCTATAAATAGCGCGTCGGAGGCCGATGTAATAATTGTTGTAAAAATAAAATAAATAGTCACAGTTTTTCTGTAGTGTATTTAGTATCAGCATTGCACCCGTGCGAAGCCGGGGCGGGTCGCTAGTACAGAATAAATTCCTTACGATCGGTGAGGTTGAAATAACAGAAAGTATATTTGTAAGCTCACAAGTAAGGGAGCTTCTGAAGGACCGCAACTTTGAGAAATGTTTGAATGGGGTTGAAAATGCTGCGTGGAAGGTCGTAACTGAATTTCTTGGCTATGAGAACAAGTTTTAGAATTGTTAAGCTCTGGACTTTTTTCCTGAAAATTTCGGCGCTATTAGCGACGAACACAGTGAGGAATTCAACCAAGAAATTTCAACAATGAAAAAATTCTATCAAGGAAAATGGAATCCAAATATGCTTTTGCCGACTACTGCTGGGTACTAGAAAGGGATGTCCCTTAAGCAAAATACAATAGAAAATCGTTAAAAAAAAACTACATTTTGATTTAGATTAATATACACAGTTCACTCAAAAAGTTCCCGGACTAATTTTGTATAAAATTTGCAACTAGTGCTATTTGTTACCCAATGGCAGAACTATGTAATATTAGTAATATCATGCCTTAATGACTCACAGTGGAGATGTAGGCGCTATAACTTCACTTATTGGCCAGCTGTGTTCGTGTGAAGTAGACGGGTTTTTGCCACTGCGTCACAATTTTCGCTATGGAGCAATGAACCGCAATCAAATTTTGTTTTAATCGGGAAAAAGTAGTTCGGAAACATTCTAATTATTGAAAATCAAGTTTGGTAAGGATTATTTAAGCTGCAGCAAGGTTTTCGAGTGGTATGCGCGGTTCAAGAAGAGTCGACAGTCGTTGGAAGACGATCCACGGGAGGAGCGCCCTTTAACCTCGACGAGAATATCGAACGTGTGCGCGTCACACTGTCTCGGAACTGATATTTCCCGATAACTCAAAAGCTAATGAACCGATTTTGATGAGTAAGTGCTCGTTCTCTTATATATGTTATACATGCTTTTTTCACTCCACCAATATGTCATTCTCTCCTCTAAAAACAAAGAAAAATGGTTAAAAATCAATTTTTGTTCAGCCAGCCGCATTTTCTTTTAATTATTCTGAATTATTTTTTTTCCAAGCTAGTACAACAATCTCAATTATGAACATTCTGGACCTCCTCTAAGAGCGGACCGACTTACTTTCGGTTTAATATCTTTGAAAATAGTTTTTTTTTTAAATTTTGCACACGTGGACATTAAAAAATGAATAAAGCTCTCTGAAAAAGATCAACTTAAATAAATAATTTTTTACCCAAAAAAAATCTATAAATCCATGTAAACCTGCGTCTTTTTCACACCTTACCATAAAGCTTTCCTATTGGTCTAATAATTTAAAACATTCATCACACCAAACTGAACTTCTTTTCTTATTAAAAAGTATTAGGCTAGACCTTTTTGATTTTTATTTGCGTATTTTTCGGAGATAATAATTTAAAGCATACAGTTTTTATAATTTTCTTTCTTGTTCCAAATATACAGTACATTAAACTATGATATATGGCGTGTTATTGCAGCAACGTAAGAAACTGAAATGTCTATATACAATTGATTCACTTACCAATAATATATATGTAATAAACGGATTTTTTGGTAGACCCGCAAAAGTAGCTTTTTAATGTTCCAACACATTTAAAAACACATAATTTATTCTATGGAATTTAACTAATAAAACATTTAACCCACTAAACTTGAAAAACTTCATACACTCATTGTTAGTGAAACAATTAAACTAATAACTCGACCTACCGTGTTTACATTATAAACGTTATTAAATTTAAAAAATAATTTTTAAGCGATACCAAGATAAACGATATCAAAACTATGACGAAATATCATTTAATTGGGCAAAAACCATTTAAATAAATATTTTAAATATTCTTTTTAAACTTTACAAACGTGGAAAAATGATTGCTGAAGTACCTAATTGATTAGATTTCACATCGGCACTTGTAGCATTATTACTAAGCATCACTTTGACTTGAAGTGACTTTTTGCGTCATTCTAAGTGGGTACTTGTTATCAGAATGTGTCAGATAATTATAAATTTTATCAGTTTGAACGATAACCCGGACTCTAAGAAAATTAAAGTATACGTATCAATGAGAATACATTGAGGAAAATAAAGCACACCTTATGTTTTGTTTAAATATTTACATCAAAGAAAATTATTCCATTATTTCGTTTTATATTTATGTATAACGAGACGTCACTGATTAATCTTTATATTTGTGGTATGATATAAAACAATAGCAATTCAAATGTAAACAAAATAGTTGATATTTGTTTTGAATTATTTTTCATTGGCTACCTTTCAAAAATTAAGATAATCCGCATAAAATTGTGGGAAACATTATTTCGAGTGAAAATGATAAATAAACGGCGCGGTATTGGCTGGCCTCTCAAAATGCAACCAATTATTTAGACTCGTTAATTTTTATTTCTTTATATTTATTTAAACGTTCTATAATTTCAGCTAGCCGTTTCTTTAAAGAAAAACTCTTTATTTTACGATTAGTTCCATAAAGACATGTTGCTACACACTAGACACTTGCTTGTTTGGGTCTATTTTCTTGATACGACCAACATTCGAGACTTTTACTTACTTCGCGCTGTCCATGATAGTTAGTTACTTGATATTCGTGAAGTCTCTCAGACTTATTCCTAATGAGTACGTCATCAAAAATTCGAAGAAATTTTCCTATGCAGACAGGAAAAAAGGTCCAAAAATGGTTTATGCTGCCGTTGCAAAATATATGAAAAAATCTGAATTTCTCTTAGAGAAGTGGATAAAAAAATATGATTGCGAAAAATATGTCAATGATCTTCTAAATCGTGGGGAAAAGTATTTCAGCTGGAAAGGAAATACGTGTTGGACTAAAAACAATATTATTCGAAGGCGACTTGATAAAAATGATATGCAGCATAGAACAACGAGGCCAAAACCTTTACTGTATGAAAATCACATCCAAGTGTTTAAGCCTGAGCATAAAAAAACATTAATAGAGATTAGTCAAATGTATTTTTAACCGACTTCTTGTTGCTGCGGTGATCCCATATTTTTTTGGACGAAATTGGTGCAGTAAAATCCAAGATGGCGCTCACAATATGGCGGCCAAAAAAATTAATTTTGTCCGATTTTCTCCAAAATTGGTATGTGGGAATTTTCGGGGTCGTATACGACGAATCTGAAATTATTTTTAAAAAATTCAATATGGCGGACAAGAAAATTTAATTTTGTCCGATTTTCTCCAAATTTGGTGTGGGGAAATCTTTGGCGTCGCACATAACGAGTCCAATATATTTTTAAAAAAATCAATATGGTGGATGCAATATGGCCGACAAAAAAATCAATTTTGTCTGATTTTCTCTAAAATTGGTACAGGGGAGTTTCCGGGGTCGCACATAACGAATATAAAATTATTTTTAAAAAATCAAATATGGCACATCCAATATGGCGGATAAAAAATCCAAGATGGCTGATTAAAGATCTTACATCTCTCGATTTTGTCTAAAATCAGTATTGGCGGATTTTTGTTAGTGTTAATTACGAAATATTTTTTAAAGAACTGAATCTGGCGGATTCAATATGGCGTCCTTAAAATTTTACATTCTTAGATTTTGACCAAAACTGATACAGATGGTTCTTGAGAGTGTAAATTATGAATTTAAAAGTATTTTTTTTTCGATTCAATATGGCGATTTCAATATAGTGGACTAAAAAGTCAACATTTTTCGATTTTGTTCAAATTGGGACTAAATCGTTTTTGCGGATGTAAATAACGAATATAAAAAATTATTTTAAGAAAATCTAGTATGTCAGATACAACAGTTTAGATATAAATTAGATTAAGATGTTAAAATTATATTTTTTAAATCCAGTTTAGCGGATATGGTGGGTTGAAAATTTTACCTTATTCGCATTTTTTCAGATTTGGTATTAGGGGGTTTTCGAGATCGTGTATTACGAATATGAAGTTAATTTTTTATAACTACTAGATTGATAAGATACAATATGAGGGACTTAAAATTTAGCATTTTCTGATTTTGTCTAAAATTAATATTGCGGGGTTCCTGAGAGGCATACAAACTCAACATGCAGTATAAAATATATGGGGCCAAAAAATTTACGTCTCAAGTTCTTTAGATATCGATATTGGAAGGTTTTAGTTCAATGGTATTTGGAGAACTCTATGAATCAAAGAATTTTTAATGGTTCATTTTAGGGTGATTTACAACTTTGGATAAAACGGGTACTTTCTTGCATACCCTGGAGTCATTGCGAGGTATACTAATCACGATTAGTATTTAGTTCAAGTAATTTTTGGATATCATCATGAAATCAAAACTAAAAATCGAAAAATAAAATTTTTATAAAAAAATTGAACCGACTTCTAATAGTGCGCTAAAAAGTGAAAAATAACTATAAATTTTTATATGAAATTGAAATTTTTGAAGTCGGCGCCAAGTTATTTCTAAATGAAATAAATAACTACTAATATATACAAATTATGGTAAGAAAGCAATTACAAATAAAGTATGTCTAATTTCTTTATGCGAATCACATGATGATGAGAAGTAGTAATAGAGTCTACGAGTGGTAGGTGAGCTTTAAAGATTGCCGTGATGACCTAAATGATAATCAACATGTTGGCCAGTCGAAATTTGTGAGAACAGAAAATGCCATCAAAACTATGGGTGAATTCATCAAAGATCGCCCAAATTCTGCATTAAAATTAAAGGGAATAGAATTAAAAATGTCCAAAACATCAATTTTTCACTTTTTGGCCGAACATTTCGGCCTTCGAAAAATCTGTTCACGCTTTGTTCCATACAAATATTGTTTAGAATTCAACGTTCAAATAACATCATTAAGAACTCAAAAAGGGACTCACACTTCTTGTACACTATTGTGACTGGTGATAAGACGAGGTGTTTTCATTACAATCTAGAATACAAGCGTAACATGGAAGCTTCCAGATGAACCTAATTCGAAAAAAAGCCGTTTGGGAAAATAAAAAGTTGAAAATGTTGATTTGTTTCTAAGATTGGAGTTCGTTCCACCTAGTTAAATGGTTAATATTACGTTTTATCTTGATGTTTTGAAGGTTTTGGTGTGGTATATTCGTTGTATTCGGCCATAATATCGTGAATTAGCGCTTGAAGCATGACAATGTGCCATCTCATCGATTGACACTTGTGACTAATTTTTTGACTAAAAATCGTATTTTCCTCATTAACCACTCATCATATTCGCCTGAACTAGTACCGTGTGATATCTACCTAATCGGAAAATTGCATTTATCGATGAAAAGAAAGCGTTATACCCACGTGGATGTCATCCAAAAGGTTTGCACTGACATTCCCAAGGACATCTTAACAGACCACCTAAAAAACTCTTTTAACATGCTTTTTAACTGTGCAATTGTGTGACTTTAGACGGACATCTACATAATCAAACCTTGTTATACAAAAATATATTGTCCTTAAATTTTATTTAATTTGCTCTAAACAAGAACACCAGTAATTGACAACAACAGATTCGAAAAAACACAGTGTTTAACTTCTAAATATAAAGGGTGTTTTTTATAGAGGCATAAAACTTTAAGTTGGCAACACTTTTTTAACTGGCGGCCATTTTGTCAGCTGTCAAGTGATTTATGTTTAGTTTGGTTTGGCATTTCAACATGAATAGACTGACGCCTGAACAACGCTTCCAAATTGTGCAAATTTATTTTGAAAATCATGGTTCTGTTCGAAATACGTATCGCGCACTACGTCCATTTTACGGTCAACATAATCGTCCATCAGAGCAATTAATTCAATTAACTATGGAACGTTTTCGCACCACGTTTACTCTAAATGATAATACGCATCCACAGAGACGTCGTACAGTGCGTACAGAAGAAGTCATTGCTGCTGTAGAGCGTGGCGTAGAGGAAGACCCGAATCAGTCTATCCGCCATCGTGCACAGGAATTGGATATGTGTCCATTCACTTTATGGAAGATTTTGCGGAAAGATCTTGGTTTGCGTGCTTACAAAATCCAAATCGTGCAAGAATGGAAGCCACACGATCACCTAGCAAGGCGTAGATTCGGTGAATGGGCCCAAAACAAGATTGCCGTTGATCCCGATTTTCATAAGCGAATTTTGTTTAGCGATGAAGCTCACTTTTGTTTGAATGGATACGTCAATAAACAAAACTGCCGTATTTGGAGTGATGATAATCCTCAAGTGTATCTTGAGACACCGTTAAATCCAGAAAAACTGATTGTTTGGTGTGCTTTATGGGCTGGTGGAATCATTGGTCCGTACTTCTTTAAAAACGATGCTGGTCAGAACGTTACAGTCAATGGTGACCGCTATAGAGCCATGATTACTGACTTTTTCGTTCATCAATTGAACAACCATGATGTGCAGGGGTTGTGATTTCAACAAGACGGCGCAACATGTCACACAGCTCGTACCACAATTGATTTATTGAAGGAAATGTTTGGTAACCGCATAGTTTCACGTTTCGGACCCGTGAATTGGCCTCCAAGATCGTGCGACTTAACGCCGCTAGACTATTTTCTGTGGGGATATGTGAAGTCGCTAGTCTACGCCGATAAGCCCGAAACGATTGATCACTTGGAGGACAACATTCGCCGCGTTATTGCCGATATACGGCCACAAATGTTGGAAAAAGTCATCGAAAATTGGACCTCCAGATTAGACTACGTCCGAGCCAGCCGTGGCGGTCATATGCCAGAAGTCATATTTAAATTATAATGCCAGAAGGTTTTCTTTCGAATAAAGTAAATTTCATGTCTATTTAAAAAATTCATCTTTGTTTTATTCCATTTAAAAGTTCTATACCTCTATAAAAAACATCCTTTACAATAATAGACACAAAAATAGAGGCACGTGCAAAATATCTTTGTAAGCTTAATTAGGTCAAATTGAAATCTTGCAGATCAGCCACGAAGGTTTTGAATTAGGAAAAAAAATACTTAAAACCTAACTTAAATCTATTCTTTTGTTTAAATTTCCTATATAATTCCAGAAATAAAAAAAAAACTTTCAATGAGTGTACAAAAATGGTAGTGGACTGTAATTGGATGTTGATAAGGGATTTAATTTTGATCAAAATTGACGACGACGGTATGAAAATCTCAGGAATTTAAAATGGCCCACCTTGTAGCTGCTTTACTGATGAGGAAATTGTGGTTCCTTTTCTGGAGCTGAGTCTCTTGGTTATTTTAATGTTTTTTTTTAGCGTATTTAGCTAGCATAGAGAGATTTAGCACTCGCGTGGTATATCAGTAGATATTAGTGTTCGCAACACGTGTGTTCCGTTGAAGGTTCATGTACGAGATAAGTATTTTCTACCTTGTACCGTTCAGGTGCGTGCGACACTTATTGGCCATTTTTGAGACGAATGAAACAATACATGGTGTGAAAAGAGATTAAAATAAAATTAACTTGAGTTTGCTTAAATATAAATGTACAAAATGTAAAGATATGATAATTTTACCCAGAAAATTATAACGTAAAATTTAATAATTCGGAAGGACGGAACAATGGGTTTAAGTGAGTTAAATAACAAAAATTAGAATCCAGAAAAATATTGAATATATTATTAACTAAAATGGGATCAAATTAAAATTACTCTTTTGATTTAAGAGTTCTAGGTATAAGTAAATATAATTGTTACAGTATTAATTAAAAATGAATTGCTATCAATCAAATCTATGTACGATATAATCCAATATCATCAATTTTTTGTGATTTTCTTTAAAAAATTTATGGTTGAATAGTTTTTCAAAATTAATAGATATAATTCCTATAAAGAAACTGCTCGTTATAATAAACTGCGTAGTTGTGTTTTGCTAAGACTTAATTTATTAAATTGGTGCTAAACTGAAAAATTCTCAGAATCTTATTAAAAGTTATAAGTAAGTACAACTGATTTATCACTTTCATCTTCATTTTCTTCTATTTTTTTTTAATTTTTGTTTGTAATCTTTTGACTATTCAGTTTCTTTTCTCTTCTATCTCCAATTTTCCCTTTTATTTTTTCCCTCTCTCTATGGCCAGACAAAAAAATATTTTAAAATAAATTTGGTTGACAATAATAAAATACTGGAGTGGAAAAAGATTAAAATATTCTTACTAACAAATCAATGAAGTCATTTGCATAACCAATTTTCATTATCGGATATCGCAATTATGACATAATATGAAATATTTTGAAACATTACACAATATTGCTGCTTATAAAATTGACTATGGGTTTAAAAATTGCCAAAAATGTACTATTAGAAACGATCGTTATTTTAACAGAATTGTCCTCATCGACTTAAATAAACCAGCAAATTTTTAAAATTTTTTAAAGTTTATTTTCTGATAAATCAATGGAAGCAATTCGTCGTGAGACATACGATATATTACTTTTGTTGATCGTCTGAGTTAAAACAATTATTATTTCTTTTAATGGACTGCTGTCAGTTTCTTTAAAGAAATTTAAATGAAATTGAATCATTTTTGTTTTTCCACTACCGTTTCGATTTATTTTATTTAAATCATCTTCAGAGTATCCTTTTTAAACTTAAGGGCTATTTACTGTGAACAAACTTAATTAACTAAATTAACTATTTATACTAAATTTATTTGTCACATTTTTGCTTTGAGCAAACTAATCTTTTTCTAGGGTTGTTAACACTACGTTCTCTGCATATTTTAAGTTGTTAAATAATCTTTTCCGATACAAATTTTGCACACAATTAACTTAAAGAATGAAATTGCAGAAAAAAATAACATCAAACTGCTACATTCTTCGCATTTTAAGAGGATGAATTGTGATTCAATAATGAAGTAAAGTAAATGACGTAACTTAAAAATGGAACAGGTAACTCTTATTATCTTCAGGACCGATATTTCAATATCTGGTGATTACTCCAGTCTTACTACGAAAGAAGGTGAAAAAATTTGTTGCAGATATCTGAAAGTTTCAAGTCGTAGGGGACACCCAGTAGATGATAAATACGTAAAAAAGTACAGCTAAATCAGCCCTGTTTTTTACAAACAACATGTAAAATCGGAAAGTTACATTTTAGAGAAAACTTGTCCAAATAAAAGTTGTGGGTATTGAAAAGACCTTTAATTTTTTATGCGTCAAAATCGATAGATAATTTATCGAGATAATAGCGAAAAACCACCTTTTTTGCACTATGTTATAAATGTTAATAACTTTTGCAAGAAAGGCCGAAAGTAATGTATAACCCCTTTATGATAAGATCATTATGTGCCTTTATAACTGTGCGAAAGCTGGATCAAATCGGTTTGGTAGTTTATGAATAATCTTAATTGTTTTTCCCAGAGGCTGAATGTTCAAACAATTGTCCTTGCGTAGAGGATGATTCTACAAATATTTGCAAAAGCGAAATGGATTCTTTGAAGTTGAAACTACAAGCAAAGATGAAAAAACGATGGATTTTTAAAAAAATTGTTGTTAAAAAAACCGTTTAAAGAAGGGGTACTTTTTTTACGTATAAACAATTGGAATAACTTTGTTAATTTTAATGATATAAGTTTGTGAATAAGTGGACCTGAAACCTGGTGAAAAAACACGAATTTAAAAAAAAGTCCCCTACGACCAATTTTGTTTTTAAAAATCATATCTCTTTTGTTTCTAAACATTAAGAGTCGAAATTTGCACATATTTTAAACGAAGATCTATATTTTATGATGCAATTGATAAGTATGAAATTCATGCATCGTTAGTAAAGTTATAGCCCTTCGAAGTGAAGGTATTTTTGCAAGTGCGCTGTAACGAGTGGTGGGGGAAGATCGGCTTTCTCACGGTGTACTTCAAATTGAAGCGCGCAACAAGATTATCCGATATCTCGGGTTCCAGATAACGTAGAGCCTTAATTTTTTTTAAACTGGGGTAACTCAACGAAATATTACGAACTGACTTTTTTTCATTATCATAGGAAATCGGGAAATACCAGAAAATGGACGTTTCATTAGAAAACACATATAATATATATCTTCTTCTTTAGGTGCCGTCTTCGTTCCGAAGGTTGGCGATCATCAGAGCTATACGTATTTTCGAGACTGCTGACCTAAACAGCTGGTTATTGCTGCAATTATACCATTCTCTTAGATTTTTTAACCAAGAGTTTCGTCTTCTTCCTACAGATCTCTTTCCCATAATTTTTCCCTGCATAATAGTTCTCAGTAGTTGATATCTTTCTCCTCCCGTAACGTGTCCCAGGTATTGTAATTTGCGTTTTTTAATTGTAAGTATGACCTCCTTTTCTTTATTTATTCTCCTCAGTACTTCAGCGTTTGTGATTTTCTCCATCCATGATATTCTTAACATTCTGCGGTACATCCACAATTCAAAGGCTTCCAACTTGTTAATATCGATCTTCTTAAGCGTCCATGCTTCCATTCCATAAAACAAAACTGACAGTACGTAACATCTTGCCAGACGAACCTTTAATTCAAGACTCAGGTCTCTGCCACAGAACACTCTCTTCATTTTCGTGAATACGGCTCTTGCTTTCTCTATCCGGATTTTGATTTCTTCAGAGCTATCGTTGTTTTCATTGATGACGGTGCCTAAATAGTTGTATTTTCTGACGTGTTCTACATTTTGACCCTGTATGCGTATATCTGGGACATTTTGGGTTGATTTGGATATTAACATGCATTTTGTTTTTCTTATGTTTAGTGACAGTCCATATTCTTCACTGACTGTTGCTACTCTATTGACTAAGGTCTGGAGATCCTCGAGTGTTTCTGCAATAAGTACTGTGTCATCGGCGTATCTAAGGTTGTTTATTAAAATTCCATTTATTTTAATACCAACGAATTGGTCAATAAGTGCTCTATTCATTATGTCCTCAGAGTAAAGATTGAACAAGGTCGGTGAAAGTATACACCCTTGTCTCACTCCTCTTTTTATTTCGACTTCTTCAGTCGTCTCATGCTCCACTGGCACTACTGCTTTCTGATTGTAATAAATATTCGATATAATTCTGATGTCTCTTTTATCGAGGTTCTTTTCCGTCAATAGACTGATAAGGTGATCATGTCTCACTTTGTCAAAGGCCTTATTGTAGTCTATGAAGCACATATATACATCCTGATTTATATCAAGGATATATATATATATATATATATATATATATATATATATATATATATATATATTATAAACTGGTAATAAAGTTTTTTTAAAACAATATTAATGTTAATATTGCCAAAAAATGTCTTTTTCGATGAAATGTCAATTTTCCGGTATTTCCCGATTTTCTATGATAATGAAAATAAGTCAGTTCGTCATATTTCGTCGAGTTACCCCAATTTAAAAAAAAAATGAAGACTCTACGTTATCTGGAACCCGAGATATCATACAATTTTGTTGCGTGATCCAGTTTAAAGTTTGAATTTCAAAAGCACACCGTGAGAAAGCCGAGCTTCCCCCACCACTCGGTACAACGCACTTGCAAAAGTACCGTCACTTCGAAGGGCTATAACTTTACTGACGATGCATGAGTTTCATACTTGCATCATAAAATATAGGTCTTCGTTTAAAATCTTTGAAAATTTCGACTCTTAATGTTTATAAACAAAAAAGCTTAGCTCCTATTGGTTGTAGGAGACTTTTTTTTTAAATCCGTGTTTTTTCACCAGTTTCCACTTATTCACAAATTTGTATCATTAAAATTAACAAAGTTTTTCTAATTGTTTATACGTAAAAAAGGTACCCCTTTTTTAAACGGTTTTTTTTTATCAACAATTTTTTTTAAATCCATCGTTTTTTCATCTATGTTTGTAGTTTCAACTTTAAAGAATCCATTCCGCTTTTGCAAATATCTGTAGAATCATCCTCTGGGCAAGGACAATTGTTTGAACATTCAGTGTCAGGGATAAACAATTAAGATTATTCATAAACTACCAAACCGACTTGATCTAGCTTTCGCACAGTTATAAAGGCACATAATGACCTTATCATCAAAAGGTTATACATTACTTTCGGCCTTTCTTGCAAAAATTATTAACATTTATAAAATAGTGCAAAAAACGGTGGTTTTTCGCCATTATCTCGATGAATTATTTATCGATTTTGATGTATAACAACGAAATTAAAGGTCTTTTCAATACCCGCAACTTTCATTTGGACAAGTTTTCTCTAAAATGTAACCGGAAAATTCTACGGATAGAAAATCGAATTTTCCGAATTTGCATGTTGTTTATAAAAAAATAGGGCTGATCTAGCTGTACTTTTTTACGTATTGATCATCTACTGGGTGTCCCCTATGACTTGCAACTTTCAGATATCTGCAATAAATTTTTACATGAAATCGCTACAAATTCAATAGGAAGACTTGGAGTATGATATATCGGGACTATCCACGACTTATGATACTATTTTATTTGGTAATAGTGCCGGTTTTTTACAATAATAATCATATTCATTGATTTATAATTGCTACGACCTAGAAATGTATCTGTAATGTAAATGATTTAAGGTTGCTTGCATTCGCGGCAACATGGATAATTAAAAGCTTACAGAATTAATGAAATTAATGAATATATACTCGAATACCGTTAATTCAAGGTGTTCTTATCGATTAGGACGCCAATAACTATATCGTACAATAAAAACTGATTATAAGCTTTAAAGCATTGTATTAATTGGAAAAATGAATGAAATGAGAGACATAAATATGAATTTCTTAATAAAAAAAACGCGCAGGTTAATTTAATTACAAATTATTAGGAAAATATTGAAAGCAATAAGTGACGAATCATAGAATTTTATTTATTAGAACAACATGTATAAAGCTATGCCAACTTCACAGAAATTTATTGAGTATATTAATAGTACCATAGAAAGTAAATATATCGATCTTATTTTTCTCTTTGTTAATTCTTACTATTTTGTTTTTTAAGGTTGGTAAAATCAATTAAATAATACATTTTTAAGAAACGTTTTTGTTGTTTTTATCTATTACATTTAATTTAAGATGCAAATTAGAGATTACCAACGTGTAGGATTTCTTGCGTGTTTTAAATTAAAACAACTTTTCGGAATTATGAAATTAAAAGGAATCGTAACTAGTAATATTCTAAATAAATGTAAATGGTATTTACAAAGAAAATTATAAACGAAAATTTTAATTTCCGTCACATAATGCGTTTTTCCTTATTTTTTTTTATTCAGAAAACTTTTTTTGTGTTTCCAATATTTCCTTTTACGTAGCATAGTTATATTTATGTTACTATAAATAAGTTACGATTCAATTAACAAGCAGATTTATACACGTCATTAGTTATTTGTGGTGAAATAATAATGAAGCTGCAAATTTCTAAGAAGGACCAAGTCTAGGGCGCAAAAAATTACTTTTATGATTTATAAGATTTTATTAAAAATAAATGTTTAAAGTTTTAATTACGCCATATCTTTTTTTGTTTCTGTTAAGTTACGATCAACCATTTGAAATGTTCTTCGATCCGCTAAATTTCGATTTGGAAATATCTGGACATAAATTATTCTGGCCGGTAGAGAAATGCATTTGCTTGTCTATAAATTAAATATATGTTACACGTTGGCGTTATTCTAAATTATTTATGTTTCTAACGATAACTAACAATAATGAAGTAACTGTGTAGTAATAGATTATTATTAGATTTCGTTGAGGTATAATAATTTAATTAATTGATAACAATGAGCTTAATTAAGGAGGTCCCATCGCAGCCATGTTAAATAAACAATATTAGATCAAAATGAAAACCATTTTTTTAAATAATAGTCGTAATCTATACTGTCGTAAAATGTAAAAATTTGTACAGAGACTTATGGGAAATCGGGATCTTGGTACTTGATTGCATTGCATTTGTCGATTACATAAATTTGAAAAAAAAAATAAAAATCGAATTTTTGAAACATACAGATATCAATAAAGAAAAAATAAGCTTAACCGCATTAAAATGGAGTCGAAACGTTTGGCAACGTTGCATGAGTGCGAGAAGGTGATCTCGTGAGTGCATTAGTTAAGGAAAAGCCAATTAAACAGAAAGGTTTAAGAGATTCTTGTAGGGATTCAATCAGATGGATGATTGGCTAGAAAATAAAACTCTTCTTTGTTAGTCGGGCTGATGATGAGAACAAAATTTATATATATATATATATATATATATATATATATATATATATATATATATATATATATATATATATATATATATATATATATATATATATCTATATCTATTATTTTACTTCATTCTATACACGGAGCTGCATATAATTGTACGTTTGCTGAATGTGATTTCAGCACTACAACGGCATAATGTGGATATATCCACTGCTATTGCATCTCACACGGAGGAATCCGTGAAAGCCGCATAAACATATATATATATATATATATATATATATATATATATATATATATATATATATATATACGCCATCCGGCGGGAGGTCGGCGAAGCCGCGTTCAGTATTTGCATGCTTCCTTCCGATCTGTCCTTTGCACAGCCAGGTGCATGTCGGTACCCTGATGAGTCTAGTAGAGACGAAACATGTATCTCTGCCGTATCACTGTGGCGGGGAGGGTAAATTTTGACTTTCTTCTCGGTATGGTGGTACAGGTAGGCCATCATCTCGATGATGGTGGAAATAGGATAAATTGCGTTTTATAACAATTTGTTCTAACTGTGCAACCTCGAACACAGAAAGGATAAGATGGAGAGAAGTTTGCATTTACTGTTCGTATTTTACTTCATATATATATATATATATATATATATATATATATATATATATATATATATATATATATAAATTATTTTTTAAAAGTTCAATATGGCAGATCCAATAGGGCGGACAAAAAAATTTAATTTTTTCTGATTTTCTCCAAAATTGGTGAGGGAATTTTCGGGGTCGCACATAATGGATCCAAAATATTTTTAAAAAATTTAATATGGCGTACGAAAAAATCAGTTTTATCCGATTTTCTTCAAAATTCTACATCTCCCGATTTTGTCTAAAATCAGTATTGGGGTATTTTTGTTAGTGTTAATTATGAATTTAAAATATTTTTTGAAAAACTCAAGCTGGCAGATTTAATATGGTGTCCTAAAAATTTTACATTTTTCGATTTTCTCCCAAACTGATAAGGATAAATTATGAATTTAAAAGTATTTTTTCAGTATTCAATATGGGAAATCCAGGATAGCGGACTAAAAATTTTACATTTTTCGATTTTGTTCAAAGGTAGGACTGAATCGTTTTTGAGGATGTAAATAGCGAATATAAGTCTAGAAATTTTAAATATCCGGATTTCATCCAAAATTGGTACTAGGGGGCTTTGAAGGGTTTAGATTTCGATTAAATTAAAACTTAAAATAATTTTTTTGAAATTCAATATAGCGGATGCAATATGGTAGGTTGAAAATTTTACCTTATTCGCATTTTTTCAGATTTGGTATTAGAGGGTTTTCGGGGTTGTGTATTACGAATATGAAGTTAATATTTTACAACTATTAGATACAATATGAGGGACAGAAAATTTTACATATTCCGATTTTGTCTAAAATTGATATTGTGGGGTACTTGAGGCGTATACAAACTCAATATGCAGTATAAAATATATCGAGCTAAAAAATTTACATCTCAGGTTCTTTAAATATTGAAAATTGATATTGTGGGGTTCTTGAGGCATATACAAACTCAATATGCAGTATAAAATATAAGAATTTACATCTCAAGTTCTTTAAACATCGCTATTGGAAGGTTTTGGGGCCTATATTACCAATCTAAAATTAATTTGAAATTTAAAAGTGGATTTACTATGACAGACTAAATATTTGTTTGACACAATTTTACTGGTATTTGGAAAACTCTAAAAATCAAAGAATTTTTAGTGGTTCATTTTAGATTGATTTACAACTTTGGATAAAATGGGTATTTTTTTGCCACCTTGGAGTCTTTGCGAGATACACTAATCTCGATTAGTACTTAGTTCAAATAATTTATGAATATCATAATGAATTCTAAAATTAAAAATAGAAAAATAAAATATTTATAAAAAAAATTGAACCGACTTCTAAAAGTGCGCCAAAAAAAAATTAAAAATAACTATAAATTTTTATATGAAATTAAACTTTATGAAGTCGGCGCCAAATTAGTTGTAAATGAAATAAATATCTACTAATATATACAAATTATGGAAAGAAAGCAATCACAAATAAAGTATTTTTAATCTGTTTATGTAAATCACATTTTGTCAGGTATTAGTTTGGCGCCGACTTCAAAAAGTTCAATTTCACATAAGAATTTATAGATATTTTTCACTTTTTAGCGCACTTTTAGAAGTCGGTTCAATTTTTTTATAAAAATTTTATTAATTTCAATAAAATAATATCATTCTATTTAGTAAAATACCAATAAAAATGTACCTCTAAATTAGGCTAAATTAAAATTAAAACCCTACAAAATTTGAAGCAATTTATTTATTACGCACTACAAAAATTCGTGATTTCTATCTATACTATTTTTAAAATATTTAACACTGAAGTTATGTTTTAAGGCATGAAGAATAAACACATGTTCTTATAATAAATAAAAATATCTCCGCGCCACTGACTCCAGCAATCTGGTTTGCCCTGTTTGAGTCGGGCTGCCACCCTAATCCTCCGTCTCTTTCCCCTTCGATAAAATACATTAGTGCCCCGTTGCCTCGCAATGCCTCTTTTTCCTAAAATAAAACTTATCTACAAATTACTTATCGTAGACTTCAACTGTCGATAAGTATTTTGAGACCAATTTTGGTGTAGTAAATAAACAGTTTATTGGGCGACCTTAGAACTTTTTAAATGGTACTGTAAAAATGTTGAATTTTTACACAGCGACCCGTTAGTGTTTGAACGAAAGTTTTCAAGACAAGTTGCTAGCAACTTCGGGAAAGACAAAACTTAAAATTATTCTGCTTCGAATGCAAAATTATTTTTGTTTTGTTAATACAAGTAAAAAATAGCCGCAACGCACAGATTCTAAACATAACTGGCTCAAGCCAAATCCATTCTAGTCCGGGAGCAGAGTGGGTTTTTGTAGCCGATGAAGTGACATGGCTGCGCCTAAGTTTTTTATATGTATTTTAACCCCTTGATTATGAATATTGGGGATGGAATCCCGAAAAATTTTCAGGTAATTTGTTATAAACAAAAAAATTACTTTTTATTAATAACTAGCGACCCACCCCGGCTTCGCACGGGTGCAATGCTGATACTAAATACACTACAGAAAAACTGTAACTATTTATTTTATTTTTACAACAATTATTACATCGGCCTCCGACGCGCTATTTATAGGCACGCTGCCGCCGCCCCGGTCGGCCAGTACCGCCGCAAGCGCTACTTCCCGCAATTTTAAATCTGTAATATCTTCGAAAATATTCATTTAAATCTTGTGCTGTAAAGGACCATATAGATCTATATTAAATCAACAATGTATTTAAGCTATTTAATTGGATAAGGATTAATGCTGTATTGGTTAAAATCGCTTCAAAATTTGCCATTATTTGTCGTAAAAAGTAAATGACAAAAAAATGTTATTGTGGGATATCCATGAGAGATAGACATATACCATCGCGGAGTTTTCTGTAGACCTTTTCAATGTGTACAAATAATTAGTACATTATTTTGATAAATCTCGTAGGGTTCAGCCTGCGTTTGCAATGTAAGCGGAAAAAAATATGATAATTAACGACATCACATTAGAAACCTCAAAAATAACAGTATTTCTCCACTATTTAATGGATGTTATTATACATATAAACCTTCCTCTTGAATCACTCTATCTATTGAAAAAAACCGCATCAAAATCCGGTGCGTAGTTTTAAAGATTTAAGCATACAAAGGGACATAGGGACAGAGAAAGCGACTTTGTTTTATACTATGTAGTGATTAAAAAAATATTTTTTTTTGGGAAATAAAAACCGTTAAACATTTGAAAAAATTAAATTTTTGATTAAATAAATATTTTGAATTCTAAACCCAGGAATTGATAGTTTAACCCAAAAACTACGAGGCATGTCCAGAAAGTAAGTGTACTGAATTTTTGTAGGCTACAAAAATTTTTATTTAAAAAAATATTACATAGTTACATTAGTACATATGTAAGTTATTTGTCGACATAATCACCATTCATCTCAATGCAGGTGATGAAGCGGGGTATCAACTTTTTGATACCTTCCTCGAAGTAGTTTCCCGCCAACCCCTTTATCCACTTCTCCACCTCCCCCTTCACCTCTTCGTCGGTTGAAAACCTTTTTCCACCCATGTGCAGCTTCAGGGAGGTGAAGAGATAATAATCTAGAGGTGCCAGGTCAGGGGAATGCGCGGGATGGTTCAGGATATCCCATTTAAACGAGGCGAGCAGTTCCTTCGTGGCATTGGCCATGTGTGGTCTGGCATTGTCGTGCAGCAGGCAGACTCCCTTTGTCAGCATGCCTATCCTCTTGTTCTAAATCGCCCTCTGCAATTTTTTTAGGATCTCACAGTATCTTACAGAGTTGATGATCTCTCCTTGAAGCAAATATTCAATTAAAATTATGCCTTGATAGTCCCAAAACACGGATGCCATGATTTTCTTGGCTGAAATTATGGTTTTAAACTTTTTGGCGGAGGGTGAAGAGATGTGACGCCACTGTTGAGACTGCCTTTTAGTTTCAGGCGTGTGGTGTGCAATCCAAGTTTCATCTCCAGCAACAATGGAGCGGAGAAATTCATCTCCATGGAGTTTGTAGCGCCTCAAAAACTCTTGCCTGGCTTCCACTCAATTCACCTTGTGTTGATCTGTCAGCTGTTTAGGGACCGACCTCGCAGACAGTTTCCGATATCCGAGGACTTCTGTGACGGTTTCGTGTAGTATCTTGATCATCATGCACAGACGTATGACCGTTTTTAAACTAGCGACATCACTTGTACACACTCGTACGATTCATAGCTGTATCACCATATGCAGTTTTCACCTCACTATAAACACCAACCGGAGCTTTTCCCTTCCAAACAAGATAGCGGATGACGGCGCGCATTTCACACTTGGCGGGAGATTGGATCAACATTTTTCACGAAATGTGCTGTCGCACCGAGAGTTTTCAAAGTACTGACTTTGAACAGGTCTCGTTGTGGAAGAGAGGAGCCAGACTACATGGTAGTGTAGCCAACATGTCGAAAAAAAATCCCTACGACCGTGAGAGCCTCAGTACACTTGTTATCTGGACTTACAAGCTGGGATTAATCGAAATGCGAAAATGTAATATATTTTTCTTTGTTTTTTAATGGAATAAAGAAATAGAGTTTCATCGATTATAATTACGCGTCGCCATGTATGAAGGGAACTGGAAGTCTACTTACAGGCGCTCATCTAGTGCACATAATCCATTATAGCTTTCGCTGATCATGACTCAAATACTTTAAACACATTTTAATAGATATTTATTTTTATTTATTAATTATAAGCATCTAATTATGAAATAAACAATGTAGTAGCATAAACTTCGGTTATTATAAGTATTTTTGCATGTGTTAGTGCACTGCTTCATTTTTTAAATTTTAATTCTTTCCATATATTACGAGGGCAGTCTCAGAATTAACCGGCCTAACACACAGATGGCGGTAGTTGTTAAAATATGACTGTGAAAAAAAGACGAATAATTGTCGGATTTCCACTATATTTAACTAAAAAAAACCTGACGGGTTTCGGTAACACTGTAGCCTTATCAGAAGTTCTATTTTAAATGACAAAATATTTGGTTACTTGAAAAACTTATACCTAGATTTACAATAATGAATAAGTGCAATACCCTAATTTACATTTTATTACCTATTATTTGAATTACTGGAAAATCAACACTGGTTTTTGGTAAAAGATATTTAGCAGGGGTGAGGTGTTGATATCTGTTTGGTCGTTTAACAGATTACCTGTATTTTTTAATCGATTTACTTCTATGGCTTCTAAGAAATTCAGTTTATAACCTTTCTTTCCACATGGAGAATTTCAAAATTATCCTCTAATTGATGATTTTGTTCTATTAAATGATTTGCATATGAAGAACTGATTTTAATGTGTAATAAATTGTTTTTGTGTTTTTGAATCCGTTTTTTAAAGGATCTGCCTGTCTGGCCTATATAAACTTTTGGGCAACTTCGGCATCAGTGCGATCGTAATTGCTCTAGTCACTCAATTTAAACCCTTCAAGCCGCCCCCCCTCCCCCTAGACCGTCATATTGCATCTGATATATTAGATTTCTTAAAATAATTTTATAATCGGTATTTATAATCTCAAAAACGATTCAGTCCCACCTATGAACAAAATCGAAAAATGTAAAATGTTTAGTCCGCTTTATTGGATTCGCCATTTTGAATCCTGAAAAAAATATTTTTAAATTCATAATATTGACCTTCAAGAAGTCCCTCTATCACTTTTGGAGAAAGTTGGAAAATGTAAAGTTTTTAGGACGCCATATTGAATCCGCCAGATTGAGTTTTTCAAAAAATATTTTAAATTCGTAATTAATACTAACAAAAATCCCCCAATACTGATTTTAGACAAAATCGAGAGATATTGAATCTACAATCCGCTATATTTATTTATTTTTTTAAATAATTTCAGATTCGTAATGTGCGATCCAAAAAACTCCCCCATATCAATTTTGAAAAAAATCGGACAAAATTATTTTTTTATTCGCCAAATTGGATACGCCATATTGAATATTTTTTATTTTTTAAAAATAATTTCAGATTATGTGCGACCCCGAAAACTCTCCCATACCAATTTTGGAGAAAATCGGACAAAATGAAAAAATAATTTTAGATTCGATATGTGCTACCCCAAAAACTCCTCCATACCAATTTTGGAGAAAATCCGACAAAAATTAATTTTTTATCCGCCATATTGAATTTTTTAAAAATGTTTTGGATTCGTTATGTACAATCCTGAAAACTTCCTCACACCAATTTTGGAGAAATTCGGATAAAATGAAATTTTTTTGGCCGTCATATTGGATCTGCCATACTGAATTTTTAAAAAAATAATTGCAGATGCGTTGTGTACGACCCCGAAAATTCCCCCATACCAAGTTTTGAGAAAATGGGACAAAATTAATTTTTTTGGCCGCCATGTTGTCAGCGCCATCTTGGATTTTACTTCACCAATTTGGTCCAAAAGAATATGGGACCACCGCAGCGACTTCCTGAACGTAACGCAAAAAATTTCATTCAAATCGGTGCCGCCGTTCCGGAGTAATCGGTGTATATACATAAAAAAACATACATACTCGACGAATTGAGAACCTCCTTCTTAAAAAAAATTTAATTATGAACAATTTTTTTGTTAAAAGCAAATTATCCAACCATTTTTTGGGAATCCAACCTTAATATTCATAATCAGGATGTCAAAATACAAATAAACAACGTTAGTGAAGCCATGTTTCTTTATCGGCTACGAAAACTGTCTGGGCTCCTGGACTAATAAGTGGTCTCAGCAGAACCCATACATAATACTGCAATAATAAAGATAAACTTACAATTCATAAACCTATTCTAAAATTCTAAGGAAAGAGAACGACTACTTTTAGAATGTTTTAAGTTTAGTACAGTACGTTAAGTTCTGTTGGCTCTACCTACTTAAAATTTTAATACTCTGCGCTCGACCCAGTGTCAACATACCCATTAGGATTCCGAGTTTCTAGGAAAGGTTGCTGTTGTATATAAAACTTCTTATAAAACCGTCATAAAGTTACAAAATGCTAACAATGAACATTTCGGATTTTATTAGTTTATTAGGAGAAATGGTTTATTATTGACTTTGGTACGCTCACTCTAGTAGAATTTGAAAACGTTTTCAAAATGTGATACACAAATTCGTTAAGCGTAGAAAAAAAAAGGTTTTGGGACTATTTTTTTGGGTTTTATTATTAGGATATATTCTGGTTTAGAAAATGGTATGATTTATAACGTTACCTTATGACAGTCGTTAAAAACATGAAAGATTAACTCGAAATACCGAATTTGATATAGATTTCTATATTAGGATAAGGCCTAAGTGCTCAAATGACAATGAAGTCGGCGCCAAATTATTTTTAAATGAAACAGATAACTACTAATATGAGATATACAAACTATGGTAAGAAAGCAATTACAAATAAAGTATTTTTAACCTATTTATGCCAATCACATTTCGTCAGGTATTATTTTGGCGGCGACTTCAAAAATTTCAATTTCATATAAAAATTTATAGTTATTTTTCACTTTTTAGCACATTTTTAGAAGTCGGTTCAATTTTGTTAGAAAAATTTTATAGAAATTTAAAATATTATTCAATCAAATTTAAACTGGTATTTAAATGAACTGCTTTAAATTCAAAGTAACTGTAAATTATTCACGATTTTTGGTACACTGTTCAAAATAAGTTTAAATTTAATGTACATTCATTAATTCAATTTAATGATTGTGTACCTTAAATTGTGAATAAGTTACATGTCCTTTGAAAATAAAGGTTTGTGGATTAAATTTAATTGATTGTTACCTTAAATTTCAATAAAGGAACTGAAAATATACCAAATTTAATGTATAATTACATTAGATTTAATGTAAAAATTATTAAATTTAATGCACTAACATTAAATGCATTTAATAAACGGTTTATGAAATTTACTTCCAGCACATTACCTTAAAATTAATGTCAAGTTTTTTTACATACTGTAAATTAATTTAGATAAACGTAAATTATTAAATTTAATGCATTACAACAAATGCTTTCAACAAACGTTTGGGAAATTTACTTCCAGCACTTTACATTAAATCTAATGCATTTTTTATATTATAGTACAATAGCATATATAAGTACGAAAATCCAGAGGTATATATATATATATATATATATATATATATATATATATATATATATATACAGTAGTGGAAAAATGTATGGAAACTTTCAATTATGTTCGTACTAACTAATATTGAATTTATCAAGAGCTTTTTAAATGTTACTAAAATGCAGTAATGCCACTGATATACATAATTATCGCTTTTAACAATCTAAAAAAAAATGTTTATATTTTTTTGCAATAAGGAATTTGTGGTTGGAAATAGGTATGGAAACTATAAATATAAATATATATATATATATATATATATATATATATATATATATATATATATATATATATATATATATATATATATATATATATATATATATATGATCTAAAATTACTTCATTTATACGCGGAGCTGCATGTAGTTGTACGTTTGCTGAATGTGATTTCAGCACTACAACGGCATAATGTGGATATATCCACTGCTATTGCATCTCACTCGGAGGAATCCGTGAAAGCCAACAAAAATATATATATATATATATATATATATATATATATATATATATTGGTTTTAAAGTATTCAGTTTCAGTTCTATAGTGCAAATATCGTGTAAAAATATTAATTTATCATGCCAAAACACCGTTATTTTTTATGTGATTTTAAACAAAAAATTGGGATTTATTTAAAATGGGGAGAAAAATTGACTGCAAAATATTTCTAAAAGTGCTGTAATGAAAATAATGCAAAAATATAATAGTCTTGGTGATGTAAGAAATGCGCCTAAGTTGCAAAGGATCTCAAAACTTGACCGTAGAAAAACATCCAGATAAATAAAAAAAGAAATCTCGGAGCAGTTTGGTGTTTAAGTGACAAGTAGAACGGTACGCAATCGTCTACTTGATGGAGGTCTTTATGGACGAGTTGCTGTTAAAAAGCCGCTTCTATCAAAGAAGAATAGGAAGACCCGAATGGAGTTTGCTAGAGCTCATCTTTCTTGGTCTACAGAAAAATGGAATATGGTGCTTTGAAGTGAAGCAAATTTTCACTATGTGTATCTGATGGCAGGAAGTATGTAAGAAGACCGGTAGACGCAAGATTCAAAGAAAAGTAAGAAATTCCTACTGTGAATCATGGAGGAGGGAACAAAATGGTCTAGGGATGTGTTTCTCGATCTGGGATAGTGCCCATCATTCAAGCGCAGGGTAAAATGGACCGATTTCAATATAAAGAAATATTAGGATATACAATACTTCCATTTGCAGAAGAAATGATGCCATTACAGTGGATATTTCAACAGAATAATGATCCGAAGCATTCGTCTAAAATAGTAAAACAATGGTTTCGTGGAAAAAATATAACTGTACTTAAGTAGCCATCCCAATCCACAGACTTAAACCCAACTGAACATCTTTGGAACATCTTACATCGCCGTATTTTAATGCATTCCGATATCAAAAATCAACAACTGTTTAACATCATTAAATCAAAGTGGGCGCAAATTCCTCCAGGAACTTTCCAAAAATTAGTTGACTCGATGGCTAGAAGATGCCAGACAGGCTTAGATACTAAAGGGTAATCTATAAAATACTAAAAAACTGTTAGTCGTATGTTTACAACAATGTTTTTTGATGAAATTTAAAAAGTATCTCACGGAAAATAATTTTCTTTAAAAACGAACCAAATATTATTTTACATTACATTATAATTATACCTACGCTGCAATAATATATATATATATACATATATATATATATATATATATATATATATATATATATATATATATATATATATATATATATCATAATCATAATCTTACAATTTTTATATGACTGACGTTTCAGTAATTTATTTTATCTTCTTCAGAATTTGTGCTAAAAATATAAAGCTCTTTTTATATAAATTAAATTATTTAGAATACATTGTATATTTACCTTGAACAAAAATTCATGAACAACGCTTCACACCCTGTATACATTAGGTTAATTTAATATTATTTAATATTAAGAAATTAGTTTTCACAAAATAATAGTATTAAGATGACCACGTGAATCATCTTGAAGGTAGAGTAGAACTGAAAGAACTAGATAGAATTTTTTGTAAGATAATCAAAATTAGGACAATATACATATCACTTTCATATATCGCGACACTCTCGGAAAAATTACAAAATGCTTTTAAGAAACATAATGTGACTGTCAACCATAAAGGCCACAACCTCCTAAAAAATTGCTATAGCAAACTAAAATCTAAAATACCAAAAATAAAAAAGCACATACAATAGAGAATACAAAGGACAAACAAGCCAACAGTTAAAAAAACAAAATAAAACGGATATACATACGACAAAAAAATAAAACGGCGTTAACAACACATAGCATAGAAAACCACCATTCCTTTGATTTTGAGCGAGTTAAAATTTTATAAACTGAAAACCACACAGAAAGAAATTCTACAGTAAATGCTAAGGCAGATACCAAACAACTTAGCAAAATATATAACAATATTATAAAATAACTACTAAAAAAAGTAATTTTAAAATCAAAAACGCATTGAACTTTCGGACTAGACACCTTAAACCCTCAATAGCCAAAACAATCTTTATTACCTTACAAAAAATCACATCTGGCTCTTTCAGTACTACTTCAAGATGACCCACGTAGTCATCTTTATACTCTTATTTTATGAAAACTAATTTCTTAATATAACATAATATTCAAAATATGTATTTTCACTTAGTCATTCCTCCTAAATATTATTATGCAATAAATATTTCAAAACTCATTTAATTTTTTTGAGATTTAAATTTTCTTCGCACTTCTAATAAACGTCTGAGTTACTAAATTATCTAAGAGCTGGCCCGTATTAACAATATTACACTCCTTTGTAAACAAATACCCCACCCTAACTGCAAAGAATACAAATATTTTTCCCTTGCAGGAATTCGGGTATCGGAAATTATCTGTAACAGCATGAATCGGCAGTTAATTATTCGCTTGCTGTGCCTGTATATACCTTGTAATTTGGGTAATCTCTATTCCACTATTCCCTGGCACTATGATTAAAATAAATCACCATTGGTTCGGACCCCACCCGACATTTAATATTGATTTTTGATTGTTCAAAAATTTTAAAAAAATTGTGTTTCCTTCGATTTTCTTTTCCGCAAAAGGCTTATAAAATAAAAATTATTAGTATTTGCACTTTCTTATGGAAGGAATTTTAAATAAATTAAAATACGCATTATTTTAAAGCGCATATTTCATACAGAAGTGGGTGATCAAGCAAATATTATTGTTAATTAACACGTGTGACTGTAAAAAATCAAGATAAGGTAATTATTCAAGTGATTCAAAAACAAGTCAAAGGCTAATCCATCTACAATTCATTTAAAAAGAAGCCCTTCAGTATCAAATAGTTTAATCCTAAGAAATTTTTTTTCTTTTATTGGTGTGAAAATGCTTTTTTTTTTGGATTTGATAACAATGTTTTATTTATAGAAAAAAAGTTGACTGGTTCTTTGTCGCGTAACGCAATCTATTTAGGACACTGTTCACTGATTCATTAAAAAATCAATACAAACTCATCTGTTTAAAAAAAAACCTGTACCACCACTAGGGCAAGGTTGACTCCCCTCGTTGAGAGCTCAACACCCTTTCATTACAACCCCCTTTTCGTAACATAATGGCATTATGGCTCGTTGGTCACGTGTGTGTCCTAACTGCATCAGCACATTTTTCTATGAAACATAATGGGCTTCGAAATATTTAATGCATAATAATATTTACAAAGAATAACTAAGGGAAAATGTATATTTCGAAAATTGAAGTTTCGTGTTAACTTTAGTAGTTGATATAACATTTAGGATTATTTATGTGTGAGTAATAAAATAGAAAATTCTGCGTGCGGACATAAGATTGGTGATAAACATTACTCTCGTGTTAAAAAGTGCGGAGAATTCCAAGACAATAGAGAAATTTCGGGTCCCAAAAATGACGACAGCATTGTTTTGTCCTAGTATAGAACTCATCAGGCCACTGCATTCGGTACAAACCATCATCTCGCAATTGTGCCCTATACACTGATTCGAAAATTAAGAAACAGTAAACAAGACACATTAGCGGTATCTCAACGATTCACTCAATAACAGAAGAGCAACACAAACCAACAATGTTGTATAAAACCGCCATGTGATGGCGCGACGGTAAATTAGAAAAAGAAGTATATCGAAGGTCGATACACGAAACATGTTACCCAAGGGATAGAGGTCGCATTATTCTTTAAGAGTAATGTCTACCAACAATTATTTTAAAATTACACGGACGAAAAATTATGGCTTATATATATATATATATATATATATATATATATATATATATATATATGTGAAGTAAAATGCGAAACAGTGAATGCAAACTTCGCTCCATCATATCCTTTCTGTGTTAGAGGTTGCACAGTTAGAATAAACTGTAATAAAACACAATTCATCCTATTCCACCACCATCGAGATGGTGGCCTACCTGTACCACCATACCGAGAAGAAAGTCAAAGCTTACCCTCCCCGCCACAGTGATACGGCAGAGATACATGTTTCGTCTCTCACTAGACTCATCAGGGTACCGACATGCACCTGGCTGTGCAAAAGACAGATCGGAGGGAAGCATGGAACACTGAACGCGGCTTCGCCGACCTCTCGTCGGATGGCTTCTATATGTTTATACGGCTATAGGATGAATTGTGTTTTATTACAGTTTATTCTAACTATGCAACCTCTAACACAGAAAGGATATGATGGAGCGAAGTTTGCATTCATTGTTTCGCATTTTACTTCACTTACATACGGAGTTGCATATAGTTGTACGTTTGCTGAATGTGATTTCAGCACTACAACAGCATAATGTGGAAAGCACTGCTAATGCATCTCACACGGACGAATCCGTAAAAGCCGTATAAACATATATAAGCCATCCGACGAGAGGTCGGCGAAGCCGCGTTTAGTGTTGCATGCTTCCTTCCGATCTGTCCTTTGCACAGCCAGGTGCATGTTGGTACCCTGATGAGTCTAGTGAGAGACGAAACATGTATCTCTGCCGTATCACTGTGGCGGGGAGGGTAAGCTTTGACTTTCTTCTCGATATGGTGGTAGAGGTAGGCCACCATCTCAATGGTGGTGGAATAAGATGAATTGTGTTTTATTACAGTTTATTCTAACTGTGCAACCTCTAACACAAAAAGGATATGATGGAGCGAAGTTTGCATTCACTGTTTCGCATTTTACTTCACTTACATACGGAGTTGCATATAGTTGTTGTACGTTTGCTGAATGTGATTTCAGCACTACAACAGCATAATGTGGATATAACCACTGCTAATGCATTTCACACGGACGAATCCGTAAAAGCCGTATAAACATATATATATATATATATATATATATATATATATATATATATATATATAAATAACTTTTTAAGTTTTTTTTATCAATTTTGATAATTTTAAGTTATAGGCGTTTTTATCTTGATCATTTTCTTATAATGAGTTTGCAAAAAGTCCTATTGGATTTGGTGTTATACAGGATAGAACGAAACATTACATTTGAAGTTTTTTTTTGGACAAGGGATGTTAAAAGTGAAAGTTCAAGTACCTGCAGGACTTAGTTCCTTTAGGGTAACATTTAGTATTTAATATGTTGTTTAAAACTGTATTGTTAAGTTGAGAAAAACTATTTTATTTCATTTTTCTATTATTGTGAATTTATTTAAAGTTAGATCACATTGATTTTTGATTAGAGCTATTATATTTAAATTAAATTAAGATTTCGTATTACTATTTCCTCAAGATCTTCCAAAGCAAGTAGATGTATCACACTAGATATCGAGGAATTGACAACTGTAATTAATTCCATAATAACCTGTTGCTACGTATTTGGATGCCATATTTGTTTGAGTTGGTTTACTTGGTTCATGCAATACTTGAGGCTCTAAATTACACTATACCGTGCATTGATAATTTACTTTCTTAGCATATAAGAAACAATGGCTTGGTATTTTAAAGTGTTTTTAACAAAAGATATCTTTATATTAATAAAAATGTTTTAGTAACCGAGTTATACATCCCACCCAGATATTGGATATTAGAACATTGAACTCTGTTAATGCAGGAAACGATCATAAATTGGTTCTATCAAAGATTCGAATAAAGATTACACAAAAGAAACAGCAGTTGGAAAAGGTTAGGATACAAAAAAAGAACATAGACTCTCTGTGGCATACGTCAACGAAAGAATTATATCAAAAAAGATTGATGGAAAAAATTGAAAGAAAACCAATAAATGAAGAGGAAGATATAAATCATAGCTGGGAAAAAATTAAGGGAAACATAGAAGATGCTTCAAATGAGTCATTGGGCACACATACAATTACAATCAACAACAAAAATCCTAATAAAACTCCATGGTTCCGTAAAGAAGTTAAAGATAAGTGTAACGAAAAAAGAAAAGCATATTTAGCATATAGAACGCCAAAAACGCCGGAAGCATACAATAGGTACAAACTAATTCGTAACGAAACTAATCTACTAGTCAGGCAACTAAAAAGTGAACATTGGGAGCAGTTCTCTAAAAGAATGGAAGGAGACTTCTATAGTGTACAAAAACAAATGTGGCGACTGATAAGACAACAGCGCAAAGAAGTATCTGAACTCTCCGAAACAAACAAAATATCAGAGGAGAAATGGATAGACTACCTAACAAAATTATTTGAGGGAGATGCTAACATTGGAAAAAACAACATACCAGCAATAAGGAATAATGTGGAAGTCACCATTCAAGAAGTAGAGAAAGCTATAAAATCCTTAAAAAATAGAAAGTCTCCTGGACAAGACGGAATTCATAACGAATTGTTGAAATACGGAGGACAGCGACTAACACAGGAACTCACAAGCTTCATTCGAAAAATCCTGACACAATGCAAAGTACCAGATAGGTGGAGAACCAGCACCATGATGCTTATGTTTAAGAAAGGTGACAAAGAAGAACAGGGAACTACAGGGGTATTAATCTACTGGACACAACTCTGAAACTCGTTACGAAAGTAATCAAAAATAAAATTAATTCGGTTACAACACTGGAAGACGAACAGCAGGGATTTAGATCAGGAAGGTCTTGCGTGGATGCAGTATTTATTCTACGACAGATAGTCGAAAAATCTATAGAATACAATAAACCAACATTTTTATGCTTTATAGATCTAACAAAAGCATTCGATCGCATAAAGCTAGATGACGTAATCCACCTGTTATATAAGAGAAATATTCCTATCAATATAATTCAGACCATCGAAAACATATACGCAAACAATGAAGTTCAGATTCGCACTAACGGTAAATTATCAACACCCATACCAGTCAACAGCGGTATTAGACAGGGAGACTCGCTTAGTCCTTTGTTGTTTAACATGATAATGGACGAAATAATAAAGGAGGTGCGACTTGGTTGAGGATATAAAATGGGTGATACAGAAATAAAAATTCTCTGTTACGCTGATGACGCTGTGATATGTGCCGAAAATGAAGACGACCTCCAGAGATTGTTAAATACCTTTAATCTTACGGGAAGAAAATATAATATGATTATCTCAGCCGAAAAAACTAAAGGTATGACAACCTCAAAAGAACCCCTCCGATGCAAACTAGAACTAGACGGTCAAATAATACAACAAGAAATGAGTTTCAAATATCTAGAAATCGACATAACTAGTTATGGCAACATCGAAGATGAAGTAAGAAGGCAGGTGGCCAAAGCAAATAAAGTGGCGAGTTGTCTCAACGACGTGATCTGGCGAAACAAACACTTACAACAAGAAACAAAGGTTCGGATCTACAAAACCACAATTAGACCTATTATGACATACACCTCAGAAACACGGCCAGAGACGACAAAAACGAAACAACTATTGGAGACTACAGAAATGAGAATACTTCGACGAATAACAGGAAAAACGCTACTAGACAGAGAAAAAAGCGATAACATTAGGCAATCATGCAACACAGACTGCATTAATGAGTGGGTCCTACAGCGTAAGACACAATGGAACAAACACATAAGCCGAATGACAGAGGATAGACTGGTAAAGATCGCACGAGATAAATCGCCTAGTGGTACACGCAGTAGAGGTCGACCACGGACAAGGTGGAGCGATAATTTAAGTCCAGAATGAGGAAAATCGAAGAAGGAACAGGTCAGGGACCTATTATAGAAGGTAGAAGAAGAAGAAGTTTTAAAAAAATTACTAAATACACAGCAATTTAAGGAATTTAATAATTCAGGAGAAAAATTGTACCGAAAGAGCGGAAAAATTGTGTGAAAACATAATAGAACTGTTCAAAATTGTAAATAAGCCAATCAGTACAAGTTTTTTTCAAAAAATCTGTGAAATACGTGAAAAATGCTAGCAAACATGACTGAAAACGGCCGGGCGCGTGAAAGTAAGAGAAGTGGGAGCAGCGCGATTGCCGAATATCATCATCATACTACTCGTACTTTCAAAATCTTTTCACAAAATTAAAGTCTAACCATCCATGACGTATTCAGGTGCGCTGAAAGATAGTGCACTAAATAT
This sequence comes from Diaprepes abbreviatus, assembly GCA_034092305.1. Lineage (NCBI taxonomy): Eukaryota > Metazoa > Arthropoda > Insecta > Coleoptera > Curculionidae > Diaprepes > Diaprepes abbreviatus. The sequence continues at coordinate 1,379,343 of JASJET010000171.1, forward strand.
TTTAAATTGCAATTAGGCAAAAACAAATGGCTTGGTTTTTGGCAGGCACAAAGTGCCTATAAATTACTGGTATTTCGCGAAGGGTCAGCGCTACAACTTGATAAATGGTGGAGATGAATTTTTGAAAAAAGTTAAGGTTTCAAGAATTCAGATTCTTGGTTATTTACTTTTGCAGATTAGATCCAGATGTGGAGAAAATCTGGTGAAAAAATGAACCATAGAAATCTGAGCACCACGGTTAAACTTGGAGTTGGAAGAGTGATGATTTGGGGAAGCATAGCAGCAAGTGTTTTGGTGAATCTGCACATAATCGAAGGTTTTGTAGGACATTTGGAATACCTGGACAATCACCTGAAACGTTTATTAAAAATTTTAAAAGAATCGTTACTTTACAATGTGTCCCATTTGTTCAAAAAACGCTCCCATCTCATTCTGTATGAATTTCTTGGTATTTAAAATTCCATATAATCATAAACGTTGTTATCATATTACTTTAAGTATGTTATATTTTTAAAATGGCAAATTAGAATAGAATAGAATTATTATCACGCGAAGTTCACCTGCGCTTAATCAACGTTTTTTCTTAATAACTGTATAAATGATCGTTCAAAGTAACTTTTTTTAAGTAGATCCGGTTCTGACGTAAGAAGAAACGTGCGTAGTTAAAATTTTCCTTTTTATTCCTTTATACTATGGAACGTATGTTCGAAAGTGTAGATATGTAGGTACAGATAATTGTTAAATACCTATTGTTTTACCTAGAGTTGCTGAGTGTGCTTGTTAAGTGTTTCTAATTATCAGAATCTTTCTTTTTTGAAGGAGTGTTTCTATCGAATGATTAATCGAAAAGGGAAATAGATACTTCAATTTCACTAATAGCGGATTTTAAATAGCAGGACGGCTGAACCAAAAATTTCTGTTCAGCTATCGGACTAAGATTATTTTTATATCATAGACTTGAGGTGAGAAGTGAGGTACAAACACAAGTGTTTTCAGTTTCAGTACTGTGAGCAATATTCAGCAAGGAAGTTGAGGATTTTTCATTGACTTCCAAAAAAAAGATAGGTTTGTAGTAAAGGAAATTATTAGGTCTCTTTTGACGATGCTAATAAAAACTTAAAATTAAAATTGGAAAGATGAAGTCAATTTTTACCCTAAAAATGGCAAGTAACCTACTTAAAAACTTTTGTTTGTTTCAAAATTCATAACTAAAAGACATTTCAATAGGAATCTATACTTTTGCGTTTTAAGAAAGACATAACATCGTCTTTGATATGTCTAAAACTAAAAAAAAAATTATAATAAAATTGTTGATTTAAATTCAAGGAAGCATACTAGGAAACTAACTGCATTGTCATCAAAAATACTAAAGTAACGCTTTGTTTTATGTACAACTTATTTTACTAACAAAGTGATATTTTTATGCTTATTTGTAATAAAAATAATTTCACATCGGTAGTAGGTATTGCCTCATTTTTGTACTTGAGACAATTAAAAACGATAAAAGAAATTTTATTAAGTAAGATTCATTGAATTTATTTTCATTAATTTACTTTATACTTATAAAACATTAATTCTGATTAAAATCACAAAACGTTTCTCGTAGAGAAAGCAATAATTGCAACATTGTGTGATTTAAAGAATTAATAAATATAAGGAGAAAAACCTTTTAAAACCAAGCTCAAATTGATACAGTTTTAAGATAAGTTTCTTTCGTGCTAAGAACTTAACGTGAGGCACCATCTTTTTAATCATTATCACTTGCAGTTCTCTCACTTTTATCACTTCAACTAATTATGATTACTTCAACATTACTTTGATCAATGATAAATGATTGTAAATAATACGACTCTATATAGTCATTCACACATACATATTTCAAGTTTATAATCTTGGTAACTCCCTCTAGTGGAAAAGAGCAATGAAAAACAGAGAAGGGTCTTGAAAATTTAGTCAGTGGAATTTTGTCTCTCCATGCCTCCGCTCCTCGTAATGATCTTAGGGCGGGCACTTTTGGCTTTACCAGGCATTTAATTTTCCAGGCGCGACAGCGACAGTAATCAACACGACCAGAGATTTCGTAACCGATTTATTACGCCTAGTTGGAATTAACTTATTACTTTGGATTACACGACTTTCCGGAAAAAGAGTTAATTCTATCAGTTTTATTTTAATTTTAAAATAATTTACGCTTCTAAAGCAAATAAATGAATAGTCCTAAAAAATCATTTCCACAAACGACAATGTTTTCTATGTAAGCAAAATTAAAACAAAGAAATATTGCTTATTTGAATAGTGTAAATTAGCCAATTTATTTTTTTACCTTTTATTGTGAGTTTGGTCACATTTTACAAAGGATACAGACATTGTATTCCTCAAAACACTAACGCCGCATCAATGTCGGCTCAGAGGAAATCCGAGGAGTTACAACCAGTACAATTCTAGCCACCCTGAACGACATGAAAAATAGGAAAGCACCTGGTGTAAACCAAATCACTGTCAAAATGCTAAAGTTTGCAGGAATGCAATTATAGAGCGCCATAAAAATCTTGGTAAACCAATATCTAAAACAGAGTTAAATTCCAACTTGCTAGGAAAATGCAGATATTATCTTAATACATAAAAAGGGGATCTAGAAAGTTTTAGGCCAAATAGCCCCTTACAGCGTTGTACTTAACGTCGATCATCTCCTAAACTGGAAGACGCTAATATTAATAGCTTCATTGATTCAAAAAAGTATACGATACTATAGAAATATGGACAGTGATTTAAATAATACCTGAATCGACTCCAGATAAAACTATATGATGATGACATGGCAGCAAACAAAACATCAATTCAAAGAGGCGTGCCACAGGCAGATATGTTATTCGCAAATTTATTTACCTTCAAAAAACATCGGATGGAAATTCTTGAAAAAATGGCTGACCCGGTGTTATAAGGGCGCCCAGATAGCTTGGAAATGATCTGGGAGCCCAAGGGGTTTCTGCAGCCGATGAAGAGACATGGCTGCACCAAAGTTCTTTATATGTATTCTGATCCCTTGTCTAAGAATATCGAGGATAGATTCGAAAACTAACAAAGTAATATGTTGTAAACAAAATAATTGTTTATAATTCGTTTCTGTAAAACAAAATAATCTCATGTTCTTCGGGCAAAAAGTGTCTCTTGTGATTTTTCCATCTGACGCATAATTTTTGGTTTGCAAATTGTTAAAAATATGAGAAATGTAATTTTATGCCACTTTTCTACACGAATAAATATTTTCAAATTCTCTGTCCAGCAACTGCAAGAACTACAATCTGGGGATTAATCGCAATGCGGAAATGTAATGTTTTTATTGCTTTAAAACCCTTTAAACAAATAGCGTTTCTTCGATTACAATGTACGCGCCACCGTGTTTGAAAGAAAGTGGAAGTCTACTTACAGGCGCTCACCTAATGCACATAATCCATTACAGCTTTCACTGATATTTACCTTAATACTTTAAACAAATAAATATCTATTTCTATTTATTAATTGCAAGCATCTAGAAAAAATAATAAATTAGCTTAAGGAACTTCAGTTGTTATAACTAAATTTAAGGGCGGATGGGCTGAAGTAGCGCACCAACACATGCAAATGTAGTTATAACTGAAGTTCCTTATGTTATTGTATTGTGTGTTTTATGATTAGATGCTTATAATTAACAAATATATATTATGTATTTTTTATTTTGTTTGGATATTTTTTTTGGTAATAGGTTGATAATAAAATTCAAAAGTTATTGTATTACAACATTTTGCACATTATATCGTGCCCTTTCAATCTATCTTCTACAACAGAAGATTTACATTATACATGTTAAAATGAAAAACATTTAAAAACACACTTAAACAACTTAAAATAATTAAAAGTTTTGTGTAATATTTTACATTGCATTGTAACTCATATTGTTAATACACTAAAAATTTTTTAGATAGCCTACCTTGGAGTTTGTCGGTTCAAATAGTATTAAAATTATTAACTTTTGAGTTAATATTTTGGTGCTATTGGAGCGTTCTTTGTGTATTTATGACCGTCCAATATATTGTCTAAGTACTGCATTGTCATTACAATATAAGTGTTAGGACACTTTAAACATGGTGTTGAATAAATAATGGTTGATCTTTTTTCCTAAGGTACTCTAATTTTTAAAGGGGTAAATAAATTTTTCAGTATTTATATATATATATATATATATATATATATATATATATATATATATATGTAGTGGAAACTTTTAATTACGTTCGTATTAATTAATACTGAATTTATTAAGAGCTTCTTATATTTCGCTAAAATGCAGAAATGCCATTGATATACATAATTATCGAGTTTAACAATCTAAAAAGAAATGTTGTTTATATTTCTTTGCGATAAGGAATTTGTGGTTGGAAATAAGTATGGAAACTATTTATATTTTTCTTTTAAACTATTTAGTTTCAATTGTACAGTGCAAATTTCGTGTAAAAAATATTAATTTATTATACCAAAAAACCGTTATTTTTCATGTGATTTTAAACAAAAATTGCGGATTTAATTAAAATGGGGAGAAAAAAGTCCTTGATTGCAAAATATTTCTAAAAGTGCCGTAACGAAAATAATACAAATATATGATAGTCGTGGTGATGTAAGAAATGCGCCTAAGTCGGGAAGACCTCGTAAAACTACTTCTCGAATGGATAAAACTATTTTGAAGATCTCAAAACTTGATCCCAGAAAAACATCCAGACAAATAAAAAACGAAATCTCTGAGCAGTTTGGTGTTAAAGTGACAAGTAGAACGGTACGCAATCGTCTACTTGATAGAGGTCTTTATAGAAGAGTTGCTGTTAAAAAGCCGCTTCTATCAAAGAATAGGAAGACCCAAATGGAGTTTGCTAGAGTTCATCTTTTTTGGTCTACAGAAAAATCGAATATGGTGCTTTTGTGTGACGAAAGCAAATTCTCACTATTTGGATCTGATGGTAGAAAGTAGACCGGTTGGCGCAAGATTCAAGGCAAAGTAGCAAATTCCTATTGTGAAACATGGAATACGGTACATAATGATCTGGGGATGTTTTTCTCGATTTGGGGTAAGACTCATTATTATTCAAGTGCAGGGTAAAATGGACCGATTTCAATATAAAGAAATATTAGAAAATACAATGCTTTCATTGGCAGAAGAAGAGATGCCACTACGGTGGATATTTCAACAGGATAATGATCCGAAGCATTCGTCTAAAATAGTAAAACAATGGTTTGGTGAGATAAATATAACTGTACTTGAGTGGCCATCCCAATCCCCAGACTTAAACCTAACTGAATATCTTTGGGACGTTTTACATCGCCGTGTTCGAATGCATTCCGATATCAACAATCAACAACAACTGTTTAATATCAATAAATCAGAGTGGGCGCAAATTCCTCCCGGAACTTTCCAAAAATTAGTTGACTAGATACCTAGAAGATGCCAGGCAGTCTTAGATGCTAAATGGTATTTTACAAAATGCTAAAAAACTGTTAGTCATATGTTTACAACGACAACGTTTTTTGATAAAAGTTTAAAAGTTTCCACACTTATTTCCAACTGTCATTTGAAAATTCCTTCTAATTTTAAAACGTGAATCCCAGAAAAAATTATGTTCTTTAAAAACTAACCAAATATTGCTTAAAATTACATTATAATGATACCTACGCTGCAATAATTTGCAGAAAGAAATACAATTCGTGATCCTAAAAGTTTCTATACTTTTTTCCACAGCTGTATATATAAACCCGATGATAATGAAATATTATGTTCTCAAAACTGACCTTGAACGCATATTTTAAGCTTATTTGAAAGATAACTTTGCTTTTTACCACGTTTTTATTAACTCGCTTTCTTGTCTGTCTGTCCGATACAAATTGTGCATTCGATTTTAAACTAAAAATTAAAAAGCAGAAAATAATTATTAAAATAATAAAAAAATATTTTAATATACCACGTCTTTAAAACAGACTGGAAAGTGTAAAATAATTTGTCACATTGTCCTGAAAATTTGTGTTTGTGATTATGTTTGTCATTTGAAAATTCTTTATAATTTAAAAGTGTGAATCTCACGAGAAATAATTCTGTTTAAAAACTAGCCAAATATTGCTTTACATTACATTATAATTATGCCTACCCTGCAATAATTTGCAAAAAGAAATACAACTCGTGATCCTAAAAGTTTGCATACTTTTTTCCATCACATTAAAATGGGTTTAAAGTGTTAATGCAACAAGCAGAGAAAGCTATTATATGCACCAGATGAGCGCCTGTAAACAGACTTCCACTTTCCTTCATACACGGCGGCGCGTACGTTTTCACTGATGAAACACTATTTGTTTACAGCATTAAATAGTAATAAAATATTAATCCCAGCTTCTAATTCTTGATTTGAACTATCAATTTCTGCGCGTAGAATTTGAAAATATTTATTTAATCAAAGTTATGAATGCTGGAAAATGGCAAAAAATGCCATTTTGCTTAGAATTGGCCGAAAAACACTAAAATAGTTTTTATTTTACAAAAAAATTCTTTTATTATTAACAATTTATTTGTTTATAACAAATTACCTCATCATTTTTCGGGAACTCGCCCTGGGTATTACCCCTGAGCTCCTCCACTAAAAAAACAGTTAAAAGAAGATGGGCACCGAGAATATAGGGCAGAGAAACTTGTAAATGTCTTAGGAGATCCTGCCGTAGACCAAGCCAAAAAGAAAGAGTATATCTTTTTAGGGTGTATTTATTTATTTATTTTTTAAATATTGTATTGTGTAATTTTGTTTCAATACTAATAGAAAACCCTAAACAATGCTAAATAAAGTAAAGACAAGAAAACCTCTGCTGTATTTTGTACTCTATGTAGTAGAATTTATTTGATTGCATACTTTTTATATTTAGTCATGTCGTTTTAATTAACGTATGCAATAAATGTATATTTCGATAACCCTTATTAAAATATCAAAACAAAAACTTTGATTTCGACAAATTGTTTTATTTATGTTTGACATGGCATGTATTTGTTTTAAATTTGTATTGTTTGTATTGTGCGATTGTACAATCACTGTTTGAACTCTGCACTGACAAGAAAATACGTACTTACTTGCTGATTGTATATTTTTTATTTATTGTTTTGAATATTACAGAGTGGAGTAGGTAAACAGTATAATTTTATTAAGAGGTTAATTCTTTATTTCGATAATACGTATGTAATTTTTTAGTTAACACACATAATTAAAAATCGGTGCGTGTATTTAAACTTATACGTTGTTGATTTTTCCTGGACTTATCGAATGCGATAAATTTTATTGTTTATAATTTAATTTACTTACTTAAAGAACTGCTTACGGAAATGTGGTGAAGCTATTTTTCCATTCGACACTTACCTGAAAAGAAAATAAATATTTTATTAGTTAAAATATTATTATCAATTCAATCTATTATAAATGAAAGTGCTATATTTTTAATAATAAGCATGCTATAACTTGTATCTTTGTGATATATCTAATTTTTACGCCCAACTAATTATTCATGATAAACGACTCCGTTTTATTTACCGGTATGTTTTTGATGGGATCGTGTTTTAAGGACATAACACAACTTACATTTGTGTCCGTGGTCAATCAAAAATTATTTTTTATCTATAGGCAAAATCCATGCCCAGTGACAGTATCAAATGCCTTGCAAAAGTTGATGTAACTAGAACCAATTCGATATTCAACGTTCAAGACACTTACCATCATCTGAATAACAAGTAACATGTTGATGGGTGTTGATCTGGAAAACATGTGCTATTCGGTACTCAAAAGAACGTTTTAAAATGTATAGTTTTTTGCATCAAATTGATTATCTGATTGATAGACGTGTAATGAAGTTATATTTCCATTGATTAAAAAAAGTACTACTCTTGAGTGATAAGGGAAAGAACAGGTCTAGTGACGTTAAAGAATATACACAATTTACCAGAAATTTTGTTGGAATGCCATCAAACCCAACGCCTTACTTTACGTTTTCATAAATTCCAACAGTCTTTAACAGAAGTATTTAAACTACTTTCAACATTCTCAATATACTAAAGTTTGCTATCACAATAAAAAAATATATTACGAGATTGTTGCCAGAAGAAACACGATAGAATTGTTGCCACAACAGATGTTTTTAAGCAGCTTCGGTACAGACGGTTATTTTTTGGGGGGTTAATCATTGGGGGGGAGGGGAATTATATATATTCAAAGCGCCACATATTTTTAGGCCCGTCGGTAAAAAGAAGCGATGATGTTAGCGAAAACAAACGAATAATACACCAAGATACCAAAACAATTAAAATATATATTTAAACATATAAAAAAATGATTTTGATATAAAAAAATATGTACCTACAGTAACTAGTGACTATTTGCTATGGTATAAATTACAAAAAAAAAAGGGAAAGAAACAATGAACAATACTACTGCAAGTATGACGTCATCTGCGCAGATCGCAAGGTCGTATAGCTTTAGGCCCAGCTTAAACCTAGACTATCAGGTGATCTCAATTATCAGCGGTATTTAATAACCTTACTTTTTATATTCAAATGTTTATAGTGGAAGGAGTAAATTATCTAGTAGGCCGATTAAGAATAAAGTTATGTTTATTTAAACCTAATTAAGTGTTGAACTATTAATATGGGAAATAATGTTTTAAATTACCTTGTGTATATGTATACCTTCGGTTTACAAGATATTTTGAATTAAATTAAATATAAAGTAAGGTAGTTATATCATCGCAGTCTAAGCACATTCAGCAAGTTGGATAGCTGGCGGCCTCTATGGGAGTAATGATGTGTTATATGCCGGGCTCTGGCATTGAAATCCTAAGGTTAGACACGAAGGCAGTCACAAATGTGGTGTGTTGATCCTTTAGGGTTTCCTTAACGCGACACCAATATAATTTTAACTTTGTTTATTCTCAAAATCTGGCAAATGATACCTTAATACATGCAACTGTTTTAGCTACTAACTGGGATAAAAGTAGTATATTGCTTTTTGAACTTTTGCCAGTTACCTCAACCAAGGTTTGGCCTAGATTCTCTACGGACGCTTCTAGAAATTTCCAGAGAACGAAAAATAAAAGCAAGAAAAAAAGAACACCTTTAATGAAAGTAGTAAAAAGTGAGATGTTTGACGTTTCTAGGCACACTAATTTTTGATATGTGTACATGTGAATAAACTTTTACCCCCGAATTCACTAACATATTCTTCCTAGATAAACCTTATTTATTTAATTTTAATTAATTACTGCACGATTTTTCAATTTTTCATTAAAAAAAACACACACACATACACACACAAAGTACGCCTACTTTGAAATCTGTAGAAAATAAACTATTTGACAGATCAACATTAAAATTCACATATTTTCTTCTGACAGATGTACGTATCAGGCTGGAGGGAAACTTATTAACTAGCCTAGTATTTATTAAAGTCCTTACAATCTTCAATATATAAATCTAGTCAAACGAATGATAAAATTTTTTTACCATCAAGCGGAATATTTTTCCAACACACTGTATGTAAATGATATCACAAAAATATTTTCGTACAACGTAGTTGGTATACACACTCTATTGTTTTCGTAGGTGACGATAATGACTGTTAGAACATTAACCTGGTATTTTGTTTACCAAAACTAACCTCGCACAATTGCAATCAAAAAAAATTATCTTATTCTGACGCCTGATCAAAATAGATACAAATAAACAAACAACAGAGAAAAATGTTTGCAACACTGACCTTTACCACCAAGGTCATTGCACGCATAACAATAAAAACAATAGATAATAAAAATATATTAATAAAAAATTTGCCGCTTTTAAGGAAGTTTCTCTTTTGACAAATATGTCGTCCATTTGATGTTCGTATGATTTGATATGTGATGTGTTTTTTAATGACGATAAAGCAGTTATTGACAGTACGGATTAGACATGTTTAGCAAACCAGATCAGGTGTTATGGGATTTCCTATTACTTTTGGGTTGTTTGACCAGGGATTTACCAAATTTATAGAAATCAACATTTCATCAAATCAATTTATAGATCGGTGTATCTTAAAAAATATCGAAAATTCGTTTCGGACGCGTAGCATATCTCACCTTATTGGTTTCGGTTTTAATTACACACGCAAAAAACTATCTCGGAACATTTATACTTTAAGATAAATATCGAACGAGCAATCCTACTCGAACGGATAATTTTTTTAAAAGGTTTGTGGTTCATATTCAAAGGTTGTCTAATACAATGCTTTAAAACGTTTTTAGTCGACTACAAAAAAAACGAGGAGGTTTTGAATTTGACGTGTAATCTTTTAAAGCGTGGCCACTTATTTACGCACAACTTTTAGTAGGAGTGAAATATGTTGATCTGGGCCCTTATCGTCGAAAGAGTGATGTGAATGGCGATGTGAACTTTTTGACAGTAAAAGCCGTATTCTTGAAAAGCCCATGTTGCCATATATTAACGTGCTAAAACCCGAGAATTTCAAAAAGTAAAATGGATGACAGATTGAATTGACCTGTCAGACCGAAAATGTCCGTAGTATATTTTTTTGCCATTTTAGGCAAAAAGTAGTTTTGGTACTTTAAATTAATCGTCAAAAGTAAAAAAAATAGTGCTGTTGTTATTTTTTTCAAGTTATTGATTGCCATTACAATATTTGTACTTTACCTGGATTAAATTTATCTTAAATTGACACTCTAGAACGGTTAAACAAAAATGCATGCAAAGAGACAAGTACTTGAAGATTCTAATATATAAAGAAAAATAGATATCAAGAAAAGCAGCAATCATATATACAAAGTAACGTTTTTAAATAGCACGCTCATACAATTGAGTTATGAACAGAATCTCCTGTAATAATTTTATATGTCTGTAAAATTTGCTTAATATTTGCGAGACATATTCAACTTTCTAAGGATATTTTATTAAAAAATTTGAAAATATTGAAAATATCGGGGTACCACCTAATTAACGTTTCACCTGTTTATTCAGAAAATAAAACGTCTTAAAGAAACGATTCGTCAACATATTATTTTTTTCAATGCGAGTTATTTTGAAGAACCAAAAATAAAATAAAAAATTTTTAATTCTATTTTATTTTTCGAAATCCGTGCGTTAAATATGTCATTTAGCGGCTGACATTTCATTTGCGCATGTTTCACCGTACAGTACAGCCCCTTTAAGGGAATTACAGCATATAAAGCTGTACCGAATTTATTTTAGGGTATTCTCCTTCCTTTTACCCCCTCCAACTTCCTTAGTACTAACGAGAGCTCCTCATTCAAAACTTCATTTGGCACTAAACATAAGAACGTCGGCGTACTTGTAGTGGTAACCTTACTCTCAAAGCATTGACGTTTGGTTACATGTATAAAGGCGGTTATGTTTGTTATCGGCGATGTGGGGAGAGGGTACTGTTTACAATTTTTTCGGACGAACTTTCCGCCATTTTTGTAATATTTACATAATAGTTAAATGAGTTTTTAAAAGGTACTAATTGATAGTTTATAAATAGTAATCAAATCAATTCATTGTATAGCAGTCGTTTTGGTTTTGTAATATTACAGAGGACTGTTGCTTAGACATTAAAATATATCGTATTACATATTTTTTTTTAAAATGAGATATTTTATGTTAAGTGCTTTGCTGAAACTCATCCCCCCCCCCCCCCCACACACACACACATACATATATATATATATATATATATATATATATTTTCTTGATTCTTGAACCATAGATTATATAATTTTTCTTTATTTTGTTTTTTCTTGGGTTTAGGTTCTATATTTAATAAAAACACCAAACAATTGACGTTTCGCCCTTTATTCAAGGTATTTTCAAAACTTTTTTCTCCTAAAAATATTTTTATATAATTAACAATTACAACATCTACACCTTTAAAAAAACAAACAAAAACATTCTAAAACAGTATTACAATTTTTAAAATTCTAAAAAATATTTAATTTTACCGGTACATACCTTGACATTTTGTTATTCTATTACTAAATAAATTTTAATTTTTACAACATCTACTGAGGATACATGGAATGCGAATATGTTTTGGTTTTTTTATATTTTTTTATATTTTACAATGCACTAAAAAAACAAATAAGGTATATATTTAGTTTTATGTTTAAGAGGATATTCAATTTTTGATTTTTATTTGACAGGATCGAATACTTAATATTTTTGTTTAAATTAGGCTTGTGTAAATGTGGCTCAAATTTCCCATATCTGTTCTGTCGTTAACAGTGTTTTTATCTTTTTTAATTTCAATCATTTCCTTTATCTGTAATTTTTGATAATTCATATCTTTGTTTTTTATTTTGGTACTGTTATAATCAAAAGTATGTTTTTCGTCCTGTGTGTGTTTGTTTAACGCTGTTGAGGCGTTTTTCGTATATTTATGGCTATTTAATCTGTTCTTCAGTAATTGGCTCGTCATGCCTATATATTCTTTGGGACAATTTGTGCAAGGGATCGAATATATTACATTTGATTTATTCATGAGAAGAGTTTTACTTTTTAAATTTGTCAACAATGTATTTAATTTATTATGTGACTTGTGGCATACGATAATATCGTGCTTTTTTAAAATGTATTTTATTTTTTCTGACAGCTCACTAGTGTAAGGTAATGCTACATATTTTTGTTGTAAATGTTCTATGTTTTTTGTTTTTACGTTATTATAAAACTTATTAACTCCGACCAAAAATACTACAAAAAGTAAAAAAGACAATATTAAATAATAATTTCGAGGAAAAGACTATCACCAAAATAATTGATAAACGAACATATATAAACTAAATACATTGTTCACAAATTTAAAAAGTAAAATTCCTCTCATGAATAAATCAAATGTAATATATTCAATCCCTTGCACAAATTGTCCCAAAAAATATATAGGCATGACGAGCCAATTACTGAAGAACAGATTAAATGGCCATAAATATACGAAAAACGCCTCTGATTATAACAGTACCAAAATAAAAAATAAAGATATGAATTACCAAAAATTACAGATAAAGGAAATGATTGAAATTAAAAAAGACAAAAACACTGTTAACGACAGAACAGATATGGGATATTAGAGCCACATTTACACAAGTCTAATTTAAACAAAAATATTAAGTATTCGATCCTGTCAAATAAAAATCAAAAATTGAATATCCTCTTAAACATAAAACTAAATGTATACCTTATTTGTTTTTTTAGTGCATTGTTAAATATAAAAAAATATAAAAAAAAACCAAAACACATTCGCATTCCATGTATCCCCAGTAGATGTTGTAAAAATTAAAATTTATTTAGTAATAGAATAACAAAATGTCAAGGTATGTACCGGTAAAATTAAATATTTTTAAGAATTTTAAAAATTGTAATACTGTTTTAGGATGTTTTTGTTTGTTTTTTTAAATGTAGATGTTGTAATTGTTAATTATATAAAAATATTTTTAGGAGAAAAAAGGTTTGAAAATGCCTTGAATAAAGTGCGAAAAGTCAATTGTTTGGTGTTTTTATTAAATATAGAACCTAAACCCAAGAAAAGACAAAATAAAGAAAAATGGTAATACATACATATATATATATATATATATATATATATATATATATATATATATATATATATATATATATATATATAGTACTTGCAAATTAATTTTTTTTCAAGTCGTTTATAAACTGGTTGAGATTCTTCTTTAAATAAGGCTAGAACTTGACCGCTGAAATTGATTTTTTTGCAATTCCCTGCTTAAGGTTAAAATAATTAGCAAATGGCTAAAATGTGTCCTGATCTGACAAACCGAGGTATTTCCATTAAAGTCATAACATCTTCTGTCCATTCCGCATACCTTGGTATGAGAAATACGAGCCAATGACTACATCTTTTCCCGGTTAATTAGGCCAACCATAAAAGTAATATCAGCTCATTTATATAGAAAGTTTAAGTCATGTTTTTATAATTCATCTGAAATATTAATGATTCCTCCGTTCATCAAAATACACATGAATTTAAAATATTTTATTTTTTGCGTCGTTTGATTTTAAAATTATAATTATATTATTTTATACTAAAATATGACTCCTAAAGTAATCTCAAACGGTAATCATTGCTTTAGTTTACCTTTTTCTTGAACCGGATGTACTGCATATATAAATAACACGATATTTTTGAGCCACACTTTAAACGGAATCACTCTTAAACCTATTCCAAAATTTATCTACGTAATAAAAAGAGACCACCCAAGTAAAGATCGACCTCGAATTCACTAAAATAAACATATGGAAATCTATCCGTCTTATACCTTCTGTGGATACTGACTGAAATTAAATAGTAACGGTTTTAACTATAATTCGACTCTTTCCACGTTGAATTACTACGAGTATATTACCTTTTTAATTCGATTTCGATCATGGGTTAGATCTACAATTGATAATATTTTTTCGCTTATCGAAATGATAGAGAAATGTGTGGCAGCAACAAGAGATATTCATCTTGTCTTCATTAATCTTACTAAAGTTTACCGCTGGAAAACTATGTCCTTGGAAGCTCTCCAATAAATGTTACAATAACAGATGTACCTCCCAAATTATATTTAATATCTACATCGATTATGCTTTAGTATAACAGACAATAAAATGTATTTATTGGTATCGTTATATCAACAAAAGTCAAGACTATTCTGCACATATGATTACGCGAATCATCAAGTTCTGGCGGCTCGAAATCGGATTTCAATAACAGATGACGAGAAACACAGGAGCGGATTCGGAACTCGATGCGAATGCGAACGATTTGAATGATATTTAACACTATCCAGAAAATAAAAATTGACTGACTACAGCCTTTATTTAGGAGGCACTATATTGAGAGTGAAAATAAATTATCAGATCTTTCAAAATCATAATTAAAAAAAAATGTATTGCAAATATTTCTCTTCCGTCAGAATCCGTCACATTCGAATCAGTTATTAAAATCAGATTTCGTGTCGAATTGATAACCATTTTTTATTGAAGGCGGTTAAAAAATTTATCTATATTAGGATACTTCACGACCCAACTAAGATATTTCAAAATAAAAATAACCAATTAATCAAGAAACTTTTGTCTAAAAAACTCAAAAACAGATACAGAAGTCACCAAAAATATATGGTTTACCCAAACTACATAAACCTGGTGTTCCTCTAAAACTAATAGTATCGAGTATACAATCACTATTTTACAAATTATCGAAATATCTTTGCAGCTGTTTAAAGACTCTTTTGGTTTCAAAAAATGTATTAATAAACAAGTATTTCAAACAACTATAAATGAATCTCACTAGATGTCGTCTCGTTATATACAAATATTCCCAATAACCTATTAACAGATATAATAAAAGCAAAATGGGATAACTTAAAAAGCTTTACCACTTTAAACCTAGAAACATTCACTAAAGCCATAAAAAAATGAAACCTAATCCAAAGAAGTTACCATACATTTATATAGAAAGATGGTTTAAGATATATATATATATATATATATATATATATATATATATATATATATATATATATATATATAATATAGGAACGAATTTTTCTTGAACCATTAAATATATTTTTAGTTGGTTATTTTCTTGGGAATATGGTTCATTTTTATATATTGAAACAACATATATAAAGTAGTCACACTTATTGTATATATATTTTTATTTTTCAGGACGTTTCGATTCAGCTATACCAAAAAATCAAGATTCATATATCTTAAACAAATTTAACAGCTATCATAAAAAATTACAATTTACCATAGAATTTGAAAATAATAACCACATAAACTTCCTAGATATGACGTTGCATCACAAAAATAATACAATACTAACTGAGTGGTACACAAAATATACATGGTCTGGTCGGTACCTCAACTACAATTCCCAACACCACATGACCGAAAAAAAAATCAGTAATAATTGGAATAGCAGATAGAGCCATCATCCTTAGTATTCTCGAATTTAGAAACAACTGTATCAAAAAAGCAAAAGATGTCCTTATGTCAAACTCTTACCCAAATAAACTAATTAATAAAATTTTTAAAGAAAGGCTAAAAAAATATAAACATGGAAACAGTAAAACAGAAAATTTAGAAGACAATAAAACCAATAAAGAATATATTTCCTTGCCATACATACCAAAACTTTCCGAAAACTTTCAAACTTTTTTTAAGAAACATAATATAACTACTAGTCATAAGGGCCATAATTTACTTAAAAGCAATTTCAGTAAATTAAAAAGTGATACTCAAAAAAACCAAAAATCAAATATTGTCTACCAAATACGCTGCAAGGATTGTCCATCGAATTATATTGGCTAAACTAGTCAGTATCTGCAAAATCGTCTAAATGGACATAAATATGAGAAAAAAAATATTATAGCTCTAAAAAAACACGAAATGAAACACAAGCACACCTTTGATTATGAAAATACAAAAATCTTGAAAACTGAAACCAACAAAGGAAAACGAGAATTTTACGAAATGATCGCAATAAAAAAATACGAATGCCGTAAACGATAAAACAGACATTAATATTCTAAATCAAATTTATTTCAACATAATAAAATAAACCAATATAAGTAAATTTCTAAAATAAATAAAACAATAAATAAGAATAATTCTCCGCTTTCAATTCTTCTAAATTGAATCATGATATTTTTTCAGAAAGATATCACTTCAATTAAAAGACCCAAACTTTTTACGCCGCTTAAAGTACCAAAAACAAACACCATCTGGGTTCCACATTCAGACAAGTCAAAGCAGTTAAAGGGTTAAAAATGTAGTGTCCATTCTTCTAGCTGGACTTCTAAAAATACTTTTGAAAAGTTAATATACAAGAGAGTGTGTGATTATAATTGGTTTGTGATGTAATTAATTTTTGTTTAAAACAAAAATCTCTGTTAATGGTAGGTTTTTAACCTATTTTTTCGTATATGATAATATTAAAAATGTACATTTTTGTAGAATCCGCCGAAACCCTCAGTTGAAAAAGATTCGAAAGAATCGAAACGTCCTGAAAAATAAAAATATATATACAATAAGTATGACTACTTTATATATGCAGTTTCAATATATAAAAATGAACCATATTCCCAAGAAAATAACCAACTAATATATATATATATATATATATATATATATATATATATATATATATATATATATATATATATATATATAGATATATATATATATATATATATATATATATATATATATATATATATATATATATGTAGATAGATCTTTGGGATAGGTTTTGGTAGTACTTCAAAACTTTTATTTTCTTAACGTTTCGCCCATTATACTGAGCTTCATCAGAAGGATGTATATTTTTTTATATTACCTCACATTAATCTACAATTTATAAAATATACATGAACAACATATCTTTATAGATATAATAAATGTAACGACACACATATCGTACAATAGTTAAAATACTAAAAAATAAAATATTCAAAAACTTCAAATTATGCTAAAATAGAAATATGTATCAAAAATCACAGTGCTCACCTCGAAAATAATTACTTGTTTCTTGTAAAAGTTATATTGTTGTTAATGTGGGTTTGCACTCAATGCATCAGAGATAAGCATGTTATTATTTTTTGGTTTTTGTTGAAATACTCATATCAAAAGAATTTTATTTTAAATTTTTTTTCTGTATTATACATTTTCGTGTATTATATGGTTGTGTGGAATCAAGAATTGTGAGCGTAAACATGCCAAGTATCACTTTAATTTTATTTTATTTAAAAACTGCATTTATATTATAAGTTGTATTAAATTTGGCCAAGATTTTTAACGTCTTGTTTGTCATTAACTGTATTTTTTTTTTCCTTTTTTATGCGCATCATTTCTTTTATGACCAGTTTATGATAGTTTCCATCCATATTTAAAATTTTGGTATTTTTAAAATCAAATTCATGTTTTATTTGTTCGTGTTTATGTAATGCTGTTGACGCGTTTTTGGTATATTTGTGTCCATTTTATTCTCCTTTCCAAATTTTGTGTAGTTATGTCTATGTATTTTTTTGGGCAATTTAGGCAAGATATTGCATATATTATATTGGATTTCTTCTTTGCTGGAACTTTGCTTTTCAGAGGTGTAAATAATGATTTTAGTAGATTGTGTGATTTATAGTATACCACTATGTTGTGTTTAGCTAAAATGTATTTTAATATTGATAATGGAATTTGTAGATGAAAAATTTCTAGAAAATATAGATTCTGACATAACATTTTTAAGAGATATGTAGATGACTGATACATTTTAGCTAAACCCAACATACCGGGTGTCAACGAATCTATTAGACAAGTCATAATTTCTAGAGTATTATGTGTATCAAAATGAGAATTGGTACAGGTAAATGTTATGTGAAGAGGAGAGTTTTCGCATATTTTCCACTTTCCGGTCACTTCCGGTTTCACCGGAAATGGCCCCGGTTTTGAATTTTTAAATGGAACACCCTGTATATTTTAACATTTTTGGATTTCTGAGACAATTCTAGATCAGAATGTGACATTTTAAAAACTTTTTACGTCTACTTCATTTTTTTAGAGCCTCTTTTAAAATTGCATCTAGGTGGCCATGATCGGACGCAAACTAATCTAAGGGCCTTAGGTGATGTCAAAAAAATACAATCGCAAAGTTTTAGTTACTAGTATGAAAGACAGGAATAAGACAATTTGACAAAATTACGTTTTCATTTCTAACTATTAATTTTCAAATGGCGACCCCTTTTTGACAACTACTTTTCGAAAAAAGCATTCTTTGACGAATCTAACGGTACTAATTTATTTGCGATTGGATTAGACATAAGAACAGAAATTAAATATTATTAAGCAAAATAATGGATAATTTATTTACTTATGACAAGTGCGCCATGGACAGCCATGATGCATAATAATTTGCAACTGTTTTTATCAAGTCTTCTTTGGAAAACAAATCACTCACTTAAGTAGATAATGACAGTGACATACGCTCTAAGAACAGACGTAAAAGTTTTTTTCACTTTGAGTATACATTATTTTAACGAAAATTAAGAAACTTTTACGTCTGTTCTTAGAGCGTATGTCACTGTCATTATCTACTTAAGTGAGTGCTTTGTTTTTCAAAGAAGACTTGATAAAAACAGTTGCAAATTATTATGCATCATGGCTGTCCATGGCGCACTTGTCATAAGTAAATAAATTATCCATTATTTTGCTTAATAATATTTAATTTCTGTTCTGATGTCTAATCCAATCGCAAATAAATTAGTACCGTTAGGTTCGTTAAAGAATGCTTTTTTCGAAAAGTAGTTGTCAAAAAGGGGTCGCCATTCGAAAATTAATAGTTAGAAATGAAAACGTAATTTTGTCAACTTGTCTTATTCCTGTCTTTCATACTAGTAACTAAAACTTTGCGATTGTATTTTTTTGACATCACCTAAGACCCTTAGATTAGTTTGCGTCTGATCCACCTAGATGCAATTTTAACAGTGGCTCTAAAAAAATGAAGTAGACGTAAAAAGTTTTTAAAATGTCACATTCTGATCTAGAATTGTCTCAGAAATCCAAAAATGTTAAAATATACAGGATGTTCCATTTAAAAATTCAAAATCGGGGCCATTTCCGGTGAAACCGGAAGTGGCCGGAAAGTGGAAAATATGCGAAAACTCTCCCCTTCACATACCATTTACCTGTACCAATTCTCATTTTGATACACATAATACTCTAGAAATTATAACTTGTCTAATAGATTCGTTGACACCCGGTATGTCTATATATAATAGCTCCTCTTGTATGAACGACCGCCTAGAGGTGCTACATCTTACCTATAGATTCCGAATGACTTTAAATATAACATCTAAAAATAATGAAGTACTTAAACCAGGGTGTCTGGGAAAGACATCGGTGGAACCCACTGATGAGTCCGCCACCGGTGTCAGGACGAAACACGCCTGAAAAATTTTTAGTGAGCTTGTACTTATGTCGTAACATCGCCGGCATATTTACAACACTCCGTGATCCTCACCGCTTTATTTAAGTATCTTAAATGCTATTACTCGATATTTAATCATTTTCTAATCAGAACACTAACTGAATAAAGAAGATCGACACCATCTGACCGTCCTAATTAGGTTCATAACTGCCCTAAAGGCTTACTACACCACAATGAATTCTAGTCCTCACTCAGTAAGAAATATTGAATATCGGATGAAAGAAGGTTTGGGAATTTTTATTCTAATTATTAAATTTATTACATAAAAAACTGATATATGTCTAAAAAACTGTACAAATAAAGTTCTCACGAGATTAAATCTTCAATGTAACAAGGTATTCCATAAGAAAGGTAAACCTCGGTACGTAATTCCGACAACCAAATTCTTTTCTCGTCATTTCTTCTTCGGTGTAGAACCGGTGGCAAGCAGTCGGACAGCCAGGTTGCCGAATTCCGGCCTATGGCAGCACTCTGACGGCGCATCGGTGCCGGTGCAGCAACGACGACGTCGAGCGCGCGCCGAACTTGAACTCACGGCCTTGGCCGGCGCGTTCACCTCACTCGAGGGGTCAGTGCTGGCACACCAATTTTTTTTGCCGTTTTGTTTTGAATTCGGCTAGACGTCAGAGCGAGACGAATTTTGCAATAGACCGGATTTCTTGCGAACAGAATCCTGCCGCCAATTGTAATTTAAATATTTTTTACCTTCTCATTTTAAAATACTTTGCCGTAGATCAGTTATTATTATAAATAATCTTGCAGCGATTTAAATTCAAGAATCTTAATTTGTTTGTTTACTAGTTCGGGTTTGTTATGTCTAGTCCGCCGGTTGTAGTTTTGCATTTGCTGCACTGATTCTTCGGTTCCTTATGTGGTTCTTTGTTTTTAATAGACCTCGAAAGAAGATTATTTAAATAGATATTTTCGAATGTTTTATTCTTCTCTATTCATGCCTTACGGTGTAGGTAACAAGTGTATTATTAATTTGCGTAGAATTTTTCATTCTAAAAATATCTTGGTCTGGTTTTGAAAATTATTCGACTAATTTTTGTTTCCTAGCTCTGTGATATAAGACCTTTTCAGCTTCACCAATTATTCTTCTTGTCAACTTCTATAAATACTATTGAACAAAACTAGAGCAACAAAGATGTTTTGATCTTTGAAGAAAAAAATTATAAGTTTATGCTTGTTATTTAATTTTGATAGAGGAAAATAATCAGCTTCCATTTCTAGACATCCTTATAATCAAAACAATGGATGGAGATCTACGACACACAGTATATCGACAACAAAAACACACACGGACAGATACCTGAATGCTGATTCTCACCATCACCCCTCACAAATACAGGGCGTAGCCAATAATCTAATATCAAGATCCCTTCGCCTGATGATCAGGGAAAAGAAAAGGAACTGTCACACATAAAAAAGGGCCCTCCAACAAAATAGCTACAAGACACCAACAATAAATGAGGCAATAAAATTGCAACAAAAACCAACGCAAGAAACAAGACCACCTGCCGAGGATAGACAAATCACTATACTTCCTTAAATAAAAGGCACAGCAGACAGAATCGGCAGACTACTTCGGAAACACAACATATCTACAGCCTACAAACCACATAAAACAGCAGGCTCTTCTTTAAGAAATCCAAAAGACAAAATCAGTCTAGAAAATCAAGGCGTATATAAAGTCTCATGTGGCACCTGCAACAAAACATACATAGGCCAGACCAACAGAAGAATATCAGCTAGACTAGAAGAACATAAACTCAGTATAAGAAACAAACAGACAACATCGGCGCTTTTTCAACACCAGCACGAGACAGGACACAAAATTGATTTTGACACCGGCCAGCAAATCGCTAATATAGAACACTACAGGGCAAGATTGATGCGTGAATTCATCGAAATTGAAAAGAACAGCACTCTGAATAAGAGAGACGATGCACTTAATCTGCCTTCTACCTGGAAAACTCTCTTCAAGCGGGACCATTGTACCGACACGCATGCCACGCCTAAACTAACACCAACGGTGGCGGAGCCAACGCCAACGAACCGTTACCATCTGCGACCGCGTATAAAGCACGCTGCACGTTGAATTTCTTTTTCAACCACCAATCACACAACATGCCAAATGAGATTTTGGCGAAACGTTTGCAAACTTCTACAGGAAACCAAACGAACGAACGGATGTATTCCCGGATATATATATATATATGTAATCGAAGGTTTTCGGGCATCCCGTGTATGTGCTGAGTCCCTCTCAGGACTGTAAGGCAGCTGACGTTTCGGTGAAATCTCATTCACCATTTTTAAAGCTCACTGTACGGCGTCCACGAGCGAACTGACGCCTGCGACTCCGGTGTTGTCGGTACCATGTGCGCGTCGGACGTGTTCGTTTTCCGAATGGTTCCGGACAATCAGGTGGTGTGACCTGCTGCGCGTCATCGGCTCTGTTGCCAGTGTTTGTGGTTGCGTTGCCGAGTTGTAATCTCTTTCGTTACTAAGTGGTACTGGTTGATGTTTTGTAAGCAGATTTTTCCAAGTATTAGGCACACGTTGACTATCATCTCTGCTATTTAAGTTGTTGGGCCTTTTTTCAATTTCAATAGCCTCCCTTATAACTCTTGTGGACAGGTTTTCACATCTTGATAGCATTTTTGTTCCCGAGAAATTTATCTTATGTCCTGTGTTTAACCAGTGATGGGCCAGAACAGAAGAAGTTGTTTTTTGCTTGACAGCGTTTATATGTTGGTCTCTTCTGGCGCTTATTTTACGGTTGATTTGGCCTACGTAAGATGAGCTGCATTATCCGCATGGAATTTCGTACACTCCCTGGTTTTCTAGAGGGATTCTTTCTTTAGGTGTTGGTAAGAGATCTTTTACTTTACGGTCTGTGGTGAAAATGGTTTCAATGTTGTGTCTCCTGAGAATTCTTGCGATCTTGTCTGTGGTGCCTCTTACATAAGGAACAAAAGCTTTGGAGCTATTCTCTTGGTTTTCACGATTTTTTGGGGCCAAGTGTTTGTTTTTTAGAAGCTTGTCTATGTGTTCTTTTTTATAACCGTTCTTTGTTAGGGCTTCCTGAATATCGGACATAACATATATATATATATATATATATATATATATATATATATATATATATATATATATATATATATATATATATATATATATATGAATATATATATGAATATATTACATTGATCAAGACGTTTCTAACTCTTTCAGGCCTTTTTCAACTGCCAGAATATAAGTTTTCTACAAAAATGCATATTGTTACAAGTTATTATATATGAACAGTTGATCACCAAAACAAGGGTTTTAGATACTACATGGTTAAACTGTGTAAAATGCAGTACTCGACTAAAATATGACTAAAAAAGAATATCAGATGTTTTTACACGATTAATCACTATGGTATTACTATCATATATTTTTTTTAAATCAGGTAATTAAAGAAAATAACGCTGAAATGGTATACGTTTTAGGATATTTAAATAAGTACCATTAAAACACTTAACACTTTAAAATGAACCCACAACAACACATCTTTTTGACAATAATGATCGTTTTCCAGTCTAGAAAGAATGATAAAAGGGAAAACTATTTGAATTACCACTTTCTTTATATATATATATATATATATATATATATATATATATATATATATATATATATATATATATTTGGATGTCCGTATGACAGTCATTTCAAAAAATCAAGATATATATTTTTTAAACAACAACTACCAAGAAAAATTACAATTTACCATAGAAATTGAAAATTTTACCTCTATCAGTTTCTTCGATATGACCTTGCATCATAAAAAGAATGCAATACGAAATGAGTGGTACACAACAAAATTCACGTAATCCAGTTGCTATTGTAACTACAATTCCCAACAGTACATAATCCCACAAAAAATTTTAATAATCGGAATAGCCAATAGAATGGGTCATTATTCTCACTAACCCCGAATTTCGAAACAACTCTATTAAAGAAGCAAAAAATATCCTTATGTAAAACTCTTACCCAAAATAACCAAATTAATAAAATTCTAAAAGAAACGTTAGAAAAATACAAACAGGAAATTTAGGAGACACTAAAATTAAAAAAAAATAATATTTTTCTTTTCCTTATATACCATATCACTCAAAGAACTTTCAAACTTTTGTTAACAAACATGATTAAGGGTGTTTTTTATAGAGGTATAGAACTTTTAAATGGAATAAAACAAAGATGAATTTTTTAAATTGACATGAAATTTACTTTATTCGAAAGATAACCTTCTGGCATTATAATTTAAATATGACTTCTGGCATATGACTGCCACGGCTGGCTCGGACGTGGTCTAATCTGGAGGTCCAATTTTCGATGACTTTTTCCAACATTTGTGTCCTCCAAGTGATCAATCGTTTCGGGCTTATTAGCGTAGACAAGCGACTTCACATATCCCCACAGAAAATAGTCTAGCGGCGTTAAGTCGCACGATCTTGGAGGCCAATTCACGGGTCCGAAACGTGAAACTATGCGGTTACCAAACGTTTCCTTCAATAAATCAATTGTAGCACGAGCTGTGGGACATGTTGCGCCGTCTTGTTGAAACCACAGCTCCTGCACATCATGGTTGTTCAATTGATGAATGAAAAAGTCAGTAATCATGGCTCTATAGCGGTCACCATTGACTGTAACGTTCTGACCAGCATCGTTTTTAAAGAAGTATGGACCAATGATTCCACCAGCCCATAAAGCACACCAAACAGTCAGTTTTTCTGGATGTAACGGTGTCTCGACATACACTTGAGGATTATCATCACTCCAAATACGGCAGTTTTGTTTATTGACGTATCCATTCAAACAAAAGTGAGCTTCATCGCTAAACAAAATTCGCTTATGTGGTTTTGGGTCCATTCACCGAATCTACGCCTTGCTAGGTGATCGTGTGGCTTCAATTCTTGCACGAGTTGGATTTTGTAAGCACGCAAACCAAGATCTTTCCGCAAAATCTTCCATAAAGTGAATGGACACATATCCAATTTCTATGCACGATGGCGGATAGACTGATTCGGGTCTTCCTCTACACTACGCTCTACAGCAGCAATGACTTCTTCTGTACGAACTGTACGACGTCTCTGTGGATGCGTATTATCATTTAGAGTAAACGTGGTGCGAAAACGTTCCATAGTTAATCGAATTAATTGCTCTGATGGACGATTATGTTGACCGTAAAATGGACGTAGTGCGCGATACGTATTTCGAACAGAACCATGATTTTCAAAATAAATTTGCACAATTTGGATGGCCGCCAGTTAAAAAAGTGTTGCCAACTTAAAGTTCCATACCTCTATAAAAAAAAAAAAAACACCCTTTATAACCATTGCGGTCTGTCAAGTACCTTGCGAAGATTGTTTTTGGAGTTCTATAGGCCAAATTAGCCAGCATCTTCAAATTCGTCTAAATTGACATATATACAATAAAACAGCAAGGGCCGGATTTACTAAGAATGTTTATGACTTGGACCTGATCTAACGACCCTGGAAATTAGATCCTCTAGTTGGCCAGTTTCGTTTGCAATTTTGTCAGTTTAATATAAAAATAAAAGAAGGATTTTTTAGATTGAAAACTTGTTTGACTTATTAGTGTACTTGTCAATTTAAACCCTCAATTTCCCTCTTGACCTTTTTCCAATTTTCTTTCTATATATCATTTCCAGCTATCTTACTTTTCTTTTGTTTTATTTCTGTGGTCCACTATTACGTTTATTTTTTGTTTCTTTGTCATTTTTGTATTTCCACAGCGCTTCCAGTATGTTTTTAAAATACCCAATAATTTAATTAATTCGACTGATACAATAAACAAACTTTGTTTTAATGTTCCACGTATACATTCACATTAAAATATTACTTTTTTTGTATCAAATGAGTGTAATAATATTTTACAACATTCTTCCATGTATTTGATGTATGACATATACAATTTAATTTAGCTTTTTTAGTTAATAAAAAAAAGTTACAAGAATTCTTTTTCTTTTATTTTTTGTTGGAAATACTTTTTTACAAATTTTTGGTGAGATTTTTAATTTCTTTTGTACTTTTTCTCGACCCTGTTTACGTTAATACCTATTTGTATTTGGTAATATCATTATTCACGTAAATACCATTTCATTACAAATCTTCTTTTTATTTCCCCCTAGCGTTAAGAAATGGCATTTTAGCTACGCAGTTTTTCCATTACTTGTAGCTCTTTCAGAGGATCACTTTTTTATTATTAACATGCACAAACATGACAAACGGGGAATCGAACAGGGAACCTCGGTGATCCAGAGCAAATTTTTAAACCTTTAAAGTGAACCACGTACCAGAATCTCAGATCTAATCTAAGTATTATTGCTGACCTAAATATCAGTTAGAATGAGTAATTACGAAACATTTCGTAAAATTTTCCTATGGTATTAAAAGAAAGAAAACGTGACTGTTTCGCGAACAGAGCAGTTTTTTTTTTATTTACGTTGTTCTTAATTTGACCTTAAGATGGAAATAGCCTAGTTTTAAATACATTTATTTTATAAATTTGAGTAGAAGTGTCTTTTACAGGAGACCTTAAAAATAATTAGTCATCGGAGCGATTGTTGTTTTATCGAAATATTATATAAAAATCGTAAACATAAAAACAATCAAATTCTATTTATACAATTTACTTACATATAAAAACGTTTAAAAGTTATTTATTCGTCAACATTTATTTTTCTCCCCTTCAAATTATTTTCATTATTATGCCAACGTTTGTTTCGTCTTCAAACGCCCCCGCGTTAGCGCTTTATGGTATTACGTCGAGAGAGAGAATTTCTTTTTTTAACCGACTTAAAAAAAAGGAGGTTATCAATTCAGTGTGAATATTTATTTTTACTTTTTTTAATTAGTTTTTACTTTTTTGGGTTTCGGTCATATTATTACTTTATAAAAAAATTAACACATGTTTTTTTCTGACGTTTCGGTTTATTTTATTGATTAAACCATCTTCAGAGAATTACTGTAAATATGATAAGGAATATGTAAATTTATGCTATATAAACTGAAAATTTTACTTTCTTACCTAATGTTAACAGGTGGTTCACTTGAAAAACTTACATTTAACTATTTATTACTTTAATACAATATAATTAAACACTTCTTATTTAATATAAATATAAATATAGATAACTATTATTTTTTGATGCATTTTTTTTTCACATCTGGTTTGTTGTGTTTTTGACAGAGTACTACCAAAGGGTTTGAAAGTTTCTGGACCATCTGCAATTTTATTGCCCTATTAGATTCGTATATACATTACTCAGGTCATTTGTGTCCGTTCTGAAATTCATTGTACCGGGTGTTCTTTTAATATGAATCATTTCTTTAATTGTTCTTTTTTTGTAATTAATTTCTTTGTCTAAAATCTCCACGTTGTTAAAATCGATGTTGTGCATGTTATCAATTGCATGTTTGGCTAAGGCGGTTTTATTATCGTTATTGTGATATCTAATGCTGTATTTGTGATTTTGTATTCTATTTTTTAAATATTGTTTGGTTTGACCGACATATGTTTGGTTGCAATCTAAGCAATTGATCTTGTAAATGACATTTGTTTGTTCGTCTTTAGGGATATCAGGTTAACAAAACTTAAACCTGATATCCCTAAAGACGAACAAACAAATGTCATTTACAAGATCAATTGCTTAGATTGCAACCAAACATATGTCGGTCAAACCAAACAATATTTAAAAAATAGAATACAAAATCACAAATACAGCATTAGATATCACAATAACGATAATAAAACCGCCTTAGCCAAACATGCAATTGATAACATGCACAACATCGATTTTAACAACGTGGAGATTTTAGACAAAGAAATTAATTACAAAAAAAGAACAATTAAAGAAATGATTCATATTAAAAGAACACCCGGTACAATGAATTTCAGAACGGACACAAATGACCTGAGTAATGTATATACGAATCTAATAGGGCAATAAAATTGCAGATGGTCCAGAAACTTTCAAACCCTTTGGTAGTACTCTGTCAAAAGCACAACAAACCATATTTATATTTATATTAAATAAGAAGTGTTTAATTATATTGTATTAAAGTAATAAATAGTTAAATGTAAGTTTTTCAAGTGAACCACCTGTTAACATTAGGTAAGAAAGTAAAATTTTCAGTTTATATAGCATAAATTTACATATTCCTTTTCATATTTACAGTAATTCTCTGAAGATGGTTTAATCAATAAAATAAACCGAAACATCAGAAAAAAAACATGTGTTAATTTTTTTATAAAGTAATAATATGACCGAAACCCAAAAAAGTAAAAACTAATTAATAACTACACGGTCAACAAATAGAAACAAAATTGAAAACTTTTTTTAATGTTTGTTAACCCATAATTTTGGTGAAACTTTCAGGATATTCTAATAGGTTCACAGTAGTGGTCCCATAAAAATATTTCCGAAATAGCGTTATTGTAAAGGGATTAAAAACTGGAAAACATTTTCAAGTAGGTTTATTGCAAGGGATGGAATATTAAAACAAAGTAATTTTTTACCATTTATTAACCCGCCTTCTTACCTGTCTGTTCGCTACAAGTTTTGTAATCGATTTTAAACTAACTTCCCGATGAGCTAGAGACTTGAAACTTTAAATATAGCTCTGAATTGGACCACAATGCAATATTATGACCTTAAAACTGACCTTGAACGTATATTTCAAAGTCAACTTCGCTTTCGATTATTCAGTCAAACTGAAATTTGGTACATACAGTAGTGGAAAAATGTATGGAAATGTTGAATTATGTTCGTATTAATTAATACTGAATTTATCAACATTATGCTAAAATGCAGAAATGCCACTGATGTACATAATTATCGCGTTTAACAATCTAATAAGAAATGTTGTTTATATTTTTTTGCGATAAGGAATTTGTGGTTGGAAATAAGCATGGAAACTCAGTCAGTTTCAGTTCTACAGTGCAAATATCATGTAAAAATATTAATTTATCATGCCAACACACCGTTATTTTTCATGGGATTTTAAACAAAAAATTGTGGATTTATTTAAAATGGGGAGAAAAGAGTCCTTAATTGCAAAATATTTAAATATTTCTAAAAGTGTTTGTTTGAAGGTCATATACAATGATGTTTCTTGCGAAGTAGTAGGTATCTGTTGGACTTCCATTGTCTTTATTTTTGTTAAATATCACGACGTTTCGGCTAGTAGTTATCTCTAGCCGTTTTCAAGTGAAACTGAAAACGGCTAGAGATAACTACTAGCCGAAACGTCGTGATATTCAACAAAAATAAAGACAATGGAAGTCCAAAAGATTCCTACTACTTCGCAAAAATTTCTAAAAGTGCTGTAATGAAAATAATACAAAAATATGATAGTCGTAGTGGTGTAAAAAATGCACCTAAGTGAGGTTAGGAAATTTGTCAGCTGTCAGTAGGGCTGTCAACTTTATCCAATTAATATTAAGTTTAGTTCGGATGAACCGCACTTAAGGTTAACTATACAGTAAATGGCCAGTCATGCTGAAGTTATTAGGATAGAAAAAAAATTTTTTTTTTTCAAAAAACATGAAAAATTCTTTTATATTAGGAGTCAACAGGGCTGTCCACTATTAGAATTGTATTAATGAAATTTGTTAGGTTGAGATTGCAATTAAAGGTAATTATGCAATGTTTAGTCAGCCATACTGAATTATCAAATCGTTAATATCTAAGGAAAACTATGATCATTGTTGTTAGTAATGTTTGTAGAGCTAGATAAAGAGTTATCCAAAAATAAAAGATAAGAATAAATGTCACTCAAATGTTTAATATCAGTTTTTTTATTTAAGCTATTCGGTTCTTGTGAGATAAAGGCCATCTCTAAGAAAAGCCTCTTGGCAATGATTGACTGAATTGAAAGTATCCTCACTGATCCATAATCTATATTGTGTAAGCGATTGTTAGCATGTTCAGCAAGTGCACATCTTTCAGGATGTTGTATACAATCACTTCGGCGTAATGTAATTCTATTTTTAAGTGATTGTGAAGTTTGACCGATATATATTTTGTCACAATCCGCACAAGGAATGCTGTAAACAACATTGGATTGTTTTGTCTTTTAGTTTTGAATGCACAGAGCTTATTATAAGTATAGATGTATTAGCAATTTTAATATTATCAATTGTTGTGAAAATTCTTGAAAGTTTGGGTGTTATCTCCCTAATATATGGCAACAAGGTGAATTTAACTGTGTTTGTTAGAATTTCTTCTGCTGTAGATTTGTGATCATTTTTCGATACATTTATGTCATCATTCATGTTAATAGTATGAGTTGTTGTATCACCATTAATCGTTATTGTCAGTGATGACGACGTGCTAAACAGCAGTTTTTTAATTAAAGCTGGGGGATAGGAATTGTCTCTGAAAAGCTGTAAGAGGATATTTAAGTTTTTATTATGGAAGAATGTAACAGAGATTTTTAGGACCCTGTTTTTCATTTGTTTAATTAAATTCACTTTTATTGACTGTTTGTGGTACGAATTGTAGTTAAGGAATCTACCTGAACTACATGGTTTTCTGTACCAGTCGATTAAGATTGTGTTGTCAGGGGAACGTATGAGTTTAGTATCTAAAAAGGGTATTAAGTGATTCTCGTTTTCCTTTTCTATAGTGAATTGTATGTAAGGGTCATAACTATTAATGATTTCAATTATCTCCTGGATATCATTCTCTGGAAGGGAAAGTATTATATCATCAACATATTTTTTTATAAAATGTAGGTTAATTGAGAGAACTGGAAGAACCGTGTCCAGCAGGTCGTCCATCACATATGCAGCTAAGATAGGGGAGATGGATTCTCCCATAGGAGTGCCAAAAGTTTGTTTATAAAATTTGCCGTCAAAAGAGGAATATGTATTATTGAATAGAAAGGTAATTAGTTCCATAAAGGATTCCTCATCAATGTTGCAATGGTTTATTATACGGTTCCAGTTTTTGTGGATGGCTCTTAGGCATGCATCTAAATAAACGTTGCTAAAAAGGGACATCACATCCAAACTAGCTATGACATACTTATTAGGTAAAATCATTTTGTTAAATAAAGTGTTAACTTGAAAAGAATAGTTAAAATTTCTGTGATATAGGAAGCAATAAGCTCCGTAGGAGAATCAATAGATGTAACTATTGGTCTGGCAGATAGTGTAGGTTTATGGATTTTGGATAAGGCATATAACTTAATATATATATATATATATATATATATATATATATATATATATATATATATATATATATATAATGTCTACGAACGTTACTCGTAGATTAAAGGGCGTGGAATTAAGTCGAGTGTAACATCTTTAATGGTTCAAAGAAAAACGCAAGGCAAGATGTTTTCCATAATATTTATTTGTAAATTTTTATACCAGTAACTTAATTTAAAGGTGAATTTGTATACCCTCAGAACCCGCTCGTGTTTTTACGTGGATGTTTTCAAAATTACCGTAGTCTAGTCATTAGTTATTTATTTTGGCATGTTTTCCAGTTATCTTTACAAATTTAAGATCAAGGTGAATTATCATTGTCAATGATACACCACTCGTAAAATATTACAAAACAATTTCTTGATTATCAATAGAAAAAAATCAATTAGAATATAAACACATGTATGATTTGTTTTTAACAAAATGTCAATCAATTAACTTAACTTAGCATCCACAAAAATGTAGAATAATTGTTAAGAATTAAGAAGATACGTTGGGCTTAATTGAAGATTTTATTTTAAAAGAATAGGGTCACTGCTCGTATCTTACTTTCCTGCTTAAAATTATTTTTATCGGATGATTGGTGGTATAACAAACAGCCTTGGGCAACTATCCCAAGGCTTTACTAATTGTTTACATTAAACAATTTCGGTCTCATTCGTTTTATTTAAAAGTAAGTTCCCAACACAACCGGCTGACCTAAATTTTTATTTGGGTTTTATTATAGTTTCCTGCACTCTATCAATAAAGCATTTATCAAAATCGTAAGAAGAAGATAACGTCAATGATATGTCGCTTAAAATCGAAATATATAGAACGTTTTTAAGTATTAGGAAATGATAATAGAAATATGAAAAAAAAATTTTTTAATATTTTAAAAAAATTAACTCGAATCGAAAAAATTAAATTTATCAATTTAATCAAAGA
The DNA here is from genome assembly GCA_034092305.1 of Diaprepes abbreviatus. Lineage (NCBI taxonomy): Eukaryota > Metazoa > Arthropoda > Insecta > Coleoptera > Curculionidae > Diaprepes > Diaprepes abbreviatus. Next base: position 1,411,643 of record JASJET010000171.1, read on the forward strand.
AATTTTAGATTAAAAGAGGTACCGTCAAAACCTATTCCCAACCATACCATTGTTTATGACTTAAATTGCTATGAATACGTGAAGAAAAAACTGTAACGATTTATGTGGCATAACGAAACCTGGTACTCCAGAAAGCATCTCTTCTTTTTTTAACATATGCGTGTATTCTACACATTTATTTATATATTTATTCTTGTAAATTAGGCAGTATTTTACCATTTTTCACAACTGGATTCACTTTGTTTCACAAAGACAAAACAATATCTTTGAAATAGCACTAAAGTTTTATTAAAATTAAAATGAAATCACGCGTGAAAGAAAAAGAAGAAGTGTCAATTGTCACAAATTAACACCTTAAGATTAATAATAAGCAACGTTGCCGACTTGTGCAGTTAATCTGGAGAAATTATAATACATTAATAGATAGAAGCCTAGGAAAAAATTCTATACATCTAAGAAATTACATTTATTTAATAGTTTATGACAACTAATTAAAAATTGATAATAAAAAATAATATAACTTAAGAACTTCATATTTTTTTACAAACATAGCGCAGACTTAAGAACAAAGCTGATCATCACCTGGAAGTTACCATGGCTAACACTTGAATATTCGTGATACACTAAATATTTCTACAATATGAACATTAAGTCTGGAAAAAATTCATTATTTAAAAAACGCTGGATCTATGAACCTAAGGCAGATAAAAAATTTGAGGGAGTAGTTGAAGTATTTTATAATCAACTTAGTGATATATTGCAAAGCCCAAAAAACAATGAACGACAGTTTATTATGGGAGATTTTAATGTTAAAATACGCAGCGGTCGCAAAGGGTAAAACTAACAGCCATGGTGACAGATTGTTTAAATTTTGACAATACCAAAACATGGTAATAACCAATACCTGGTATAAAATTCATAAAAGGAAAGGTCCAGGGATAACAGTTTACTGTTACAACATACCCCAAGCGATTATGGATCACACCATAACTCAGTAGTTATTAACATTGAAGTTAAACTGAAAAGACTGGAAAGACCTAAACAAGCAAGAAGGTTTGATTGGTTAGAGCTTGAAGAAAAACCCTTAGAGTATGACATAAACATTAACCAAAGAAGAGTGTCAATAGTATATAACAATTCTAACGGCAACAAATTCTAAACATAAGAAACCAAAATAAGAAAGGTAATGGACCCACGAAAAAACAACGATGGATGACTACGAAAATACTGAATCTAAGGGAGGAAAGAAGGCAACATAAGATCAATACACAAGACAAAAAGAAATAAAAGGTAAAATCCAACAAGCAATGGAAGAGCTAGAGAACAAACATGATTATTTCAATATGTATAAAAAAGTTAGAGAGGTCGCTGGATATATAACAAAACAGATCCACATACTTTGACAAATTCGTTTAGGACAATCATTTTAGATGATAATGAAACACTAAAAGCGTCCATCTATGCTTCAACTGTTTCGCAACAATATATCAAACCAATCTCTGGGCAAGAACAATGAAAAAGGTCCTAATATCCTGAAAATGGAACTAATGCATGCCATACATCCTACAAAGAAAAGAAAAGCGACTGGCTCAGATGGTATCCTAGTTGAACTTTTGAAAATAATTGATGCCGGAAACATAACGATTGTCACGAAGTTTCTGCCGCTATATATAACGCCACTGTGATTCCAGATGAATAGTTAATCAATCTTCATAACAGTGCTGAAAGAACAATTCGAACTAGCCTGATGAGTCATACTCTAAAAGTAGTTTTACACATCGTACGTGTAATGAAATAAATGTGAGGCTGATCTGGATGATACCCAGTGTAGTTTCCGAAACTCTCTTTGACTTGAACGTGCTCCTTCAAAAATGCAAGGCAACGATGTTTCCGTATGCTTTATTGACTACGAGAAGGCATTCGATAGAGTTCAACAAGATAAGCTAATGAAAAATACCGGTACTAATGGATTAGAGATAAGTATTGTTGAAAACCTCTACTGGCAACAGAACACGGTGGAAATATCTAATATAACTTTATGAAGGTGATGACGGTTGTCATCGTCTTCAATTTTGTGAACTGTTGCAAGAAATGTGTTTTCGGGATCCCATTTTTATTAAAAATAGTATTTTTGTCGAGAAATCTACATTTTGCTTAAAATGGTCAGGTGTTGGTCGGATATAAACTCAAATCGGATAAGAGAGAGAGGCACATTTGGATAGACAAAAAGTAAGTGTGTAAATCGTTATAGGGTCGATCATTTTTGATGAAAATTTAATGGGTGAAAGATATTTGCAGTTTCTACAAGAATATGTTATTCCTACTCTTTCGGCGCTGTCTCCTGAAAAAGGGAATCCAGATTTACCCCACTAAAATATCTTGGTTTGTCTCGCGCCTTTCTGAATATTGTTTTCGCAAACAGGTAAATTGGAAGAAGAGAACCTACTGCGTGGCGGCCGAGGTTTCCAGATTTAAACCCTCTAGACATAGAAAACTTGAAAAATCGAATTATTCAATAAATGTTTAGAATGAATTTATAAATAATATAGAAATAAGATAATACTGAGCACAACACAACAAAATTCATAAACAAAGATGAAGTACTTTTGGAACGAAAAGACATAGAGATAGCTCTGCAAAAATTTTAAAATACGAAGAACCCAGGCACAGACAACATTCCAAATGAGCTGCTCAAGTATGGCGGAGAAATCCACAGTCAACCACTAACGACGTTAGTTCGAAAAATACTGTTCCAGCCAGAATCATAACAAAGAAAATAAATGAGAATACTAAATTGGCGGATGAACAACAAGGGTTCAGATCCTGCATGGATGCCGTGCTCGTTATAAGGCAATCGATTCAAAAATCTGTAGAACAAAATCGATCAGGTTTTTATGTGTTTTATTGACTTGGAAAAGGCCTTCGACAAAATACAAGTTGGAGATATAGTGCATCTTCTCTATGACAGACATATACCCGTATAGGGCGGAATCCAATAAGGAGCCTACTCATGTTTATTAACTTGGAATGGATGATATAATAAAGCAAGTCTACAAAATGAGAAAATATAAAATGGTGGCTAAAGAAATAAAAATACTGTGCTATGCTGACGATGCGGTTCTGATTGCGGAGAATGAGGACGGCTTGCAAAGATTACTACACCAGTTTAATGAAACAGCTAACCAATTTATTATGACGACATTAGCAACAAAAACAAAATCTATAACCATGGCTCAGATACCGATTATCCAGCTTACAGGCTATCGATGACAAAAACATAGAACAGGTCATGAAGTTTAAATATCTGGAAATAGATATTTCCGGATATGGAGATATCGAAGAGGAAGTAAGAGGTCAAGCTATAAAAGCAGTTTTTATGTTTTAATCTATATAATGCTGTGTTATTTTTATTTCTTCTAATACAAAATGGTCTTGGTCATCCATTTATCCCTATTAAAAAAAAAATAACATAAAGTTAGCAAGAGTCAGCAATTTCGAATTTATAACCCATCTATAGTAACAAAAAATCGGGCTCTACATATTTAGTTGATTTATGTTAGTTTTATAATGTTTACTTTGCTTAAATTATTGTTATCGTAAAGTTAATATTGATAGTAGATAAATAGTTAAAATATTGCTAATATTTCAATATTATATGTTCTATGAAAACGATTTACGAAACACTTCCACCTGTTATCTTATCAAAAGCCACAGGTTTGGTAACATGGGTGGGACCGAAGAAGGTCAAATATAATACCGAATAAAATTCGAAGAAATCTAATAAATATATTTCTGAACAATCCGAGTAATATAAAAACTTATTATTAAACTTTTCGAAATATGGCCAATTAATTAATTAATTAAATATTCAAAAAGTAATTATTATGAACAGAAAATAACTGAAACGCAACAAAACCCTAAAAAACATATTCGACGGAAACGAATAAGAAAATAAATCAGATTAAAAATACAGATGAGGTTGTATGTAACTAAGAGTCAAACAGAAATAGGTCTTTTTTTTATTGCTATTGAAAAACTATGACCCATAATCTAAAAAACCATATCAAATAAATAACAATAATAGTAAATTAATTCATATCCCCCAGGTTAGCGGCCTCTTCCACACTACATCGAGCAATATGCGAGGCAGACGATGCAACGCCGCTACAGCTGAGGGAGCAGGATATTGCTGCTCACCACCAAACTCACCAAGAGAAGTTACAAACCTGGCTACAGAAACCACCTCATGGACGGCATCCAAATGAAGTCAATCAAGACAATGTCCACAACTCAGCGTCGAACTGCTGATTGATTTCAGGACAAATGTTTCCGGAAACGATAGGCTTTTTGTTAGCTCTCCAAGACCAGGTTATTCCGACGAAGAACTATTGGAAGTTCGAACATCAGAGATAGTCAAGCACATAACTGGAGGATGCCAAGCGTTTGCCGCAACAGAGTATAAGGAAAGACACGACTCAGCCACTGAGATATTCCACCAAGAGTTAGCAGATCAGTTAAACCTATTGCAGGTAGGAAAAGTGCCTTATCACAAATACAATCTGGAGAACGACCAGTTCAAGTTATATTGGGACCGAACGGTTCTAACGGATTGCTCAAGATAGACCAGACATTATACTTAAGAGTTCAAATTTCTAGGCGAACTACACTAATCGACATTGCTGTATCTAACAACAGCAACCTAAGCCCAAAATACAACGAGAAGATCACCAAATACAGAGACCTAGAGGTACAAATTCAAAGACAGTGGGCAATGAATAGCGTCCAAACGATTCCCATAATTTTATCAACAACTGGAGTGATACCAAAGAATCTCCTGCAGAACATCAACGGACTAAGCCTTAGTGAACATCTGATAAACCTATGCAGAAAGCAGTTCTCCTTGCAACTGCGCGAACCGTCCGAAAGTTCGTAAGAAATACAGCAGACCACGTCACCTAGGACCCGATAACATGGAAAGGGGTTCCCACAGAACTTCATACTTTTGGTATTTTTATATACCTGGTATGAGACAGTTACAGAAGATGAAATGGAAATTAATATAAAAACTTTAAAAAGTAATTTCGTCGCTTCCGATTACATAAAAAAGATTAAATTAAAATTATTAAAACAACATTTCCAAAGTAATGAACGCTAATATTAAAAAACGGGTTGGTATTCCCTGTTAAAAAATCATTTACAAAGCCTAGTTACAAATTTGGCGATCCCCTTTTGACAGAAATTTTTGAGAATTTAACGGACTTTAAGTGTGGTTATCGGACTTCCAATGACTTTATTTTAATTTGTTTCTACGAAGATTCGATTTGGTCGGATCATTATGAAGTATAAGCTGGCTATGAGCTTCTATATGAATTGTGTCCATCGAAGTTTGGCTTCCGCACCGATTTCCCTTCCTCAGCCTAAGACTAGGAATTCCAAATTTAAATCACTTAAATAAAGATAATATTATATTAAATAACTAAAGTGGCCTGCAAAAGGAAATTCCAACTACTGATTTCATGCACGCTGTGACTCTAGTGAAACAGATAAAATACTTAGTGATCACCATAGATCCTTTTTGGATCTGGCAAAGGCTTTTGACACCATTGCATACAAATTATTATTATCGGAACTACAGTGTTAAGGAGCATTGAAATAAAACTTATTTCTGATTATTAATAAGAACTATAGAAAAAATTTACGACTATGATACGTCAGAAGAAAGATTGTTACATTTACCGATTTACACCTATAAAATATACATAAGTACTTGGGAATTAAACATACTGTTTTTTAAGTGGGATTGTTATGTTGCAATGATTCAGCTAGGAGATATACTGAATAAAAAAACATTGAAGTCTGTTTATTTTGCATTGAATGGGAGTATTTAGTACATATGCAATCTCATGCAAGATGATTCACAAGAAAATGTACGATAAACCAAGACTATAGATTTATTTGTACTTTTAGAAATTTAGTCTTTATATTTTATACATGGAAATAAGACTTTTAAACATAAAATTAATCACTTTGGTTTCTGAACCAAACAGGTCATCATTTTTGATATCGTTTGATTGTTTAGGTACTGAGCTGCTGCCAATTTTTAAACTGGATCATTATTATTCCGTGTTGTTTTTTATAACGTTTTTGGAAATCATTCAAGTCTCTTCTGTAATCAATTTTCCTAGTTATTACGTCAAAATTAAAGTTTATATCAAAGGCTATTAAATTATGAATGTGTAGATATAATATATTGTCGCAGATGGCGGCACATTCAGAATCTGGTTTATAGGTTCCGACGTAGAAAGGTTTAAATATGAGTATGCAAATGTAGAAAGTGTAACAAAGGTGTCTGGGGAAAGCTCTGACGGACCCACTGATGAGTCCACCGTCGGTAGCTAGGATGAAACACCTCTTTTAGGATCTAAAATTAGATTGTGACGAACCGATTGCTTTGACACGGGGGCGGTCTCGTTTACAACAATATACACATTAGGTGTATTATTTAATTTAAAAAATGTGTCACTAATTTTTGTATAACAAAATTATGAATAACAATAGAGAGGCTTAGTCAAACGGCTTGTGCACTCCCCCCAGGGATTATTATCATCCTATAAACTTAAGTAAATGGCCTTTGCACTCCCCTCGGGGAACACTCAACATCCCAGATATACTCAGAGATCATAAGGATGGGGCTCTATGGAGGGTCCATTGAATATTGTCGGCCCTAGGTAATATTATTTATGGTCTTCTGAATACTCCATAAACTTTCGAACAGTTCGAGCGGTCCCAAGTAGAACTGCCTTTTGCAAGGCCTTATACGGGTGTTTACTAAGCCCAATCACTTGATATCAAGCAAAAGACTTTTGGGTACGATGCTGGTTATGGGAGATTATGACTTACAAGCCAAACGGCTTCGCACTCCCTCCAGGGATTATTCACTCATGCCAGGTATACAAAGACACCAGAAGTATGAAACTCTGTGGGGACCCTTTCCATGTTATCGAGTCCTAGGTGGCGTGGTCTTCTGCACTTCCTACAAACTTTTGGACGGTTAGCGCGGTTGCAAGGAGAACCGCTTTCTGAATCGGTTTATACAGATGTTCACTAAGGCCCAGTCCCTTGATGTTCTGCAGGAGGCTCTTTGGTATCACTCCAGTTGTTGACAGTATTATAGGAATCGTGTGGACGCTGTTCATTGCCCACTGTCTGCGGATTTGGACCTCCAGATCTCTGTATTTGGCGATCTTCTCGTTGTACTTTGACCCTAGGTTGTTGTTGTTCGGCACAGCGATGTCGATTAGTGTAGTTCGCCTGGAAATTTTATGTTAGTATAATGTCTGGCCTGTTATGAGCAACTGTTTGATCTGTTAGGACCGTTCGATCCCAGTATAACTTGAACTCGTTGTTTTCAAGCATAGGCTCTGGATTATATTTGTAGTAAGGCACCTTTCCTACCTGCAATAGTTTTAACTTATCTGCTAACTCTTGGTGTAGTATCTTAGTGGCTGAATCGTGTCTTTCCTTATACTCGGTTGCGGCAAACGCTTGGCATCCTCCAGATACGTGCTGGATCATCTCTGATGTTCGACAGCCATATCTACATTGGTCATTTTCTATTGAGGGATCTTTGATAATGAATTTCTGATAGTTCTTCGTCGGAATAATCTGGTCTTGGATAGCTAACAAGAAGCCCTCCGTTTCCGAAAACATCTGTCCTGAAATCAACCAGTAGTTCGACGCTAAGTTGTCGACATTGTCCTGGTTGACCTCATTTGGATGCCGTCCATGAAGTGGCTTCTGTAGCCAAGCTTGTAACTTCTCTTGGTCTGTTCGGTGGTGAGAAGCAATATCCCGTTCCCTCAGCTGTAGCGGCGTTGAATCGTCTGCCTCGCATATTGCTCGATGTAGTGTGGAAGAGTCCACTAACCTATGGAAATAAGAACGTAAGTTTATTATTTGTTGATCGAGCTGCTTACCAATATCGACCAATCCTCTTCCTCATTGGTGTCTTGGAAGCATTGTACGTTCAATAGCACTCCGAGGGTGGTGTTTGTGTGCTTTTGTTAGGAGTGTTCTTATTTTTATTTGCAGGCCTTCGATGTCCGTCTTGCTCCATTTTACTATTCCAAAAGAGTAGCTAAGCGCCGAGCATGCGTATGTGTTGAGCGCCTTAAACAAATTTCTACTATTTAGACTAGTTCGTAACACCCGTCTTACCCTCCTGACAAATTCGGTTGTCAATTCGGTCTTCATAGTGCGATGGTCAATTCGTTTAGCTTGTTTCATATCTAGGTATTTGTATGTTTGTTCTGCTTCCATTGCAGCAATGGTTTCACCGTTCTGCATCTCAAATGCTCCCGGTTGTATCTTTCCTTTAACGATGTTTAAAATACGGCACTTGTCAAGTCCAAACTGCATTCCGATATCCCCGGAGAACTCCTCGACAATTTTGAGCATTTGCTCCAGCTGGTTTTTGGTAGCAGCCATCAGTTTAAGATCATCCATGTATAGAAGATGATTCAATCTTGCTACCTCTTCGTTGTTTTTTCTAATACTAAAGCCGTATCTGGTGGAGTTCAAACGGCGTGACAGAGGGTTCATTGCAAGGCAGAACCACAATGGGCTCAGTGAACCGCCCTGAAATATTCCTCTTCGTATTGGGATTGTATTAGTTTCGATGGTATCGCTGGATGGAACTTGCAGTTGGATCCTATGGGAGATTATTATTATTATGTTATTAATACCAGGGTATGAAAACCCAAAGTAACTTCTGCCAAATTCGATTTTGATTAAAACTGATATTTAAAATTTTACCGAAACCTGGATTAGTAACTATTGTATTTTGAAAAATGAGGGAGAGAATTTAGTTTTAGGCGCGTCGATATCTACGACCATTTGGCGTATTTTGAATGATGAAAAAAATTTTTTTAATATAATCAGTTTTAAATGATTTTTAGTTTTTAGTTTTTCGAATACTTTTCGTAATACACCTAAAAATAGGTCAAAAATGTATAAAATGTATTTTATACTTTTACCTTTACCTGTTTTGATAAGATTACCTTTCTAGATAATAAATTTCTTTAATGGTTCGAAAAAATGGGCGAATCAAATTATTTTGGGGATCATTAATTAGTCAAAAATCCTAATCGATGTTACTCAGCCGCTAAACATTTTTTGGGAGGTTAAAGGTAAAACAATCCAAACGGTAATAAACATAGCAAAATATACAGGTAATAAAAACACCGGAAATACGAAGCATTTTTTCACCTAGAAATCACGAAAGTTCGACTGCCGACCTTAATTTAACAAAGATGCCAACGCCGGCGCACATATTTAGGCCGAATGACGTCACTTTACTAACGTTAATGATAAAATTACGACGGCCTATTCAGTTGTAAGCGGGTCTAGCTTACAGGGAGAAAAAAGTGGTCCTCAAAATATAAATGTATGTATAACAGGGTTGGATTAATTTTATTTAAATTAAAATCACCATTTAAATCATTTGATTTTTTTCAATAAATATCATGATTTAAATAAAAAAATATTTATTATTTATTTATTATAAAGCAAAAAAATGGAAAATATGCCTTGATTTTTTATCGGGTAGATGAAAAAGTAAAATAAAAGAAACCCTACGTTGTTTACAATACAGTTATTTATGCTAAATAATAAATTAGTAAAAAGTTGTTTAGGGTTTTAATTGCAACAATATTTTATACCTACGTATTGGGCATTGGTCATTAATGATAATAATAAATAAAATTTTTGCCTAAGGATATCCGTAAAAAATTAATATTTAATTTCTTAATTTTTCTTGTAAAGAATGAAAATATACAGAAAGATATACGCATATACTTAATTGTAAAATATAATGTACAGGGTGAGTCAACGATTGGATGAAGTAGGTTTGTGCCTTTTCGGTGAAATTAACAAAGAAACTATATTTATTGTTTGATACAGTTTATTTTTACGCAGATTTTAAAAATATTTAGGACTCTACAGAGTGAGCCAAAAAACTAGGACAGCATAAAGTTGTATTTTTTTAAATAGAACACCCTATATACGAATCATATTTTCGATTTAGCTTATAATTTTAAATCTTTTTTATTAAGGGTTTACTATAACAAAACTTTATAGTTTCTGAGATAATTAAGTTTAAAGAAAAAAAGTCACATTTTCAAGCATCAATTCAATCCTAAATAACGTTTTCAATTTTGTGACAAATATATTCAAATTTGGAATTTAGCAAGGCCAAGGACAAGTTAACATAATTTTTACCTAATATTTGCAATAAAAGCTACAGGGTGTTGAACACATCGGCTCAAATTTGAACAAGTTTAAATGAATAAATATCTTTTTTTTTAAATGGTACACCCTGTATATTTTCATGTTATTTAATAGAGTAATAAAAACCCTAAAAGTTTTGTTCAATATATCCTATACCTATTTATAATAGTTTTTGAGATATTTCAGTTTTTCTTATTTTCCATACTTTTTTACAGAAATAGTCTTCATTATCATAGTAGCCATGTAAAATAATAAAAAGAAACTACAGAAACAAACAGAATGTCGTTAAATATGATGAAATACATTATTCGTTATATTAGAACGGCAATAGTTTAATTAAACATAATGTGAAAAAATTAACACAACAATAACGACAAGGCAAATACATATTTACTTTTATACTAAATTGAAACAAAAAAATTACCTATTAAATACTGAGATTAATTATTTCTTTTTAATAAGTGTTCGAATAAACGACCCTCTTGTGCAATGCACAAATTTAGTCTTTTTTGCAGATTTTCTCGGACCCTGGACAAAATTAGTGGCGTTATTGTTCTACAGGTATCCCTAATCCTGTTTCGCATATCTTCCACTGTTGTTGGTGGATTAACATACACCTTATTTTTAATATAACCCCATAGGAAGAAATCTAATGGGGTGATGTCGCAAGACCTTGGTGGCCACTCAATGAAACCCCCACGTCCAATCCATTTTTGCGGATATCGTTAGTCCAAAAACGCACGAACTTCACGATGGTAATGCGGAGGCGCACCATCGTGCTGGAACCACATACTGTCGAGCTCATCCCTATCGAGACCTTGAAGCAGTTGGGCTAGTTCTTCTTGTAGAAAGTTCAGGTAACTATGGCCATTTAGTGGTTCATTAAAAAAGTGGGGTCCAATAATTCGATTATGATGAATACCACACCAAACATTTAATGACCAGTGGTTTTGATGTTGCACCTCTCTAATCCAAAATGGGTTTTCTGTGACATAATAATGCATGTTGCGTCTATTTACGGCACCGTTACTTCTAAAAGTAGCTTCATCACTAAACATTACCTTGCATAATAAATTTGGATTTAATTGAATCTCCGCATTTATTGTATGACAAAAGTTTACACGACTTTCAAAATCCTGTCCATGCAATTCTTGGTGTAATTCCATGTGATATGGATGATACCTATATTTCTTGGTAGTACGATTAGCGGTGGATTGTGATGTTTCACATAATGCTGCTAACTGACGGCTACCAATATAAGGATTTTCCTGAACATTTAACAATACTTGTAGTTCTTTTTCTTCATTAGTTACTGGTTTGTTGACCACTTTACGTTTTGGATAATCAACAGTACCAGAAGAATCAAATCTTTGCATTAAGTTTTGAAAAGTATGGGTATTAGGCTGGCGTCGATCAGGATACTTCATTTTGTAAATTCTTTAAGCAAGAAGGCAATTTTTTTGAGCCTCTCCTATTGTATAAATCATATCTATTAACTCATTCTTTGGAAAATTCATTTTACAATATAAGATGAATGCAAAAAAAACCAAACTACACTACAAAAAAACCAAAAGAAGCGATTGCGGTTATAAATTTTACACACAGAAAAATGTTCTTTTACATTGTTTTTGCCATGGCTACTATGATAATGAAGACTATTTCTGTAAAAAAGTATGGAAAATAAGAAAAACTGAAATATCTCAAAAAACTATTATAAATAGGTATAGGATATATTGAACAAAACTTTTAGGGTTTTTATTACTCTATTAAATAACATGAAAATATACAGGGTGTACTATTTAAAAAAAAAGATATTTATTCATTTAAACTTGTTCAAATTTGAGCCGATGTGTTCAACACCCTGTAGCTTTTATTGCAAATATTAGGTAAAAATTATGTTAACTTGTCCTTGGCCTTGCTAAATTCCAAATTTGAATATATTTGTCACAAAATTGAAAACGTTATTTAGGATTGAATTGATGCTTGAAAATGTGACTTTTTTTCTTTAAACTTAATTATCTCAGAAACTATAAAGTTTTGTTATAGTAAACCCTTAATAAAAAAAATTTAAAATTATAAGCTAAATCGAAAATACGATTCGTATATAGGGTGTTCTATTTAAAAAAATACAACTTTATGCTGTCCTAGTTTTTTGGCTCACCCTGTAGAGTCCTAAATATTTTTAAAATCTGCGTAAAAATAAACTGTATCAAACAATAAATATAGTTTCTTTGTTAATTTCACCGAAAAGGCACAAACCTACTTCATCAAATCGTTGACTCACCCTGTACATAATGTAAATATAAATAATAAAAATATTAAAATAATATTCACTGAATTTTTTATTTAGGTGGGTATTTATTTATTTATACTTGATAATAAATAATAATGCTTAAATGCTCTCGACTTGCTCCGTATAAGTTTTTATATGGAAATCTAAAAAAAATTAAAAGAATCATAATTTTTTTAATTAAATCCATGATTTTTGATTAAAAAAATATATATCGAAATCAACCAAACTCTGATGTATAATAACGTCAACATATAAATGCACTTGTAATTTGTACGATAAAACATAGTTTATGTACAATTCATTTGAGCCAGATAATGAAAGCGAAAAAAATTGTATTACTAAGTGTTAATTTTTATGAAAGTGCTAAATCATTTATATCAAAGGTTAAGGAGCTAGTCACTTTGAAAATACGCTGTTTCACGCTTATGTTTCTCTTTTAGTTTTCTCTAAGAAACTACTCAATTTTCGGTGATGAAAATTAATTTAGGGCATGGGCCTGACTTTCGCAAAAGTTCGAGGAAAGTTATTATTAAATCCCATAATTCACTAATATAGTCTAACTTTAAAATTAATCTAGGTTGACAAAATGTAAATCATTTATATTAATAATAAGACAATCGTGTTTTGAACCTTAAAAATACATTAATAACCGACAAAACAGAATTTTTTTTTATTTTTGGGAAACAACTATTTACCTTATTGATATCCAGTTATTTCCTATATAAAGGTTTTTTATTAACATATACGTGTCACAAACGAAATGGAACACCGCTTATTTAAAAAAAATCGCTCGAACCCGTTGATTTCTCTGTTTTGAAATGCACTTTTTTGATCAAAAAATGATATTCAGGATGTATCACAAAAGTGCTACGCGTATTAACTTAAATTGGTTTAAATTTATTTATTTATTTTATTTATTTATTTATTAATACTCTTACAAATACCTAAACATAACATGCAACAAGGTAATTATAAGTAAGAGAAATTTTACAAACTTAACTAACACAGAACAAAGACAGCACAGACAAGAACCTGAATAAACCTAAAGGTCACTGCATAAGTTGCAATAGCAATTTCTTGGCACAATTAAAAAAGTCAATATCATTATTCTTATATAGTATGTTGCACTCAGTTAACATTAAATTCATTGGAGAACGACTACCAATGGAGACATGAAAGAATTTTTCCTTTTGTATCCTTAATCCTATCTTTGGTACATGAAGAGGTATATAATTAATCAAAGAACAATTGTTAAATTTTATATTATTGATAATACAATAAACAAATATCACACATTGAATTTGCCTTCTTTTCTGAAATTTGAAATTTAAAGCTTTCTAACATACTGCTATAAGAGATCAGATATGGATATAAGTTATTTTTCCTAACATATAAATATCTCAAAAACCTTTTTTGAACACGCTCAATAGCATCACAATGCACATTTGCACTAGGAGACCATATATTAGATGCATATTCTAGATGAGGACGAACAAGTGCATTATACGATTTTATTATTATATTATGGTTATTAAACTGACTTGTATTTCTAATCACAAAACCAAGCACCCTAAAAGCCTTATTAATAATATTGCGGTAGTGGGTATTAAATTTCAAATTAGACTGGAAGTGCACCCCCAAATCCCTACATTCAGTCTTTTTTTGTAGTTTTGCTCCATCAATAAAGTAATTAAAATTAATAGGATTTATTTTATTTGTATAAGACATAAAGAAGCATTTATTAGTATTTAAAAACATTTTATTTAATTGAAACCATTCTGTTACTGAATTTAAGTCTGCTTGCAGTGCACTACAATCATTACTGTTTGTTACTTTCTTAAATATTTTAAAGTCATCCGCAAATAAGAGACCATCAGAATGTTTAACACTATTAGGTAAATCATTTATAAACATTAAAAATAACAGTGGGCCCAGGTTGCTACCCTGTGGTACACCAGATGTTGCCGTAAATTCTAAATTTATGGATGATTAAATGGACAGCTTTATTTGAAGTTTCTTCAGAATAATATTTCCGACTTGTTAGAGGGTGTTAAGCTAGAAACTCGCCAGAACATGTGCTTCATCACATTTTAGTATTGTTGTGCGGGAATATTTAAATAAGCTTCATCCTAACCAATGGGTAAGTCGTGGAGGACCGATTGCTGGGCCTTCTCGATGTCCTGATATAAATCCATCATATTTTTTTGGGGGGCAAATTAAATGACTTGGAAGATGTGCTTCATCACATTTTAGTTTTGTTGACAATTTCGTAGACAAATCGTTTTATGTATCCGCATAAAAAAAATCTGGTGAAGTTAAGTCCGGAGATCTCGGAGGCCAATTTTGAAATCCGTCTCTCCCAATCCACTTGTTTCGAACGTTGACATTTAAAAATTTCCGAACCCCGTGATGATAATGAGGCGGAGCTCCATTCAGTTGAAGCCACATAGTAGTTCTAATATTTAAAAAGACATCTCCTAATAACGCTGGAAGTTGGTGTAAAAGAAAATTGGGAAACATCAAACTATATAAAGGTCCCTCAAAAAAGTAAAGTCCAATTAAGTATGGACCCAGTATTCCTCCCCACACATTAACCGACCACCTATTCTGGTTTCTCATAACTCTGTATTCATGTGGATTTGAATGAGAATAGTAATGGAAGCTGTGTCTATTCACGAAACCATTGTTATAAAAAGTGCATTCATCACTAAACAACATATTATTAAAAAGTGTTCATTTTCTGCCACTTTATCCAACATCCACAAACAGAATTCAGTTCAGTTGTCAAAATCATTTCCGTGAAGCTCTTGACAAAGCTGGATTGTATAAGGATGAAATCTGTATTTGTTAAGAATCCTTGAAACGCTTGCTTGGCTAAGGTTATTATGATATATCCGGATATATGATTCTGACTAATATTGAGATTTTCGATCACTGAACCAAGTACAGAAAAACATTTTCTTCATCCTCAGTAATGGGTTTTCTTATAACAGATTTTTTATAACTGACACTTCCACTTTCCCGAAACTGGTTTAATAGTCTCACAAAAACGGCTAGTTTAGGATGGTTTCTTTCAGGAAACCTTTGAGCATAGACTCGAGAAGCCAAAAAACAATTTTGATGACATTCTCCAAGGATAAAAATCATATCAATGTGCTCTTCCTTTGGATAAATCTTCATTTTGACAAAGCAATAACAAAACAATATTCAAATAATTCATTTCAATAAATGAAGTTTCACAAAAAATAATACCGCTATTATAGCAACAGGTTTTACAGACTAAACTGACACATTAAGTAGGTGGTCTCCAATGTTGCGAAAATATTTGAGAAATGCTTAAAGACGCGTCTTGTAGATTTTTTCAATAAAAATGCTGTACTGTCAAATAATCAGTTTGGATTCAGAGAGGGTAACAGTACAACGGATGCAGTGTTCGAGCTAGTAAATAGCGTCACGGAACATTTAAACGGTGGAGATAAGTGTATTGCTCTTTTCCTTGATCTGGCGAAGGCTTTTGACACGGTCTCCCATGCTCTTCTTCTTGAAATGTTGGATGTATGTGGAGTGAGGGGAATCGTGTCTGAGGTCTTCCGAGATTATCTCAGGGATCGTCCCCAGCGAGTCAGAATTGGGAAAACTATCAGCGAAGCTAGAATGGTTGAGCATGGCATACCGCAGGGAACTGTGATCGGACCTGTTCTTTTTAATTTATATATCAATAATGTTTGCGGTCTTGCTTTGGAGGGGAAAATAGTGTCGTATGCTGATGATACTGCTGTGGTCTTTTTTGCTAAAACATGGGAAGATGTAAGAGAAAAGCTAAAATCAGGCTTTAAAATAATAAAGCACCCTTTAGATACCATTAAATTAAGTTTGAACATCAAAAAAACACATTATATTGCTTTTTCCCTAACCGAAGCCAATAGACCAAATTTTTCTCAGATAGTCTTGGATGGTATAAGTGAACCTCTGCGAGAAAGCGCTAGTACTAGATATCTTGGTGTAGTGATTGATAAACATCTCAAGTGGGATCAACATTTGCTATATCTAGTTAAAAAGATAAGATGTTTAATTTATAAATTTTATATGTTGAGAGAATTTCTATCAAAAAATAATTTAATAATGATTTATAGAGCACTTGTTGAGTCTTTGTTGAGCTATGGCGCACTGATTTGGGGAGGGGCATGTAACTGTCATCAAAAACAATTAGCAATTACACAAAACTATATTGTGAAAATTGTATTGAAAAAACCAAGATTGTACCCCACTGATTTGTTGTATGATGAGAATATTTGTAACTTGAAGAGCCTGTATATTATCACAGTTTGTAATTTTATACATCGTAACGAAAGATTTGTGAAATTAGTAATATCTCATGTGTATGGAACGAGGGGTAACACCAATAATTTACTTAACACCAAATATTGTGGAAATAACCAGGGGCATCATTTTGTTTCTTATATTGGCCCTAAATTGTATAATCTCATAGCAGTTAATATACGTAATATTACAGGAAGGAAACAGTTTAAAAAGGTGTTCAGGACATTTTACTTCTCAAAAAGTCATCTCTTTTTGAATACCTTTTAAAATGATAAATGTATTTTAATAATGTAGTGTTTGTTTTAGAGTTTTAGTAATTTTAATATTTATTTTTATATTTGCACTTTTGTAATTTTCTGTCTTGTTTATATTGATTGACGTGTATATCTAATTATGTGGATCTTTGTTAACTAGTGTAGGGATTAATATCCACCAATAAATTGTATACTAGGCAGTTATATTTTTTTTGGTCGTGTATCTTTGTGGTTGATAGGACTGATTGGTGAATGTGCAGTCATATTGAAATTGTATATGGTTATGTTTACTATATTAATGCACATACAGGTATTTCATACCTAGGTGCAAGATAAACTCTGTGATTTGTGTAATTATTATCAAGACTAATGTACTATTTGTTTATATATTGTAACTTAATATTTGTGAAATAAATTGAAAATAAATTGAAATTGAAATTGAAAATTGAAATGAATTATCTGACGTTTCTAAATGTCATAGGCAACTATATACATTAGACCATCTATTCAAAAAACACAAAATGGTGCAGAAAATGATTATTTGGCGTATTCTGTGAAAACCGGAGACTTAGATATAGAACACCCTTATATAATTCGAAAGGTATTTGAAAGGTACATTTTTTGGTAAGTTAAAAAGTATAGCAATCTATTTAAACTAATCAATTTATAGCCACTTAAAGTTCTTATTTGATTCATTTTAATTTCTGAACACCCTGTATAATACAGCAAGTGTATTATAATTGAGATATAAAATATGATTAATTGTTACACTTCACTGTTGATTTCGAGTACATACCTGAAATACTTCTTAAGTATTTGAAACATGAAAATTAGGTTAGATTTTGTCAAAATTCAAATTATTTAAAAACCCTTAAGGTTTAGGTACTACAAACCTTATTAAAATAGCCACTTATTTTGATCGGAGAATCCAAAAATGCAATAATATACAGGAGGCTCCATTTAAAAAACACAACTTTGATACTTTCAGAGCTTTTGGGACACCCTGTATAAGATGAAAATGATTTTAAAAAGTAACTAAATTGGACCCCCATACATCCAAAAAGTAAAACTTTTTGAAAATCACGTATTTTGGCCGCAATATTCCGTGCCGAATAGGGTAAATAACCCTATATAATAAAAAAGAGGTCTAGGTGAGATTTTGGATACTCCAGAGGTACCGTCCAATAGCTTAGAGTGCTGTATTGTTACGATCTGTACACGATGGCAAATGTATCTTCGTGAGTTAAAATGCCATTTAGATGTGAAGTAAAGTTAATTCACACTAGTCAGTATTTTGTTTCTACTCTGTTCAAATTTCTTTTGTAAAATATACCACTGACATTCAATTTACTACATTTTTATACTTTGTTGCACATTCACACTCACGAATTGTTTTTGGAAACTTAAAAACATGGTACAACTTGAGAAACACAAGTACTTAAATCAAAAAATTGCTAAAACTATGCTTGTAATAAAGAACCTTTGCATACTATTATACTAGTAAAAGTTTTCTATACTTATTACTAAGGCATAGCTTACCAAGATTTAATCACAACAAACTATGGCCTAAAACTTGAAATGCATCCCACTGCATCAAAAGAAACGTAACGTTAAAGCCACAAAATAAAATGTTCGGCGCTTATTCGAGTCTAAAAATATCCAATTCGACAGAGAAACTAATCACACACACACACGCCAACGCGCCGTTCGATACCTACAACTTCACAGCACGTACGCTTCTGTCGGTATGAGTATGAGGTAACAACTTATCCATAGAAAAGCTGAAAAGCACAGGCGTGTGTTGTTTGACTGTACTTACGTACACTCTGACGAGATAACACACATGCTTTGTACGTCACCGGTAGGAAAATGAGGTGAGAGCTTGGGATACACTTCTGATAATTCTTACTCATTTTAAATAGGAAATCCCATTTACAACTAACTCACGACACGTCGCAGCAATCATCGGCAAACATATTTTATCATTATTCATATTTAAATATCATCTTAAAAACCTACGTATGAATATATACAGTGTGGACGCAAATAATAGGCCAACAAAATTTTACTAAATTTTAGTAACAGAAACTCTAGTATACTTTTCTGAAGAATTTTGGTACGCTGAATCCGCATCTGGCTTTAAAATTATTCCATCATGTCAGGTTTTTGAAATATCTTACCTCAAAAGTGCAAAAAACACTGTTTTTCGACATATTTGAGGTTATGTAACATCACAGGGTATTTTTTTACAAAACTAGTAGGATCACCTGAAATGTTGATCCTTTCTCATTCAAATCAATTTTGAAATGTCCATATATTTTTTTGTGTGTCACCAATCTACTCGACTGCAAGCCAAAAATATAGAATTTACTTTGGTATCCAAAGAAATAGATCATAAAAAATAAATTCCAACACATCAGTTTAAGATATAGTTAATAATTTTAATAATATTTGAACCGACAAACTCCAAGGCAAGGGCGGATCCAGCCTCTCTCTTTAGGGGGGGGGGGGGCGGTGATATCACAAAAGTACAGTATGTCAAGCGAAAACAAGTTGTCGACGGGGGGGGGGGGTGGCGGACACCAGCAACATTCCCATTTCTAGTCGGGTCTATTTTTCTGAATTTGAAGCTCTTGGTGAGCTGGAGGAGGGGGGCGATCACAAGAAAAAACAAGTTGCCGACCGGAGGGGAGCATGCGAGCAGTATACACATTCCTAGTATAAGAGGCAGAATCGGGAACAAGTTGTCAACGGAGGGGAGAGTGTCAGCAGCATACACATTTCTAATATAAAAGTCAGAATCGGTTCTATCTTCCTGAACTCAAAGCTCTTAGGAAGGGAAGAGGCGATCGCCAGCGTACACATTCCTATACTCTATTCAAAAACTAGAGAGAATAACAAAACTGTTACCAAAACCTCCAACGTACCTGTTCCAGTGCTGCAGGGAACTGAGGACTGCCGTAAATCTAATTAAATTAAATTAAATTTAAATATTATAAGCTTTTATAAATTTACTGCAACAATTTAACTTCTGTTAGTGAGCAAAGTACACCTTACAGTATGTCGTTAGTGACTTATCTTGTTTGTGCTTGTTTTCATATATTAGTGAGATACCCAAAAGATATGACTTCCTCATCTATATTTATTCTAAAATCGTTAAACCAGGGCATTTTTTCCTCAACGAAAAACTTATTACGATGAATGTTTATGAGGCCTGAAGATATCAATACCTAGATAATAGTGTTAAAAGCTCTGTTGAGATGTGTTCCAACATAACAGGAGTTGGAAAATCTACTATGTACCGAATACTGAAGGAGAAAAAAATGACTGGAATTGTTAGTACTCCCAAGCCACATTCGATCACAGGCAGACGAAAAACCTCGTTGGAGAAAGAGATGTAAACTACAATAAAATGAGTTGTACATACATTTTATTATGAGAACCAGATCCCAACCGTCGACAAAATTCTAACTAAAATCAATGAAGATCGGGATTTACCTGAAATTAAAAGAACTGATCTTTGAAAATTGCTCAGAGAACTTAATTTTTGCTGAGAAAAACCAGATAGGAAATCTGTTCTTATAGATCGTCCGGAAAATGTCCGTTGGAGAAGGAAATATCTCTCTCAAGTAAAAGGTAGAGTTGCTGGAAATAACACAACTTACAAAATTAGTAATTTAACCGAACTTTTGAATGATTTTTTA